>CM055117.1:543025095-544435286 GCA_029206835.1 Rana muscosa | reverse complement strand
AATGACGTAGGCGGGGTCTGACATACTGAGGGGGCGGACCTGATGGGGAACTTCCTTCACTGTGTAATTCATGAATAGACCCGCCCCTTCTCATGTTCCGCATCAGGTCCTCAGCCTTACACCGAGTCATTGGCTGAGCGGACCTGATGGGGAACTTTAGAAGGGGCGGGTCTATACATGTAATAGACTGCAAAAGAAGGTCCCCATCAGGTCCGCTCAGGCTCAGCCAATGACGGACAGCGCTGGACATCGGATTGCCACGGGACACTGGATTTCACCGCTGGAATGTTTTTTTTTGTTTGTTTTTTAAATAAAGGACTTTCCAAGGTGTTGGTGTGTTGTTTTTTTACATTTTTTGACACTTTCTTTGTGAAATGGTAGGGGTACAATGTACCCCTTACCAATTCACATAGGGGGGGCGGGATCTGGGGGTCCCCTTTGTTAAAGGGGTCTTCCAGATTCCGATAAGCCCCCAGCCTGCAGACCCCCACAACCACCGGGCAAGGGTTGTGGGGATGAGGCCCTTGTCCCCATCAACATGGGGAAATCCTCCCCATGTTGAGGGCATGTGGCCTGGTACGGTTCAGGAGGGGGGCGCTCTCTTGTCCCCCCCTCTTTTCCTGCGGCCTGGCAGGTTGCGTGCTCAGATAAGGGTCTGGTATGGATTTTTGGGGGGACTCCATGCCATTTTTTTTAAATTTGGGGTGGAGTTCCTCTTAAAATCCATGCCAGATCTGAAGGGCCTGGTATGGATATTTGGGGGAACCGCACACATTTTTTTTTTAATTTGCGGCGGGGTTCCCCTTAATATCTATACCAGACCTGAAGGGCCTGGTAATTGAATTCTGGGGGACCCCCACGCTTTATTTTTAATTTTTTATCAATGACTTTTCTATGTATTGCCGGGAGTCGACAATTCATTAATAGCCGCGAGTGAGTTTTAAATGACTTTTTTTCCTTCAAAAATGACATTTTATGCAGGGACAGTTTTAAGCACGGGAAACATGCGCGACTTTACATGCATATCATACACACCCCCCAGGTATGAAATTTAAAGGAGTATTTCACTTTTATTTTTTAATTTTAAGCATTATTAAAATCACTGCTCCCGAAAAAACGGCTGTTTTTAAAACTTCTTTTTGCATTAATACATGTCCCCTGGGGCAGGACCCGGGTCCCCAAACACTTTTTAGGACAATAACTTGCATATAAGCCTTTATAATTAGCACTTTAGATTTCGAACGTTCGAGTCCATTGTATTTAATAGGGTTCTAAAGTTCACACAAACATTTTGTCTGTTCGCAGGTTCTGGTGCGAACCGAACAGGGGGGTGTTTGGCTCATCCCTGGTTGCCACAACACTGTAAGCCCTCACAGTTACTCTTGGTGGGCACAGGAATGGGCCCTGCTGTGAATTATTAGATCAAGAATTGTAATTGCATGCCCCTGTTGAAGAGGGGCAGAAAAATTGGGCCTTTGGTGGTGGTGGTGGTGTTGCCACAACAATGTAAGCCCTCACAGTTACTCTTGGTGGGCGCAGGAATGGGCCCTGCTGTGAATTATTAGATCAAGAATTGTAATTACATGCCCCTGTTAAACAGGGGCAGAAAAATTGGGCCTTAGGCACTGGTGCCACAACACTGCAACCCCTCACAGATACTGTACTTGGAGCACAGCAATGAGCCCTGTTGCAAAGTATTGCATCAAAAATTGTAATTACACATCCCTGTTAAACAGGGGCTGAAAAATTGCGCCTTAGGCACTGGTGCCACAACACTGCAACCCCTCACAGATACTGTACTTGGAGCACAGCAATGAGCCCTGTTGCAAAGTATTGCATCAAAAATTGTAATTACACGCCCCTGTTAAACAGGGGCTGAAAAATTGGGCCTTAGGCACTGGTGCTGGTGCCACGACACTGCAACCTCTCCCAGATACTCTAGTTGGAGTGCAGGAATGAGCCCTGCTGCAAAGCATTGCATAAAAAATTGTAATTACATGACCCTGTTAAACAGGGGCTGAAAAATTGGGCCTTGGCCACTGGTGGCGGCACCCAGAAACAAAAATGTTCTTCCAAGCTATCATCAGGAATCGGATCATTGAGGAGGAGGAGGATAGTCAGTCAACATAACAGGACAGTCACTCAGCATCAGCATAGGCAGTCTTGAAGGGATGTGACATTTCAAAATAAATTATTCTATTATATCAGCTTCAGGTGCTTGGTAGCTGGTGGTGATCCAAGACTGGTTCATCTTTATGAAGGTCAGTCGATCAACCGAGTCGGTGGACAGGCGCACCCTGTGATCCGTGACAAAGCCTCCAGCAGCACTGAATGTGCGTTCCGAAAGAATGCTGGATGCAGGACAGGCCAGTAGCTCAAATGCATACTGTGCAAGCTCTGGCCAGTGATCCATCCTCAAGACCCAGTAAGCCAGAGGATTTTCGGTGGGAAAGGTGTCCAAGTCTGACCTTGCCCCTAGGTATTCCTGCACCATGTATATCAGACGCTGGCGATGGTTGCTGGAACCGATCATACCTTGGGGCTGCAGACTAAGAAATTATCTGAACGCATCGGTCAGACGGCCACCTTCCCCACCGCTCCTTCTTTGACTGACCGAAGCCTCAGCAACTCGTTGTCCAGGACCAGGAGTTTGTAACCTCCCAGTCTCTGGGAACGCGTTGCACAGACCTTTCTGCAAGGCCTCCCGGAGATGTCTCATCCTCTGCTTCCTTCTGCGATGGTAAGATAAGGTCCGCAACCTTACCCTTGTACCGTGGATCAAGGAGAGTGGCCAGCCAGTAATGGTCCCTCTCCTTGATCCGAAGAATACGAGGATCCTTCCGCAGATTTTGCAGGATCAGGGAGGCCATGCAGCGTAGGTTAGCTGAGGCATTCGGTCCGGAGTCCTCTGGGTCACTAAGGACGACATGATCTGCAGCCACGTACAAGTCCACGGGTTTCTTGGGACTGTAAATCATCCCTAAAAGACTGCTGCTGTTGATGCTGAGCGCCAGGCTCCACCTCCATGCTGACACAATCCTCCTCCTCCTCCTCGTCATCTTCCTGTGCGATGGGTGGGACAGAAGGAACACTGTCTGGGTAAAGGGGGCCTTGAAAGGCAAGGAAGTCCTCCTCTTCCTGCCTTTGTTCTGCCTCAAGTGCCCTGTCCATTCCACGCAGCATATGCTCCAACAGGTGGACAAGAGGTACAGTGTCACTGATGCATGCACTGTTACTGCTCACCATCCTCGTGGCCTCCTCAAATGGTGCCAGGACAGTGCATGCATCCCTGATCATGCCCCACTGGCGTGGTGAAAAAAACCTGAGCTCCCCTGGCCCTGTCCTGGTGCCGTAGTCGCACAGGTACTCATTGATGGCCATCTGCTGCATGTGCAGCCGCTGCAGCATGGCCAACGTTGAGTTACACCTGGTGGGCATGTCACATATAAGGCGGTTCTTGGGCAGGTTCAACTCCTTTTGCAGCTCAGCCAGCCGAGCACTGGCATTATATGATCTGTGGAAATGCACACAGACTTTCCCGGCCTGCCTCAGGACATCCTGTAAGCCCGGGTACCTGCCCAAGAACCGCTGCACCACCAGGTTAAGGACGTGAGCCACACAGGGCACATGGGTCAGTTGTCCCTGTCGGAGGGCGGAGAGGAGGTTGGTGCCATTGTCGCAAACCACCATTCCTGGCTTAAGCTGGCGTGGTGTCAACCACCTCTCGGCCTGCCCCTGCAGAGCTGACAGAACCTCTGCCCCAGTGTGGCTCCTGTCCCCCAAACACACCAGCGCAAGCACGGCATGGCATCTTTTTGCCTGCGTACTTGCGTAGCCCCTTGAACGCCTATGGAGCACCGCTGGTTCCGAGGACAAAGCACAGGAAGAGGCCATGGAGGAAGAAGAAGAGGAGGGGGTGGAGGAGAGAGGTGTGTCACAACCAGTAGTAGCATTTTGGAGGCGTGGCGGCGGCACAACCTCCAACACTACTGCACCTTGTCCTGCATCCTTCCCAGCTGCCAAAAGTGTGACCCAATGGGCCATGAAAGAAAGGTATCATCCCTGTCCATGCCTGCTGGACCATGAGTCAGCGGTAATATGCACCTTACCGCTGACCGCCCTGTCCAGCGAGGCATGGACATTGCCTTCCACATGCCGGTAGAGAGCCGGCATCGCCTTCCGTGAGAAAAAGTGGCGTTTGGGAACCTGCCACTGAGGAACTGCACATTGCACAATCTCACGGAAGGGGGCCGAGTCTACCAACTGAAAAGGCAGCAGTTGAAGTGCTAGCAATTTAGCCAAGCTAGCATTCAACCGCTGGGCATGTGGATGGCTGGGAGTGAACTTCTTTCGACGGTCCAGCAGCTGGGGCAGGGAAATTTGCCTGCTACAATCGGACGTCGGTGTACTGCTAGCAGAGTGCCCGTAAGTACTTGGCTGTGACACACCTAATTCTACACCTTCATTCCTTTCAGTGCAGGTTTCAGAGAGGACTGAAGGTATAGTGGGGTTGGAGATCCCAGCTGATGAGGAGCAAGGAGAGGTCCACTTTGTTCTTTGGTGTGGGTCTTTAAGGTACGCTTGCCAACGAGCTGCATGGCAGGTCAACATATATCTGGTCAAGCATGTGGTGCCCAAGCGGCTGATGTTTTGGCCACGCGAGATACGCTTGAGACCTATGTTGCAAATAGCAGCGGTGCGATCTGATGCACTCGACTCAAAAAAGGCCCACACCAAAGAACTTTTGGAATAACGAGCCGAGGCAGCGCCCTGCACAGGCGGAGCTCTGCGGTGTGATTCAGTCGGTGTGCTGCCCTTACGCTGGCCCCCGGAGGGCATCCTGTCTCGTTGGAGATGTGCCTCCTCCTCATCCTCCTCCTCTCTCCTATCAGGCACCCACATCACTGGAGCCAATCTGGCAGTATGCTGCAGCTGCTGGAACATGACTACCAGATTGCTGTCCTTCTTGAGCATCCCCTCTCTCTGCGCTCACGCTACTGCCTTCCTCTAGCTGGGTATCATCATCAGACCCTTCAAAACGCTGGGCATCCTCCTGGAGCATGTACCCAACACTGTGCTGAAACAGTTCGGGGGACTCCTCAGGAGGACATGGTGGGTCTAGGGAAGGAGTGACTGATGATGATATTGATACAAGGGAAGAGGACACTTTGGCAGCTGCTTTTCCAATTCCCTGAGCCTGGGTGAGAGAGGATAAGGAGGATGAGGAGGGCTTGGTCATCCACTCTACCAAGTCTTCGGCATGATGCGGCTCAACACGCCCAGCTGCTGAAAATAAGGACAAGCGTGTCCCATGGCCACGTGCTGATGATGATGCACCGCGTCCACGACCAGCACTGTTGTCTCTAGACACAGAGCCTGCTTGCCCTCTTTTATTGGCTCCTGACTGTCTGCCTCTTCTTGGTGGCCTTCCAGACATAGTAATGGACTGCAGGGAGATGGGAAAACCAGGAATTGGAGTAGTGTATATTGTGCTGGAGGCACACAACACCCACTATCTCCTGCAGATGCCTTTATTAGAGAACACCAGCAATAAAGGGTAGATACAGGTGTATACTGTGCTGTGCTGGAGGGACACAACACCCACTAACTCCTGCAGATGTCTTTATTAGAGAACACCAGCAATAAAGGGTAGATACAGGTGTATACTGTGCTGTGCTGGAGGGACACAACACCCACTAACTCCTGCAGATGCCTTTATTAGAGAACACCAGCAATAAAGGGTAGATACAGGTGTATACTGTGCTGTGCTGGAGGGACACAACACCCACTAACTCCTGCAGATGCTTTTATTAGAGAACACCAGCAATAAAGGGTAGATACAGGTGTATACTCTGCTGTGCTGGAGGGACACAACACCCACTAACTCCTGCAGATGCCTTTATTAGAAAACACCAGCAATAAAGGGTAGATACAGGTGTATACTGTGCTGTGCTGGAGGGACACAACACTCACTAACTCCTGCAGATGCCTTTAGTAGAGAACACCAGCAATAAAGGGTAGATACAGGTGTATACTGTGCTGGGGCACACAACACCCACTAACTCCTGCAGATGCCTGTATTATAGAACAGCAAAAAAGTGAAGATACAGGTGTATACTGTGCTGGGGCACACAACACCCACTAACTCCTGCAGATGGCTGTATTATAGAACAGCAAAAAAGTGTAGATACAGGTGTATACTGTGCTGGAGCACACAACACCCACTAACTCCTGCAGATGCCTGTATTGTAGAACAGCAAAAAAGTGTAGATACAGGTGTATACTGTGCTGGGGCACACAACACCCACTAACTCCTGTAGATGCCTGATAAAAGAACACACTGTCCCTGCCTATCTAGCTTAGAGAACAGTAATAAAGGGTAGATGCAGGTGTATACTGTGCTGGGGCACACAACACCCACTAACTCCTGCAGATGCCTGGGAAAAGAACACACTGTTCCTGCCTGCCTATCTAGCTTAGAGAACAGCAATAAAGGGTAGATACAGGTGTATACTGCGCTGGAGGCACACAACACCCACTAACTCCTGCAGATGCCTGAGAAAAGAACACACTGTCCCTGCCTGCCTATCTAGCTTAGAGAACAGCAATAAAGGGTTGATACAGGTGTATACTGTGCTGAGGCACACAACACCCACTAACTCCTGCAGATGCCTGAGAAAAGAACACACTGTCCCTGCCTATCTAGCTTAGAGAACAGTAATAAAGGGTAGATACAGGTGTATACTGTGCTGGGGCACACAACACCCACTAACTCCTGCAGATGCCTGTATTATAGAACAGCAAAAAAGTGTAGATACAGGTTCATACTGTGCTGGGGCACACAACACCCACTAACTCCTGCAGATGCCTGTATTATAGAACAGCAAAAAAGTGTAGATACAGGTGTATACTGTGCTGAGGCACACAACACCCACTAACTTCTGCAGATGCCTGATAAAAGAACACACTGTCCCTGCCTATCTAGCTTAGAGAACAGTAATAAAGGGTAGATACAGGTGTATACTGTGCTGGGGCACACAACACCCACTAACTCCTGCATATGCCTGAGAAAAGAACACACTGTCCCTGCCTGCCTATCTAGCTTAGAGAACAGCAATAAAGGGTAGATACAGGTGTATACTGCGCTGGAGGCACACAACACCCACTAACTCCTGCAGATGCCTGAGAAAAGAACACACTGTCCCTGCCTGCCTATCTAGCTTAGAGAACAGCAATAAAGGGTTGATACAGGTGTATACTGTGCTGGAGCACACAACACCCACTAACTCCTGCAGATGCCTGAGAAAATAACACACTGTCCCTGCCTATCTAGCTTAGAGAACAGTAATAAAGGGTAGATACAGGTGTATACTGTGCTGGGGCACACAACACCCACTAACTCCTGCAGATGCCTGAGAAAAGAACACACTGTCCCTGCCTCTCTAGCTTAGAGAACAGCAATAAAGGGTAGATACAGGTGTATACTGCGCTGGAGGCACACAACACCCACTAACTCCTGCAGATGCCTGAGAAAAGAACACACTGTCCCTGCCTGCCTATCTAGCTTAGAGAACAGCAATAAAGGGTAGATACAGGTGTATACTGCGCTGGAGACACACAACACCCACTAACTCATGCAGATGCCTGAGAAAAGAACACACTGTCTGTCAGGAAGGGCACACCAGAAATGTCAATGACGATATTGGCGCATCTTCGCGCATGCGCGGTAGTGGCGCATCGGCGCACGTGATGTGCGCATGCGCGATAGCGGTGCGCGCGCGGGCACGCGCGGGAGCGCGCAGCGGCGGCTCATGGCGCCAGATGGGGCTATTTAAAGGGGCTGATGGCTGGGCTCTGTGCTGTTCGGTCTACAGCGTTACCTGAGACCTCTGACCCCTGCTTTCCTGAGTCCTGCTCCAGCTGACCCTTCCTGGCTTGTTTGACCATTCTTGCTGATCTGCCTGTACCTGACCCCCGGCCTGTGTTGACTACGTTCCTGCCTGCTCCTTCTGCTACCTTGTTGCCTGCCCGTTGCCGAACCTGCCTGTACCTGAGACCTGCCAGCTGCCTAAACCCGCTCATACCTGATCCTGCTCCAGTACTTACCTGTACCTGAGACCTGCCAGCTGCCTAAATCCGCTCATACCTGATCCTGCTCCAGTACTTACCTGTACCTGAGACCTGCCAGCTGCCTGAACCTGCTCATACCTGATCCCGCTCCAGTACCTACCTGCTTGGGACTGGTGTACCCACGCTTCCAGCCCATCTGACCGCACCCGCCTGAGCTCCAGTTGTTAGGCTGTCAGCTGTTTCCGGATCTATTCCAGTCTCCGTCCCAGTTCCGGTCCAGCGCACCACCAGCGACTTTACCAGGCTCTCGTGCGACTCTGCACTCCTGCGCCCCCTGTCTTCACTACCAGGGGCCGCGAGTGAGAGGTGTAAGGGAGGCCTCCCTCTGCATAATCAGACTCTTCCACCAGGTACGTGACAGTACCGAACAGCCAAGTCAGAGTCTGTGCAGGGAGCCTCTCCCATGGAGGGTTTCCGCTTACACCTCAAAGACCTCACCCAGACTGTTGAAATCGCACAAGATGCATATATCCGACTGGAAGAAAGCATCCAGGCTCTTTCTTCACCTACCTCGGCCCCGCAAAGAGCTACTTCAGCAATAGCAATGTTACCTCCAGAAACCGGGGTTTCTGCGCCTGAAAGATTCACCGGTGATCACCGATTACGAGGACAGAAGTCAGAGAGACCTATGAGGTCGTCCTGTCCAGCCTGGAAATTAGCCCGAGCCTCTAACATCAGCAGCCTGACATCTTCTACCACTGCTGCACCCACATCTGATGTCCCCGAACCCAGGCAACTCAGAGTGCCCCGTCCCTCACTTTCCCCTGAGGAACGTCAACGCCGACAACACGAAGACCTCTGCCTGTATTGTGGGAGACCCGGGCATTACGTGAGGTCATGTCCAGCCAAGACCCACAAGGGTCGAATTATCTTCTCTGCCAGCACGCCCATCCTGCCAACCCACCTGGCTCTCCCCATTGTATTACAGCTTCCGGGAAGAAGTATTCCTGTCTCCGCTATAATAGACTCCGGTGCCTGTAGCTGCTTTATGGACTTGTCTTTTATTGCTAAACATCAAATCCCTTTGCAACCTAGGGCCCAGGGACTTTCAGTACATCTGGCCGACGGGTCTGCTATCAAATCCGGACTAGTGACTCAGCAGACTATACCCCTGCCTGTCATTATTGCCGATAGTCACAAGGAATTGTTACACCTGGATGCCATCGCATCCCCGCTGTTCCCCATAATCCTTGGCATGCCATGGCTCCAAGCACATAACCCTCTTATCAACTGGGTCGGAGGGGAGGTTAAGTTTCACTCTTCCTACTGCCTCCAACACTGCTTGCGGAAATTCTCTTCTGATCCGCCATCCTTGTTATGCTTGGACTCTGATGTTGAAACACGCTTATCTGTACCAGTTGCATACCATGACTTTTTAGATGTCTTTAGCAAGAAAGGAGCTGAAACTCTCCCTCCACATCGGCCATATGACTGCCCGATTGATCTCATCCCGGGTGTTGAGGTCCCTTTTGGAAGGATTTTTCCTCTGTCAGAATTGGAGCTTGTCGCCCTGAAAGATTATATAGACGATAATCTAAAGAAGGGCTTCATCCGCCCCTCCACTTCTCCAGCAGGAGCGGGTATCTTCTTTGTGGAGAAGAAGGATCGTTCCCTTCGCCCATGTATAGATTATCGTGAACTCAATAAAGTTACGGTCAAGAACCGTTATCCCCTGCCCTTGGTACCCGAATTGTTCCAGAGGTTGGGAGCAGCAACCATATTTACAAAACTGGATCTCCGAGGGGCATATAATCTGGTACGGATACGGGAGGGAGACGAGTGGAAGATGGCTTTTCGCTCCCGATTCGGACATTTTGAATATCTGGTAATGCCGTTCGGCCTATGCAATGCCCCAGCAACATTCCAGCACTTTATCAACGATATCTTCCGCGATTTCCTAGACCTGTTCGTTGTAGCATATCTGGACGACATCTTAATTTTCTCTGCTTCCCTTGATGACCACCGCAGACATGTTAAAAATGTATTGCGCAGACTGCGACAGCACGGGCTATACGCCAAGCCGGAGAAGTGCGAGTTCGAGCGACAAAGCATTACTTTTTTGGGACTAATCCTCTCCACCGAAGGTGTCAAGATGGACCCACAAAAGGTCACTGCCATCTTAGACTGGCCAGCCCCAGTGGACAAAAAGGGCATCCAACGCTTTGTCGGGTTCTCGAACTTCTACCGAAAATTCATCAGGGGATTTTCAGCCATCATATCACCAATCACACAACTGACCAAACAAGGCATCCGTTTCCAGTGGTCTCCTGAAGCTCAAAATGCTTTTGAGTCTCTTAAGAAACTATTTACTTCCGCACCGGTTCTGAAGCACCCTGACCCAACATTGCCCTATGTATTGGAAGTAGACGCGTCAGAAACGGCAGTCGGAGCAGTACTATCCCAAAGGCGGGGACCCAAGGCTTTGTTACACCCAGTCGCCTTTTTCTCCCGCAAACTGTCTAACTCTGAAAGGAATTATGATGTCGGAGATAGAGAACTTCTGGCCATTAAAAATGCATTGGAAGAGTGGAGGTACCTTTTAGAAGGAGCAGCGCACCCGATCCTAATCTATACGGATCATAAGAACCTGGAGTATCTGAGGACTGCCAAGAGACTCAAACCACGTCAGGCTAGATGGGCACTCTTCTTTTCCAGGTTCTCTTTTCATCTCACGTACAGGCCAGGATCTAAAAACACCAAACCTGATGCACTCTCTCGGATGTTCTGTGTTACCAGGGAATCCACACCGCCCGACACTATCCTATCCTCTGAGAACTTTCTGCTACTTCAGGGAGACCTGCTCTCTCAAATTAAACAGGCTTCTGTAAATGCCCCTTCATCTCTGGGAATAACGTTGCAGGCCAGAGATGATCTACTTTGGCACAAGGACAAAATATTCATACCAGAAAACCTACGTGTCTCTGTTTTGGGATTATGTCATGACCACAAATTAGCCGGACACTTCGGTATCCGTAAAACTGCTGAACTTGTGCAACGCACATTCTGGTGGCCTCAAGTGGAAAAAGACTGCAAGGGCTATGTAGAGTCCTGTACCACTTGCACACGAAATAAGAACAGCAAAACCAAGGCATGGGGCTTGTTGAAGCCGCTATCAGTCCCGAAGAGACCCTGGAAGAATATCTCGATCGATTTTATCGTGGAACTTCCTCCATCTGACGGGTTCTCCACCATCTTTGTGGTGGTAGACCGATTATCCAAAATGGCCCACTTCCTACCCATGAAAGGCACACCATCGGCCCCGGAAACAGCCCAAATTTTTGTGAAAGAAGTTGTTAGGCTTCACGGAGTTCCAGCAAACATCGTGTCAGACCGGGGGGTACAATTCACCTCAAGGTTTTGGAGGTCTTTATGTGAAACCTTGGGAATCGAGTTATCATTTTCTTCCGCATACCACCCCCAAACGAATGGGCAAACGGAAAGAACCAATCAAACTCTGGAACAATACTTACGGTGCTTCTCCTCATACTCACAAGATGACTGGGCCGCACTACTTCCGTTAGCGGAATTCGCTTATAACAATTCCATCCACTCTGCCACAAAACAGTCTCCATTCTTTGCCAATTACGGATTCAACCCATCATTTCTGACCAGTACCTTCCCGGAGAGTTCTGTACCTGCCGTTCTTGAAACCATAAATTTCTTTGATACCAACAACAAACTTCTACGGACAACTATGACTAAAGCTCAAGAATATAACAAACAGGTCTTTGATAAGAAGAGGCGGGGAGAATTAATACTGGAACCTGGTGATCGGGTTTGGCTATCCACTACAAATCTAAAACTAATGTGCCCCTCTAAGAAGTTGGGCCCTAAATTTATGGGACCCTTCCCGATAAAAAGAAGGATCAACGACGTGTCTTACGAGCTGGAACTGCCAGACTCCTTTAAAATACATCCTGTCTTTCATGTGGCTTTACTAAAACCTGTAACCCCTGATCCATTCCCTGACCGGGATACAGGCCCACCCGAACCAATATTAGTTAACGGGACAGAGGAATTCGAAGTCGAAGCAATCCTGGACTGTAGGAAAAAGAGAAATCAGATCCAGTATCTCGTCAAATGGAAAGGTTATGGCCCAGAGGAGAATTCCTGGGAACCCGAGGACGATGTCCATGCTGAAAGACTTATTCAGGCATTCAAGAGATCCCATCCTTTGAAGCTCGCCCGGTTGGGCATCCGGAGGCTGCCCATTGGGAGGGGGCAATGTCAGGAAGGGCACACCAGAAATGTCAATGACGATATCGGCGCATCTTCGCGCATGCGCGGTAGTGGCGCATCGGCGCACGCTGATGTGCGCATGCGCGATAGCGGTGCGCGCGCGGGAGCGCGCAGCGGCGGCTCATGGCGCCAGATGGGGCTATTTAAAGGGGCTGATGGCTGGGCTCTGTGCTGTTCGGTCTACAGCGTTACCTGAGACCTCTGACCCCTGCTTACCTGAGTCCTGCTCCAGCTGACCCTTCCTGGCTTGTTTGACCATTCTTGCTGATCTGCCTGTACCTGACCCCCGGCCTGTGTTGACTACGTTCCTGCCTGCTCCTTCTGCTACCTTGTTGCCTGCCCGTTGCCGAACCTGCCTGTACCTGAGACCTGGCAGCTGCCTAAACCCGCTCATACCTGATCCTGCTCCAGTACTTACCTGTACCTGAGACCTGCCAGCTGCCTAAACCCGCTCATACCTGATCCTGCTCTAGTACTTACCTGTACCTGAGACCTGCCAGCTGCCTGAACCTGCTCATACCTGATCCCGCTCCAGTACCTACCTGCTTGGGACTGGTGTACCCACGCTTCCAGCCCATCTGACCGCACCCGCCTGAGCTCCAGTTGTTAGGCTGTCAGCTGTTTCCGGATCTATTCCAGTCTCCGTCCCAGTTCCGGTCCAGCGCACCACAAGCGACTTTACCAGGCTCTCGTGCAACTCTGCACTCCTGCGCCCCCTGTCTTCACTACCAGGGGCCGCGAGTGAGAGGTGTAAGGGAGGCCTCCCTCTGCATAATCAGACTCTTCCACCAGGTACGTGACACTGTCCCTGCCTGCCTATCTAGCTTAGAGAACAGCAATAAAGGGTAGATACAGGTGTATACTGCGCTGGAGGCACACAACACCCACTAACTCCTGCAGATGCCTGAGAAAAGAACACACTGTCCATGCCTGCCTATCTAGCTTAGAGAACAGCAATAAAGGGTAGATACAGGTATATACTGCGCTGGAGGCACACAACACCCACTAACTCCTGCAGATGCCTGAGAAAAGAACACACTGTCCCTGCCTGCCTATCTAGCTTAGAGAACAGCAATAAAGGGTAGATACAGGTGTATACTGCGCTGGAGGCACACAACACCCACTAACTCCCGCAGATGCCTGAGAAAAGAACACACTGTCCCTGCCTGCCTATCTAGCTTAGAGAACAGCAAAAAGGGTAGATACAGGTGTATACTGCGCTGGAGGCACACAACACCCACTAACTCCTGCAGATGCCTGAGAAAAGAACACACTGTAGAACACACTGTCCCTGCCTATGTAGCTCTTTCCCTGCACGCCGGAACACACTACACAAGGCCGCCGCGCTGGTAGCCTTTTATAGTGTGGGGCATGTACTAAACCCCCCTGAGCTAAGATTGGCCGCAGGCATCCTGCCTGTGGCCAATTATAGCTCTCCTCGCTGCCAGCGCTGTGATTGGCCAAGCATGCGGGGTCACAGCGCATGCTTGGCCAATCACATCACCGGCAATGCAGTGCGATGGCGCAGTGCATTGTGGGCCGTTCACGTCACACGAATTTGGCGCGAACGGCCCACAAAGTTCTGGTTCGACTCGAACACCAAGCTCCTCCCTAACGGTCACACTAAAATCCGACCGTCATCCGACCGTCAAGAACGCGGTGATGTACAATACTACGACGAGCCAAGAAAAATTCCGATTTTTTTTCCGACAGAAAAAAAAGAGAACATGGAAACACGGAAAAAGTCCGATGGGGCACACACACGGTCGGAATACCAGATGAAAAAATTCCGTCTGACTTTTTCCATCGGAAATTCCGAGCGTGTGTACGCGGAATAACAGAATAGCTCTCAGAAAGAGCCAGTGCCCTGCATTCATGCTTTAAAAAAAAATAATTAGGATATTTGTGGTAACGTTGCTTGCAATTACCAGCTTTAATTACCTTTAAAAAATGAAGTGTACCTAAAAGCGTGATAAAAAAATTTAATTAAATAGTATGTAGCTTTTCATGCCTGGATGATTCAATGCATTGAATGCCGGGAGTAGGGATGAGCTTCGTGTTTGAGTCGAACATACGTTTGACTCGAACATCGGCTGTTCGATCGTTCAACGAAGATCGAACGATTTGGGCCGTTCGCGCCAAATTCGAGTGACGCGAACGGCCCACAATGCACTATGCCATCGCAGTGTCATCCAGGCGCTGTGATTGGCCAAGCATGCACTGTGACCCCGCATGCTTGGCCAATCACAGTGCCGGCAGCGAGGAGAGCAATGATTGGCCACAGGCAGGATGCCTGTGGCCAATTATTGCTGAGGGGGTTTAGTACACGCCCCACACTATAAAAGGCCGCCAGCGCGGCGGCCTTGTGTAGTGTGTTCCGGAGCAGGGAAAGAGAAGCATAGGCAGGGACAGTGTCATTTTTTTATTTTACTAATCCTGGATTCCTTGTGTTTAGGGACAAATAAGGATAGGTAGGGAGAGTGTCAGTGTGTTATTCTGTGCTAAACCTTGTTTGTAGGGACAGAGAAGGACAGTGAGGGAAAGTGTCAGTGTGCTATTCTGTTCTAAACCAATCTTGCTGAACCATATTTGAAATCCTTGAGTTTAGGGACAGAGAAGGACACTCGTGGAAACTATCAGTGTGCTATTCTGTGCTAAATCTTGTTTGTAGGGACAGAGAAGGACAGTGAGTGAAACTGACAGTGTGCTATTCTGTTCTAAACCAATCTTGCTGAACCATATTTGAAATTCTTGAGTTTAGGGACAGAGAGGTACAGTGAGGGAAAGTGTCAGTGTGCTATTCTGTTCTAAACCAATCTTGCTGAACCATATTTGAAATCCTTGAGTTTAGGGACAGAGAAGGACACTCGTGGAAACTATCAGTGTGCTATTCTGTGCTAAATCTTGTTTGTAGGGACAGAGAAGGACAGTGAGTGAAACTGACAGTGTGCTATTCTGTTCTAAACCAATCTTGCTGAACCATATTTGAAATCCTTGAGTTTAGGGACAGAGAGGTACAGTGAGGAAACGTGTCAGTGTGCTATTCTGTTCTAAACCAATCTTGCTGAACCATATTTGAAATCCTTGAGTTTAGGGACAGAGAAGGACACTCGTGGAAACTATCAGTGTGCTATTCTGTGCTAAATCTTGTTTGTAGGGACAGAGAAGGACAGTGAGTGAAAGTGTCAGTGTGCTATTCTGTTCTAAACCAATCTTGCTGAACCATATTTGAAATCCTTGAGTTTAGGGACAGAGAGGTACAGTGAGGGAAAGTGTCAGTGTGCTATTCTGTTCTAAACCAATCTTGCTGAACCATATTTGAAATCCTTGAGTTTAGGGACAGAGAAGGACACTCGTGGAAACTATCAGTGTGCTATTCTGTGCTAAATCTTGTTTGTAGGGACAGAGAAGGACAGTGAGGGAAACTGTCAGTGTGCTATTCTGTGCTAAACCAATCTTGCTGAAGCATATTGCAAATCCTTGTGTTTAGGGACAGAGAAGGATAGGCAGGGGACAGTGTCAGTGTCATTGTTGCTAAGCCTCCTGCACAGTATACACCTGAAGGTAGCCCTTATTGCTGTTTTTCCCATCTCCCTGCAGGCCATCCATTAAAATGTCTGGAAGGCAAACAAGGAGAGGCAGACAGTCAGGAGGCAAAAAAAGAGGGCAAGCAGGCTCTGTGTCTGGGGGCAACAGTGCTGGTCGTGGACGCGGTGCATTGTCATCAGCACATGGCCATGGGACACGCTTGTCCTTCTTTTCAGCAGCTGGACATGTTGAGCCACATCATGCCGAAGACTTGGTAGAGTGGATGACCAAGCCCACCTCATCCTCCTCATCCTCTCTCACCCAGGCTCAGGGTACTGGCAAAGCAGCTGCCAAAGCGTCCTCTTCTCTGGTATCATTATCTTCATTAGTCAATCCTTCCCTAGACCCACCATGTCCTCCTCCTGAGGAGTCCCCCGAACTGTTTGAGCACAGTGTTGGGTACATGCTCCAGGAGGATGCCCAGCGCTTCGAAGGATCTGATGATGATACCCAGATAGAGGAAGGCAGTAGCGTGAGAGCAGAGAGAGGGGATGCTCAAGAAGGACACCAATCTGGCAGTCATGCTCCAGCAGCTGCAGCATACTGCCAGATTGGCTCCAGTGATGAGGAGGGAGGGGATGATGGGGTCACTGACTCCACGTGGGTGCCTAATAGGAGAGAGGAGGAGGAGGAGGATGAGGAGGAGGCACATCTCCAATGAGGCAGGATTCCCTTGGGTGGCCAGCGTATGGGCAGCACACCGACGGAATCACACCGCAGAGCTCCGCCTGTGCAGGGCGCTGCCTCTGCCCGTCATTCAAAAAGTTCTTTGGTGTGGGCCTTTTTTGAGGCGAGTGCATCAGATCGCACAGCTGCTGTTTGCAACATATGTCTCAAGCGTATATCGCGTGGCCAAACATCAGCCGCTTGGGCACCACATGCTTGATCAGACATATGTTGACCTGCCATGCAGCTCGTTGGCAAGCCTACCTTAAAGACCCACACCAAAGAACAAAGCGGACCTCTCCTTGCACCGCATCAGCTGGGATCTCCAACCCCAGTATACCTTCAGTCCTCTCTGAAACCTGCACTGAGAGGAATGAAGGTGTAGAATTAGGTGTGTCACAGCCAAGTACTTGTGGCCACTCTGCTAGCAGTACACCGACGTCCGATTCTAGCAGGCAAATTTCCCTGCCCCAGCTGCTGGACCGTCGAAAGAAAGTCACTCCCAGCCATCCACATGCCCAGCAGTTGAATGCTAGCTTGGCTAAATTGCTAGCGCTTCAACTGCTGCCTTTTCAGTTGGTAGACTCGGCCCCCTTCCGTGAGTTTGTGCAATGTGCGGTTCCTCAGTGGCAGGTTCCCAAACGCCACTTTTTCTCACGGAAGGCGATTCCGGCTCTCTACAGGCATTTGGAAGGCAATGTCTTGGCCTCGCTGGACAGGGCGGTCAGCGGTAAGGTGCATATTACCGCTGACTCATGGTCCAGCAGGCCCATTGGGTCACTCTTTTGGCAGCTGGGAAGGATGCAGGACAAGGTGCAGTAGTGTTGGAGGTTGTTCCGCCGCCACGCCTCCAAAATTCTACTACTGGTTGTGACACACCTCTCTCCTCCACCCCCTCCTCTTCTTCTTCCTCCATGGCCTCTTCCTGTGGTTTGTCCTCGGAACCAGCGGTGCTCCGTAGGCGTTCAAGGGGCTACGCAAGTACGCAGGCAAAAAGATGCCATGCCGTGCTTGCGCTGGTGTGTTTGGGGGACAGGAGCCACACTGGGGCAGAGGTCCTGTCTGCTCTGCAGGGGCAGGCCGAGAGGTGGTTGACGCCACGCCAGCTTAAGCCAGGAATGGTGGTTTGCCACAATGGCACCAACCTCCTCTCCGCCCTCCGACAGGGACAACTGACCCATGTGCCCTGTGTGGCTCACGTCCTTAACCTGGTGGTGCAGCGGTTCTTGGGCAGGTACCCGGGCTTACAGGATGTCCTGAGGCAGGCCAGGAAAGTCTGTGTGCATTTCCGCAGATCTTATAATGCCAGTGCTCGCCTGGCTGAGCTGCAAAAGGAGTTGAACCTGCCCAAGAACCGCCTTATATGTGACATGCCCACCAGGTGGAACTCAACGTTGGCCATGCTGCAGCGGCTGCACACGCAGCAGAGGGCCATCAATGAGTACCTGTGCGACTACGGCACCAGGACAGGGTCAGGGGAGCTCGGGTTTTTTTCACCACGCCAGTGGGGCATGATCAGGGATGCATGCACTGTCCTGGCACCATTTGAGGAGGCCACGAGGATGGTGAGCAGTGACAGTGCATGCATCAGTGACACTGTACCTCTTGTCCACCTGTTGGAGCACACGCTGCGTGGAATAATGGACAGGGCACTTGAG
Organism: Rana muscosa; assembly: GCA_029206835.1. Classification (NCBI taxonomy): domain Eukaryota; kingdom Metazoa; phylum Chordata; class Amphibia; order Anura; family Ranidae; genus Rana; species Rana muscosa. The sequence goes on along the minus strand of CM055117.1, from coordinate 544,417,005 downwards.
GCAGAACAGAGGCAGGAAGAGGAGGACTTCCTTGCCTCTCAAGGCCCCCTTTACCCAGACAGTGTTCCTTCTGTCCCACCCATCGCACAGGAAGAAGAGGAGGAGGAGGAGGAGGATTGTGTCAGCATGGAGGTGGAGGCTGGCACTCAGCATCATCAGCAGCAGTCTTTTAGGGATGATTTACAGTCCCAAGAAACCAGTGGACTTGTACGTGGCTGGGAGGGGGTGGCTGCGGATCATGTCGTCCTTAGTGACCCAGAGGACTCCGGACTGAATGCCTCAGCTAACCTACGCTGCATGGCCTCCCTGATCCTGCAAAGTCTGCGGAAGGATCCTCGTATTCTTCGGATCAAGGAGAGGGACCATTACTGGCTGGCCACTCTCCTTGATCCACGGTACAAGGGTAAGGTTGCGGACCTTATGTTACCGTCGCAGAGGGAGCAGAGGATGAGACAACTCCGGGAGGCCTTGCAGAAAGGTCTGTGCAACGCGTTCCCAGAGACTGGGAGGTTACAAACTCCTGGTCCTGGACAACGAGTTGCTGAGGCTTCGGGCAGTCAAAGAAGGAGCGGTAGGGAAGGTGGCCGTCTGACCGATGCGTTCAGACAATTCTTTAGTCCGCAGCCCCAAAGTATGATCGGTTCCAGCAACCATCGCCAGCGTCTGATATACATGGTGCAGGAATACCTAGGGGCAAGGTCAGACTTGGACACCTTCCCCACCGAAAATCCTCTGGCTTACTGGGTCTTGAGGATGGATCACTGGCCAGAGCTTGCACAGTATGCAATTAAGCTACTGGCCTGTCCTGCATCCAGCGTTCTTTCAGAACGCACATTCAGTGCTGCTGGAGGATTTGTCACGGATCACAGGGTGCGCCTGTCCACCGACTCGGTTGATCGACTGACTTTCATCAAGATGAACCAGTCTTGGATCACCACCAGCTACCACACACCTGATGCTGAAAATGTCACATCCCTTCAAGACTGATGCTGATGCTGAGTGCCTGTGCTGTTATGTTGACTGGCTATCCTCCTCCTCCTCCTCAATGATACGATTAATGATGATAGCTTGGAAGATCATTTTGGTTTATGGGTGACGCCACCAGTGGCTAAGGCCCAATTTTTCAGCCCCTGTTTAACAGGGGCGTGTAATTACAATTTTTGATGCAATACTTTGCAACAGGCCTCATTGCTGTGCTCCAAGTACAGTATCTGTGAGGGGTCGCAGTGTTGTGCCACCAGTGCCTAAGGCCCAATTTTTCAGCCCCTTTTCAACAGGGGCATGCAATTATAATTATTGATCTAATAATTCACAGCAGGGCCCATTGCTGCGCCCACCAAGAGTAACTGTCAGGCCTTACAGTGTTGTGGCACCAGCACCACCATCACCACCACCACCAAAGGCCCAATTTTTCAGCCCCTGTTCAACAGGGGCATGCAATTATAATTATTGATCTAATAATTCACAGCAGGGCCCATTGCTGCGCCCACCAAGAGTAACTGTCAGGCCTTACAGTGTTGTGGCACCAGCACCACCATCACCACCACCACCACCACCAAAGGCCCAATTTTTCAGCCCCTGTTCAACAGGGGCATGCAATTATAATTATTGATCTAATAATTCACAGCAGGGCCCATTGCTGCGCCCACCAAGAGTAACTGTCAGGCCTTACAGTGTTGTGGCACCAGCACCACCATCACCACCACCACCACCACCACCACCAAAGGCCCAATTTTTCAGCCCCTGTTCAACAGGGGCATGCAATTATAATTATTGATCTAATAATTCACAGCAGGGCCCATTGCTGCGCCCACCAAGAGTAACTGTCAGGCCTTACAGTGTTGTGTCAACACCACCACCACCACCACCACCAAAGGCCCAATTTTTCAGCCTCTGTTCAACAGGGGCATGCAATTGTAATTATTGATCTAATAATTCACAGCAGGGCCCATTGCTGCGCCCACCAAGAGTAACTGTCAGGCCTTACAGTGTTGTGGCACCAGCACCACCATCAAAGGCCCAATTTTTACTACCACTGATCAACAATTATATGTTATTACAATTCCTGATATAATAGTTGACAGCAGGGCGTTCCAGCACCCACCAAGAGTAACTGTGAGTGCTTACAGTGTTGTGCCAACACCAACACCTAAGGGGCCAATTTCTGCAGAGTATATACGGCAGGTCCCTACTTTCAAACATCCAACTTACAAACGACTACTACTTGCAAACGGAAGAAGACAACAGGAAGTGAGAGGAAATCTACCCCTTGGAAGGAAAATTCTCTCCTGTAAGAATTAATATGGGAGAAAGGTGTCTCCTCTCTACTGATGCTTTATCACCAATCCTTGTTTCAATAAAAACACCACATTTCAAAAACAGTTGTCATTGGGACGCAAAGTGAGGTGAAATGTTCTGAACAGGGGCACAGACAGCAAAAAAAATGTTACAGGGGTGATAACCCTTCCCTATGTTTTCCAAAAAGCTAAAAAAAGGAATTTGGCATGGAGCCAGACTTAAACAATGTAGCTGTTCAAAATTACAAACAGATTCTACATAAGAACAAACCTACAGTCCCTGTCTTGTATGCACCGCCTGTATACGGCTGTTCAGAGTATATAGGGCCTTTTTTATTTTGTGTGCGGGGTTCCCCTTAATATCCATACAAGACCCAAAGGGGCTGGTAATGGGCTGGGGTGGGGGGGGGGGTTGATGGGGTAGCTATGCCATTTTTCTTAAAGATTTTCATCCATATTACCGGGACCAGACATTACATTAAAGCCGCAAGCAGTTTTAAATGGCTTTTTTTTCCTTTAGAAATTTTATTTTGTGCAGGGACAGTTCTAAACACGGGAAACACGTGGCACTTCACAGGCATACTTTAGACACCCCCCAGGTACAATATTTAAAGGAATATTTGACTTTTTTTTTCACTTTATGCATCATTAAAATGACTGCTCCCGGAAAACGTCCGTTTTTAAAACTTCTTTTTGCATTGATACATGTCCCCTGGTGCAGAACCCGGGTTCCCAAACTCTGTTTAGGACAATAACATGGATAATAGTCATTATAATTAGCACTTTAGAATCCGAACGTTCGCATCCATTGTATTTAATAGGGTTCTAATGTTCGTGCGAACTTTCGGTCCGTTCGCGGGTTCTGGTGCGAACCGAACCCGGGGGTGTTCGGCTCATCACTAGCCAGGAGCTATAAAACAATGATTTCTTAACAGCCAGTACTTTTAGTGTATTGTACGAAACATACGAACAAACAAAATTCACAGGAGAGTAAACGCAGGAATATGTGTAGGTGTAAAATGAGAGATGTAGCCTTATCGCAAAGGGTTCACTATATTTCTAACCAACACACTGCTGTTTTTTCAAGAAAAGCTCTGAAAATGTGCAAATTGCAATCTGAAATTGAACTAGATATACACTGTATGGTTTCATATGCATACAAATTAACATTTGTTGGTTTATCATACAAATAAGATCGGTGGACATAATTCATGAAACATTGTATCAATCTAATGCAGAGAGCTAGAGAAAAAAAAAAAAAACTTTATGCTGCTTGTGAAATTTTTCATTTGTGCAGTTTTAGATACCCCGCCCTATATTCAAACAATATTAGTTCCCTGGCTGCCATACTGATCCTGTTGTTTTAGTACTTTATGAGCCACTGACCTACAACACGTATGCAGATCAGTAGTTCTGCTCTTACTTTAGCCTTCCTTATCTGCATTCTTATCAGTGTCTCAAACTATTGGGGTCCAAATATAGCCAGCAGCAAGCTAGCATTTTGTGATAGAGGTCTTTCATGGAAGCCATCATATTTCTTTCAGTATGGGTTGCCTTTATTTCTGCTTCAGAAGATTTTTAATGAAACTTGTTCTGCATTTATAAACTTCTACCCCATATCCCAATGTACTCTCCTTCCCAATTTCTTCACTTAATTTGATCTCAATAATAAATGAAACTTAGGAAAGTAAAGACCTGTTCTGTGCAAGATATAATCAATTCCATGATTACTGCTCTTGTAATTAACTTTTTAATTGAACAGTCAAGAAAAGTTATGTTATTTTTGGGCTCCAATTTCTCTCTAGTAGCAATAATGGCTAGTAACCTTAGCTAGAAACCTATACTTGTAGCCCTAACACTAGCTAGACATAATTATAATCATAACCTTAAAGCTTAACCGCTTGCCGACCGCTGCACGACTATTTACGTCAGCAGAATGGCACAGCTGCGCATATGGACGTACCTGTACGTCCCCTTTAAGACTTGTGGTTGCGGGCGCGCGCGTGCCGCCAGCTCTGTGGGTGTGATCGCGGGTCCCGCGGACTCAATGTCTGCCGGGTGCCCGCAATCGTGGTGTCACGGAGCTGCAGAACAGGAGGATGCCTGTGTAAACAAGGCATTTCCCTGTTCTGCCTTGTGACAGGACACTGACCTACTGCTCCCTGTCATCAGGATCAGTGATCACTGTCGTGTCACACGTAGCCCATCCCCGCCACAGTTAGAATCACTCTCTAGGACACACTTAACCCCTTCCTCGCCCCCTAGTGGTTAACCCATTCCCTGCCAGTGTCATTTACACAAATCAGTGCATTGTTATACGCTGATCGCTGTATAAATGACAATGGTCCCAAAATAGCATCAAAAGTGTCCTATGTGTCCGCCATAATGTCACAGTCACGATAAAAATCGCAGATCGCCGCCATTACTAATAAAAAAAAAATATTAAAAAAATGCTATAATTCTATCCCCTATTTTGTAGACGCTATAACTTTTGCACAAACTAATCAATATACGCTTATTGCAATTTCTTTTACCAAAAACATATAGAAGATTACATATCAGCCTAAACTGAGGAAAAAAATATTTTTTTTAATATATTTTTGGGGGATATTTATTATAGCAAAAAGTAAAAAATATTGCTTTTTTTTCAAAATTGTCAGTCTTTTTTTGTTTATAGCGCAAAAAATAAAAACCGCAGAGGTGATCAAATACCACCAAAAGAAAGCTCTATTTGTGGGGAAAAAAAAGGATGTCAATTTTGTTTGGATGCAACGTTGCACGACCGTGCAATTGTCAGTTAAAGCGACGCAGTGCCGAATTGCAAAAAATTGACGGTCATTGGGCAGCCAAATCCTCCGGGGCTGAAGTGGTTAAAGAGGAAGTAAACCCTGATGTGTTTTACTTCCTCTTTATTTCTCTGCAAAGGTAAAGCATAATGGGATACTATGCATCGCATAGTAGCCCATTATGTGTCACTTACCTAAAACCGAAACCTGCGATGTCCCCGCTGGCTGGAAGCATCCATCTTCAGCCCTCTTCCTTCCGGGACCGCGGACTCCGGCTCTGTGACTGTCCGGAGTTGCGCACAGGAGCCGCCAGTCACGGCATGACCCACTCTAGAAAAGGCACAGCGAATACATCAGCGCATGTGCAGAAGACGACAGCGTTCGGGGACATTGTAAATATCTCCTAAACCGTGTAGGTTTAGGAGATATTTCCAGCACCTACAGGTAAGCCTTAATATAGGCTTATCTTTAGGTGAAAGTGGGCGTAAAGGGTGTACAACCACTTTAAGATTTAAATTTTTTAAGAGAAATGTATACATTAATGCAAAGAATGTCATGAAAATATTTGTTCAGAGTCTTTGCCATACAATGGTATAGATGTTAATACAATGGATAGGTAATGTATGTTTGACATTTGTTATGTTTCTCAACAAATATCAGCCAACTGGCTATCAACAAAACAAATTAACCAAAAGAAAAAAGTTCAATATGTTACAATATGATTTGTATAATAAAGTTTTGTTAAAGAAGTGTAGCGGGGTCTCCTTTAAGGCCCCGGGACTACGTTACCCAGAACCCCGTTCGGCACCCAGGGTGCATTCAGCCACTGCAGAGACTGATGGGAGGGGCTATATAAGAGGAGGGCGAGGCTGAGCTCGGCCTCTTTGGACACCGCGCTGCAATCAACAGGTCTTCCTGTGCGGATCTGCTGCAGTGCAGGGCCTGAAGCCAGGGCCTTGCACAACTTCCAGAGAGCCTTCCACCCCACTGCGGAACCTGGGTGACACCGGACTTCGCTGACTACTTACATCAGTTGGATCAGAGACCCGATCGTTGCAGACGCTGTGTGTGTAGACACAGCAGGTGGAAGTCCCGGACTGGGATCGCGTCCGGAGTGGTGAGCGAGCACCTGCTCAAATCCTATAGGCTGTACTGTTGTTAGGCCTAGAGACTGCCTTGGCCCACCGGCCTTTATTTACTGTTCCACTGGAGACTAGTGGCGGAATAGAGTTGAGTTAGTCTCCGGTGAAGTGTTCTTTATTGTCTACCCTTTGGATTACAAATATTGTTCCTGTTGTGCACCACCAGTCAAGTTGCATGCGAAGAAATCGTTCTGCTAGAGACTGAGTTAAATCTGAGTCAGGCCTGACCAGGAGTTAGAACTTTTTGTTGCTGCGCCATAAGGGCGCATAGATAGAGATAGTTGCACTAGAAGGGAAATAGCCTGCATTATCAGGGTGTACTATATTTCTGCTGCAGGGCTCTGCAGATATATATATATGTGTTATGTATTAACCTTGTGCCTTTTACCCAAAGTAAAAAAAAAACGTTATACTTCATCACTTGCTATCATTATGCAAAAGAGGTTACTCTTACAATACAGATAGATTGTGATACAAGACAATCCCTAGACTAACTGTGCCAGAGTGGATTGCCGGGGGTTGGCGGTGCTGTGTTCAGGGCCCGCAAACAAAATCCAGCGGCTCTCTTAACTGGGGGTAGCGCTACACGTGGGGGCTCTCGAGTCCGGGATCCTGATACAGCAAGTAACGTGCCAAAAGTATCAGCATGGACCCACTAGAAGTAGGACAGTGGTGCAAGGCGGTCGGCACAGATTCAGCCAGGGTAGTGGTCATAGAACTCCCTGGGATCTGGCAAGAAGAAGCGGTGAAGCAGCTAGTGATGTCACTGTCCCCGCACCAGAAGGTATGGGTGGTGGATGTCAGGTCGAATTCTTCACTGACCCACGCACTAATAGAGTGGAAGAATGGAATCCCAGAGCATTTCAAGAATCCAAGTATAAAAGCAATAGATGATCAGACTTATAGCCTAATACATGCGCTGCCACTCAAGTCAGGAGGATGGTTTCAGACACCGAAACTATCTCCACCACCGTCCCCAAAAGCAGAAAAACGGGAGAAGAAAGAGAGTCCCGAATCACCACCTGCCACCCTCAGCGCAGAATTATGCGCAGTCCTGGGGGAAATTGTAGCCCAGTGTAAGAAGGATCCTACAGACTACCAAATGTCGGGATACAGAAAACTTAGAATATTTTCTGGAAGGAAGCCTGTACCTTCGGGTGAGGAGGGGTTTGAGGAGTGGTTAGACGGCGCCACCCAGGCCTTAGAAGAATGGGAAGTCCCCGAACACAGAAAGAAACAGAGAATTGCTGAGAGCTTGAAGGGGCCTGCTCTAGAGGCCATACGCAATCTCAAGATGAGCAAAACAGACTGTGATGCGCAAGATTATCTGGACATTCTACAGAATGTGTTCGGTGGAACAGAGAAAATCACTGAGCTCACTTACCAGCTGGAGCACTGCTACCAAAAGACAGGAGAGAAACTGTCGGAGTTCATGAGGTGCCTGGATAAGATCCTGCATAAGATGATCCTGAAGAAGGGGATCGACCTGCGGAAGGTGGATGAGGTCCGTGTTCAGCAGGTGATGAGAGGATCTCAGCCCCTGGACCCCATCGCATTGGCGCTACGCACAAGACAGGACGGGAAGAGCCTGGAATATCCTGACTTGATCCGAGTGGTCAGAGAGGAAGAAGCGATGCTGGAGGAGAAGAAGAGGAACCAATCAGTTGAGTCGGTAAATCCTCCTCCGGTGATGGTCAGGACGGCCATGACCCTGGAGAGACTCAGAAGTGGATGCCTTGAAGTCGCAGACGTCCCAAGTATTGGAGATGCTGACCTCTCTGATGTAAAAGGATCCAAGGGTACCAGAGAGGGAAGGACCAAGGAAGGAACTGTTCCCAAACACCTCAGCGCCCGCGTCCCTACAAGATTGGGGGGACATGACTTGTTTCAACTGTGGAGGGGTTGGCCATGTCGCCAAAGTGTGTTCCAGTCCCAAGAAAAAGAAACTGAATAACCGCAAGCCGGCGGAAAACTCCAGAGAGCCTCGGTGAAGGAGTCAACCGTGTGTCCATCATCTCCAGTGAGCTCCAAACTGAATGAGAAGCACAGGAAAAGAGTGGACCAAACCCCTCAGAAGAAGCATAGGGTTCCTCAGTGGGAACGTAAAGAGAATAATGTCCCTCAGCGGGTAGTTACACCCAATAAAATGAGGGAGATCAATGCATACCAAGCTCAAGAGAGACTTAAGTCCAAAGAGAATTGGAAGAAAGAAAGTCCAAAAGGAAAACGCAAAGATCCAAGGAAAGAGACTCCTTCGAAGCGATATCCAGAGAAGCTGGTGGGTCCCTCCCCGATAGTACCTGTCCAAGTGGAGGGAGTCTACACCAGAGCCATATTGGATACTGGGGCACAAGTGACCCCGTTGTACAGGGACTTTTATGACAAGCATCTAAGTCACTTACCCATCCAGAAGATTGAGGAGCTGGAAATATGGGGGATTGGGACCGAGAGTTTCCCTTATGATGGCTATCTGCCTATAAAATTGACCTTTGACCCGTCCATAGCCGGGAAGGCCGAAGTGTTCGATACCTTGGCTGTGGTATGTCCCCGACCGCCTGGAGCTAACAAGAGTTCCTTAATAATAGGAACCAACAAGGATCTGGTCCGAAGACTCTTGGCACCTCTAACAAGAAGAAAAGGCCCCACAGTCACCAAGATCCACCCAATGCTGAAGACAGCCTACCAGCGATTGATCTTGGAGCAGAAGGCCCCGGAAGAGGGGGTAGGAAAGGTCTGGAGGCTGGGAAGAAGAGGAATAGTGCTGCAGCCCGGTGAAGTAGCCTGCTTGAAAGCCACTGTGAAGCTCACTTGGGAGCAGCCTGGGCCCTTTGTTATGCTGGAACCCGACCCAAGGGAAGAGCATTCGGGCCTAGAAGTAGTCCCAGAAGTGGTCCCATTGAGGGCCTTGAAGCAGGCCCACTGTAAGGTACCTGTGAGTGTCAGGAATACTACGAAAGGCACCATGGAGATCCCAGCCAGGATGCTGCTGGGTCAGGTGAGCCCTGCCACCCCAGTTGATTTGTCGGATGTGGAGAAGGCAGATGGAGAAAACACTGTGTGGGAGAAACTTTCCATGGAGAACCCAAACCTGCCCAGGGCTTGGAAAGAGAGAGCCAAGGCCCCGTTGACCAGGTGTAAAAAAATCTTCTCCCAAAATGAGTTCAATGTGGGGTGTGCAAGGAGTGCCACCCATCGAATCCGCCTCCAGGAAGACAAGCCCTTCCGGGAAAGAGTCAGGCGAGTTCCGTTAGCAGAACTTGAGGACTTGAGGGAACAGCTCGCCGAGCTCAAGCGAACCGGTGTGATTCGAGAATCTAGAAGCCCCTATGCCTCCCCGATAGTGGTGGTCAGAAAGAAGAATGGGTCGTTGAGGCTGTGCATAGACTACAGGACCCTCAACAGGAGAACCATACCCAACCAGTACACCACTCCGAGGATAGAGGATGCCCTACAGAGCTTGTCTGGAGCCAAGTTGTTCAGTGTTATGAACCTCAAGAGCGGGTACTATCAAATACCCATGCATCCAGAAGACAAAGAGAAGACGGCTTTCATAACCCTGTGGGGTTCTTTGAATTTGACCGGATGCCTCAAGGTCTGTCTGGAGCCCCAGCTACCTTCCAACGTCTCATGGAGAAGACTGTAGGAGACATGAACCTCATCGAAGTCCTTGTATACTTGGATGACATCATTGTCTTCGGAAGAACCTTGGATGAGCATGAAGAGAGGCTGGAGAACGTTTTAAAGAGACTGAGTGAAGAAGGACTCAAGCTCTCACCTGAAAAATGACAATTCTATCAGTCATCAGTCAACTATCTGGGACACATAGTGTCTGAAGATGGGGTAGCCACAGACCCCGAAAAATTGGAGGCAGTCACCTCCTGGCCAAGGCCCACCACTGTGACAGAGCTCAGATCCTTCTTGGGTTTCTGTTCCTATTACAGGAGGTTCGTGGAGGGGTTTGCTCGGATAGCCAGGCCTCTGAATGAGCTGCTCAAGACGGAGGGGGAAGAGGATTACTCGGGCCCCAGGAAGCCAGGGGAGTCAATTAAGGACCAGTGGAATGAGAAGTGTGAAGGTGCTTTTCAGATGTTGAAAAAAAACGTAACCACTGCCCCTGTCCTGGCCTACGCAGACCCTAAGAAGCCTTATAAACTTCACGTAAATGCCAGTCACGACGGTCTGGGAGGAGTGCTCTACCAGGAGCATGAAGAGCAACTAAGGCCTGTTGCGTATGTGAGCAGAAGTCTGACTCCCTCTGAAAAGAACTACCCCACCCACAAGTTGGAGTCCCTGGCCCTTAAGTGGGCGGTAGTTGACAAACTCAGAGACTATCTGTATGGGGCAGAATTCACCGTGAAAACCGACAACAACCCCCTCACCTATTTTTTCACCACAGCAAAGCTGGATGCCACAGGACATAGATGGCTGGCGGCACTGTCTGCCTTCAATTTCAGCCTAAAATACAGGCCTGGGGCTGGAAATCGAGATGCAGAGGCCTTGTCTAGAAGATCTCATGTCCCCACCAGCAGTACAGAAGACTGGACCCAAGTGGCACCCGACGGGGTGCGGGCCCTCTGTCAAGGGGCTGAACTCCAAGCCAGTGGCGGCTCAAGAGCAGAAGAGATAGGGGTACCATAGTAGGAGTTCCCAAGCAGTACTGTGGGGTAACCCAACTGGGGGAAGATAACTTGCCAAAATTGTCCAAAAAGGAGTTGAGATCTGACCAATTGGAAGACCCCATGGGGAGATGGTTCTAGAGGCCCTGGAGAATCAGGATCCGAATAGACTCTTACGTCACCCTTCAAAGGAAGCTCACCTGTTGAGGAAGGAGTGGGACAGGTTGCAGGTGCATCAGGGAGTGGTCTACCGAAGGGGCCCCTCTGATGACCTGGAAGACAAATGGCAGTTGTTCCTGCCCGATAAACACAGAGAGACTGTCATGGTTGTTCTGCACGACAACCATGGCCACCTAGGGGCGGAAAGGATCTTCCAGCTTGTTAGGGACCGTTTCTATTGGCTCTGCATGAGGGCTGAAGTTGAAGAATACTGCCACTCATGTGCACGATGCATCCAGAGAAAGACTTTACCCCATCAAGCTGCCCCAATGGGCCATTTGCAAAGTCAAGGCCCACTTGATCTGGTATGCATTGATTTCTCTGCCTCGAACCCGACCTGAGTGGACTAGGAAATGTTCTGGTAGTAACCGACCATTTCACCCGGTATGCCCAGGCCTTCCCAACCAAAGACCAGAAGGCTTCCACTGTAGCCAAAGTCCTTATGGAAAAGTATTTCATACACTTTGGGCTGCCGCAACGACTTCATTCAGATCAAGGAAGGGATTTTGAAAGTCGGTTGATCCGGAAGCTCCTGGATTCCTTGGGGATAAAGAAGACAAGAACTACCCCCTATCATCCACAAGGTGATACTCAGCCGGAGAGGTTCAACCGAACCCCGCTCAATATGCTGTGGACATTAAGCAGTGAGAAGAAACAGCATTGGAGCAACCACATAGCGGCAGTTGTGCATGCATACAACAGCACCACCAGTGACCCTACAGGGTACTCACCCTATAGACTTATGTTCGGCCGAGAAGCAAGACTACCGGTAGATCTGGCTTTTGGCACCTCCATAGACCATTGTTCTGCCACTTCTCACAAAGGATATGTTGATAGACTCAGACACAATTTGAAATTTGCCTATGAACAGGCCCAGGCGGCCTCAGAACAAAGGGGGGCCCGCAACAAGAAGAACTTTGATCTGAAAGTTCGGATTCAAGATTTACAACCTGGAGACAGACTGTTGCTACGGAACTTGGGGGTCCCTGGAAAACACAAGCTTGCTGACAGATGGAGACCTGAACCCTATGTTATTTGCAAGAAACTACCGGGCCTACCTGTTTACAGACTAAAGCCAGAAGGGAAGGTGGGGCCCTTAAAGACTTGGCATCGGAACCACCTACTCCCACTAGCTGAAGCAGTTCGGATTCCCCCTGCGATGGGTTCCCCTGAACCAACCTCCATCCTGGATACTCCCAGGCCAAACACTCGGTCCCAGACCCCTCAGATTGGGGATATAGAGACCTCTGAGCTAAGTGAAGATATGGGAAAAGAACTTGATTGGCTTTGGCCTTCCCAGGCCCCAGAAACTTCTGCTATTGATCTTCTACCTGATGAAGACACCATAGACAGAACACTGAATGCAGAAGCTACTGAGTTCATCCCGTCCAGTTCTTTGTCGGATTCTTGGGAAGATGCCTGTGTCTTACTCCCAGAGGAGGACCAAGGAGATTCCATGTACCTCCCTGCTCCGGAGTCAGGTGCCCCAGGACCAGTGGACACTCCCAAGTCGGTTCCGGAAGAGGAACCTGTTTTAGCCGGGCCAGAAAGCCCAAGAGGACAAAGGATGAGAAGAGCCATAAAGCCTCCCAGAAGATTAACTTACCCACAGATGGGGAGGAGCTCGGAAGACACTGTGGTTACTGCCAGGAGGAGTATGGAAGACCCTAATCCCTCCACTGTTCATTTGGTGGGGGGCAACCCCAACTCACTCTCTGGCACAGTTAGGCAGGACACTAATGACAGTGTGACCTGTGGGCAGGGGAGTTCACCTCCTTGTTTTTGGTGGGAATTTCCTCTGCCAACATCATACGCAACTTTAGTTGATGTTGTGCGTACTATAATTTGATGTTATCTTTGGGGACCAAAGAGTTTAAGTGGGGGGAGTGTGTAGCGGGGTCTCCTTTAAGGCCCTGGGACTACGTTACCCAGAACCCCGTTCGGCACCCAGGGTGCATTCAGCCACCGCAGAGACTGATGGGATGGGCTATAAAAGAGGAGGGCGAGGCTGAGCTCGGCCTCTTTGGACACCGCGCTGCAATCAACAGGTCTTCCTGTGCAAATCTGCTGCAGTGCCGGGCCTGAAGCCAGGGCCTTGCACAACTTCCAGAGAGCCTTCCACCCCACTGGGGTACCTGGGTGACACCGGACTTCGCTGACTACTTACATCAGTTGGATCGGAGACCCGATCGTTGCAGACGCTGTGTGTGTAGACACAGCAGGTGGAAGTCCCGGACTGGGATGGCGTCCGGAGTGGTGAGCGAGCACCTGCTCAAATCCTATAGGCTGTACTGTTGTTAAGCCTAGAGACTGCCTTGGCCCACCAGCCTTTATTTACTGTTCCACTGGAGACTAGTGGCGGAACTGAGTTGAGTTAGTCTCCGGTGAAGTGTTCTTTATTGTCTACCCTTTGGATTACGAATATTGTTCCTGTTGTGCACCACCAGTCAAGTTGCATGCGAAGAAATCGTTCTGCTAGAGACTGAGTTAAATCTGAGTCAGGCCTGACCAGGAGTTGTTGCTGCGCCATAAGGGCGCATAGATAGAGATAGTTGCACTAGAAGGGAAATAGCCTGCATTATCAGGGTGTACTATATTTCTGCTGCAGTGCTCTGCAGATATATATATATGTGTTATGTATTAACCTTGTGCCTTTTACCCAAAGTAAAAAAGAAACGTTATACTTCATCACTTGCTATCAGTGTGTTATCATTATGCAAAAGAGGTTACTCTTACAATACAGATAGATTGTGATACAAGACAATCCCTAGACTAACTGTGCCAGAGTGGATTGCCGGGGGTTGGCGGTGCTGTGTTCAGGGCCCGCAAACAAAATCCAGTGGCTCTCTTAACTGGGGGTAGCGCTACAGAAGCTTTTTGTGTTGTCTGTTATTACCCTAAGTTGTCGTAGATAGAGGTGTAGTCAGTTTCTATAATCCGAGTTCTCTAATTTACATTAGGTAAATACAGCACATATATCACAGGTGTCATTAATACTTATTCATTCACTCCAGATTTTTGGAGGGGGGGGGGGGTGGCAAGGTGGCAAGGGCTTGCGGCTGGTGGGGTTGAATGGGAGCCATTCTCCCAGCGATCGGGGAGGGGAAGAAAGAGGAGAGGAAGAGGGATTGCCCGCTGTGACAGCTTTGATTTGAATTACCTGGCAGCTGCAGTCACGCAAAGTCTCACCTCCTGGACTGATTTATTTGATAGACAGCACACTGGTCCAATGCTGGGACATGTGATGTCTATCATAGGAGACGATCAAGGAGGCGGGAACCTTGTGTGACTGCAGGTGCCGGACGATTTAAATTAAAGCTGTCACAGCAGGCGATGTAATGATCCGGCCAGCTCTACTCTTCCTCTCCTCTCTCTCATACCTGTTCACTGGTCAGGCTGCGCTGATGGGCACTGATGAAGCTGTGCTGATGGGCAATGATCAGGCTGCATTGATGGGCACTGGTGAAGCTGCATTGATGGGCATTGATGAGCACTGATGAGACTGCATTGATGGGTACTGATCAGGCTGCATTGGGCACTGGTGAGGCTGCATTGATGGGCATTGATGGGCACTGATGAGGCTGCATTAATAGGAACTGATGATGTTGTGCTGATGGGCACTGATGAGGCTGTGCTGATGGGCACTGATCAGTTTCTCTAATCCGAGATCTCTCATTTACATTAGGTAAATACAGTAGATATATCACAGGTGTCATTAATACTTAAACATTCACTCCAGATTTTGTTACATTTCAAAGGCCAGCCTTTTTCTTCAAATGTAATTTATTCTGTATATGGGTAATGTTTGATTGATAATTTTTTCTATAAATTAGGGTTGAGGCGATCTGTGTGTGTCCATTGTAAAACCTCTGTTTTCCTCACATAATACAAGTGGCTCCTCAGAATGTTTTTGAATGGGGATGAATGGGTATGTCTCTACCAGCTTTACACATCTAGAGAGTGACATTTTTGTCCATTCTTCTCTGCAAAATAGCCCACGCTCTGTCAGATTGGATGAAGAGCATCTGTGAAAAGCAATTTTCAAGTCTTGCCACAGATTCTCAATTGGATTTAGGTCTGGACTTTGACTGGGCTATTCTAACACATGAAAATGCTTTGATCTAAACCAGTGTTTCTCAACTCCAGTCCTCAAGGCGCCCCAACAAGTCATGTTTTCAGGATTTTCCTCAGATGAAACGGCTGTGGTATTTACTAAGGCAGTGAAATTGATCAAATCGCCTGTGCAAAATAATGGAAAGCCTGAAAACATGGCCTGTTGGGACGCCTTGAGGACTGGAGTTGAGAAACACTGATCTAAACCATTCCATTGTAGCTCTGGCTGTATGTTTAGGGACATTGACCTACTGGAAGGTGAACCTCTGCCCCAGTCTCAAGTCTTTTGCAGACTCTAACAGGTTTTCTTCTAAGATTGCCCTGTATTTGGCTCCATCCATCTTCCTATCAACTCTGACCAGCTTCCCTATCCCTGCTGAAGAAAATCATCCCTACAACATGATGCTGCCTCCGCCATGTTTCACAGGGGGGGTGGTGTGTTCAGGGTGATGTGCAGTATTAGTTTTTTGCCACACATAGTGTTTTGCTTTTAGGCCAAAAAGCTAAATTTTGGTCTCATCTGACCAGAGCACCTTCTTCCACATGTTTGCTGTGTCCCACACATGGTTTCTCGCAAACTGCAAACGGGACTTCTTATGGCTTTCTTTCAACAATGACTTGGGATATTTTTTTACAACCTAACCCTGCTTTAAACTTCTCCACAACTTTATCCCTGACCTGTCTGGTGTGTTCCTTGGCCTTCATGATGCTGTTTGTTCACTAAGGTTCTCTAACAAACCTATGAGGGCTTCACAGAACAGCTGTTTTTATACTGACATTAAATTACACACAGGTGGATTCTATTTACTAATTTGATGACTTCTGAAGGCAATTGGTTCCACTAGATTTTAGTTAGGGGTATCAGAGTAAAGGGGGCTGAATACAAATGCATTCCACACTTTTCAGATATTTCTTTGTAAAAAAATGTGCCACTTTGTTTTGGTCTATCACATAGAATCCCAATAAAATACATTTACGTTTTTTGGTAGTAGCATGACAAAATGTGGAAAATTTCAAAGAGTATGCATACTTTTTCAAGGCACTGCATGTACTTTTGGATATATGTGTGAGATATTCAGTATCCACCATATTTCAAAGTTTTGCCTTTATTCTTAGATCCATAATAGGATTATTGTTATTAAAATATTAAGACCTAGATATGGGTTGTTATTAAGGTTTTGTCAGCAGGTCTTGTAATATGCTGGGACGTTGGTTTCCAGCGTTTTCCATTCTACAAAAGAGTAGCAGGTCTTCCAGAAAATGGGCGCCGCTTGTGGCTATGGGGACTATAACAAAATGGAGATGTGGTTCAAGGTGGTTATGAATATGGTTATGATGATCCACTGTTGGCCTCCAGAAGCTATTGACATTATATAAGTAAGTGATGTGAGCACCACTGTCCCTTACTGCCTCACAGAAGAAGTCCATTCGGATGGAATGTACATCAGGCTAGGCAAGGAAGCAGCGTGATGTCATGGCGCCCGTGGAGGGTGTAAGGCCTCGTACACACGACCGATTTTCTCGGCAAGAACCAGCAAGAAACTTGCTGGCAGAGAGGTCTTGCCGAGTAAATCGGTCGTGTGTACGCTGCTAGCGGGTTTCTCGTCGAGAAAACCGATAAGAAACCTCGACGAGAAAATAGAGAACCTGCTCTCTATTTTCTCGTTGAGATTCTCCTCGGCATGTTTCTCGACGAGAAAAGTGAGTGTGTGTACACCTACCTGTCCGCCCGGAAGCCCGCGCATGTTCGAAATGAATTTTACGCATGCGCGGTAGCTTCCTAGGCAGACGTAGGGTATACCAAGATGGCGGCGACGGTATCGGATGTGACGAGCGCATGCTCGACGTAGTCGATGACGTCACCGCGTACACTCCTTTCAAAGAACCGCGGGTTCTTTGAAACGAGCGTGTGTACACTCGGCCGGGACAAGTTTCTTGTCCAAGAATCTCGTCGAAAAAAACGACATGTTTTTTTCAACGAGAATCTCGGCCGTGTGTACGAGGCCTAAGACGGATGTTGTGTTTTCCTATTGCCTGTTTTAACATTGCTCTTGTAAGTATTTTTTTATTAAACCATTTTTTAATACTTTGAATTCTGCGCAATTATTTTTTTCTCTTCTCATTGATATATCACATGGCAGGTCTGAGGTTCCCTAAGGATTTGTAGATATGGTGATTTCCATCAGTGATATCCATAATATGGCTGAGAAACCTGAATTGAGAGGTTAAGCTCACTGATGCGAGTACAGACATTGAGAGGCCTTAGAATCTGGTAATAGGATATATTTGCCCTTATTTTCTATGGGAAACACTGGGTGTTGCACCAATTAAGAACTGGAGGACATCTACACTTGATTGTGTATCACCTTGTATGGACTTTATGGACACTTACTAATAATTTGCTTTATTAATTAAAATGTTATCACTGATGGTGTCATTCATAGTGATTTATGCATAAGGATATAACAGCGCAGCACATTTTTATTTTACTTCTTGTTGTGTACGATGTTGTGAGTGCTGCTGTTGATCACATATATTTTTTCACAATATTTTTTAACTCATTTTTATATATTTTTTTTTACACGGAACTCACCAAGCGCAAGTTTTTACCTTTTTGTTGATCTCTGCCTGTACCTTGACCATTCTTTGCCTGCCATCTATGCCTGCATCTGACCGTCTGTTGCCAACCTGGCTCGTCTGACCATGCATCTGGTGCATTCTCTTCCGGGCATACTCCTGCCAGTCTCCAGCTACCTCCAGCCACCAGCCCAGAGTCTGCTGATCTATCATCCTTGGCTGTCTGGCTTCCTTGTCCACCCTGGTGATGCACCCTCCACATGGAAGAAGGTTCAGGCAGCCTTACACCACTGTGCTCTCGAGGCCACTGTTACAACATTGGTGGTCCCTGAGCCTGGGTTGTACGAGAGGCCTTCCTCTGTACGTCAGGCTCAGCCATCAGGTACGTGACAGTCAGTAGGCCAGTGGGTAGTGTCAGTAGGGCAGTGGAAGGTGTGTGGGCAGTGTCAGTAGGGCAGTGGAAGGTGTGTGGGCAGTATCAGTAGGGCAGTGGACGGTGTTAATAGAGCAGTGGATGGTGTCAGTAGGGCAGAGGTTGGTGTCAGTAGGTTTATATTTGTATTATTTTTTTTTATTATTATTTTAAAATATTTTTTACAATTTTATTTTTTATTTTACAATTTTTTAGGAGCCCTGTTGGGGGGCTTTGGTGATTTAAACAGACTCCTGATGTTTCACTTTTGAGACAGAGAAAGGGACTAACTAGAAAAGATTCCACAGTCTCCTTCTCTGCGGCCTCAGCTGCACTGTACAGTGAATGAATGGAAAGTGCTCTGTGCTGAGCAGCTTCTTGTTAATTCCCAAATGGAAGCATAATAAACACCGTTGGCTATGCTTCAGTTATGAATGAACATAGTCAGTAATCGGTACTGATCACTGACAGTGTTCATTCAGAGAAGAAAGCGGTCAGTAAATGACATATTTACAGACCCCTTTCCCACTCTCCATCCTGACACATCTCCCACAGCAGTCGGCAAGAGAGGTGGAAAGGGGAGCTTAGCAGAACTGTGGGGGACAAGGGAGCACGGAGGGGGGGGGGAAGAGGAAGGGCAGCAGGAACGGCATTTGGTGGAACCAATGGCTGTATTTTCCTCCCTGTAGCAGCTGAATGTCGCCCCCGCCTCCAGCAACCAAGGGTAGTGATCCACCCGTCACCTGCCTGTGACCGATGGGTAGATCGCGATTGAGGGATTGACTTAACCCTTCAATGTCAAAGGATGTGCCATATCCTAGGTAACCAGTGATGTAGGTTATATGTCAGGTCAGTCAAAGGGTTCAGATAAGGTGATAACTGCTATAGCACACAACCAAAGAAGGCAAGGAAGTCAGTTAATATACTATGTAAATTTTATCATATTCTCTGCACAGCCATAGTTGCCAGGAGCTGTCCTTGAATGTACGGCGGCTGACAGCATCCACTGCCGACACCACCCACTCTCAGCACTAGGGTTTGGTTGCTATGTCCTAGCAACCAATCACATGCTTGCCCCTCCCCGTGCCTCAGCATTCAGAGGAGGAGGAATTTCCTCTGCAAAACCAATACTGTCCCAGTGCCAAGCCTTCCAGTTTCAACCTGTCTTGTAGCTGACTGCTGTAATGAGACGGAACTGATCCTAATGTAAGCTGGGGTCTTCACAATACTCTCTCCTCCCCTTCCACTACCCCAACTATTCTCTTGACCAAGAGTCCCCTGATTTAAGGAGAGGGGACTCTTGGGACCCTGATGTAAGGGGGAGATGACTCTGGGGATACTGATTAAAGGAGGCGGGGGACACTGGGGACCCTGAAGTAAGGAGGGGAACTTTGGGACCCTAATGGAAGGAGTAAATTATGATGTAAGGGGGTCAGGCCCGGGGGGAGCCCAGGCCTAAAGCTGTGTAAGGGGCCCACTATTTCTGATGGCTGCCCTACTCCCCACACACTGTGCAAACATTCCACATACCACTGCAGGATTGGATGATGTTAGCTGGAGACTAATGCCATCTCCTGCAAACTTCAGCCAATCCATGAAGAAGAGGTATCCAGCCATTGAGGTGCCATGCAAGCCGTGCTGCGTGCAACATCACTTCCTCCCAACTCCCCAGTCAGTCTCCACACAGGGCTAACATTGGCAAGGAGGTGAGAAAGCATCCCTGCACAGGCTACTTTTTCAGCTTATATATTTTTTGAGGGGTGGGCAAGTAGCTTGTCTTGCCTAGGGCACAAAATTGTCTAGCACCGACCCTGCACCTAAACAAAGAAAAAAGGTTGATATGGACAGCCGCACTCCAAAAAACCCTTGATGGTTGCCTTTATTGTAAAAAAACAGATTGGTGCACTACAAATCACAGCAAAACAGGGAAACAGCTGACGCGTTTCGCACTATAGTCTAGTGCTTACTCATAGCTTAGCATGTACAAAATAACACTTCTAATGCCGCGTACACACGATTGATTTTCTCGACGGTGAAAACACCGTAGAGAAAATCGACAGGAAAAACGAGGGAACGGCTTGGTTCCCTACACACGTCCGTTTTTCCAGACATTTTTTTTTTGGTCGAGAAAAACGACCGTGTGTGGGCTCCGCGGCAGTGTTTCCCTATGGGAAAACTGCCGCGGAAAAAAAAACGACGGGAATCACGACGAGAAAAATTAGAGCATGTTCTAATTTTTCTCGTCGTGATTAATGCAGTTTTTCCCGTCTAGAAAAACGTCAAAAAGCTCACAGACGATCATTTTTCTCATCCAAAGGAAAAAATTTCATTTTTCTCGACGGGAAAAACGGTCGTGTGTACGCGGCATCATATATAATAAAATCTATAAAACCATGTGTTCAAAACTGACCAATAGCTTGTCAGAACCAATTGATAGTTAGAAGACAATTAAACCACAATCAATAAGTAATGAAAAACACCCTAGATGCATAGATTATCTTGAAAAGATAAATGTGAAAACATTAACCCCATGTGTGTATATAGGTTTCAAATCTATATATATATGTATATTATATATGTATATTAAGAACGTGAATATATATATATAAAGTACCATATTTTTCGGACTATAAGACGCACTTTTTCCCCCCAGAAACATGGGGGAAAATGTCCCTGCGTCTTATAGTGCGAATATACGACAGGCCCCACCCCCCGCCGCCACTGGAACCGCCCTCCGCCACCGTTCGCATTGCCTCCTGCCGCCACCACCAGAAGAGAGGCAGGAGACAGACTTCCAAACCCTCCGTGGGTGCCACTCACTGGGGGGTGTCAGGCCGGCGCCCCCCCTCCTCCCCCGTAAGTAAAGCGGTTGCAGGCAATGGTCAGGCGGACAGAGGGCAGGCGATGGCTGGGACAGGATGTGCAGGGTGCCCAGGCCGGGTGCGGACTGTACCGCTACCCGGGTGACACGCCGCCAGAATAACACAGTAGAAAACACTGTCTCTCTCTCCTGTACAGCAGGGGAGTGAGAGAGAGACAGTGGGCCAGTGCCACAGCGCTGCACTGAATAGAAGATGGGAAATGCTTGAGTCAACTAGCAGGTGATTGGTTGCTAGGTGGTCCTAGCAACCAATCATTAGCATTGTTAATACGAAAAGCTAACTCCAGCAGTTCCCGTCCTCTGTTCAGCATTGGTGTGTCTCTCCCTGTGCCGCTGTGTGTGAGTAAGGTAGAAAGGGGCAGAGAGGGGAGGGGGTGGCTGTGTAACATGCAGGGGGGGGGGGGGAGGTGGCTGTGTATGGCATGGTAACTCTGCATTTCTATGGTAATAGTGACTCTGCATTTCTATGGCAATGGTAACTCTGCATTTCTATGGCAATGGTAACTCTGCATTTCTATGGCAATGGTAACTCTGCATTTGTATGGCAATGGTAACTCTGCATTTCTATGGCAACGGTAACTCTGCATTTCTATGGTAATAGTCACTCTGCATTTCTATGGCAATGGTAACTCTGCATTTCTATGGAAATAGTCACTCTGCATTTCCTATGGCAATGGTCACTCTGCATTTCATGGGCACTGTAAAATATTTTAGTACACCATTTGGTTCAGAATTTTTTTTCCTTGTTTTTCCTCCTCTAAAACCTAGGTGCGTCTTATGGTCAGGTGCGTCTTATAGTCCGAAAAATACGGTTAATATCAATATATGTAAAAAATTATGATATAAAAAAAACCGACCCTGCACCTACCACAATAAAACGGAAAATTTATTACCAAATACTAAAGCCCCGTACACACGATCGGATAACCTATGGATTTTCGTCCGATGGATTTGTCCATCGGAAATCCGATGAAACTGTTTTTCATCAGTCTTGGCCACACACCATCAGTCTAAAAACCGACCGTTCCAAACGCGGTGACGTAAAACACTCCGATGAGCCGAGAAAAATTAAGTTTAATGCTTCTGAGCATGCGTCGACTTGATTCTAAGCATGCGTGGGTTTTTTAACCGATGGACTTGCCCATAGACGATCGGAAATTCCCATCGGTTTTTTATCCATCGGAAAATTTTAAAACAAGTTCTATTTTTTACAACCGATGGAAAAAAGACCGATGGGTACCATACACGATCGGTTGGTCTGATGAAAACCATCCATCGGACGGTTTTCATCAGTCAAACCGATCGTGTGTACGGGGCTTTACCGTCATTTTCCTTTCCTGATGGACTCCATGGCAGCCTACGTGTGGGTTAACCCCGCCTCCTCTCCAATGCTATAGGACCCCATACCCATAAAAGTAAGCTCACCTCTCAGCACTGTGTTCCGTAACTAGCCGACTCTTGGACACTTACTTTCTTTTATTAATATTTTCTTTCAGGGTGGGAACTCCGTCTGCCATGGAGTCCATCAGGAAAGGAAAATTACGGTAAGTATTCGGTAATAAATTTTCCGTTTTCCTGACTGACTCTATGGCAGCCTACGTGTGGGAAATAACTAGCCAGACCACACGGGTGGGTATGCTGAACAAAAAAGCTTTAATTTGTCCTGTCAACCGACAGGATTCTTAACCCAAAATTAACAGACGACAATGATGCCGGTTCAATGCAGTAATGGGCCATAAATGTATTGTTAGGCCTCGTACACAAGACCGAGTTTCTCGGCAAGAACCAGCAAGAAACTTGCTGGCAGAGATGTCTTGCCGAGAAACTCGTTCGTGTGTATGGTTTCTCGTCAAGAAAACCGACAAGTAATCTCGACGAGAAAATAGAGAACCTGCTCTCTATTTTCTCGTCGAG
Organism: Rana muscosa; assembly: GCA_029206835.1. Taxonomy (NCBI): domain Eukaryota; kingdom Metazoa; phylum Chordata; class Amphibia; order Anura; family Ranidae; genus Rana; species Rana muscosa. The sequence continues at coordinate 544,394,048 of CM055117.1, read as the reverse complement.
ATTCTCGTCGGCATGTTTCTCGATGAGAAAAGTGAGTGTGTGTACACTTACCTGTCCTCCCGGAAGCCCACGCATGTTCGAAATGAATTCGACGCATGCGCGGTAGCTTCCTAGGCATAGGTAGGGTATACCAAGATGGCGGCGACGGCATCGAATGTGACGAGCGCATGCTCGTCGTAGTCGATGACGTCACCGCGTACGCTCCATTCAAAGAACCGCGGGTTCTTTGAATCGAGCGTGTGTACACTCGGCCGGGACAAGTTTCTTGTCCAAGAATCTCGTCGAAAAAAACGACATGTTTTATTCGACGAGAATCTCGGCCGTGTGTACAAGGCTATAGAGGCCCACGAGGCCGCCTTACAAATGACATCTGGAGCCACATGTTGGGCTGCCGCCCAGGAAGCTGCCATCCCTCTCGTGGAGTGTGCCGTCACCGCCTGTGGAGGAGCCAAGCCCTTAGCCCTGTATGCTTGCTGGATTGTTTGGACGATCCATGATGCAATTGTTCTGGTTGATGCTTTCTTCCCTCTGTTGTTTCCAGAATGTAGAACAAACAGATGATCAGATCGTCTGAAGGAAGAAGTAATTTGTAGATACTCCTTTAGGATTTCACCCATATCCAGGGGATGAGTTTCACTGGAATCTGGAGTCTTAAATGTATGTAGAACAATTTCTCGATTTTCGTGAAATACCGAAGACACCTTTGGATTTGAACCCAACATGGGTATAAGGACTACTCGATCCGGAAAAAATGTTAGAAAAGGTTCTTTGTAACCTAGAGACCCGATCTCAGAGACCCTCTTAGCCGAGGTGATGGCTACTAAGAAGGCTACTTTTGCTGAAAAGTCCTTAATGGAGGACGGGGAGGGCCCCGACATACTGAGTCCAGTCAGAGAATCTAGAACGAGTGGAAGATCCCACTTGGCAAATCTTGGTTTTCTTTGGGGCTTAATTCTTGATGCCCCCCGAAAGAATTGTCTGACTAAGGGATGGACTGCCCATGAGACTCCAGAGAAGGCCGACAAGGCCGAAACTTGTACTCTTAGAGAGCTAACAGATAAGGGTAAGTCTAGTCCTGTTTGCAGAAAACTAAGAACATCCTGAACTCCTGGATTTTTGAAGGCGGGGAAACCAAGGCCTGTTTGGCCAGTAAGGAGCCACTACTGTTATTTCAGCTGATTCCGCTTGAAGTCTCCTCAGGAACTTGAGGATTATCGGGATCGGGGGAAAGGCGTATGCCCGCCTGAACCTCCATCTGTCCGTCAGGGCATCCGTTCCGACTGCCTGGCTACAACAGCCCCGAGAATAGAACTTCACAGTTTTGTGATTGTAGGGGGAAGCGAATAGGTCCACTTTGGGATTGACTCCCAGAGACAGAATCCAGTTGAAGGACTGTACATGGAGGGACCACTCGTTGTTGTCTAGACGAGTTCGAGAGAGGAAGTCTGCCTGGAAGTTCTGGACTCCCGGAATGAAAACTGCCGAAATATTGGCCAGGTTTTTCTGGGCCCATGTTATTATAGGCTCGACCTCTAGAAGGAGAGTAGAACTCCGAGTCCCCCCTTGCCTCTTCACATACGACACTGCTGTTGTGTTGTCCATCCTTAACAATACCGACTCTCCTTTCAGGAACTGGGAGAAAAATTGGAGGGTGCACCAGGCCGCCCTGAGCTCCAGGATGTTTGAGCCTGGGTTGTGAAGACAAGCATCCCATCTGCCCTGAGCTAGGTTCTGACCTCAGAGAGCCCCCCAGCCTGAGCCGCTGGCGTCGGTCGTGACTGTAACCCAGGAGATGGGGGCAATGGAGTGACAATTTTGCAAATTCTTGAGTTGGAGCCACCAGAAGAGGCTGTTTCTCATTTTTGCGGATATGTGGATGAGTTGACTCTTGTCCCCTGACTTCCACTGCCGGAGGAACCCTGACTGAAAAGGGCGTAACCTCCATAGAACCCATTTGACCATAGGGGACGTGGAGACCATTGTGCCGATAATTCTTAGGCATTGTGATGCTTTCAGATGAGGAGCATCCAGAGCACGAGAAATCCTCTTCCAAATCACCGGAATCTTCTCTGCCGGGAGGGAGATGGTGTTCTCCACTGTGTTGAACAGAGCCCCTAAGTAAATTAAGTTTTGGGCTGGATCCAGGTGGCTTTTTTCCAAGTTTAGAAGCCATCCAAAGCTGGAAAGGGTTGAGATCACTTGTTCTCTGTGCACCATAAGCCGTTCTCTGTTTTGAGACAGAACTAAGAGATCGTCTAAATAATGGTAAAGACGCACACCTTTTAGCCTGATGAGGGCCACTACAGCCAAGAGGACCTTGGTGAAAACTTGAGGAGAAGTTGTCAAACCGAACGGTAGGCAGATTAATTGAAGATGTTCTTGCCCGATTTGGAACCAGAGGTACTTTAAAAAGTCCTTTGCCACTGGTACATGGAAATAGGCATCTTTCAGGTCTATCGAAATCATCCAGTCGCCTGGTTGAATGGCTTGCTGGATTGTTGACAGAGTTTCCATTTTGAATTTTCCATGTCTTATGAACCTGTTCAGGTACGTCAGATCTATTACCGGGCGCCAGGCACCGCTTTTCTTTTGGACTAGGAAAAGGGGGGAGTATACTCCTTGGAATTGTTCTTCCTCTGGGACACGTACTACTGCTCCCTGGGTTTTTAGCAGGTCTACGTAGGACAGTAAGGCCCGTTTTTGTTCTTCCATACTTGGAAGTAGGGTTGAGATAAATCTGGGGGGAGGAATGCTGGAGAAGGACCATGCGTGACCTGACGACACTGTCCTGACGACCCAGAAGTCTGAGATTGAGGCCACCCACACGTGCCGGAAGAGGAGCAGGCGTGCCCCTACCCGACCCGCCTGGGCGGGCAAAATCTCAAAAGGATTTAGCCTGATCACGACCACTGGACGCTTGGTTGTTTGCTGGCTTGCGGAAGGACGCTTGGCCTCTGCTCCAGTTTCTTCTGAAGTCCCGGCCAGGTCTATAGGAGCATGCTTCTCTTGAGTGCTCCGGACTGCGTCTTCTGAACTGGGGCCTTCTTCGATTCTGTGGACGCCTGTCCTGTGGAAGAAAGCCAGATTTTCCGCCTGTGGCCTTTGCTATGGCGTCATCTAGTTTATTACCAAACAGGGATGATCCTTCTAAGGGAATCTTGCACCATGTTTGCTTAGAAGATGGGTCAGCCTGCCAAGGGCGTAGCCATAGGGCACGTTTAGCTGTAACTGAGGATAGCATAATCCTGGACAGTAGACGGATCAGATCAACTGATGCTTCACCCAAGAAGGCCACTGCTAGTTTTAGCTCTGCTGCTGCTGAGTTATTTGCCAGATCTTCTGAAACACCTTTGAGAAATGAATCTACATTCTCAGTCCATGCCTCCATAGCCTTAGATACGGCTGCCAAGGCTAGAGCGGGTTTACAAGCTGTCCCAGCAAGACCGTATATTCTTTTAAGGTCCTGATCCATTCTTCTGTCAAGACTGTCCTTAAAGGAGACTGTGTCTTCAAGAGGGAGCGTGACGTGTTTAGCCAGACGCATTACCGCTGCGTCCACAGGAGGAATATTCTCCAGGTATTTCACCTCTTCTGCCTTGAATGGATACATTCTGGAGGCCTTATTTGTCATCGAGGACTTCCTGTCCACTTTGCTCCACTCTTCATCAAAGATGCCCTTTAGTTCGGCTAAAAGCAGAAAGCTTGGGCGCTCTTTCCCCAGGCGCTTGAAAAACTTTTTCTGTTTAGCTGGGGGAGTAGAAGGGTCTTCCCACATAAGGGCCTCTTTGACTGCTTTAATGAGCGGAGTAACTTGGGAGAAATCAAATTCCACACTCTCTTCATCACTCTCTAATTCTCCTTCCGAAGGAAGAGGCGAGGATGCGTAGGGCTGGGAAGGACCTGGAACTTCACGGACCACATCAGCCGGGGAGCCAGATCGAATAGTGCTGGACTGGCTTTGTGCGTGGGAAGCATCCATCTCCTTAAGAGAACGTTGCACCACCTGTTTTACTAGAGACTCGATCCGTTGGTCTTCTGTCTCTTTTTCCCCAACCGCATGGGCATAGCAATGGCTGCATAATGATTTGCCCTCTGGGACTCGTGTGCCGCATCCCCAGCAGGCTCTCCGATCAGAATAACTGTCCTGGCGGTGGGAGCGGTGTCTGGAGGAGGAATGGGAACTTCTCCTCTGGTGGTGAGATGCAGACGGGGAATCACGTCTGTGTTTTGATTTTGATGAATGCATGGCAAGGTCTGAGTCGAGATGAAGATCTGCGGAAGGGCTAAAAAAGGAAAAAAGGGGGATTGGGGAAAAGAGATAAGCCGTCAAGCAACAATACTTGCGACTGAACCCCACGCCCTCCCCTCTCCTGCACATACCTTGTGCGTGAGGGCTGGCCACATGTAAGCGGTGAATTGTCCATAACTTCTGGACTAAGGAGTCACAATAGAGACAGGTCGACCAAAAAAACCTACAGTATTTATACAAAAAAATTAATTGGTAACTTGCCCTTTAAGGAAAGTGCACTATATAATGATAAGCGATATATGTTGAAAAGACACATTATGTACATATACACCTATATGTATAACCAAAGACTATGATTGGAACAGACAAAAAACAAATCCGCACTGCCTTTAAGTCTTTTAAATAGTGCACTGACCTGATTGAGAGACAAGAGCCTCAACAGGGAGATCCAAGTAGCCTCTGCTCGCCTGTCAGGGGAGATCCCAAAATGACACAGGCGAGCCTAGCTTTTAAATTCCCCGCCCGTGACATCACCGCTGTCAATCCAGCTCACCTGCGTGTAGGAGGATCTCCCATCTGCGCCTGTGCAGCCGCCTAGCGACCCGCTGGACCGCGCATGCGCGAACCAAGCCTCGCTCTGGGAGCGGGCACTGCGCATGCGCGAATGGCGGCGGCGCCCGAGAATTGGGTTACCGCTGTGGGCTGGAACGCAGAGCGTTCCAGCCGCCATTGGGGAGAACAGGGGCATGTTTTAACAAACAAACAGACAACAAATATAAAAAAGATGCGACTGCCATGGAGCATGGAATAAATAAGTAGCAGACCTGCCAGCCTGGGGAATTCAGGGCACACCGCATCAACTTCCATTCAAACCTTCATGGTTGCTGTAAGCTCGCCACCCGCCCATGGCTGGGTTCCGAGCTGCACCGTTAAGGTGTGCCAATCATCCATCGATCCATCCATCCGGAAATCTGCACAGCCGTGCGTGCTTCAGGTCCATTGGAGGAGGACAAAAAAGGAACACAGTGCTGAGAGGTGAGCTTACTTTTATGGGTATGGGGTCCTATAGCATTGGAGAGGAGGCGGGGTTAACCCACACGTAGGTTGCCATGGAGTCAGTCAGGAAATGTAGGTTTATAATCTAGCAACATGGCACATACAAAAAAAAAAGAAAAAGTAGTATAAAGACACTAAGCAGGTAAAATGCAATAAATAATTTTCTTATTGCCATGTAATTAATGTACGAGAAGAAAGGGTTTAGAAAAATCATCACAAGCAAAATACAAACCATTACCAAGAAAACGTAGCTTCAGAACCTCTAGTCATCTGCACTCAAAGAAAAACATAATTGGTATTACAAGTACAATATATTCACGATTCCATAAAATAAGTCATATGTAAGAACAAGAATATCAAAAAAGTTATTTTTTTTATATAATCACGTACTTGCATCTTAATTTATGTGAATCATGGATTTATTGCAGTTTTAATAGCAATTACTGTAACTTTTTAAAAATGTTTGCTTGTAAATATTTACCCAGCACACAATTTTGTCACACATTAATTAGACAGAAGTAATACAAATATTTGTTGCAAATTTCCATTTTGTTGGCTATGCACCATTCTTTTCTTTTTGCAGCCATAGGGGCTATGTCAGTAGTAGGGATGAGCTCGGTCAGTGCTGGTCCAAGACATTGTGCTGCCTGGTACCAAGAATTAAATGCTGCCCCCCCCCTCCAAAAAAAAAACACGCCCAGTCGCCCACCAAAAGGCCCCCACATTCATAATTGTATATCATGATAAATTAAGAGGACCTGTCATGGCTCTTTACATGTATATAGAAGTATAAATAGGACCTGTCATGGCTCTATAAAAAGGACCTGGTATGGCTCTATTCATGTGTGGGACTATAAAGAGGAGCGGTCATGGCACTATACGTGTGTATAGGAGTGTAAAAGGAAATGTCATGGCTCAATACATGTATGTAGGAATATAAAGAGGACCTGTCATGGCTCTATACATGCATGTAGGAGTATAAAAGGACCCATCAGAGCTCTATACATGTGTATATAGGAGTATAAAAGCACATGTCATGGCTCAATAAAAAGGATGTGTTATGGCTCTATTCATGTATAGGAGTATAAAGAGAACTGGTCATGGCACTATATATGTGTGTAAATCAATATTCAAGTGTAAAAACACCCCCCTGCACATCCGTTTCCCCCCTCCCCTCACACACACACACACACACATATCTGTTCACCCTCTGTACCCAATACACACATATCTGTTCCCCCTGCACACCTGCCCCCCCTCCCCACACACACATATCTGTACCCCCTGCACACCTGTACCCCTCCCACACACACATATCTGTATCCCCTGCACACCTGTCCCCTCCCCACACACACACACATATCTGTTCACCCTCTGTACCCAATACACACATATCTGTACCCCCTGCACACCTGTACCCCTCCCCCACACACACATATCTGTATCCCCTGCACACCTGTCCCCTCCCCACACACACACACACACACACACATATCTGTACCCCCTGCACACCTGCCCCCCCTCCCCACACACACATATCTGTACCCCCTGCACACCTGTCCCCTCCCCACACACAAACATATCTGTACCCCCTGCACACCTGTACCCCCCCCACACACACACATATCTGTACCCCCTGCACACCTGCCCCCCCCTCCCCACACACACACATATCTGTACCCCCTGCACACCTGCCCCCCCTCCCCACACACACATATCTGTACCCCCTGCACACCTGTCCCCCCCACACACACATATCTGTACCCCCTGCACACCTGTACCCCCCCACACACACACATATCTGTACCCCCTGCACACCTGTTCCCCCCCCCCACACACACACACACACATATCTGTACCCCCCTGCACACCTACCCCCCCCCCCCCACACACACACACACATATCAGTTCCCTCTGTACACAGTGCAATGCACTATAAACTGACAGCAGAGTAAATTTTTGTTTCTTGTGAATGGGTGCAGGCTGCAGCAATGAGCTTCCACTATACCTGAGCCAGCGAAGGTGGTGGTAAACTTTACTCCAGGACTGGAGAGCGGCGCTGCTGCCTGCCAGTCCTCCCACAACAGATCCCTGAGAGACCAGGAGGAGGGGGGGCGGCGGGAGCAGATATCGTGGCAAGCCCGTAGTTACATGATGCAGGGCTTCCATATCATCTACCCCAGCCAGTTCCACTAAACATGCAGCACTTCCGGCCAGCTGCTCCTCGTCCCGGCTCTCTCCTCTCATCTTCTCACTGCAGCTGCTAGGGCGGCACTGCAGGCTGGGGATAGAGTGGTCTGTCAGGGATGTCTTCACAGCCCCAACCGCCCCCTAGGCTGGCGCCATAAGGCATGCATTTTAAAAATGCTGGGACCTTTCTCGGCAGAACACTGGCCCTGCTCGCAATGGGATAAGCAGCGCAGGGGAACGGGCTAGCTGGCTGGTGGGCGGCAATTTGCCGCCCCCTTTAAAGTGCCGCCTGGGACCGAGGTACCATTGGGTCCCATGGTAGGGCCGGCCCTGAGCTCGGTGTTCGAGTCGAACATAGGTTCGACTCGAACATCGGCTGTTCGCGCGTTCGGCGAACAACGAACGATTTGGGCCATTCGCGCCAAATTCGAGTGACGCGAACGGCCCACAATACACTGCGCCATCGCAGTGTAATCCCGGCGCTGTGATTGGCCAAGCATGCACTGTGACCCTGCATGCTTGGCCAATCACAGCGCCGGCAGCGAGGAGAGCAATGATTGGCCACAGGCAGGATGCCTGTGGCCAATTATTGCTGAGGGTGTTTAGTACACGCCCCACACTATAAAAGGCCGCCAGCACGGCGGCCTAGTGTAGTGTGTTCCGGAGCAGGGAAAGAGAAGCATAGGCAGGGACAGTGACATTTTTTTTCTTGCTTAACCTGGATTCCTTTAGTTTAGGGAAAGAGAAGGATAGGTAGGGAGAGTGTCAGTGTGTTTTACTGTGCGAATCCTTGTTTCTAGGGACAGGGAAGGACAGTGAGGGAAATTCTCCTTGTGCTATAGTGTGCTAAAGCATTGATCATCAACCATCTTTAAAAAATAATTTTTTCTAGGGACAGAAAACTTTAGGTAGGGAGAGTGTCAGTGTGTTTTACTGTGATAATCCTTGTTTCTAGGGACAGGGAAGGACAGTGAGGGAAATTCTCCTTGTGCTATAGTGTGCTAAAGCATTGATCATCAACCATCTTTAAAAAAACATTTTTTCTAGGGACAGAAAACTATAGGTAGGAAGAGTGTCAGTTTCTTTCACTGTGATAATCCTTGTTTCTAGGGACAGGGAAGGACAGTGAGGGAAATTCTCCTTGTGCTATAGTGTGCTAAAGCATTGATCATCAACCGTCCTTAAAAAAACATTTTTTCTAGGGACAGAAAACTATAGGTAGGAAGAGTGTCAGTTTCTTTCACTGTGATAATCCTTGTTTCTAGGGACAGGGAAGGACAGTGAGGGAAATTCTACTTGTGCTATAGTGTGCTAAAGCATTGATCATCAATCACCTTTAAAAAAACATTTTTTCTAGGGACAGAAAACTATAGGTAGGAAGAGTGTCAGTTTCTTTCACTGTGATAATCCTTGTTTCTAGGGACAGGGAAGGACAGTGAGGGAAATTCTACTTGTGCTATAGTGTGCTAAAGCATTGATCATCAACCATCTTTAAAAAATCATTTTTTCTAGGGACAGAAAACTATAGGTAGGGAGAGTGTCAGTGTGTTTTACTGTGATAATCCTTGTTTCTAGGGACAGGGAAGGACAGTGAGGGAAATTCTCCTTGTGCTATAGTGTGCTAAAGCATTGATCATCAAACATCTTTAAAAAAAACATTTTTTCTAGGGACAGAAAACTATAGGTAGGAAGAGTGTCAGTTTCTTTCACTGTGATAATCCTTGTTTCTAGGGACAGGGAAGGACAGTGAGGGAAATTCTCCTTGTGCTATAGTGTGCTAAAGCATTGATCATCAACCGTCTTTAAAAAAACATTTTTTCTAGGGACAGAAAACTATAGGTAGGAAGAGTGTCAGTTTCTTTCACTGTGATAATCCTTGTTTCTAGGGACAGGGAAGGACAGTGAGGGAAATTCTACTTGTGCTATAGTGTGCTAAAGCATTGATCATCAACCGTCTTTAAAAAAACATTTTTTCTAGGGACAGAAAACTATAGGTAGGAAGAGTGTCAGTTTCTTTCACTGTGATAATCCTTGTTTCTAGGGACAGGGAAGGACAGTGAGGGAAATTCTCCTTGTGCTATAGTGTGCTAAAGCATTGATCATCAACCGTCTTTAAAAAAACATTTTTTCTAGGGACAGAAAACTATAGGTAGGAAGAGTGTCAGTTTCTTTCACTGTGATAATCCTTGTTTCTAGGGACAGGGAAGGACAGTGAGGGAAATTCTACTTGTGCTATAGTGTGCTAAAGCATTGATCATCAATCACCTTTAAAAAAACATTTTTTCTAGGGACAGAAAACTATAGGTAGGGAGAGTGTCAGTGTGTTTTACTGTGATAATCCTTGTTTCTAGGGACAGGGAAGGACAGTGAGGGAAATTCTCCTTGTGCTATAGTGTGCTAAAGCATTGATCATCAAACATCTTTAAAAAAAACATTTTTTCTAGGGACAGAAAACTATAGGTAGGAAGAGTGTCAGTTTCTTTCACTGTGATAATCCTTGTTTCTAGGGACAGGGAAGGACAGTGAGGGAAATTCTCCTTGTGCTATAGTGTGCTAAAGCATTGATCATCAACCGTCTTTAAAAAAACATTTTTTCTAGGGACAGAAAACTATAGGTAGGGAGAGTGTCAGTGTGTTTTACTGTGATAATCCTTGTTTCTAGGGACAGGGAAGGACAGTGAGGGAAATTCTACTTGTGCTATAGTGTGCTAAAGCATTGATCATCAACCGTCTTTAAAAAAACATTTTTTCTAGGGACAGAAAACTATAGGTAGGAAGAGTGTCAGTTTCTTTCACTGTGATAATCCTTGTTTCTAGGGACAGGGAAGGACAGTGAGGGAAATTCTCCTTGTGCTATAGTGTGCTAAAGCATTGATCATCAACCGTCTTTAAAAAAACATTTTTTCTAGGGACAGAAAACTATAGGTAGGAAGAGTGTCAGTTTCTTTCACTGTGATAATCCTTGTTTCTAGGGACAGGGAAGGACAGTGAGGGAAATGCTACTTGTGCTATAGTGTGCTAAAGCATTGATCATCAATCAGCTTTAAAAAAACATTTTTTCTAGGGACAGAAAACTATAGGTAGGAAGAGTGTCAGTTTCTTTCTCTGTGATAATCCTTGTTTCTAGGGACAGGGAAGGACAGTGAGGGAAATTCTACTTGTGCTATAGTGTGCTAAAGCATTGATCATCAATCACCTTTAAAAAAACATTTTTTCTAGGGACAGAAAACTATAGGTAGGGAGAGTGTCAGTGTGTTTTACTGTGATAATCCTTGTTTCTAGGGACAGGGAAGGACAGTGAGGGAAATTCTCCTTGTGCTATAGTGTGCTAAAGCATTGATCATCAAACATCTTTAAAAAAAACATTTTTTCTAGGGACAGAAAACTATAGGTAGGAAGAGTGTCAGTTTCTTTCACTGTGATAATCCTTGTTTCTAGGGACAGGGAAGGACAGTGAGGGAAATTCTCCTTGTGCTATAGTGTGCTAAAGCATTGATCATCAACCGTCTTTAAAAAAACATTTTTTCTAGGGACAGAAAACTATAGGTAGGGAGAGTGTCAGTGTGTTTTACTGTGATAATCCTTGTTTCTAGGGACAGGGAAGGACAGTGAGGGAAATTCTACTTGTGCTATAGTGTGCTAAAGCATTGATCATCAACCGTCTTTAAAAAAACATTTTTTCTAGGGACAGAAAACTATAGGTAGGAAGAGTGTCAGTTTCTTTCACTGTGATAATCCTTGTTTCTAGGGACAGGGAAGGACAGTGAGGGAAATTCTCCTTGTGCTATAGTGTGCTAAAGCATTGATCATCAACCGTCTTTAAAAAAACATTTTTTCTAGGGACAGAAAACTATAGGTAGGAAGAGTGTCAGTTTCTTTCACTGTGATAATCCTTGTTTCTAGGGACAGGGAAGGACAGTGAGGGAAATGCTACTTGTGCTATAGTGTGCTAAAGCATTGATCATCAATCAGCTTTAAAAAAACATTTTTTCTAGGGACAGAAAACTATAGGTAGGAAGAGTGTCAGTTTCTTTCTCTGTGATAATCCTTGTTTCTAGGGACAGGGAAGGACAGTGAGGGAAATTCTACTTGTGCTATAGTGTGCTAAAGCATTGATCATCAATCACCTTTAAAAAAACATTTTTTCTAGGGACAGAAAACTATAGGTAGGGAGAGTGTCAGTGTGTTTTACTGTGATAATCCTTGTTTCTAGGGACAGGGAAGGACAGTGAGGGAAATTCTCCTTGTGCTATAGTGTGCTAAAGCATTGATCATCAAACATCTTTAAAAAAAACATTTTTTCTAGGGACAGAAAACTATAGGTAGGAAGAGTGTCAGTTTCTTTCACTGTGATAATCCTTGTTTCTAGGGACAGGGAAGGACAGTGAGGGAAATTCTCCTTGTGCTATAGTGTGCTAAAGCATTGATCATCAACCGTCTTTAAAAAAACATTTTTTCTAGGGACAGAAAACTATAGGTAGGGAGAGTGTCAGTGTGTTTTACTGTGATAATCCTTGTTTCTAGGGACAGGGAAGGACAGTGAGGGAAATTCTCCTTGTGCTATAGTGTGCTAAAGCATTGATCATCAAACATCTTTAAAAAAAACATTTTTTCTAGGGACAGAAAACTATAGGTAGGAAGAGTGTCAGTTTCTTTCACTGTGATAATCCTTGTTTCTAGGGACAGGGAAGGACAGTGAGGGAAATTCTCCTTGTGCTATAGTGTGCTAAAGCATTGATCATCAACCGTCTTTAAAAAAACATTTTTTCTAGGGACAGAAAACTATAGGTAGGAAGAGTGTCAGTTTCTTTCACTGTGATAATCCTTGTTTCTAGGGACAGGGAAGGACAGTGAGGGAAATTCTACTTGTGCTATAGTGTGCTAAAGCATTGATCATCAACCGTCTTTAAAAAAACATTTTTTCTAGGGACAGAAAACTATAGGTAGGAAGAGTGTCAGTTTCTTTCACTGTGATAATCCTTGTTTCTAGAGACAGGGAAGGACAGTGAGGGAAATTCTCCTTGTGCTATAGTGTGCTAAAGCATTGATCATCAACCGTCTTTAAAAAAACATTTTTTCTAGGGACAGAAAACTATAGGTAGGAAGAGTGTCAGTTTCTTTCACTGTGATAATCCTTGTTTCTAGGGACAGGGAAGGACAGTGAGGGAAATTCTCCTTGTGCTATAGTGTGCTAAAGCATTGATCATCAACCGTCTTTAAAAAAACATTTTTTCTAGGGACAGAAAACTATAGGTAGGAAGAGTGTCAGTTTCTTTCACTGTGATAATCCTTGTTTCTAGGGACAGGGAAGGACAGTGAGGGAAATTCTACTTGTGCTATAGTGTGCTAAAGCATTGATCATCAATCAGCTTTAAAAAAACATTTTTTCTAGGGACAGAAAACTATAGGTAGGAAGAGTGTCAGTTTCTTTCACTGTGATAATCCTTGTTTCTAGGGACAGGGAAGGACAGTGAGGGAAATGCTACTTGTGCTATAGTGTGCTAAAGCATTGATCATCAATCAGCTTTAAAAAAACATTTTTTCTAGGGACAGAAAACTATAGGTAGGAAGAGTGTCAGTTTCTTTCTCTGTGATAATCCTTGTTTCTAGGGACAGGGAAGGACAGTGAGGGAAATTCTACTTGTGCTATAGTGTGCTAAAGCATTGATCATCAACCGTCTTTAAAAAAACATTTTTTCTAGGGACAGAAAACTATAGGTAGGAAGAGTGTCAGTTTCTTTCACTGTGATAATCCTTGTTTCTAGGGACAGGGAAGGACAGTGAGGGAAATTCTACTTGTGCTATAGTGTGCTAAAGCATTGATCATCAACCGTCTTTAAAAAAACATTTTTTCTAGGGACAGAAAACTATAGGTAGGAAGAGTGTCAGTTTCTTTCACTGTGATAATCCTTGTTTCTAGGGACAGGGAAGGACAGTGAGGGAAATTCTCCTTGTGCTATAGTGTGCTAAAGCATTGATCATCAACCGTCTTTAAAAAAAAAAAATTTCTAGGGACAGAAAACTATAGGTAGGAAGAGTGTCAGTTTCTTTCACTGTGATAATCCTTGTTTCTAGGGACAGGGAAGGACAGTGAGGGAAATTCTACTTGTGCTATAGTGTGCTAAAGCATTGATCATCAATCAGCTTTAAAAAAACATTTTTTCTAGGGACAGAAAACTATAGGTAGGAAGAGTGTCAGTTTCTTTCACTGTGATAATCCTTGTTTCTAGGGACAGGGAAGGACAGTGAGGGAAATTCTACTTGTGCTATAGTGTGCTAAAGCATTGATCATCAATCACCTTTAAAAAAACATTTTTTCTAGGGACAGAAAACTATAGGTAGGGAGAGTGTCAGTGTGTTTTACTGTGATAATCCTTGTTTCTAGGGACAGGGAAGGACAGTGAGGGAAATTCTCCTTGTGCTATAGTGTGCTAAAGCATTGATCATCAAACATCTTTAAAAAAAACATTTTTTCTAGGGACAGAAAACTATAGGTAGGAAGAGTGTCAGTTTCTTTCACTGTGATAATCCTTGTTTCTAGGGACAGGGAAGGACAGTGAGGGAAATTCTCCTTGTGCTATAGTGTGCTAAAGCATTGATCATCAACCGTCTTTAAAAAAACATTTTTTCTAGGGACAGAAAACTATAGGTAGGGAGAGTGTCAGTGTGTTTTACTGTGATAATCCTTGTTTCTAGGGACAGGGAAGGACAGTGAGGGAAATTCTCATTCTCATTTAGTGTGCTAAAGCATTGATCATCAAACATCTTTAAAAAAAACATTTTTTCTAGGGACAGAAAACTATAGGTAGGAAGAGTGTCAGTTTCTTTCACTGTGATAATCCTTGTTTCTAGGGACAGGGAAGGACAGTGAGGGAAATTCTCCTTGTGCTATAGTGTGCTAAAGCATTGATCATCAACCGTCTTTAAAAAAACATTTTTTCTAGGGACAGAAAACTATAGGTAGGAAGAGTGTCAGTTTCTTTCACTGTGATAATCCTTGTTTCTAGGGACAGGGAAGGACAGTGAGGGAAATTCTACTTGTGCTATAGTGTGCTAAAGCATTGATCATCAACCGTCTTTAAAAAAACATTTTTTCTAGGGACAGAAAACTATAGGTAGGAAGAGTGTCAGTTTCTTTCACTGTGATAATCCTTGTTTCTAGAGACAGGGAAGGACAGTGAGGGAAATTCTCCTTGTGCTATAGTGTGCTAAAGCATTGATCATCAACCGTCTTTAAAAAAACATTTTTTCTAGGGACAGAAAACTATAGGTAGGAAGAGTGTCAGTTTCTTTCACTGTGATAATCCTTGTTTCTAGGGACAGGGAAGGACAGTGAGGGAAATTCTCCTTGTGCTATAGTGTGCTAAAGCATTGATCATCAACCGTCTTTAAAAAAACATTTTTTCTAGGGACAGAAAACTATAGGTAGGAAGAGTGTCAGTTTCTTTCACTGTGATAATCCTTGTTTCTAGGGACAGGGAAGGACAGTGAGGGAAATTCTACTTGTGCTATAGTGTGCTAAAGCATTGATCATCAATCAGCTTTAAAAAAACATTTTTTCTAGGGACAGAAAACTATAGGTAGGAAGAGTGTCAGTTTCTTTCACTGTGATAATCCTTGTTTCTAGGGACAGGGAAGGACAGTGAGGGAAATTCTACTTGTGCTATAGTGTGCTAAAGCATTGATCATCAATCACCTTTAAAAAAACATTTTTTCTAGGGACAGAAAACTATAGGTAGGGAGAGTGTCAGTGTGTTTTACTGTGATAATCCTTGTTTCTAGGGACAGGGAAGGACAGTGAGGGAAATTCTCCTTGTGCTATAGTGTGCTAAAGCATTGATCATCAAACATCTTTAAAAAAAACATTTTTTCTAGGGACAGAAAACTATAGGTAGGAAGAGTGTCAGTTTCTTTCACTGTGATAATCCTTGTTTCTAGGGACAGGGAAGGACAGTGAGGGAAATTCTCCTTGTGCTATAGTGTGCTAAAGCATTGATCATCAACCGTCTTTAAAAAAACATTTTTTCTAGGGACAGAAAACTATAGGTAGGAAGAGTGTCAGTTTCTTTCACTGTGATAATCCTTGTTTCTAGGGACAGGGAAGGACAGTGAGGGAAATTCTACTTGTGCTATAGTGTGCTAAAGCATTGATCATCAACCGTCTTTAAAAAAACATTTTTTCTAGGGACAGAAAACTATAGGTAGGAAGAGTGTCAGTTTCTTTCACTGTGATAATCCTTGTTTCTAGAGACAGGGAAGGACAGTGAGGGAAATTCTCCTTGTGCTATAGTGTGCTAAAGCATTGATCATCAACCGTCTTTAAAAAAACATTTTTTCTAGGGACAGAAAACTATAGGTAGGAAGAGTGTCAGTTTCTTTCACTGTGATAATCCTTGTTTCTAGGGACAGGGAAGGACAGTGAGGGAAATTCTCCTTGTGCTATAGTGTGCTAAAGCATTGATCATCAACCGTCTTTAAAAAAACATTTTTTCTAGGGACAGAAAACTATAGGTAGGAAGAGTGTCAGTTTCTTTCACTGTGATAATCCTTGTTTCTAGGGACAGGGAAGGACAGTGAGGGAAATTCTACTTGTGCTATAGTGTGCTAAAGCATTGATCATCAATCAGCTTTAAAAAAACATTTTTTCTAGGGACAGAAAACTATAGGTAGGAAGAGTGTCAGTTTCTTTCACTGTGATAATCCTTGTTTCTAGGGACAGGGAAGGACAGTGAGGGAAATGCTACTTGTGCTATAGTGTGCTAAAGCATTGATCATCAATCAGCTTTAAAAAAACATTTTTTCTAGGGACAGAAAACTATAGGTAGGAAGAGTGTCAGTTTCTTTCTCTGTGATAATCCTTGTTTCTAGGGACAGGGAAGGACAGTGAGGGAAATTCTACTTGTGCTATAGTGTGCTAAAGCATTGATCATCAACCGTCTTTAAAAAAACATTTTTTCTAGGGACAGAAAACTATAGGTAGGAAGAGTGTCAGTTTCTTTCACTGTGATAATCCTTGTTTCTAGGGACAGGGAAGGACAGTGAGGGAAATTCTACTTGTGCTATAGTGTGCTAAAGCATTGATCATCAACCGTCTTTAAAAAAACATTTTTTCTAGGGACAGAAAACTATAGGTAGGAAGAGTGTCAGTTTCTTTCACTGTGATAATCCTTGTTTCTAGGGACAGGGAAGGACAGTGAGGGAAATTCTCCTTGTGCTATAGTGTGCTAAAGCATTGATCATCAACCGTCTTTAAAAAAAAAAAACTTCTAGGGACAGAAAACTATAGGTAGGAAGAGTGTCAGTTTCTTTCACTGTGATAATCCTTGTTTCTAGGGACAGGGAAGGACAGTGAGGGAAATTCTACTTGTGCTATAGTGTGCTAAAGCATTGATCATCAATCAGCTTTAAAAAAACATTTTTTCTAGGGACAGAAAACTATAGGTAGGAAGAGTGTCAGTTTCTTTCACTGTGATAATCCTTGTTTCTAGGGACAGGGAAGGACAGTGAGGGAAATTCTACTTGTGCTATAGTGTGCTAAAGCATTGATCATCAATCACCTTTAAAAAAACATTTTTTCTAGGGACAGAAAACTATAGGTAGGGAGAGTGTCAGTGTGTTTTACTGTGATAATCCTTGTTTCTAGGGACAGGGAAGGACAGTGAGGGAAATTCTCCTTGTGCTATAGTGTGCTAAAGCATTGATCATCAAACATCTTTAAAAAAAACATTTTTTCTAGGGACAGAAAACTATAGGTAGGAAGAGTGTCAGTTTCTTTCACTGTGATAATCCTTGTTTCTAGGGACAGGGAAGGACAGTGAGGGAAATTCTCCTTGTGCTATA
This sequence comes from Rana muscosa, assembly GCA_029206835.1. Classification (NCBI taxonomy): domain Eukaryota; kingdom Metazoa; phylum Chordata; class Amphibia; order Anura; family Ranidae; genus Rana; species Rana muscosa. Next base: position 544,376,713 of record CM055117.1, on the reverse strand, counting down.
GTGTGCTAAAGCATTGATCATCAACCGTCTTTAAAAAAACATTTTTTCTAGGGACAGAAAACTATAGGTAGGGAGAGTGTCAGTGTGTTTTACTGTGATAATCCTTGTTTCTAGGGACAGGGAAGGACAGTGAGGGAAATTCTCATTCTCATTTAGTGTGCTAAAGCATTGATCATCAAACATCTTTAAAAAAAACATTTTTTCTAGGGACAGAAAACTATAGGTAGGAAGAGTGTCAGTTTCTTTCACTGTGATAATCCTTGTTTCTAGGGACAGGGAAGGACAGTGAGGGAAATTCTCCTTGTGCTATAGTGTGCTAAAGCATTGATCATCAACCGTCTTTAAAAAAACATTTTTTCTAGGGACAGAAAACTATAGGTAGGAAGAGTGTCAGTTTCTTTCACTGTGATAATCCTTGTTTCTAGGGACAGGGAAGGACAGTGAGGGAAATTCTACTTGTGCTATAGTGTGCTAAAGCATTGATCATCAACCGTCTTTAAAAAAACATTTTTTCTAGGGACAGAAAACTATAGGTAGGAAGAGTGTCAGTTTCTTTCACTGTGATAATCCTTGTTTCTAGAGACAGGGAAGGACAGTGAGGGAAATTCTCCTTGTGCTATAGTGTGCTAAAGCATTGATCATCAACCGTCTTTAAAAAAACATTTTTTCTAGGGACAGAAAACTATAGGTAGGAAGAGTGTCAGTTTCTTTCACTGTGATAATCCTTGTTTCTAGGGACAGGGAAGGACAGTGAGGGAAATTCTCCTTGTGCTATAGTGTGCTAAAGCATTGATCATCAACCGTCTTTAAAAAAACATTTTTTCTAGGGACAGAAAACTATAGGTAGGAAGAGTGTCAGTTTCTTTCACTGTGATAATCCTTGTTTCTAGGGACAGGGAAGGACAGTGAGGGAAATTCTACTTGTGCTATAGTGTGCTAAAGCATTGATCATCAATCAGCTTTAAAAAAACATTTTTTCTAGGGACAGAAAACTATAGGTAGGAAGAGTGTCAGTTTCTTTCACTGTGATAATCCTTGTTTCTAGGGACAGGGAAGGACAGTGAGGGAAATGCTACTTGTGCTATAGTGTGCTAAAGCATTGATCATCAATCAGCTTTAAAAAAACATTTTTTCTAGGGACAGAAAACTATAGGTAGGAAGAGTGTCAGTTTCTTTCTCTGTGATAATCCTTGTTTCTAGGGACAGGGAAGGACAGTGAGGGAAATTCTACTTGTGCTATAGTGTGCTAAAGCATTGATCATCAACCGTCTTTAAAAAAACATTTTTTCTAGGGACAGAAAACTATAGGTAGGAAGAGTGTCAGTTTCTTTCACTGTGATAATCCTTGTTTCTAGGGACAGGGAAGGACAGTGAGGGAAATTCTACTTGTGCTATAGTGTGCTAAAGCATTGATCATCAACCGTCTTTAAAAAAACATTTTTTCTAGGGACAGAAAACTATAGGTAGGAAGAGTGTCAGTTTCTTTCACTGTGATAATCCTTGTTTCTAGGGACAGGGAAGGACAGTGAGGGAAATTCTCCTTGTGCTATAGTGTGCTAAAGCATTGATCATCAACCGTCTTTAAAAAAAAAAATTTTCTAGGGACAGAAAACTATAGGTAGGAAGAGTGTCAGTTTCTTTCACTGTGATAATCCTTGTTTCTAGGGACAGGGAAGGACAGTGAGGGAAATTCTACTTGTGCTATAGTGTGCTAAAGCATTGATCATCAATCAGCTTTAAAAAAACATTTTTTCTAGGGACAGAAAACTATAGGTAGGAAGAGTGTCAGTTTCTTTCACTGTGATAATCCTTGTTTCTAGGGACAGGGAAGGACAGTGAGGGAAATGCTACTTGTGCTATAGTGTGCTAAAGCATTGATCATCAATCAGCTTTAAAAAAACATTTTTTCTAGGGACAGAAAACTATAGGTAGGAAGAGTGTCAGTTTCTTTCTCTGTGATAATCCTTGTTTCTAGGGACAGGGAAGGACAGTGAGGGAAATTCTACTTGTGCTATAGTGTGCTAAAGCATTGATCATCAATCAGCTTTAAAAAAAACATTTTTTCTAGGGACAGAAAACTATAGGTAGGAAGAGTGTCAGTTTCTTTCACTGTGATAATCCTTGTTTTTAGGGACAGGGAAGGACAGTGAGGGAAATTCTACTTGTGCTATAGTGTGCTAAAGCATTGATCATCAATCAGCTTTAAAAAAACATTTTTTCTAGGGACAGAAAACTATAGGTAGGAAGAGTGTCAGTTTCTTTCACTGTGATAATCCTTGTTTCTAGGGACAGGGAAGGACAGTGAGGGAAATTCTACTTGTGCTATAGTGTGCTAAAGCATTGATCATCAACCGTCTTTAAAAAAACATTTTTTCTAGGGACAGAAAACTATAGGTAGGAAGAGTGTCAGTTTCTTTCACTGTGATAATCCTTGTTTCTAGGGACAGGGAAGGACAGTGAGGGAAATTCTCCTTGTGCTATAGTGTGCTAAAGCATTGATCATCAATCAGCTTTAAAAAAACATTTTTTCTAGGGACAGAAAACTATAGGTAGGAAGAGTGTCAGTTTCTTTCACTGTGATAATCCTTGTTTCTAGGGACAGGGAAGGACAGTGAGGGAAATGCTACTTGTGCTATAGTGTGCTAAAGCATTGATCATCAATCAGCTTTAAAAAAACATTTTTTCTAGGGACAGAAAACTATAGGTAGGAAGAGTGTCAGTTTCTTTCTCTGTGATAATCCTTGTTTCTAGGGACAGGGAAGGACAGTGAGGGAAATTCTACTTGTGCTATAGTGTGCTAAAGCATTGATCATCAATCAGCTTTAAAAAAAACATTTTTTCTAGGGACAGAAAACTATAGGTAGGAAGAGTGTCAGTTTCTTTCACTGTGATAATCCTTGTTTTTAGGGACAGGGAAGGACAGTGAGGGAAATTCTACTTGTGCTATAGTGTGCTAAAGCATTGATCATCAATCAGCTTTAAAAAAACATTTTTTCTAGGGACAGAAAACTATAGGTAGGAAGAGTGTCAGTTTCTTTCACTGTGATAATCCTTGTTTCTAGGGACAGGGAAGGACAGTGAGGGAAATTCTCCTTGTGCTATAGTGTGCTAAAGCATTGATCATCAACCGTCTTTAAAAAAACATTTTTTCTAGGGACAGAAAACTATAGGTAGGAAGAGTGTCAGTTTCTTTCACTGTGATAATCCTTGTTTCTAGGGACAGGGAAGGACAGTGAGGGAAATTCTACTTGTGCTATAGTGTGCTAAAGCATTGATCATCAATCAGCTTTAAAAAAACATTTTTTCTAGGGACAGAAAACTATAGGTAGGAAGAGTGTCAGTTTCTTTCACTGTGATAATCCTTGTTTCTAGGGACAGGGAAGGACAGTGAGGGAAATGCTACTTGTGCTATAGTGTGCTAAAGCATTGATCATCAATCAGCTTTAAAAAAACATTTTTTCTAGGGACAGAAAACTATAGGTAGGAAGAGTGTCAGTTTCTTTCACTGTGATAATCCTTGTTTCTAGGGACAGGGAAGGACAGTGAGGGAAATTCTACTTGTGCTATAGTGTGCTAAAGCATTGATCATCAATCAGCTTTAAAAAAACATTTTTTCTAGGGACAGAAAACTATAGGTAGGAAGAGTGTCAGTTTCTTTAACTGTGATAATCCTTGTTTCTAGGGACAGGGAAGGACAGTGAGGGAAATTCTACTTGTGCTATAGTGTGCTAAAGCATTGATCATCAATCAGCTTTAAAAAAAACATTTTTTCTAGGGACAGAAAACTATAGGTAGGAAGAGTGTCAGTTTCTTTCACTGTGATAATCCTTGTTTCTAGGGACAGGGAAGGACAGTGAGGGAAATGCTACTTGTGCTATAGTGTGCTAAAGCATTGATCATCAATCAGCTTTAAAAAAACATTTTTTCTAGGGACAGAAAACTATAGGTAGGAAGAGTGTCAGTTTCTTTCACTGTGATAATCCTTGATTCTAGGGACAGGGAAGGACAGTGAGGGAAATTCTCCTTGTGCTATAGTGTGCTAAAGCATTGATCATCAACCGTCTTTAAAAAAACATTTTTTCTAGGGACAGAAAACTATAGGTAGGAAGAGTGTCAGTTTCTTTCACTGTGATAATCCTTGTTTCTAGGGACAGGGAAGGACAGTGAGGGAAATTCTACTTGTGCTATAGTGTGCTAAAGCATTGATCATCAATCAGCTTTAAAAAAACATTTTTTCTAGGGACAGAAAACTATAGGTAGGAAGAGTGTCAGTTTCTTTCACTGTGATAATCCTTGTTTCTAGGGACAGGGAAGGACAGTGAGGGAAATTCTCCTTGTGCTATAGTGTGCTAAAGCATTGATCATCAACCGTCTTTAAAAAAACATTTTTTCTAGGGACAGAAAACTATAGGTAGGAAGAGTGTCAGTTTCTTTCACTGTGATAATCCTTGTTTCTAGGGACAGGGAAGGACAGTGAGGGAAATTCTACTTGTGCTATAGTGTGCTAAAGCATTGATCGTCAATCAGCTTTAAAAAAACATTTTTTCTAGGGACAGAAAACTATAGGTAGGAAGAGTGTCAGTTTCTTTCACTGTGATAATCCTTGTTTCTAGGGACAGGGAAGGACCGTGAGGGAAATGCTACTTGTGCTATAGTGTGCTAAAGCATTGATCATCAATCAGCTTTAAAAAAACATTTTTTCTAGGGACAGAAAACTATAGGTAGGAAGAGTGTCAGTTTCTTTCACTGTGATAATCCTTGTTTCTAGGGACAGGGAAGGACAGTGAGGGAAATTCTACTTGTGCTATAGTGTGCTAAAGCATTGATCATCAATCAGCTTTAAAAAAACATTTTTTCTAGGGACAGAAAACTATAGGTAGGAAGAGTGTCAGTTTCTTTCACTGTGATAATCCTTGTTTCTAGGGACAGGGAAGGACAGTGAGGGAAATTCTACTTGTGCTATAGTGTGCTAAAGCATTGATCATCAATCAGCTTTAAAAAAACATTTTTTCTAGGGACAGAAAACTATAGGTAGGAAGAGTGTCAGTTTCTTTCACTGTGATAATCCTTGTTTCTAGGGACAGGGAAGGACAGTGAGGGAAATGCTACTTGTGCTATAGTGTGCTAAAGCATTGATCATCAATCAGCTTTAAAAAAACATTTTTTCTAGGGACAGAAAACTATAGGTAGGAAGAGTGTCAGTTTCTTTCACTGTGATAATCCTTGTTTCTAGGGACAGGGAAGGACAGTGAGGGAAATTCTCCTTGTGCTATAGTGTGCTAAAGCATTGATCATCAACCGTCTTTAAAAAAACATTTTTTCTAGGGACAGAAAACTATAGGTAGGAAGAGTGTCAGTTTCTTTCACTGTGATAATCCTTGTTTCTAGGGACAGGGAAGGACAGTGAGGGAAATTCTACTTGTGCTATAGTGTGCTAAAGCATTGATCATCAATCAGCTTTAAAAAAACATTTTTTCTAGGGACAGAAAACTATAGGTAGGAAGAGTGTCAGTTTCTTTCACTGTGATAATCCTTGTTTTTAGGGACAGCGAAGGACAGTGAGGGAAATTCTACTTGTGCTATAGTGTGCTAAAGCATTGATCATCAATCAGCTTTAAAAAAACATTTTTTCTAGGGACAGAAAACTATAGGTAGGAAGAGTGTCAGTTTCTTTCACTGTGATAATCCTTGTTTCTAGGGACAGGGAAGGACAGTGAGGGAAATTCTACTTGTGCTATAGTGTGCTAAAGCATTGATCATCAATCAGCTTTAAAAAAACATTTTTTCTAGGGACAGAAAACTATAGGTAGGAAGAGTGTCAGTTTCTTTCACTGTGATAATCCTTGTTTCTAGGGACAGGGAAGGACAGTGAGGGAAATTCTCCTTGTGCTATAGTGTGCTAAAGCATTGATCATCAACCGTCTTTAAAAAAACATTTTTTCTAGGGACAGAAAACTATAGGTAGGAAGAGTGTCAGTTTCTTTCACTGTGATAATCCTTGTTTCTAGGGACAGGGAAGGACAGTGAGGGAAATTCTACTTGTGCTATAGTGTGCTAAAGCATTGATCATCAATCAGCTTTAAAAAAACATTTTTTCTAAGGACAGAAAACTATAGGTAGGAAGAGTGTCAGTTTCTTTCACTGTGATAATCCTTGTTTCTAGGGACAGGGAAGGACAGTGAGGGAAATTCTCCTTGTGCTATAGTGTGCTAAAGCATTGATCATCAACCGTCTTTAAAAAAACATTTTTTCTAGGGACAGAAAACTATAGGTAGGAAGAGTGTCAGTTTCTTTCACTGTGATAATCCTTGTTTCTAGGGACAGGGAAGGACAGTGAGGGAAATTCTACTTGTGCTATAGTGTGCTAAAGCATTGATCATCAATCAGCTTTAAAAAAACATTTTTTCTAAGGACAGAAAACTATAGGTAGGAAGAGTGTCAGTTTCTTTCACTGTGATAATCCTTGTTTCTAGGGACAGGGAAGGACAGTGAGGGAAATGCTACTTGTTCTATAGTGTGCTAAAGCATTGATCATCAATCAGCTTTAAAAAAACATTTTTTCTAGGGACAGAAAACTATAGGTAGGAAGAGTGTCAGTTTCTTTCACTGTGATAATCCTTGTTTCTAGGGACAGGGAAGGACAGTGAGGGAAATTCTACTTGTGCTATAGTGTGCTAAAGCATTGATCATCAATCAGCTTTAAAAAAACATTTTTTCTAGGGACAGAAAACTATAGGTAGGAAGAGTGTCAGTTTCTTTCACTGTGATAATCCTTGTTTCTAGGGACAGGGAAGGACAGTGAGGGAAATTCTACTTGTGCTATAGTGTGCTAAAGCATTGATCATCAATCAGCTTTAAAAAAACATTTTTTCTAGGGACAGAAAACTATAGGTAGGAAGAGTGTCAGTTTCTTTCACTGTGATAATCCTTGTTTCTAGGGACAGGGAAGGACAGTGAGGGAAATGCTACTTGTGCTATAGTGTGCTAAAGCATTGATCATCAATCAGCTTTAAAAAAACATTTTTTCTAGGGACAGAAAACTATAGGTAGGAAGAGTGTCAGTTTCTTTCACTGTGATAATCCTTGTTTCTAGGGACAGGGAAGGACAGTGAGGGAAAATCTCCTTGTGCTATAGTGTGCTAAAGCATTGATCATCAACCGTCTTTAAAAAAACATTTTTTATAGGGACAGAAAACTATAGGTAGGAAGAGTGTCAGTTTCTTTCACTGTGATAATCCTTGTTTCTAGGGACAGGGAAGGACAGTGAGGGAAATTCTACTTGTGCTATAGTGTGCTAAAGCATTGATCATCAATCAGCTTTAAAAAAACATTTTTTCTAGGGACAGAAAACTATAGGTAGGAAGAGTGTCAGTTTCTTTCACTGTGATAATCCTTGTTTCTAGGGACAGGGAAGGACAGTGAGGGAAATTCTACTTGTGCTATAGTGTGCTAAAGCATTGATCATCAATCAGCTTTAAAAAAACATTTTTTCTAGGGACAGAAAACTATAGGTAGGAAGAGTATCAGTTTCTTTCACTGTGATAATCCTTGTTTCTAGGGACAGGGAAGGACAGTGAGGGAAATTCTCCTTGTGCTATAGTGTGCTAAAGCATTGATCATCAACCGTCTTTAAAAAAACATTTTTTCTAGGGACAGAAAACTATAGGTAGGGAGAGTGTCAGTGTGTTTTACTGTGATAATCCTTGTTTCTAGGGACAGGGAAGGACAGTGAGGGAAATTCTCCTTGTGCTATAGTGTGCTAAAGCATTGATCATCAAACATCTTTAAAAAAAACATTTTTTCTAGGGACAGAAAACTATAGGTAGGAAGAGTGTCAGTTTCTTTCACTGTGATAATCCTTGTTTCTAGGGACAGGGAAGGACAGTGAGGGAAATTCTCCTTGTGCTATAGTGTGCTAAAGCATTGATCATCAACCGTCTTTAAAAAAACATTTTTTCTAGGGACAGAAAACTATAGGTAGGAAGAGTGTCAGTTTCTTTCACTGTGATAATCCTTGTTTCTAGGGACAGGGAAGGACAGTGAGGGAAATTCTACTTGTGCTATAGTGTGCTAAAGCATTGATCATCAACCGTCTTTAAAAAAACATTTTTTCTAGGGACAGAAAACTATAGGTAGGAAGAGTGTCAGTTTCTTTCACCGTGATAATCCTTGTTTCTAGGGACAGGGAAGGACAGTGAGGGAAATTCTACTTGTGCTATAGTGTGCTAAAGCATTGATCATCAATCAGCTTTAAAAAAACATTTTTTCTAGGGACAGAAAACTATAGGTAGGAAGAGTGTCAGTTTCTTTCACTGTGATAATCCTTGTTTCTAGGGACAGGGAAGGACAGTGAGGGAAATTCTCCTTGTGCTATAGTGTGCTAAAGCATTGATCATCAACCGTCTTTAAAAAAACATTTTTTCTAGGGACAGAAAACTATAGGTAGGAAGAGTGTCAGTTTCTTTCACTGTGATAATCCTTGTTTCTAGGGACAGGGAAGGACAGTGAGGGAAATTCTCCTTGTGCTATAGTGTGCTAAAGCATTGATCATCAACCGTCTTTAAAAAAACATTTTTTCTAGGGACAGAAAACTATAGGTAGGAAGAGTGTCAGTTTCTTTCACTGTGATAATCCTTGTTTCTAGGGACAGGGAAGGACAGTGAGGGAAATTCTACTTGTGCTATAGTGTGCTAAAGCATTGATCATCAATCAGCTTTAAAAAAACATTTTTTCTAAGGACAGAAAACTATAGGTAGGAAGAATGTCAGTTTCTTTCACTGTGATAATCCTTGTTTCTAGGGACAGGGAAGGACAGTGAGGGAAATGCTACTTGTGCTATAGTGTGCTAAAGCATTGATCATCAATCAGCTTTAAAAAAACATTTTTTCTAGGGACAGAAAACTATAGGTAGGAAGAGTGTCAGTTTCTTTCACTGTGATAATCCTTGTTTCTAGGGACAGGGAAGGACAGTGAGGGAAATTCTACTTGTGCTATAGTGTGCTAAAGCATTGATCATCAATCAGCTTTAAAAAAACATTTTTTCTAGGGACAGAAAACTATAGGTAGGAAGAGTGTCAGTTTCTTTCACTGTGATAATCCTTGTTTCTAGGGACAGGGAAGGACAGTGAGGGAAATTCTACTTGTGCTATAGTGTGCTAAAGCATTGATCATCAATCAGCTTTAAAAAAACATTTTTTCTAGGGACAGAAAACTATAGGTAGGAAGAGTGTCAGTTTCTTTCACTGTGATAATCCTTGTTTCTAGGGACAGGGAAGGACAGTGAGGGAAATGCTACTTGTGCTATAGTGTGCTAAAGCATTGATCATCAATCAGCTTTAAAAAAACATTTTTTCTAGGGACAGAAAACTATAGGTAGGAAGAGTGTCAGTTTCTTTCACTGTGATAATCCTTGTTTCTAGGGACAGGGAAGGACAGTGAGGGAAATTCTCCTTGTGCTATAGTGTGCTAAAGCATTGATCATCAACCGTCTTTAAAAAAACATTTTTTCTAGGGACAGAAAACTATAGGTAGGAAGAGTGTCAGTTTCTTTCACTGTGATAATCCTTGTTTCTAGGGACAGGGAAGGACAGTGAGGGAAATTCTACTTGTGCTATAGTGTGCTAAAGCATTGATCATCAATCAGCTTTAAAAAAACATTTTTTCTAGGGACAGAAAACTATAGGTAGGAAGAGTGTCAGTTTCTTTCACTGTGATAATCCTTGTTTTTAGGGACAGCGAAGGACAGTGAGGGAAATTCTACTTGTGCTATAGTGTGCTAAAGCATTGATCATCAATCAGCTTTAAAAAAACATTTTTTCTAGGGACAGAAAACTATAGGTAGGAAGAGTGTCAGTTTCTTTCACTGTGATAATCCTTGTTTCTAGGGACAGGGAAGGACAGTGAGGGAAATTCTACTTGTGCTATAGTGTGCTAAAGCATTGATCATCAATCAGCTTTAAAAAAACATTTTTTCTAGGGACAGAAAACTATAGGTAGGAAGAGTGTCAGTTTCTTTCACTGTGATAATCCTTGTTTCTAGGGACAGGGAAGGACAGTGTGGGAAATTCTCCTTGTGCTATAGTGTGCTAAAGCATTGATCATCAACCGTCTTTAAAAAAACATTTTTTCTAGGGACAGAAAACTATAGGTAGGGAGAGTGTCAGTGTGTTTTACTGTGATAATCCTTGTTTCTAGGGACAGGGAAGGACAGTGAGGGAAATTCTCCTTGTGCTATAGTGTGCTAAAGCATTGATCATCAAACATCTTTAAAAAAAACATTTTTTCTAGGGACAGAAAACTATAGGTAGGAAGAGTGTCAGTTTCTTTCACTGTGATAATCCTTGTTTCTAGGGACAGGGAAGGACAGTGAGGGAAATTCTCCTTGTGCTATAGTGTGCTAAAGCATTGATCATCAACCGTCTTTAAAAAAACATTTTTTCTAGGGACAGAAAACTATAGGTAGGAAGAGTGTCAGTTTCTTTCACTGTGATAATCCTTGTTTCTAGGGACAGGGAAGGACAGTGAGGGAAATTCTACTTGTGCTATAGTGTGCTAAAGCATTGATCATCAACCGTCTTTAAAAAAACATTTTTTCTAGGGACAGAAAACTATAGGTAGGAAGAGTGTCAGTTTCTTTCACCGTGATAATCCTTGTTTCTAGGGACAGGGAAGGACAGTGAGAGAAATTCTACTTGTGCTATAGTGTGCTAAAGCATTGATCATCAATCAGCTTTAAAAAAACATTTTTTCTAGGGACAGAAAACTATAGGTAGGAAGAGTGTCAGTTTATTTCACTGTGATAATCCTTGTTTCTAGGGACAGGGAAGGACAGTGAGGGAAATTCTCCTTGTGCTATAGTGTGCTAAAGCATTGATCATCAACCGTCTTTAAAAAAACATTTTTTCTAGGGACAGAAAACTATAGGTAGGAAGAGTGTCAGTTTCTTTCACTGTGATAATCCTTGTTTCTATGGACAGGGAAGGACAGTGAGGGAAATTCTACTTGTGCTATAGTGTGCTAAAGCATTGATCATCAATCAGCTTTAAAAAAACATTTTTTCTAGGGACAGAAAACTATAGGTAGGAAGAGTGTCAGTTTCTTTCACTGTGATAATCCTTGTTTCTAGGGACAGGGAAGGACAGTGAGGGAAATGCTACTTGTGCTATAGTGTGCTAAAGCATTGATCATCAATCAGCTTTAAAAAAACATTTTTTCTAGGGACAGAAAACTATAGGTAGGAAGAGTGTCAGTTTCTTTCTCTGTGATAATCCTTGTTTCTAGGGACAGGGAAGGACAGTGAGGGAAATTCTACTTGTGCTATAGTGTGCTAAAGCATTGATCATCAATCAGCTTTAAAAAAACATTTTTTCTAGGGACAGAAAACTATAGGTAGGAAGAGTGTCAGTTTCTTTCACTGTGATAATCCTTGTTTTTAGGGACAGGGAAGGACAGTGAGGGAAATTCTCCTTGTGCTATAGTGTGCTAAAGCATTGATCATCAAACATCTTTAAAAAAACATTTTTTCTAGGGACAGAAAACTATAGGTAGGAAGAGTGTCAGTTTCTTTCACTGTGATAATCCTTGTTTCTAGGGACAGGGAAGGACAGTGAGGGAAATTCTCCTTGTGCTATAGTGTGCTAAAGCATTGATCATCAACCGTCTTTAAAAAAACATTTTTTCTAGGGACAGAAAACTATAGGTAGGAAGAGTGTCAGTTTCTTTCACTGTGATAATCCTTGTTTCTAGGGACAGGGAAGGACAGTGAGGGAAATTCTCCTTGTGCTATAGTGTGCTAAAGCATTGATCATCAACCGTCTTTAAAAAAACATTTTTTCTAGGGACAGAAAACTATAGGTAGGAAGAGTGTCAGTTTCTTTCACTGTGATAATCCTTGTTTCTAGGGACAGGGAAGGACAGTGAGGGAAATTCTACTTGTGCTATAGTGTGCTAAAGCATTGATCATCAATCAGCTTTAAAAAAACATTTTTTCTAGGGACAGAAAACTATAGGTAGGAAGAGAGTCAGTTTCTTTCACTGTGATAATCCTTGTTTCTAGGGACAGGGAAGGACAGTGAGGGAAATGCTACTTGTGCTATAGTGTGCTAAAGCATTGATCATCAATCAGCTTTAAAAAAACATTTTTTCTAGGGACAGAAAACTATAGGTAGGAAGAGTGTCAGTTTCTTTCTCTGTGATAATCCTTGTTTCTAGGGACAGGGAAGGACAGCGAGGGAAATTCTACTTGTGCTATAGTGTGCTAAAGCATTGATCATCAACCGTCTTTAAAAAAACATTTTTTCTAGGGACAGAAAACTATAGGTAGGAAGAGTGTCAGTTTCTTTCACTGTGATAATCCTTGTTTCTAGGGACAGGGAAGGACAGTGAGGGAAATTCTACTTGTGCTATAGTGTGCTAAAGCATTGATCATCAACCGTCTTTAAAAAAACATTTTTTCTAGGGACAGAAAACTATAGGTAGGAAGAGTGTCAGTTTCTTTCACTGTGATAATCCTTGTTTCTAGGGACAGGGAAGGACAGTGAGGGAAATTCTCCTTGTGCTATAGTGTGCTAAAGCATTGATCATCAACCGTCTTTAAAAAAAAAAAAATTCTAGGGACAGAAAACTATAGGTAGGAAGAGTGTCAGTTTCTTTCACTGTGATAATCCTTGTTTCTAGGGACAGGGAAGGACAGTGAGGGAAATTCTACTTGTGCTATAGTGTGCTAAAGCATTGATCATCAATCAGCTTTAAAAAAACATTTTTTCTAGGGACAGAAAACTATAGGTAGGAAGAGTGTCAGTTTCTTTCACTGTGATAATCCTTGTTTCTAGGGACAGGGAAGGACAGTGAGGGAAATGCTACTTGTGCTATAGTGTGCTAAAGCATTGATCATCAATCAGCTTTAAAAAAACATTTTTTCTAGGGACAGAAAACTATAGGTAGGAAGAGTGTCAGTTTCTTTCTCTGTGATAATCCTTGTTTCTAGGGACAGGGAAGGACAGTGAGGGAAATTCTACTTGTGCTATAGTGTGCTAAAGCATTGATCATCAATCAGCTTTAAAAAAACATTTTTTCTAGGGACAGAAAACTATAGGTAGGAAGAGTGTCAGTTTCTTTCACTGTGATAATCCTTGTTTTTAGGGACAGGGAAGGACAGTGAGGGAAATTCTACTTGTGCTATAGTGTGCTAAAGCATTGATCATCAATCAGCTTTAAAAAAAACATTTTTTCTAAGGACAGAAAACTATAGGTAGGAAGAGTGTCAGTTTCTTTCACTGTGATAATCCTTGTTTCTAGGGACAGGGAAGGACAGTGAGGGAAATTCTCCTTGTGCTATAGTGTGCTAAAGCATTGATCATCAACCGTCTTTAAAAAAACATTTTTTCTAGGGACAGAAAACTATAGGTAGGAAGAGTGTCAGTTTCTTTCACTGTGATAATCCTTGTTTCTAGGGACAGGGAAGGACAGTGAGGGAAATTCTACTTGTGCTATAGTGTGCTAAAGCATTGATCATCAATCAGCTTTAAAAAAAACATTTTTTCTAGGGACAGAAAACTATAGGTAGGAAGAGTGTCAGTTTCTTTCACTGTGATAATCCTTGTTTCTAGGGACAGGGAAGGACAGTGAGGGAAATTCTCCTTGGTCTATAGTGTGCTAAAGCATTGATCATCAACCGTCTTTAAAAAAACATTTTTTCTAGGGACAGAAAACTATAGGTAGGAAGAGTGTCAGTTTCTTTCACTGTGATAATCCTTGTTTCTAGGGACAGGGAAGGACAGTGAGGGAAATTCTCCTTGTGCTATAGTGTGCTAAAGCATTGATCATCAACCGTCTTTAAAAAAACATTTTTTCTAGGGACAGAAAACTATAGGTAGGAAGAGTGTCAGTTTCTTTCACTGTGATAATCCTTGTTTCTAGGGACAGGGAAGGACAGTGAGGGAAATTCTACTTGTGCTATAGTGTGCTAAAGCATTGATCATCAATCAGCTTTAAAAAAACATTTTTTCTAGGGACAGAAAACTATAGGTAGGAAGAGTGTCAGTTTCTTTCACTGTGATAATCCTTGTTTCTAGGGACAGGGAAGGACAGTGAGGGAAATGCTACTTGTGCTATAGTGTGCTAAAGCATTGATCATCAATCAGCTTTAAAAAAACATTTTTTCTAGGGACAGAAAACTATAGGTAGGAAGAGTGTCAGTTTCTTTCACTGTGATAATCCTTGTTTCTAGGGACAGGGAAGGACAGTGAGGGAAATTCTACTTGTGCTATAGTGTGCTAAAGCATTGATCATCAATCAGCTTTAAAAAAACATTTTTTCTAGGGACAGAAAACTATAGGTAGGAAGAGTGTCAGTTTCTTTCACTGTGATAATCCTTGTTTCTAGGGACAGGGAAGGACAGTGAGGGAAATTCTACTTGTGCTATAGTGTGCTAAAGCATTGATCATCAATCAGCTTTAAAAAAACATTTTTTCTAGGGACAGAAAACTATAGGTAGGAAGAGTGTCAGTTTCTTTCACTGTGATAATCCTTGTTTCTAGGGACAGGGAAGGACAGTGAGGGAAATGCTACTTGTGCTATAGTGTGCTAAAGCATTGATCATCAATCAGCTTTAAAAAAACATTTTTTCTAGGGACAGAAAACTATAGGTAGGAAGAGTGTCAGTTTCTTTCACTGTGATAATCCTTGTTTCTAGGGACAGGGAAGGACAGTGAGGGAAATTCTCCTTGTGCTATAGTGTGCTAAAGCATTGATCATCAACCGTCTTTAAAAAAACATTTTTTCTAGGGACAGAAAACTATAGGTAGGAAGAGTGTCAGTTTCTTTCACTGTGATAATCCTTGTTTCTAGGGACAGGGAAGGACAGTGAGGGAAATTCTACTTGTGCTATAGTGTGCTAAAGCATTGATCATCAATCAGCTTTAAAAAAACATTTTTTCTAGGGACAGAAAACTATAGGTAGGAAGAGTGTCAGTTTCTTTCACTGTGATAATCCTTGTTTCTAGGGACAGGGAAGGACAGTGAGGGAAATTCTCCTTGTGCTATAGTGTGCTAAAGCATTGATCATCAACCGTCTTTAAAAAAACATTTTTTCTAGGGACAGAAAACTATAGGTAGGAAGAGTGTCAGTTTCTTTCACTGTGATAATCCTTGTTTCTAGGGACAGGGAAGGACAGTGAGGGAAATTCTACTTGTGCTATAGTGTGCTAAAGCATTGATCATCAATCAGCTTTAAAAAAACATTTTTTCTAGGGACAGAAAACTATAGGTAGGAAGAGTGTCAGTTTCTTTCACTGTGATAATCCTTGTTTCTAGGGACAGGGAAGGACCGTGAGGGAAATGCTACTTGTGCTATAGTGTGCTAAAGCATTGATCATCAATCAGCTTTAAAAAAACATTTTTTCTAGGGACAGAAAACTATAGGTAGGAAGAGTGTCAGTTTCTTTCACTGTGATAATCCTTGTTTCTAGGGACAGGGAAGGACAGTGAGGGAAATTCTACTTGTGCTATAGTGTGCTAAAGCATTGATCATCAATCAGCTTTAAAAAAACATTTTTTCTAGGGACAGAAAACTATAGGTAGGAAGAGTGTCAGTTTCTTTCACTGTGATAATCCTTGTTTCTAGGGACAGGGAAGGACAGTGAGGGAAATTCTACTTGTGCTATAGTGTGCTAAAGCATTGATCATCAATCAGCTTTAAAAAAACATTTTTTCTAGGGACAGAAAACTATAGGTAGGAAGAGTGTCAGTTTCTTTCACTGTGATAATCCTTGTTTCTAGGGACAGGGAAGGACAGTGAGGGAAATGCTACTTGTGCTATAGTGTGCTAAAGCATTGATCATCAATCAGCTTTAAAAAAACATTTTTTCTAGGGACAGAAAACTATAGGTAGGAAGAGTGTCAGTTTCTTTCACTGTGATAATCCTTGTTTCTAGGGACAGGGAAGGACAGTGAGGGAAATTCTCCTTGTGCTATAGTGTGCTAAAGCATTGATCATCAACCGTCTTTAAAAAAACATTTTTTCTAGGGACAGAAAACTATAGGTAGGAAGAGTGTCAGTTTCTTTCACTGTGATAATCCTTGTTTCTAGGGACAGGGAAGGACAGTGAGGGAAATTCTCCTTGTGCTATAGTGTGCTAAAGCATTGATCATCAATCAGCTTTAAAAAAACTTTTTTTCTAGGGACAGAAAACTATAGGTAGGAAGAGTGTCAGTTTCTTTCACTGTGATAATCCTTGTTTCTAGGGACAGGGAAGGACAGTGAGGGAAATTCTACTTGTGCTATAGTGTGCTAAAGCATTGATCATCAATCAGCTTTAAAAAAACATTTTTTCTAGGGACAGAAAACTATAGGTAGGAAGAGTGTCAGTTTCTTTCACTGTGATAATCCTTGTTTTTAGGGACAGCGAAGGACAGTGAGGGAAATTCTACTTGTGCTATAGTGTGCTAAAGCATTGATCATCAATCAGCTTTAAAAAAACATTTTTTCTAGGGACAGAAAACTATAGGTAGGAAGAGTGTCAGTTTCTTTCACTGTGATAATCCTTGTTTCTAGGGACAGGGAAGGACAGTGAGGGAAATTCTACTTGTGCTATAGTGTGCTAAAGCATTGATCATCAATCAGCTTTAAAAAAACATTTTTTCTAGGGACAGAAAACTATAGGTAGGAAGAGTGTCAGTTTCTTTCACTGTGATAATCCTTGTTTCTAGGGACAGGGAAGGACAGTGAGGGAAATGCTACTTGTGCTATAGTGTGCTAAAGCATTGATCATCAATCAGCTTTAAAAAAACATTTTTTCTAGGGACAGAAAACTATAGGTAGGAAGAGTGTCAGTTTCTTTCACTGTGATAATCCTTGTTTCTAGGGACAGGGAAGGACAGTGAGGGAAATTCTACTTGTGCTATAGTGTGCTAAAGCATTGATCATCAATCAGCTTTAAAAAAACATTTTTTCTAGGGACAGAAAACTATAGGTAGGAAGAGTGTCAGTTTCTTTCACTGTGATAATCCTTGTTTCTAGGGACAGGGAAGGACAGTGAGGGAAATTCTACTTGTGCTATAGTGTGCTAAAGCATTGATCATCAATCAGCTTTAAAAAAACATTTTTTCTAGGGACAGAAAACTATAGGTAGGAAGAGTGTCAGTTTCTTTCACTGTGATAATCCTTGTTTCTAGGGACAGGGAAGGACAGTGAGGGAAATTCTCCTTGGGCTATAGTGTGCTAAAGCATTGATCATCAACCGTCTTTAAAAAAACATTTTTTCTAGGGACAGAAAACTATAGGTAGGAAGAGTGTCAGTTTCTTTCACTGTGATAATCCTTGTTTCTAGGGACAGGGAAGGACAGTGAGGGAAATTCTCCTTGTGCTATAGTGTGCTAAAGCATTGATCATCAACCGTCTTTAAAAAAACATTTTTTCTAGGGACAGAAAACTATAGGTAGGAAGAGTGTCAGTTTCTTTCACTGTGATAATCCTTGTTTCTAGGGACAGGGAAGGACAGTGAGGGAAATTCTACTTGTGCTATAGTGTGCTAAAGCATTGATCATCAATCAGCTTTAAAAAAACATTTTTTCTAGGGACAGAAAACTATAGGTAGGAAGAGTGTCAGTTTCTTTCACTGTGATAATCCTTGTTTCTAGGGACAGGGAAGGACAGTGAGGGAAATGCTACTTGTGCTATAGTGTGCTAAAGCATTGATCATCAATCAGCTTTAAAAAAACATTTTTTCTAGGGACAGAAAACTATAGGTAGGAAGAGTGTCAGTTTCTTTCACTGTGATAATCCTTGTTTCTAGGGACAGGGAAGGACAGTGAGGGAAATTCTACTTGTGCTATAGTGTGCTAAAGCATTGATCATCAATCAGCTTTAAAAAAACATTTTTTCTAGGGACAGAAAACTATAGGTAGGAAGAGTGTCAGTTTCTTTCACTGTGATAATCCTTGTTTCTAGGGACAGGGAAGGACAGTGAGGGAAATTCTACTTGTGCTATAGTGTGCTAAAGCATTGATCATCAATCAGCTTTAAAAAAACATTTTTTCTAGGGACAGAAAACTATAGGTAGGAAGAGTGTCAGTTTCTTTCACTGTGATAATCCTTGTTTCTAGGGACAGGGAAGGACAGTGAGGGAAATGCTACTTGTGCTATAGTGTGCTAAAGCATTGATCATCAATCAGCTTTAAAAAAACATTTTTTCTAGGGACAGAAAACTATAGGTAGGAAGAGTGTCAGTTTCTTTCACTGTGATAATCCTTGTTTCTAGGGACAGGGAAGGACAGTGAGGGAAATTCTCCTTGTGTTATAGTGTGCTAAAGCATTGATCATCAACCGTCTTTAAAAAAACATTTTTTCTAGGGACAGAAAACTATAGGTAGGAAGAGTGTCAGTTTCTTTCACTGTGATAATCCTTGTTTCTAGGGACAGGGAAGGACAGTGAGGGAAATTCTACTTGTGCTATAGTGTGCTAAAGCATTGATCATCAATCAGCTTTAAAAAAACATTTTTTCTAGGGACAGAAAACTATAGGTAGGAAGAGTGTCAGTTTCTTTCACTGTGATAATCCTTGTTTCTAGGGACAGGGAAGGACAGTGAGGGAAATTCTCCTTGTGCTATAGTGTGCTAAAGCATTGATCATCAACCGTCTTTAAAAAAACATTTTTTCTAGGGACAGAAAACTATAGGTAGGAAGAGTGTCAGTTTCTTTCACTGTGATAATCCTTGTTTCTAGGGACAGGGAAGGACAGTGAGGGAAATTCTACTTGTGCTATAGTGTGCTAAAGCATTGATCATCAATCAGCTTTAAAAAAACATTTTTTCTAGGGACAGAAAACTATAGGTAGGAAGAGTGTCAGTTTCTTTCACTGTGATAATCCTTGTTTCTAGGGACAGGGAAGGACAGTGAGGGAAATGCTACTTGTGCTATAGTGTGCTAAAGCATTGATCATCAATCAGCTTTAAAAAAACATTTTTTCTAGGGACAGAAAACTATAGGTAGGAAGAGTGTCAGTTTCTTTCACTGTGATAATCCTTGTTTCTAGGGACAGGGAAGGACAGTGAGGGAAATTCTACTTGTGCTATAGTGTGCTAAAGCATTGATCATCAATCAGCTTTAAAAAAACATTTTTTCTAGGGACAGAAAACTATAGGTAGGAAGAGTGTCAGTTTCTTTCACTGTGATAATCCTTGTTTCTAGGGACAGGGAAGGACAGTGAGGGAAATTCTACTTGTGCTATAGTGTGCTAAAGCATTGATCATCAATCAGCTTTAAAAAAACATTTTTCCTAGGGACAGAAAACTATAGGTAGGAAGAGTGTCAGTTTCTTTCACTGTGATAATCCTTGTTTCTAGGGACAGGGAAGGACAGTGAGGGAAATGCTACTTGTGCTATAGTGTGCTAAAGCATTGATCATCAATCAGCTTTAAAAAAACATTTTTTCTAGGGACAGAAAACTATAGGTAGGAAGAGTGTCAGTTTCTTTCACTGTGATAATCCTTGTTTCTAGGGACAGGGAAGGACAGTGAGGGAAATTCTCCTTGTGCTATAGTGTGCTAAAGCATTGATCATCAACCGTCTTTAAAAAAACATTTTTTCTAGGGACAGAAAACTATAGGTAGGAAGAGTGTCAGTTTCTTTCACTGTGATAATCCTTGTTTCTAGGGACAGGGAAGGACAGTGAGGGAAATTCTACTTGTGCTATAGTGTGCTAAAGCATTGATCATCAATCAGCTTTAAAAAAACATTTTTTCTAGGGACAGAAAACTATAGGTAGGAAGAGTGTCAGTTTCTTTCACTGTGATAATCCTTGTTTTTAGGGACAGCGAAGGACAGTGAGGGAAATTCTACTTGTGCTATAGTGTGCTAAAGCATTGATCATCAATCAGCTTTAAAAAAACATTTTTTCTAGGGACAGAAAACTATAGGTAGGAAGAGTGTCAGTTTCTTTCACTGTGATAATCCTTGTTTCTAGGGACAGGGAAGGACAGTGAGGGAAATTCTACTTGTGCTATAGTGTGCTAAAGCATTGATCATCAATCAGCTTTAAAAAAACATTTTTTCTAGGGACAGAAAACTATAGGTAGGAAGAGTGTCAGTTTCTTTCACTGTGATAATCCTTGTTTCTAGGGACAGGGAAGGACAGTGAGGGAAATTCTCCTTGTGCTATAGTGTGCTAAAGCATTGATCATCAACCGTCTTTAAAAAAACATTTTTTCTAGGGACAGAAAACTATAGGTAGGAAGAGTGTCAGTTTCTTTCACTGTGATAATCCTTGTTTCTAGGGACAGGGAAGGACAGTGAGGGAAATTCTACTTGTGCTATAGTGTGCTAAAGCATTGATCATCAATCAGCTTTAAAAAAACATTTTTTCTAAGGACAGAAAACTATAGGTAGGAAGAGTGTCAGTTTCTTTCACTGTGATAATCCTTGTTTCTAGGGACAGGGAAGGACAGTGAGGGAAATGCTACTTGTGCTATAGTGTGCTAAAGCATTGATCATCAATCAGCTTTAAAAAAACATTTTTTCTAGGGACAGAAAACTATAGGTAGGAAGAGTGTCAGTTTCTTTCACTGTGATAATCCTTGTTTCTAGGGACAGGGAAGGACAGTGAGGGAAATTCTACTTGTGCTATAGTGTGCTAAAGCATTGATCATCAATCAGCTTTAAAAAAACATTTTTTCTAGGGACAGAAAACTATAGGTAGGAAGAGTGTCAGTTTCTTTCACTGTGATAATCCTTGTTTCTAGGGACAGGGAAGGACAGTGAGGGAAATTCTACTTGTGCTATAGTGTGCTAAAGCATTGATCATCAATCAGCTTTAAAAAAACATTTTTTCTAGGGACAGAAAACTATAGGTAGGAAGAGTGTCAGTTTCTTTCACTGTGATAATCCTTGTTTCTAGGGACAGGGAAGGACAGTGAGGGAAATGCTACTTGTGCTATAGTGTGCTAAAGCATTGATCATCAATCAGCTTTAAAAAAACATTTTTTCTAGGGACAGAAAACTATAGGTAGGAAGAGTGTCAGTTTCTTTCACTGTGATAATCCTTGTTTCTAGGGACAGGGAAGGACAGTGAGGGAAATTCTCCTTGTGCTATAGTGTGCTAAAGCATTGATCATCAACCGTCTTTAAAAAAACATTTTTTCTAGGGACAGAAAACTATAGGTAGGAAGAGTGTCAGTTTCTTTCACTGTGATAATCCTTGTTTCTAGGGACAGGGAAGGACAGTGAGGGAAATTCTACTTGTGCTATAGTGTGCTAAAGCATTGATCATCAATCAGCTTTAAAAAAACATTTTTTCTAGGGACAGAAAACTATAGGTAGGAAGAGTGTCAGTTTCTTTCACTGTGATAATCCTTGTTTTTAGGGACAGCGAAGGACAGTGAGGGAAATTCTACTTGTGCTATAGTGTGCTAAAGCATTGATCATCAATCAGCTTTAAAAAAACATTTTTTCTAGGGACAGAAAACTATAGGTAGGAAGAGTGTCAGTTTCTTTCACTGTGATAATCCTTGTTTCTAGGGACAGGGAAGGACAGTGAGGGAAATTCTACTTGTGCTATAGTGTGCTAAAGCATTGATCATCAATCAGCTTTAAAAAAACATTTTTTCTAGGGACAGAAAACTATAGGTAGGAAGAGTGTCAGTTTCTTTCACTGTGATAATCCTTGTTTCTAGGGACAGGGAAGGACAGTGAGGGAAATTCTCCTTGTGCTATAGTGTGCTAAAGCATTGATCATCAACCGTCTTTAAAAAAACATTTTTTCTAGGGACAGAAAACTATAGGTAGGAAGAGTGTCAGTTTCTTTCACTGTGATAATCCTTGTTTCTAGGGACAGGGAAAGACAGTGAGGGAAATTCTACTTGTGCTATAGTGTGCTAAAGCATTGATCATCAATCAGCTTTAAAAAAACATTTTTTCTAGGGACAGAAAACTATAGGTAGGAAGAGTGTCAGTTTCTTTCACTGTGATAATCCTTGTTTCTAGGGACAGGGAAGGACAGTGAGGGAAATTCTCCTTGGGCTATAGTGTGCTAAAGCATTGATCATCAACCGTCTTTAAAAAAACATTTTTTCTAGGGACAGAAAACTATAGGTAGGAAGAGTGTCAGTTTCTTTCACTGTGATAATCCTTGTTTCTAGGGACAGGGAAGGACAGTGAGGGAAATTCTCCTTGTGCTATAGTGTGCTAAAGCATTGATCATCAACCGTCTTTAAAAAAACATTTTTTCTAGGGACAGAAAACTATAGGTAGGAAGAGTGTCAGTTTCTTTCACTGTGATAATCCTTGTTTCTAGGGACAGGGAAGGACAGTGAGGGAAATTCTACTTGTGCTATAGTGTGCTAAAGCATTGATCATCAATCAGCTTTAAAAAAACATTTTTTCTAGGGACAGAAAACTATAGGTAGGAAGAGTGTCAGTTTCTTTCACTGTGATAATCCTTGTTTCTAGGGACAGGGAAGGACAGTGAGGGAAATGCTACTTGTGCTATAGTGTGCTAAAGCATTGATCATCAATCAGCTTTAAAAAAACATTTTTTCTAGGGACAGAAAACTATAGGTAGGAAGAGTGTCAGTTTCTTTCACTGTGATAATCCTTGTTTCTAGGGACAGGGAAGGACAGTGAGGGAAATGCTACTTGTGCTATAGTGTGCTAAAGCATTGATCATCAATCAGCTTTAAAAAAACATTTTTTCTAGGGACAGAAAACTATAGGTAGGAAGAGTGTCAGTTTCTTTCACTGTGATAATCCTTGTTTCTAGGGACAGGGAAGGACAGTGAGGGAAATTCTACTTGTGCTATAGTGTGCTAAAGCATTGATCATCAATCAGCTTTAAAAAAACATTTTTTCTAGGGACAGAAAACTATAGGTAGGAAGAGTGTCAGTTTCTTTCACTGTGATAATCCTTGTTTCTAGGGACAGGGAAGGACAGTGAGGGAAATGCTACTTGTGCTATAGTGTGCTAAAGCATTGATCATCATTAAACAGCTTTAAAAAAACATTTTTTCTAGGGACAGAAAACTATAGGTAGGAAGAGTGTCAGTTTCTTTCACTGTGATAATCCTTGTTTCTAGGGACAGGGAAGGACAGTGAGGGAAATTCTCCTTGTGCTATAGTGTGCTAAAGCATTGATCATCAACCATCTTTAAAAAAACATTTTTTCTAGGGACAGAAAACTATAGGTAGGAAGAGTGTCAGTTTCTTTCACTGTGATAATCCTTGCTTCTAGGGACAGGGAAGGACAGTGAGGGAAATTCTACTTGTGCTATAGTGTGCTAAAGCATTGATCATCAATCAGCTTTAAAAAAACATTTTTTCTAGGGACAGAAAACTATAGGTAGGAAGAGTGTCAGTTTCTTTCACTGTGATAATCCTTGTTTCTAGGGACAGGGAAGGACAGTGAGGGAAATTCTCCTTGTGCTATAGTGTGCTAAAGCATTGATCATCAACCGTCTTTAAAAAAACATTTTTTCTAGGGACAGAAAACTATAGGTAGGAAGAGTGTCAGTTTCTTTCACTGTGATAATCATTGTTTCTAGGGACAGGGAAGGACAGTGAGGGAAATTCTCCTTGTGCTATAGTGTGCTAAAGCATTGATCATCAACCGTCTTTAAAAAAACATTTTTTCTAGGGACAGAAAACTATAGGTAGGAAGAGTGTCAGTTTCTTTCACTGTGATAATCCTTGTTTCTAGGGACAGGGAAGGACAGTGAGGGAAATTCTCCTTGTGCTATAGTGTGCTAAAGCATTGATCATCAACCGTCTTTAAAAAAACATTTTTTCTAGGGACAGAAAACTATAGGTAGGAAGAGTGTCAGTTTCTTTCACTGTGATAATCCTTGTTTCTAGGGACAGGGAAGGACAGTGAGGGAAATTCTCCTTGTGCTATACTGTGCTAAAGCATTCCTCATCAACCATCTTTGAAATCCTTGTTTTTTGGACAGTCAGGGAAGTTGTCGTTGTGCTATTCTGTGCGAAAGCAATCATCCTCAACCATATTTAGAAATCCTTAAGTAAAGGGACAGAGAAGGACACCTGAAGGTAGCCCTTATTGCTTTTTTCCCATCTCCCTGCAGGCCATCTATTAGAATGTCTGGAAGGCAAACAAGGAGAGGCAGACAGTCAGGAGTCAATAAAAGAGGGCAAGCAGGCTCTGTGTCTGGGGCCAACAGTGCTGGTCGTGGACGCGGTGCATTGTCATCAGCACATGGCCATGGGACATGCTTGTCCTTCTTTTTGGCAGCTGGACATGTTGAGCCACATCATGCCGAAGACTTGGTAGAGTGGATGACCAAGCCCTCCTCCTCCTCCTCATCCTCTCTCACCCAGGCTCAGGGTACTGGCAAAGCAGCTGCCAAAGCGTCCTCTTCCCTGGTATCAATGTCAGACTCATCATCAGTCACTCCTTCCCTAGACCCACCATGTCCTCCTCCTGAGGAGTCCCCCGAACTGTTTGAGCACAGTGTTGGGTACATGCTCCAGGAGGATGCCCAGCGTTTCGAAGGGTCTGATGATGAAACCCAGCTACAGGAAGGCAGTAGCGTGAGAGCAGACAGAGGGGATGCTCAAGAAGGACACCAATCTGGTAGTCATGTTCCAGCAGCTGCAGCATACTGCCAGATTGGCTCCAGTGATGAGGAGGGAGGGGATGATGAGGTCACTGACTCCACGTGGGTGCCTAATAGGAGAGAGGAGGAGGAGGAGGATGAGGAGGAGGCACATCTCCAACGAGGCAGGATGCCCTTTGGTGGCCAGCGTAAGGGCAGTACACCGACGGAATCACACCGCAGAGCTCCGCCTGTGCAGGGCGCTGCCTCTGCCCGTCATTCAAAAAGTTCTTTGGTGTGGGCCTTTTTTGAGGCTAGTGCATCAGATCGCACAGCTGCTGTTTGCAACATATGTCTCAAGCGTATATCGCGTGGCCAAAACATCAGCCGCTTGGGTACCACATGCCTGACCAGACATATGTTGACCTGCCATGCAGCTCGTTGGCAAGCCTACCTCAAAGACCCACACCAAAGAACAAAGCGGACCTCTCCTTGCACCGCATCAGCTGGGATCTCCAACCCCACTATAACTTCAATCCTGTCTGAAACATGCACTGAGAGGAATGAAGGTGTAGAATTAGGTGTGTCACAGCCAAGTAGTTGCGGCCACTCTGCTAGCAGTACACCGACGTCCGATTCTAGCAGGCAAATTTCCCTGCCCCAGCTGCTGGACCGTCGAAAGAAGTTCACTCCCAGCCATCCACATGCCCAGCGGTTGAATGCTAGCTTGGCTAAATTGCTAGCGCTTCAACTGCTGCCTTTTCAGTTGGTAGACTCGGCCCCCTTCCGTGAGTTTGTTCAATGTGCGGTTCCTCAGTGGCAGGTTCCCAAACGCCACTTTTTCTCACGGAAGGCTATTCCGGCTCTCTACCGGCATGTGGAAGGCAATGTCTTGGCCTCGCTGGACAGGGCGGTCAGCGGTAAGGTGCATATTACCGCTGACTCATGGTCCAGCAGGCATGGACAGGGACGTTACCTTTCTTTCACGGCCCATTGGGTCACTCTTTTGGCAGCTGGGAAGGATGCAGGACAAGGTGCAGTAGTGTTGGAGGTTGTTCCAACGGCATGCCTCCAAAATGCTACTACTGGTTGTGACACACCTCTCTCCTCCACCCCCTCCTCTTCTTCTTCCTCCATGGCCTCTTCCTGTGGTTTGTCCTCTGAACCAGCGGTGCTCCGTAGCCGTTCAAGGGGCTACGCAAGTACACAGGCAAAAAGATGCCATGCCGTGCTTGCGCTGGTGTGTTTGGGGGACAGAAGCCACACTGGGGCAGAGGTCCTGTCTGCTCTGCAGGGCCAGGCCGAGAGGTGGTTGACGCCACGCCAGCTTAAGTCAGGAATGGTGGTTTGCGACAATGGCACCAACCTCCTCTCCGCCCTCCGACAGGGACAACTGACCCATGTGCCCTGTGTGGCTCACGTCCTTAACCTGGTGGTGCAGCGGTTCTTGGCCAGGTACCCGGGCTTACAGGATGTCCTGAGGCAGGCCAGGAAAGTCTGTGTGCATTTCCGCAGATCTTATAATGCCAGTGCTCGCCTGGCTGAGCTGCAAAAGGAGTTGAACCTGCCCAAGAACCGCCTCATATGTGACATGCCCACCAGGTGGAACTCAACGTTGGCCATGCTGCAGCGGCTGCACACGCAGCAGAGGGCCATCAATGAGTACCTGTGCGACTACGGCACCAGGAAACGGTCAGGGGAGCTTGGTTTTTTTCTCCACGCCAGTGGGGCATGATCAGGGATGCATGCACTGTCCTGGCACCATTTGAGGAGGCCACGAGGATGGTGAGCAGTGACAGTGCATGCATCAGTGACACTGTACCTCTTGTCCACCTGTTGGAGCACACGCTGCGTGGAATAATGGACAGGGCACTTGAGGCAGAACAGAGGCAGGAAGAGGAGGACTTCCTTGCCTCTCAAGGCCCCCTTTACCCAGACAGTGTTCCTTCTGTCCCACCCATCGCACAGGAAGAGGAGGAGGAGGAGGAGGAGGATTGTGTCAGCATGGAGGTGGAGGCTGGCACTCAGCATCATCAGCAGCAGTCTTTTAGGGATGATTTACAGTCCCAAGAAACCAGTGGACTTGTACGTGGCTGGGAGGAGGTGGCTGCGGATCATGTCGTCCTTAGTGACCCAGAGGACTCCGGACCGAATGCCTCAGCAAACCTACGCTGCATGGCCTCCCTGATCCTGCAAAGTCTGTGGAAGGATCCTCGTATTCTTCGGATCAAGGAGAGGGACCATTACTGGCTGGCCACTCTCCTTGATCCACGGTACAAGGGTAAGGTTGCGGACCTTATGTTACCGTCGCAGAGGGAGCAGAGGATGAGACAACTCCGGGAGGCCTTGCAGAAAGGTCTGTGCAACGCGTTCCCAGAGACTGGGAGGTTACAAACTCCTGGTCCTGGACAACGAGTTGCTGAGGCTTCGGCCAGTCAAAGAAGGAGCGGTGGGGAAGGTGGCCGTCTGACCGATGCGTTCAGACAATTCTTTAGTCCGCAGCCCCAAAGTATGATCGGTTCCAGCAACCATCGCCAGCGTCTGATAAACATGGTGCAGGAATATCTAGGGGCAAGGTCAGACTTGGACACCTTCCCCACCGAAAATCCTCTGGCTTACTGGGTCTTGAGGATGGATCACTGGCCAGAGCTTGCACAGTATGCAATTGAGCTACTGGCCTGTCCTGCATCCAGCGTTCTTTCGGAACACACATTCAGTGCTGCTGGAGGATTTGTCACGGATCACAGGGTGCGCCTGTCTACCGACTCGGTTGATCGACTGACTTTCATCAAGATGAACCAGTCTTGGATCACCACCAGCTACCACACACCTGATGCTGATATAACAAACTAATTGATTTTAACATGTCACATCCCTTCAAGACTGATGCTGATGCTGAGTGCCTGTGCTGTTATGTTGACTGGCTATCCTCCTCCTCCGAGTCCTCAATGATACGATTGATGATGATAGCTTGGAAGATCATTTTTGTTTATGGGTGCCGCCACCAGTGGCTAAGGCCCAATTTTTCAGCCCCTGTTTTACAGGGGCGTGTAATTACAATTTTTTTTGCAATAATTTGCCATAGGGCTCATTGCTGTGCTCCAAGTACAGTATCTGTGAGGGGTTGGAGTGTTGTGCCACCAGTGCCTAAGGCCCAATTTTTCAGCCCCTGTTTAACAGGGGCGTGTCATTACAATTTTTGAAGCAATACTTTGCAACAGGGCTCATTGCTGTGCTCCAAGTACAGTATCTGTGAGGGGTTGTAGTGTTGTGCCACCAGTGCCTAAGGCCCAATTTTTCAGCCCCTGTTCAACAGGGGCATGTAATTACAATTCTTGATCTAATAATTCACAGCAGGGCCCATTGCTGCACCCACCAAGAGTAACTCTGAGGGCTTACAGTGTTGTGGCAACGCCACCACCACCACCACCACGAAAGGCCCAATTTTTCAGCCCCTGTTCAAAAGGGGCATGTAATTACAATTCTTGATCTAATAATTCACAGCAGGGCCCATTCCTGCACCCACCAAGAGTAACTCTGAGGGCTTACAGTGTTGTGGCAACACCACCACCACCACCACCACCACGAAAGGCCCAATTTTTCAGCCCCTGTTCAACAGGGGCATGCAATTACAATTCTTGATCTAATAATTCACAGCAGGGCCCATTGCTGCACCCACCAAGAGTAACTGTCAGGGCTTACAGTGTTGTGGCACCAGCACCACCATCAAAGGCCCAATTTTTACTACCACTGTTCAACAATTATATGTAATTAAAATTCCTGATATAATAGTTGACAGCAGGGCGTTTCAGCACCAACCAAGAGTAACTGTGAGTGCTTACAGTGTTGTGCCAACACCAACAACTAAGGGGCCTATTTCTGCAGAGTATATACGGCAGGTCCCTACTTTCAAACATCCAACTTACAAACGACTCCTACTTGCAAACGCAAGAAGACAACAGGAAGTGAGAGGAAATCTACCCCTTGGAAGGAAAATTCTCTCCTGTAAGAATTAATATGGGAGAAAGGTGTCTCCTCTGTACTGATGCTTTATCAGCAATCCTTGTTTCAAGAAAAACACCACATTTCAAAAACAGTTGTCATTGGGACGGAAAGTGAGGTGAAATGTTCTGAACAGGGGCACAGACAGCAAAACAAATGTTACAGGGGTGATAACCCTTACCTATGTTTTCCAAAAAGTTTAAAAATAGATTTTTGGGCTGGAGCTACACTTAAACAATGTACCTGTTCAAAATTACAAACAGATTCTACATAAGAACAAACCTACAGTCCCTGTCTTGTATGCACCGCCTGTATACGGCTGTTCAGAGTAGGGATGGGCCCGGTGCTCGATTCGAACCCATGTTCGAATCGAGCACCGGGCGTTCGCTCGCTCGTCGAGCCCAGAACTATTTGGGCCGTTCGCATCACATTCGTGTGATGCGAGCGGCCCCGCAATGCATTGCGGCCGGCGCGGCCGGCGCAGTGCATTGCTGGCTGATGATTGGCCAAGCATGCACTGTGACCCCGCATGCTTGGCCAATCACAGCGCCCGAAACTCGGAGAGCAATAATTGGCTACAGGCAGGACGCCTGTAGCCAATTACAGCTCAGGGGCTTTAGTACATGCCCCACCATTTAAAAGGCCGCCACGCCATCGGCCCCGGTCACATGAGTTCCGGCTTTAGGAGAGATCAGTCTGCTGATTCTGTCTTTGCTTGATACTGAAAGATTTGCTCTTCTTTGCTAAACCATTGGCTATTTCTTTGCTAAACCATTGCTACCTAAGTCATTGATCGTTCATTGCTGCTGATTGCACAGTTAGCGTGTTATTAGCTGCTGCTGGGGATTAGTCTGGTGCGTGCTTACTGTTAGTACAGTATTGCAGTAGTACCAACCGCAGTGCTGTTAGCACAGCATTGCACCCCAACAGCACCCATAGGACTTCTAGTGTGTTAGTGGCAGCAAACAGAGCTCCTATATTTTCTTCTCAGCAGCACCCATAGGACTTCTAGTGTGTTAGTGGCAGCAAACAGAGCTCCTATATTTTCTTCTCAGCAGCACCCATAGGACTTCTAGTGTGTTAGTGGCATCACACAGAGTTCCTATATTTTCATCTCAGCAGCACCCATAGGACTTCTAGTGTGTTAGTGGCAGCAAACAGAGCTCCTATATTTTCTTCTCAGCAGCACCCATAGGACTTCTAGTGTGTTAGTGGCAGCAAACAGAGCTCCTATATTTTCTTCTCAGCAGCACCCATAGGACTTCTAGTGTGTTAGTGGCATCACACAGAGCTCCTATATTTTCTTCTCAGCAGCACCCATAGGACTTCTAGTGTGTTAGTGGCAGCAAACAGAGCTCCTATATTTTCTTCTCAGCAGCACCCATAGGACTTCTAATGTGTTAGTGGCATCACACAGAGTTCCTATATTTTCATCTCAGAAGCACCCATAGGACTTCTAGTGTGTTAGTGGCATCACACAGAGCTCCTATATTTTCTTCTCAGAAGCACCCATAGGACTTCTAGTGTGTTAGTGGCAGCAAACAGAGCTCCTATATTTTCTTCTTAGCAGCACCCATAGGACTTCTAATGTGTTAGTGGCATCACACAGAGTTCCTATATTTTCATCTCAGAAGCACCCATAGGACTTCTAGTGTGTTAGTGGCATCACACAGAGCTCCTATATTTTCTTCTCAGAAGCACCCATAGGACTTCTAGTGTGTTAGTGGCAGCAAACAGAGCTCCTATATTTTCTTCTCAGCAGCACCCATAGGACTTCTAGTGTGTTAGTGGCATCACACAGAGTTCCTATATTTTCATCTCAGAAGCACCCATAGGACTTCTAGTGTGTTAGTGGCATCACACAGAGCTCCTATATTTTCTTCTCAGCAGCACCCATAGGACTTCTAGTGTGTTAGTGGCATCACACAGAGCTCCTATATTTTCATCTCAGAAGCACCCATAGGACTTCTAGTGTGTTAGTGGCATCACACAGAGCTCCTATATTTTCTTCTCAGCAGCACCCATAGGACTTCTAGTGTGTTAGTGGCAGCAAACAGAGCTCCTATATTTTCTTCTCAGCAGCACCCATAGGACTTCTAGTGTGTTAGTGGCATCACACAGAGCTCCTATATTTTCTTCTCAGCAGCACCCATAGGACTTCTAGTGTGTTAGTGGCAGCAAACAGAGCTCCTATATTTTCTTCTCAGCAGCACCCATAGGACTTCTAATGTGTTAGTGGCATCACACAGAGTTCCTATATTTTCATCTCAGAAGCACCCATAGGACTTCTAGTGTGTTAGTGGCATCACACAGAGCTCCTATATTTTCTTCTCAGAAGCACCCATAGGACTTCTAGTGTGTTAGTGGCAGCAAACAGAGCTCCTATATTTTCTTCTTAGCAGCACCCATAGGACTTCTAATGTGTTAGTGGCATCACACAGAGTTCCTATATTTTCATCTCAGAAGCACCCATAGGACTTCTAGTGTGTTAGTGGCATCACACAGAGCTCCTATATTTTCTTCTCAGAAGCACCCATAGGACTTCTAGTGTGTTAGTGGCAGCAAACAGAGCTCCTATATTTTCTTCTCAGCAGCACCCATAGGACTTCTAGTGTGTTAGTGGCATCACACAGAGTTCCTATATTTTCATCTCAGAAGCACCCATAGGACTTCTAGTGTGTTAGTGGCATCACACAGAGCTCCTATATTTTCTTCTCAGCAGCACCCATAGGACTTCTAGTGTGTTAGTGGCATCACACAGAGCTCCTATATTTTCATCTCAGAAGCACCCATAGGACTTCTAGTGTGTTAGTGGCATCACACAGAGCTCCTATATTTTCTTCTCAGCAGCACCCATAGGACTTCTAGTGTGTTAGTGGCAGCAAACAGAGCTCCTATATTTTCTTCTCAGCAGCACCCATAGGACTTCTAGTGTGTTAGTGGCATCACACAGAGCTCCTATATTTTCTTCTCAGCAGCACCCATAGGACTTCTAGTGTGTTAGTGGCAGCAAACAGAGCTCCTATATTTTCTTCTCAGCAGCACCCATAGGACTTCTAGTGTGTTAGTGGCATCACACAGAGCTCCTATATTTTCTTCTCAGAAGCACCCATAGGACTTCTAGTGTGTTAGTGGCATCACACAGAGCTCCTATATTTTCTTCTCAGCAGCACCCATAGGACTTCTAGTGTGTTAGTGGCAGCAAACAGAGCTCCTATATTTTCATCTCAGAAGCACCCATAGGACTTCTAGTGTGTTAGTGGCATCACACAGAGCTCCTATATTTTCATCTCAGAAGCACCCATAGGACTTCTAGTGTGTTAGTGGCATCACACATAGCTCCTATATTTTCTTCTCAGCAGCACCCATAGGACTTCTAGTGTGTTAGTGGCATCACACAGAGCTCCTATATTTTCATCTCAGAAGCACCCATAGGACTTCTAGTGTGTTAGTGGCATCACACAGAGCTCCTATATTTTCTTCTCAGCAGCACCCATAGGACTTCTAGTGTGTTAGTGGCAGCAAACAGAGCTCCTATATTTTCTTCTCAGCAGCACCCATAGGACTTCTAGTGTGTTAGTGGCATCACACAGAGTTCCTATATTTTCATCTCAGAAGCACCCATAGGACTTCTAGTGTGTTAGTGGCATCACACAGAGCTCCTATATTTTCTTCTCAGCAGCACCCATAGGACTTCTAGTGTGTTAGTGGCAGCAAACAGAGCTCCTATATTTTCTTCTCAGCAGCACCCATAGGACTTCTAGTGTGTTAGTGGCATCACACAGAGTTCCTATATTATCATCTCAGAAGCACCCATAGGACTTCTAGTGTGTTAGTGGCATCACACAGAGCTCCTATATTTTCTTCTCAGCAGCACCCATAGGACTTCTAGTGTGTTAGTGGCAGCAAACAGAGCTCCTATATTTTCTTCTCAGCAGCACCCATAGGACTTCTAGTGTGTTAGTGGCATCACACAGAGCTCCTATATTTTCTTCTCAGAAGCACCCATAGGACTTCTAGTGTGTTAGTGGCATCACACAGAGTTCCTATATTTTCATCTCAGAAGCACCCATAGGACTTCTAGTGTGTTAGTGGCATCACACAGAGCTCCTATATTTTCTTCTCAGCAGCACCCATAGGACTTCTAGTGTGTTAGTGGCATCACACAGAGCTCCTATATTTTCATCTCAGAAGCACCCATAGGACTTCTAGTGTGTTAGTGGCATCACACAGAGCTCCTATATTTTCTTCTCAGCAGCACCCATAGGACTTCTAGTGTGTTAGTGGCATCACACAGAGCTCCTATATTTTCATCTCAGAAGCACCCATAGGACTTCTAGTGTGTTAGTGGCATCACACAGAGCTCCTATATTTTCTTCTCAGCAGCACCCATAGGACTTCTAGTGTGTTAGTGGCAGCAAACAGAGCTCCTATATTTTCTTCTCAGCAGCACCCATAGGACTTCTAGTGTGTTAGTGGCATCACACAGAGTTCCTATATTTTCATCTCAGAAGCACCCATAGGACTTCTAGTGTGTTAGTGGCATCACACAGAGCTCCTATATTTTCTTCTCAGCAGCACCCATAGGACTTCTAGTGTGTTAGTGGCATCACACAGAGCTCCTATATTTTCATCTCAGAAGCACCCATAGGACTTCTAGTGTGTTAGTGGCATCACACAGAGCTCCTATATTTTCTTCTCAGCAGCACCCATAGGACTTCTAGTGTGTTAGTGGCAGCAAACAGAGCTCCTATATTTTCTTCTCAGCAGCACCCATAGGACTTCTAGTGTGTTAGTGGCATCACACAGAGCTCCTATATTTTCATCTCAGAAGCACCCATAGGACTTCTAGTGTGTTAGTGGCATCACACATAGCTCCTATATTTTCTTCTCAGCAGCACCCATAGGACTTCTAGTGTGTTAGTGGCATCACACAGAGCTCCTATATTTTCATCTCAGAAGCACCCATAGGACTTCTAGTGTGTTAGTGGCATCACACAGAGCTCCTATATTTTCTTCTCAGCAGCACCCATAGGACTTCTAGTGTGTTAGTGGCAGCAAACAGAGCTCCTATATTTTCATCTCAGAAGCACCCATAGGACTTCTAGTGTGTTAGTGGCATCACACAGAGCTCCTATATTTTCTTCTCAGCAGCACCCATAGGACTTCTAGTGTGTTAGTGGCATCACACAGAGCTCCTATATTTTCATCTCAGAAGCACCCATAGGACTTCTAGTGTGTTAGTGGCATCACACAGAGCTCCTATATTTTCTTCTCAGCAGCACCCATAGGACTTCTAGTGTGTTAGTGGCAGCAAACAGAGCTCCTATATTTTCTTCTCAGCAGCACCCATAGGACTTCTAGTGTGTTAGTGGCATCACACAGAGCTCCTATATTTTCATCTCAGAAGTAGGGATGAGCTTCGTGTTCGAGTCGAACATACGTTCGACTCGAACATTGGCTGTTCGATCGTTCGACGAAGATCGAACGATTTGGGCCGTTCGCGCCAAATTCGAGTGACGCGAACGGCCCACAATGCACTACGCCATCGCAGTGTCATCCAGGCGCTGTGATTGGCCAAGCATGCACTGTGACCCCGCATGCTTGGCCAATCACAGCGCCGGCAGCGAGGAGAGCAATGATTGGCCACAGGCAGGATGCCTGTGGCCAATTATTGCTGAGGGTGTTTAGTACACGCCCCACACTATAAAAGGCCGCCAGCACGGCGGCCTAGTGTAGTGTGTTCCGGAGCAGGGATAGAGTAGCATAGGCAGGGACAGTGACTGTTATTTCTTTCTTGCTTAACCTGGATTCCTTTAGTTTAGGGAAAGAGAAGGATAGGTAGGGAGAGTGTCAGTGTGTTTTGTGCTTCTGCTATAGTGTGCTTAAAAAAAACATTTATTCTAGGGACAGAAAACTCTAGGTAGGGACAGTGTCAGTTTCTTTCACTCTGCAAGTCCTTGTTTCCAGGGACCTGTAAGGACAGTGAGTTAATTGTCCTTGTGCTATATTGTGCTTAAAAAAAACATTTATTCTAGGGACAGAAAACTCTAGGTAGGGACAGTGTCAGTTTCTTTCACTCTGCAAGTCCTTGTTTCCAGGGACCTGTAAGGACAGTGAGTTAATTTTCCTTGTGCTATATTGTGATTAAAAAAAACATTTTTTCTAGGGACAGAAAACTGTAGGTAGGGAGAGTGTTTTTTTTCTTTCACTCTGCAAGTCCTTGTTTCCAGGGACCTGTAAGGACAGTGAGTTAATTTTCCTTGTGCTATATTGTGATTAAAAAAAACATTTTTTCTAGGGACAGAAAACTGTAGGTAGGGAGAGTGTTTTTTTTCTTTCACTCTGCAAGTCCTTGTTTCCAGGGACCTGTAAGGACAGTGAGTTAATTGTCCTTGTGCTATATTGTGCTTAAAAAAAACATTTATTCTAGGGACAGAAAACTCTAGGTAGGGACAGTGTCAGTTTCTTTCACTCTGCAAGTCCTTGTTTCCAGGGACCTGTAAGGACAGTGAGTTAATTTTCCTTGTGCTATATTGTGATTAAAAAAAACATTTATTCTAGGGACAGAAAACTCTAGGTAGGGACAGTGTCAGTTTCTTTCACTCTGCAAGTCCTTGTTTCCAGGGACCTGTAAGGACAGTGAGTTAATTTTCCTTGTGCTATATTGTGATTAAAAAAAACATTTATTCTAGGGACAGAAAACTCTAGGTAGGGACAGTGTCAGTTTCTTTCACTCTGCAAGTCCTTGTTTCCAGGGACCTGTAAGGACAGTGAGTTAATTTTCCTTGTGCTATATTGTGATTAAAAAAAACATTTATTCTAGGGACAGAAAACTCTAGGTAGGGACAGTGTCAGTTTCTTTCACTCTGCAAGTCCTTGTTTCCAGGGACCTGTAAGGACAGTGAGTTAATTTTCCTTGTGCTATATTGTGATTAAAAAAAACATTTATTCTAGGGACAGAAAACTCTAGGTAGGGACAGTGTCAGTTTCTTTCACTCTGCAAGTCCTTGTTTCCAGGGACCTGTAAGGACAGTGAGTTAATTTTCCTTGTGCTATATTGTGATTAAAAAAAACATTTTTTCTAGGGACAGAAAACTGTAGGTAGGGAGAGTGTTTTTTTTCTTTCACTCTGCAAGTCCTTGTTTCCAGGGACCTGTAAGGACAGTGAGTTAATTTTCCTTGTGCTATATTGTGATTAAAAAAAACATTTTTTCTAGGGACAGAAAACTGTAGGTAGGGAGAGTGTTTTTTTTCTTTCACTCTGCAAGTCCTTGTTTCCAGGGACCTGTAAGGACAGTGAGTTAATTGTCCTTGTGCTATATTGTGCTTAAAAAAAACATTTATTCTAGGGACAGAAAACTCTAGGTAGGGACAGTGTCAGTTTCTTTCACTCTGCAAGTCCTTGTTTCCAGGGACCTGTAAGGACAGTGAGTTAATTTTCCTTGTGCTATATTGTGATTAAAAAAAACATTTATTCTAGGGACAGAAAACTCTAGGTAGGGACAGTGTCAGTTTCTTTCACTCTGCAAGTCCTTGTTTCCAGGGACCTGTAAGGACAGTGAGTTAATTTTCCTTGTGCTATATTGTGATTAAAAAAAACATTTTTTCTAGGGACAGAAAACTGTAGGTAGGGAGAGTGTTTTTTTTTCTTTCACTCTGCAAGTCCTTGTTTCCAGGGACCTGTAAGGACAGTGAGTTAATTTTCCTTGTGCTATATTGTGATTAAAAAAAACATTTTTTCTAGGGACAGAAAACTGTAGGTAGGGAGAGTGTTTTTTTTCTTTCACTCTGCAAGTCCTTGTTTCCAGGGACCTGTAAGGACAGTGAGTTAATTGTCCTTGTGCTATATTGTGCTTAAAAAAAACATTTATTCTAGGGACAGAAAACTCTAGGTAGGGACAGTGTCAGTTTCTTTCACTCTGCAAGTCCTTGTTTCCAGGGACCTGTAAGGACAGTGAGTTAATTTTCCTTGTGCTATATTGTGATTAAAAAAAACATTTATTCTAGGGACAGAAAACTCTAGGTAGGGACAGTGTCAGTTTCTTTCACTCTGCAAGTCCTTGTTTCCAGGGACCTGTAAGGACAGTGAGTTAATTTTCCTTGTGCTATATTGTGATTAAAAAAAACATTTATTCTAGGGACAGAAAACTCTAGGTAGGGACAGTGTCAGTTTCTTTCACTCTGCAAGTCCTTGTTTCCAGGGACCTGTAAGGACAGTGAGTTAATTTTCCTTGTGCTATATTGTGATTAAAAAAAACATTTATTCTAGGGACAGAAAACTCTAGGTAGGGACAGTGTCAGTTTCTTTCACTCTGCAAGTCCTTGTTTCCAGGGACCTGTAAGGACAGTGAGTTAATTTTCCTTGTGCTATATTGTGATTAAAAAAAACATTTTTTCTAGGGACAGAAAACTGTAGGTAGGGAGAGTGTTTTTTTTCTTTCACTCTGCAAGTCCTTGTTTCCAGGGACCTGTAAGGACAGTGAGTTAATTTTCCTTGTGCTATATTGTGATTAAAAAAAACATTTTTTCTAGGGACAGAAAACTGTAGGTAGGGAGAGTGTTTTTTTTCTTTCACTCTGCAAGTCCTTGTTTCCAGGGACCTGTAAGGACAGTGAGTTAATTGTCCTTGTGCTATATTGTGCTTAAAAAAAACATTTATTCTAGGGACAGAAAACTCTAGGTAGGGACAGTGTCAGTTTCTTTCACTCTGCAAGTCCTTGTTTCCAGGGACCTGTAAGGACAGTGAGTTAATTTTCCTTGTGCTATATTGTGATTAAAAAAAACATTTATTCTAGGGACAGAAAACTCTAGGTAGGGACAGTGTCAGTTTCTTTCACTCTGCAAGTCCTTGTTTCCAGGGACCTGTAAGGACAGTGAGTTAATTTTCCTTGTGCTATATTGTGATTAAAAAAAACATTTTTTCTAGGGACAGAAAACTGTAGGTAGGGAGAGTGTTTTTTTTTCTTTCACTCTGCAAGTCCTTGTTTCCAGGGACCTGTAAGGACAGTGAGTTAATTTTCCTTGTGCTATATTGTGATTAAAAAAAACATTTTTTCTAGGGACAGAAAACTGTAGGTAGGGAGAGTGTTTTTTTTCTTTCACTCTGCAAGTCCTTGTTTCCAGGGACCTGTAAGGACAGTGAGTTAATTGTCCTTGTGCTATATTGTGCTTAAAAAAAACATTTATTCTAGGGACAGAAAACTCTAGGTAGGGACAGTGTCAGTTTCTTTCACTCTGCAAGTCCTTGTTTCCAGGGACCTGTAAGGACAGTGAGTTAATTTTCCTTGTGCTATATTGTGATTAAAAAAAACATTTATTCTAGGGACAGAAAACTCTAGGTAGGGACAGTGTCAGTTTCTTTCACTCTGCAAGTCCTTGTTTCCAGGGACCTGTAAGGACAGTGAGTTAATTTTCCTTGTGCTATATTGTGATTAAAAAAAACATTTATTCTAGGGACAGAAAACTCTAGGTAGGGACAGTGTCAGTTTCTTTCACTCTGCAAGTCCTTGTTTCCAGGGACCTGTAAGGACAGTGAGTTAATTTTCCTTGTGCTATATTGTGATTAAAAAAAACATTTATTCTAGGGACAGAAAACTCTAGGTAGGGACAGTGTCAGTTTCTTTCACTCTGCAAGTCCTTGTTTCCAGGGACCTGTAAGGACAGTGAGTTAATTTTCCTTGTGCTATATTGTGATTAAAAAAAACATTTTTTCTAGGGACAGAAAACTGTAGGTAGGGAGAGTGTTTTTTTTCTTTCACTCTGCAAGTCCTTGTTTCCAGGGACCTGTAAGGACAGTGAGTTAATTTTCCTTGTGCTATATTGTGATTAAAAAAAACATTTTTTCTAGGGACAGAAAACTGTAGGTAGGGAGAGTGTTTTTTTTCTTTCACTCTGCAAGTCCTTGTTTCCAGGGACCTGTAAGGACAGTGAGTTAATTGTCCTTGTGCTATATTGTGCTTAAAAAAAACATTTTTTCTAGGGACAGAAAACTGTAGGTAGGGAGAGTGTTTTTTTTCTTTCACTCTGCAAGTCCTTGTTTCCAGGGACCTGTAAGGACAGTGAGTTAATTGTCCTTGTGCTATATTGTGCTTAAAAAAAACATTTATTCTAGGGACAGAAAACTCTAGGTAGGGACAGTGTCAGTTTCTTTCACTCTGCAAGTCCTTGTTTCCAGGGACCTGTAAGGACAGTGAGTTAATTTTCCTTGTGCTATATTGTGCTTAAAAAAAACATTTATTCTAGGGACAGAAAACTCTAGGTAGGGACAGTGTCAGTTTCTTTCACTCTGCAAGTCCTTGTTTCCAGGGACCTGGAGAGACATTGAGTGAATTGTCCTTGTGCTATATTGTGATTAAAAAAAACATTTATTCTAGGGACAGAAAACTCTAGGTAGGGACAGTGTCAGTTTCTTTCACTGTGAAAGTCCTTGTTTCAAGGGACAGAGAAGGACACCTGAAGGTAGCCCTTATTGCTTTTTTCCCATCTCCCTGCAGGCCATCTATTAGAATGTCTGGAAGGCAAACAAGGAGAGGCAGACAGTCAGGAGGCAATAAAAGAGGGCAAGCAGGCTCTGTGTCTGGGGGCAACAGTGCTGGTCGTGGACGCGGTGCATTGTCATCAGCACATGGCCATGGGACACGCTTGTCCTTCTTTTCGGCAG
The DNA here is from genome assembly GCA_029206835.1 of Rana muscosa. Classification (NCBI taxonomy): domain Eukaryota; kingdom Metazoa; phylum Chordata; class Amphibia; order Anura; family Ranidae; genus Rana; species Rana muscosa. Next base: position 544,337,510 of record CM055117.1, on the reverse strand, counting down.
CTGGACATGTTGAGCCACATCATGCCGAAGACTTGGTAGAGTGGATGACCAAGCCCTCCTCCTCCTCCTCATCCTCTCTCACCCAGGCTCAGGGTACTGGAAAAGCAGCTGCCAAAGCGTCGTCTTCCCTGGTATCAATGTCAGACAAATCATCAGTCACTCCTTCCCTAGACCCACCATGTCCTCCTCCTGAGGAGTCCCCCGAACTGTTTCAGCACAGTGTTGGGTACATGCTCCAGGAGGATGCCCAGCGTTTCGAAGGGTCTGATGATGAAACCCAGCTAGAGGAAGGCAGTAGCGTGAGAGCAGACAGAGGGGATGCTCAAGAAGGACACCAATCTGGCAGTCATGTTCCAGCAGCTGCAGCATACTGCCAGATTGGCTCCAGTGATGAGGAGGGAGGGGATGATGAGGTCAATGACTCCACGTGGGTGCCTAATAGGAGAGAGGAGGAGGAGGAGGATGAGGAGGAGGCACATCTCCAACGAGGCAGGATGCCCTTTGGTGGCCAGCGTAAGGGCAGTACACCGACGGAATCACACCGCAGAGCTCCGCCTGTGCAGGGCGCTGCCTCTGCCCGTCATTCAAAAAGTTCTTTGGTGTGGGCCTTTTTTGAGGCTAGTGCATCAGATCGCACAGCTGCTGTTTGCAACATATGTCTCAAGCGTATATCGCGTGGCCAAAACATCAGCCGCTTGGGTACCACATGCCTGACCAGACATATGTTGACCTGCCATGCAGCTCGTTGGCAAGCCTACCTCAAAGACCCACACCAAAGAACAAAGCGGACCTCTCCTTGCACCGCATCAGCTGGGATCTCCAACCCCACTATAACTTCAGTCCTCTCTGAAACATGCACTGAGAGGAATGAAGGTGTAGAATTAGGTGTGTCACAGCCAAGTACTTGCGCCCACTCTGCTAGCAGTACACCGACGTCCGATTCTAGCAGGCAAATTTCCCTGCCCCAGCTGCTGGACCGTCGAAAGAAGTTCACTCCCAGCCATCCACATGCCCAGCGGTTGAATGCTAGCTTGGCTAAATTGCTAGCGCTTCAACTGCTGCCTTTTCAGTTGGTAGACTCGGCCCCCTTCCGTGAGTTTGTGCAATGTGCGGTTCCTCAGTGGCAGGTTCCCAAACGCCACTTTTTCTCACGGAAGGCTATTCCGGCTCTCTACCGGCATGTGGAAGGCAATGTCTTGGCCTCGCTGGACAGGGCGGTCAGCGGTAAGGTGCATATTACCGCTGACTCATGGTCCAGCAGGCATGGACAGGGACGTTACCTTTCTTTCACGGCCCATTGGGTCACTCTTTTGGCAGCTGGGAAGGATTCAGGACAAGGTGCAGTAGTGTTGGAGGTTGTCCCACCGCCACGCCTCCAAAATGCTACTACTGGTTGTGACACACCTCTCTCCTCCACCCCCTCCTCTTCTTCTTCCTCCATGGCCTCTTCCTGTGGTTTGTCCTATGAACCAGCGGTGCTCCGTAGCCGTTCACGGGGCTACGCAAGTACGCAGGCAAAAAGATGCCATGCCGTGCTTGCGCTGGTGTGTTTGGGGGACAGAAGCCACACTGGGGCAGAGGTCCTGTCTGCTCTGCAGGGCCAGGCCGAGAGGTGGTTGACGCCACGCCAGCTTAAGCCAGGAATGGTGGTTTGCGACAATGGCACCAACCTCCTCTCCGCCCTCCGACAGGGACAACTGACCCATGTGCCCTGTGTGGCTCACGTCCTTAACCTGGTGGTGCAGCGCTTCTTGGGCAGGTACCCGGGCTTACAGGATGTCCTGAGGCAGGCCAGGAAAGTCTGTGTGCATTTCCGCAGATCTTATAATGCCAGTGCTCGCCTGGCTGAGCTGCAAAAGGAGTTGAACCTGCCCAAGAACCGCCTTATATGTGACATGCCCACCAGGTGGAACTCAACGTTGGCCATGCTGCAGCGGCTGCACACGCAGCAGAGGGCCATCAATGAGTACCTGTGCGACTACGGCACCAGGACAGGGTCAGGGGAGCTTGGTTTTTTTTCTCCACGCCAGTGGGGCATGATCAGGGATGCATGCACTGTCCTGGCACCATTTGAGGAGGCCACGAGGATGGTGAGCAGTGACAGTGCATGCATCAGTGACACTGTACCTCTTGTCCACCTGTTGGAGCACACGCTGCGTGGAATAATGGACAGGGCACTTGAGGCAGAACAGAGGCAGGAAGAGGAGGACTTCCTTGCCTCTCAAGGCCCCCTTTACCCAGACAGTGTTCCTTCTGTCCCACCCATCGCACAGGAAGAGGAGGAGGAGGAGGAGGAGGAGGAGGAGGAGGAGGATTGTGTCAGCATGGAGGTGGAGGCTGGCACTCAGCATCATCAGCAGCAGTCTTTTAGGGATGATTTACAGTCCCAAGAAACCAGTGGACTTGTACGTGGCTGGGAGGAGGTGGCTGCGGATCATGTCGTCCTTAGTGACCCAGAGGACTCCGGAGCGAATGCCTCAGCAAACCTACGCTGCATGGCCTCCCTGATCCTGCAAAGTCTGCGGAAGGATCCTCGTATTCTTCGGATCAAGGAGAGGGACCATTACTGGCTGGCCACTCTCCTTGATCCACGGTACAAGGGTAAGGTTGCGGACCTTATGTTACCGTCGCAGAGGGAGCAGAGGATGAGACAACTCCGGGAGGCCTTGCAGAAAGGTCTGTGCAACGCGTTCCCAGAGACTGGGAGGTTGCAAACTCCTGGTCCTGGACAACGAGTTGCTGAGGCTTCGGCCAGTCAAAGAAGGAGCGGTGGGGAAGGTGGCCGTCTGACCGATGCGTTCAGACAATTCTTTAGTCCGCAGCCCCAAAGTATGATCGGTTCCAGCAACCATCGCCAGCGTCTGATAAACATGGTGCAGGAATATCTAGGGGCAAGGTCAGACTTGGACACCTTCCCCACCGAAAATCCTCTGGCTTACTGGGTCTTGAGGATGGATCACTGGCCAGAGCTTGCACAGTATGCAATTGAGCTACTGGCCTGTCCTGCATCCAGCGTTCTTTCGGAACGCACATTCAGTGCTGCTGGAGGATTTGTCACGGATCACAGGGTGCGCCTGTCCACCGACTCGGTTGATCGACTGACTTTCATCAAGATGAACCAGTCTTGGATCACCACCAGCTACCACACACCTGATGCTGATATAACAGACTAATTGATTTTAAAATGTCACATCCCTTCAAGACTGATGCTGATGCTGAGTGCCTGTGCTGTTATGTTGACTGGCTATCCTCCTCCTCCGAGTCCTCAATGATACGATTGATGATGATAGCTTGGAAGATCATTTTTGTTTATGGGTGCCGCCACCAGTGCCTAACGCCCAATTTTTCAGCCCCTGTTTAACAGGGGCGTGTAATTACAATTTTTGAAGCAATACTTTGCAACAGGGCTCATTGCTGTGCTCCAAGTACAGTATCTGTGAGGAGTTGCAGTGTTGTGCCACCAGTGCCTAAGGCCCAATTTTTCAGCCCCTGTTTAACAGGGGCGTGTCATTACAATTTTTGAAGCAATACTTTGCAACAGGGCTCATTGCTGTGCTCCAAGTACAGTATCTGTGAAGGGTTGCAGTGTTGTGCCACCAGTGCCTAAGGCCCAATTTTTCAGCCCCTGTTCAACAGGGGCATGTAATTACAATTCTTGATCTAATAATTCACAGCAGGGCCCATTGCTGCACCCACCAAGAGTAACTGTCAGGGCTTACAGTGTTGTGGCACCAGCACCACCATCAAAGGCCCAATTTTTACTACCACTGTTCAACAATTATATGTAATTAAAATTCCTGATATAATAGTTGACAGCAGGGCGTTCCAGCACCAACCAAGAGTAACTGTGAGTGCTTACAGTGTTGTGCCAACACCAACAACTAAGGGGCCTATTTCTGCAGAGTATATACGGCAGGTCCCTACTTTCAAACATCCAACTTACAAACGACTCCTACTTGCAAACGCAAGAAGACAACAGGAAGTGAGAGGAAATCTACCACTAGGAAGGAAAATTCTCTCCTGTAAGAATAAATATGGGAGAAAGGTGTCTCCTCTGTACTGATGCTTTATCAGCAATCCTTGTTTCAAGAAAAACACCACATTTCAAAAACAGTTGTCATTAGGACGGAAAGTGAGGTGAAATGTTCTGAACAGGGGCACAGACAGCAAAACAAATGTTACAGGGGTGATAACCCTTACCTATGTTTTCCAAAAAGTTTAAAAATAGATTTTTGGTCTGGAGCTACACTTCAACAATGTACCTGTTCAAAATTACAAACAGATTCTACATAAGAACAAACCTACAGTCCCTGTCTTGTATGCACCGCCTGTATACGGCTGTTCAGAGTATATAGGGCCTTTTTTATTTTATGTGCGGGGTTCCCCTTAATATCCATACAAGACCCAAAGGGGCTGGTAATGGGCTGGGGTAGGGGGGGGGTCATGGGGTAGCTATGCCATTTTTCTTAAAGATTTTCATCCATATTACCGGGACCAGACATTACATTAAAGCCGCAAGCAGTTTTAAATGGCTTTTTTTTCCTTTAGAAGTGTCATTTTGTGCAGGGACAGTTCTAAACACGGGAAACACGTGGCACTTCACAGGCATACTTTAGACACCCCCCAGGTACGATATTTAAAGGAATATTTGACTTTTTTTTTTTCACTTTATGCATCATTAAAATGACTGCTCCCGGAAAACGACCGTTTTTAAAACTTATTTTTGCATTGATACATGTCCCCTGGTGCAGAACCCGGGTTCCCAAACCCTTTTTAGGACAATAACATGCATAATAGTTGTTATAATTAGCACTTTAGAATTCGAACGTTCGCATCCATTGTATTTAATAGGGTTCTAATGTTCGTTCGAACTTTCGGTCCGTTCGCGGGTTCTGGTGCGAACCGAACCCGGGGGTGTTCGGCTCATCACTACTCAGAAGCACCCATAGGACTTCTAGTGTGTTAGTGGCATCACACATAGCTCCTATATTTTCTTCTCAGCAGCACCCATAGGACTTCTAGTGTGTTAGTGGCATCACACAGAGCTCCTATATTTTCATCTCAGAAGCACCCATAGGACTTCTAGTGTGTTAGTGGCATCACACAGAGCTCCTATATTTTCTTCTCAGCAGCACCCATAGGACTTCTAGTGTGTTAGTGGCAGCAAACAGAGCTCCTATATTTTCATCTCAGAAGCACCCATAGGACTTCTAGTGTGTTAGTGGCATCACACAGAGCTCCTATATTTTCATCTCAGAAGCACCCATAGGACTTCTAGTGTGTTAGTGGCATCACACATAGCTCCTATATTTTCTTCTCAGCAGCACCCATAGGACTTCTAGTGTGTTAGTGGCATCACACAGAGCTCCTATATTTTCATCTCAGAAGCACCCATAGGACTTCTAGTGTGTTAGTGGCATCACACAGAGCTCCTATATTTTCTTCTCAGCAGCACCCATAGGACTTCTAGTGTGTTAGTGGCAGCAAACAGAGCTCCTATATTTTCTTCTCAGAAGCACCCATAGGACTTCTAGTGTGTTAGTGGTATCACACAGAGTTCCTATATTTTCATCTCAGAAGCACCCATAGGACTTCTAGTGTGTTAGTGGCATCACACAGAGCTCCTATATTTTCTTCTCAGCAGCACCCATAGGACTTCTAGTGTGTTAGTGGCATCACACAGAGCTCCTATATTTTCATCTCAGAAGCACCAATAGGACTTCTAGTGTGTTAGTGGCAGCAAACAGAGCTCCTATATTTTCTTGTCAGCAGCACACATAGTACCTATAGTGTGTTAGTGTCAGCACCCATAGGACCTACAGTGTGTTGTGAGCACACATAGGAGTTCTATTTTTTATACTATATACACTACCGACTACAATGGCTGGAAGACCGCCAAGGAGAGGCAGAGCGTGCCGAGGCAAGAACACAGGGCAGGCAGGCTCTGTTTCTAGAGACAACAGTGCTGGCCGTGGACGTGGTCGTGCATCGTCATCAGCACGTGGCCATGGGACACGCTTGTCTTTGTTTTCGGCAGCTGGACATGTGGAGCCGCATCATGCCGAAGGCTTGGTAGAATGGATGACCAAGCCCTCCTCATCCTCCTCATCCTCTCTCACCCAGGCTCAGGGTACTGGCAGAGCAGCTGCCAACGCGTACTCAATGGCATCATCAGCCACCCCTTCCCTAGACCCACCATGTCCTCCTGAGGAGTCCCCCGAACTGTTTGAGCACAGTGTTGGGTACATGCTCCAGGAGGATGCCCAACGATTCGAAGGCTCGGATGATGATACCCAGCTTGAGGAAGTCAGTAGTGTGCGCGCAGAGAGAGGGGATGCTGAAGGACAGCAATCTGGCAGTAGTGTTCCACCAGCTGCAGCTTACTGCCAGGTTTGCTCTAGTGGTGAAGAGGGAGGGGATGATGAGGTCACTGACTCCACGTGGGTGCCTGAAGGGAGAGAGGAGGAGGAGGAGGAGGATGCAGCGTCACATGTCCAACGAGGCAGGATGCCCCCTGGAGGCCAGCTAGAGGCCAGCACAGCAACTGTACCACACCGCAGAGCTCCGCCTGTGCAGGGCGCTGCCTCTGCACGTTATCACAAAAGTTCTTTGGTGTGGGCCTTTTTTGAGACGAGTGCATCAGATCGCACCACTGCTATTTGCAATATTTGTCTCAAGCGTATCTCGCGTGGCCAAAACATCAGCCGCTTGGGCACCACAAGCATGAGCAGACATATGTCGACCTGCCATGCAGCTCGTTGGCAAGCACACATAAAAGACCCACACCAAAGAACAAAGCGGACCTCTCCTTGCTCCTCATCAGCTGGGATCTCCATCCCCACTATATCTTCAGTCCTCTCTGAAAGCTGCTCTGAGAGGACTGAAGGTGTAGAATTAGGTGTGTCACAACCAAGTACTTGCAGTACACCGACGTCCGATTGTAGCAGGCAAATTTCCCTGCCCCAGCTGCTGGACCGTCGAAAGAAGTATACTCCCAGCCATCCACATGCCCAGCGGTTGAATGCTAGCTTGGCTAAATTGCTAGCACTTCAACTGCTGCCTTTTCAGTTGATAGACTCGGCCCCCTTCCGTGAGTTTGTTCAATGTGCGGTTCCTCAGTGGCAGGTTCCCAAACGCCACTTTTTCTCACGGAAGGCGATTCCGTCTCTCTACTGGCATGTGGAAGGCAATGTCCATGCCTCGCTGGACAGGGCGGTCAGCGGTAAGGTGCATATTACCGCTGACTCATGGTCCAGCAGGCATGGACAGGGACGTTATCTTTCTTTCACGGCCCATTGGGTCACTCTATTGGCAGCTGGGAGGGATGCAGGACAAGGTGCAGTAGTGTTGGAGGTTGTTCCGCCACCACGCCTCCAAAATGCTACTACTGGTTGTGACACACCTCTCTCCTCCACCCCCTCCTCTTCTTCTTCCTCCATGTCCTCTTCGAGTGCTCTGTCCTCGGAACCAGCGGTGCTCCGTAGGCGTACAAGGGGCTACGCGAGTACGCAGGCAAAAAGATGCCATGCCGTGCTTGCGCTGGTGTGTTTGGGGGACAGGAGCCACACTGGGCCAGAGGTTCTGGCAGCTCTGCAGGGGCAGGCCGAGAGGTGGTTGACGCCACGCCAGCTTAAGCCAGGAATGGTCGTTTCTGATAATGGCACCAACCTCCTCTCCGCCCTGCGACAGGGGCAGCTCACCCATGTGCCCTGTATGGCTCACGTCCTCAACCTGGTGGTGCAGCGGTTCTTGGGCAGGTTCCCAGGCTTACAGGATGTCCTGAGGCAGGCCAGGAAAGTCTGTGTGCATTTCCGCCGATCTTATAATGCCAGTGCTCGGCTGACTGAGCTGCAAAAGGAGCTGAACCTGCCCAAGAACCGCCTAATATGTGACATGCCCACCAGGTGGAACTCAACGTTGGCCATGCTGCAGCGACTGCACACGCAGCAGAGGGCCATCAATGAGTACCTTTGCGACTACGGCACCAGGACAGGGTCAGGGGAGCTTGGCTTTTTTTCCCCACGCCAGTGGAGCATGATCAGGGATGCATGCACTGTCCTCTCACCATTTGAGGAGGCCACGAGGATGGTGAGCAGTGACAGTGCATGCATCAGTGACACTGTACCTCTTGTCCACCTGTTGGAGCATACGCTGCGTGGGATAATGGACAGGGCACTTGAGGCAGAACAGAGGCAGGAAGAGGAGGACTTCCTTGTCTCTCAAGGCCCCCTTTATCCAGACAATGTTCCTTCTGTCCCACCCATCACACAGGAAGAGGAGGAGGAGGAGGAGGAGGAGGAGGATTGTGTGAGCATGGAGGTGGAGCCTGGCACTCAGCATCAGCAGCAGCAGTCTTTTAGGGATGATGTACAGTCCCAACAAACCAGTGGACTTGTACGTGGCTGGGAGGAGGTGGCTGGCGATCATGTCATCCTCAGTGACCCAGAAGACTCCGGACCGAATGCCTCAGCTAACCTACGCTGCATGGCCTCCCTGATCCTGCAAAGCCTGCGGAAGGATCCTCGTGTTCTTCGGATCAAGGAGAGTGACCATTACTGGCTGGCCACTCTCCTTGATCCACGGTACAAGGGTAAGGTTGCGGACCTTATCTTGCCGTCGCAGAGGGAGCAGAGGATGAGACATCTCAGGGAGGCCTTGCAGAAAGGTCTGTGCAACGCGTTCCCAGAAACTGGGAGGTTACAAACTCCTGGTCCTGGACGACGAGTTGCTGAGGCTTCGGTCAGTAGCAGAAGGAGCGGTGGGGAAGGTGGACGTCTGACCGATGCGTTCAGACAATTTTTTAGTCCGCAGCCCCAAGGTATGATCGGTTCCAGCAACCATCGCCAGCGTCTGATATACATGGTGCAGGAATACCTAGGGGCAAGGTCAGACTTGGACACCTTTCCCACCGAAAATCCTCTGGCTTACTGGGTCCTGAGGATGGATCACTGGCCAGAGCTTGCACAGTATGCAATTGAGCTACTGGCCTGTCCTGCATCCAGCGTTCTTTCCGAACGCACATTCAGTGCTGCTGGAGGATTTGTCACCGATCATAGGGTGCGCCTGTCCACCGACTCGGTTGATCGACTGACCTTCATAAAAATGAATCAGTCTTGGATCACCACCAGCTACCAGACACCTGAAGCGGATATAACGGAATAATTTATAATGTCACATCCCTTCAAGACTGCCTATGCTGATGCTGAGTGACTGTCCTGTTATGTTCACTGACTATCCTCTTCCTCCTCCTCAATGATCCATGCCACCACACCAGTGCCTAAGGCACAATTTTTCAGCCCCTGTATAACAGGGGCGTGTAATTACAATTTTTTAAAAAGATGCTTCGCAACAGGTCTGACTGCTGTGCTCAGAGTACAGTATCTGTGAGGGGTTGCAGTGTTGTGGCACCAGCACCAGTGCCTAAGGCACAATTTTTCAGCCCCTGTTGGGGCGTGTAATTACAATTTTTAGGCAATGCTTTGCAACAGGTCTCATTGCTGTGCTCAGAGTACAGTATCTGTGAGGGGTTGCAGTGTTGTGGCACCAGCACCAGTGCCTAAGGCACAATTTTTCAGCCCCTGTATAACAGGGGCGTGTAATTACAATTTTTTAAAAAGATGCTTCGCAACAGGTGTGACTGCTGTGCTCCAAGTACAGTATCTGTGAGGGGTTGCAGTGTTGTGGCACCAGCACCAATGCCTAAGGCACAATTTTTCAGCCCCTGTTTAACAGGGGCGTGTAATTACAAATCTTGATCTAATAGTTCACAGCAGGGCCCATTCCTGCGCCCACCAAGAGTAACTATGAGGGCCTACAGTCTTGTGGCAACACCGTCCACCACCACCACCACCACCAAAGGCCCAATTTTTCTGCCCTGTTCAACAGGTGCATGCAATTACAAATCTTGATCTAATAACTCACAGCAGGGCCCATTCCTGCACCCACCAAGAGTAACTGTGAGGGCTTACAGTCTTGTGGCAACACCGTCCACCACCACCACCAAAGGCCCAATTTTTCTGCCCGGTTCAACAGGTGCATGCAAGTACAAATCTTGATCTATTAACTCACAGCAGGGCCCATTCCTGTGCCCACCAGTCTTGTGGCTACACCAACATCTAATAGGGCAAATTTCTGCAGAGTATATACGGCAGGCCCCTACTTTCAAACATCCAACTTACAAACGACTCCTACTTGCAAACGGCAAGAGAAAACAGGAAGTGAGAGGAAATCTACCCCTAGGAAGGAAAATTCTATCCTGTTAGATTTAATTTGGGAAAAAGGTATCTCCTCTCTACTGATGCTTTATCACCAATCCTTGTTTCAATTAAAACCCCACTTTTCCAAAAACATTTGTCATTGGGACGGAAAGTGAGGTGACATGTTCTGAACAGATGTGCAAAGACAGCAAATGTTACAGGGGTGATAACCCCTCCCTATGTTCTCCAAAAAGCTTAAAAATTGATTTTTTTGGGATGTAGCTACACTTCATAATGTACCTGTTCAGATTCTACCTAAGAACAAACCTACAGTCCATGTCTTGTTTGCACCACCTATATACTGCTGTTCAGAGTATATAGGGTTGTAGGTATAGGGTTTTATTTTGGGTGCGGGGTCCCCCTTAGTATCCATACAAGACCCAAAGGGGCTGGGGTGGGGGGGGGGGGTGATGGGGTAGCCATGCCATTTTTCTCAAGGATTTTCAGCCATATGGCGGCCAGGACAAGACATGACATTAAAGCCACAAGTGGTTTTAAATGGCTTCTTTTTTTCCTTTACAAATGTCATTTTGTGCAAGGACAGTTCTAAACACGGGAAACACATGCCACTTCACAGGCATACTTTAGACACCCCCCAGGTACCATATTTAAAGGAAAATTTCACTTTTTTTTTTTTCACTTTATGCATCATTAAAATGACTGCTCCCGAAAAAACTTTAGTTTTTAAAATTTCTTTTTGCATTGATATATGTCCCCTGGGGCAGGACCCGGGTCCCCAAACCTGTTTTATGACATTAACATGCATATTGGCCGTTGTAATTAGCAATTTTGATTTCGAACGTTCGCGTCCATTATAACGAATAGGGTTCGAAAATTCGCGCGAACTTTCGGTCCGTTCGAAGGTTCTGGTGTGAACCGAACCCGGGGGTGTTCGGCTCATCCCAAATTCAGAGTATATAGGGCCTTTTTTATTTTATGTGCGGGGTTCCCCTTAATATCCATACAAGACCCAAAGGGGCTGGTAATGGGCTGGGGTGGGGGGGGGGGGGTCATGGGGTAGCTATGCCATTTTTCTTAAAGATTTTCATCCATATTACCGGGACCAGACATTACATTAAAGCCGCAAGCAGTTTTAAATGGCTTTTTTTTCCTTTAGAAGTGTCATTTTGTGCAGGGACAGTTCTAAACACGGGAAACACGTGGCACTTCACAGGCATACTTTAGACACCCCCCAGGTACGATATTTAAAGGAATATTTGACTTTTTTTTTTTCACTTTATGCATCATTAAAATGACCGTTTTTAAAACTTCTTTTTGCATTGATACATGTCCCCTGGTGCAGAACCCGGGTTCCCAAACCCTTTTTAGGACAATAACATGCATAATAGTCGTTATAATTAGCACTTTAGAATTCGAACGTTCGCATCCATTGTATTTAATAGGGTTCTAATGTTCGTACGAACTTTCGGTCCGTTCGCGGGTTCTGGTGCGAACCGAACCCGGGGGTGTTCGGCTCATCACTAGTCAGTAGTAAACATTTTGGGAAAGCTCTTATAAGCTGTCACAAATCTTAATGGGACTTGCACAAACTCTTTATTAATGCACACATTTATAACGTGATTATTTATTTATGAAAACATACCTCCGGCAAATAGCTTCATAAAAAATGAAATACAGGCTCTTTATTCTGTCAAAGGATTTTATAATTATGTTCATCCAGTCCTAAGATTTACACAGTCCTGCCAGACAGTACAGCGAATTTGGTGACCTGAATTCTGTCTGATAAAGTTAAGCAAAATAGCTTAGAAATCTCCCACCCCCAGCCAGTGATTGGACAGTAAAGGAGCAGCAACACACCAATATGCCATCCCACTGGCCCCACCTCCTGTCAGAATGCTCCTAGTCACAGGGGTGGATCCAGAGTCTTTTCTCGGGAGGGGCACTGCCAAAAAATGTTTTTTTTGTGGGAAATTTATCGGGCTGGTGTCGACGCTTCAATCATCCCGGCACCATGGTTGTTATGGTGTCAGGATGATTGAAGCACATTATTTCTATTATTACATTGTAATATAAAATTAAATAGTTCAATGCAGAATCAGTGGGAGTCCCCAGTGTGTCACTTGCCACCGTCGCCTGCAATAAGTGGGAGCCCTAAGCGTGTCACTTGCCACACGTTGCGGATTGTCACTTGCCACGTCACCTGCCACATCTTGTGGATTGTCACTTGCCACACCTTGTGGATTGTCACTTGCCACATCACCTGCCACACCTTGCGGATTGTCACTAGCCACACCTTGCGGATTGTCACTTGGCACGTCACCTGCCACACCTTGCTGATTGTCACTTGCCTGCCACCAGATGCAGATTGTCATTTGCCACGTCACCTGACACAATTTGCGGATTGTCACTTGCCACGTCGCCTGCCACACCTTGCGGATTGTCACTTGCCACATCACCTGCCACACCTTGCTGATTGTCACTTGCCTGCCACCAGATGCAGATTGTCATTTGCCACGTCACCTGCCACAATTTGCGGATTGTCACTTGCCACACCTTGCGGATTGTCACTAACTTGCCTGCTAAGGTGTAGTTTTGGTTGTCTCTTGCTGTGTCCCCGACTCCCAGAGTCAGGCAGCAGAGAGATAATGTAATCTCTCTGCTGCCTGCACAGTGAGGGCGGAAGTCACTGCAGGAATGCAGGGGAGGCACGGGCGGTGAGAGATGATCTCATCTCTCTGCTCCCCCGCTCCCGGCTAGCTGATTGGCCAGCTGCCTCACTGAGCCTGCTCTCTCACTCTCACCTGCACTGCCAGCACACTGAGCAGCACGGTCTGCCCACGAACCGCGCCGCCCGCCCACAAACCGCGCCGCAAGCGGAGCCGCCCGCTTTCTTACCCGTCTGTGGAGCCGCACGCTATCGCACCTGCCCGCAGAGCGGCCTGACGTGACTCACTGACGTCACTCGTTGCTAGATGCCAAGCGGCCCAGGCGTTAGCAACGAGTGCAGGAAAGAGGCTCCACCCACCTCCTCCTCCGCTCCAGGTATCGTGTCAGTGCGCCGCGTAACTACATTAGACAAGTCTCTCTCTCGGCGCCGCTGATCGGCTGATGTGAGAAACTGAGAGAGAGACTCAGAGAGGCAGCGGCAGCCACAGAACAAGTACTGTATATACTCGAGTATAAGCCGACCCGAATATAAGCCGAGGCACCTAATTTTACCCCAAAAAACTGGGAAAACATATTGACTCGAGTATAAGCCTAGGGTGTCCATCTGCATGCCTCACTGTGCCTCACTGTGCCCATGCCTCACTGTCCCCATGCTTCACTGTGCCCATAACTAGACTGATGTTTAACATGGGAGTCTATGGAAGGAGTGCCCGGGTTTGAAAAATCAGTTCTCCCCGGCCGTAGGTCTCCCAGACACCATACTTTGCACACTTGTAGAGGAGACGTTTGGGGTCCAGGGGACCTACGGCCGGCCGGTACCGAGTCCCCAAATTTCGGGAGATCAAGCGCAAAAAAAAAAGAAGCAGAGCAAGCGAGTGTGACAGATGGTCTCGGGGGGGGGCAATTGCCCTGTTGCCCCCCCTGGATCCGCCCCTGCCTAGTCAGCAAATGTGTGTGCAGCACACCTAATTGGCCCCTAGTTATGCCTTTCCATCTCCCAAAGCTGCTGTGCAAGAGGGGTTACAAGAGGCTGATACTCTGCAAAATTCAGATACTTACACTATTTGCATTAAAAATACATTAGATTATTAAAGCACTTTTTTTTTTGCTTGGAGTTCAGCTTTAACTAAAACAGGTTAAATGCCCCAGACATCAGCCAGGAATCATTCTGCATTCTGATTTCAGGATAGTGATGTTAATTGTTTTTGGCTTCACTACAAGTAACATCCTCATAATAGAACCTGTATATAATATAATATCCTGCTATAGCCCTGATAGCTACTTAAGACCCAAGCCTCTTTCTGAGATTTGGTGTTTACAAGTTAAAAACAGTTTTTTTTTCTCGAAAACTTAGAACCCCCAAACATTATATATATATATATATATATATATATATATATATATATAAAACGAGGTGAATTAATAAAACAAATAAAACTTGCAACATTAGTTCACACCAAACAGCGCTAAAAAATTACATCTAAAATAATAAGTGGACTCGTGGGCAAGCCACTGATAAAAGTCTTAAACGTGGTGTTGTAACAGAGTCAGTCCAGAGAATAAAGAGGTGAGTATCAACAATTGTCCATAAGTGTGCACCTTCCACCAATACAGAATTCAATTGCACTCCACCGCGTGATGAAATAATCCCCTCTGGGGTTCAAACTCACCGGAACCACAAAACAAATGTGCCTTCAGTAATATTGGTAACATCAGCTACTCTGTCCTGGCTTGTCACTCCTTAAACAGATCCACCAATGTACTGGGCTCCACAGCAGCTCATAAATAACAGAAGATGACAGCAAACATAGCGTAATCCTGTTTATTAGATAAACTGCTTCCCATACATTAGAAGACCCCTTAAAAAACCTACGTACGATAAATCAGCAGTAAAAAAGCATATAGTGGCCTCAGAGGGCGCTATCACCGTTCTCAGTCGTCCCGCAGAGCGTCCGCAAGTCCTGCAGACACTTCCTGATGGAGATGGAAGGCGGTGGAATGCAGCCTTGGAGCGCACTCGTCACTTCCGGGTTGTGTGTAGTCGTCGTTACGCCCTGACGCGTTTCGTCATGTGACTTCAACAGAGGGCGTAACAGAGCGACGTACACACAGTCCGTAAATACCTCCGCTCATAGACCGGCAGCCAATCAGCGCACCATGGCAACTGATGACAGGCACTAGCATCTGCCGCCTGATAGGTCGCTGACGGCCAGCCACTTTAAACATAGAGCGCGGAGGTACTTATGAAAACAAGTTCTATAAACATACATCTTACGATACCAGTAGATGCTGGATGGTATTAGAAATAAAACCATAGTTATGGAAAAACAATAATATTTAAACACATGGGAAAAAAATTGAGAGATATCTTACTAGTAATATTAATTTACTATAGTTTAAAAAATGTCATAAAATCAGTATAATGAGATATATGTGTATATATACAAATATACACAGTGGAGTCACTGAGTGATTACTCCGTCATCATATAATTAATGACAGATTGTTGTCTCTAATAATATATAAGATATTGTATTCCATTAGAACCAGTGAACGCTGAGACTGGTAATACTGTCAGTGGGAAGAACAAGAAAAAAACGCACAACAAGATACTATCACCACTGACATATTAATCAGCAAGGCTGGTTATAGCTAATCTAATGGATAACAATGTATCAATCAATCGATGGAAATATGGCCCAAATCTCAAATATAAATAAGAGAATTAAACGTGAAGGTAGATAAGATATATATAAAAGATGTTTTTTTTAAAACTTAATAAGAATATGAGAGTGCCTCACATCCAGATAAAATATATATATACACATACATATAAAATCAAGGATAAATCGATAATTATAAAACAACATATAAAATATATAAAATCTATCATATATATGTGTCTCATAAAATAGCGGTAGGAATGTGATAATATGGTGTTAGATATCCATTAAGATTAATATAAAAATAAATAAAATTAAATTAAATTAAACAACAATATAAAAGGATGTTGGTTGCTCTATAGGTATGAGGATTAGAGATCACTGATAAAACAATTTATGTCTAAATCAACATTCAACCCTTTCGGAGAGAGTGTGTCAATCAAGAAGATCCACTGGGTTTCACGCTTCGAGAGCTCCCGTACCAAATTTGATCCCCTCCAAAAAGGTTTGAGATGATCTATACCCCAGAATTTCAATCCAGATGGGTCCTGATTGTGGTACAACTTAAAATGTAGTGAGACATTGTGGTCCTTGAAGCCTAACTTAATGTTGGCTATATGCTCAGCGATCCGAATTCGCAAAAGTCTCTTAGTGCGACCAATATAAATCAGACCGCATGGGCACTGTAAGGCGTAAACTACATAAGCTGTATTGCAGGTGATAAATTCTTTTATCTTAAATTCTTTCTGGTTTGAGGTAGATGTAAAGCTATTCAGTGCTCTTATCGGTGTTCTGACCTCTTTGCATGCACGACATCTTCTGCATGAATAAAAGCCATCATGGTCCCAAATAGAAGGAGGTCTTGGTGGAGGGTCGATGACTTTTTTGACAATTTTATCTCCATAATTAGGAGATCTTCTATATATGAAGCCAGGGATTGAGGGTAATGAGGGTTTCAAAATTCTATCCATTAATAGAACATGCCAGTGGTTCATAAAGATAGCTTCCACTTCTTTATACTGGGAGTGGAAGCCAGAAATAAAACTCCATTCCTGCTTGTTGATCTTCGGTGTTAATGTTGTATCAGCCAAAAAATGTGTCCTGGGTACCAGAGAGATATCTTCAATAATACGATCCAGAAACTGTTCTCGGTAGCCTTTTTCAATGAATTTATTCCTTATGACCAACGCTTGTGTTTTGTAATCAGCAGTTTCTGTGCAATTTCTTCTTATTCTGGTCAACTGTCCCTTAGGAATATTTCTTAGCCACAACGGATGATGACCACTTTGTATGGGGAGGTAGCTGTTGGAGTCAGTAGGTTTAAAATATACTGTGGTACCGAGTCTGTCACCGCATCTATATATATTAACATCAAGAAAATGTATATTCTTATCACTAATTTCATAGGTGAGTTTAATATTGTTGGTGTTATCATTCAACTCCTCCAGGAATGATTGCAGAGTGGACAGAGGACCTGACCATATAAAGATGAGATCGTCAATATAGCGTCTATATAATAGTAGTGCATCTCTTTTCACAGCAAAAATGGTTTTATCCTCCCATTCCCCCATAAAGAGGTTAGCAATACTCGGGGCGAACTTAGCGCCCATTGCAACTCCTCGTTTTTGTAGGTAAAAATTGCCATCATACCAAAAATAGTTGTGTCCTAAGCAGTAATCAAGAGCGTTCCTTAGGAAGATCTTATGATTATGTGTTAGATCATCTCTTTGGCTGAGAGCCCAGTTCAGAGCTAAGAGAGCATCATCGTGCTGGATCACTGTATATAAGGAAGAGACGTCTGCGGTTATTAAATAAATCTCTGTTTTTCCTGTTAGATCAATTGTTTCCAATAATTGTAATAGGTTTTTTGTATCCCGAAGATAAGCCTTGGTCATAGTCACACTCTTTTGGAGGAACACATCAAGATATTGTCCAATTCGAGATGATACTGATCCTATTCCATTTACTATGGGCCTCCCTGGAGGGGAATGGATATCTTTGTGGATCTTTGGTAGCGTGTAGATAGTCGGTATCCTACAGCTGCTGGGAACCAAATATCTTCTTTCCTTGTCTGTGAGTACCCACTTGCAATAACCAGACCTGATAAGGTTTTCTAGATCAGCTTCATATTGCGGGGTTGGATCTCTTTCTAACTTTTTATATGTGTCATCATCAATTAGCATCCCAAGTAATTGTTTATGATAAAACTCCTTGGTCAGTATAACAATCCCTCCTCCTTTATCCGCCGGTCGTATCACCAATTCTTTTCGTTTCTCCAATAATTCAATCCCTTGCTGTATGTGGCGTGGGTTCACATCTTTCTTAGGGATGAGGCCTTCTAGATCGCGGAGTACTAGACCTTTAAATACATCCACTTGTTGATTATCCGTGTTTAGGGGATTGAATAGTGACTTATTTCTAAGTCCACTATCAATAGATACAGATGCTAAATTAGTGGTTGATTGTGAATTCTTATTAAGGAAGTATTTCTTCATATTTAATTTTCTTACATATTTATGGACATCGATAAACACATCAAACTTGTTGACAGGTCTTTTCAGACCACATTTGAGGCCAAGATGTAGAATGTTGGTTTCCTTATGGGTCAATTCGATATCTGTTAGGTTAAAAATGCCGCCTAGTCTCTGTCTCTTTTCTTTCTTTTTCTGGAGCCTTCTCCCGGCTCTACAACCTCTTGATCTCCTCTCCATGGGTCTTGATATGAGGCTTGTTCTCTCTCCCACCAGGGGGTTCCCTCCATTGGGGTCCCC
The DNA here is from genome assembly GCA_029206835.1 of Rana muscosa. Lineage (NCBI taxonomy): Eukaryota > Metazoa > Chordata > Amphibia > Anura > Ranidae > Rana > Rana muscosa. Next base: position 544,319,192 of record CM055117.1, on the reverse strand, counting down.
TTTGGTCGTTTATAGGTTGTGGCTGCATCGGGTTCCTCCCTCTGCGTGGAGGGTAGCCTCGACCCCTCCTCTGCCATCCTCTCCCCCTCCCTAAAAAAGGACGTGGGGATTGGTACCGTTCCCTATCATTATATGGTTGTAAGGTATCATATCTATTAGTGACTGGTACTTGGTATTGATTATTATAATACTGTGAGTTTGCAACTCCCCCTCTGGTTGATCTACCTCTTCCTTGATAGGTACTGTTCCTTATAGGAGTGGATTGACCTACGGGAGGATATGGGGGTATAGATGCTCTCTGTTGGGTACCTGAAGATACAGCTTGGGTGTTAGATGGTTGTGGTTGCTCTGTCAAGTTATCAGCTTGTGCCACTTCCATATTAAAAACACCAGTCGTGGGACCTTTAGCTTGTTGCCATAAATATATTGTGTTTGTCTGGAAATCTCCCATGTCCCTGTGAAACTTCTTGATTTTCTTTCTTTGTGTGTCCTTATCTACCTTCTCAAGTTTCTTTTTTATTCGTGTATTAAAATCAATGACTTGCTGTGAATCTTTAATGGGTTCAAGTTGTGCCTTAAGCTCATTAATTCTTGTTTCTAAACGTGTCATTTTTGTGCGTTTTCTTTTTAAAATAAGTTCCTGGAGCCTAAGGCCCATCCCATTAAAAAATTCCAGCCATTCATGCATAGACTCTGGGTCATCAAGACCATCCTGTGGGATTACCTCCCAACGCAGGCTTCTAATAATAATTCTATCCTTTATATATTGTTCTAAAGTAAAAATATCCCACCATGTGCGAACTTGTTTTTCCAATATATTACCAAGAGCAATAATAGCTCCATTAAAATTAGTTTGAGCTGTAGTGAGCTCATTTACTGCAAAAATGCTATTCATATCTATGTTCCTACTACTGAGGAATTGTAGGGCATCCATGGCTGCTGAGAATAAATAAACTAAAAATGGAAATAAGGTGTGTTCAATAAAGGCCTTCTGGAGCACACACTCAGCGCCAATTCAATCCCACAAAATTTAGTAATAGTAAGACAGAAGCTTCTCGTAGCCTCTGATTCACGAGGCCCTGGTAGTGGGAACAGGGGCTCGCAAGGGCAGAGGGCACAAGTGCCTGACTGGTAAGCTGAGTAGGGGCCTTGAGCAGAAGCTGTAGTCCACGGCAGGGTGCAGTAGTGGAACACTCGTGGGAGAGCAGCAGAGCAGGTGAGGACAGACCGGGTCAAACACTGGCAGGCTGGTTCAGGTACAAAAGCGGGATCCAAAACGGGAGTCAGAGTCCAGGCCGGGTCAGTTCGTTGGGCAGGCAGAAATCAGGTTAGAGGGATAAGCAAAAGAGTCGTCAAGGCAAGCCGGGATCAGAAGGGCAGGCAGCAAACAGGATACACAGAGGGAAGCCGGATCAGGTAGGAAGTTCAGCAGCGGGGTATCAATCAGCAGGGGTCTCAGGAAACGCTGTAGACCAGACAGCACTGGGCAGCATGACAGGGGAGTTTAAATACCCGATTCTGGCGCCAAGCGCCGTCACCGTGCGTGCGTGCGCGCTCCCGCGGGCGCGCGCACCCGTTGCGCTATCGCGCACGCGCATGCGCCGAACAGTTCCTCCAAAAGCAGGCATTCTTTTGATGCTGCTGTTGCCAGGCAGATTATGTAAATGCCTTTCCTGACATTGCCCCCCTCCAACGGGCAGCCTCCGGATGCCCAACTGGGCCATCTTAACTGGGTGGGATCTTTAGAAGGCCAGAATTAGTCTCTCTGCGTGGATGTTAGTCTCTGGTTCCCAGGAATTTTCTTCTGGGCCATAGCCCTTCCATTTTACCAAGTACTGGGTTTGGTTGCGCCTCCTCCTGCAGTCTAGGATGGATTCGACCTCGAACTCCTCTTCCCCATTGATTAGTACTGGTTCTGGGGGGCCTATACCCCGATCGGAGAATGGATCTGGAACTGCAGGTTTGAGTAGGGCCACATGGAACACCGGGTGTATTCGGAAGGATTCCGGCCGTTTCAACTCATAAGCCACATCGTTAATCCGTCTTAAAACAGGGAAGGGGCCCACAAATTTGGGGCCCAATTTCTTGGAAGGGCATGCTAATTTCAAGTTCACCGTGGACAGCCAGACTTGGTCTCCGGGCACTAGGTTAAGCTCCCCCCTCCTCCTCCTGTCGAATATCTCTTTGTTATATTTCTGGGTCCTTGCCATTGTTTCTTGTAGTAGTTTGTTGTTATCGTTAAAGAAGTTCAGAGTCTCTTGGGCGGCTGGAACTGCACATTCCGGTATATTATTGGATAGGAACAAGGGGTGGAAACCGTAGTTTGCGAAAAAGGGGGACTGTTTGGTAGCTGAGTGGACAGAGTTGTTGTACGCAAACTCGGCAAGAGGTAGTAAGGGTACCCAATCGTCCTGAGAAAAGCCTGAGAAACAGCGTAGATATTGTTCGAGCGTCTGATTGGTTCGTTCAGTCTGCCCATTGGTCTGCGGGTGATAAGCCGAAGAAAGGCACAGGTCAATTTTTAAGGATCCACAAAGTGCTCTCCAAAATCTGGACGTAAACTGCACTCCTCGATCGGATACGATGTTTGAAGGGATACCGTGCAGCCTTACTATTTCCTTGATGAACAGTTTTGCGGTTTCAGGAGCGGATGGTGTGCCTCTCATAGGCAAAAAATGGGCCATTTTGGATAGTCTGTCTACTACCACAAAAATGGTAGTGCAGTCTTCGGATGGAGGTAACTCAACAATAAAATCCATGGAAATCATTCTCCAGGGTCTTTCTGGAATGGGTAGGGGTTTTAATAGTCCCCATGCTTTGGCCTTGCTGCCCTTGTTTTGGGTGCAAACGGCGCATGAATCCACGTAGTCTCTACAGTCCTTCAATAGGCGAGGCCACCAAAACATGCGCTGAAGAAGTTCAGATGTCTTGCGGATACCGAAATGGCCAGCCAGTTCATGGTCGTGGCAAGACTTAAGGACCCTGACTCGTGCTTGTTGAGGTACGAAAATCCTGTCCTGGAACCACAGCAGGTCATTTCTCCGCTGTAAGGTAACGTCCGGTAGGTGTAATTCACTTGTGTAAGCTCGTTTGATCTGAGATAGTACGTCTTCTTGTAATAAAAGAAAGTTTCCAGGCGTCAGGATGGTGTCCGGGAGTGACGAGGTTTGAGGTTCACTGAACATCCGGGAAAGTGCATCAGGTTTTGTGTTCTTTGACCCGGGCCTGTAAGTAATGTGAAATGAGAACCTGGTAAAAAAAAGTGCCCACCTAGCCTGACGTGGTCTCAGTCTCTTGGCGGTTTTCAAGTACTCCAGGTTCTTGTGGTCTGTGTAGACCAAAATGGGGTGTGCTGCCCCCTCCAGCAAGTAGCGCCATTCCTCCAGTGCTGCCTTAATTGCGAGTAATTCTCTGTCCCCGACATCGTAGTTTCTTTCTGCTTCAGACAACTTACGAGAAAAGAAAGCTACAGGGTGTAACAGAGCCTTGGGACCCTGCCTCTGGGAGAGTACTGCTCCCACGGCAATCTCTGAGGCATCTACTTCTAGGGTATAGGGCAGGGCTGGGTCTGGGTGTCTTAGGACAGCGGCTGAGATGAACTGACCCTTGAGGGTAGAAAAGGCAGCCTGGGCCTCAGGGGTCCAGTTGAAGCGCGTGCCTTGTTTTGTCAGGCTGGTGATGGGGGCGATGATGGTGGAAAAACCCCGGATAAATTTGCGATAGAAATTCGCGAACCCCACAAACCGCTGGATCCCTTTCTTGTCCGTAGGGGCTGGCCAATCCAGGATGGCGGAGACCTTTTGTGGGTCCATCTTGATGCCTTCCACGGAGATAATCAGCCCTAAGAATTGGATGCTTTGCTGCTCGAAGACACATTTTTCAGGCTTCGCATACAGACCGTGTTGACGGAGTCGGGTTAGTACCTTCCCAACATGTTCCCGATGGATGGACAGAGAGGGAGAGAAAATTAGGATGTCGTCTAGATAGACGATAACGAACAGGTCAAGATAGTCTCTGAAGGCCTCATTCACAAAATGTTGAAATGTAGCTGGGGCGTTGCATAGACCGAAGGGCATCACACGGTATTCAAAATGCCCGAATCGGGTACGGAAGGCGGTCTTCCATTCATCCCCGCTTCGAATCCGGACTAGGTTGTAGGCCCCACGTAGGTCTAATTTGGTGAATATAGAAGCGGTTCCGAGTCTCTGGAAGAGTTCAGGCACCAGAGGAAGGGGGTAACGATTTTTGATCGTAATCTTGTTAAGCTCACGGTAGTCTACGCAAGGGCGTAGTGAGTGGTCCTTCTTCTCGACAAAGAATATCCCCGCTCCTGCCGGTGAGGTGGAAGGGCGGATGAACCCTTTTTTCAGATTATCATCAATGTAAGTTTTGAGAGTCCCCAGCTCCAATTCGGTCAGAGGGAAGATCCTCCCGAACGGTACCTCTGCCCCAGGGAGGAGTTCAATCGGGCAGTCGTAAGGCCTGTGTGGGGGTAATGTCTCTGCACCTTTCTTGCTGAATACATCCAGAAAGGTGTGGTATGCTTTGGGGACGGATTGGCGGGTCTCGGTATCAGCATCGAGACACAGTAGCGAAGAAGGCGTATCAGTGTTTTTCGATAGGCAATGCTGGCGGCAATAAGGAGAGCGGAAGCAGATCTTTCCAGTAGTCCAGTCAATCTTGGGGTTGTGAGCCCTCAGCCATGGCATACCCAGTATAATGGGAAACAAGGGGGACTCAATAATGTCCAGGCAAAGCCATTCCCGGTGGCAATTGGAGATGATTGTGTCCAGAGGGGCCGTCTCCTGGGTAACAGGCCCGGATTTGATGGCCGATCCGTCGGCCAGGTGGATGGATAGGCCCTTAGCTCTGGGTTGTAGGGGGATTCGGAACTTGCTGGCGAAAGATGCATCCATAAAGCCGCTACACGCTCCGGAGTCAATTAGGGCGGTAGCTTGGATATTCCCTCCTGGAAGCTGTAGGGAAATTGAAACAGCCAGATGAGTTGCGTTATCAAATGAAACAGGTGAGCAGGTAGAACAAACAGAGGAAGACTTACGGGACTTGGCGGGACAGGACCTCACGTAGTGTCCCGGTTCGCCACAGTACAGGCAGAGGTTGTTGTTCCGCCGGCGTTGACGCTCCTCGGGAGTAAGCGAGGGTCGAAGCAAACCAAGCTGCATGGGTTCTGGAACGTCGGTGGGCGTATGAGCGAACGCCGGAGGAGCGGAGTGAGGAAGGTTTGGGTTAAACACACGGGGAAGCATCCAGACAGGGCGAGAAGGACCCGTGGTGCGTTCTGCCCTTCGTTCCCTTAGCCGTCTGTCGATTTGGGTAGCCTGCAGAATCAGAGCGTCAAGCGTTGCGGGGATGCCCACCCGGGCCAGTTCATCCTTAAGAGGTTCCGAGAGGCCTAGGCGGAACTGGTGACGCAGGGCAGCGTCATTCCAGTTAGTATCCGCGCTCCAACGCCGGAATTCGGACACGTAATCTTCCACGGCCCTGCGGCCTTGTTGTAGGGAGCATAATGCGGCTTCTGCAGTGGCCGCCTGAAGGGGGTCCTCATAGAGGAGGTCCATTGCTTGAAGGAAGGAACTTAGCAGGTCCAGGCAGACGTCCTTGTGTTCCAAGAGATGATGGGCCCATGTCTGGGGTTCTCCTGAAAGTAGGGAAATGACAAAACCCACCTTGGTGGATTCAAGCGAGAATGTCCGGGGCTGTAACGCAAAGAACAGTTCGCAGGCGTTACGGAAGGCCCTGTATTTGCTGCGGTCCCCCGAGAATCTTTCCGGAGTGGGGACCCTAGGTTCTGGTGGCAGCATTACCACAGATGGCGCAGGAGAAGTTCCAGAGGCCGGGGTGGATAAGGTCCGGACTTGTTCCTCCAGACGGGTGTACCCCTCTTGCAAACTTCTGACGGCCGAGGTAAGTCCGTCCAGGTGGCGGCACAAGTCCTCCATTGGAGAGGCTCCCTGCGTGGGCTCGGACATGGCTGTCTGGTACTGTCACGTACCTGGTAGACGAGCCCAATGTGCAGGGAGCGGCTTCTCGTAGCCTCTGATTCACGAGGCCCTGGTAGTGGGAACAGGGGCTCGCAAGGGCAGAGGGCACAAGTGCCTGACTGGTAAGCTGAGTAGGGGCCTTGAGCAGAAGCTGTAGTCCACGGCAGGGTGCAGTAGTGGAACACTCGTGGGAGAGCAGCAGAGCAGGTGAGGACAGACCGGGTCAAACACTGGCAGGCTGGTTCAGGTACAAAAGCGGGATCCAAAACGGGAGTCAGAGTCCAGGCCGGGTCAGTTCGTTGGGCAGGCAGAAATCAGGTTAGAGGGATAAGCAAAAGAGTCGTCAAGGCAAGCCGGGATCAGAAGGGCAGGCAGCAAACAGGATACACAGAGGGAAGCCGGATCAGGTAGGAAGTTCAGCAGCGGGGTATCAATCAGCAGGGGTCTCAGGAAACGCTGTAGACCAGACAGCACTGGGCAGCATGACAGGGGAGTTTAAATACCCGATTCTGGCGCCAAGCGCCGTCACCGTGCGTGCGTGCGCGCTCCCACGGGCGCGCGCGCGCGTGCGCGCGCACCCGTTGCGCTATCGCGCACGCGCATGCGCCGAACAGTTCCTCCAAAAGCAGGCATTCTTTTGATGCTGCTGTTGCCAGGCAGATTATGTAAATGCCTTTCCTGACAAAGGGATTGAATTATTGGAGAAACGAAAAGAATTGGTGATACGACCGGCGGATAAAGGAGGAGGGATTGTTATACTGACCAAGGAGTTTTATCATAAACAATTACTTGGGATGCTAATTGATGATGACACATATAAAAAGTTAGAAAGAGATCCAACCCCGCAATATGAAGCTGATCTAGAAAACCTTATCAGGTCTGGTTATTGCAAGTGGGTACTCACAGACAAGGAAAGAAGATATTTGGTTCCCAGCAGCTGTAGGATACCGACTATCTACACGCTACCAAAGATCCACAAAGATATCCATTCCCCTCCAGGGAGGCCCATAGTAAATAATGGAATAGGATCAGTATCATCTCGAATTGGACAATATCTTGATGTGTTCCTCCAAAAGAGTGTGACTATGACCAAGGCTTATCTTCGGGATACAAAAAACCTATTACAATTATTGGAAACAATTGATCTAACAGGAAAAACAGAGATTTATTTAATAACCGCAGACGTCTCTTCCTTATATACAGTGATCCAGCACGATGATGCTCTCTTAGCTCTGAACAGGGCTCTCAGCCAAAGAGATGATCTAACACATAATCATAAGATCTTCCTAAGGAACGCTCTTGATTACTGCTTAGGACACAACAATTTTTGGTATGATGGCAATTTTTACCTACAAAAACGAGGAGTTGCAATGGGCGCTAAGTTCGCCCCGAGTATTGCTAACCTCTTTATGGGGGAATGGGAGGATAAAACCATTTTTGCTGTGAAAAGAGATGCACTACTATTATATAGACGCTATATTGACGATCTCATCTTTATATGGTCAGGTCCTCTGTCCACTCTGCAATCATTCCTGGAGGAGTTGAATGATAACACCAACAATATTAAACTCACCTATGAAATTAGTGATAAGAATATACATTTTCTTGATGTTAATATATATAGATGCGGTGACAGACTCGGTACCACAGTATATTTTAAACCTACTGACTCCAACAGCTACCTCCCCATACAAAGTGGTCATCATCCGTTGTGGCTAAGAAATATTCCTAAGGGACAGTTGACCAGAATAAGAAGAAATTGCACAGAAACTGCTGATTACAAAACACAAGCGTTGGTCATAAGGAATAAATTCATTGAAAAAGGCTACCGAGAACAGTTTCTGGATCGTATTATTGAAGATATCTCTCTGGTACCCAGGACACATTTTTTGGCTGATACAACATTAACACCGAAGATCAACAAGCAGGAATGGAGTTTTATTTCTGGCTTCCACTCCCAGTATAAAGAAGTGGAAGCTATCTTTATGAACCACTGGCATGTTCTATTAATGGATAGAATTTTGAAACCCTCATTACCCTCAATCCCAGGCTTCATATATAGAAGATCTCCTAATTATGGAGATAAAATTGTCAAAAAAGTCATCGACCCTCCACCAAGACCTCCTTCTATTTGGGACCATGATGGCTTTTATTCATGCAGAAGATGTCGTGCATGCAAAGAGGTCAGAACACCGATAAGAGCACTGAATAGCTTTACATCTACCTCAAACCAGAAAGAATTTAAGATAAAAGAATTGATCACCTGCAATACAGCTTATGTAGTTTACGCCTTACAGTGCCCATGCGGTCTGATTTATATTGGTCGCACTAAGAGACTTTTGCGAATTCGGATCGCTGAGCATATAGCCAACATTAAGTTAGGCTTCAAGGACCACAATGTCTCACTACATTTTAAGTTGTACCACAATCAGGACCCATCTGGATTGAAATTCTGGGGTATAGATCATCTCAAACCTTTTTGGAGGGGATCAAATTTGGTACGGGAGCTCTCGAAGCGTGAAACCCAGTGGATCTTCTTGATTGACACACTCTCTCCGAAAGGGTTGAATGTTGATTTAGACATAAATTGTTTTATCAGTGATCTCTAATCCTCATACCTATAGAGCAACCAACATCCTTTTATATTGTTGTTTAATTTAATTTAATTTAATTTATTTTTATATTAATCTTAATGGATATCTAACACCATATTATCACATTCCTACCGCTATTTTATGAGACACATATATATGATAGATTTTATATATTTTATATGTTGTTTTATAATTATCGATTTATCCTTGATTTTATATGTATGTGTATATATATATTTTATCTGGATGTGAGGCACTCTCATATTCTTATTAAGTTTTAAAAAAAAACATCTTTTATATATATCTTATCTACCTTCACGTTTAATTCTCTTATTTATATTTGAGATTTGGGCCATATTTCCATCGATTGATTGATACATTGTTATCCATTAGATTAGCTATAACCAGCCTTGCTGATTAATATGTCAGTGGTGATAGTATCTTGTTGTGCGTTTTTTTCTTGTTCTTCCCACTGACAGTATTACCAGTCTCAGCGTTCACTGGTTCTAATGGAATACAATATCTTATATATTATTAGAGACAACAATCTGTCATTAACTATGTGATGACGGAGTAATCACTCAGTGACTCCACTGTGTATATTTGTATATATACACATATATCTCATTATACTGATTTTATGTCATTTTTTAAACTATAGTAAATTAATATTACTAGTAAGATATCTCTCAATTTTTTTCCCATGTGTTTAAATATTATTGTTTTTCCATAACTATGGTTTTATTTCTAATACCATCCAGCATCTACTGGTATTGTAAGATGTATGTTTATAGAACTTGTTTTCATAAGTACCTCCGCGCTCTATGTTTAAAGTGGCTGGCCGTCAGCGTACTATCAGGTGGCAGATGCTAGTGCCTGTCATCAGTTGCCATGGTGCACTGATTGGCTGCCGGTCTATGAGCGGAGGTATTTACGGACTGTGTGTACGTCGCTCTGTTACGCCCTCTGTTGAAGTCACATGACGAAACGCGTCAGGGCGTAACGACGACTACACACAACCCGGAAGTGACGAGTGCGCTCCAAGGTTGCGTTCCACCGCCTTCCATCTCCATCAGGAAGTGTCTGCAGGACTTGCGGACGCTCTGCGGGACGACTGAGAACGGTGATAGCGCCCTCTGAGGCCACTATATGCTTTTTTACTGCTGATTTATCGTACGTAGGTTTTTTAAGGGGTCTTCTAATGTATGGGAAGCAGTTTATCTAATAAACAGGATTACGCTATGTTTGCTGTCATTTTCTGTTATTTATGAGCTGCTGTGGAGCCCAGTACATTGGTGGATCTGTTTAAGGAGTGACAAGCCAGGACAGAGTAGCTGATGTTACCAATATTACTGAAGGCACATTTGTTTTGTGGTTCCGGTGAGTTTGAACCCCAGAGGGGATTATTTCATCACGCGGTGGAGTGCAATTGAATTCTGTATTGGTGGAAGGTGCACACTTATGGACAATTGTTGATACTCACCTCTTTATTCTCTGGACTGACTCTGTTACAACACCACGTTTAAGACTTTTATCAGTGGCTTGCCCACGAGTCCACTTATTATTTTAGATGTAATTTTTTAGCGCTGTTTGGTGTGAACTAATGTTGCAAGTTTTATTTGTTTTATTAATTCACCTCGTTTTCTACATTTTGATATTTTTACAACGGCTGCTCAGCTAGTTAAAATATTCTGAGTTTATCAGTATATATTTTTTTCGCTTCTGTCTTACTATTACTACATTTTGTGGGATTGAATTGGCGCTGAGTGTGTGCTCCAGAAGGCCTTTATTGAACACACCTTATTTCCATATATATATATATATATATATATATATATATATACTGTATATTTTTTTTCAAACACCCTAGAGAATAAAATGGTGTTGTTGCAATACTTTTTGTCACACCGTATTTGCGCAGCGGTCTTACAAGCGCACTTTTTTGGGGAAAAAAACACCTTTTTGAATTAAAAAATAAGACAACAGTAAAGTTAGCCCAATTTATTTTTATATTGTGAAAGATAATGTTACGCCAAGTAAATTGATACCCAAGATGTCACGCTTAAAAGTTGCGCCCGCTCGTGGAATGGCGACAAACATTTACCCTTATAAATCTCCATAGGCGACATTTAACAAAATTATACAGATTGCATGTTTTGAGTTACAGAGAAGGTCTAGGGCTAGAATTATTGCTCTCACTCTAACGATCGCGGCAATACCTCACATGTGTTTCAACACCGTTTTCATATGCGGCGCTGCTCACGTATGTGTTCGCTTCTGCACGCAAGCTTGTCGGGACAGGGCGCTTTAAAAAAATAAATTATTTTTTCTTATTTATTTTACTTATTTTTTATTTTGTCCCTTTAAGAGCATTGGGGCGGAAGTGAAGTTTTGACGTCACTTCCACCCTGCAGTGGTATGGAGAAGGGGGGGGGGCATCTTCCCCTCACTCGTCTCCATACCCAGCCACGGACAGGACGCGATAGCCTCCGCCGCTGCCGACGGCTCCGGTAAGCGGCGGAGTGCACCGGAGAGCAGCGGGAGGGGTCCCTCTCCCGCAGCCGATAAAAGTGATCTTGCGGCGTATCCGCCGCAGAGACCACCTTTATCTGACTGAGGATCGCCTGCTCTTGAAGAGGGTTGCTAGCTGCTACCATAAAAACTGTATTCCTCATAAAAATAGCAACGTATAACGACAGCGGACGGTCCGTAAGTGGTTAAACACCATATCTCTACATGTGTCTGCAGGACTTTCTACTTAAATGTTTATCTAAAAATAGCTACATATAAAGAATACTACCATTTGTGAAAATAGCTACATACAACAAATGCTTTGTGAAAATAGCTACACATAACGAATACGAAGCAATTTATTTAGGGATATGTTATGTTTTTGCAAACTTATCCTCATTTGTTTTTAAACCCTTGCAAAATGATAACATTGAATACGGCTGTTACATGGCCATAGTGTTTTATATTTCTATTCATTTCTATTTATTTCTATTTCCATTAATTTCCATTAATGAAACCTATTTTCAATAGTGTTAATCGCTTTACACAAGATTCCTCAGTCATTTCATTTCAGTTAGTCTATAAGTTGTGGCTATCGTGGGTGGTTGCCCAATCTCTGCTCTCAACACCAGTTCTGTTTCAGGAAGGGTTTGTAACCCCCTGCCTATGGATGTGTTTCTCAACTATGTATATTTTATTTAAGCACTTAGTAAGCAGGTGCTGCTTTATAAGCTGCAAGCAACTTTCTTCTCCAGACTTAGGAAAGGTAGTTAAAAAGTTACAAAAACACTTTAGTTTTATGAAGTTTGAAGAAGCAACAATAAATCTGTACTCTTATGTCCCTCTGAGCCCTTCACCCAAGTGCAGTAAGTGTCTCTTACCAGTATTCTCTACCCTGCCTGCTTGTTAGGCCAGCACCCCAGTGTCCTGTGCTTTTACAGAACCTCAGCCCTAGTGCTTTTCTGATCAACTGTAGCCTGCACCCTCTGAGTATTCCTGCTGTCAGGTGTGCTGGCTGCACAGACAATCCAAGATTACAGTCCTATTCATGACAGATTACAGATTTTCATGACACTTTAATGCCGCATACACACGGTCGGAATTTCTGATGGAAAAAGTCTGATGGGAGCTTTTCATCGGATATTCCGACCGTGTGTATGCCCCATCAGACTTTTCCAATCTGAATTTCCGACGGACTTAGATAGAGAGTAGGTTCTCTATTTTTCCGTCGGAAAAAATTCAGTTCGGAATTTCCTATCGTGTGTACAAGTTCTTGGCAGTCAAAAGTTCACCGAACTTTGGTGTGACCGTGTGTATGCAAGGCAGGCTTGAGCAGAATTCCGTCGGAAAAACCATCCAATTTTTTTGCGACGGGAATTCCACTCGTGTGTACAGGGCATTAGTATAACAAAATGATTTTCTGTTTCTTATACACTTAGTTTATTGAAACAACAAGGATTCAACAAATAAAAAGTTCTTCACAATTTCTTTAAAAATGTTGCTTGTGGTTCTTGTACTCATTTGCCTTGACCTTCTATTTTTCTGGGCCAGTACATTATTAGCATGCCCCAGTCAACTAGGGTATCAATGTTTGTTATTTGCCCCTGGATTCCATATACTGTAGCCCTTAATCTAAATTTATATCTCTGGCTTTAATACACTTCCTTTCATTTTGGCCTATAATGCAGCAATGAAGGGGCTCTCTCTCCTGCTCTCGTCAGGCCAGTGACCCGTGGTTCTTCTCACAAGAATATGTCAGAGAAAAATCTATCTATGTGTCAATGTACCTCCACTCACTGAGGTACAGATGAAGTTGTGGTCCAGGATGATAGGACAGTCAAAATTAGAAGCGGCGCCCCCCTCCCCTACAGTTGTGGAATGCCGGCTGCCCGCACACCGGAAGCAGTGCGGCCGCTTAATGGGGGCGCTAGACTAATTTGCCTCTTAGCCCGGTCCGCCCCATAAGGCTGGCGCTACACTAACAGTGTAGCGCATGCCGGCGGGGACTCTTTCCGCGCTGCCCCCCTGCAAAGTGCTGCCCTAGACCTGGGCCTTGTTGGCCTAGGCCAGGATACAGCGTTGCACCCCATTCTAAAATGTAAAGAAGAAACAAATAGTTTTTACATAATGCAGCAACATCCACACATGTAGTACACCCTAAGTTAGAGATGGTTTATTCTTCCAAACACACCTTTGCATACTGATACTGACTAGTATGCCAATGTTTCTCTTCTCCCTCAGTTTCTCTTCCTCACTCCACTAATGTGATCCCAGTGCTGAGGCTGCTCCCCACAGTCAATTCAACAGGGGAAGTCTTACTTGATAAATAGTTAGACATTCCACTTAATACACTTCTTCTCTAAAAGCAGGCACTGACTGTCTGTGAATAAGCCCCAAATTCCTTTTTTTTAATGGTAAGGGCCCGTTCACTCCAGAATATGTTCCGGGAAACCTGCATTCGGTGCACGTTTCCTGCACCGCGTTTAAAACATACTTAGTGTGCGATCTGCTGTGGGTGTCAATGTATTTTCAATGACACTCCCAACACAGGCGATAAATGCAGTGTGTTTTGCCTGCGCTGGATCACATAGCACTAAATGTGACTTAGATTTTTCCTGTTAAAAGCTTCCCATGACCGTAATGCAGAAATTAAAGTAGGATCATAGGATGAAGAAAAAATCCAAATGATGAAGGCCAACTAAAAGCAAAACAAAAAGAAATCAAGAGAATTTCTTATTTTTTTTATTATGGTAGAAATAAAGACAAAACTTTTTTTTACTAGTTTTGGATAGAACAGTGGATGACCTGGAGATACCCCCATATATAAAGAAATGGGAAAGGGAATTGGGAACACAAAAGTATAAAAGAATTATAGATAAAATGATAAAATTGACCCACTCGTCTGCTATGGATAGCAGGACCGCAGAAATGAACTCCAAGTGCATTACAGGCTGGTATGCTACACCAGATAAAATAAGCAAATTTCAGGTAGGACAAAACGCAGAGTGTTGGAGAGGATGTGGAAAAATGGGAACAATGGCTCACCTGTGGTGGCAGTGCCCCAAAATCTAAAAATATTGGGAAAAAATCCTGGACTTGATAAAAGTAATTACCGAGAAGGAGATTAAAAAAGATCCATGGACAGTTCTCTTCCATGGAGGAGAGGGAGGAGTGAAACAGTACAATGTGTCACTGGTACCCCATCTGTTAAATGCGGCCAAAAGGCTGATTCCAAAAAAATTGCGGGAAGTGGAAAGCCCATCAATATGGGAATGGATTGATTCCGTTGAAGAAACATACAGTATGGAGGGACTGAAATATGGGGTTGAGGAGGAGAAAAAAGGATTTTAAAATAAGTGGGATTGTTGGAAAGAATTTAAGAAAACATGGAGCTATGCAGAAAATCTGAGACGCTAGAGGAAAAATAAGTAGAAAATAAGAGGTAGATGGGAGGAAGGGGGGGGGGGGGTAGATAGTGGGGAGAGGGGGGGTAAGAGGGTGAAATAGAGTTTATTAGAATTGTGTCTAAGTATACTGAGCTGAGAGCTTTCACAGCATTTATTAGATTGCTTATAGGCATCTCTTTTGCTTGATATATGGAAATGTTCGGATGTATCACCACTGTAATTTTGATAAAATAAAGAATTAAAAAATAAAAGAATAATGGAAGGTTATAAGCCCTGTCAGTTGTTTTGCCATCTGTGTCCCATTGGGGAGATTTCCCTTCACTTCTTTTCCGATAGCCAAAAAGGAAGCAAGAGGAATTCCCATCAAAGTGAGAAATTCTCTTGTTATGACCAGGGTAACCAGAACTAGTGTCCCCATTGGAAGATTTCCCCTCTATTCTTCTTTTGGTGACAATTCAAAGTTTGGGGTTTTCTTTTACTTTCACTCTTAGTAAAACGGTTAAACATGACAAATAGAGAGGGTGAATCTCCCAAACAGGGGCACAGACCACAATAAAACCTGAGAGGTGTCAGGGCAGATCCTGTGACATCATCGTGCTCTACTAGGAAGCTAACAGCCAGCTACAGGTGAACACAGGGTGGAGTAACTGCAAAAGGCTAATTGACCAGAAGGGGATCCTACACCCCATATGTACCCAGTGAGCCACCTGCATGCATCAGATAGAGTGCACCTGTAAATTTGAGCGACCTTACTTTTTTTAATAAAGGTCACCTTTTTATACAGTTAAACACAATGTCCGAATTTTCCTATTCATAGGACAATATGTGAATGAGGCATACCATCTAAGGAGCAAGAGTCCAAGGACCATCAGGGAAGGCGCAGACCACTTGATCTATATCCATAAGGGGAAGGAAAGTTCAGACCCCTAACAGGGTCTCCCTTGGGAGGTGAGCGCATAGTTTGACCGGCAGAGGGCACTTCATTTTTTTATCAGAGAAGCATGCTAATTTCACGGAAGTTTTCTGCTGGGTATTGTAGAATATATGATTATTCTCTCGATATTTTGTAAACTTATATTGATGAGAAAAGTCCAGAAATAGAAAGTCCTTCCATATCGATAACTTAGTCCTATTCTTAAGATAAATATTGTGTGTCTCATAAGATGCGTGGCTTCTCATGTCTACAGTCAAATGTGCTTCAAATTGTCTCCCCCTCCTAACCTTAAAAACAGTCCTTTTCTTTCAATAAACGCAGGCTTCTATTCGACCACCTCCTCCTTTTGCGTATCAGTGGGGGTTGACTTAATACTAGACGACTAGCTACTAAAAAATCAAGGGGGGGGTGGAAAGGAAACCAGCTCATAGCTCCTAATTAGTAACATATGTAAGCTTCTCCAAAGAAATGCACAGACTATAATTAAACCTTATAAATATATTCGCACAAAGACTGTAAAATCTATTTATGTCACTTTTTCTTAATCTAGAAGAAATAAATATATAAACAAATTATACTATTAAGATCCAACCATGCCTGGACTGGGACAAAAAATAGGCCCAGCATTTTTAGACCGAGCAGCCAACTTTTCCAGGGACCCGTGGGGGTTGTGCCAGTAGACATTCGTGGGGGTGGCTGGTGTCGGTTCTCCACACTGTAATGTGCAGGACACTGTGATATAAAGGGGACTGCACTGTAAAGGGGCAGTGCAATGATTACAGTGCCCCTTTACAGTGCTGTCCCTTTTATATTACAGTGTCCCAGTCCTATTGTGGCCATACAATGCTAGTACTGTCTGTCTACTATTGTACCCACACTGCCCAGTGACACTGACCTGCTCTCTCTCTGGTGGTGTGGGTACAGTGTGGCTCTCTCTGGTGGTGCAGGTACAGCATGGCTCTCTTTGGTGGTGCGGGTACAGCGTGGCTCTCTCTGGTGGTGCGGGTACAGCGTGGCTCTCTCTGGTGGTGCGGGTACATCGTGGCTCTCTCTGGTGGTGCGGGTACAGCGTGGCTTTCGTGGCTCTCTCTGGTGGTGCGGGTACAGCGTGGCTCTCTCTAGTGGTGCAGGTACAGCGTGGCTCTCTCTGGTGGTGCGGGTACAGTATGGCTCTCTCTGGTGGTGTGGATACAGCGTGGCTCTCTATGGTGGTGTGGGTACAGCGTGGCTCTCTCTGATGATGCTGGGGCTATTAGTTCCCCCAGCACAGTCCTCTCTTTCTTTTTCCATGTCCTCTGTAGTAGCTGCTACAGCCTGGCCTTTTTATCAGGGGGAACTTGTTGGAACCCAGCTCCACCACCTCTGGCTCAGCCCCTCGATGCCTGCTCACCAGAATCACAGAAGTCTGGTTTCTGTGTTTACAAGTGACAGCTCTGTGCTCTGTGTGTAATGCAATCCTGGCATTTAATGCCCCTTTAAGACCCTCCTACTGTTTTTGTGAAATTTGACTGAACACACCCACTATATGATGTGATTTGGAGGGTGTGTGTAGGGGATGGGTTTTGTGGGGCCGTGGTTAAGTTCCAGCACCTATTGTTTGAGAAAAAAGCCCTGGCTACAGCATAGCACTCCTCACCTTGTTTCCGGGTTTTCTCTTTTCCCCCCAGCATGCTGGGGACTGTAATCTGCTTCCTGCTGAGAACAATTGGGCCACCTATCTCTGGGACTACATGATGCACCTCTAGTTTCTTCTGATTGGCCCTCCGCTGTGGCCAATGGGGAGGGAAGAAGAACAGGCAGGAAATCCTTCTCTCTTCCCCTGTGCTTCCGACATGAGTAGGGGAGGGGGCGAGCAGGGGAAACCTTGTGACAGCAGCCTGCAGCTCTCCCCACCTTACCCCACCGATCGGGCGCCCATGGCTGGAGAAGGAGCAGACAGCGGAACTGTCAGCACGGCTCTGAGGCTGAGCTGTGTGTGAGAGAAACACAGCCCAGCCCATGCAGCCGCTAGTTCCGCCAGAGATGACACAGGCATGGCCGCATAGCGGTGGGCGAGTGGCGGCCGTGGCCTGTGTTAACCCTGTTCAGGCCACGGTCGCCGCTTACCTCCCGCTGTGTGGCCTGATCATCAACATGCAACGGAGCGGGTGGCCCCGGACCACTGGGCAATTGCCCGGTCTGCCCTATGGGCAGTCTGGACCTGGATCCAACGCATTCATACATATGTTAGTAATGTTAATAAGAAAATATTAGATATCAGATTAAGGAAAGCTTCTAACAGATATATGATCACTTGCACAGCATGCTTGGACATGTGCACCAATTTAATGGACTGGATATTATGATTTTTGTAAAATGTATTTATATGATTTACAATTTAAATACCGTATTTATTGGCGTATAACACGCACCCTAACTTTAAGAGGGAAGTTTCAGGAAAAAAACGTTCCACAGCCCCGTGCGTATAACACGCAGGCACAGTTTACCCTCTATGTTCAGGGTAAAAAAGTGAGTGTTATACGCGAATAAATACAGTAAGTTGGTATAGTTATTTCAGTTTGAAAGTCTGCTTTGAGTATGAACTTATGTTTCACTATTTTGAGCTTGTCACTATAAAAGGATTTACATAGACACATTCATACTTTTGAAAAAGAAAAAACTGCGCAAGTGAAATAAAAATTAAAGCTGCAACCGACAGTGTTATACT
Organism: Rana muscosa; assembly: GCA_029206835.1. NCBI lineage: Eukaryota > Metazoa > Chordata > Amphibia > Anura > Ranidae > Rana > Rana muscosa. The sequence goes on along the minus strand of CM055117.1, from coordinate 544,301,037 downwards.
ACACCAAACAGATAATAAAGGGAAAAAAGTGGTCGAGTTAAGAGAGGAACTAGAGGGGGGAGGAGAGCTCAGTCCAAAAAGAGCAAAGATGTAGGTGATGCTGGAATTTTTAATTTAAGCTCTCACACACTAACGGTACCAGAATTAACTGTTTTGGACAAAGGTCTGAAGTTTGCTCCACCTCAAAATATGAGCAAATTTCAGACCTACATGGACATTCATAAATATGTCCGTAAATTGAATGTCCAGAGGTATCTGGCTTCCAAACCTTTCAGTTCTTCTGTCAATCTTACTGATCACATCTCCCATTCCGGGCTTTCGAATGCTTCCCTTTTCAACCCTCCAGGTCATCTGTCTCCCTCTTTGAGGATTTTTAGAGACTTGGCACTAAAAGAGTTAGATGCCATGCAGATCAGAGTACACAAAAATAAAAGGGATATAGAGCTGGGTTTGAATTCTTTGTGCTCCAACAAAAATGTTGTCATCCGACCGGCTGACAAGGGGGGGGGGGGTATAGTCGTATTGAATAAATGTGACTATATGCAAGAAATGCACCGCATCTTAAGTGATACGGCCACCTATACCCCATTAACCTCCAATCCTAATTCAAAATATAAGGCACTTTTGGAGGTTATTGTCCAAAGAGGTTCGGATGACGGGATCCTCAATAAGAAGGAACGGTTATTTTTGGCGCCTAAGGCACCGCGAATTCCGATAATATATTATCTACCCAAGGTGCATAAGAGTCTGACTTGCCCCCCGGGACGTCCCATTGTTAGTGGGATAGACTCCATCACGTCCCGGGTGGGCAAGTACATAGACTTCTTTTTGCAGCCCATAGTGCGGAAAATCCCTTCCTTTTTAAAGGATACCCGCCATGTGATCAACCTCCTTTCTGAAATAACATCTAGTGAAGGTATTTGGCTGGTCACAGCGGATGTCACATCCCTGTATACTGTGATCCCCCATCAATTGGGTTTGGACGCAGTTCGCCATTACATGGATCGCGACTCCGACTTTCTCCCGGACCAAATCAGCTTTATTATGGAGTTATTAGAGTATGCAGCTACTCATAACTTCTTTTGGTTCAATGGGGAGTTTTATAGGCAGGACAGAGGTGTCGCCATAGGGGCAAAATATGCCCCCAGTTTGGCGAACCTTTTTATGGCCAAATGGGAGGAGGATGTCGTCTGTGCTGACACCAGGCCCGATGTGGCCCTGTGGGCTCGTTACATAGACGACATCCTCCTCCTATGGAGGGGTAGCCACCCTGACCCTTTAGACTTCATGGATTCTCTCAATAACAACTCTAGAGGTATCCATTTAAGTTATGTGGCTAGTCAGGATCGGATCAATTTTTTAGATCTGACTATTTCGGTGGGTGATCGGGGTTTTACCACTTCAACCTTTTTTAAACCTACTGATAGGAATTAATTTATTCCCAAAGGTAGTTGTCATTATGCCCCCTGGTTGGGTGCTGTGCCTAAGAGTCAGTTTCTAAGATTAAAAAGAAATTGTTCGGACCACACCACCTTCTTAGCACAGTCCGATATCCTAACCAGAAGATTTATAGATAAGGGTTACTCTCCTAAGTCCCTTAAAGCTACCCTTGATTCAGTCAGTTGTGTGGACCGTGCTGTTTTGTTAAAAGAGAAAGTTAAGATGGATGCTGGGTCGTCATTTCGCACCCCTTTTATTACCAACTTTTCTTGCCAGCATTCTCAGATTAGGCACATTGTTAATAAACACTGGCATATTATGAAGAATGATAGGGTCCTCAATACCATTTTGCCAGATAGACCTCAAGTGGTTTTTAGAGGAGCTCCGGCTCTGAGGGACAGACTTGCACCCAACATCATGGATCCACCCATGATTAGACCCACCTTTTTTCCCAATCTCACTGGTTATTATCAGTGCAGGAGGTGTCAAGTATGCTCTTTGAATGGGTGTAGATCTAGGAGAACTACTCAATTTAGCTCCACTTGTAATTCCAGAACTTTCGACATCAAACCTTTTATTACCTGTTCGACGGAGGGTGTGGTCTATTTACTGCAATGCCCGTGTGGGTTGCAGTATGTGGGCAGGACCAAACGCCCACTTCAGGTACGCCTGAACGAACATATTGGTAATATTAGAAGAGGGTTCACAAAACACTCTGTGTCGAAACATTATCTGGCTGTGCATGATCGGAACCCTAAGGGTACTATCTTTTTGGGAATCGATAAATATAGCCCTCATTGGAGGGGGTAGCAATCTGGTCCAGAGCATCTCTAGGTTGGAGATGTCGTGGGTGCATAGGATTAAGAGCTACACCCCCTTTGGTCTTAACATAGATGTAGATGTGAATTGTTTTATAGACAATTCTTGACCTCTATGCCGACCAGTTAAAATGTACAAATTGAGGTAGGGAAGAGTGTCCTGTCTAGATCAGTGTGATTCCCTATTTATTTATTTATTTTGTATATTTCCCCTTTTTTTTTTTCCCTTTTTCCCCTCCCCCCCCTCCTTTATATGCACCTTGTATTATTCCCTCTTTCCCTTTCATAAGTTTGGGTCTAGACCTCAATGGGTTAATTGGGTTTATGTGAAGGAGGATGGAGCCGGGACTCCACTTTTGGATTATAAAGTGTCATGTTTAATTTAGTTAATATATATACAATTTTGGTACAGTGTCCAAATTATTGTTAATATATTGTTAGGATGTTGTTTTTATTTATAGTTTTTATTTTATAACAATTTTTTAGGATCAGGTTCACGATGGTGGCATACTGTACTAGCCTTGGGTAATTCCTTGTGTTCTTGTACACTCAATGTGAATCTTGGGAATGATCCAGTTCGCCTTTTCCATTGGATGAGGTTCTCTCCTCCCTTTGGTTGTTATTTTTCAGCAATAGAGGATTAATCTCTATATGTAGTTGCTTTACTCCTAATGGTTTTTAGACCGTTTGTCGCTTTGCCCTCTTTTTTTTTTTTCTTTAAAATAGATTGTGTTTAATAATGCTATTTCTCTGCGCACATTAATCACTATTTGCTTTGGGTTTGCCAATCCCTTCATAGCATCTAGCGATATCCTTTCCCTCAGTCAAAATGGCGGTGCTTCGGCATCCCGCGGTTCACATCGAGGCTTGGCTGATTGAGATGGTTATATCAGAGCGGTACGTCAGAACGCCGCCCGTATCCCGTGAACACGTCTTTGATGACGAAACGCGTAGGGAGGAGCCACGTTCTGACATCATCGCGCCCAGGCTACCCGGAGGCATACGGGCTGTTTTATGTCTAAGAGCCGGCCGGCTTATTTTCGCTCTTTTCTATCTGCATTCATGCAAGTGTGCATTCGTCTTTTTTTATTAAACGTGTTAAAAGGTTTTACACTATAGTATATCCTTCTCTTTATTTACGGGGACCGTGTTTCCTATCATTGAGAGTTGCGGATCTCCTGGTCAATGAGACGCTGCCTGCCCCATACCCTTGGCTGGGGAATAGCCACAGGCTTTCTTTGATCCCCTGTGACAAGGGATCCATCATTTTCGGTAAGAGGCAGTATATCTATTGGTGGAGGCTGTCCTATCTTACACTTGCTCGTGGTGTAATACATTGGATCACAACCAGCACGGTGGAGGAGCATTCTTTGTGCATATGAACTTTACTGTTTGGACTATATGCGACAACTTCTGTGGTTTTTGGTCTATATGATTGTATCACACGTTCGCATCACTCACTTTCATTATTTTGTGTCACATATTTACTGTGTGAGCCTTTTGGCTCATTTTTACACATTCATACTTTTACCACTTAAGCTTCGTACACACGACCGGTTTTCTCGGCAAGAAAACTGCTGGGAGAGCTTTCTGCAGAGAAAACCGTTCGTGTGTATGGTTTCTCGGCAGGAAAACTGCCGGGAATCTCGACGAGAAAAATAGAGAACCTGCTCTCTATTTTTCTCATTGGGATTCTCGGCAGAGTGTTTCCTGCCGAGAAACCCAGTTGTCTGTATGCTTACCTGTCCAGGGAAACCCGTGCATGCTCGATGAGACTTCGACGCGTGCGCGGTAGCATACAAGGATAGTATAGGGTGTAGCAAGATGGCGGCAACGGCATCGAATGTGACGAGTGCCGGCTCATCGTAGTCGATGACGTCACCGCGTTCTTGCCATTCAAAAGAACGGCGGTTCTTTTGAATGGCGAGTGTGTACACAGGGCTTGGCAAGATAAGCTTGTCAGGAATCCCGTCGAGAAAACCGACGTGTTTTTTTGGACGGGATTATCGCCCGTGTGTACGAGGCTTAACTCCCCTTTTGTGGTCATCACTTTTATTTTCATCTATTTTTCTGTGTATTGGAATCAAGATACCGTAGGTATCATTATCACTTGGCATCACAGGAAACAGAGTAATAATTTTTCACTTTGGTTTATATTTGTGTTGTTAGTTAGAGAGGTAGCGCTTCACTTTTATTATAGCACTTTTGATTACTATATGTGGGAACACAGCTCAAGCAAGCCTGTTAATTTAATTAACCCCTTTCTTCTAGAATCACACATAGTAGCACAGAAGTCTTTATTATCTTTTTGCCTAAAACATGAGAGGTGTTTTAATCCCTCTCCCCCCTATCAAAAAATTAATAAAATTTTTTGCCCTTACTTACACTTGAAATACCTGAATAAATATTCTCCTTTGCTTCACTGTGACCTGTCTACAGCTAACATAAGACCAAGTGGGAGAAAGTTGTGTAAATCCCTGACATTTGCAAGCAAAGACTGAGACCTGGGTGGATTGGCAGTGTTGACAGAGTCCCATTTTTTGACCAGTCCTCACATACTATGGTAATAAAACTAAAAGTCTTGCTGACTGCAAACGATGGAGATTTTCTGACATTTTGTCCTGCTGTCACCAACTAATGGATTCTTTATTCTCTGTGACTAGAGTTTTACTTTAAAGTTTAAGATATGACATGACTGCAAAACAGCTTTTTCTTTCTGGGTCAGCTATCTTTGCCTATCCCTTGGAGGCAGAAGGAATCTGGTTTAAGAATATGCAGGCATAGCCTGCCAGCCCAAACTGGCACAATGTCCTGTGTAGAGAGCCAACCTAGGAACAGTATAGCTGCAGGGAGCCGTCTTATTGGAGACAGAGTTAGAGTGTTATGTGCACATACTTTTTATGTCACCACAAAGGGAAAATAGAAAACAAGTTATTGTGCAATACATGTATCCATTTTGAAATAATTTTTTTTTTTTACAATGCTTGCATTTTCATTTCATTTCAGACAATTGTCTAGATGTTTTCACCATTTAGGCAAATACAATCTTAAAGTAGAATAAGAATACTAAAATAAACTTATATATAATTTTTAGTTTAATATTCTTTTAACATTTTTAAAAGAATCCTATTTTTATATTTAATTTAAGGTGTTATGATAATAATAAATGCAAACAAACAGGCAGCAAAAATGCATTCTAGATTCCAGTCTGTTTTAATGGATCTTAAAATGTTATTTCAGAAAATTTGTATTTTGAGTTATTATTGTAATGTTTAACAGAAAGACAGTAGTTTTATCACCTTATTTTGTTTATCTAATCATTCTTTTTTTTTATTTTTTATTTAATTTCACATTATACAAACTACTTTGTTCAAAATTCTCATTCATAAAAAATATAGTTTCCCCCTATCTCTGCTCCCCTCGCCTTTCCCATACCACATTCCTTTAACATGTGTTATAATCTTCCTTCATTTATTCCATCTACCTCTCTTTTTTTCAGATTCACATTATCTCAGAGTATTTCTTTGTATTCTTGAACTCTTTCCATCCTTTCCAAGTATTTAAAAATTTTTCTATTCTATCTTCTCCGTAATGACACAATTCTACTATGTTATATATAAATTCTACCCTTTGAACCCATTCTCTTAGTGTTGGGCATTCCAATGCTTGCCAGTGTTTTGGGATCAGGTTTTTTGCTGCATTTATTAAATGTGGTATTATAGTTCTTCTTTTATATTGTTTTATTGTAAGTTTGGTATTATGGAATAAATAGGTTTCTGGATTATTAGGCATATCTACTCCCCTAATTTCTTGGATCTGTTGTATCGCTTCTTGCCAACATTTCTGTATTTTCAAACACTCCCACCATATACAGTATGTGTCATTGTTCTTCTTTTCCCACACCCTCACCAGCAAAGCAGTGTTTTCTCCTTTTGATATATATTCATTCTATATGTAAACAGTGTAATCTGTATTTATGCAGAGCTCATAGGCATACACACAGGGTGTGCCTGGTGTGCCTGGGCACACCCTAATGCCTAGGCACATCCAAGACACCTCAGGACTTTTTTACTGTCAGAATGTGTTAGAACTCTTTTTCGGCAGCTCAATGGTAGCTGAAGGTGGGACTATTTATCATTTGGATTTGTGTAACTTCTATAAGAACTACAGTCACCAGCAGCGGAGTAAACTGCATTTTCCGATACTGACTCTGTAGTTCCGGCTACAGCATCCCTTACAACTGAATATCACTTCCCCGCCAGCTGTCAGGGATATTGTACCACGTAAAATACAGAGGCAGCATCGGAAAACTCCTGCCTGCTTACACCACAGCTGTGGCTGCAGTCCTCACAGGAGTTAGTTACCGGCAATCCCTATGTCCCCTGTTGCCAGAAAAGAGAGCTTTGGATGCGCCCTTATTCATTGCAGAGCTCCTCTCTGAGGCAGCAGTGGGGGGAAAACTCATTCTCTCCTCAGGTTCCTGTCTGGCTGAGTCAGGGCTTTTACAGCTCCAGTACAGATGGGCGGAGCAGGAAGAGATCATCACAGTGCATCCTCAATCACCTTTCTCCTGTCCAGCACACAGCAGAGCTCTCCCCAGGCAGAATGAAGATGTCAGAGGACATATGGCTGCCTTTACCTGTGTGTACTGACCTTCTCTGCTTTCTACAATCTACACCATACAATATAGTGCTGCAAACCTGCCCTGCACTTTGCAGGCAAGCTTTACTGAAAGAGAAAGTAACATTCTTGAATGAGATAGGAATATACTGGGACTTCTGAGGTGCTATATAGATGTATTCCACATACACATATCTTATTAAAATTATAATTTTTTATTGATATGGTGTGTATGTGGAATACATCTATATAGCACCTCAGAAGTCCCAGTAATTCCTAACCTATAAAACAAATCTTATCATAAACAGCAAGAAATGGTATTCCATAATGCAGCCCAACTTCAATAAAAAAAAGTCTTTGAGCAGTGTGGGGGAGGGGGACGGGGTAGTCTCTCTCACCTGATTCTAATCTCTCTTCCTTCACCCAAAGCCTTGACATAATTGCATACCCAACAGGGACATTAACCCAGTATGGTATGATGTTGAGGCTGGATTGTGACCATTAGTAAAGTACACACAGGTAGTTTTTTGTTTTTCGTTTAACCCAGCAGGTTGTACGAACAGAAAAAAAACTGACCACTCAGGAGGAGCCACGGTACTAACTATCTGACATTAGTACAGCGATCTCCCCTGCTGAGTTACTGTGCTCTGACAGGGGGGCAGCCTTCCCACCAGAACACTCTAGCCAGCGCTCTCTGCCATTGGCTGAGTGTGCTAATCAGGAGCCAGTCAGCAGACCTTTTTGGTCATGCTCCTTCAACAGAAGCCAGTCAAAAGGCCAGCTTCAATTGGACCGACTCCAGTACACACGGGCAGAATATCAGCCAGTTTCTATTGAACCAGCCAATGCCACCTGACATTTGGCTCTTGTGTGTACTAGGCTTAACTTACTCAGATCCTGAATAGGACAAGTCACAGCAGTGGAGGGAGCCTGCTGGAGCAAGGAATAAGGTAAAGCTGGATACACACGGATTGAAATTTATCCAGTTCAGCAGGGATCACCTGAATTTCAGTTTGTGTGTAGCCCTTCTTGTTAGACAGAAGGCGATCATTAGATCGGCTTCTCTTGAACAGGACTGCTGGAAGCCTTGTTCAATTAGTGGCTTGCAGCCAATCGGCTGCAGCACTAATAAATGTATTCTAACAGGGTAGAGTCCCCGCTGTCAATACAGTGTCCCAGCAGGGGGGATTCCTGCATCCACATCGCTTGTGTAGGTGCAAGAACCTGTCAGCTAGTGACCTGAACAAAAACACCTGTGCACGTGTACCAACTTAAAGGATGTATTCACCTTTTAGAACATGTTACATCTTACACCAGTATACAGAGTGTAACATGTTCTAGTTGCCCCTTCTCCTTCTATGGGCCCTCACCCACACAGCCTCATCAATAATTCATAGGAGTCTGTGAATGTATAAATGACAAGTCCGGTCCAACACTGCAGCAGACAGACTTGTAGTCTAAGACCCCTTTCACACTGGAGGCGTTTTCAGGCGCTTTAGCGCTAAAAATAGCGCCTGTAAAGCGCCTGAAAAAAGCCTCCGCTGCAATCCCAGTGTGAAAGTGCTTTCACACTGGGGCGCTGCACTGGCAGGGCATCAAAAAAAGTCCTGCCAGCAGCTTCTTTGCAGCGCTTTAGGAGCATTGAATACACTGCTCCTAAAGCGCCCCTGCCTATTGAGATCAATGGTCAGCACCGCCGAAGCGCCGCTGCAGCGGCGCTTTTAACCCTCTAACCCGATATCGTCCGAAAAGCACCGCAAAAACTACGGTAAAGCGCTGCTAAAAATAGCAGCGTTTTACCGCCGACGCCCAGGCGCTTTCAGTGTGAAAGCACTCTAAATGAACTGTAGTACACTGATCAGCACACCTGCAGTCCATCCACACTGCCTACAGCTCTGAATTGACAGCCATACAGAGGTACAGGCACAGAGCTGTAGGCACTGTCTGCAGGAGCCTGACACTTCCCCCAAAATCTGCTGATCTCGAGTGCAGTACTTTGCAGGCCACTGTTTTAAAAAATTATAAATGCACATTTTTCACCGGCAAAAATATGTGCATTTATTATTTTCTAATAAAAAGGTGAACCTATTGTTTAGGTATAAGTCTTAGGTTTTATATCTTAATCCTCACCCCCTAGACCAAATGAGCATTAAACCCATGCAGTATGGGGGGCCCTACTGCAAGGATGGATTTTTTTTTATTATGAACAAGAATTTCAGAGAAGACACTTGGCGACAGGAACATAAATGGGGTTTGTGTGTGTAGCGCTACCCCCAGTTAAGAGAGCCGCTGATATTGATTTGGGCCCTGCAATGCACCGCCGTCAACCCCCGGCAATCGGCTCTAACCTCCCGTGGCACAGCTGGTGATAGAGAGATAGGACCGCGTGACCGCAACTGTTGGTGACGCAGTCCTATAACAAACATACACAGAATATACTTTAAAACTCCTATTAAAGTAAGCGGAACTGACACCAAATGTACTTTACCCAGATATTTTACTGAGGCTAATGGGCAAGTAATAAACAACAGTATAACAAGTTGCAGATCCCTGCAATAAACAGTAATAAAGATAAACAGAGTAATCAGAATAATAAAGTATTGCTATGCAACTCTAGCGCTGCCCTTTTACAGCTACTTCCCCTCATGGGTAGACTAACACCCAGCAATGTCTACCTATGCAGTCAGGCCTGACTGATCTAAATGGAAGTTCAGTGAAACAATATTCGCTAGCAATCTCTCGGTGGTGCACTTGAAGAACAACTTTGTAATCCCAACGAATAGTAAAGATAAAGTATCTGTCTTTAAACAGCTCTCACCACCTGGACAAGTCCAAGTCCCTTTCCTCCATCGATTCGTCTAGGAACAGGAATCCACCGACATCCAAGTCTTCAATCCTTCTGGTGTACTGCAGCAAGGAGGATTAGATGTCTCTAAGGCTCTGCTAGGCTGGCAGAGGGCTCTTTGGAAAGGAGCACACGGCCCGGGCTTCAGGCCTTGTGCACACAGCAGTTCAGCACAGACATCCTCTTGCTAGGAGAGGGGGGTCCAAAGAGGCTGACCAAAACTCCGCCTCCCCTTTATAAAGTCTGCCCCAGCAGTCTCTGTTCTGGAGCAATGCACCCTGGGTGCTGCAAGATGTACTGGGAGATGTAGTCTCTCTCTCCTCTGCTTTCACTTCCATAATGTCTCTTTACTTCCTCCCGACTCACCTCTCACCTGGAACTTCTTGTCTCTCTGCATTAAAGGGGAACACCCCGCTACACACTCCCCCCACTTGAACTCTTTGGTCCCCAAAGATAAACTTCAACAAATACTGTTTACCATTTTGGACAATGTCGAGCATGATGTTGGCATAGGGAATTCCCACCAAAACTTTGGGATGGAACTCTCTTGCCCACAGGTCACACTACCATGAGTGGCCTGCCTAACTGTGCCAGAGAGTGAGCTGGGGTTGCCCTCCACCAAATGGACGGTGGAAGGATCAGGTTGTTCAACACTTCTCCTAGCCGTTACAACAGAGTCCTCTGAGCTCGTCCCCATTTGGGGGTAAGTTAGTTTCTTGGGAGGCCTGATGACTCTGCGAGCCCTCTGCTCTCTTGGTGCTTCTGACTCTGGCACCACAGGCTCTTCTTCAGGAGTAAGTTCAGGTAACATTGCTGGTTCTGGAACCTCTGATTCAGAAGTCGATTGACGTATGGAATCTCTAGAGTCCTCCTCTGCGCAAGTGTCAGGAACATCTTCCCAGTAATCAGCTGAGGGACTGAAGGGTATGAATTCAGTAGCCTCCGGATTCAGCGTTGCATCTGGGGTATCCCCTCCATTTGGGAGATCTATGGCGGACATTCCCAGAGTCGAGGGAGGCCACAGCCAGTCCAGTTCTCCACCTTCTTCTGTACTCAATTGGGATGCCTCCCCATCTTTGGCTCGAGAGGTCTGGGACCGAGTGTTCGGCCTAGGAATATCCAGGATAGAGGCCGGTTCAGGGGAGTCTCTCACGGGAGGTATTCTGACTGCCTCAGCAAGTGGGAGCAGGTGGTTCCGATGCCACGTCTTCAGTGGACCCACCTTTCCTTCTGGCTTTAGTTTGCAGACAGGCAAACCGGGCAACTTCCTACAGACAACATAGGGCTCAGATCTCCACCTGTCGGCAAGCTTGTGTTTTCCAGGGACCCCCAGATTGCGTAGCAGTACTCGGTCCCCGGGCTGCAGATCTTGCACTCGAACCTTCAGATCAAAATTTCTCTTGTTGCGGGCCCCCCTTTGATCCAAAGCCGCCTGGGCTTGTTCATAGGCCACCTGCAAGCTACGTCTAAGTCTGTCCACGTATCCCTTGTGGGATGTAGCTGAGGTATTGTCTATAGAAGTGCCAAAGGCCAGGTCCACAGGTAGCCTTGCTTCTCTCCCAAACATAAGTCGATAAGGGGAGTAGCCAGTGGCGTCACTTGTGGTACAGTTATAGGCATGTACTAGGGCTGATATGTGCTGACTCCAGTGTTGCTTCTTCTCTGTTTCTAAGGTTCCCAACATGTTGAGCAGGGTCCGGTTAAATCTCTCCGGCTGAGCATCTCCTTGTGGGTGGTAAGGCATGGTTCTGGTCTTCTTTATTCCTAATGAATCCAAAAGTCTTCGGATCAACCGACTCTCAAAGTCCCTTCCTTGATCTGAGTGGAGTCTCTGTGGTAGTCCGTAATGGACAAAATACTTCTCCATAAGTATCTTGGCCACGGTGGATGCCTTCTGGTCTTTGGTTGGGAAAGCTTGAGCATAGCGGGTGAAATGGTCGGTTATTACCAGAACATTCCCCAATCCACTCAGGTCGGGTTCAAGGCAGAGAAAGTCAATGCATACCAGATCCATTGGGCCTTGACTCTGTAAGTGGCCCATTGGGGCAGCTTGACGGGGTAGGGTCTTTCTCTGAATGCATCGTGCACAGGAATGGCAATACTCCTCTACTTCTGCCCTCATGCAGGGCCAATAGAACCGATTTCTGACAAGCTGGAAGGTCCTTTCTGCCCCTAGGTGACCATGATGGTCATGCAGGGCAATTAGTACAGTCTCTCGGTGCTTCTCTGGAAGAAATAACTGCCACTTATCTTCTGAGTCATCAGAGGGGCCCCTTCGGTAGACCACTCCCTGATGTACCTGTAGCCTGTCCAATTCCTTCCTCAACAGGCGAGCCTCCTTTGAGGGGTGATGTAGGAATTTGTTGGGATCCTGATTCTCCAGGGCTTCGAGGACCAATCTCCCCATGGGGTCTTCCAATTGGTCACACCTCAACTCCTTCTTGGACAGTCTCGGTAGGTTGTCTTCCTCCAGTTGAGTTACCCCACAATAGTGTTTGGGGACTCCTACCATGGTAACCCCTATTTCTTCTGCTCTGGAGCCTCCTCTGGCTTGGAATTCAGCCCCTTGACAAAGGGCCCGCACCCCGTCCGGTGCCACTTGGGTCCAATCTTCCCAGTCATTTGTCGTGGCATGAGACCTCCGGGACAGAGCATCTGCATCCCTATTTCCGGCTCCTGGTCTGTACTTCAGACTGAAGTTGAATCCAGACAATGCGGCCAACCACCTGTGTCCGGTGGCATCTAGTTTCGCGGTGGTGAAGAGGTAGGTCAGGGGGTTGTTGTCTGTCTTCACAGTAAACTCTGCCCCATAAAAGTAGTCTTTTAGCTTGTCTACTACCGCCCATTTGAGGGCCAGGAATTCCAGCTTATGAGTGGGGTAATTCTTTTCTGAGGGGGTCAGGCTCCTGCTCACATAGGCCACTGGTCGCAGTTGTCCTTCATGTTCTTGGTAGAGTACACCACCTAGACCCTCATGGCTGGCATCCACATGTAATTCATAAGGTCTGGTAGGGTCGGCGTAGGCCAGGACTGGGGCAGTGGTTAAGCTCCTCTTCAGAGCATGAAAGGCCTCTTCACACCTTGGGTTCCACTGATCTTGAACTGACTCACCAGGCCTCCTGGGCCCTGAGTCATCCTCTTCCCCTTCTGCCTTTAGCAATTCATTCCACGGGCGGGCAATCCGAGCAAACCCCTCCACAAACCTCCTATAATAGGAGCAGAACCCCAGGAAGGATCTGAGCTCTGTTACTGTGGTGGGTCGTGGCCAGGAAGTGACTGCTTACAACTTCTCAGGATCTGTGGCCACCCCTTCTTCAGACACTATGTGCCCCAGATAGTTCACAGAAGACTGGTAGAACCGACACTTCTCGGGGGAAAGCTTAAGTCCCTCTTCGCTGAGTCTTCTCAATACTTTCTCCAACCTGGCTTCATGTTCTTCCAAGGTTCTTCCAAAGACAATGACATCGTCCAAGTACACAAGGACTTCTATAAGATTCATGTCTCCAACAGTCTTCTCCATAAGGCGTTGAAAGGTAGCAGGAGCTCCAGACAGACCCTGAGGCATCCTATTGAATTCGAAGAATCCCACCGGGGTTATGAAGGCTGTCTTCTCCCTGTCTTCTTGGTGCATAGGGATTTGATAGTACCCACTCTTGAGGTCCATCACACTGAACCATTTGGCTCCAGACAAACTTTGTAGGGCATCTTCTATCCTTGGCGTGGTGTATTGGTCAGGGATGGTTCTCCTGTTGAGAGTCCTGTAATCGATACAAAGCCTCAACGACCCATTCTTCTTTCTGACCACCACGATTGGGGAGGCATAGGGACTTCTAGACTCCCGGATCACACCAGTCTTCTTTAGTTCTACAAGTTGTTCCCTCAGATCCTCCAGATCTGCCAGGGGGACCCGCCTGACCCTCTCTCGGAAGGGCTTATCTTCTTGGAGGTGGATCCGATGGGTGGCACTTCTTGCACACCCCACATCGAATTCATCTTCGGAAAAGATCTTCTCCCACCTGGTCAGCTGGGCCTTGGCTCTTTCTTTCCAAGCCCTGGGTAGGTTCGGGTTTTCCACGGACAGTTTCTCCCAAACATCTCCTCCGTCACCCGTCCCCTTGACTTCGGACCAAGTGACCGGGGCAGCAGGGCTCACCTGACCAAGCAACACTCTGGCAGGGATCTCCATGGGTCCTCCCGTAGTGTTCCTAACACTCACCGGAACTCTGCCATGGGCCTTCTTCAGGGCCTTGAACGGAATCACTTCTGGTATCACTTCCAGGCCTGAGGACTCTTCCCTTGGGTCTGATTCCAGCATGACAAAGGGGCCAGGTTGTTCCCACGAAAGCTTCACAGTGGCCCTAAGACAGGTTACTTCTTCGGGCTGTAGCACTACTCCTTCTCTGCCAAGTCTCCACACCTTCCCTATTCCCTCTCCCGGGGTCTTCTGCTCTAAGACCAGTCGTTGGTAGGCCGTCTTTAGCATGGGATGGATTTTGGTGGCTGAATGGTTTCTCTCTTTCACTAGAGGGGTCAGGAGTCTCCTGACTAGATCCGTGTTTGTCCCAATGATCAGGGAAATCTTGCTGGCTCCAGGCGGCCGGGGACACACAACTGCCAGGGTGTCAAACACTTCAGCCTTCCCAGCCACGGATGGGTCGAAAGTCATCTTTATGGGCAGGTACCCATCATAAGGGAAACTCTGGGTTCCAAGTCCCCATATCTCCAGCTCTTCTATCTTCTGGATAGGCAGATGACTCAAGTGCCTATCATAGAAGTCCCGGTATAGTAAAGTCACCTGTGCTCCGGTGTCCAAAAGAGCTTTAGTATAGACTCCTTCCACTTGAATGGGCACAGTAGGAGACGGGCCCACCAGTTCCTTTGGGTATGGCCGGACTGGGGTCACCTCTTTTTTTTTGGCTTTCGACCCTTGCCCTGCTCCTTTTGGACTTTAATTTTTCCTGAGCCTGGCATGCATTGACTTTCTCCCTCTCAATGGGGGCACAAACCCGCTGAGGGATGTTATTGTTCCTTTTAGGTGGATGTTCCTTCTTTGGGGTGCTGTACTTCCACTGAGGGGTCTTGCCCCCTCCCTCTGGGGTACATTTTGGTGGGGGTGTACTATACCTCCTCCTAGGAGTTTTGTCTCCTCCATTCTTGGCCTTTTTTTTTAGTTTGGAGCGCACTGAAGATGATGGGCACCCGGTTGACTCCTTCACCGGGGCCCTTTGGAGTTTCCCGCCGGCTTGCAATTATCTGTTCTCTTCTTCTTTGGGCTGGAGCATACGTTAGCAAAGTGGCCACTCCCTCCGCAGTTATAGCAAATCACCTCTTCTCGGTCCTGTAGGGAGGCCGGTGCTGAGGTGTTCGGGAACAACTCCTTTCTTGGGCTTGGTTTCTCTCGTCTTCTCTGATCTTTCTCCATCAAAGAGGTCAGCATCTCCAACACTTGGGCCATTTGCGATTTCAGAGTGTCAACCTCTGCATCTCTTTCTGGGCTCTTGACCGAATGGACCAACACTGGTACAGGTGTGACATTCGCCTTGGCCACCTGCTGATCTTCCTGCAGCGCCTCTTCGTCCCTAATAATTTTTATTAGATCAGAGTAGGTTAGTGACATTCCTCCTCCTGAGGTTTTCAGGTGCAGCCAGACCGGGTCTGAGCGCCGCACTCCCCTCATGATCTGCTTCATGCGTGCTTCATCTGCATCTTTGGGCAGCATTCCCTTCTTCAGTACAATCTTGCATAACTGCCTGTTCAGCCTTCTAACATATTCTGACAGTTTCTCATTCGGCTGCTGGAGAGTGTGTTCAATTTGATAAATCATCTCTGACACCTTCTCCAGCTGACCAAACTCTTCCTGCAGCATGGCCAGGCAATCTTGAGCTGTACAGTTTTCATTTCCAAACCGGAAGCTCTTCACCGCTTCTGCCGCGGCACCTTTCAGACTTTCTAAGACTCGCTGTCTCTTCTGTGCCTCAGGCACCTCCCATGCTTCTACTGCCTGCAATGCCTGTTCCACCCAAGTGTCAAAATCTTCCTCCCCCGCAGGGACGGGGAGCTTCCCTGAGAAGGTGCTAAGCTTCCGGTAACCGGCCTCCACATGCACCGTACTGCTTTTCTGGCACTTAATTACAAGGTCTCCTAGAGCATTCAACAATTCAGGCCCTATAGCGGCCAGCGGTGATCCCGGGCTTAATAGTTCCTTAAGCTTTTCTGCTTTAGGGGATAGTGGTGGAGATAATTGTGGGAGTGATGGCTTTGGTGTCTGAAACCATTCTTCCTTCACTGGCAGCGTATGTATCAAGTGATAGATCTGATTATCTATGGCTTGTATACTCTGACTTTTAAAATGCTCTGGGATTTCGTTTTTCCATTCTACCAGTGCGTATGTAAACGAGATCACTGGATCTGGCCTAAAATCCATCACCCATGCTTTGTGGCTCGGAGACAGTAACAATACGAGCTGTTTCTTGTTCATACATCACGGGACACAGAGCAGCATAGTCATTACTATGTGGGTTATATAGAATTACCTTCAGGTGCTGGCACTGGCAACTTCCAAAACAGGAAGTACCCTCCCCTATATAAGCCCCTCCCATCCGGGAGTACCTCAGTTTTTTGCCAGTGTCTAAGGTGTTGGCCAAGGTTAACATGTATTCATCTGGGCTTGTGTACAGGTTCTCTGGGCCTTAGCAAGCTATTCCGGATCCGACCAAAAAAAGCTTCATAGCTAAACGGTCGGTACCCGGGCCTTGCAGAGAAGAGCAGGGTTTTGCCTGTAATGCCTCTCTTAGGAGGGCTGGACCCTGGGATCCAGAGCTCTGGTCATACCCAAAACCAAGAGGCTATCTGTGCAGGGTGCTATACAGGTCCAGGGGAGTGGAATCCTTGGGAACCCGGTCCCTGAAGGTCTAGTACAATGCCTGCCGTGAGAGGTGAAGTTTGGGCTTCTGTGGACCAAACAAAGTCCTGCGGCGGGGAAAAGGTAAGTGGGGGCCCCTCAGGAACTTGGTTCTATTGAGGGGACCCCCAAGCCTAATATGTCTTTCTGCCTGTTACCTAAAGGGTATTCCCGCTAATAGCTGTATATGCCTAAGAAATCCTAGAAATGTTTTTTCATAAGGGAAATTTTAAAAAAACTGTAAACCTGGAAATGTTTTTTCATAAAGGAGGTTTTAAAAAAAAAAAAAAAGACAAAGGTGCGGTACCTGTGTTTGTCCACTAGAGGCCGCTGTGGAACGTCTTTTTTCTTGGGACTATTCCTTCCATGGTGAAAGTCCAGGCAGATGAGTGAGCTCTCTATCAGGGAAGCTGCATTCCTCTGTCATGCTGCCAAGTAGTTTCCTTCCATCCCTGAGTCCTGGTGAAACAGGGACCCTGGCTCCTCTCCCTACATGGCGCCAAGAGCGCACACGTGCACGCGCGCGCGCGCGCACACATGCTTTCCTTTTATAAGGTTTAGCTTCAAAAAAGGGGGCGGAGCCTGGCGGATGACGCGCTCTGTGCGCCCAGCGCTTCTGTGCATGTGCAGGCGTCCCAGCAAGATAAAAGGACTCAGTCCACGCTGCTTGCTATGGACACAGAGCATGAAAAGGAGCTGGTAGCATGGTATAGGGGCTTACAGCGGGCGGTTGATACAGGCATCCCCAGAAAGACGCATTAGTAGACACCCACTGATGTACATAGCAGCAAATTGCATTAGACTATTTCAGTAAGGGGTGTATTGCGGCTGGAATACCTCAGCTTTGAACTAAGGAATATGCCGCCTAAAAAACTCCGAGATATACCTCTCAGGAAGTGTAGGGGGTCTCCATCGGGCTCTGAGGATCTGGAGCAGTCATCTGCACCCTCCTCCCCTGAGAAATCAGAAGTTAATACCCATAAGGAACCCCCGGGAGTGCCAGGTACTGCGGCTGTCCTCAGTCCACCTGCTCCTGCATATATAACAGAGGAGGTTTTTTCCTCAACTCTGGAGGGATTGGAGCAGAGATTGGCTGCATTGATCGCTTCTTCTCTACAGGAAAGAAAGCGCGCCAGATCTCCATCACCTCCATTAGAGTGCCTGTTGGCAGAGCAACAGTCCCAGGAAGGGACCGACCTACCTGAAGGGGATCAGGAGGAGGTTAGCTCTGTTTTTGAGGAATCGACAGTAGATGAACCATTTTCAGCATCACAGACTGAAAGATTGTGGGTCCAGACCCTAACTGACATGGTTCGATCTGCATTTAAAATGCCTCTTGTTGAACCATCAACTACTGCTGTCTCCTCATTGGGGTCGCTAAAAGCTCCCCAGGTTAATTGCTCCTTTCCAATACATCCATTATTGGAAGGACTTATATACCAGGACTGGGAACATCCTGATAAACTATTTGTTCCGCCTAAAAGGTTTCCGGTGATCTATCCCATGGAGGGAAAGTTCACCCAGAGATGGAATGTTCCTACGGTGGATGCAGCCATCTCTTCTGTGAACAAATCACTGACATGTCCAGTAGATAATGTTCAAATGTTCAAAGATCCAGTGGATAAAAAATTGGAATCTTTATTAAAATCTGCTTTTTCCACAGCAGGGGCTGTTACACAGCCAGCAGTGGCAGCTATTGGGGTCTGCCAAGCTTTAAAGGATCAAATGAAAATGGTCCTGAGGGATTTGCCAGACCAGCAGGCCAAGGCTCTGGCTGATCTGCCTAGAGCATTATGCTTTGCGGTTGATGCCATCAAGGATTCTATCCATCAGGCCTCCCGCCTCACGCTGTCTTTGGTACATATGCGTAGGCTTCTGTGGCTCAAAAACTGGTCTGCTGAAGCTCCCTGTAAGAAGCTCTTAGTTAGCTTCCCATTTCATGGGGAACGCCTTTTTGGCGAAGACCTGGATAAGTATATCCAGAAGATTTCCAGTGGTAAAAGTACTCTCTTACCGAGTAAAAAGAGGTCTAGGGGTCCATCTTTTAAGAGGACTACCTCTCCTATCCCTGCGACGTCTGCTACTAAGCAGTTCCGACGGCCTCCTCGGTCAAACTCAGGAGGTAAAAATCAGGGACAGCCACAGGGTAATAAAAAGCCCTGGATCCGAAGAGGTACTAAACCAGCCTCCAAGTCAAGCCTATGAAGGGCTGCCCCCACTCAAACGGGTGGGGGGAAGACTTCAGTTGTTCGCAGAGACCTGGCGGGAGACGATCAAAGACAGATGGGTGCTCTCCGCAGTAACTCTGGGATACAAGTTGGAGTTAAAAGAGTCTCCTCCGTCCCATTTTATGTGGTCAGGCATGCCAAGAGACCCTCTGAAAAGAGGGTCTCTCCTATTGGCGTTAGAACAACTATTGCTCCAAGGAGTAATTATGGAGGTTCCTATGGAAGAGTGGGGGTTGGGTTTCTACTCAAACCTTTTCACAGTCCCGAAGCCAAACGGGGACATAAGACCCATATTGGACCTAAAGAGTCTAAACAAATTTCTAAACGTCCGGTCTTTCCGGATGGAGTCGATCCGATCGGTCACCGCTGCCCTACAAGGGGAGGAATGGTTAGCCTCGATCGACATCAAAGATGCTTACTTGCATGTTCCCATCTTTCCAGGTCATCAAAAATTCCTACGCTTTGCAGTAGAAGGGCGCCATTTTCAGTTCAGAGCCTTACCATTCGGTCTGGCCACAGCACCACGAGTGTTCACAAAAATTCTGGCCCCACTGTTGGCCGATCTAAGAACACGGGGTGTAACGATAATGGCATACCTAGACGACCTGTTGTTGATGGACCACTCAGTTGCCAAGCTAGAAGTGGTAATTGTCGATACAATCAAGTATCTAGAATCTCACGGTTGGGTCATCAACCTGGACAAGTCAGCCCTACAGCCAGTGAAAAACCTGGTATATCTAGGGCTACGGCTGGATTCAGACCAGAGGAAGATTTTCTTACCTCTAGACAAGGTATCCTCTTTGAGGGCCTTGGTCCGTCTGCTTTGTGCAAAAAGACAGCCGTCCATACGCCTGTGCATGAGGCTGCTAGGAAAGATGGTAGCATCATTCGAAGCTGTGCCATACGCCCAATTCCACTCAAGGAATTTACAAAGGGCCATATTGTCAGCCTGGAACGGAAAAGTTCAGGCTCTAGACTTCCCGATGGCTTTGTCCCCTTCCGTTCGGAAGAGTCTCTGCTGGTGGTTGATCCCCCAGAATCTCCAGAAGGGAAAACCCTTCAGCCCGATATCTTGGAAGGTGGTCACTACGGATGCCAGCCTTATAGGCTGGGGGGCAGTACTGGAGCAATGGTCTCTCCAGGGCAGATGGTCAAATGTAGTAAAAACCCTGCCCATCAATCTCTTAGAGATACGAGCAGCCCGGTACGCTCTAGTAGCCTGGACATCCAGACTCCAAGGGTCCCCTGTCAGAATTCAATCAGACAATGCCACAGCAGTGGCATATATCAATCATCAGGGAGGCACCAGGAGTCGTGCAGCCCAGAGGGAAGTAAGTCACATCCTGGAATGGGCAGAAAAGCATGTCCCATGTATATCAGCTGTCTTCATTCCAGGGGTGGAGAATTGGAAGGCGGACTTTCTGAGTCGCCAACAGTTATGCCCAGGGGAATGGTCCCTTCATCCCGAGGTCTTCCGAGCAATATGTCAGCGGTGGGGAACACCGGATGTAGATCTGCTAGCATCCAGATTCAACGCAAAGGTGGACAGATTTGTCTCCCGGACAAGGGATCCCCTCGCTTGCGGCTCGGATGCTCTGGTGTTCCCTTGGGATCAGTTCAGTCTGATATATGCATTCCCTCCGCTACAATTGTTGCCTCGACTCCTTCGCAGAGTCAGGTTGGAGAAGAAGCCGGTGATCCTGGTGGCTCCAGCGTGGCCCCGAAGGGCCTGGTACGCGGAGATCATCAAAATGTCTGTGGGGAGTCCTTGGACCCTTCCACGTCGTCCGGACCTGCTTTCGCAAGGACCGATATACCACCCTTCCTTACTAACTCTAAGTTTAACGGCCTGGCTATTGAATCCCACATCCTAAAGAAGAGAGGTCTCTCTAACTCTGTGGTATCAACTATAATCAATGCCAGGAAGCCTGTATCCAGGCAGATCTACTATAGAGTTTGGAAGGCGTATATCACTTGGTGCGAGGCCAGAAAATGGCATCCACGTAAGTACGTTATAGGCAGAATTCTGGACTTCCTGCAGTGGGCTGTAGACAGGAAGTTTGCCTTAAGTACTATCAAGGGCCAGGTTTCGGCCTTGTCAATACTATTTCAAAGGCCCCTGGCTATGCATTCACTTGTCAAATCCTTTATGCAAGGTGTGACTCGTATTATTCCACCGATTAAGGCTCCCATATGCCCATGGGATCTAAATTTGGTTCTGTCGGTTCTGCAGAAGCAGCCATTTGAACCTTTGCGGCACATTTCCTTGGTTCTACTCACCAGGAAATTGATATTTTTAGTAGCCATATGCTCGGCTAGAAGAGTGTCGGAATTAGCCGCCATGTCCTGTAAAGAGCCATATCTGGTTATCCATAAGGACAGAGTAGTATTACGTCCTCACCCAGCCTTTCTTCCTAAGGTGGTATCGAGGTTTCACTTGAACCAGGATGTGGTTCTTCCTTCTTTTTTCCCCAAACCAAGCTCGGTAGAGGAAAAGTTATTGCATTCTTTGGATGTAGTAAGAGCAGTTAAAGCTTATCTAAAAGCCACTGCTCAGATTCGTAGAACGGATTCTTTGTTTGTTCTGCCGGAAGGCCCCAGAAAGGGTCAGGCAGCATCAAAATCTACTTTAGCCAAGTGGATTTGACAGGTCATAATACAAGCCTATGGCTTGAGAAGTAGACCGCCTCCGTTCAAAGTTAGGGCGCACTCCACGAGAGCAGTTGGAACTTCATGGGCAGTGCATCACCAGGCCTCCCTGGCGCAAATTTGTAAGGCCGCAACATGGTCTTCAGTACACATGTTTACTAGGTTCTACCAGGTGGACGTTAGAAGTCAGGAGGATGTCGCCTTTGGGCGCAGTGTGTTGCAGGCCGCAAAAGATCCTCATGCCTGATGGCGCCCAGCTTATGTATGGTGTATCCCCCCCCTCATGTGGCATTGCTTTGGGACGTCCCACATAGTAATGACTATGCTGCTCTGTGTCCCGTGATGTATGAACAAGAAAGTAGGATTTTTAAAACAGCTTACCTGTAAAATCCTTTTCTTGGAGTACATCACGGGACACAGAGCTCCCACCCCTCTTTTGGGGACACGTATTGCTTTGCTACAAAACTGAGGTACTCCCGGATGGGAGGGGCTTATATAGGGGAGGGTACTTCCTGTTTTGGAAGTTGCCAGTGCCAGCACCTGAAGGTAATTCTATATAACCCACATAGTAATGACTATGCTGCTCTGTGTCCCGTGATGTACTCCAAGAAAAGGATTTTACAGGTAAGCTGTTTTAAAAATCCTACTTTTATCTCCTCTTCCTTCCATCTTTCCCCCGGGAGTACAATGACTACCGCCGCGGTTGGATCGGCGCCAATCGCTGCGCACCACTGTGACATTGCCAGCAGGTCCATGCTGGTACTTCTGACCGGCTTGATTGCAGCGTGCAACGTACAAGGATCCCGGACTCGAGCCCCCACGTGTAGCGCTACCCCCAGTTAAGAGAGCCGCTGATATTGATTTGGGCCCTGCAATGCACCGCCGTCAACCCCCGGCAATCGGCTCTAACCTCCCGTGGCACAGCTGGTGATAGAGAGATAGGACCGCGTGACCGCAACTGTTGGTGACGCAGTCCTATAACAAACATACACAGAATATACTTTAAAACTCCTATTAAAGTAAGCGGAACTGACACCAAATGTACTTTACCCAGATATTTTACTGAGGCTAATGGGCAAGTAATAAACAACAGTATAACAAGTTGCAGATCCCTGCAATAAACAGTAATAAAGATAAACAGAGTAATCAGAATAATAAAGTATTGCTATGCAACTCTAGCGCTGCCCTTTTACAGCTACTTCCCCTCATGGGTAGACTAACACCCAGCAATGTCTACCTATGCAGTCAGGCCTGACTGATCTAAATGGAAGTTCAGTGAAACAATATTCGCTAGCAATCTCTCGGTGGTGCACTTGAAGAACAACTTTGTAATCCCAACGAATAGTAAAGATAAAGTATCTGTCTTTAAACAGCTCTCACCACCTGGACAAGTCCAAGTCCCTTTCCTCCATCGATTCGTCTAGGAACAGGAATCCACCGACATCCAAGTCTTCAATCCTTCTGGTGTACTGCAGCAAGGAGGATTAGATGTCTCTAAGGCTCTGCTAGGCTGGCAGAGGGCTCTTTGGAAAGGAGCACACGGCCCGGGCTTCAGGCCTTGTGCACACAGCAGTTCAGCACAGACATCCTCTTGCTAGGAGAG
This sequence comes from Rana muscosa, assembly GCA_029206835.1. Lineage (NCBI taxonomy): Eukaryota > Metazoa > Chordata > Amphibia > Anura > Ranidae > Rana > Rana muscosa. Next base: position 544,277,933 of record CM055117.1, on the reverse strand, counting down.
GGGGGTCCAAAGAGGCCGACCAAAACTCCACCTCCCCTTTATAAAGTCTGCCCCAGCAGTCTCTGTTCTGGAGCAATGCACCCTGGGTGCTGCAAGATGTACTGGGAGATGTAGTCTCTCTCTCCTCTGCTTTCACTTCCATAATGTCTCTTTACTTCCTCCCGACTCACCTCTCACCTGGAACTTCTTGTCTCTCTGCATTAAAGGGGAACACCCCGCTACATGTGTATTCAGTATATATATATATATATATATATATATATAAATATATATATACCGTATATACTCGAGTATAAGCTGAGTTTTTCAGCACATTTTTTTTGTGCTGAAAATGCCCCCTCGGCTTATACTCGAGTCACCTTTTTGCGCCTGATCTCCCGGAATTTGGGGACCCAGTACTTGGCACACATATAGCCCCACTCTTCCTCTACAAGTGTGCAAAGTTTGTTGTCCGGGGGACCTACGGCCGGGGAGCACCGATTTTTCAAAGCCAGGCACCCCTTCCATAGACTCCCATGTTAAACGTCAGTCTAGTCATGGACACAGTGAGGTATGGGCACAGTGAGGCATGCACATGGACACAGTGAGGCAAAGTGAGGCACAGTGAGGCATGCAGATGGACACTCTAGGCTTATATTCGAGTCAATAAGTTTTCCCATTTTTTGTGGTAAAATTAGGTGCCTTGGCTTATATTCGGGTCGGCTTATACTCGAGTATATATGGTATATATCTATATATATATATATATATATATATATATATATATATATATGAATAAAGGTGTGTTATATGAAGGCCTGACAGAACACACACTTAGCGCCAGTTCAAACTTGCAAAATACAAGGCAGCCTGAACAGTAAAATTCAAGGTATTTTTATACAAAACACATTAAATGGTAAAGCAGCTGTTTAAAATTAGTAAATAAATAAATAAAGGGTGGTAAAACGATAAACAGGTAAAACTGTAAATAAGTTATACACAAAACAGCGCTAAAATATAAACAAAAATAACATAATAGGACCCGTGGATCATGCCACTGAAAAAGTCCAGCACGTATGAAGAAATGACCAGTTCAGAGTATTATGGTGAGTAATATCACAAAAAAAGTCCAAGTGTGCACTTTCCACCACCAAAGACAATTATTTGGAATCCACCGTGTGATGAAAAAAAACCCCTAGGGGTTCACACTTACCAGAGGTAAGATATAAATGAGCCTTAAATAGAAGGTAACATCAGCTACTCTGCATAAGCAAATCTTCTCCAATCAGGGTACACCAATAAGGATGGGCTCCAAAGCAGACCATAAAATAATAGGAAGATAACAGCACAATAGTGTAATCCTGTTTATTTCAAATCTGTTAACCCACCAGTAGGAAACCCCTTTAACCAAACTACGTACATCAAACAGCAGTAAAATAAGCAATGAATGGCCCAAGAGGGCGCTATCACCATTTCCAGCGTCCTAGGGAGAGTGTGTGCGTCCTCACGGATCCTGCAGACACTTCCGAATGGTAGCTGTGAGCGGTGGAACGCACGCTTGGAACGCAGACGTCACTTCCGGGTCGCGGGTAGTCGTGGTTACGCCCTGACGCGTTTCGTCACCTGACTTCAACAGAGGGCGTAACGTCACGACGCACCCGCGATGTTTATATCACCATGTCTGTTGAACATCTGCCAATCAGCGTACTCGGCAACAGATGACGAGTGCGTACCTCTGATGTCTGATTGGACGCTGATTATGCATTGCACAAATAGAGAACATGGGGTCTATCTAAGCATAGACTTAATTGATGCGGAAAACAGCCACAAACAATATAAATATAGCATCACATATAACATGTAAATACTTGGTAATAAATAAACATCGACATTAAATAATAAAATCGACATTAAATAAGAACAATGTATTAAAGGAGGCTGCATAAACAGAGGAAAATATAGTTTTAAAATTATGTGCAGCAATAATAAATATAGATTATGCTGGTCACCATCCTCAGTCACTTAAACAGTAACAGAGCTATGAGTTCATATCTCTATATAGTGATAGTAAAAAATACATACATACAAATTATTATATTTGAAGTAACAAACGAAAGAGTCACTACTGATATATTATGAGACTAATGATGAACCTGAGAAACCATATAACTATTTATGCTGCATGTACATATATACTATTATTACATCACCTAATAAGACATGATGTCAATACTATAATATCTAGTATGTAATAAAGATATTAAATAGTATTAAAATGATAATAAAGACTGATGTGTATACTATGTAAAAAATTGATAAAAATATATATACTATATTGCAGCAAATAAATAATCACCCACAGAAGTGATTTGATAAGGATGAAGAACATACATATAAAAACTATGGGAAAATTATCTATGTGTGTATGTCAACATAGTAATGTGGCCCCTTGTAAATAATAGATAAAATACTCAATAATATATGGTTAAAACTTGTGTGTAAAAGACATATAAATAGAAGTAAAAAACATATAAAATATATAAAATACCTCCATATGTCTTAAAAATGACATCACGTTATAACCAATAATAAGCAGAACATCAAATATAGAGGAAGACATAAGTACAAATAATAAATGTGGCCACTATTAATCAATAATCACTGATGAAGCAATTTATGTCTAAATCCACGTTTAACCCTTTGGGCGATAAAGTGTCAACCAAGAAGATCCACTGGGTTTCCCGTTTGGAGAGTTCTCTAACGAGATTGGAACCTCTCCAAACCGTTTTGGAGAGGTTCCAATCTCGTTAGAGAACTCTCCAAACGGGAAACCCAGTGGATCTTCTTGGTTGACACTTTATCGCCCAAAGGGTTAAACGTGGATTTAGACATAAATTGCTTCATCAGTGATTATTGATTAATAGTGGCCACATTTATTATTTGTACTTATGTCTTCCTCTATATTTGATGTTCTGCTTATTATTGGTTATAACGTGATGTCATTTTTAAGACATATGGAGGTATTTTATATATTTTATATGTTTTTTACTTCTATTTATATGTCTTTTACACACAAGTTTTAACCATATATTATTGAGTATTTTATCTATTATTTACAAGGGGCCACATTACTATGTTGACATACACACATAGATAATTTTCCCATAGTTTTTATATGTATGTTCTTCATCCTTATCAAATCACTTCTGTGGGTGATTATTTATTTGCTGCAATATAGTATATATATTTTTATCAATTTTTTACATAGTATACACATCAGTCTTTATTATCATTTTAATACTATTTAATATCTTTATTACATACTAGATATTATAGTATTGACATCATGTCTTATTAGGTGATGTAATAATAGTATATATGTACATGCAGCATAAATAGTTATATGGTTTCTCAGGTTCATCATTAGTCTCATAATATATCAGTAGTGACTCTTTAGTTTGTTACTTCAAATATAATAATTTTTATGTATGTATTTTTTACTATCACTATATAGAGATATGAACTCATAGCTCTGTTACTGTTTAAGTGACTGAGGATGGTGACCAGCATAATCTATATTTATTATTGCTGCACATAATTTTAAAACTATATTTTCCTCTGTTTATGCAGCCTCCTTTAATACATTGTTCTTATTTAATGTCGATTTTATTATTTAATGTCGATGTTTATTTATTACCAAGTATTTACATGTTATATGTGATGCTATATTTATATTGTTTGTGGCTGTTTTCCGCATCAATTAAGTCTATGCTTAGATAGACCCCATGTTCTCTATTTGTGCAATGCATAATCAGCGTCCAATCAGACATCAGAGGTACGCACTCGTCATCTGTTGCCGAGTACGCTGATTGGCAGATGTTCAACAGACATGGTGATATAAACATCGCGGGTGCGTCGTGACGTTACGCCCTCTGTTGAAGTCAGGTGACGAAACGCGTCAGGGCGTAACCACGACTACCCGCGACCCGGAAGTGACGTCTGCGTTCCAAGCGTGCGTTCCACCGCTCACAGCTACCATTCGGAAGTGTCTGCAGGATCCGTGAGGACGCACACACTCTCCCTAGGACGCTGGAAATGGTGATAGCGCCCTCTTGGGCCATTCATTGCTTATTTTACTGCTGTTTGATGTACGTAGTTTGGTTAAAGGGGTTTCCTACTGGTGGGTTAACAGATTTGAAATAAACAGGATTACACTATTGTGCTGTTATCTTCCTATTATTTTATGGTCTGCTTTGGAGCCCATCCTTATTGGTGTACCCTGATTGGAGAAGATTTGCTTATGCAGAGTAGCTGATGTTACCTTCTATTTAAGGCTCATTTATATCTTACCTCTGGTAAGTGTGAACCCCTAGGGGTTTTTTTTCATCACACGGTGGATTCCAAATAATTGTCTTTGGTGGTGGAAAGTGCACACTTGGACTTTTTTTGTGATATTACTCACCATAATACTCTGAACTGGTCATTTCTTCATACGTGCTGGACTTTTTCAGTGGCATGATCCACGGGTCCTTTTATGTTATTTTTGTTTATATTTTAGCGCTGTTTTGTGTATAACTTATTTACAGTTTTACCTGTTTATCGTTTTACCACCCTTTATTTATATATATATATATATATATATATTGTGACAGCAGGAAGGTAAAGTCACCTGGTTGCATCCAGGGGGGTAGATATATTTCGCCCAGATTCAGGCTTTACGCCGACTTATACAACTAGGTGGAGTGTTGTATAAGCCCAGCTGAGGCTAGTGGGCTCATGGATGACTCATACCTCTAGAGAGAGGGCTGGGCGTCGTGCAGACAGGGAGTTGATGAGACCAGCTGAAGCTTGTCAGCTCATTTAGGCCTCTATAAGAACTCCCAGATTCATTAGGTGTTAGCTCATGCCTGGAACCAGACCTGTGTGGACTGTCTAGGGAGAGTGAACCCCTGTGCGGTGAGACAAAGCCTGTGTGGCTATTTGCTTGGACATTTAAAACCAGGGACTTAGGGACTAGGACAGCACTAGGCTGATCCCAGTTGTTAGTTAGGAAACCTGTATGTTTAGTCAGAGGTCAAGTTGACCAGGATTTATTTTGTTTATGTTTCTTTTGGCTTTGCTGTGTTTTGTCACTGTAAATAGAAAATAAACCGCACCTTTTTTTGATTTTGAAAACCACAACCTCCGTTTGCTGGGCCTGTTTTTGTGTGGGGAGCCCATACCGGGGGTCACACACACCCGCTGCCGAGCTAACCCCCTCACAGTTGGTGGAGAACCAGTGGCAGTTTTTTTTAAGCCAGCATGGAGGAGATACTGAAGCAGCTGGCTCTAGCAAATGCCAATCAACAGCAGACAAATGCAGGTTTGCAAAAGAGCCTTGCAGCTCATCAACAGAGCCTTGCAGCTCAACAACAGAACTTCGCAGCCCAGCAGCAAGCTCATCAACAGAGCCTTGCAGCCCAGCAGCAAGCTCACCAACAGAGTCTGGAAGCTCAGCAACAAGCCCAGCAGCAATCTGAGGCCCGCTTCATAGACCTGTTACAGAAGCAAGAGCAGAGACTAGAACAAATGGAAGCAGTAATGCAGCAACGTCCGCAGACCAGTGAGGAAAGCCGTCCCACTAATACCGCGTCCTTTGGGGTGAGTCGTTTATTGACAAAAATGACTGGAGAGGATGATCCAGAGGTATTTTTGACCACATTTGAAAGGACTGCTGAAAGAGAAAAGTGGCCTGAGGAGCAGTGGGCTGGACTGGTGGCTCCTCTGTTAACTGGTGAATCGCAGAAGGCTTACTATGACCTAGAGCCTGACCAAGCAAAAGACTATGTGATGCTAAAAGCTGAGATATTGGCAAGGCTGGGTGTCACCCAGGCTGTCCGGGCTCAGCGTGTGCATAACTGGACTTTCCAGCTTGGAAAACCCCCCAGGTCTCAAATGTATGATCTCATTCACCTGAGCAGAAAGTGGCTACAGCCAGAGACTTTGTCCGCACCAAAGATTGTGGAACGTGTTGTAATGGATCGGTTTTTGAGAGCTCTTCCTACTGCCATCCAAAAGTGGGTAAGCCATGGAGACCCAGAGACGGCCGATGGTCTTGTGGATCGTGTGGAGAAATACTTGGCTACAGAGAACCTGACGGCCTCTTCCAGAGACACTCGGACTTTCCACCCTAAGACCAGACCATCCCCAGGGGCGGATAAGAGGATTCCAAGGGGTAAGGGTGGAGAGAGTGAGAGGGTGGGAGCTCTACCCCAAGTTTGGCGAGAACAGCCTGGGAAATCAGCGGCTCAAGAGGCGGCAAGAAGGATCGTTTGCTACCGCTGTCGGCAAGCGGGACATATTGCAGCCAATTGCCCGGTTGTGGAGGAACCCATGCAGTGTGACTTTCTGACGGGCAGACGTCAGTCGCTGTGTGCGACAGTCGCATGCACTGCCATTCGAGGAACTGAGAAACATTTATGCAAAATGTGTGTTAATGGTAGAAATGTTGTGGTATTGCTGGATTCAGGTAGCCTTGTGACCCTGATAAAGGCTGAGTTAGTTAAAACAGAGGTCTCTGGGAATAGCAAGGTAGCTGTTATTTGTGTGCATGGGGACACCCGAGAGTATCCAGTGACTACAGTGTGTTTCGAGACCCCCAAAGGTACCCTCTCTCATCCAGTGGGCTTAGTATCTCAGTTACCGTATGACGCCATTGTGGGAAGGGATTTTCCGAAGTTCTGGGAACTGTGGGATGATCCTGAGCCCCCCACTGGTGCCCCTATGTACCAGGAAGGTGATAGCCAGAACTCCCCTGAGAGTGGTGAGGACTCTCCGGAATTTCCCTTATCAGTATTGGCAGGGGAGACTCAAGAAACTGGAGAGGAGCCCACCTCCTCAGACGAAAACCTACCGTCTGTGGAGTTTTCTGATCTTGAGGTTCACAGGGAAAACTTTGCCACAGAACAGTTGAAAGACCCCGCCCTAATAAAGGCACGGGAAAACGTAGTGAAAATAGATGGCGAGTTAGTGAACCCAGATAATACCTGCACTTACCCATACTTCAGCGTAGAGAAGGACCTACTGTATCGGGTGGCAAAAAGGGCAGAAGAAACCGTTGAGCAGCTTGTGGTGCCCAAACCTTACAGGAAGTTGGTGTTGGAGTTGGCCCATGGGCACATTCTTGGAGGTCATCTGGGGACAGAGAAAACCCGAGAGAGGGTATTACAGAGATTCTATTGGCCGGGGGTGATGAAGGACATAGAAAATTATTGTTCCTCCTGCCCTGTGTGTCAGAGGTCGGCCCGATGCCACATTTCCGTAGCCCACTGGTCCCTCTACCCATCATTGAGGTCCCGTTTGAGAGGATCGCCATGGATTTGGTAGGTCCTATAATCAAGTCCGCTAGGGGGCACCAGTACATATTAGTTATAATGGACTATGCCACCCGTTATCCAGAAGCGATCCCTCTCCGAAATACCTCGGCCAAAACCATAGCCAAAGAGCTATCTCTTGTGTTTAGCCGGGTGGGTATTTGTAAAGAACTGCTTACGGACCAAGGTACACCCTTTATGTCCCGGGTTATGAAAGAGCTGTGTAAATTGTTCAAAGTGACGCAATTACGTACATCTGTGTATCACCCCCAAACCGATGGGCTGGTTGAAAGATTCAACAAAACCCTAAAACAAATGTTGAAGAAAGTGGTGGATAGAGATGGAAAGGATTGGGACTGTCTACTTCCTTATCTGATGTTTGCTATTAGGGAGGTGCCCCAATCCTCTACGGGATTCTCCCCCTTTGAGTTACTGTATGGGAGACACCCAAGAGGGCTGTTGGATATTGCCAAGGAAACTTGGGAAAGTGAGAGTTCTCCCCACAGGAGTGTGATTGAGCATGTCGCCCTGATGCAAGACCGAATTGCACAGGTAATGCCCATCGTGAAGGAACATTTGGCCCAAGCGCAGTTAGCACAGCAGAGAGTGTACAACCGTGGAGCCAAGACCCGTACCTTTTCCCCGGGGGGATAGGATACTGGTACTTGTCCCTACGGTTGAAAGTAAATTCCTTGCCAAATGGCAAGGCCCCTACGAGATAATGGAAAAAGTGAGCGAAGTGAATTACAAGGTCAGACAACCAGGAAGGCGAAAGCCCGAACAGATCTATCACGTTAATCTGTTGAAAGCCTGGAGGGATAGAGAGTCCCTAGTCGCAGACACTTGGTCACCAGCTCAAACTGGTTGCGTGATTCCTGAGGTTGGAATAGCAGCCACCTTGTCACAACCCCAACAACAGGAGGTTAAGGAGTTTGTGCTTCGCAACAAGGAGGTATTCTCTGAGCTGCCGGGACAAACATTTGGGGTAGAGCATGACATCATTACCCCGCCCGGTGAAAGGGTGAAGTTAAAACCCTATCGGATCCCAGAGGCCCGACGGGAGGCAATACGGGAGGAAGTACAGAAAATGCTGAACTTAGGGGTGATAGAGGAGTCCCAAAGTGATTGGTCTAGTCCCATTGTGTTGGTGCCTAAACCGGATGGGAGCTGGCGATTTTGTAATGATTTTCGTCAGTTGAACAAAGTTACAAAATTTGACACCTACCCCATGCCACGTATAGATGAGTTGATCGACCGGCTGGGAACAGCCCGATACATGACGACTCTTGACCTCACAAAAGGGTATTGGCAAATCCCCCTGGCCAAATTGGCCAAAGAGAAAACCGCATTTGTAACCCCAGACGGGGCGTTCCAATATAAAAGAATGCCGTTCGGGTTACAGAATGCGCCGGCCACATTCCAGCGGAAAATGGACCAGATGCTGAGGCCCCATCGGAAGTATGCTGCGGCTTACCTGGATGACGTAATTGTCCATAGCACAGATTGGGCCTCACATCTGCCAAAAGTGCAAGCAGTCCTGGACTCTGTTCGGGAAGCGGGGTTTACGGCTAACCCCAAGAAGTGTACCATTGGGCAGGAGGAGGCCAAATATCTTGGGTACACCATTGGGAGGGGAGTAATAAAACCCCAACTCAACAAAGTCGAGGCCATCCAGAGTTGGCCACGTCCCAACAGCAAGAAGCAGGTACGAGCCTTTCTGGGAATCGCTGGGTATTATCGGCGATTCATTCCCCACTTTGCTTCTAAGGCTGTGCCCCTAACCAACCTAACGAAGGGGAAAGGGTCGGTCATGATTAAATGGACCCCCGAGGCTGAGGCAGCATTCCAATTCTTGAAACAAGCCTTATGTAGCCAGCCAGTGTTGTACTCACCCGACTTCTCTAAAGACTTTGTCGTACAAAGTGATGCGTCAGATGTGGGGTTAGGAGCAGTATTGTCCCAGGTCTGGAACGGGGAAGAGCACCCAGTCATTTACCTCAGCAGGAAGTTGAAGTCCCATGAGGTAAATTACGCCACCGTTGAAAAGGAGTGTTTAGCGGTGAAGTGGGCTCTAGATTCCCTTCGGTACTACCTGCTAGGTAGGCACTTTGACATGGTTACGGATCACGCTCCATTAAAGTGGATGGCTCAAAACAAGGAAACAAATAGAAGAGTGAATAGGTGGTTCCTGGCCCTCCAGGAATTCAACTTCACAGTAAAGCATCGCCCTGGCGTTCAAATGGGGAATGTGGATGCTTTGTCTCGAGTACATGAATGCCTGATTGCTGGTGTTCCAACCCCGAGGTTAAAACAAGAGGGGGGGGGTATGTGACAGCAGGAAGGTAAAGTCACCTGGTTGCATCCAGGGGGGTAGATATATTTCGCCCAGATTCAGGCTTTACGCCGACTTATACAACTAGGTGGAGTGTTGTATAAGCCCAGCTGAGGCTAGTGGGCTCATGGATGACTCATACCTCTAGAGAGAGGGCTGGGCGTCGTGCAGACAGGGAGTTGATGAGACCAGCTGAAGCTTGTCAGCTCATTTAGGCCTCTATAAGAACTCACAGATTCATTAGGTGTTAGCTCATGCCTGGAACCAGACCTGTGTGGACTGTCTAGGGAGAGTGAACCCCTGTGCGGTGAGACAAAGCCTGTGTGGCTATTTGCTTGGACATTTAAAACCAGGGACTTAGGGACTAGGACAGCACTAGGCTGATCCCAGTTGTTAGTTAGGAAACCTGTATGTTTAGTCAGAGGTCAAGTTGACCAGGATTTATTTTGTTTATGTTTCTTTTGGCTTTGCTGTGTTTTGTCACTGTAAATAGAAAATAAACCGCACCTTTTTTTGATTTTGAAAACCACAACCTCCGTTTGCTGGGCCTGTTTTTGTGTGGGGAGCCCATCCCGGGGGTCACACACACCCGCTGCCAAGCTAACCCCCTCACAATATATATATATATATATATATATATTGTGTATGTGTATATGTATATATATATATATATATATACACACACACACACACACACATGCATGTGTGCTTGAGCTTTGGGGTGCACACCCTATTGCAATAGGTTGCGCACACTTATGGCAGAGATAAACTCAATTACAGGATAAAGTACTTTGCATTCGTATAATATTCTATGATCATTTTGACCTGAACATTGACATAGGAGAACTAATAAAGCATAATTTGCTCTACTGTTAGGCAGTGTGCATTTGTTAGGATTTTACTAGTAAAGTAAAGAACAACAGTTGAGTCATTTGAATAAATTGATGTATGATTCAAAATCCCAATCACCATTGAAAACCGCAAGGCTTTATAGCAGTGCAATGTACAGGGAGTCCAAAGCTAGCTAGAGGAGTTTCAAATTTTGCCTGATTCCTGCTTTAAGCCATGAGTGGCCCTGTTGGGACCGGGTTGCAAGTTATCTGCTGAACAGTGACTGTTTAGCAGACATGGGAGTAAGTCACAAGCAAGTCTCAACTCTTAACCTTCAAGTCTCAAGCAAGTCCCAAGTTACTGTGACGAAAAGCAAGCAAATCAAGTCGAGTCCCTGCTAGAAGTTAAGCAAGTCAAGTCATTTATTTTGGTCAAGTCACAAATCAAGTCAAAATACTGATCTACCCCATACTGTATAAAAATAATAGGAGGGATAACAATAAATAATATTGGTTATGTGCCCATGCCTCACTGTGCCTCACTGTGCCCATGCCTCACTGTGCCCATGCTTCACTGTGCCCATGCTTCACTGTGCCCATGCCTCACTGTGGCAACTCAAAGTCAAGTCGAGTCATTTATTGAATTCTGTCAAGCAAGTCGCAAGTCCTCAAAGAGGTGACTCAAGTCTGACTTGAGTCAAGTCATGTGACTCAAGTCCCCCACCTCTGCTGTTTAGTAGTGCCACGGTCAGCAGTGGACATTGCTCCTTCCACGCTGTTTAGCATGGGCGCAATATTTTCTCTTTTTCGGCCCAAGGGCTGAACGAAAGTAAATCTGTGTATGGCTAGGTTAACACTGAACATAGTTACAGAAAGGCATACATTAACAGTATGCTGCTGCTCATTCACTGTCCGCACAGATTGGAAGTGTGTCCTGTGTCAAGCTGTACTGCGCAAATACAGTAGAGCTTTGGGATGACAAGGGTGTGGGGATAATAAGATAAACTGAATAGGATGAAGACAGACTGTGCAAGTGCTAGTTCTGCTAGTGATTTATTTTTTTGTTTTACTGTATGTGATTTTAAAAGATGAAGTAAGATGCCCCTAAAAATGAACCAATCTTCACATAATTCATTAATAAACAGGAAGGTAGATCAACTTAAATCCCACTGTAGCGCTATTATTATGCACTGTTTGGCATGTGAGGTGTAATGTCAACAATGTTATATTATAACTTTTTTTTTTTTTTTTTTTGGATTTTTTGAGTTACCGTAAGGGATAATTATCTTGATTCTTTCCAGAACTATCTGAATTAAATTTTTAAGAGCAAATCTTGATCGGCTGGGGCATGGATATGCGATACCATAATTACCCCGTTATCCTTAAAGCCATTGGTTTGTTTAGGAGTCTTCATATATGCTGGTGAGAATGGCGAATATTAATCAACTTAGATCAGAGGCATATGATCTCACTTGAACTCTTTCCAAGCAGACACAGTCCCATCTAACTTTATCATCTTTATGCCTGCACACATGGTTCCAACTCTCATTAGAATGACAACCCTGTAAGAATACAGGAGTTTGTCTAAAAATGCAATCAGCTTAGACCAGGAGAGCTGTGCATCCCAATCCTCAGTTGTATGTGACAAATGCAATCACACTGGGCACCATTCTGTAAAGAGGACCTGGAGGAAACTTCCAATGGCTTCCCGGTCCTCTGTCCCATTTCTGTTAATTATCACTTTCTCTGCATGGTAGCAGTTTACACACATTAATTAATGGGGGACATTTAAAAAGCAAATTAATCAATTTATCAAACAACCCTATTAGAAGCACACCATGCAATCTCTCACCTACTAAAGTCTATGCAACAGTTTTTCTGTGTAATCATGACTAGTGCACGTGTGGCAAACTGTCACTGATTTCCATAGGACTGAGACAGATTTATCTCTGTAGAATGGTAATATTTTTAGTGTAAGATATTGTACATAAAATAATCTACCTTTTTCTTCAATTCCTGCTGAAAAATAGCAGTGCATTTTCTGGGTCTAGGCACAGGGCCGTCTTAACGCATGAACACACCTGGGCACTGCCCAGGGGCCCCATGATAATCTTGCATTACATCATACTTGCCAACTGCTGGGACAGTCACACTTTACTAAGTTGTCCCAGAATGGCCATTGTATACAATAGAGTCCCGGAATCTGGGCTGCAGGGACAGCAGTAGCCTGTCATTGGGCTAAATCTACAAGTGTAATGACATCTTCCCCCACTGCTTTTCTCCTGCAGTTTGCAGAGGTTAAGAAAGAACACCTGAGATGGAGCATCTTACTACTGCTGCTGCTTGTGTGGGCAGCCAATGTATTGCTCTGATCACATGAGATAGAAGAGGAGGGCTGGTGGGGATCGAAACATTACACATCCCACCCACATAAGCAGTGGTAGTAATAAGATGCTCTACCTCTGGGATTCTTCCTTAACCCCTGCAGAGTATCAAAAGAGGACTGGAAACTGCGTGGGGTAGGAAGGTTGAGGGGAAAGAAATTGCATTCCAATTGTAGATTTAGCCCAGTGACAGCCTTCCAGAACATGTAAGAACTGTGACAGCAGCATCCCTGCACTGTTCTGCTTGATGAGACAATATCTGTGTTATACATTACTGCACCCTATACTGTACCCTTCTTCCCCCTATTCTGTGTCCTCTAAGTCCCCAATATGGTGACCTCCTGACCACCCCATACTCTGCCCTCCTGCCTCCCTGTACTTGTGTCCGCCTACCCCCCCCCTGTACTGAGCCCTCCTGCCCCCACCCGTACTGTGTACTTTTACCCTCCCCCTATACTGTGCCATTCTGTACTGCGTTCTCTTACCCCCTTGTACTGTGCCCTACTGACCCCCGTACTGTGTACTCTAACCCCCCCTACTGTTTCCTGCTACCTCCCATACTGTGGCCTCGAATACCCCCTTCCTGTACTGTACACCCCTTTTCCTGTACTGTGCCTTTCTGTGCCCTCTGTACTATGCCCCCTGCTCTCACTATTGTGCAATCCTGACCCCCTTCCCTGTACTGTACTCTCCTGACTCCAGTATTATGCCACCCTGACCCCCTTCTCTGTACTGTTCTCTGCTGACTCCAGTATTGTGCCCTCCTGCCCCCCCTGTATGGTGCCCTCCTGATCCCAGTATAGTGTTCTCATGATCACCCCCCCCCCCCTGTACTGTGACCTCCTGATCCCCAGCACCCTCCCATACTGTGCCCTTTGCGTTTAGTCTTTGCTTTATGGCATGTTTTCTTATCATGTAAAATCCAATTTATTGGTAGAGCTAATAAACATATGTTTCATTCTATCAACTATTTATACTTTAATTCTTGACAGTAGGTGCATAAATTGGGGTAGGCTGGTAGGGCCTCCCGTGCATTACTTTGCCCAGGGGCCCATGATGCTATTAAGATGGTCATGCCTAGGCACGTCTAGCAAACTCTTGAGATTTGGAGTGAGATTTGGTAACATCTACTGTACTGCTCACTGTTCTCCTTACTGGAGAGGAAGCTGTACCGGAGGACCTGTAGTAAATATATGCTTCCTCCGTCTCTCCTGTTGCTTCTTGATCATTCCTATTTCCCTACTAGATATCGGATGACCAGTCATCAGCGGGGCAGCACTAACATGAGTAAAGTAAATTAAATAAAGTAAAGTCCTGCACCTCTATCAAGTTGGCAGTCACCACACAGAGACACAGTGTGGAACAAGGCAGTGAAAAAAAGATCAGCTGCAGGGATTCCACAGGGAATACTAATGACTAGTCCTTGAACTTTGCCTTTATTTTTTGCGCTCAGCTTCTACAGTTCAGGTGCTCTTTAAGTAACTGAATTTGTACAAGCATTCAGAACACCCGATCTGCATATCATCTAGAAATTACAGCTTCCTATTACTATTATTACTATTATTTCCTTTATCAAATTTCCAGGGCGATGCTACAACTGCAGCAAGTTCAGTCATCGATACGTAAAATAATTATGTTTCAATGTTTATTGATGCAATGTTTGATGGAAATATATTTTTCCATAATGTTCTGGTGTTCTTGTCTGAGACAACCCTCTTATTGGATCACAAACCAGTTGTCGCACACAATGAAAATCTATCTAACAATGAAACAATCAACAATCACAGAAATGTCCTCAACTGTAGAAAGCAAATTGGTAAAATAAAGCTTTTAGCATGACCACTACTATAGCCTAATATTTAAAAAATAAAACATATACACAACCTGACAATATAAATGTTTACTGATAACTTTTATCCTGGCTGGAGTTTTCCATTAACCATGCATGGCTAAGGCTCTCTGCTGCTACGTGGTCTCACCAGCATAAATCATATTCATATATAATAATTCTGCGTCCATCTGTATTAGCACACCTGAAAATCATACCATTCACGGTTACCTGTTTCAAGCAGCTGTCATTTCTGCTATCAGATACCATGGCGACTAAAATTACTATATTTATACCACTCCTGCCTGAGAAGAGAAGTCACAGTAGACAAGACAATGCAAAAATTTAGATTTAATTTGAATCCCAAAAATTTAAAATAGCTTTTCAAAATCATGAAAATTAAAAGGCAAATTGAACAAAAAAAGAAGCCTCATATACAGAGACACATAAATTAAACAGTTTATATTGCAGACAAGCCAGAGTGTGTATAGATTACATATATACAGTCATCTTCTGTAAACAAGGCATTTGTACATTTTTACATTTACAAAAAAGCTCATCACTACCATAGGATACAATAATCCAAATAGGACATAAAGGATTCAATTTGATTTAGGTTTCTTTTATTTCTGTTTTTAACTGTACAAATTCTCTTCATAAAAATATATCTCTGTACAAAATAGTCTATTTATTCTGTTTTGTCCTTTCCACGGGTAGTTTGTGGGTTGCAAAGGGGGAGGCCAGTGGCAGAGCAATGAACTATAACTAGTCCTGATAATGATTGCATTTCAGACTGTAGGAGTTGGGAGCGACCGGGGCGAAACCAGAGATGGGTCAGTTTACTGTCCACGTATTTAATCTGCTTAACTGTGTTGTGCAAAAGAGTTAAAGCACCAATATAACATGTTGATAAACATATTTATTGTTATTTAATGATGCATTTTTGCCTGTTCATGGTGATGTATTAAAAACGGTTATATTTTTTGTTAATGGTTTGCGAAGCACAACAAAGATGGCAGCATATAAACTTCCATTCCACTGAATGACCATGTCATTTTTCATTTGTAGGGGCGTTACTTTTTGCACTCTATATAACCGCTAAACCCCTGCTTCAGATCCCTTCATAGAGCAACACCAAGGCCCTTCCTTCAAAATATGAAAAAAAAACAAAAAAACATTAGCCTTAATTTTAATAAGGCTAAATACCCAAGAGCACAGGAGTTATAGCGTGCCCTTTACAGGCAAGGGGCTATAGACTGGAGTGATGTTTGCACGATTGCCAGTTGCCATTAACTCGCACAGGATTGCTTTTTATGTGCTATTTTATTCATCACAAAGTAGACAGTGCTTACTGCAGCAATAACGCATGTCAAGCCCCAATGTTGGCGCTTGCTTATATGAAAAATTAGCCCAACCTTTTAAAAATAGACCCCCAAAGTCAACCATTTTATCTGCAAGGTTGGGTACTGGAACAGAGTTTTACTTGTAGTAGTGCTGCAGAGGAGGGGTGGATGAGAAAGGACCATGAAATGTTACTACACTAAGGGAGCAGAAGCTGGATTTTGCTTTTGGGAAGAAAATAACTATATTGAGGCTTCCAAGATTATTATTATTTACGTAAAACAGGCAGAAACACCACCTCTAAAAAAGGAAATGTGACAAATGGTAATGTTTACATTTTAAAAATCTAATGATAAATGTAATAATTAACATATTAACAAAAGAAAAACACAGCTATGGGCTACATTCAAACTTGGTTAGTATGTTCTTTTTCCTAACAAGTGCATTAAAATATGCTACATATCCCCTGTACAGCAAGACCCTGTGACACTATAGTACGTACAGTTAACCAAACAGTTAACAAATGGCTGTGACCGACACGGTGGTACTGTATAGTGTAGTTAGCAATGCACTGCAGGGAACACAGGGGCTGTGGATCACATAGGCCTATACTTGTTGCAATAAGACATCTTAATGCAGATGTATTGACATAAACATGAATTCAGGTCATCATATATTCCTAAAAGAAGACATGTTGTTCTCTTTTTGTGAGAGAAATTAACATTAGGCCTTTTTTATGAAGGATTTATAAAGAAAGAATTGTATATGTTGTCAATAGCAACCCTTTTGCACACTTTGAGCATTAAACAGTCCTAGTTGCTAAGGGCAATACAGAAATCCTTTTTCAAGACACCTTCATTCATAAGACAACTGTCAAACTCATAACCAGAAGCTAAATATGCCCATACTCAGACCAGTATGACAGTAGCTTACACTTGTTAGGAAAAAATAACCATAATAGAAATTTTGTTGCATGATGATTTAATGCCCTTTATAATGTGGATACCATATAACAGGATCTTTTAAATGTAACCAGCTTTTGAAGTAAAGACCCAATCCTCACACAGTGACGTTGAATGGCCACTTCAGCTTTTGTATAGATGCCTATAGTTTGTTAGGCAGAATTAAGTTTTGCCAAACCAAGTATCCTATAAATGGCAGTGGAAGAACAGCATTGCATTTACTAACCAATCAGCTTCTTCCTGTTATATTTTTATATTTTTAGGGCAGATTAGAAAATGAAAAGTAGAATCTGAATGGGTATGTTGGCAACATGCAGTACTTTTTTCAAACACTTTTAGTCACCAGACCCAATAGTCATACTGCTGCACAGGAAACAATGCATATCAAAATTAACCAAAATAGATGCCATGGAGTATAAATATTGAGCAAATTGAAAATCTATGAACAATCCAGTACATAGTAACAGAAGAGGTAGTTGATGCTTTCATCATGAATAATAATATAGTAACACCAATCAGGTAAAACAAAATGGAAATGTATATCTTAAACTTTATATACCTGTATCTTTATATAATCTATTTATTTATTTAGTTAGAATCAATTTATATAAAATGTATTAATAGATGTATTTATCGTAAGGAAGTTGCTACACCAGCTTTGTTTGATTTGCATCTATAGAGTGAGATCTGGGTCATTTTTTGGTAGAATATAAAAATAAATCTAAGAATAATACATTGTGATCTTACTGCCTGTTAAAACATTCATAGGAATGAGTGATTTCATTCATTGTCATAGGAAGAGGTAAAGAACCACAGGCTGTCACAATGCCCTACTCAATAAGCCTAGGTTTTCAGTGGCTGCTAAAAGAACATTCAAGATGCCAAACCACTCAACCTATTGAGCTGACCAAAAACATTTATGCCCCCCTACCACCACCCCCAAGTCTGGGACTTGTGCCATAGAGTTTTTATATTGTGATAACTTTCTGCTATTATTGAGGGTTTCTATAATTATCCTAGCAGATTGCACCCTAAAATGTCTCCTAACATACATATATAAAATGTAAAATAAACAGAACCTGCAATGCATTGCTTATGACAATCTTACACCTCTGATTCAACTCTGACTTTTCGAGGTAATGCGGCCAAACTTTTCCTGAATGATGCAACACAGAATATTATATTGGTAAAATGTATTCATCTATAGCTGGAGAAAGGAGTGTCAGTACACGTTTTGTATGTGCTCACAGACCAATGAGATGGGGTTAGCTTCAGAGCAAAATTTCTGGACAGCTCTCCTTCAAGTGTTGGCTGGTTGAAGACTCCCACGCCAACCTGGGGCTTGGGTTGTAAGGCTGCGCTCCCCCTTCCCGCCAACGCCACACAGTCTGTTATGTGCTGCAGGGATCAGGCGGAGAAGAATGGAGGAAAAGCACTTTTTGGAACTTGTTCTTTGCTGAATAAAAATATGTATATTTATATATAGGATTGTTTATATCCACTTCTGACCAACGTTGCATGTATACAAGTTCATTATAAAAGCACTTGCACGGTGTCCCTGGAGGATAAGGACCTCTTGGTGGCAGACCTGCCACTTGCGTGGTGACACCTTGTTGTCAAGGCTGCATGAGGCCCTGGCGGATTGGTGCACGGGAGGTTGCCAGTCCACTGCTGACATTGCTTCATCTTTGAACACGGGGTCTTCTCCTGTTTTTTCCTGAATTCACCGGCCTAGCACAGTTTGGATGTCATCAAAAATGGAGTGGCTACAAGTGGCACTGGTGATGACAGCTGCCCACTGATGATGTTGCAGTGCGAGGAAAGACAGGATGAAGACTCCAAGAAAACCCAGTTCACTAAATGGGAAGCAAGGAACAAATAAGAGAAGCATCTGGACAAAATATAACATTTATTTTAAAACTTGAATTCTCTGAAAATATTTTAGATAGTTATCAAAAAAAGAAACAAAGAGAATGCTCTAAAGGTGAGGTCACACGTGCAGCATCTAGCAGAGCTTACACATTCTGTTAAGTGTGGAGGTATGGTTAGTAGCTATTGCTTCTAGCACTATTCTAATATGAATAGGTCTGGAGTGAAAAGTTTCCTACTGCAAGATTCTAAAAATTCCGGTGTTCTAAAGTATTTCTCTACTCTAAATGCAGATTTATGTAGCCTCACGAAAATGAAGAATGGTCTTGAGGCATAGTCAACTTATTACTGTGTCATATGAACCAGCCTATTATATTGCAGAGAGTCCTGATGTCAGAACTTAATCTATCTGCTGTCATTGTAGACTTGAAGAAAGGATGTCTATGCCTCTAGCACTAGAAGCATTGGAGTTGATTTTCTAAAACTGGAGAGTGCAAATTCTCTAGAAAACAATTAGCTTCCAGGTTATTTTGTCAAAGCCTTATTGAACAAGCTGAAGTTAGAAGCTCAGTGGCTGCCATGCACAGCTGCACTAGACTTTGTACACTCCAGTTTTAGTAAATCAACCCCACAGAGTCAAAATAAAAAGTGCCTGTTTTTTAGTTAAGAGCAGTGTTTTTCAACCGTTTTTCAGTTGAGGCAAAATCTCGAGACCCCATTGTAAAATGTAAAAATGTTTGCATGAATATAGTACAACCTTTGCTTAATTGCACCTCCCCACCCAAAGAAATCATTAAACACACTCTCTTTTCCTCTTTCAATCTCATTCTTTCTCTTTGTCTCTCTCTTTCCTTTCCTCTCTCATTCTCCCTTTTCTTCTATCTCTCTCTTGCTCTTCTTCTCACCTCCTTTCTCTAATTCTCTCTTTCCTTCACTTTCTCTGATTTCCTCTTTTCTACTCTCTTGCTCTCTCTCTCCTCCTCTCCCCCTCTCTATCATTCTCTCTTTTCTTCTCTTTCTCAACCATACTCTTTCTCCTCACCTCTCTTTCTCTCTTTCCTATTCTCTATATTTCTGTCATATCTCATGCTCTCTCTTTCCTCCTCCTCCCCTCTCCCTCTCTCATTGTCTAGTTTTCCTTCTTGCTCTCATTCTCCTCTCTCTATCCCTCCCTCCATCTCTCTCTCTCTCTCCGCTCTCTCTTTCATCTCTCCCCCCTCTCTCTCTCCATCTCCTCTCTCCCTCTCTCTCTCTCATTCATCTCTCTCTCCTCTCTCTCTCTCTCCCCTCTCTCTCTCCCCTCTCTCTTTCATCTCTCTCTCTCCTCTCTCTTTCCTCTCTCTCTCGCTCGCTCCTCTCTCTCTCTCTTTCTTCCTTTTTTATTGCTCATTCTCCACTCCTTTTCTTTTTCTCCTTTTCTAACTTTGCTTCTATATCACTCCCTCTTTCCATTTCTCCCCCCTTCTCTCTTTTCTTCCCTCTTTCCTTTTCTCTCTCTCTCTCATTTTTCCTCTTTCTAATTTTTGTTGATCCTTCTTTTTTTCATCCACATTTAATTTCACTCTATTATTTCATGGTTTCTCTCTCACTTAATTTCTCTCTTTTGTCTGTATGCAAAAAATAAATAAAAGATTGGCTTAATGTACAAAAAACTGCACTTTAAAGAATATCTCCATGACACAATGTAAATGTTCAAATAATACAAGCAGCCAGTCTCCTAACAATGCCCTCAGCACTTTGCAGAAAAGGCTGTAGTATATATGAAAGTTAATCCTGCTGTATGGTTAACAATGACCACATTAAAAAAACAAATGAAATGACCACACTAACAGAGCTTTACCTGCCTGTACAGACTTTTGACTACAGAGCATGAGAAGGACAATGCCTTGCCTGCCCCACACTGAGCATTGACTTGACTGACTGCCCTATGTCTCCAGAACATCGGCAACTCCATCCTGTTCTGTTTTCATCTTGCATCCTGTCCTTGATGTGACATCACAGGGCGTGTGAGGAGGTGCTGGTGTTCTGGCAAAGGTAAGCCCAGCCACTTTATAACCTGTGTCATATGTCCCACGCTAATGCTAATGTATATACTGTACTTATTGCTACCATTCAGTGGGGGTTATTTACTAAAACTGGGGAGTGCAAAATCTGGGGCAATTTTGCATTGAAACCAATCAGTTTCCAGGTTTTATTGCCAAAGCTTAATTGAACAAGCTGATGTTAGAAGCTGATTGGCTACCATGGACAGCTGCACCAGATTCTGAGTGCACCAGTTTTAGTAAATCTCCCCCCAATATGTTCATAACCACTATACACCTTTATATTTACTTACCTGATGAAGGGCAGGTGCTATACAGCCGTGCACACTGTGCTTACAGTGAACTCAGTCTCATTTGCCACTATTTCTGTGGGTTGTACATTCCGTTCATACATTGGGTTCTCAAATGTGGCCCGGCCATTTGTATTCTCATGTCCGGCAAAGCCATTAAATGGAACCTTCGGTCTTCTGCTGAGACAAACATCAAATTAGTCAATTAAACCAACATAAACAGCTTCATTAAGTCTTATTTCTGAGTATATTGTATCAATAACAGATAAATACATCCACATACGTCAATCTTTTTACAGTAGTTAAAGTTTACTGAGATAAAGGTGATTTAGGGCCCTTGGGCTTAAAAGACAAACTCATGCTTTTGTTGGGAAATGTACAAAACTAGGAGGTGTGATATGGCAGGCCCTTGTAGAACACAGCAGATTCATTCCAGATAGGTAGAGAGTGGGGACAGTCAAGCATGACAGTGCTATTTTTTTTCTGACACAACCAACACCTCCTCTACTTTGCTTTTACTTTTATACTAATGCCACAATTTCATGTACAATAGGTGAGCCATTTAACTTTATCTTTAGTCTATTTTTCTGGAATTTTCACATAATGGTTTACTTTCCTTAACAATGAGGGAACTCATAATGGGTTGATTTATTAAAATTGTAGCGTGCAAAATCTGGTGCAGCTGTGCGTGGTAGCCAATCAGCTTCTAACTTCAACTTTTTCAATTGCTGATTGTTTTCTATGCAGAGCTGCACCAGATTTTGCACTCTCCAGTTTTAGTAAATCAACCCCATAGTGTGTTAATGATTTTTTATTTAAACTTGGTTCACGGAAGAAACGGGGCATTCATGAATGTAGAATCCTAACTCTTACATTTAGAAATCTTAAAGTAGAACTATGGACTTCCTTTGAAAAATATTTGCCGCTGCATTTAATTTTTCTTAGTCCACTTGTAAAGTTCCACAAGCACCTCTTGTGTCTGCCAGTGCAGGTGAAGTTTGCCTAATGCACCTTCCTGCGGTGGTGTGGCAACAATGCTGCACTGTTTCTGAATTCTGAGCAGTGTTGCCGCTGTCATTTAGGGTGTGTCTGCTTGCACTACAGTGTTATAAAAAAAATATAGCACAGAGCAATGTCATTACTGAATCACAAGCCTATAGCTTGTCAATCAGCACCTGGCCACACTTAGTCCTGCCCACAGCTTTTTGGATTGACAGCACTGACTATTGCTGAAACCCTGCCGCTGTGAGCACTAGTGTCTGGCAGGGTGAGTGTGTGAGAGACAGTCATGAATGGATAATATTTTGAGGCTTGTAAATGTCACAGTAACTGGATATGTTACTTGTTTAGACTGTCATGCAGGAGCCTTTGTAATTTAAATGTATCTGTACTTTAAATTGATGCAGGCATTTGCGGACTAGAATTAGCTGTTAATTTTACATATATTTCCCTAATAAAGCTAAAGTCAGATGAGAGTGTTTTTTTTTATTTTTTATTTGAATACTATATTAGGAAATATAGAAACATAGAAGAGTGATGGTAGAAAACTACTAAGTGGTCCATCGCATCTGCCCTACTTTTTATTAATGTATGCTTTTTTATGTCTGCGTATAAATCTATAATTTTCCCAAGCATGTTTGAATCTAGGTACAATTCTGCCTTATCAAAAGATCAAGGCATTAATTCAAATTCTTATATTGACCTAGTAATCTACAATACATTTTCCTGGTGCACAATTAAAATACCTGTGTTTGTAGAGATATAGGACAAAACCAGCAATAATGAGAGCTATAAAAGGCACAAGAATAGCAGCGGCCACTGAGCTGCTGTTGGATGGAAAGTGTCCTATGGTGTCAGGATTTGTCTCTAGTAATCTTCTATCTATAACAACAAAAGACATAGAGACATGTCAACAAGATTAGGAACCCAAACAATTTTTTTTACTAAGCACAGGTTACAATCTGCTTTTATGGAAAAGAGTTACAAGTTATGCAAGTAAACCTGTTAGAACATATAATCTAAACACGCTTCATAAAAGAAAATGCAGGTGCTTGTACATACTTTGAGCTAACCTAGGGCCCTATTGCATGCAGAGAAGCACAAGTGTTGGCACAGCACCTTCCACCCAATGCAATTGGCAATTGGATGTAAAACGTGGGACATAATTCAAAAGCAAAGGAGAGTGTATATAAATATATGTGCATGTGTGTGCTGGAAAGTAGTGTAACAAACCCCATTTCACCAGCATATTACTTCTTGCAATTACCTATACAAGAAAACAACCTTAGAATATAAAATACAGAGGGATACAGAAGCAGAGTGTGGCTATTTGGGATGACTAAGATAGCTTCTTCATAGTGCATTTTAGAACTTCTGCTTCTAGACACTGACCATAGGGGGCATTTTATTATTTCTGGCTGGGTACCCTCATTTGGTAGAAATGATAGGGGGGGGGGGCAATTTATTTTTGGAAGGCCATGCCTCCTATGGTCTCCCCAAGACATAAGCTCTGTCCTCACTGAAACTAACTCTGTGACTGAGCTTCTTTTGGGTTATGGAATTCAGTATGGTACAGCTGCTACTCTGCAACCACAAAATAGGCGAAATAGGAAAACGTCACACTAAAATTAGAAGGGGATCCCATTCCCCCTAGTTGTCTCAGCTATGATACATCACGTAAATCTATAACAGATGGATTGCAACCCTTTGTTTTTCATTAAAATGGCAATGCAGACACAAACACAATTTATCCTTGGAAAGAAGCAGATTCACCTTATTTTAATGATATGAAGCAAACAGCACATGGATTAACCTATCCTACATACAGGTGCATTTTTTACTACTGGCCAACTTCACTTGTGTATCATTTATCTCTTTATCCTCACATACAATGGCTAAAGCCAGTTAAGTCAGCAAGGTTTACCTATTCTCTGGAATCCAAACTGGCCAAATCCTTTTCCACGCACAAATCCTTGGTAGATGTACGTTCCTCCGGCAGTTTCAGAAGAGATCTATAGTTTAGAGAAAATCATGTTTGTGCATGAACATTATCTTGAAACATAGCAGGGTCTGTCCCTATATTTCCCTATTGCTAAAAAAAGCCAAGCACAGAAACTACTTTTTAAAAATAGTTTTCCTATTAACTAAACCATGGTACTCTTGTCAATGTTGTTAAACAGAAACTCTGTTGGAAAAGCAGCCACTTTTCAGTGCCTGTTGGCTGGTTCAGAATCTCAGAGGCTCTGAAATCTGTGGTGTTCTCTTGGCCTCATTCCTTTCATATTGTGTGCCTTTTGATTGGCCCACTACTATGATGGGCAACCTCATTGACCAATAGTGAGGCAAAAGAGACAGCTCAAGGGTCTTTGTAAAGACAAAGCTAAAACCTTCTTGACGGTGTCAGCGTTTAAATTAATGTAAAAGGTTCATTTTATTATTATATATTTTTTTGTCATAAACCACCTAAGGTGAACATGGTTGCCCCCAGCTGTTGCAATGAAAACACATTTACTAACCAATACATTTATAATTGCAGTTGAGGTTGCTTTAGTAAAATATCTGCTACATCTTTATGCACTTATTTTTTCCCCCCAAAAAATAAAGCTGAATTTTGATCATGTGCTTTGATCCTCTGCATAGCTGTCATTGTCCTGTCACATCATGGTTTTATCACAAGATGGAAATGCAATAAATGGAAATGTGAAAAGAGATTTAGTTTGAATGGTTAAAGCTAGGTGGTTATCTGGTTTTAAAATGCAGTTATCATAGGATTGCACATGTCGTGTTTTAGACATGAAATCTGTAGAATTAACAGTACTGAAATATAGCATGTGACAGCAGATAAGAGGCGCTTGTCCTTTCCCTATCTTCTGTACAGCTATGAGACAATTAGATCCATAGCCTTCATTTATATTCAGGATAGCTCAGTGTCTACCCCAAGCATTCATATCTTTAGTGTGTTACAATGACAATGAGGACTGTCCTTAGCATTCCATCATCTGTCTCTACTTTTTTCTTTACTTTTTTTGTGCATTCAGCAGTCAATGGCCATATGAGGCAATCACCTGCATGTCTGAATATGCTGACAGTTTTAAAGACTGGAGGTGAATTACAATATTTATTATGCAAATTATACTTTTTTTCCAAGCTAAGAGAACTTAAAGGATTTCTAAACCCAAGAACAAAAATATACTGCACCTTAACAGTCACTAGATATGTTATCTGTATTGGCTTTCTATTTTTAGGCTAGGTAAATTTTCTGCAATTGCAGAAAATACCTGTTGATCCTGATAGAAACGCATTGTCCTTGTGAATTCCTGTCCTTTAAATCCATAACAGTTCTATCAGCTTAACCAAACAAGCATGCATATACAGTGGATAAACAAATTCCACACACCCCTGTTAAAATGTCAGGTTTCTATGATGAGACAAAGATAAATTATTTCAGAACTTTTTCCACCTTTAATGTGACCTATAAACTGTACAACTCAATTGAAAAACAAACTGAAATCTTTTAGGGGGGGAAGCAAAACGAATAAGCTAAAATAATGTGGTTGCATAAGTGTGACTGGGGATGTAGCTGTGTTCAGAATTAAGCAATCACATTCAAACTCATGTTAAATAGGAGTCAGTACACATCTGCCATCATTTAAAGTGCCTCTGATTAACCCCAAATAAAGTTCAGCTGTTCTAGTAGGTCTTTCCTGACATTTTCTTAGTCGCACCCTACAGCAAAATCCATGGTCTGCAGAGAGCTTCCAAAGCATCAGAGGGATCTCATTGTTAAAAGGTATCATTCAGGAGAAGGGAAAAATAATTTCCAAGGCATTAGATATACCATGGAACATTCTGTAGAAAATATGGCACAAAAGTGACATTACCAAGAACTGGACGTCCCTCCAAAATTGATGAACAGACGAGAAGAAAACTGGTCAGGAAGGCTGCCAAGAGGCCTACAGCAACATTAAAGGAGCTGCAGGAATATCTGGCAAGTACTGGCTGTGTGGTACATGTGACAACAATCTCCCATAGTCTTCATATGTCTGGGCCATGGGGTAGAGTGACAAGACAGAAGCCTTTTCTTATGAAGAAAAACATCCAAGCCTGGCTAAATTGTGCAAAAACACATCTACCAAAAGCAGGTGGGAAAATGTGTTATGGTCTGATGAAACCAAGTTTGAACTTTTTGGCCATAATTCAAAATATGTTTGGCACAAAAACAACACTGCACATCACCAAAAGAACACTATACCCACAGTGAAGCATGGTGGTGGCATTGGGGCAATTTTTCTTCAGCTGGAAAAGGGGCCTTAATCAAGATAAAGGGAATTATGAACAGTTCCAAATACCAGTCAATTTTGGCACAAAACCTTCAGGCTTCTGTTAGAAAGCTGAACATGAAGCGAAACATCACCTTTCAGCATGACAACAACACAAAGCATACATTCAAATCAACAAAGGAAAAGCTTCACCAAAAGAAGATTAATGTTTTGGAATGGCCCAGCCAGAGATCAAGATGTGCCATGCTGATAGACTCATACCCAAAAAGACAGTGCTGTAATAAAATCAAAAGGTGCTTTAACAAAAGTATTAGTTTAAGGGTGTGCACACTTAAGCCTCATACACACGATTGGATTTTCTGCGGACAAAGCGTAGGACTTTTGTCCGAAGGGCGTTGGCTGTGAACTTGTCTTGCATACAAACGGCAAAGAATTGTCGGCCAACAGACAATTGTACAGTTTATAGGTCATATTAAAGGTGGAAAAAGTTCTGAAATGATTTATCTTTGTCTCATTTTTTTACATCACAGAAACCTGACATTTTACCAGGGGTGTGTAGATTTTTTATATCCACTCTAAGATCCAATAAGATGATTTAATAATTTGTTCTTTTGGGGTTTTGACTGGATCAGGCCACCATTGTTCTTGGAAGAAAGTTGATCAGATAAGCCTTCATATTGCAAAGTTAAAGTGGTTGTAAAACCGTAAAAAAAAAACCAAAAAAACCACATGCAGGACAAAGCCATAATGAGCTAATATGACTAGCATACTAGCTCATTATGCATTACTTACCTTAGATCAAAGCCCCAAAAGCCGTCCTCAGCTCCCCCTCCGGCCGCAGGCATCTCTCTGCAGATACCCTGAAGGTGACTTCCGGGTATTGCCGCTCCGTGCTGTGATTGGCCGGAGCGGTGAAGACGTCACTCCGCGAAAGCGCGCGGGAGCTGTCAAATCCAGCAACGCCGGATTTGTGAATGGGATTTACAATGCGCCTGTGCTGTTGTCTGTTGCGCGCATGCGCCATAGACAATGTGTAATCCCATTCACAAATATCTTCTAAACCGTGCAGGTTTAGGAGATATTGAAAACACCTACAGGTAAGCCTTAATCTATGCTTACCTGTAGGTGAAACTTGCAAAGGAGGGTTTGCAACCACTTTAAGCATCGTATGGCAGACTGTCCCTTATGCGCTCATCTTCTCTCCTCCATAGGGAGTTTAGATCAAGCATGTGTTAAGTCTATTGATACTTTAAGCCTGGGCATGAAATTTTAGTTCAGACTGCCTTATATAACCTGTATATGTAGTATATGTAGTATATTTATGTGACCAGATACATAGCACATATCATTACCTTGCATATTCTAAATTATCCAGATGATCTTTACCCATAGCCTATTTCAGGGTCATGCAAAGTACAGTTTAAACTGTTGAATTATGACTGCACACAAGGACAGATGTTGTCAGCCTGCCTACAATTTGCCTAAAATTTGCCACTCAGTCTTTCAGTATCCTGTATTGATAGGATGGGTGATTAATGTATGGTAAAGCATAGATGCATATGGCTGGAATACTGACTCACCTACACTACCAATGTCTAAGATCAGCATAAACAAGTGACTTACATGGCCGTCCAAAGCCCAGCTGTCCATCTTAAACTTTTCCATGACAATTTCTTTGGGCCCTCGGACCTGGTACGCTTGGAGAAGCAGGTGGAAATCTTCCTTTTTGAAAATACCTGTGATTAACATTAATATTTACAGCTTAGTTATATGATTTATAGTTTTAAAGATGACCTACTATGAACATACAAAATACAACTTGGCTATTCATGAGGTACTAGTGATGGAATCATGTACTGAATTGGAGAAAAGCCTGTTTGATTCACTGATTTTGTGGGTGGATTTTTTATTACAGCAAAGTAGATGGATGCACTAAGCCAGTATGCTGGTTTCTTTCTACTAACATGGATTTTAATTATTTCATAAGAATTGTCTGAATTAATTCTGATTGAATGTTAAGGTTTGTCTATAAATGGTATACCTAGTTTCCAAGCATACTTACAGAATCAGTCACTGACCACTCTGTTTTACCACTGTTGTGTTATTTTTACTTTTTTATGGCAGAAGAAACTAATCAGCTGTAACACAAATATAATAATTATACACTCACCTGACACTTGTAGCTCCACCCCACTGTGATCAATCATAGTGGCATTGACTTTACTGCTCACAGCATCAAAACTGGTGACAGTGAGCATTGCAGGTTGTTTCCTTCCTTGGTATTCATAAGATCCTTTCCACAGAGAGTCTTTAGCAAAGACATCTGCAGGAACTGCAAAAGTAATACTTATTATACTTAGTATTAGAAATGAAAAGTCATAATATCCTGTTTACATATCTATTTTTTCTCCTATAACATCAGAAAAGAATGGCATAACAGCCTTGTAAGCACCTTCATCCCTATTATTTCTAAAAAGTTATTTACCTATAGGGATCAGCCAAATTTTGGTTTCACATGCCTGCCATTGGAGTCAATAGGGGAGGCAAAAGGAAGGTGTTTTAGCAGGTTGGACTTTACACTGCTGCCAAGGGTTGTGAAAGCTCCTGTCAACTATCGTATCCTGAATCTGCTGTTATGCCAAAAAAAAAACTACTCCCTATAAAACTTATTTAGAAAAAACAAAACAATGAAAAGGTAAATTAAAAAAAATAAAATTAAAGGGGTTGTAAACCCTCATGGTTTTTCACCCTAATGTATTCTATGAAGAGATTGGGACAAGGGAAACCTGTCCCCAACAGGTCACCAAGGAGAGGGAGAGGGGGGGTCCAAGAGGGAGAGGGAGAGCCAGACTGTGTGGATTGGAGTGTGGCTCCTACCTGAAGTCCACAACTGTGCAGATTGTCTGTACAGGGATTTACACACAAACTCTTTACCCTGTCCTCTTTATTTGTTTCATTCCCCATGGATGCATAAGACTATCGGCCATTCCAGTTCTATTTTCCCATCCATGCCTTATGTGTCCCCCATATCCACCGTAGGGGAACCTTGGGTGTTGTTTTGATGCGGATCCACTGATAATACTCTCCCGATGAAGCGGCAAAGCTCAGAGAAACATGTTGAGAAAGAGTAATGCATGACTTGTGAGGATCCACTATATATCTGTTCTCCTCTATGGAGCACATTCAGTATTAGTGACACACATGTGATGTTGGGATATATTTACAAATGGCATTAGAACGTGTATTTGTATAATGTTTTCTATGTTACTTTGAGATATCTGTTCTAAATGTTTATTTTTTGTATTAAATAAAACATATATTTAAATGAAATTTGTGTACTCTGTTCAAGTTGGTACTGCAATAGTCCACCCCCCCTCTCCTTGGTGACCTGTTGGGGACAGGTTTTCCTTGTCCCAATCTCTTCAACCAATTTTGGATGATGGTACCGTTTTACCCCTATATATTTATAGTCTATATGAGGCCTAAGCTTTATTGTTAATGCATTTAGGTGAAAAGCCTTCTGTAGTGCAGCAGCCCCTTAGAGCCTCCCCTTTTACTTACCTGAACCTGATCTTTCCAGCGACGAGAAGGAGCCCAGCGGCTCCAGCCATTGTCTTGGGTCCTCATTAGACAGATTGATAGCGGCAGGAGCAATTGGCTCCCACTGCTGTCAATCAAATCCAGTGACACGGGTCTCTGAGGGGGCACTCGAAGTGGGGAGGAGCCAGGAGCGTGACTGAAGAAGAGGAGGATTGGGGCCACTCTGTGCAAAACCCTTGCACAGAGGAGTTAAGTATACCATGTTTATTATTTAAAAAAACAAAAACAAAACAACAAACCTGTACAACCCCTTTAACATTCAGATATACAAAAAATGGAAATTAGAAACACAAATACAAATGAAGTAAATGAAACTGCTGCAGTTTATATATTTCTCGAAACATAAATATAACCGCAAAAAAAAAAAAATCACATATAGTAATATTTTTCCCCAAGCAAATTTTACATCTTCACAGCTCAGTGAGTTTCTACGTTGGTAAAATCTGTCATTTTACAGCAAAATCAA
Organism: Rana muscosa; assembly: GCA_029206835.1. Lineage (NCBI taxonomy): Eukaryota > Metazoa > Chordata > Amphibia > Anura > Ranidae > Rana > Rana muscosa. The sequence goes on along the minus strand of CM055117.1, from coordinate 544,247,379 downwards.
TTGCACTAAAATCACTTTGCTCATTCCTGTTTACCAGTAAGTACAGTCTTAGTTATAATAAGGCCATAATAAAACATTAGGGCCTATTTATAAATATATGTAAGTACACACGTCAGTGCATTGTGGTGCCTTTTACTTTCAAGACACCCTAATGCACTACTATGCACTGAGGTGTGCTGCGTTTCTAAAAATCGTGCATTTATATTTTCTGGACCATTTTGGTGCATTTATTTGAATTGGCTGCCTTAACACAACACCTGTTAATACACGTGCAATAACGCAATGCACCAGAATGGAAAGGGGTGAAAGGGGTTTTACAATTATACTTTAAAGAGTTCTAATGTAAATAATCCTATTTCCCTATTGACCAAAATGGTGGCTAGTAGGTTGGAAAGAAGTATCATTATATAGAGTGTACAAAGTGTCCAAAGACTAAGAGCCGGTTCACACAGGGGCGTCCTGGGATCCGACTTCAAGTCACCCCAAGTCGTGCGGTTTAGAAAATTAATGGAAGTGAATGAGAGTCGTCTTAATGTACACTACTGCAGTCGCTCCGACTTCAGAAAAGGTTCCTGTACGACTTCAATCCGACTTCTAGGCGACTTGTACCTATTGATTTTAATGGAAATTGCCTCCAAGTCGGATCCTCTGTCTTAACTGAAGCAACTTTCCAGGAAGTAAAAATAGTTTTCCAGGCAAACCCCTCCCTCCCACAGAGCTGATTATTGTTTGATTGGCCACTGGAAAGTCGCCTGTCCTGGAGGCAACTTGAAGTTGCATTGTAAGTTGCCTCATGTCGCGCTGTGATTCATACTCCTCAAGTCGTGTCCAAGTTGCCTCCCAAAGTCGCGCTGGAAGTCGTGTTGCCCCTGTGTGAACCGGCTCTAATGTTCTGGACAGTGGCAAGAAATTAATATAACAATAATATTTTGTATCCAAAAGCATAACAACGTTCTTACTCGATATTTTTTGGATGGGAGGCTCTTTAGCTGGGGAAATAGGTCTTCCACTAGGCCTAACATCAGCTATAAAAAAAAAAAAAAAAAAACATAAAGGTAAAGGAGGATTTCGTTTAAATGCCCAGTTACATTACAGAAAATACTGAGTACATACTTTCAAATAATATTATTTTCCAATCAGACATTTTATCTTTATTATTATGACCTTAAACTGTAACCAAGGGCAAAACATTTAATTTTTTTAGTTTTGGGTTGGAGTGGAGAGGGTTTAGAACACCTGTCAGTTTTTATTGCTGTCTGTGCCCCCATTATGGAGAGTCACCCTCTTTGCCAATAATCATAGAGGAAACACTGATTCAGGTGAAACCTATAGATCCCCTTCCTGAATCACAGGATGCAGGTCCAGTCCTTGTTCGTGGCAAAGCAGAGGTTATGGAAGGAAGGTTGACCGCACTTCAAACTTCAGATTTTTTTTTTGCTATTGTGTGTAAAATCCACAGAAAATGACAGAGACCCACAATACAAAAAGACAGCAGCATGGTTAACACATTTCACCCCCAAAAAATTTGCATAATCATAACCTTTTTTTTGTATTTTATTTTTATATATATATGTGTGTATATGTGTATATATATATATATATATATATATATATATATATATATATATATAAATGCCAAACAATCTAGCCTGACATAAAATGCAATAAACAGGAGATAACAATATACAATGTTGATGTATCAATGTGTATACATCCTAATACAAGTGCATAGGTGAAGGCATATTGAGAAATGGCCAATCATACCAAAAATATCTATGTAGGCACAAACATATTGCACACAAAAAACTGGAAACAAATTTTTCTTTAAGTTTGGAGTGTGGTCAATCTTACTTCCAAATCCCCAGATTCACCTTCTCTATTGGTCCTGTTTAAAACGGAGTTCCAGGCAAAAAGAGTACTCGGTCTCAAACAATTGACCACCCCACCCCCCTCGTTTTTGGATATTTTTTTTTCTTTTACGTATCTTTTTAGCATGTTTTCTTCAGGACTTCCTTCCCATGTTGCCGGAGGGGGGGTACGTCACTTCCGAAGTTTTATCCGGCCCTCCTCTTTCCCCCCATTGCCTTCTTGGACCTGTCTGTGTCCTAGAAGACGATGGGACTATTCATAAAAAGTGCTGGAAACAATCTATGAAGCCTGAAGGTTTCACTGCCGGTTTCCCTTACTTGCAATGCCGGCGGCGCCTGCACCAGAAGCCGATGGAAAGATCGACTTGGGTGCCGACATTGTGGGCTCCCTGGATAGGAAAGTATCCTTATGATAAAAGTCAGCAGCTACAGTATTTGTAGCTGCTGACTTAGATTTTTTTTTTCCGCAGGCTGGAACTTTAAGTATCAGTGAAAGTGAAAGTAAAAATTGGATTGACAACAAAACAGTAATAGAAAGGAAATCTTCCCATGTGGACACTAGTTTTGGTCACCCTGGAGACACTTACTTTGGTGGGATATCCTTTCACTTCCTATTTTGGCTATGGAACAGGAAGTGAATGGAAATCTTCAATAGGACGCAAATTGCAAAAAATAAATAAAATAATACTTTACAGGGTTATAACCTTCCCTTATGCCCTGTACACACGATCGGATTTCCGATGGAATAAAATCTGATGGAATTTTCCTTTCGAATTCCGATGAAGCTGACTTCCATCAGTCGTGCATACACACTGTCATGACGCGTACACACGACCGTTTTAAATGTCATTGAAAAAAACGGCATTTTTCTCAACGTGATTTTTCGTGTTTCCTCTCAAGCCTGCCTTGCCTACACACTATTGTGGAAAAAAATGTTTGAGTAAAGCGCGGTGACGTACAACACGTACGACGGCACTATAAAGGGGAAGTTCCATTCGGATGGCGCCACCCTTCATGTTAGTAAAGTTTGTTGAGAGACGATTCGCGCTTTTCAGCCTTGTGCTTTTCAGTCCGTTACAGCGTGACAAATGTGCTATCTCCATTACGAACACTAGTTTTACCAGAACGAGTGCTCCCGTCTCATACTTGATTCTGAGCATGCGCATTTTTTTTCACGTCGTTAAAGCCTACACACGGCCATTTTTCATGACAAGAAAAACGACGATGTGAAAAACGACGAGAAAAATTAGAGCATGTTCCAATTTTTTCTTGCCCATTTTTCACGTCGTGAAAAATGCTTGGAAGCCCACACACGATCATTTTTAATGACCATTTTAAAAAATTGCATTTTTCTCGTCATTAAAAACGGTCGTGTGTACACGGCATCAGACTAAATTCCGACCGTCCAAAACGCGGTGACGTAAAACACTACGACAAGCCGAGAAAAATGAAGTTCAATGCTTCCGAGCATGCGTCGACTTGATTCTGAGCATGCGTGGATTTTTCTCCGATGGAATTCCACACAGATGATCGGGAATTTCCCATCGGATTTTTTTCCATCGGAAAGATTTAAAACATGTTCTATTTTTTTACTCCGATGGAAAAAAGTCCAATGGGGCCCACACACGATCGGAATTTCCGATGAAAAAAGTCCATCTAACTTTTTTCATCGGAAAATCCGATCGTGTGTACAGGGCATTACTCTATCCAAAATGAAAAAAAAAAAAAAAGATTTGCCGTTATATTTACTTTAAATTATATTTACATGTCAGAATGCATATGTGTTCCCTTTGTGATAAATCCTTGGCAATAGAAATAACACAGTCATGTAATATAATTGTTTATTAGAAATCTTTTAAAAATTTATCTCATCTTGCAAGTGTAGCCAGAAATGTTCCATTGTAGTTTAATGAGTTTGTTTACAAATGAAACAGCTACCAAAACAAAGATCGTTTGCACTTTAATGATCCAGATGGGGAAGCTTATCTTTTTTTTATCACCATCAGATGATGACATGGTAAAAACAAACTTTTTTATTTTTTTTGGTTGTATACTTAAATCATATGTTCAAAAAGCAGACATCATTGTTCAATAAAAATTTTCAGCATCGTAGTATTTGCCTGGCCAAGATTTGTTAGCATGATAAAGCACTTGTATCCCATACCTGAGCATACTGGTGATTTCCCAGTCCAGCTTCCATCCACTCTACAGGTTCTATGTTCAGAGCCTCCAGTCAGGTAATAACCAGACTGGCAGGTATAGATCAATGTATAACCTAAAGATGGCAGGTCCAGTGCTCCAACATTAGCATGAGGGGGAGTTTCAGGCTGCCGGCAGTTATGAGCTGTACAAAGAAGGAAAATATGTTTTTGTTAAAAACTACAAAATAACCACTAATATTCACATTGTTGTTGATAATACATTATCACTGTAATAACTTGCTTAGGCATACATATACTTGTGTAGCGACCTCATCCCATCTCTTTCGTCTAGGGGTATCACACACGACAGGGTGAGATGCGCTACGGCCCATGTCCTCCCCATAGCTGTGGGTGAGGTGAAGGCCAGTACCAGATATTTCCTCGGGCCTATGTGCTTCTGTAAAGGAATACGTCCTGTTGTGCCAACACTTCCCTTTGCTCCCATTAACCAGAGTTCCACACACCGATCACAGTCCAACTCTTGTTTTATTGCATTTCTCACAATAAACAGTGCTTCAGTAGCCAACTGGTTGCGACTTGTTAACATTTTGATACAGGGGATGAGCAGGCCGAGGCACTATCCTTATTCTCAGCTAAACCACTGCGATCTCGCCAGTGGTTACTATAGCTATATCTTGAAAGGACTTAGAACTTGAGAGTCTCTACCAGCGACTCAAGAGAACATAGATAGGAGTACCTTCACTGCGCTGCGGCCCCTATCAGGGGAAGATGTCCCTCCAAGGGAGTTACCAGAGGCCCATCCGTCACTGGGTTGATGCTGCTCCAGACTCTCCAAATGGGTAACCTCCCTGGCCTCCTCACCTCAGACGTGGGCCCCATCCACTTCAGGGACCCTTGGACTTCTCCACCCTCGCGGGACCCAGTCGAAGTCACTGGGCCCCAGGCCTCCTGGTTAAGTACCTCACCCCAGGCTGAAGGTGCCTGGGATGGACTCCAACTCCATTCCGGTCAGGCCTAGGGCACCTGAGCCGGAATCCGGATCCGCCCGCACCCAGGCCTAAGGTGCCTGAGCGCGTGATGAAGAACCTCCAGAAGAGCAAGACCTCGTGACTAGGGCGTCTCCCCCTTTTATCCCCTCCAATGACGCCACGGCAGGTTCCCCGCCCTCGCCGTACCATCTCCGAGAAGGGACAAAAAGGCCAGCACTATCGCAGTGAATCTACCTTGAGCCTGCGGGCACTCACCACCCACCGGCCAAGGAGATTATTACACCGCCCAATCCTCCACGAATACAAATGGTCATTACTCCCATACCTACACACCTGAATTTCCACCCAGGTATACCCCACCTAAATTTAAAGACCCCGCTACACTTGTTAAATTTGAACTCCTTATATTAAACAAAAAGATCTGAACTCCAGGAAAACAGCTTACTAAATTCACATATGGAAGCTGTCTTAGAAGGATTTGTGTTTCTGTCCATTAAGTTCTGAGATTTACACAGCTGTGCCAATTAGCACAGCCAGCTTGGTGACATGACTTTACTCTGCTAAACAAGAAAGTAGCAGTGACAGACTGATGACGTCAACTCAATGCCTTCTCCTGTCAGCATATGTGAATCTAATCTAGGACACTTGCTGGCCCCTATAGGCAACCCTTTTCTATCCCAGTTTGAGTGTTGCTGCATATATAAGTACAAAAGGTTAAAATCAAATAAAATTCTGATATCAGTTGTAGCTGCTTGTAAAATACATTTATTGATTTTTTTTTTATTGATTTTTTTTATCATGAATCAAAAACTGCATTCTTTAGTGTTTTTGTAATAATTGCTTGGAGTTCAGCTTCAAAATAGACAAATCCTTAAAATCCACACTCCCCATGAAACAATAGGGCATGTCTGGATTTCCAATGATATAAAAAAAAGAACTACACATACACTACTGTTTTCTGACATACCTTTTATAAAAGAAAATCAATATTTTAAATCTTCATAAATACTGTAAGGTACTAGAATGTATTTCTATTTATGATTATGTTCTATTTATTTTCTCTATGTTCATGTCAAGAGCCAAAGCCTTAAACACCTAAGTGAAACAAAAGCAACTAAAACACAAAAATTACTCTTAAACCTCGTACACATGATGAGATTATTGGACGAATGAAAGGTCCTAGCAATATGCTGGACCAACATGGGGGAGTTCAAAGGGGACCGCAGATATTGTGCTTTATTTTCTAGGTATGATATATTAGCAGTTTCCCTGGGCAGCAACAGCCATGGGATTGGTTACCTGGATCAGAAGAGGATTGGTCGGCTACAGTAAGCGAAAAGCCCGCGCGGAGAGAGGTTATATAAGGGACAGTGAGCGGGGCGCCTCAGACCGTTTGAACCGGACCTCAACGGCAGCAGCATGCAGCGCAGTTCTCCGGTGGATCGCGAGTCCCTCTTACGCCGCTTGTTAGAGAAGGCAGAGGGACAGGGCGGTGAGGAGTGGCTGCTTCGTTGCCTGGATGAAGGTCACGGTTCAGCTCTGCCTGTGGAGGCTGCTATCGCATCCCCAGAGTCAGTACTAGTGAAGAGCGGTCCGTGCAAGCAGCCAGGCAGAGCCAAGAAACGGAAGATTTCTGCTTCTCCTCAGGTACCTGACAGGGAGAGAGCCGGTGGGAGCCTGCAGTCTGTGAGGAATAAAGACGCTACTCCGCTGCCTCAAGTGGACACAAACTGTGAACATCCAGAAGATGGTGAGAAGTGTTCTGTATCTATGGCTGACATGTCAGCGCTTTTTATCTCACTATCTAACATGTTTAAGATGAAAGGGGCACATTCATATGGTGCTTTGTTGGGTCAGGGAGCACAGGTCTCTGGTGCTGAATCATTGGAGGAGGTTGGTAAATTAATGGGCAAAGTCCCCAGTGAAAACGAAAATTTTCATCCTCGTATGAAGGTTAATGAGAATAAGAGGGCACAGGTATCTGGTGCAGGCTGCAGTTATATGACTGATTCTAAAGATTTATATGAAGGTGCACATTTATATGGTGCTATGGATGAAGGTGATGCTGACGCTGGTTCTGTATGGCATGGTTTGAATGCGCAGCAATCTATGAATAATGAGGCTACCTTATTGCCGAATATTAGGAGCTTTAACCCTTCACAGTTTGTTAACCCTGCCTTGCCTCTAAGACCTTCTGCTACTTTGGTTGGTGAATCCTCATTTAAAGAACCCCTACCGTGTATATTATCACCTCTGGGCTTTCACTTGTCAAAATCAGTGAAAGAAAAAATTTGGAGAGGTGACTTCATTGACCTATTATCATTGTTGCCAGCTTCAAAAGAATTTCTGGCTAAAAGTGATAAGCTGTCAGGTGATAGATCTGAGGAGGATAGAAGAAGAGCGATTCCCAAAACTTTCCAAAACTGGCTTCAGGCCTTTTGTATTTTTGCTGCGGTTTTGGGGGAACGCTTTCCAGGCAAGTGCTCGGGTTTATTTCAACATGTGGATATTATTGCTGAAGCATTCTGCCACTTTGGCGGTTCGGCTTGGTATTCTTATGATGAAAATTTTCGCCAGAAATTGGCGGTTCATCCCTCTCTAAACTGGGGGTCTAAGGATGTCGGATTGTGGTTGAATTTAATGCTACCTCCAAAGCCTCAGTTCGCTCCTAGGTTAGTGTCCAATCAGCAGTCCCCTTTTCGCAAAGGTTTTTGTTTCGCCTTTAATGAAGGGCAGTGTAAATTCCTTACTAATTGCCGTTATCGGCACGAATGTTCTAATTGCTATGGTAGCCATGCAGCTAACAGATGTTTTCGCAAGTCTTCTGCAACCTCTTTTCAATCACATGCCAGGGATGCTGGGCCAAAAAGCTCGGACACCAGTGAGCTTACCAAACATGCTCCCGTGGTTAGAGCGATACCCCGATCGCAAGATGGCAACACTGCTCATTGAAGGCTTTCGGGATGGTTTTTTGGTACCCACTTTCAAAGGTCCTGGCTGTTCTATGGTCAACAATTTGAAATCAGTTGCCTTGAATTATGCAGTGGTGCAGGAAAAAATTTCCAAGGAATTGGTGGAAGGTAGAGTAGCGGGCCCTTTCTCATCCCCTCCATTTTCCAACTTCAGGCTTTCTCCTTTGGGAATAGTCCCCAAGAGAGAGGCGGGTTGTTATCGCTTAATTCATCACCTCTCTTATCCTGTAAATTTTTCTTTGAACGATGAAGTGTCGGGTGTGGAGGCTCCAGTCTGCTACTCTTCTTTCGATAATGCTTTGGTTATTTTGCAACAACACGGCCGGGGTGCTTTATTATCAAAAGCAGACATCAAGTCTGCTTTTCGATTGCTCCCGGTTCATCCTCAAGGTTTTAATTCATTAGGTTTTCATTTTCAAGATCAATTTTTCTTTGACAAATGTATGCCGATGGGTTTCTCCTTATCGTGTTTTTATTTTGAATCATTTTCTACCTTTTTGCACTGGGTATTGACTCAGAGGTGTCCTGAAGGCGGTTTTTTACATTATTTAGACGATTTTTTATTTGTTGGCCCTCCGGGTTCTCCTTCATGTCTAAATTACCTGCAAACATTCTTCTCCATTTGTGATGATTTCGGGGTTCCTCTGGCTGTAGAGAAGACAGTTCTTCCAACTATGTCTCTTGAGTTTCTGGGGATTGTCATTTATTCCTCTGCTATGGAATTCAGGCTTCCTCTGCAAAAGTTAGAAAGGATGAGATCTATGATCTCTGTCTTTCTATCTAAACGAAAAGTTTTTCTCAAAGAGGCTCAGTCGCTGTTGGGGCTATTTGCCTTCGTAGCCAGGGTAATTCCGATGGCCAGGGTATTTTCTCGCAGGTTTTCTTTATCTACCAAAGGTCTTAAGAACCCGTACTCCCACGTTTACATCTCCAAAACCATTAAAGAAGATCTGAAGGTTTGGGATGCCTTCTTGTGTAATTTCAATGGTACGACCATTTGGCAAAAGGAGTTTGTCTCTAGTGTTCAGCTGAATTTCTTCACAGATGCAGCTGGATCTGTTGGTTTTGGGGCATTTCTCGATGGCCACTGGTGCGCAGAGCGGTGGCATCAGGAGTGGCTTCACCAGGATATTCTCCATAACCTTGTGCTTTTGGAATTATTTCCTGTTGTGGTTTCCGTGGTAATTTGGAAAGAGACCTTTGAGAATCGTAGAGTTTTGGTTTACACTGACAACAAAGGTGTTTTCTTTGCGGTTAATTCCCTGTCCTCAAAGTCGGAACCAGTGATTAACCTATTACGTTTTTTAGTATTGCATTGTTTGCGTTATAATATTTGGTTAAAAGCTGCACATATAGCAGGCATAAAGAATAACATCGCCGACGCTTTGTCTCGTCTACAGTTCGAAAGATTTCGGGACTTGGCGCCGGAGGCAGACCTGCATGGAACTCCTTGCCCAGATTTCCTCTGGGGCTTAATCCGGAGCTGATACTTCCGTATCTCAAGAACTCGGTTTCGGAGAAGACTTGGTCGGATTATCTTCTTTCCTGGTACAGATGGTGCTCTTTTTGTCATGATTCAGGTTTGGATTCTTTAGTTGTGACATCATACACCTCTTTGTCCTTTTTGTCCGCTCTGATTCAATCAAATTTAAGTCCTGCTTCCATAAGCCGGATTCTAGCAGGAGTATCTTTCTTTCTGAAGTTTGCAGGTTTACCGGCTTTAACCTCATTCTTTCAGGTCAGTCAAGTTTTAAAAGGCCTTCGGAGGTCCTGTCCGTCTTTGGATACCCGGCGTCCCATTAAAATCCCTTTGCTGATTGATTTATTAAGGGTTATAGAGGAAGTCTGTTTTTCAAAATTTGAGCTTCTCCTTTTCCGTGCATCTTTTGCGTTGGCTTTCTTTGGTGCTATGAGGCTGGGTGAATTTACAGCGGCCAATAAAAGATCTTTGGCCTTTCTGCTTTTTCACCACGTTCGTATAGACAATGGTTTTCTTCACATTTTTCTGGCTAGGTCTAAGTCTCAGCCCGGTGGTAAGGGCCAATGGTTCTCTCTAGCCAGATCCTCGAGTCATGTGATCTGTCCGGTATGGCATGTTGCGAGGTATTTGGCGGTAAGACCTCCCTCTGGGGATTCCTTCTTTGTTCACCAAGACCTGTCTTCCCTTACCAGATATCAATTCTCGTCCGTACTGGCTTCCTCTTTGAAACGCTTAAATCTGTCAGGTTTTTGCTTTTCGTCACATTCCTTTCGGATTGGAGCAGCCACTACGGCCGATGCATTGGGTTTCTCTTCGGAAATGTTAAAAAGAGTTGGTCGCTGGGAGAGTAATAGATATAGAATTTATGTACGCCCTGATCTACTAATTGTATGATTTTCTCTTTCAGATATTTAAAGAAAAGTTATCTGGATAGTGGGTCATTCCTTCGTTTTCTGGGCTGCTCAACATGCCGGAAACAGGAACTACTCCACCACTTTAGGTCTGGACGCTAAGTCTTATTTAGTCTTATGGTCAGGGGTACGGGGTTTGAGATGGAGGGGCCTAAGGGAACATTTGATTTATTTGTCCAGTATTTGGCCTTTTCCTCAGGTTTTAGTGATTCACGCAGGGGCGAACGACTTAGGTAAAGTTAGGACTTGGGACCTTTTATGCGAAATGAAAAGAGACTTAGGTTCTATTAAGGTGATGTTTCCTTCTTCCATTTTGGCATTCTCGGAAATGATTCCGAGATTAGTATGGTCTCCTGCCAGTAATCTCTTCTACGTGGACAGGATAAGGAGGCGCCTAAATAGAACAATCCATAGTTTTCTTAGAGCGTCAGGTGGTGTCTCTTATCGGCACTCGGAGCTGGAAGGTTTCATTACGGGTTTGTTCCGGGAGGATTCAATCCATTTATCCCCTATAGGTTTGGACATTTTTTGTATGGGTTTGCAAAGTTTAATCGAGTCGGCCACGGTGGAGGGGGGCTTCAACCAGTAGTTTCCCTACTGGCCTCAGCCGGTGGGGTGTAGTTGTCCAGCATGTCTGGATGGACCCCGTTAATCTCGTTTTAATTATTAGCCAAGATGGCTTTCTTATTTAATTTAATTATAGTAATTATCAGGTTACCCCTTGGATACACCGTGGCCATTTAAAATGCCAAAGAATTATTTATTAATAAATTTATTTGCACCTTTTATCGTTGTGTTCTCTCTTTATTGAGTCCCTTTGTATGAGCCCATGAAAGGTCCTAGAAATATGCTGGACCAACATGGGGGAGTTCAAAGGGGACCGCAGATATTGTGCTTTATTTTCTAGGTATGATATATTAGCAGTTTCCCTGGGCAGCAACAGCCATGGGATTGGTTACCTGGATCAGAAGAGGATTGGTCGGCTACAGTAAGCGAAAAGCCCGCGCGGAGAGAGGTTATATAAGGGACCAGTGAGCGGGGCGCCTCAGACCGTTTGAACCGGACCTCAACGCCCACCCGCCCTCCCTATTGTTAAAGTCATGGTGTATTCAGTGGGGGTGTAGTTGTCCAGCATGTCTGGATGGACCCCGTTAATCTCGTTTTAATTATTAGCCAAGATGGCTTTCTTATTTAATTTAATTATAGTAATTATCAGGTTACCCCTTGGATACACCGTGGCCATTTAAAATGCCAAAGAATTATTTATTAATAAATTTATTTGCACCTTTTATCGTTGTGTTCTCTCTTTATTGAGTCCCTTTGTACGAGCCCATGATCATCGTTTTTTTGCACGCTAGTCTCATATGGAAAATTAAGAGGTTACTTAAGTTACGAACATTCTCATATGACAGAATACAACTTTGGAAGTGATGTAATGTATTGTATTGTATTGTATTGTATTGTAAGGTATTCTGTTGTTTCTGAGCATGCATGGCCTTGGTCTTTTCATTTTTTTCGGATGAATATTGTACTGAATAAATGAATTTAGTATGTTCTGGTATCCTACGAGATTTTCTTTTGTGTTTTTTCCCTGTGGATAATTTCCCATCGGCTTTTGAAAGCTGTGTACTAACAATCAGATTATCGTATGATCTCTTTGAAAGAGGTATTTTTTGTCCAATTTTCTGATCCTGTGTACTAAGCATTAGTATGCCTATATAAAAAAAAAAAAACAAGCAATTAACCATTTATCATATAGACCAAGCATCTAAAGACATAGACCAAAGCTAATGCAAAACCGCCCAAATGTGTCCATGTAAATCAGGGGTGCCCAACAAGTGGCCCGGGGGACACATGTGGCCCGCAGAGCCCTCTGATGTGGCCCGCGACCTCCTGTTCTGGGATAGAATAGAATAGAATACTGTTATTAAAGGTCAGTTTATTACTAAAATCACAGTGTATATATGGGCATATCTGTTCTGCAGTGGTTACTAGGCTGCTTTCAAACTGATCTGCAGGTGCAGAGCAGTTTACCTGCACTGTGAGCCATAGACTTCTGTTATTACCTGCGAGTTTGGTGAGCTTTCTGAAAGTGCACCAAACCTGCAGAATATAATAGAAGTCTATTGCAAAGTGCAGGAAAGCCAAAGGTACACTGCGTTGCACCCACAGTGCAGGTAAACTGCAATGCATCAGAGTGAAAGCAGCCTTGGGTCCAACCAATTGGAACCTCCATTCACCTCTAAGTAGTGGCAGATATAAACTGACTTGAGTCATACCTCCAATCCGATCCGGAAAAAAAAAAAAAAAAAGAGTATAGTGGAATGTGTCCGTGTCCGCTCTGCATATGCAGAGCAGACATGGATATGCCATCCACCCTCTCCGTTCATTGTGTCCCGCGACCAGTTACCAAGTCGCTTTAGTGGCCCTCGCTCTTCAAAAGGTTGGGCACCCCTGATGTAAATAGAGATAAAGTTCTTTATCTGTCACGGAACTAGTAGACCAGACTGTGTGACTGCATAGAGGAGAACAAAACGCATGTAAGTGAAAAAAAGTATTAAAAAGGTGACAAACAAGTGAAAACAACCAGTGCAACAACCAACAACAAATAGTATATACAAATAAAGGGGCGATACCGTAATCGTAAACAAGCCAGGCTGAGGTCATACACAAAGGGATATCAGCAGATGGGTATGGATGGGAGAACAACAGGACAGGGAGAGGATGCAGGGTCGGGTCAGATGCAGGCTCAGGGCCAGATGCAGGTTTAGGGTCAGATGCAGGCTCAGGGTCAGATGCAGGCTCAGGGTCAGGATTGCAGGGTTAGGATGAGCGATACCAAGGCAAACATGTGTGGGCTTGTCGGGTATTTAAGTATCTACCAGTGATTAGGCTAGGTGACACCTGTCCGCCGGAGGAGCAGTCCGCTCCATACTGCCAGGATCCATCCGCTGGTGGAGACCAGTACAGACCAGTACTGCGGCCCAAAGATGATATAACACCAGCATGGAGAAGAAGTTCTCCTGACAGTTCCAAACTGCCAGGAGACACCTGCTGGTGGACCACAGTACTGCAAGCCAAATAATAAATATTACCAGCGGATGGAACCTTTCCTGACATTATCCCAGGCTATTTTAACAAATATGCAATGTATGCTGTGAAGTTATTTTTATGTATGAAGCAAATAGTTTTTTTCCTATATTTTATATAAATACCATTTATATTATATTATTTATATTTTTATGCAAATATGAAATAGGAAAAGTGGTGAATTTTATGTATTTTTTAAATAAATTGTGGCATGAGGTTTGAACTTCTCTCTTCTATCTACTGACAATGAGGAAGGATGGCATACCATATGAAAATGATTTTGAGCAGGACATGGGCAATAACCCTTTTCCTGTACGGTCAGCATGTAAATGGAGTTTCTTTGCCCTTTTACTCTTGGCAACTGGCTATGTAGAAGAAGTGATAAGGATGGTGGTAAAGTTGCCCAATCACTTCTACATGCTGAGGAAGATGGCATTTGCTTAAATTTGTTTTGCAGGATAACTTTTTTCAACCTTATAGACGATTCTACAGGCAATACTATGCATGCCTCCACCTTACCCTTTGGGAGCTAAATATAGTGGAGGCTATACTTAAGTTTGGGGCACGTATGGCTATATCACAAAGGTACATTGATGATGTGCTGGTTGTGTGGAGCAGAAATGAATTCGTGTTTCAGAGATTTGAAAACTTAAATTAAAGTTCCTAACTTATGTTGGAAGAGATGGAATTTTTGGATTTTATTTTACTGAAAGAAAAAATTGTAATTTCTACCTCAACATTCTGCAAACTAGCAGTGGCTAGCATGCCTGTCCTTGCGACCACCCTTCATCTACTAGCCACTATACAAGGAATTCCTATTGAGTCGTTTCTGCGAATACAGAAACTGCTTATACAGACTTTTAAAAAGAAAGCACAAGACCTTAAGGAAAGGTTTAAAGAGAGGAGGCATGGTCAAAAGATGATCGAAGCAGACTTTAATAGGGCCCATAAAATGAAGAGTTACTAGGATCAGCAAAAAAGAAGAAACAGAAAAACTATATTAAATTAGTGACTCATTTTGAGTGCATTGGGAAAATAAAAGTCGTATTACAGAAACACTGGCACCTTCTAACATTAGATAAAACCTTAAAGCTTTACTAAATTCAGGACCCTGTATTCACTATATCTGGTCTCCCACAGTACACAGAACATGGAAATGCAATTATTTTAGTAAATATAAACTGCTAAATACCTTTTCTCATCACCAGTAAATAGCAATCTTGTGACTTCTATCAGTGTCTGGTTAAAGCTTGTAGGAGGATTTTTCATTCTGCTCTAACTGTCCTATGAGGCTGCAGGGCTCCTCACTCTGTCTAGACAGTGCTGATTGGCTCTGTGCTGTTCACATACACCATCCCAAGCAAAATAAAACCTCTCTAGTAATCAACACCAAACAGAGCATGTGTGACTCCAAAGGCTCTGTTTTATCAGGAGTAGGCTTGGGGAGAGTGGAAGAAGGGGGGATCAGAGAAAAAAAAAGGATTAAACTGCCTTTTTACACAATGCAGAGGGTGAACCCCTTAGGTTTCACAGTGAGTAAAACAAGCATGCTTTACTGCATATACAGACTGATTTTACTGTTGTGGGTTTAGTAACACTTTAAGAAATATCGTACTTTTGATGCAGCCTTAATGGCAAGACCAGCACCTAGTTTAAATGACCAAATGGTCTATAGTGAATATAACTCCTCAGAGGAAAATTATTTTCTTCTACATACCTATAGACAGATGACTGTAGATATGTATTCATGTGACCATTGCCAGTATGTACAAAAAATGTTTCAGTATGAAAAGAAAAAGAAAACTTCTACAGTGTTTTACTTCAGCAATTGTAATACGGTACTGGTAGCTGATATAGTGCACTGTCCCTGTGGGGGTAAATGAAGAGGCTGTAAATAGCCTGTGTAGACAGCAGAGTTGAGGGAGAGGCCCAGCAGATCCACCTACTACAGGCTGCCTGCAGAAAACTACAGGAGGGGGTGGAGACAAGACCAGTCACCCTGCACAAAGTGACAGAACAACAGTGACTGGTCTTTATTAGAGAAAGCTCCTGCTGAGAAGCAAACATTTACACTGGATTACTGCATAGATCTGGAAGAAATACACAAAACACACTATGATTTAGTTAAGAATACAAATGCCTCTTTAGACATAATTTGCTTATTCTGTTGATCAGCATCGGGGTTGCATTCACACTTGTTGCTGCACATTTTTTTGTTGTTGTTAGTCTTCTGTTTACATCTATGTGTTGTGATGAGCTGAAATGCACATGCATTGAGGTCCACTGGCAAAGTGGGTCAGAGTGTCATTTAATATGTACCACAAAGCACCATAGTCCATTTCATGCATTATAACAAAACGCACGTGTAAATTTTACCTAAAAGACTATAGTTAACCAATAATAGTATGCCACGTGTTTGCTGAGACACAGCATTATTTTCTGTTTCAATGCTAGTTTAATGTTGCAGAGCTCAAGCAAGAAAAAAAAAGGAAGCCCTGCTCAGCTTGTTTTTGAGCTGTACTTTAGGTACTTAAATGACCCATCTAGTTCTTTCCTCAAGGACATGAATAGTAGTTTTTTTGACATTAGAAAGAAGTATACCACTACAGCTCACTTAGACATGATTATCCTTCACTAATATCAATGTTTCATTCATTGCAAACTTATCAAGCTCAATAGAGGTTCAGACTGAACATAAGTTTCATTATATAAGATGAAAATAATACATAAACTGCATATAAATTGAAATCATAATGTAGCATAGGTGCAAACTGATTACCTTCACTTGCTATAAAGGCAGGTTTACACCTTTGTAAAGGATTTTGTAACTGCTCTTGGATCTTTAATAAAGCAGATTTTGAGTGCATGGAACACTGTGTTACAGACTTTTTTGTTTGGCTGCAGTCTGTGCACACGTGTAGCTCTTTGATATGTTTTGCAAGTTTAAAAGGTTGTAGCAACACATTTTATTTTATTTTATTGTGGACTTTAGGTTTCCACCTTTGGCTCGCGTTTATGTTGTGATATCAACACCAAACATATTAGTGTAAATGGATTTTGTTGTGTCACAAGTTTTGTACATATATGAAATCCTAACATATGAACCCAAAAGTTTAAAATAATTCAGTGCTCCTAAATATCAAATGAAAAAATAGCCAAATAACACTAACTATGAGTAAACCTGATTAGGTCTTTGGTGTTCACCTCCTGCAAACACTAAGCAACAATGTAGGGGCAACTTTTGTGCCCAACCTCCTGTAGTCACACCCCAAGATCTGATGTGTCCTCTCAATAAATGACAAAAAAACACTATATTCAAGGCAAAATTTCTTACATTTAGAAGTGAATTTTACATTGCGTACAAGGTGTACTTACGGATGCACTCTGGTTGTACACCACTCCAAGTCAAGTTTGGTAAGCAAGTCCGTGTGGTAGAACCCTGCAACAGGTAGCCCTTCTGACATTTGAAGAGTACAGTACTTCCAACCTGTTTTCAAGATAAGAGACAGGTTTACACGCTATAGTTTAGATTTTATTTGACACAGCACATACAGTATATACACAGAGCTTATACATGCACATTCCAACCCATGGTCCAACTTGTAGTACTGTGCACTAAAGCATGGAAGCTACTTAGTTTGGCGAAAAATTTCTAACTGGTTAGTATCATCATAACCAATGTTGCTTATGTGCATCTATGAGCAAACAAATTACAATGGTACACAGCACAGTAAGTTATTGTTACAAATAAATTAGTCTCATTTGCAGTTTACAGTATAACATCAAAGAAAACCCATGTTGTGTTATGATGTAAACTTTAAGTAATACACATTTATCTGTAACATTGATGATCTTAATGTATTGTATACAATTGAGACTGTCAGACTGCACTGACTGTTTCCTCAACAGAAGATTGTCTAAGTATCCCATAACGGGGATGCTATGACAGGGCAGCAGGTCTTGTACTGGGGCTATCACTTATACATGAAGTGCAGACAAGAGGCTGAAGGGCAGGGCCACAAACTTGTGGTCTAGGGGCCCCAAAGCAAAGTGTAGGAAATGTTGATTTGCTGGAAAGATAAGGATCTGTAGGTTCACATTCTTGATGTCCATTAAAGCTAGAAAGGGTTTCTGCTGAAGAGAGGTAACAACAGACCTGGTGGCTTCCATACAGAGTTTCTGAGCTCAAATGAAGACATTCTGTGCTTTTAGATACAAGGTGGAGCAGATACCCCCTTTGGGTTTGGGAACAATGAACAAGTTGGAATAAAACCAGTGACACTAGAACACCTTGATCCTGAAAACCTGAGGCTTCTCAATAGAGATATGCTAATCTGTGCAGTGACACAGAAGGTTGGAGGCGAGAAGCCGAGAAGCCGAGGAGGGGGCAGGGAGTGAAACTCTAGCTTGTAGCCTTTTTGATACCGCCTCCTGCAGCCAGACATCAGAGCTGCAAGAAGTTCATGTGTTCAGAAAGGCTAGTGGGTCACACCTTCATGCCGAGGAAAGTTTATCTTTAGGTTTTGTGGTCTTTGAGACTCAGACCTTGTGGGTGGACTGAGAGTCAAGCTTATAGGGTCTGGATGTTGATAGTGAGGGAATGGAGAAACAAAATGGGTATTCCTTAACCAATAAAGACATAAAAGACTTTGCACTCTGCTCTTTGGGTACCTTCTCCAGAGGAAAATGGGTACTATTACCACTAGTAGTGTCCTTGATAAAGTTTTCAAGAGTATATCCAAAGAGACATTGCATCACAAAAGCAGATTGCATACGGTATTCAGGTGTTTTCCCGAATACTGCATGCGATCCTGAAAATGTCAATTCACTATTGCTTTATGCAGTATTTACTACATAAAGAAAAATGCTTGGTAAATACAGCATAGATCAGGAGCTAAAGTTGATTCACAAAATAAAGATAAATAAATAAATGCAGTAAATAAGTAGTGGTCCCAGCATGCGATATGCCACCAGCATCCCTAACAACCAGTAAACAACATGGTTGTTAAGGAGCCGGTGGCGGCCACGTCCTTAACAACTGATGAGTCATCAGCTGTCAGCGGGGTTCCTCGCTGACAGCTGACTGTAAAAAAAGAATTGCAAGCAATGAAAATAAGAAAAAAATGGCGATTTTGAAGGAAAACCCCACGCCCAAAATAATAAAAAAAATGGCGTGGGATCTCCCCCAAAATCCATAATGGACCCTTATCCGAGCATGCAGGCTGGCAGGTCAAGAAAGGAGGGGGCGAGAAAATGCCCCCACCCTACTGAACCATACCAGGCCATATGCCCTCAACATGTGGAGGTGCTTTGGGGCAGGAGGGCTCTACACTTTTTTTTGGTGAATGAGTAGGGTCCCTTTTTCAAGCATGCAGCCTGGCAGGTCAGGAAAGGGGAGGACAAGCAACCCCCCCTCCTGAACAATACCAAGCCACATGCCCTCAACATGGGGGAGTGCTTTGGGCAGGGGGGCGCTACACTTTTTTTTTATGAATGAGTAGGGGGTACTATGTCTCCCTACTCATTCACATGGGGGGGAGCGTGATCTTGAGGCCCCCTTGTTAACCACTTAAGCCCCGGACCATTTGGTAGCTAGAGGACCAGAGGTGAATTCAGAATTTAGCACTGCGCTGCTTTAACTGTAAATTGTGCGGACAAGCAATGTTGTACCCAAACAAAATTTGCGTCCTTTTCTTCCCACAAATAGAGCTTTCTTTTAACGGTATTTGATTGCCTCTGCGATTTTTATTTTTTGCGATATAAACGGAAAAAGACCAAAAATTTTGAAAAAAAATGATATTTTCTACTTTTTGTTATAAGAAAAATCGAATAAACTCAATTGTAGTCATACATTTAGGCCAAAATGTATTCAGCCACATGTTTTTAGTAAAAAAAATGTCAATAAGCGTATATTTATTGGTTTGCGCAAAAGTTATAGAGTTTACAAACTAGGGTACATTTTCTGAAATTTACACAGCTTTAAATTTATGACTGCCTATCTCATTTCTTGAGGTGCTAAAATGACAGGGCAGTACAAAACCCCCCCAAATGACCCCATTTTGGAAAGTAGACACCTCAAGGAAATTGCTGAGAGGCATGTTGAGCCCATTGAATTTTTTATTTTTTTGTCCCAAGTGATTGAATAATGACTAAAAAAAAAAAAAAAAAATTACAAAAAGTTGTCACTAAATGATATATTGCTCACACATGCCATGGTTATATGTGGAATTTCACCCCAAAATACATTTTGCTGCTTCTCCTGAGTACGGGGATACCACATGTGTGGGACTTTTTGGGAGCCTAGCCGCGTACGGGACCCCGGAAACCAAGCACCACCTTCAGGATTTCTAAGGGCGCAAATTTTTGATTTCACTCCTCACTACCTATCACAGTTTCGAAGGCCATAAAATGCCAAAATAGCACAAAACCCCCCCAAATGACCCCATTTTAGAAAGTAGACACCCCAAGGAAATTGCTGAGAGGCCTGTTGAGCCCATTGAATATATATTTTTTTGTCCCAAGTGATTGAATAATGACAAAAAAAAAAAACAAAAAAAAAAAATTACAAAAAGTTGTCACTAAATGATATATTGCTCACACATGCCATGGTTATATGTGGAATTACACCCCAAAATACATTTTTATGCTTCTCCTGAGTACGGGTATACCACATGTGTGGGACTTTTTAGGAGCCTAGCCGCGTACGGGACCCCGAAAACCAAGCACCGCCTTCAGGATTTCTAGGCACACATTTTTGATTTCACTCCTCACTACCTATCACAGTTTCGAAGGCCATAAAATGCCAAAATCGCACAAAACCCCCCCAAATGACCCCATTTTGGAATATAGACACCCCAAGCTATTTGCTGAGAGGAATGGCGAGTATTTTACAGCTCTCATTTGTTTTTGAAAATGAAGAAAGAAAATATATATATATATATATATATATTTTTTTTTTCAATTTTCAAAACTTTGTGACAAAAAGCGAGATCTGCAAAATACTCACAATACCTCTCAGCAAATAGCTTGGGGTGTCTACTTTCCAAAATGGGGTCATTTGGGGGGGGTTTTGTGCTATCTGGGCATTCCATGGCCTCCGAAACTGTGATAGGCAGTGAGAAGTGAAATCAAAAATTTACACCCTTAGAAAGCCTGAAGGCGGTGCTTGGTTTTTGGGGTCCCGTACGTGGCTAGGCTCCCAAAAAGTCTCACACATGTGGTATCCCCGTACTCAGGAGAAGCAACAGAATGTATTTTGGGGTGTAATTCCACATATGCCCATGGCATGTTTGAGCAATATATCATTTAGTGACAACTTTGTGCAAAAAAAAAAAAAAAATTGTCGTTTTTCCGCAACTTGTGTCAACATATAAAATATTCCATGGACTCGACATGCCTCTCAGTATATAGCTTGGGGTGTCTACTTTCCAAAATGGGGTCATTTGGGGGGGTTTTGAACTGTTCTGGCATTTTATACACAACATTAGGAAGCTTACATCCACTCTTCTAACCACTTGAAGACAAAGCCCTTTTTGACACTTTTTGTTTACATGAAAACATTTTTTTTTTTGCAAGAAAATTATGTTGAACCCCCAAACATTATATATATTTTTAAAGCAAAGGCCCTACAGATTAAAATGGTGGGTGTTGCATTTTTTTTCTACACAGTATTTGCGCAGCGATTTTTCAAACGCATTTTTTGGGTTAAAAAATACACTTTTTTTAATTTTAATGCACTAAAACACACTATATTGCCCAAATGTTTGATAAAATAAAAAAGATGATCTTAGGCCGAGTACATAGATACCAAACACGACATGCTTTAAAATTTCGCACAAACGCGCATTGGCGACAAACTACATACATTTTTAAAAGCCTTTAAAAGCCTTTACAGGTTACCCCAGTAGATTTACAGAGGAGGTCTACTGCTAAAATGATTGCCCTCGATCTGACCTTCGTGGTGATACCTCACATGCATGGTGCAATTGCTGTTTACATATGACGCCAGACCGACGCTTGCGTTCGCCATTGGGCAAGAGCAGGGCAGGACAGGGGTGCTTTTTTTTTTTTCTTTTTTTTTTTGTTATTAATTTTGCTTTTTTATTTTATTTTTAAATTGTTCCTTCCAAGTATTTTTTTTTTTATCATTTTTATTGTTATCTCAGGGAATGTAAATATCCCCTATGATAGCAATAGGTAGTGACAGGTACTTTTTTTAAAAAAAAACTGGGGTCTTCTAGACCCTAGATTTTTCCTCTGCCCTCAAAGCATCTGACCACACCAAGATCGGTGTGATAAAATGCTTTCCCAATTTCCCAATGGCGCTTTTTATATCCGGGGGGGGCATTCCCTCCCACTGCTTGTAAAAGCAGTCCAGAGGCTAATTAGCCGCTAGGATTGCTTTTACATGAAAGCCGGCCGCAGGCTGAAAAGAATGATACCAAGATGATACCTAAACCCGCAGGCATCATTCTGGTATAAACATTCAAAGTCCAGCAACATACCAGTACGTTGCTGGTCCTTGTTGGACATGTATTGTAATCTTTTTATTTCATGCAGCCAGTTGGCTGAACGAAAAAAGAGATTGATCGGTGGGTATGCCCACCATTAGAATACCGCCCTTCATCCACCCACTTCCAATGATGGGCATACACGCACCATTTATATATGCCGAAGCATGGGGGCATCCTCCCGCAAAAAAGTTATGCCGCACACACATGGTCGGACTTTTCCACGGGCAAGCCTCCGTCGGAATTTCGACCGTATGTACGCGGCATTAGGAGCAAAATGGCTCCTCCGCCCCTGCTGCCCCAATGGTTCGGCATATTTGCTTTTTTTTTTTAACTGTGGTGGTGAAATCACCTCCTACAGCACTGGAGTCGCAGGGATCAGGCCTGTCTCTGCGAATGCTGCAGTTATGTGTGTTTTTGTTTTGTAAGTGACAGTGATCGATCAATACTGCACTTGGAAGGCCTGGGCTGGACGGAGGGGCAAAACGCAGGTGCCAGCAGGTATCTGGGCTGATCCCGCTAACACTGCGTTTTTGGGAACCCTAAACTGCTGGGGACGCTAGTATAGATCTGATCAGATCAGATATAGTATCTGTTCAGATACTATATCACTAAGGGGGGTGTATGCTTCACACGTGGGTGTTAGCGTTACTGGCACTAACCTGACGCTGCCTGGGGTGTGACTCAGACCCTCTCTGACGCTAAAACCTAATTGATATCACCCGCCGGGCGATCAGGGGGTTAAACCTTTATTGGGTTATATACACGGCGGGTGCCCTGACACTATAAAAAGCAAACTAACTAACCAGCGTCACCCGTAACACTTATATGGTGATCACTGGTGAAAGGGTTAACTAGGGGCAATCAGGGGGTTAAAACCTTTATTAGATAATATATGGGGGTACCTGACGCTATAAAAACCTGCGGCGAACCTAAAAAAAATTACCAGCTACCGATCTGCATCACCGACACTAAGACAGCGTTTAGAAAAACGATTGCTTAGCGACAGTGGTGATGGGGGTGAAAGGGTTACCTGGGGGGGCGATCAAGGGGTTAAACCTTTATTAGATAATATATTGGGGTACCTGACGCTATAAAAACATGCGGTGAACCTAAAAAAAATCACCGGCTACCGATCTGCATCACAGACACTAAGACAGCGTTTAGAAAAACGATCGCTTAGTGACAGTGGTGATAGGGGGTGAAAGGGTTACCTGGGGGGCGATCAAGGGGGTTAAACCTTTATTAGATAATATATTGGGGTACCTGACGCTATAAAAACCTGCGCGAACCTAAAAAAAATTACCGGCTACCGATCTGCATCACAGACACTAAGACAGCGTTTAGAAAAACGATCGCTTAGTGACAGTGGTGATAGGGGGTGAAAGGGTTACCTGGGGGGCGATCAAGGGGGTTAAACCTTTATTAGATAATATATTGGGGTACCTGACGCTATAAAAACCTGCGGCGAACCTAAAAAAAATTACTGGCTGCCGATCTGCATCACTGACGCTAAGACAGCGATCAGAAAAATGATCGCTAAGCGACAGTGGTGATAGGCGGTGAAAGGGTTATCTGGGGGGTGATCAGGGGGTTAAACCTTTATTAGGGGGGGTTAGGGGGCTACACTGGACCTAAGACTAAACTTTGGTGACACTTTTACAGTCACAAATGTCACTGATTGCAGTGATCACTAAATAAATGGTCACTGCAATCAGTGACACTGTGACTTGGGGCTGGGGGGGTGATCTGGGGGGTGATCTGGGGTGATCTGGGGGGCCTGGGGGGGCGATTTATGTCCCTATGTGTCCTGGTGTCAGTGTAGTGTTGTGTGCACTAACCTGATATCTTCTCTTGTACGGCGCTCGGTATATGTGAGCGCCGCACCAGAGATGACATCACTTCCTCCTGCTCCCTCTGTCTGACACAGACAGAGGGGGCATTTCCATTCGCCGGGAGCGATCGCGAGGAGGTGGCCAGAAACGAATGGCTGCCCCCTCATCCCGGAACGCTCCCGGACACTTAGCCACCGCTCACTGTATAGGAGGGGGGTCCGATCGGACCCCCCAACTGTACAAAGGCAATCACGTATGCTCTACGTGATTGTGCCTGTCGGTGCCATTCTGCCGACGTATATATACAGTGAGCGGTCGTTAAGTGGTTAAAGGGGGCATCCAGATTATGATAAGCCCCTGCCCGCAGACCCCCACAACCACTGACCAGGGTTGTTGGGAAGAGGCCCTTGTACCCATCAACATGGGGACAAGATGCTTTTGGGGGTCATAGCCCCTCCTGCCCTAAAGCACCCCCATGTTTAGGGCATGTGGCAATGGTATGGTTCAGGAGGGGGGGCGCTCACTCATCCCCCACTATTTCCTGACCTGCCGCGTTCCATGCTCATATAAGAGGCTGTTATGAATTTTAGGGGTCACCCCATGCCATTTTAAAAAAAAAAATTGGCATGAGGGTTCCCTGAAAAATTCATACTAGACCTGAAGCGCCTGGTATGGAGTGGGGGAGGGAGCCCCAACCCATTTTTTTTAATACATTTTTCATTGCCAGCTATTCTTCTTTTTACATTCAGCTGTCAGCGGGGATCCCTGCTGACAGCTGATGACTTGGCGGCTGTCCCCTTCTTAACAACCATGTAAATTACCACAGGTTTTCACTACAAAATTACGGCATGACTTCATAAAATAGCGCATGCAATATTTTAGTAGCGTTTTTTAGTAAATGCCTAAAAAGTTTCGAAAAACACTGTGCAGTATCTAAATGCAAACTCGGGTGAGGTAAGATACCACTTTGTAAATGGCGCTCATGGTCCCTCGAAAGTCATGTGGATGACACACCTCTTAGTTGCGGATTCTGCAGTCCAGCACTTCAATCAAAGTGTTCTCCACATGTGTATTGAGAAGAGACCCATGTGGCAAATAAGACAGGAAACCTTCAGCAGTCTGTCATAACTGTAACTTACAACCATTTACTTCAAATGTTCTATGACAAAAGGATCAACTGCAGCATTGGCAGTCCCTTTTTAAGGGGATTTGAACAGTTTGCTACAGTTTGGCAAAGCAGGGTTACAGTCAATATAGGGCAAAATACTTTGGCACACTGGTAGTAGAAAGGGTTGTTCTGGGCTGGCCAACTGTTTTTTTTTTTTTTGTCATTGTCTAATGCTCTAGTAGGTGGCAGTATATTCCAAAGTTTAAAGACTGTGTCCCTCAATGAAAAATAAATAAATACAATTACAAAGAATTTTGGCCAACTGACATGCTCTATGTGGGGTAAACATTAAATGTTAAACCTGCATGCGCAGCTCAGTGTACATTCTCTTGGTATACTTTGGTGTCATAATGAATGAGCTCCTGGAGGAGTTACTTCATTCAAATTTAGCCAATCAAGATGGCAGAGGATCGCAAACCAAGAAAAGACCAGGTAAATATGGCGGCACTGCCAAAAGGGAGAAAAGAAGTCTGTTTAGTTACACTTTAAGTTTAGTCCACTCAACAGCTAACATTTCACTTCGGATACTGGGCAGCTAAACCACGCAGAGGCTACTTATTTCTATTCAGGACAACAGTAAAATCTCCACAGCGACATTCTCAACCCTCTTTCCTGCCACAGAGTCTTCCTTCTTCTGCTTTCTATTATTGGGAATAATTAAATTCAACCTCTTGGCATCTTGAAAATAGAAACACCAGTTTCTTGATCCTTCATTTATTATTAAACAGTATAATAAACATTAAAACTAAAACATGGAACAGTGGGATTTTTGTACTTACGTAAAATCCATTTCTTGAAGGTCACTAAGTCATGAATTTAGATATAATCAGGTTACTGCCGCCTACAAGACGATTGGACTGGAGGTCTGGCATACAGATAAACTGGAATCCAGCCCCCATAAAAAGAATTTACTTATACCCAGCGTGACTGTGGTAAAGCAGTACTGAAGAGATGATCAAAAACGTAGAGGGGCAGGCCCCGTGTCCTTAATGCACTACAAGAAATGTATATTACAGCAAGAACAAAAATTCAATTTTTTTTTCCTATCCATTGAAAGGCACAGGAATTCAGGTAAGGTCAGGATGTACAAAAGCAGTCAAAATGAGAGGTGGTCAACAATGCAACAACCACTAATGGGCCTCACTAAAAGGACTGGAAACCACAGCAGCCCAAGTGCTGCCTGAAGGGCCCATGCCTGAATATGAAGGGGGACCCCCTACTAAATAGGGGAATCTGCCAACACATCCTGATGCTCCAAAACCAGGATGGAGAAAGTCACCGCCCGATACTAGCAAACAACTGAGGCATGCTATATAGAGGTGGAATTTTACTGGGTTCTAGCTTACAATTTTTCTGTCTGCCAGTATTCCACCCTTCTGTAGGCAACAGTATAACTCAACTATGTCTGAATTCTTGTGACCCTCTATGGATGAGAAAGAAATGTTAAATATCCAGTTAATCCTTCATGAGGGGTACTGAGCAAATCTTCTGTAAATTCATCATTAAACTGATTGCAAAATTAACTGTGTTAATTAAAAAAACAATATTTGTAGTAATGTGAAGACAAATCATTTAACTAGTTTTGTTTTAACATACGTTTACGTTATTGTGTTTTATGTTTTAAACATTTCCAGAACAATTGTATTTGCAAGCTCTTTTGAAATGACAGCAACTTTAATAACTGAAATGATTGTATTCTACCTGAAAACCCAGGGAGCTGTTCTGCAATCCAAATGTTGGGATTCCTGGGTCAGAACAAGTTGTGTGTGAAGGATCTGTGAAATGAATAAACATGTTACTTTGGTGAAATACCCTATCCTAATAGGGACACACATGTTAATTTTAATTGGAAAACAGGATACAGTGGAAAGACATATGCCACATGCTAGACATGTTGTTATCCATGGCAAAAAAAACGTATTTTTTTTTTATTAATGTAATGCATATCCCATTGAGGCTTTTCATTTACAGCTAAATGCATTCCAGGTTCATAAAATAGTGTTTAAAGACTTGCAGTTAATTTTTTGTAGAAAGCAGCCACAGTCTGAGTGGAAAATCCTGCCAGTGTGTTTCAGAAAAGGACCATTGTTCTCTGTATAGAAGCAGTGGTCTCTCTGCGGAAATCTGGCACGCACCCTACTGAGTCAGACATACTGTAATGATTAAAGCCCATATTCCCTGCTGATTGGAGAGCTCTAACTGATTGAGCTCTAACTGATTGGAGAGCTTTAGCTAATCTAAACTGAAGGTTCAGTTAGGCTTTCATGAGGAATAACAGGAGTGACTACCCATGAGATTTGTGCATAAGATGGAGAAAATACAGGTTTAACTGCAAAAAAAGTCTAAAGCCCTGTACACACGATCGGATTTCCTATGGATACTAATCCGATGGATTTTTCCATCGGAAATCCGATGAAGCTGACTTCCATCAGTCTTGCCTACACACCATCAGTCAAAAATCTGACCGTCCCAAACGCTGTGATGTAAAACACTCCGACAAGCCGAGAAAAATGAAGTTCAATGCTTCTGAGCATGCGTCGACTTGATTCTGAGCATGCGTGGGTTTTTTGTCCGATGGAGTTCCACACAGACGATCGGAATTTAAAACATGTTCTATTTTTTCTCACCGATGGAAAAAAGACAAATGGGGCCCATACACGATCGGTTTGTCAGATGAGAAAAGTCCATCGGACTGTTTTCATCGGTAAAACCGATCGTGTGTACACGGCATAAGAGGGCTACAGTGAAAGAAAAGGGAAGTAGGATAACATGTGGTCCATGAGCCTAGCAGAAAGGCTAATGCCGCGTACACACGATCGTTTTTCACGTCGTTAAAAATGCAATTTTTTAACTTGGGCATTAAAAACGATCGTGTGTATACTCTATAGCATTTTTAACGACGTGAAAAAAGGCCTAAAAAAATGTAGAACTTGCTCTATTTTTTCACGTCGTTTTTCATGTCGTTTTTTTTCCCGTCGTGAAAAACGGTAGTGTGTATGCTTTTAGGAGGGGAAAAAAAACGTGCATGCTCAGAATCAAGTATGAGACGGGAGTGCTCGTTCTGGTAAAACTAGTGTTCGTAATGGAGATAGCACATTCGTCACGCTGTAACGGACTGAAAAGCACGAGGCTGAAAAGCGCGAATCGTCGCTCAACAAACTTTACTAACATGAAGGGTGGCGCCATTCGAACTGAACTTCCCCTTTATAGTGCCGTCGTACATATTGTACGTCACTGCGCTTTGCTCGAGCGTTTTTTTTAATGAACGTGTGTACGCAAGACAGGCTTGAGAGGAAACAAGAAAAATCACGTTGAGAAAAACGTTGTTTTTGAAAATGACATTAAAAACGATCGTGTGTACGCGGCATAACACCTGGGGAGATTTTTCTGTAATGACTATATACTGTAGGTCAGGTCTAGGATGGAAGTAATTAAGAACAGAAGTTATAAACATTTCAAAACATTCTTCCTATTTAATGTATGGCATCTTCTACTCCTAAGACCCAGTCAGAATTTGTTGGCTATGTGTTTATTCAACCACAGTTACTGTACCTGTACAAAAACTTGCATTTTAGCAGATTTACATTATTACATTTGTGAAAATTCATTAAAGAAAGATGTATGTTTGCCCCTCTGTTTTAGCTTTAGTTACTTTGTCTGCATTTTATTTTTCAGCTTGAGAGTCAGGAATCAGAGGCAATTTAAATGCCAACGCTTGCTGTTTTATCAGCTGCCTGACCTCCCACACAGAGTCCCATACATGTATGTACTTAACTGTGTGACATCTGTTTTTCACATTGTTATGTACACTCAGGTGCTGTGAGAAAGTATGTTAGGTATGACAGTTGACAGGGCAGCTGTACTTGAAGTATCAGGCTTAATTAGATATATTTATCAGAATCTTGCATAAATCCATTTGTGACTGGTCCTATTTTATCCTATTCAGTATATCACATGATGCCCAGCAGCTCACCAATGCAACTGGGTTGTGTTCCGCTCCAAGATCCATCTGACTGGCAAAACCTTCGTGATGACCCCACCAAGACGAAAGGAGCAGGACAGGAGAAAGATATGGAAGAGCGGTAGCTGAAGCCTCTATCAACCCTTCGTGCATGAGGAGGAATTCCAGGGTCACCACAGAACACAGCTACAAAACAGAAATAAGGAACATAATTAGGTAACAGTTGCTTACTCTCTACAATGTACCATGTAGGTAAGTCATTAAATATCAAAGTTGCACACTTACGGAAGCATTGTGGAACCTCTCCTACCCATGTCCTGTTACTCTCACAGGTAAGGACAGCTGGTAAGGAAAGCTGGTAACCTTCTAAGCAGGTGTATGATAGGCTGGAGCCCCACAGAAAGTCTGATCCCACAGGCTTTCCATTAGGAATTGAGGGAGGAGAGGGGCAGGTGATAGCTGTCAATAGGAAAACACATATATTTACATCTTAGTGGTGAAGGTCAATATGCTTTATCCCAAGGAATGGGCTGTCAAAATACCCATGCATGCTTTATTTTGTAATTTACATTGGCTGTCACAGCAGTCACATGATCGGGAGCCTGCCCCTTCAGCTCCCAATCATAACAGTCTAAGCGGTCTAAGACAGCTTGGTCACTATACAGTAAGCCATGAACGCTTATGTGCGGTATGTGGGTGTTTAACCCATCTTCTTTGCTGTCTCCCACAAGTTTCATGGGAGGCAAAAGGTTGATATTTATTTTTATCTACATGTTAAAGAGTTCAGTTGGATTCAAATTCAAATAAATTTGATATAACTTCTCTTCTGCTGTTAAAACTAAATAGAATTGGCCAGATTGTTTATCCACCATTCAAGTGAATTTTTTTTATTTTTCATCAATAAATACAAGGCTTCCTCAGTTGTCAAGGCGGAGAGGGGGCTGGTTAAAGTCACGATTTCCACCTCATCTAATCAAAGGAAGCGTTGCATTTAATGATAAAAATTCAAGGCCTCTCCTGAATGGCGGGGAAGCATTCAGGCCAATTATTTTGTTTCAGCAGCAAACAGGGAGTTGTCCAGGCTGCTGCTGAACAAACAGCTATGATAGTATATTACAGTACACCCAGCAGCAACATCTGTTAGTACAAAGAATTTGTTTGGCCAGCTTGACCCAAATTAACTGTTTAAAGTCAAAATAAACCTGGAATCCTTCTTTAAGTTGTGGATATCTATGAGTTGTTTTTGGAGATTAAGTATATTGTTTAGTGTCACTCAGAGGTAAAAACCCCAATAATAACATAAAATACACATATTTTCCCTTTAAGGGGATTGAGTTTTCTTCCAATGAAGCAACATTGAGAGAAGTTTTCAAAAAGTTTGATTACTTCAGACGTAGCGGAACTATCTTCTGATTCTGTTAAAATTGCAGGCATGAAACAATGACCCTCTGGTGTCTCTGAGCATCTTAACTACCATGTAAACCTATTATAAGCAAACAATTGCCCAAACATGATGCAATGGCACTTCCCTAACCTTTGCAGAGAGGTTTTGTGCCATTCCAGGTGCGGTCTTTTGTACAATACAGAGTTGGCGCTCGATCTGACTCCATCATGAATCCAGGCAAACACTGGAAGGACACTGTGCGATTGTACAGGAAATCATTGTCCAATCGGATACCATTTGCTGGAGTGCCAGGATCCCCACAGTTGATTACTGTGTAAAACAGAATAAAAAAAACACTAAATTACAAGATCTGTTAAACACAAGATTAAATTCTGAGATTTCAATTAAAAGATAAATGAGAACACGTTATCTTTATCCAGAAAAGTTTACCCATATCAAATCAGCAACTCCTTATTTACCTGCACACTCTGGGGGGCTGCCGGACCATGTACCATTGACAGTGCAGTCCCGACGCAGGGATCCACTGAAGTAGTAGCCTTCACGGCATTCGTAAACTATAGAACTAGAAAATACCAGGCCGTCATTGAAGATCACTCGCGAATTGCTAGGGGTGCCTGGATTTCCACAAGAGATCACTGCCAAAATAATTGCAAATTAATACTTAGTAATCAAGCAACAAATGTGCAAACTTTTACATGAATTGCCCTTTTTCCCTAGCTGCTCAAAATACTCTTTATTTTCTGGAAGACTAATTGGACAATAATCTGCAGGTTTTATTTTTTTCCTGGAAACAAAAGACATTTTGCTTTCCTGATGGATTTAAATATTGCTTTTCTAATGTAAGAATGCAGAGATATAATATCTCTAATGCGCAAATGATGAAAATGATTGGAAACTGAGGAGGGAGGGAATGTCATAGAAGAGAACAGTTTGGTTTTTAATTATAAAGCACCCACAGGCACAGAACTAAAGCAAATGGGGTGTGGAAGCCACTCCCATTGCTGCAAAGTGACATTGACAGAGAAAAAAGCAGAGAGACTATCCCATTCATGGTGCAGTGATAAGCTTGAGCTGTGTTGACAAACCATCCCCCGCCCCATATCCTCGTTTACTGACTTCTTGGAGCAAAATTAATCAAGAGGAGGATACTTTTTATTACAAGCTAAGCTATTCTTAGTGATTGCAATTTGTATGAGCTGCTTAGAGCTGTTATTTTTACCATCTGCTAATATATGCACATTGGATGAGGTAGAGACCATCAAGTTCCTTGATTGATGATGTAAACCTATAAAATCTTCCCCTAGAGGAATATGACAAGGAAGTCACCTGATGTGCCAGCCACATTTCTTTAAAACCTTAAAATAACACTAAACTCTGGTTTAAAAGAACAAATTCTATATGTATTTTTAACAAAAAAAAGTACCTTCTATTACTATCAGCTTCTTCAAAATACCTTTTTATTTTGCTGCTGTGATCTGACTTCCTGTTAGAGGGTGGCTAGCTACTAGGCTTGTGCAATTCGTTTCGTAATGAATCTAAATTCGTCAGCATTTAGCAACTTTCGGAAATCCGAATGCTTCCGAATGTCCGAACAAAGCAATTACGAATAAAACCAAATCCGAAATAAAATTATATCGCAAATAGTGAATGCCCGAATGTCTTCGGCATAATTCGTTATGAAAAAAGTTACGAATGTACGAATCCATTCGAAGCACAATAACACTCTGCTCTGCTCTCTGCTTCTCCCTCACCGTGCTGAACTCCCTCTCAAAATGGTGTACAGGGGGTGGAGGCTATAGCTGCATGTAAAAAACTAAAGTAAAATACGAGATTTCGAATCGTTACAAATAACCGCTATGTATTTAGAAAAGTACAAATCCATTCGAAGCACGTTAAGCATAATAGGCAGCGTCGTTGTGAGAGAGACACAGAAAATTTCGAATCAACGAACCCAAAAAAAGTTACGAAAGTAGGAGTTGTGTCCAGAATCAACGAAAAACAATGTACTCTACCGAAAGTACGAATTATAAATCAACTAAAAATAAGGCTTATGCCGCGTACACACGATCGTGATTCACGGCGGTGAAAACACCGCCATGAATCACGACAGGAAAAACGAGGGAACGGCTTGTTCCCCCACACACGGCCGTTTTTCTCGTCATTTTTTCTCTTGAGGAGAAAAACGACCGTGTGTAGGCTCCGCGGCAGTGTTTCCCTATGGGAAAACTGCCGCGGAAAAAAATGACAGGAATCACGACGAGAAAAATTAGAGCATGTTCTAATTTTTCTCGTCGTGATTAACGGCAAAAAGCCCACAGACGATCGTTTTTCTCGTCCAAAGGAAAAAATGTAATTTTTCCCGACGGGAAAAATGATCGTGTGTACGCGGCATAACATTAATACGAATCATTCCGATTTAACGAAAAATGTCGCTTGCGAAAATCCGAATTAGTCCGAACATGAAAAATCCCGTCTAGCAAAATTACGAACGGTTATGAATCAACAGGACCGAAAAGAAACGAACCGAAACTAAACTAATTTTTCCGTTGTGCACAAGTCTAGTGGCTACGTTAATTCTCCATCTTCCCACTGTATGTAGGAACCATAGTCACCTTCTTGCTTGCTTGCTTGATCCCTAGATGGACTAAGGACTATAGACTATGAACTATGGGATTTTTAGTGTGCATAGGGCAGTGCACATGACCTCAGCTAACGTGCACTGCTCGTTGCAAACAAACAGAAGTGAGAGCAGAATAGAGGTTTAGGAGCTCATAGAAGATGATACAATGAGGCAGAAAAACACAGTAAAAAAACCCAAAACAAGTTAAAGTGGAATTCCAGTCACATACTAACTCTAAACCTACTCTCACCCCTATTCTAAGCCTATTATATCTACCTTGTGAAAGGAAAGATCTGAATACTTACCTATTCTGAGGGTGCTCCGGTCCGGTCACATGATCAGCTTTCAGCGCAGGCTTTAGTGTATAGGAGTGGACAGCTGACAACGGATGCCTCATAATAAGCTGATGGGTGGCATCATCGACCCAGGCTCTACAGCCGTTGATGCTGCTCTCTCCTCTTCACTAAAGGCGGTCGCTGGAAAGATTATGTGACCGAACCAGATTGCCCTCAGCATAGATAACAATACACTTCTTTCCTTTACGGGGTAGTTATAATAGGCTTAGTATGTGCTTATACTTCTACTTTAATGAAAAAAAGATTAGAGGGACATTAAAGAGGAGCTTCAGCCAGGTTCCAAAAAGTCATCAGCTACAAAAAAATGTAGCTGCTGACTTTTAATAACCACACACTCACCTGTCCAGTAAACCAGTGCCCTTTTGGGTGAAGTTACGCTTTAAGTAACGATATGTATAAATTATTATTGGAGATTAAGGATATTGTTTAGTGCCACTTTAAAAAAGTGCATAGATGTCTATGTCTGTGTATCTATCTATCTATCTATCTATCTATCTATCTATCTATCTATCTATCTATCTATCTATCTATCTATAGAGATGTACAGAACTATTCGCCGGCGAACAGTTCCCGGCGAACATAGCTTGTTCGCGTTCGCCGTGGCCGGCGAACATATGCGATGTTCGGTCCGCCCCCTATTCATTATCATTGAGCAAACTTTGACCCTGTACCTCACAGTCAGCAGACACATTCCAGCCAATCAGCAGCATACCCTCCCTCCCAGACCCTCCCACCTCCTGGACAGCATCCATTTTAGATTCATTCTCAAGCTGCAGTCTTAGCGAGAGGAGGGACAGTTTAGCTGCTGCTTATTTTATAGGGAAAGCTAGGCTAGGCAAGTGTATTCAGTGTTCACTCCACTCCTGAAAGACTCATCTGATCTCTGCTGTAAGCACAGCGTCCTGACAGCACCCCAAAAAGCCCTTTTTAGGGCTGGTAAAACACCAGTCTGCTTTTTTGTTTTTTCCTGGACAGCATCTATTTTAGATTCAGTCTGTACTTAAGCTGCAGTGTTAGCCAGAGGAGGGACAGTTTAGCTGCTGCTGATTTTATAGGGAAAGCTATAGGCAAGTGTATTCAGTGTTCACTCCACTCCTGAAAGACTCATCTGATCTCTGCTGTAAGCACAGCGTCCTGACAGCACCCCAAAAAGCCCTTTTTAGGGCTGGTAAAACACCAGTCTGCTTTTTTGTTTTTTCCTGGACAGCATCTATTTTAGATTCAGTCTGAACTTAAGCTACAGTGTTAGCCAGAGGAGGGACAGTTTAGCTGCTGCTGATTTTATAGGGAAAGCTAGGCTAGGCCAGTGTATTCAGTGTTCACTCCACTCCTGAAAGACTCATCTGATCTCTGCTGTAAGCACAGCGTCCTGACAGCACCCCAAAAAGCCCTTTTTAGGGCTGGTAAAACACCAGTCTGCTTGTTTTATTTTTTCTGGACAGCATCTATTTTAGATTCAGTCTGAACTTAAGCTACAGTGTTAGCCAGAGGAGGGACAGTTTAGCTGCTGCTGATTTTATAGGGAAAGCTAGGCTAGGCCAGTGTATTCAGTGTTCACTCCACTCCTGAAAGACTCATCTGATCTCTGCTGTAAGCACAGCGTCCTGACAGCACCCCAAAAAGCCCTTTTTAGGGCTGGTAAAACACCAGTCTGCTTTTTTGTTTTTTCCTGGACAGCATCTATTTTAGATTCAGTCTGTACTTAAGCTACAGTGTTAGCCAGAGGAGGGACAGTTTAGCTGCTGCTGATTTTATAGGGAAAGCTAGGCTAGGCAAGTGTATTCAGTGTTCACTCCACTCCTGAAAGACTCATCTGATCTCTGCTGTAAGCACAGCGTCCTGACAGCACCCCAAAAAGCCCTTTTTAGGGCTGGTAAAACACCAGTCTGCTTGTTTGTTTTTTCTGGACAGCATCTATTTTAGATTCAGTCTGAACTTAAGCTACAGTGTTAGCCAGAGGAGGGACAGTTTAGCTGCTGCTGATTTTATAGGGAAAGCTAGGCTAGGCCAGTGTATTCAGTGTTCACTCCACTCCTGAAAGACTCATCTGATCTCTGCTGTAAGCACAGCGTCCTGACAGCACCCCAAAAAGCCCTTTTTAGGGCTGGTAAAACACCAGTCTGCTTGTTTTTTTTTCTGGACAGCATCTATTTTAGATTCAGTCTGAACTTAAGCTACAGTGTTAGCCAGAGGAGGGGCAGTTTAGCTGCTGCTGATTTTATAGGGAAAGCTAGGCTAGGCCAGTGTATTCAGTGTTCACTCCACTCCTGAAAGACTCATCTGATCTCTGCTGTAAGCACAGCGTCCTGACAGCACCCCAAAAAGCCCTTTTTAGGGCTGGTAAAACACCAGTCTGCTTGTTTTTTTTTTCTGGACAGCATCTATTTTAGATTCAGTCTGAACTTAAGCTACAGTGTTAGCCAGAGGAGGGACAGTTTAGCTGCTGCTGATTTTATAGGGAAAGCTAGGCTAGGCCAGTGTATTCAGTGTTCACTCCACTCCTGAAAGACTCATCTGATCTCTGCTGTAAGCACAGCGTCCTGACAGCACCCCAAAAAGCCCTTTTTAGGGCTGGTAAAACACCAGTCTGCTTTTTTGTTTTTTCCTGGACAGCATCTATTTTAGATTCAGTCTGTACTTAAGCTACAGTGTTAGCCAGAGGAGGGACAGTTTAGCTGCTGCTGATTTTATAGGGAAAGCTATAGGCAAGTGTATTCAGTGTTCACTCCACTCCTGAAAGACTCATCTGATCTCTGCTGTAAGCACAGCGTCCTGACAGCACCCCAAAAAGCCCTTTTTAGGGCTGGTAAAACACCAGTCTGCTTGTTTTTTTTTTCTGGACAGCATCTATTTTAGATTCAGTCTGAACTTAAGCTACAGTGTTAGCCAGAGGAGGGACAGTTTAGCTGCTGCTGATTTTATAGGGAAAGCTAGGCTAGGCCAGTGTATTCAGTGTTCACTCCACTCCTGAAAGACTCATCTGATCTCTGCTGTAAGCACAGCGTCCTGACAGCACCCCAAAAAGCCCTTTTTAGGGCTGGTAAAACACCAGTCTGCTTTTTTGTTTTTTCCTGGACAGCATCTATTTTAGATTCAGTCTGTACTTAAGCTACAGTGTTAGCCAGAGGAGGGACAGTTTAGCTGCTGCTGATTTTATAGGGAAAGCTATAGGCAAGTGTATTCAGTGTTCACTCCACTCCTGAAAGACTCATCTGATCTCTGCTGTAAGCACAGCGTCCTGACAGCACCCCAAAAAGCCCTTTTTAGGGCTGGTAAAACACCAGTCTGCTTGTTTTTTTTTCTGGACAGCATCTATTTTAGATTCAGTCTGAACTTAAGCTACAGTGTTAGCCAGAGGAGGGACAGTTTAGCTGCTGCTGATTTTATAGGGAAAGCTAGGCTAGGCCAGTGTATTCAGTGTTCACTCCACTCCTGAAAGACTCATCTGATCTCTGCTGTATGCACAGCGTCCTGACAGCACCCCAAAAAGCCCTTTTTAGGGCTGGTAAAACACCAGTCTGCTTTTTTGTTTTTTCCTGGACAGCATCTATTTTAGATTCAGTCTGTACTTAAGCTGCAGTGTTAGCCAGAGGAGGGACAGTTTAGCTGCTGCTGATTTTATAGGGAAAGCTAGGCTAGGCCAGTGTATTCAGTGTTCACTCCACTCCTGAAAGACTCATCTGATCTGTGCTGTAAGCACAGCGTCCTGACAGCACCCCAAAAAGCCCTTTTTAGGGCTGGTAAAACACCAGTCTGCTTTTTTGTTTTTTCCTGGACAGCATCTATTTTAGATTCAGTCTGAACTTAAGCTACAGTGTTAGCCAGAGGAGGGACAGTTTAGCTGCTGCTGATTTTATAGGGAAAGCTAGGCTAGGCCAGTGTATTCAGTGTTCACTCCACTCCTGAAAGACTCATCTGATCTGTGCTGTAAGCACAGCGTCCTGACAGCACCCCAAAAAGCCCTTTTTAGGGCTGGTAAAACACCAGTCTGCTTTTTTGTTTTTTCCTGGACAGCATCTATTTTAGATTCAGTCTGAACTTAAGCTGCAGTGTTAGCCAGAGGAGGGACAGTTTAGCTGCTGCTGATTTTATAGGGAAAGCTAGGCTAGGCCAGTGTATTCAGTGTTCACTCCACTCCTGAAAGACTCATCTGATCTCTGCTGTAAGCACAGCGTCCTGACAGCACCCCAAAAAGCCCTTTTTAGGGCTGGTAAAACACCAGTCTGCTTGTTTTTTTTCCCCGGCACAGTAGCTTACATAAAAAAAACCACAACAGTTTTGACTGCAGTAGATGAGCAGTCAGTTGCCTGC
Source organism: Rana muscosa (assembly GCA_029206835.1). NCBI lineage: Eukaryota > Metazoa > Chordata > Amphibia > Anura > Ranidae > Rana > Rana muscosa. The sequence goes on along the minus strand of CM055117.1, from coordinate 544,209,741 downwards.
CAGCGTGTGTGTCAGACCTACAGTGTCTACTGTGCCAACTTCTGCCAGTGCACAGTGCCACTCATATCTGGTGTCACAGTAGCTTGCACGCATAGTACAACTAAACTAATCTAAAAAAAATGACAGGCAGAGGCAGGCCACCCCGCAGGGGCTGTCGTGGTCGTGGTGCTGTGATTCCCTTTGGCCCAAGAATAATGCCCAGTGTTCAGGGGCCACGTACCCTGAACTCGAAAAGTTCTGAGGACATAGTTGACTGGCTAACACAGGACAGCCAATCTTCTACAGCTTCCGCTCGGAACCTTGACGCACCATCCTTCTCCAGCTCAGCTTTGGGCACCTCTCAAGTTCCCACTCGCCCGCCTGCCGCCACCACCAACACTAGCACCACAGTTGCTTCACTTGATCTGTCAGAGGAGTTATTTACACATGAGTTGGAAGAAATGAGTGATGCGCAAACATTATTGCCAGAGGATGTAGATAAAAGGGATATGTCTCAGTCAGGCAGCATTACACACATGGATGTACGGTGTGATGATGATGATGTTGTACCCGCTGCTGCTTCCTTTGCTGAGTTGTCAGATACAAGTGAAGCGGTTGATGATGACGATGTGGATGTCACGTGGGTGCCCGCTCGAAGAGAAGAAGAACAGGGGGAAAGTTCAGATGGGGAGACAGAGAGGAGGAGGAGACAAGTTGGAAGGAGGGGTAGGTCGTCGCAAGGAGCTAGTGGCACAGTCAGACAGCATGTATCGGCACCCGGGGTCAGCCAGACAGCACGCCAATCAACGCATGCTGTTGCCACCACCAGAATGCCGCCATTGCAAAGCTCAGCAGTGTGGCATTTTGTTTGTGTGTCTGCCTCTGATAACAGCGATGCCATTTGCAACCTGTCCCAAAAGAAACTGAGTCGTGGGAAATCCAACACCCACCTAGGTACAACTGCTTTGCGAAGGCACATGATCTCACATCACAAACGCCTATGGGATCAACACATGATGACGAGTACAAGCAGCACACAAGCTCAAAGCCACCATCCTCCTCCTGGTCCAGCATCTTCAGCCACGTCAACCACTGCTGTCCTCCTTGCCCCCTCTCAACCATCTGACACTACGTCTCTCGCCTTGAGCAGTTCCTGCTCATCTGCCCACAGTCAGGTGTCTGTCAAGGACATGTTTGAGCGTAAGAAGCCAATGTCACAGAGTCACCCCCTTGCCCGGCGTCTGACAGCTGGCTTGTCGGAACTCTTAGCCCGCCAGCTTTTACCATACAAGCTGGTGGAGTCTGAGGCCTTCAAAAAATTTGTAGCTATTGGGACACCGCAGTGGAAGGTACCCGGCCGAAATTTCTTTTCACAAAAGGCAATCCCCAACCTGTACTCTATTGTGCAAAAGGAAGTCATGGCATGTCTGGCACACAGTGTTGGGGCAAGGGTCCATCTGACCACTGATACCTGGTCTGCAAAGCACGGTCAGGGCAGGTATATCACCTACACTGCTCATTGGGTAAACCTGCTGACGGCTGCCAAGCATGTAATGCGTGGCTCTGCAGAGGAGTTGGTGGTGACACCACCACGACTTGCAGGCAGGCCTGCTGTCACCTCCTCTACTCCTCCTACTCCATCCTCTTCGATAACCTCCTCGGCTGAGTCCTCTTCTGCTGATGTGTCTTGCTCCACATCAACAGCACCCCCCCAGCTCCCCAGGGGCTATTCCACATCCCGGATACAACAGTGTCACGCTGTCTTGGGGTTGACTTGCCTGAAAGCAGAGAGTCACACCGGACCAGCACTCCTGTCCGCCCTGAACGCACAGGTGGATCAGTGGCTGACTCCGCACCAACTGGAGATCGGCAAAGTGGTGTGTGACAACGGAAGCAATTTGTTGGCGGCATTGAATTTGGGCAAGTTGACACATGTGCCGTGCATGGCACATGTGTTAAATCTGATTGTACAACGCTTTGTGCATAAGTACCCAGACTTACAGGATGTCCTCAAGCAGGCCAGGAAGGTGTGTGGCCATTTCAGGCGTTCCTACACAGCCATGGTGCACTTTTCAGATATCCAGCGGCGAAACAACATGCCAGTGAGGCGCTTGATTTGCGACAGCCCGACACGTTGGAATTCAACACTCCTAATGTTCGACCGCCTGCTCCAACAAGAAAAAGCCGTCAACGAGTATTTGTATGACCGGGGTGCTAGGACAGCCTCTGCGCAGCTGGGAATTTTTTTGCCACGTTACTGGACGCTCATGCGCAATGCCTGTAGGCTCATGCGTCCTTTTGAGGAGGTGACAAACCTAGTCAGTCGCACTGAAGGCACCATCAGCGACATCATCCCATTTGTTTTCTTCCTGGAGCGTGCCCTGCGAAGAGTGCTGGATCAGGCCGTAGATGAGCGTGAAGAGGAAGAGGAAGAGTTGTGGTCACCATCACCACCACCAGAAACAGCCTTATCAGCATCGCTTGCTGGACCTGCGGCAACGCTGGAAGAGGAGTCTGAGGAAGAGGAGTCAGAGGAGGAATGTGGCTTTGAGGAGGAGGAGGAAGACCAACCACAGCAGGCATCCCAGGGTGCTCGTTGTCACCTATCTGGTACCCGTGGTGTTGTACGTGGCTGGGGGGAAGAACAGACCTTCAGTGAGATCAGTGAGGACGAGGAACAGGACATGAGTAGCTCGGCATCCAACCTTGTGCAAATGGGGTCTTTCATGCTGTCGTGCCTGTTGAGGGACCCTCGTATAAAAAGGCTGAAGGAGAACGACCTGTATTGGGTGGCCACGCTACTAGACCCCCGGTATAAGCAGAAAGTGCCAGAAATGTTACCGAATTACAGGAAGACGGAAAGGATGCAGCAGTTCCAAAATAAATTAAAAAGTATGCTTTACACAGCGTATAAGGGTGATGTCACAGCACAACGGGAATCTAACAGGGGAAGAGGTGAAAGTAATCCTCCTCCTACCACGACCATGCCGGCAAGGACAGGACGCTTTACAGACGTATTGTTGATGGAGGACATGCAGAGCTTTTTAAGTCCTACGCATCGCCACAGCCCTTCGGGGTCCACCCTCAGAGAACGACTCGACCGACAGGTAGCAGACTACCTCGCCTTAACTGCAGATATCGACACTCTGAGGAGCGATGAACCCCTTGACTACTGGGTGTGCAGGCTTGACCTGTGGCCTGAGCTATCTCAATTTGCGATAGAACTTCTGGCCTGCCCCGCTTCAAGTGTCCTTTCAGAAAGGACCTTCAGTGCAGCAGGAGGTATTGTCACTGAGAAGAGAAGTCGCCTAGGTCAAAAAAGTCTAGATTACCTCACCTTTATTAAGATGAATGAGGCATGGATCCTGAAGGGACTGACAGTGGGCGATACATTTGACTAAAAAAGGCCTGATGAGATGAGCTGCCTTGGGCTAAAAATGGTCCACAAGCCGCAATGTTTTAGGGCACTTTCTGCCTGAAAAACATAATTTTTTCTGGCCGCTGCTACAGCAGCGGCTGCAACAATACCTAATTTTACAGGCATGTGTACATGCCTAATTTTTCTGGCCTCTGGTGCTGCACTGTGGCTGCAAAAAAAACAAACAAAAAAACACATACCTGTGTCAATTCCCCTTCGTGATCATTACCTTGTTGTGGTGAAGGGGCTTGCGTATCACAATGAAGCGACCACCTCTATGAGTGTGTTGGCAATGGCGTTGTTGGCACACCCCAGATGGTAAGGTCGTTGCTTCATTGTGAACAGACCAAAAGCGATCGGCTTGATAATTTTGCATAAAAAAAACATAAATTTTCTTTGTGATCATCTAAGGTGATCATTAAAGCCTTGCGGTTGTGCAAATGGACTGTTTGCAGTTGTTTGCGGTGCGTTAAACGGGGAGTTTGGTCTGTCCGAGTTTGGTCTGTCACTGTGAAGCGGGCGTAACCCTTACACTACCTGATCGATACAACATCATACCTGATGTTTTAAAGCACGTTATTCCAAACACATTAGGAATGTTAGGTGGTTTATGCCCTTTATGGATTAAAACCCGACTCTGCGTCAACTACGTAATTTTCCATGGGAGTTTTGCCATGGATCCCCCTCCGGCATGCCACAGTCCAGGTGTTAGTCCCCTTGAAACAACTTTTCCATCACTATTGTGGCCAGAAAGAGTCCCTGTGGGTTTTAAAATTCGCCTGCCTATTGAAGTCTATGGCGGTTCGCCGGGTTCGCCCGTTCGCGAACATTTGCGGCAGTTCGCGTTCGCCGTTCGCGAACGGAAAATTTTATGTTCGCGACATCACTATCTATCTACAGTATCTATCTCAGTGAATGAAATTATGTTGAGGGAATGCTTTGTATAGTAATAGATTAAGTCAAATTTTGAATTACTTTAGTGACTGATCAAGCAAGAAATGTGTCAGGAATAGGACTATTATTTTAGTACTTTAAGCTTGATCCTGAGCCATACTGTTTTCATCTATTGACACACACAGTCCAGTGAGGCAGGAGAGAGAAAGAGAACCGCATTGCTGCTCTCAGGACAGCACTGGACTGAGATTGGGCTCAAGTAAGTATTTGGGGAGGGCAGTTGTACATAAAATGTTTTTAACTTTAATACAGATAATGCATTAAAGGAGTTATAAAGGCAGAAGTTTTTTTTTTATCTTAATGCATTCTATGCATTGCGTGTATGAGCCTCCCCAGCACCCCCTAATACTTACCTGAGCCCCTTCTCTCTCCAGCGATGTCCACGATCCACTCAGCCATCCAGGACACTCCCCCTGATTGGCTGAGGCAGAGCAACAGGGTCATTGGCTCCCACGGGTGTCAATCAAAGTCAATCAGCCAATCAGGGGAGAGAGGGGGTGGGGGCAGGTCGGGGCTCCGTGTTTGAATTGATACACAGAGCTCTGACTCGACTTGGGTGCCCCCTGTAGCAAGCTGCTGGCTGAGGGGCACTCGAAGGAGGGAGGGACCAGGAGCAGTGAAGAAGGACCTGAGAAGGGGAGGATCCAGGCTGCTCTGTGCAAAACCAACTGCACAGAGGAGGGAAGAATAACATGTTATATATAAAAAAACAAAAAACAAGCCTTTAAAATCACTTTAAGGTAAAAAACTTTTATCCTTTACAACCACTTTAACAATAAAAAGGAAATTTACCATCCTAGATTATCAGTCAAATGAATGTTAATTCTAAATACATTGGTTCAAGCATCATACCTTCACACTCTGGCTGAAATCCACTCCAGGATCCATTTATCAGACACTTCCTCTCTGCAGACCCTCGCAGAATATATCCAGCCTCACAACTGAATCGTACAACACCATCAATAGTAAAGTCATCACCTTGTCGAATCCCATGTGATGGCACTCCAGGGTCTCCACACTCCCCAGCATTTCCACCTGCAACAGAACAAAGCATATTATGACTGGTACACTTGTAATTGATGTTATGTACATGCTTTATACTAGGAAAATGTCTTTACTGTATACCACAACTGAAGAGCAATTAGAGGTGACAAGTGAAACCAAACTGCTTATGCCAGTTAACAAGTATTCCAAATGTTCTAAAGTAAGAAAATAAGCCACTTCATTTCAGTTCTGGATAAAACACTGCAGCCAGGATTCACAAAGTTCCTGAGTTGTATGGTGAATGTACCGTATATACTCGAGTATAAGCCGACCCGAATATAAGCCGAGGCACCTAGTTTTACCACAAAAAACTGGGAAAACTTATTGACTCGAGTATAAGCCTAGGGTGTCCATCTGCATGCCTCACTGTGCCTCACTGTGTCCATGTGCATGCCTCACTGTGCCCATGCCTCACTGTGCCCATGACTAGACTGACATTTAACATGGGAGTCTATGGAAGGGGGTTTGAAAAATCGCTGCTCCCCGGCCATAGGTCCCCCAGACAACAAACTTTGCACAATTGTAGAGAAGAAATGGGGCTATATGTGTGCCAAGTTTCGGGTAAAGGGGACCTACGACCAGCCAGTACCGGGTCCCCAAATTTACCAGAGAAATTACCATTTAACATGGGAGTCTATGGAAGGGGTGCCTGGGTTTGAAAAATCGGTGCTCCCCGGCCGTAGGTCCCCTGGACAAAGAACTTGTGTGCCAAGTTTGGCGTCCAGATGACCTACGGCTGGCCAGTACTGGGTCCCCAAATTCCAGGAGATCAGGCACAAAAAGGTGACTCGAGTATAAGCCGAGGGGGGCATTTTCAGCACAAAAAAATGTGCTGAAAAACTCGGCTTATATTCGAGTATATACGGTATGTGTTTCCTGAAGCCTGTGAATTATGCTTCTTTGTATATGTGCCATGGTTCTAATTACATGCTCAGTTTGGATGGGTGTCTGTGGGAAACTTCTTAGTTCTGACATTTTGATACTTAACGTTCTCTGCACATGAAATACTACAAGGAGGTACTGAGTGCATTTGATCATAACTCTGATGTGTTACTTATTATATTACCAGGTTCCTATACAACTACAACATAGTGAGAGCCCATTCAGACAGGGGCAACTTTGGATCCGACTTCAAATCGCCCCAGGTCGCCCCTAATCGCCTCAAGTCGCGCTGCATGAGAAAATCAATGTAAGTGAATGAAGCCGTCTTAATGCACACTACTGCAGTCGCTCCGACTTCAAAAAAGGTTCCTGTACTACTTCAATCTGACTTCTAGGCAACTGCTAGGTGACCTGTACCCATTGATTTCAATGGAAGTCGCTCAGAAGTCAAATCCCCTGTCTTAACAGGAGCAACTCTCTAGGAAGAGAACATACATTTCTCAAGCTAACCCCTCCGTCCCACAGAGCTGATTCTTGTTTTATTGGCCACTGGAATGTCTCCTGTCCTGGAGGCAACTTGAAGTTGCCTTGTAAGTAGCTCCAGATCGCGCTGTGATTCATACTCAAGTCGTGTCCAAGTTGCCTCCCAAAGTCGCGCTGGAAGTCGTGTTGCCCCTGTGTGAATGGAGTCTAAAGGAATTGGGATTGCCTGGTATACTACAACAATGCCAGGGTGAAAAAAGCAAGTGACCGGGCTTGCAATTTCCTGTCACAACACTGTGCTCTGCAACCTCCCTTCTGATGCCTCAATGTGTGTGGATAAGGCTGCCATGGTCATGGGGACAAGGCAGCAACTGTGTCATGATGTACAGTGGCTGGCATTTTCACATTTTGAGTTATTCAGAGGCTGAGCATTCCAACAACTATGAGGTCTCAGCCAGTAGAAAGTCAGCTACACAAGATGAATTCCAGGAAGAAAATAAACAAGTAGGCTCTGCCCTTGAATCAGTTTAAATGCAGAATTTTAATTTGCATAAGCATGGGCACCCTAGGAAAGCAGAGCCTCAATTACAGTCTGACATGACCATTGACCCATCGCAATCTGATAAGGAGCTTTTCTATTGTGCACTAATATGTCCCACTGGATAGTAATAGACAAGAGGCATACCAAGGCTTTGATGCCGGTGTCCTATCATTCTGAGTCCCCCATCAGATAGTGCCCGGGTTGGACTGCGTATGCGCAGCCGGAGATCATGGAAATCTCCAAACCTGATTAGCTATGCAGGCTCATTCCTTATCATCCCTGAGGACATGGAGATGTTAAAAAAAAAAAAAAAACAGAAAGCCGAGCGAGCGAAGCGAGGACGTGAGGCCGACTGGCCACTTACAGTGAATTCCACGTCGCCCTGGACCCGGGTCTGTTAACTGCGCATGCTCCAAGAACTGCTGATGGACCAGATGTTAGTCCCGGAGATTTCCGTGATCTCCGCTTGCGCATGCGCAGTCCAACCCCGGCACTATCTGATGGGGGGACCCATACTGATAGAACACCGGAACTAGGTTTAGACCTAGGTTCCAGAGATTGAACACTTCTGGATTATTGTGGGCTGTACAAAAATATGTATTGTGCCCAGTTACAGCATAATGAAAGCGCAGCATTGTTCTTTGTCTAAAGCACTGTAAAGTAAGACTTAATAACAAGTTCAAGTTTAGGTAAGCCACATTGTTCCTCTTCCTTTATTGAAACACTAAATAAGAAGAAGGTAATCAGTAGAAAGATGTGCAATAATAGGATTTTTATAACAGCTTACCTGTAAAATCCTTTTCTTGGAGTACACCACGGGACACAGAGCTAGTCATTACATAATGGGTTAAGGGTCACCAGCGGTGATTGGACACTGGCACAACCAATGGAAGACAGTTCCCCTCCATATAACCCCTCCCATCAGGGAAGTACCTCAGTTTTGTAGCAAAGCAGTAAGGTTCCCATAAGAAGGGGGGGACCTCTGTGTCCCGTGGTGTACTCCAAGAAAAGGATTTTACAGGTAAGCTGTTATAAAAATCCTATTTTCTTTATCGTACACCACGGGACACAGAGCTAGTCATTACATAATGGGACGTCCCAGAGCAATGCTCATATGAAGGGGGGGAGACACAGATCAAAACAGGCCGCTTGCGGACCAGAAGCCCTATACTGCTGCCTGCAGCACACTTCGCCCAAAGGCGGAATCCTCATGTCCTTTCACATCTATTTGATAGAATTTGGAAAATGTATGGACTGAAGACCAAGTTGCAGCTTTACAGATCTGAGCCATCGAAGCCTGGTGGTGCACTGCCCATGAAGCACCTATCGCCCTGGTAGAGTGTGCCTTAACAGGAAAAGGAGGAGTCCTGTTTTTTAAACCATAAGCTTGAATAATTACTTGTCTAATCCACCTGGAAATGGTGGATTTTGATACCGCTTGGCCCTTCTTGGGCCCATCTGGTAAAATAAACAAAACATCTGTTTTACGTATCTGAGCGGTTGCTTGCAGATACACCTTTACCGCTCTCACTGGATCTAGAGAGTGTAATAATTTTTCCCCCGCCGTCCGCGGGTTTGGAAAAAAGGAAGGCAGAACAATGTCTTGATTCAAGTGAAAAGCCGACACCACCTTAGGTAGAAAAGCCGGATGGGGTCGTAGTACGATTTTGTCCTTGTGACAAATTAGATAAGGCTCTTTACAAGAAAGAGCTGCTAGCTCTGATACTCTCCTAGCAGAAGCTATAGCAATCAGAAAGGCCAACTTCCTACTTAATATAATTAAAGGAATATGGCGAATAGGTTCAAAAGGTTGCTTTTGCAACACTGACAATACCAAATTCAAATCCCATGGACACAAGGGAGTCCTAACTGGAGGATTTATCCTCAGTACCCCCTTAATGAATGTCCGAACTAGGGAGTGAGATGCCAATGGTCTCTGAAAGAAGACTGATAGAGCCGATATTTGCCCTTTGATGGTGCTAAGGGCTAAATTCATATCCACTCCTAACTGGCAAAAAGCAAGAATCCTACTTATTTCATACTTCTGAGGATTCCAACATCTGGATTCACACCAGGAAACGTATGCTCTCCAGACTCTCTGATAGATGAGTCTGGAGGCTGGCTTTCTAGCATTAATGAGCGTAGAAAGAGCCGGACCAGAGACCCCTCTCTTTTTAAAAAATGTGGGTCTCAGCAGCCAGGCCGTCAACTTTAGCCTTTGTAAGGAAGGGTGGAATACTGGACCCTGTGACAGCAGGTCGTGTCGGAGTGGAAACTTCCAGGGCCTTCCTATCGCCGTTTTTACAATCTCGGCGTACCCAGGCCTCCTGGGCCAGTTTGGGGCCACTAGGATTACTGGTATTCCCTCCTCCTTGATCCTGCGAAGCAGTCTTTGTAGAAGAGGGATCGGAGGGAATGCCTAGATCAGTGAGAACTGATTCCATGGAGTTATTAGAGCGTCTGTATTATTAGAGCGTCTGTCCCGTAGGCTAGAGGATCTCTCGTTCTGGACACAAAGTTGTCCAATTTCTTGTTGAACCTGGCAGCTAGCAGGTCTACATCTGGGTTTCCCCATCTCAGACATATGGCCTGAAAGATCTCGGGGTGAAGAGACCACTCCCTGGTAGCAGCTGCTGACGACTCAGGTAGTCTGCTTGCCAATTTTCCATCCCTGGAATGAAGATTGCAGAAAGGCAAGGTACATGCTCTTCTGCCCATGCCAGGATCTGGTTCACCTCTCTTTGGGCTGCCCGACTGCGGGTGCCTCCTTGGTGATTGATGTAAGCTACTGCAGTAGCATTGTCGGATTGAACCCGAACTGGGTAGCCCTGTAACCTGTATGTCCAGGTTTTGAGGGCTAGATATACCGCCCGGATCTCTAGCACATTGATGGGCAGGATCCCCTGAGTCTTGGCCCAGGTTCCCTGGGTAGAAGCCTCCTCGAATACTGCACCCCAGTCCGATAGGCTGGCATCCCTAGATACCACCTTCCAGGCCACTGGGAGGAAGGACTTTCCCTTCCGTAAATTCCTGGCTTCTAGCCACCAATCGAAGCTGTGGCGTACTTGTGAGGACAGGCGCATGGGTATATCCAGAGCTTGGCTCTCCCTGTTCCAGGAAGCTAAAATATTGCCTTGAAGTAGTCTCGAATGAAACTGGGCGTAAGGGACCGCCTCGAAGGAGGCTACCATCTTTCCCAATAGTCTCATGCAAAGGCGAATAGACGGCCTCTCGTTTGCTTTGACCTTGTGGATCAGGTCTTTCAGAGACTGTATCTTCGGTTCTGGCAGGTATACCCTGTTTTGGGCTGTATCTATGATCATGCCCAGGTACCCTATCCTTCTTTGGGCCTGGAGAGAGGATTTTTGTAAATTTATAATCCATCCTAAATGCTCCAGGTATCCTACTGTAGTGTGTACAGCGTGACCCAATCCGTCCTTTGACTGATCTATTACTAGTAGATCGTCCAGATAGGCTGTTACCGCAATGCCCAGTGTTCTTAGGTTTGCTAACAGAGGAGCTAGCACCTTTGTGAATACTATGGGCGCGGTGGCTACACCAAACGGCAGAGCCACAAATTGAAAGTGGCGATCTTCTACCGCAAACCTTAGGAATCTTTGGTGAGCGGGGAGGATGGGTATGTGTAAATGTGCGTCCTTGATATCTATGGGCGCCATGAATTTTCCGCCCTTTAAAGTGGCGGCCACGGATCGGATCGTTTCCATTCGAAAATGGCGATCGTTCAGGAACCGATTTAGGGATTTTAGATCCAGGATGGGTCTGACATCTCCATTTGGCTTTGGAATCACAAAGAGGTTTGAGTAAAAACCTGAACCTCGCTCTTTTTGGGGTACGTCTGTAACTACCCCTTGAGCCATTAAGTGATTCAAACCTTTGAAGAAGGATTCTCTTTTTTGTGGATCCTTGGAGAGTCTTGAACCTCGGAATTGAGAAGATGGGATCTCTCGAAATTCCAGTTTGTACCCTGAGGATATTGTGGATACTACCCAATTGTCCTGGATTTCTGACCACCAAGTTGCTCAGAACTGACAAAGCCTTCCTCCCACTCGGCCGAGCGGGGGCGCCCCTTCACTGAGAGGCTTTGGGGCTTGCTTATTAGCTCTTGCACCCCACGGCTTCTTGTTCTTCTGAGCTTGCCCCTTGGCTTTTGTGGGCGGCTAAAACAGGCCGCCGCCACTGGTTGGGGTCAGATTTCCCGGGAGCTGGGGAGAGAGCGTTTAAAACAAGATCTCTTGTTTTCCTTTCTCTCAGGTAAAAGTCGTTTTACCACTTGATCTTCTGTATATATTTTTCTAAATCTTCCCCAAATAGGCGTTCGCCATGGAACGGGAACTTGCCAACAGCTTTTTGCATGGGGTCTCCGCTGACCAATGCTTAAGCCAAAGTACTCTGCGCATCTGTACCAGCTGGAGTGTAAGGCGTGATGCCTGTATGATAGAATCTCTCATGGCATCCACTGTGAAGCATAAGGCTTTAGGCAAATTTTCCCAATTTCTAGCCTGCTCTGAAGGCAGTTCCTTCAGCCCCTGCTTTACCTGTTGGCTGATGACCTGACCCATACCGACTGCTGCTACTGCAGGTTGGGTAATTGAGCCGGCCAAAAGGAAGGAGGATTTCAACTTCCTCTCAGAAGGATCTTTTAAACCCTTGTACATTATCCACCGGACATGTCAGGTTTTTATTTACACAAGAAATAGCCGCAACTACCGCAGGCAGGCTCCATTTCTTTAAAAAAAAAAAATTTCCCCCATAGGATAAAGAATGTTAAACCTTTTTGGAGGTGAGAAACGCTTATCTGGATGTTGCCAGTTTGCGTATATTAGATCCTCTAGTAACGGATGAACCGGGAAGGAGCATGCACCTTGCAGGGATCTTAATGACCCTAGGGAGGAGACAGGTAATTCCGTTACCTCCGCAGAGGTTAACTTAAATGCACTGCTATAGCATTGTACCTGTGACCTTAAAATCTGGCTCCTCATCCTCTGCTGATGTAGCCTCCTCCTCCTCATCCTCCTCCCTCAGGTACTTCTGAAGGGAGGTCCAATACTGGAAGAGACCTGCTTCGCTTATTGTCCCTTTTTAGAGGACTTAGCGATTAAGGTAGCAATTTTTTCCTCCAGATTGTTTAGGGCAGCTGATAAAGTGTCCTCAGTGACATATACAGGCCCAGGCTTCACTGGGGAAGCCGCCATACCTGACAGAGGTAATGGCTCATCCTGAACAGGTGCATTTAGCAACACAGGAGAGAAAGGTACCGAGTCAGCACAGTTAGAGCCTCCTCTCAGGCGGTGGTGCTTTCTTATCTCTTTTGTCCGTATTACTTCCCCTGGAAGGCTTACTGTTTAGACAAAATACAAGGTACCTAAATGCATATACTACCGTGTTTAGTTTAGCAAATACATTAAGTATGCAACTTTTAACACATAACTATGCATAACATGGATGTCTTCTAGGAAGTACCCAATCCAACCACATGGAGTCTTACGTCCCTGTATAGCTGCTGTGTTTCTCTGCCAGGAATAAGAGAACTAACGAGCTTGCTTGCTGCTGCAGTGCTTCTCACACTGACAGTCTTTTAAATTTGGCGCCGTTTCTGTGCCTGCGCGCGGCCCTTAGCGCTATGGCGGTGGCCATAGTGAGAGAGGACTCTCATCAGCCCTTGTTCCCACTTACCTGCATCTGCAGGTGTCTGGTCGGCCACCGAAAGGAGGATCGGGGTGCCCCAGCAAGCTCAGCAGCGGAGATGACGAGCAGTGTACTTCGCCGAAGCCGACACTGAACAGAGTGAGGTGAGTATATTCAGCTCTTTACTCCCCCCAGTGGTGGAAAAAAAGAAGACATCCACTTTTTGAAAAAGGTCCCAACCTAGTTATGGACCTTCTAATCTCACCTTATCCACGCCGCAGGTTTTTCTGCTGAAAGATTTCAGACAGATACCAAACTTCACCCTTCACGGTGGGCTATGTGTGCCAACCTTCAGGGATATGGGTTCCTATTTAAAGGATACCTCTCCCCTGGGCCTTGTACAAGACTCTTACCAGGACTTTATAGCGAAATAGCGAAAGTGCTGGATCTTAGAGCCCAGTCCTCCGAAGAGAGACATTACAGGCGACGCCTCATGGATGAGGCCCGGATCCCATCCAGATTCAGCTCATTTGTAGGCGTCTTGGATGGATCCGAAAGCATAGCTCTTTTACCCCCAGAGGGTCTCTTTGGTAGAGCTTTCCTTTAGCACCTCCTAACGCGTCCAACACCTTTCGACACTGGCGAAAAAACTGAGGTACTTCCCTGATGGGAGGGGTTATATGGAGGGGAACTGTCTTCCATTGGTTGTGCCAGTGTCCAATCACCGCTGGTGACCCTTAACCCATTATGTAATGACTAGCTCTGTGTCCCGTGGTGTACGATAAAGAATTTTTTTTCAAGAACAGTGTGATAGTTGGTATAGAACATTTGAAGATGTGTCATGTACGGAGCAATAAATATCAACTTAGTGTTGGAACTACTCAAACCTTAAACAGTATTTATGCTATATCAAAAACTACAAGGACATTGCAATCACAATGTTTTCAGGTGGCCTTTTTTTAATTCAGGGGAAAGAAATGTAGATACTTTTCTTCTGGCTAGTATGCATTTGACCTTTGTTACTGCTAAAGTGTCTATACTTAACCCACCAACATTTTTATATTATACTCTCAAAAATTGAAATTTTAACCAAACCAATGATACACTGTCTAAAGAAAAGACATCAATACATAAGATTGGCATATTCTAGAGCACAAGGGGTTAATCACTGATATTTATGCCAGCACTCACATTAATCTTTCTAAAACACTTAACTGATTTTTTTTTTCCTTTTACTGCTGCCTAAAACACAGACCATAAAGATCTAGGGTTTATGAGTTGTGACATAAAACTTCAGGGCAGATTCATAAAAATGAAGGGACAGAGAAAAACATAACATAGAGAGGGGAACATAGACGTAAAATTTCAAATAATGTTTCAAGGTTATCAAACACTGCAGGAGACATAAGAAGTGACACATAGGGGGGGATTTACTGAAACTGGAGCACTCAGAATCTGGTGCAGCTGTACATGGTAGCCAGTCATCGTCTCAATTAAGCTTGTTAAATTAAGCTTTGGCAATAAAACCTGGAAGCTGATTGGTTTCTATGCAGAGCTGCATCAGATTTTGCACTTGCCAGTTTTAGTAAATAGTCCCCATAGTCTGTGGATTACAGTATATTCTAGCATATCGCTGTGTTTAAGGTCATGGGTAATAACCAGGCCAAGCTTTGAAGAAAGGTCACACACCACTGGACTTTGGGCAGCTAACCTTCTGGTAGGGCAGAAAGCTACGTCTTATTTCATCATACTGCCAGTTTTTCCATGGACTGTAAACCTAAAAGGCTGATGTTTATTAATGTAGCTGGGTGCAGCTGATTCCCACCTAGCCCCACCACCCACTGAGAAGCTGTGCAAGGGGAGAGGAATATAGCTGGGATTTCCCCCTCTCGCTGAACTGCTTTTGTGAGTGCTGGGATTGTGCATATGTTTGTGCCGACTCGCTCATCCCCTGCTGGGATCTGTGGGAAAGAGTGGGTTTGTGCGGACTCTTCTCATACGCTGCTTTCCCCCCTGCCCCCTCGCTGCTATCTCTCCTGCTGTTCAACAGTTGGCTGTGTTTGAAGGCTGCAGGCTTTCCTCTCACCCTGAGTTTCCCTGCTTTGAGTGGCTGTTTGTAAAATTATGCCTTCTCGTGTTCACACCCTTCCCCCACTCCTGGTAGTGTAGCTCAGATCCAATCAGAGGGCAGGGGAGTGAGAGCCAATGGAAACATCAGAAAGAACTACTTTGCAGACACCATGGACTATGGGAATTGTAGTTCCTGAAAGGGAATTGCACCATACTTGTCGATGGGGGCTAACAGACTGTGGACTTCAATCCCCCCAAATCTTTGCACCTGGAGGAGGAAAGCTTCACCATTTTCTCAGATAAACAGAGAGATCGGGGCCTGTCTAGGGAGGAGAGCAAAGGGTGCAGACCTATTGTCGAGGTCTGTGCTCTGCATCCGAGCAGCTTGAGCCAGGGAGAGGAGCTGAGAGGACCTGCTGCTGTGCCTACCCACCTATATCCAGGAGAGAGGATGGACCTCCTTCCGAGTCTGCAAAGCTGCCCAGAGACTGAGCAAGAGGGAGAGAGTTGCCTCATTTCTAGGACTGGAGCTAAGAGACTGCACCTTGTGTGAGGATCTGGAACCTGTCTTCTGGAATCTGTGGACTGCTAGGCCTTTGGGACCAGACTAGGTGCCTGCCAGGAGTGGTGAGCTGAACTAAACATCTTAAACTCTCGCCACACACAGTTAATGGCTTCTACATTCACTAATAATGCTCTTAAAGGGACAGTGCACCACCTAAAGAAGGGCCCCACCGAAAGCCGGCCAACATTACCTATTAGGCCCCAGGCATTTTCCACTGTCTTTAAGGGGTACCCCATACACTAGGAACGCATAATCTCACCTGCTGCGGGGGTTAAATGCATAGTGGACACACACACGGACCCTATTATTCCTCTGAGTTTGTTGATGTCATTCTAGAGACTCTAGTTACACCTGTTATAACTCATTTATAAATTGGTTATAGTGTTTTAAGTGCCAGTTAGTGGGTCATTGATTGTTCATCCATTACAGTGCTCTTTAGTCAGTATAATTATCTGTTTATTGATTTATGCCTCATTTAGTTTGATTGTCTTAATACGTTTAATTATTTTTCCTTCAAGTTGCTTGTGGTCTATTTTTTGTGCACTATTTTAGACTGGTGGCTTACTAATTCTTAAGTCACACAGGTATAAACAGCTTTTAGGCTACAACCAAGTGTGTCAGAGGGGATAGAGCAGATAAGAAAGTTGTGGCAGAACAGAGGCCCCACCATCATCAACGGCTCCTGTGGGGGTAAGCGTTCCATTAAATTAAACAGAAGTCACATATTTGTTTTATTTGGGTGGCAACAACATAGCTGTTCCATATTTAGATTCAACACACAAGTGTTAGTGGTTTATTTGTACCTTCATTTTATGTCCTCTTAACAATGTTTTACTATACAGGAACGTTTCAAAAGCAAAACAGGCAGAAATAAAATAAAAAATCACTGGCTATAACCCTTGTCAGATTGGGAAAAGGTGCATTTGCCACCTGGTATACAACCAGGTCAATGAAACCCATACTAAGTGAAACCAAGTGTACTCTGCTTGGGTGACCGACAGCCTCTGTACTGTTCGGGAGACTTTTGTGTGACCGTGTGTATGCAAGACAGCTTGAGCGGAATCCCGTCGGAACTCCATCGGACAATCCGTCGGACTTTATTCCGACGGACAGTCCGGTAGTGTGTACAAGGCATAAGAGTCAAAAACAGCCTGACCTTTTGACATATTTGACCTTTTTTGCTTATAGTACATATTTGGCCTTTGGCACCAATGGTTGTATGCTTTCATTAACTGTGTTTGTGAACAGAAATGTGTCTCTTCTAGAAAATTATGTAAGAACCTTAATTAATTGCTAAATAAAAGAGCTAGCAGAACGAACTGAAAAGGAGTCTTAACTGCACTGTATGGAGGGGATAACAATAGAAGTCACAGTACAAGAAAGAAACAATTTCCATGACCAAGGACCTATTTTCCTGCACCAACTTGAAATGTTTGAAGTCTTGTTTGCTGTAGAACTCATAGGCCAGCTATAATGGAAGCAAAGTGAATTTCTAGTGTATACCTTTAGCACACAAATTAAGTATGTATGCAATTTGTAGCACTCTGTATGTCTTGTATTGTTTTTCTGTAACTGTGAATACTTTTTTATACACACATTCTTGTTTAGTAAAAGAACATTATTTGTACTTCTCAAATCTAAAAAACATAATGCAATTATGTGTGACCAAGTGCGTATAAAAACAGTACATTTTCGGACTGATGCATTCCCACATATACATCAAACTGAAGATAATATTGAAATGCAGCGCTATCCACTAGACATGTGCACACTGAAATATTTCGTTTCGGAATTTCGTTTTCGTTAGAAAAATAAATTTATTTAGTTACTCCCGAAATTCGTTTTTATTTATTTTGTTTTTCGTTAGAAATTGCATTCGTCCGAAAATCTGAATTAATTAAGGTCGAATCTGTCATTGAAGGCTTATGGTGTCTGTCGAATGTTCAAAGAAGATTCGACGGAGCAGCGAAACTGTACGACGCTGCAATCGTACATTTCCGGTCGAATGTTCCGCCTACAAGCTATAGATGAATTCTATTGTATGACTAGTAATAATTATATTTTTTAATTACTATTACTAGTCAACAGGGATGAGCCGAACACCCCCCTGTTCGGTTTGCACCAGAACCTGCGAACAGACAAAATGTTAGTGTGAACTTTAGAACCCTATTAAATACAATGGACTCGAACGTTCGAAATCTAAAGTGTTAATTATAAAGGCTAATATGCAAGTTATTGTCCTAAAAAGTGTTTGGGGACCTGGGTCCTGCCCCAGGGGACATGTATCAATGCAAAAAAAAAGTTTTAAAAACTGCCGTTTTTTCGGGAGCAGTGATTTTAATAATGCTTAAAATGAAAAAATAAAAGTGAAATATTCCTTAAAATTTCGTACCTGGGGGGTGTGTATGATATGCATGTAAAGTGGCGCATGTTTCCCGTGCTTAGAACTGTCCCTGCAAAAAATTTCATTTTTGAAAGAAAAAAAGTCATTTAAAACTGACTCGCGGCTATTAATGAATTGTCGGCTCCCGGCAATACATACAAAAGTCATTGATAAAAAAAAAAAAAAAGCGTGGGGGTTCCCCAGAATTCAATTACCAGGCCCTTCAGGTCTGGAATGGATATTAAGGGGAACCCCGCTGCAAATTAAAAAAAAATTGACGTGGGGTTCCCCCAAATATCCATTCCAGGCCCTTCAGATCTGGCATGGATTTTAAGGGGAACTCCACCCCAAATTTTAAAAAAAATGGCGTGGATTCCCCCTAAAAATCCATACTAGACCCCTTATCCGAGCACGCAACCTGGCCGGCCACAGGGGAAGAGGGGGGGACGAGAGAGCGGCCCCCCCTCCCTCCTGAACCGTACCAGGCCACATGCCCTCAACATGGGGAGGATGTCCCCATGTTGATGGGGACAAGGGCCTCATCCCCACAACCCTTGCCTGGTGGTTGTGGGGGTCTGCAGGCGGGGGGCTTATCGGAATCTGGAAGACCCCTTTAACAAAGGGGACCCCAGATCCCGGCCCCCCCCATGTGAATTGGTAAGGGGTACTTTGTACCCCTACCATTTCACGAAGAAAGCGTAAAAAAATGTTTAAAAAAACACACAAACACCTTGAAAAAGTCCTTTATTTAAAAAAAAAACAAAAAACATTCCAGCGGTGAAATCCAGTGTCCCGCGGCGAACCCGATGTCCAGCGCTGTCCTTCATTGGTTGTGCCTGAGCGGACCTGATGGGGAACTCCCTCTCAGTGTTTTAAATGTATAGACCCGCCCCTTCTAAAGTTCCCCATCAGGTCCGCTCAGCGGACCAGATGCGGAACATGAGAAGGGGCGGGTCTATACATGTATTACCAAAGTGAGAGCAGTTCCCCATCAGGTCGGCCCCCTCGGTATGTCGGACCCGCCTACGTCATTGGCTTGAGCGGGGAACTTCCTTCACTATGTAAATTTAAATTACACAGTGAAGGAAGTTCCCCGCTCAAGCCAATGACGTAGGCGGGTCCGACATACCGAGGGGGCGGACCTGATGGGGAACTGCTCTCACTTTGGTAATACATGTATAGACCCGCCCCTTCTCATGTTCCGCATCTGGTCCGCTGAGCGGACCTGATGGGGAACTTTAGAAGGGGCGGGTCTATACATTTAAAATACTGAGAGGGAGTTCCCCATCAGGTCCGCTCAGGCACAACCAATGAAGGACAGCGCTGGACATCGGGATCGCTGCGGGACACTGGATTTCACTGCTGGAATGTTTTTTTTGGTTTTTTTTAAATAAAGGACTTTTTCAAGGTGTTTGTGTGTTTTTTTAAACATTTTTTTACGCTTTCTTCGTGAAATGGTAGGGGTACAATGTACCCCTTACCAATTCACATAGGGGGGGCCGGGATCTGGGGGTCCCCTTTGTTAAAGGGGTCTTCCAGATTCTGATAAGCTCCCTGCCCGCAGACCCCCACAACCACCGGGCAAGGGTTGTGGGGATGAGGCCCTTGTCCCCATCAACATGGGGACATCCTCCCCATGTTGAGGGCATGTGGCCTGGTACGGTTCAGGAGGGAGGGGGGGCCGCTCTCTCATCCCCCTTTTCCCCTGCGGCCGGCCAGGTTGCGTGCTCGGATAAGGGGTCTGGTATGGATTTTTAGGGGGACTCCACGCCATTTTTTTTAAATTTGGGGTGGAGTTCCCCTTAAAATCCATGCCAGATCTGAAAGGCCTGGAATGGATATTTGGGGGAACCCCACGTCAATTTTTTTTTAAATTTGCGGCGGGGTTCCCCTTAATATCCATTCCAGACCTGAAGGGCCTGGTAATTGAATTCTGGGGAACCCCCACTCTTTTTTTTTTTTTTTAATCAATGACTTTTGTATGTATTGTCGGGAGCCGACAATTCATTAATAGCCGCGAATGAGTTTTAAATGACTTTTTTTCTTTCAAAAATGACATTTTTTGCAGGGACAGTTCTAAGCACGGGAAACATGCGCCACTTCACATGCATATCATACACACCCCCCAGGTACGAAATTTAAAGGAATATTTCACTTTTATTTTTTCATTTTAAGCATTATTAAAATCACTGCTCCCGAAAAAACGGCCGTTTTTAAAACTTTTTTTTGCATTGATACATGTCCCCTGGGACAGGACCCGGGTCCCCAAACACTTTTTAGGACAATAACTTGCATATAAGCCTTTATAATTAGCACTTTAGATTTCTCCCATAGATTTTTCGAATTTGCCGCGAACACCCAAATTTGGTTGAATCTTCGTCGTTCATGTCGAATTGTCAAGTTAGTTCTAGCTATTTTACTGCTCCTCCTCTTTGGTTACAATCAGCCAATAACATTCATCATCATCATTTTTTTTATTTTACTTCCCCCACCCAATTCCAGCAGTGATCTTTTCTCTCTATGTCGAATCTTTTCTCTCTATAATGTCGAATCTTTTCTCTCTATGTCGAATCTTTTCTCTCTATAATGTCGAATCTTTTCTCTCTATGTAGAATAATCTTGGACTAATAGAGTTAAGGTTAGGCACATTCGACCACAGGTTCGGTGGACACAGATTGTTATTGTCAGCCTCATGTCGAATCTCCTATCTATATCGAACTGTTGTTGCAACGAAAACGAAAATTAAGCATTTGTTTATGTCGGATCTTTCGGTTTTCGGATTCTGCATTTTCGTTTTCGTTTGTTAAAACGATAACGAAAATACCTGAAATTCGGACGAAAATGCATTCGGACGAAAACGAATGCACATGTCTACTATCCACTACTATTCGATGTGTAATCCACCATACATAACAATATACAAAAATAAACAGTGTCATTTGTGCAATGCAACCATAGAAATGTCCTTATTTAAAATGATTATGCTTCTGGTAATCGATCGATTTATGCACTTCCTTTGTGTCAATTACATTCTTGATGGGATATATCCATGTACCAAACAGTGTTTATAATCTGATTATTAATTGCTTGAATAATCGATTGATTACTGTGCTATCTACGTGCCCACTCTGATAATTTCACCTATTGCAGTGCTCATCCCACCACCGATCTATGTATATACTCAAACCTCCAGTAATTGACCCAAAATTATTTTAGTTTAGATAGCGCTTCTCCCTTTAAACCGGATAGGTTTTAGCCACATATATTCTCCACAGCAGGATTCCCCCTGATATTCAATCCATCTCCATCCTCTTTACTGGTCCCACATTCTTTCTTCCAAGGCTCAGACAAAACAGACTCTCATATTGTAAAACCATTTTCCATCAACAATTATTGAATGTCATTAAAAACACTCACATTTTAAAGACATTGGTCTCTAGGAACTCACAAGATGGTGGCTCGCAAACATCATCAGCCCCACCCTGCACGTTACGTCATCAAACACATGACTTTGCCGATCCCCTGATGAAGTCATGTGTTTGATGACATAACACGTAGGGAAGGGCTTACGATGTTAAGCCATACACCCAGAAGTTTATTATCAGGGGGATTCCTGCTGTGGAGAATACCTATTACCCAATTGGGGTTAACAACTTGGATAGGGATGGGAGATTATGGGATGCCCACTTGACTGAAACAAGATCTTCAGGGACAACTTCATATTTACAGTATCTTATATACAGCTTCCTATATACAGCTCCAACTTCTTTAACCTTCCACCTGCACACACATTGTTCCTTTCTTCCTCTGAACAGTTCCTGCTGGTTCACTCTTGAAGGGACTGACAGGCCTCTTGTCAGTTCAGTAGCAGTCCCTTACAGGCAAGAACTCCATGTCCCTTAAATGCAGCACAAGTGAAATACCTTCCCTTGTGGCCACTGATTCCAGCACCACATCGTCAGGCAATGCCAGCCAGTGGCTGCATCTGCCTCTTTCACTAGCCCTCCTGGCTGCCTCTCTACACCAGTCTGGACTGTCTCTTCCTCAGTCCACCTGGCTTACTCTCTCCAAAGATCTCCCAGGGAAAGGATAGAAGACTTAAGCACACTGCTGTCTTTGAGGGAGACTGGCTACATGTGGCAGTATCCCCCCTTTGTTAGTCCCCACAGTGTTTCACTACTCACTCTGTCCTCTCTTGCTTGCTTGCCTCCAGGAAAGCCCCCTCCCTTGTGTTTTTGACAGGATTTTTCCAGCACCTGAGCCCTAGGGTGTACCACTGCATCCCCAACACCGAATCTCCATCTTCCACCCAACTGCCCCTGCTGGCATGGCCCAAGTCTATTGATGGAATAGTCTTGACACCTACCGGCCCACACATATTCATGGCAGCCCCTCCTAACCCACCCTCTAGTTCTAGAAGATTCTCCAACCTTTTAGACCAGGGGGAAGCACCAGAGAGAGCTGCCAAATTGAGTCATCCAGCCCTGGCCTCTAATAGCCCTGACCCAATTCCATGACCCAAGTTATTATTGGCCAGCAATATGCTTTTCTCCTACACTCACTTCTAGCACAAACTAGAGGGTGCTACATATATTGTTATGTATGGTGGATTACACATTGAATAGTAGTGGATAGCGCTGCACTTAGATATTATCTTTATTATCAATAATGGATCAGTTTCTTTGGCTTTTACTGAAAGAATTGTACAAAAAACAATAATTTGCTAAATAATTTGGGTTTGCAATCACTTCAAATTGAAAACACTGGCCAAAGAATTATAGTTGTCATGATGGCCTTTAACTCCAGGATTTATAAATCCCTGATCCATAGAAAACATCCAAATCAGAAGAGGCTTACTTATTTTACTTTCTCTATGATTTTTATAGGTCAACGGCTTGGAGAATCAAAGACAAGAAAATCGTATATGATAAATTTTCATAATTTAGGCTCTGCTCGTAATCCATTTGACTAGGCAAAAACGATATTCCTATTCCAACAAAACCAAAGAAGACGAACAGGAGAAATATAAAGAGAAGTGGTAAATGCTTTCGTCAGGGGAGATATGGTGTACACAGTGTCATCTGAACCAAGTAAAGTAAATAACTAATATTATACCACTACACACAACACTTACCTGAACAGTGTGGCAGAAAGCCACTCCATCGGCCATCAAGCTGACAAGTACGGGTGGCATTCCCAATAAGGGTTCGCTTGCCAAAGCAACTGTACTGTACTGCAGATCCCACTGTATTTCGTCTTCCTAAAACCTGCGCATTCGGTGGGACTCCAGGCGATCCACAAGATATCACTAAACAGGTAAAGCAGAATGATAGAGAAAAACTTGCTTTTTTAGTACATACTTATCTTCTGCTGAAAGGTCAATAATAGTTCCACTTCTGTCATTAAAACATATCTTACTTACATAGGCAATTAGGGAGGGCTCGATCCCAAGTGCCATCTCCCTGGCAAGTAAGAACATGTGTCCCCATTAAATAGTAACCATGGCTACATTCATAGGACACAGATGTTCCGAAACTGAATCGGTCTGGACCTTTTTGTAGTACCCGCCTAAGTCCATTCTCAACATGTCCAGGGTCTGTACAGTTCAATACTAGTGGAAAGATGAGACATCACAGGATAGAGTAAATGTGCAGTTAAGACACAAAACAGGTGAAAGCAAATCAGAGCAGGGGTAGTTTAAGATTTTGTAAACAGGAATTGAAGGGGCAAAAAGAATGGGAAATAAATGGGTAAAATACGTATTAAAATATTATTCAAACATCTAAAAAAATGGTGGTGAGGGATTAGAATTACTGTCAGGTTTTAATGCTGCCTGTGAGATTAATTTGCTCAAGTTTTTCTGATCACCAATCTCACCAGGAATGAAACATTTTGAGTTGCTACCAGAATAGAAGCTTCTAACTTCAGCTTCAGCTAACTCTAAACTAACTCAGCTTGTTCAATTCAACTTTGAAAAAAAAACACTGAAAGCTTACTGGTTTCGATGCAGAGCTGCACCAAATTTTACAGTTTTAACCTTTCCTTACTCTATCCAAAATAAAAATAAATATATTGCTTTAGATACACTTAAAACACATTATCACAAGGAAACAACACAAAGCAAGACAGATGTGAAAACAAATTCTGAGTTGTATACCATACTTACTTCTGCATGTTGGTAGGGGATGATTCCATTGCCCATTGGCCTGGCACTGAGATTGAGCTACACCCTCCAGTACATAGCCCGGGTTACATGCAAACTTTACAATGTCATTCAAGTTAAACTGAGAGCCCTGAGTAACTCCATTCCCAGGATTACCAGGATGTCCACAGGTGATGGCTGCAGAAGACAAAAAAAAAAAAGACTTAAACTAACGCATGAAATAAACATAGAACTGGCTTTCCCTCTACATACCACTTTTTTCCTACCACTAACAGCAACTGACATTCAATTATCTTCATCATCAGCAAGGCACAACTAAATGATATAATGGTTCCATTTTTTACTTGATTTTTGCAGCCTTGCACCACACACCACACACCAACACTGCACCACAGGAAAGCTTAATACTGCTGCTAATGGAGGTTACTAAATATAACTTTCTAATACAGTAATATCTTGGACAACTTCCACGAATCATATGTAAACTTACTCTAATATGTACACTGCTCTTATATAATTAAAAAAATGTGTTCTTTCCACTAATAATTTTCCACTATCATTTAGTTCACAATGACAATTACAGCATTTAGTATTTTCAGCTGGGAGTCAATTATTTTTTGTAGTACACTTCACCAAATGCAGATATGCAGTTTTCAGCTCCTAATGAGTAAGCGCCTGTCCCCTGCTTTTACCCATGTTATACTTACGCACACAGATGGGGGACCTCTCTGACCAGCGATGGTCTTGCTGACATATTCTTACAGACTTTCCAATTAATCTGAAGCCTGCATTACATTGATATACCACGCTGTCTCTGTAATTATAGTTCTGTCCGTTAATCAAGCCATTAACTATAGGTTCTGGGTTCCCGCAATGACCAGCTATTGGAGAAAAAATATTTGTTAGAAGTATACAGTAATATCACCCACCAATGCAAATACAATAAAAAAATGCATGATTTTGTACATTTTACTTTATATCAGCTTATTAATTATGCAGTATTTCCGAACTCAAATATAATTGCTGAATTTTGTGACACTGTGCCATACAAAGACACCAATGACAAAGCCGGCAAAGTGGCAAAATCAGAGGGGGAGGTAAAGGAAAAGCCTCGTACACACGATCGGATATCCTATGGATTCTAATCCGATGGTTTTGTCCATCGGAAATCCGATGAAGCTGACTTCCATCAGTCTTGCCTACACACCATCAGTCAAAAAACCAACCGTTCCAAACGCGGTGACGTAAAACACTCCGATGAGCCGAGAAAAATGAAGTTTAATGCTTCTGAGCATGCGTCGACTTGATTCTGAGCATGCGTGGGTTTTTTATCCAATGGACTTGCCCATCGGAAAAATTTAAAACATGTTCTATTTTTTAAAACCGATGGAAAAAAGACCGATGGGTCCCATACACGATCGGTTTGTCCGATGAAAAAAGTCCATCCGACTGTTTTCATCGGTAAAACCGATCGTGTGTACAGGGCTTAACACTTCCAATGGGAGCACCTTTCAAGACGACAAGTGTCTAAATGAATTTCCTCCAATTAAAAAGATTTGGGCTCAATCCCGTTGTTTCTTTAGGACAGGAAGTGAAGGCAAATCTCCCTAATCGGATACAGGCACAATAAACAAAAAACATGGAAGAGGTTGTATTCTAGTTAAAAAACAAAACACATGTTTCTGTAGAGATACACCTTAATAGCAGAACCCAACATGCAGTGATGCATTGTAGAATATTTATATAATACCTGATTGGTTCCTATGGCCTGCTTTGGTTACAGAATACTATGGATTACTACCTGAAAAAGCATTTGCCATCCATTCCTGCTTGTTACAAGATTAGGTGTGCTAATGGGAACTTGGTCTGCCCCAGAAATATTATATTGGAATGGTTATATAGTGCTGTGGATGATCACACAGTATTTATGGAACTCAAACAATCATGACTCAAGACTGGAAGGACATTGCAGTCTTTGCTGGTAATTGCCTCATCTTCTCACACCTTTGTTGCTGACAGAGGACACTTAAACAGGATTTTTTATACTACCTCATAGGTAGTAAAAGAACTGCTGACATATTAAGATTGAATTTCAAAATCCTAGAATTACACTTTTAAAAAGCATTATTCTTCAATTTTAAGCCAGAGGATTTGTAATTCTCTAAAGCAAAGATAATACTCTATTATCCTCTTCAAGCCCAGAAATAAATATATGGGGACCAGTGCATGTGATTTCAAGCCATTTTTTCAGCCTTGCAGCTGGATTCCGGAGTAACAGACTCAAAGGTGCGAAAATACACAGTCCATTTAAAAGTAGTAAAATAACCTGCACCCACCATAAAGCATTAAATGCTTTATGGAATTTTCAGATTGTAGAACACCAACAGATAAATTCAACATAGACAATGAAGGCCCCTCGACACAGTTAGAGAGAGGGAGCCTTGGTTGATGGAAGCATGGCTATACTGTGTGTGTTGACCTAACACAGGGTAAGTGGCTCCATCAAGATTGTCTACAAGGACTTGAGGTGAAGCGGCGGAGCTTGAATTCTTGAAAAAGTCTACACTGTGGCATCTCAATGACCTAAGGAAATTCAGCCTTCAGAAGAAGTAAGGACAGGCCTCTTAGTCTTGGTCAGGTTATTGCTTACATGTGCTCACAGTTTAACTGTGACTGGCATTGGTTATTTGGTCATTTTGAAAATTTCAATAATGCTTTGGCCTTGCCCTCTTCCAACTTAATTAGCCTCTGTGTCATTTATGGGAAAGATAAGGTTTTTAGTTGGTCGTGATTGAGTCTATGCTATTCTTCGCAGCCATGGTTGTTTCACACATTTATGTGCTTTTTTATTTAATTGAATGACTGTCCCTTGGGCATATCCCATCTTTTAATCCTACATATACCAAGCAGTTTAGGGGGGCAATTGCAGCTGTTTTTTGGTAATGAAAGAATATACAGGCCTACAAGAGGAGATTTTCACAAAACATATTTGGGTTGGCTTTATCTATGTGCTTTACAGCAACTCACAGGTTTAGGCATATGGAAATGACCATGCAAGCGTTAGTGTGTTGCAGTGCTGATCATTTTGTTTAGCCCCTCAGTGCACAAACGTAATGAACATCCAGTAAATTTGCTTTGCAACTCATACCGATGCACAATAATGAACTACTGTGTGCTGTGTTGGCAAACATGGTGTAGGTACATCTCCTGTTCCATTGCGATGCAACATAATGTGCATTAAGGCACTGTATCAGACAAAAATCATTGATAATGGGGCCACAAGAAATGGAAGTTATTAATAATTCCTAATTTAATGCATTAGGACTATTAGCAGTTAATGTGAGAAACAAATGACTTGTTGGTACATAAGTGTATATAGCTGTCACTGATAATAAAAAAAAATACTGTGTATGAAAGTTCCCAGATTTCATTGATGCACACTTAGTAATAGGAGTATCTGGTACAAGAATGGTGATCTGTTTCGGTGGTAGTGAGCCCTTGTAGAACACCAACTCAGGGTTCCCCAGGGTGTGGAGTCCCCGCCTGCTTCTTCACCAGGGCCCCTTGAGAGAGCTCTTTGCTTTTAGCCATCATGAGATGTTTTTTGTGTGACACCTTGGCAATGAGGCCATCAGTTGAGACTGAACCAGCTGATATTAATTTGCACTGACAAGGATCAGGATTGCTTTCAAATTACTGATAGATTTCAGCTGGTGTCTTGGCCTTCCATGCCTTACACCTCCCTTTCTTCATGTGTCCAATACTTTTTCCCTGTGTCATTCCATTTAATTACACTTATTTGTTTTAGTTTCTTTGTATGTATTGATTGCATGGGTTGTTACCGAGATCTGGTAAAAAATGTCATGTCAATAGCACCTTTAAAAATATATTTACCGAGAAAAATGGTGACCTGTTCAGTACTTACACTATTTTACCTGCTGTATAGTGGGAAAAGCTTCAAGTAAATTACGTGTGTTTGATACAGTATAAAAATAGTATGAATATCACAGAATATCACAGAATAAAGTGAAAAGTCTGGATGGCCACACCCCCATAAAATCACCTTTATTGATCCATGATAGAAAAATAACAATCCATACAGCAACGGGGGTACAAATACAGCTCATCTAACATATTTCACACCTTTCCTGGTGCTTAGTCATAGCTAAAATAATAAGCTGAAACAAAGATATATATAGATATATCTATATATCTATATATATATATATATATATAGATATATAGATATATCTATATATATATATTGTGACAGCAGGAAGGTAAAGTCACCTGGTTGCATCCAGGGGGGTAGATATATTTCGCCCAGATTCAGGCTTTACGCCGACTTATACAACTAGGTGGAGAGTTGTATAAGCCCAGCTAAGGCTAGTGGGCTCATGGATGACTCATACCTCTAGGGAGAGTGTGGGGCGTCGTGCAGACAGGGAGTTGATGAGACCAGCTGAAGCTTGTCAGCTCATTTAGGCCTCTATAAGAACTCCCAGCTTCATTAGATGTTAGCTCATGCCTGGACCCAGACCTGTGTGGACTGTCTAGGGAGAGTGAACCCCTGTGCGGTGAGACAAAGCCTGTGTGGCTATTTGCTTGGACATTTAAAACCAGGGACTTAGGGACTAGGACAGCACTAGGCTGATCCCAGTTGTTAGTTAGGAAACCTGTATGTTTAGTCAGAGGTCAAGTTGACCAGGATTTATTTTGTTTATGTTTCTTTTGGCTTTGCTGTGTTTTGTCACTGTAAATAGAAAATAAACCGCACCTTTTTTTTGATTTTGAAAACCACAACCTCCGTTTGCTGGGCCTGTTTTTGTGTGGGGAGCCCATCCCGGGGGTCACACACACCCGCTGCCGAGCTAACCCCCTCACAATATATTGATATATGCAAATATCTCAAATGCGATTAATGTTGGAATCAAGATAACCTATGTGCAGCTGAACAACCTGCAGATTGAAGGCTAGGCTTCACGATCATTTATATGATATTGAGAAAAATCATTCTACCAATGTGGCTAAACATTGGAATGAGTGTCATAATAAAGATGTGATTGGTTTGTTCATACAGGAGGTTGAAAAAGTTGTACTGCCTAAGAGAGGAGGTGACAAGTTTAGATTACTTTGCAAAAAAAAGTTTATTGGATTTTTTATTTAAATACTAGAAAGCCAGCGGGATAAAATCTTGAGTGGGACGTTTCCCACTTTTATGAGTAGGGCTGCGCTTCCACTGTTGCGACCCCAGAGTCGTGCGATTCAGAGTGTGACTTTGACTGCAAATTTAATCCAACTTTAGACTTTCTGGATTGGGGTTGCATCAAAGGTCACCTTTTTATTGTTGCTGATTTCCAGAGTCGCATAGATGGGAAAGTCAGTGGGCTGTGTCTTGTCATGCAAATTTATGTGTCCAAAGTCGCATTACAAGTTGCACTAGTGGAAATGGTACATAAAGGGTATATTACATCTAGCTTTTCAAGTCTGCACCATACAACGTGATGTGAATCTCACATCATACTGTTTGGTTTAGTTTGACGTTCTCTTTTGGGTGCATGGTCACCTTAATGTCAGTTTAGATTTTGGTCTGTGTATATATTAAACCACACACATATTACTATATTTGAGGTTTATAATATTAGCACACCAGTTTTACCTGAAATGTGTATACATGCGTGTGGTCTATTTTCTTGATATATACCATATATTTCTGACAATCCGGGGTGTGTTTTGTTTTTTCTTTGACTCACGTGCCACTGCTACATTTATATAATGAAAACATATTGGTATTTGTCATGTTTTTTTACATTGCATGGGTTTTGAATCTGTTTCAGGTTCTTGTAATAAAGGGTTAAATGTGGGTAGTCCTGCTTTTTTTGGTAGGATGACTAATTACCCACACCTTGTATTCTATCAGCTGCACATAGGTTATCTTGATTCCAACATTAATCGCATTTGTGCTATTTGCATATGTCAATACCTTTGTTTCAGCTTATTATTTTAGCTGTGACTAAGCACCAGGGAAAGTGTGAAATGCGTTAGTTGTGCTGTATGTGTACCCCCATTGCTGTATTGAATTTCATTTTTCTATCATGGATCAATAAAAGGTGATTTTATGGGAGTGTGGCCATCCAGACTTTTCACTTTATGCTTCCTGATGCATGCAGGGCCAGCACCCTTTCCATGTGCAGAGGTAATGGGGTAGAGGGATTTTGTTACCTGGAACTGTGTATTTCTTCTTTAATGAATGTCATATGATCACAATTACATAAATGCAGGGCTTTTTTTCAGCGGGAACGCGGGGGAACGCAGTTCCGGCCTCTCCTGGACTGACTGTATGTAATGGCAAGGGGTGCTGGGGTGTGCTGCAGGGTATTGATGCTCACTGCTAGCGGATCTATTCTAGCTGGAGGGGATCTATTTTAGCAGGGGGGATCTACTGTTGAAGGCTGCCAGAGAGTCTATTAATGCTGGCTGTGCGGAGATCTGTTGATGCTGCCGGGAGTCTATTGTTGCTGGGGGGGGGATTTTATTGTGGGTGGTACATTGTTAGGGGGATCTTTTGTTGCTGGCTGAAGGGAAAACCAAATTTCATAAAAATTACTTAGCACAACAAAATAATACTTGGTTCTGTATTGTCTAAAAGGGGCAGTACTTGGAGGTGGGTAGGGGATAGAACCAAGGGACGTTGCTCGGAGGTGGGTAGGGGCGGAGAAAACAAGTGACTTGGAAAAGGGGAGTTCCTGCACCTATTGTCTGAGAAAAAAAGCCCTGCATAAATGATAGCATAAAAAAACAAAACAGTTCTAAGCTCAGAAAAGACTTACCCAGACATTTGACCTCCTGTCCGCTCCACAATCCATTTGCCATACATTCTCGAACGCGGGACCCAACAAGGGTATAGCCACTGTTACAGGCAAAGATGGCAGTTGCCCCATATTGGATCAACATGCCAATTTTATTTCCATTAGCTGGAGTTGGCAAATCGCCACAGGATATAACTGAAACACAATAAAGAAGAATTGCTAGAGTTAGTTATGTTTTACACCTAAAATAAGAAAACAACCTACACTGGTAGCTGTCAAGCTCTAATTGGTCAGATTGAAAATAGACCAGGAAGAATGTGGCAATATTGGCAAGTAGATTTTACTGGAGAAGTTGCTGACTAAATGTAATGGATTTTTAAGGGCAACAAGTACACATTTTTCCACATCATGCTTCATAATTTAACACTGTAGCTGCTGACTTTTAATAAGGACACTTACCTGTCCTACTCACCCTCGATGTCAGCCCCCTCGAGGCCGATCCCTCGATCCTGGCAGGTCCCGGCGCCACCATCCCCAGTAAGGGAAGCAGGCAGTGAAGCCGTGCGGCTTCACTGCCCGTTTCCTACTGCGCATGTGCGAGCCGCGCAGCGCTTTGTGAATGGGCCAGCTGCTCTCTGGGATACACACAGTTCCCAGAAGGCAGCGTGCCCCATTCACCAGAAGACACCGCGAGTAGGACAGAGGAAGAAGACCAGCCGCGGACGATGAAGAGGCAGATTAGGGACTTCCGCATAGCAACCGCTATTTCTGGTAAGTAACATTTGTTTTGTTTTTTTTCAATTTTTTTAGGATTTTTGGTAAAAAAATAAAAATCAGGGTGGAACTTCACTTTAAGCTCACCACATGCTCCCAGACCTTGCTTAGATGTGACCTGTTAGATCCACATGATTATTTATTTATTAATTTTTTGGGGATTTTTGGTAAAAAAAAAAAAATTCAGGGCGGAACTCCACTTTAAGCTCACCACATGCTCCCAGACCTTGCTTAGATGTGACCTGTTAGATCCACATTATTTAGCAGAAACTGTAGTGAAAGGGCCTCCCTGACTAAATTAAAATGAAATGGATTGTCTGGGTAGACTCTTATACAACATAAGATTACACAATCACATTGTATTGTGTGGCGAGCTTCAGAAAATGTCTTCATTCCTTCATGTCTTGTGTTGCAAGTAAACCACAACAGGTAATACTCTAGTAAAATGTATACATATAAATAACAGAAGACTATATTTATTTTTCAATTCAGAAATTTCCCACTGATTCATATGTCTCGTATTATATAATAATACAGCAATAAAATACAGAACTTACCTCTATACTCGTAATAAGGAAACTAATAAGTTCTATAAAATGTATTCAAATCACATATAAACTATTATGATATACTGTATATATATATATATATATATATATATATATATATATAAAACAGAGAATTATTATTATTATTATTATTTCAGCAGTAAACCATAACATTATTATTTCATAGTGTACCATGTAAAGTGACATAATAGTAATGGCAATTATTTAACACAGAAAAAAAAGCAACGTGCAAAGAGCAAGTAGCCCAAACCAGCCAATCACAATTCTGTTTTTATTGCTCTAGTCTGTAGAAATCTAGTAGCTATTGTACCTGAATTACATAAACCCCAACTATTGTTAATAGTTACATACATACTTTTTTGTCCACGCATTAATATAATAATAATAACATTATTTCCACTGGACCTGCAGTGTTCTAAGCACCCTGCATTTATGGACAGCATGGGAAACCTAAACGAAAAATTTGCCTAGAGGCACATACTGTAGGCAGTAAGTTTTCCCCAATGCACATTCACGAACATTGGTG
This sequence comes from Rana muscosa, assembly GCA_029206835.1. Taxonomy (NCBI): domain Eukaryota; kingdom Metazoa; phylum Chordata; class Amphibia; order Anura; family Ranidae; genus Rana; species Rana muscosa. The sequence goes on along the minus strand of CM055117.1, from coordinate 544,176,935 downwards.
GCAAAGTGCAATGGGCATCATACAAGGGATATCACTGAAACTCACTGTTGCAAGTTGGTAAGGTTTCCCCCACACTCCATGTTCCATTGGCTTGGCAGTGAATAATACGGGACCCCATGTAGTAATATCCAGGATCACAGATTAGCATAAGTTCAGCTCCATAATGGTATTGTGTTTTATAAATGAGACGCCACCGACCATGTTCTGTGCTAAAACTGTTGATTTCTGGACATGTTACAGCTGGAAAATTGCAATAAAGAAGTATTAAAACAACAAAAATCAGTCAGCTATAGTCTCACGGAACACAATTTACTTTCTTTCTTACCTACACACTGTGGCGGATTGTTGCCATTGCTCCAGTGTCCGGATGGCAGACATTCCACAGTGATATCTTCAGGACTTAGGAGGTGATGCCCCTCATTACACTCATACACTGCTTTGGTCCCCACGGTGTACTCCTTTCCAAATACTGCACCATTCTTGGGAGCAGCAGGAACCCCGCAGAACATTGCTAAAGAGAAAAGAGCAAAAAAACATTGCTAACAGTGTGGATTTGATTACATATCACATTACTATTATGGGTAAAAGAAAATTTAACAGAGCTGTACACAGTTTTGGCCAAGAGAGAAAATTAGACAAGTGTAAACACATTTATAGCTTAAGATAGCTTAAAATCTCCAAGAAATGCAAAGTAAAACACTTAAACTGCTCAAACTTGAGGGGCATGCAGGCACCAGTGTATATCAATAGAAAGGGAGGGAGGTAGAGAAGAGGAGGCCAGTACTAGCAGGGAAAAAGGGGGGTCGTCAACAAGTTTTATAGTTTTTGTACCACTCTGGGGAGAACTAATGCAAAGGTCCTTGCCTACAATGACCCAACAATCGACCAGAACTATGATATCTGACCACTTTATAAATGTATTGTACGCATGCGAAAGTACTACTAATAATATAAACAACAGTATATGTTTAATGTCAACATACCAGCACACCAGCACACCAGCAAAGATATTTGCCATTAATTAACTTTGCTGTGCAGCCAAGTGTCCACTGGAGGCAAACAGTCAAATAAATTCTGTCATTGCCTTTTATAGAGCTACTGAACTGGGAGCTTTATGTTACAATGTTACCTCCACAATCCTGTCTTTATATGTGTTATATTAATCTACTGGAATATGTACAGTACCTTCTTACTCATGAAAGTGAAGCATTGCTACCTTCTCAAAAGAATGTATCTTGGATATCAATGATACATTTTAAATGGGCCCATACATGGGGCTTCTAACTGTTCCACTGAGAACAATGAGACCCTAGTTTTTCATTAACATACGGTACATAATGTACTTAAGGCCTTCTCCCCAAAAGACATTCGTACTGAGTACAATTCGCTCAGAGCATGTTCCCGACAGAGTAATTGGCCTTCAGAAATTATTCTTAGCATTTTGACATGATTTTGATGGAAGATTGAAAGCTGTCAGCTGCCAATTGGAGAAGCTTGTCATGGACCCACTAGAGCAGTGATGGTCAACTTGCTAATTTTTAATGGCCTCAAAGGCTGCACAATTAACATCTGTACTTTAAGCGTGCTGTAGTAAAATACTTAGAAATGTGTACCTTACAACAATGCACACTATTGCACTGTATGTTCATCGGTGTGTTGCAATGCCATTTAGTTTCCATTGTGGTTATGTACCTCTTACCACAATGCATGTTACATGTGTTAGTGCATTGCAGTGCCATTATTGTGAATGGCATTCCAAGACACTAAAGCAACACAACTCCATGTTGATTTTTTATTTATTTTGATGTTCTGTTGTGTAGCCAGCCCATTTGTTTGAATAGGCTGCCTTAACACAATGCTCATTAACATGTAAGAAAACACACCTTAATGTAAAACACTGTAACCCACCTCACTGGAAAAGCATGAACTCAGCCTGATCTATTTCTTTCTCCTCCTGGACTGACTGTATGTAATGGCAAGGGGTGCTGGGGTGTGCTGCAGGGTATTGATGCTCACTGCTGGGGATCTATTTTTGCAGGGGGGTCTATTGTTGCTGGGGAGGTCTATTGTTGCTGGTGGGGGACCTATTGTTGCTGGGGGAGGTCTTATGATGCTAGGGGGTCAGTTGTTGCTGAAAGAGATCTACTGTTGGGGGAGGGGTCTATTGTTGATGGCAGCCAGAGAGTCTATTTTTTCTGTCTGTGCAGAGATTTGTTGATGCTGCCTGGAGTCTATTGGTGCTGGGGGGAAATTTTGTTGTGGGTGGTCCATTGTTGTTAGGGGGATCTATTGTTGCTGGCTGCAGGAGATCTATTTTACTGATTTTCTTGATATCATTACCAAATTCCATACAAATTACTTAGCACCCCAAAATGATACTTGGTTCTATATTGTCTAAAAGGGGCAGTACTGGGAGGTGGGTAGGGGCGGAGAAAAGGGGTGACTCGGAAAGAGGGAGTTCCTGCACCTATTGTCTGAGAAAAAAAGCCCTGCATAAGAGTCTCTGGAGTGCTCTGCTAGAGGTCTTGAAATGGCAATTTTTTTTAACAGGCTTAGTGAGAGGTTGTTTTTTTTTTAGGATTATAGATGCTCTGGGTACTATTTATTCAACTTGAGCTATTCAAGATGGTTGATTTAGTACTGGGGTTGTATGGAATGTGTCAGCTCTCTGCATTGGCCTACAGATAATGATTTGAATATGATGGTTTGTTCTTATTACCTTATAGTCACAAAATTGTCTACTGGCCTGAAAGAGTCCAATTTTATCAGTCCAGCACAGGCTTTTTTCAACAGTACCAAGCCCTAATGGATCCTTGTAACATTTTTTTTTTTTTATGTTGCAAGAGTAGGCATAAAATTAAATCTGGATTATATCCTTATTGTTGGTCAAAATAAGAAAAACGAAATAAGGAGGAAATGCTGTATTTCATAAATAAGCATGAACAATATGTCCCAGTATTCAGATTTCTGCATAAACTCAATTGTCACTGGTTCTTTTTCATGTGAAGCCCAGCTTATCAACAGCTAAATAGGCTATCATTCAAATTTTTCATCTGTAAAAAATTAGATTGGCTTGTGAAGTGATTCCATAAAAGTGGCATATGGACAGTTGTAATTAAATTTCTTGAGATGCAGGTTCTGCTCATCAATATCTATAATCTATCATGTTGAATTATGGTCATAAAGAGTACACTGATTTATATAACAGGTGAGAAAAGTAGTGCCAATATTTAACGTCAAAACAAGATTTTTGTAGAATATCAGGCCAGATGACAACTAATGTGAAATATTAGACTAGAAAAGGAATATCAGGTCAGGGGAGGAGTGATGTGGAATAGCAGACTAGAAAAGGGTTAATGTGGAAAATCGGGCCTAAATTGGACCTATGTAAATTATCAGGCCAGAAAAGGATTTATGTGAAATAACAGGGCAGAAAAGGACTACTGTGGATAATGAGATTAGAAGAGGCCTAATGTGGATTATCAGGACAGAGGAGGACATATGTGGAACATCAGGGAACATCAGGGAGCTAATGTGGAATATCAGACCAAAAGAAGATCCATGTGGAATGTCAGGCCAAAAGAAGACCAATGTGGAATATCAACCCAGAAGAGAACCTAGGTGAAATATCAAGTCAAAAAGGACATACTGTATGTGGAATATCAGGCCAAAATAACCCATGTGAAATATAAGACCAAAGGAAGATCAAGAAGGGGACCACCTATGTGGATAACAAGATGAAAATATGACTAATAAGGAATATTAGTCTAAAAAAAGTTCCTATGTTGAATTTTAGGCCATAGGGATGGGCCAAACGGTTCGGTTTGCACCAGAACACCTCGAACAGGCAAAAAGTTGCAAACCCTATTAAAGTCTATGGGACACCAACATGAAAAATCAAAAGTCCTCATTTTAAAGGTTTATATGCAAGTTATTGCCATAAAACGTGTATGGGGATCCGGATACTGCCCTAGGGGACATGTATCAATGCAAAAAAAAACGTTTTTAAAACAATAGTTTTTAAAGGAGCAGTGATTTTAATGATGCTTAAAGTGAAACAATAAAAATTATTTAAAACCTAGTCTGCGTGTAAAGTGGTGCATCTGTGCGATGTGTAGAACCTGCCGCAGCAATAATGACATTTCTAAAGAAAAAAATGTCATTTAAACTTGCTCGCGGCTGTATTGTATTGCTGACTCCAGGCAATATAGATGAAAAATCAAGGATTAAAATCGCCGTGGGTTCCCCCCCAGTCTATACCATGCCCTTCAGATCTGGTATGGTTTTAAGGGGAACTCCACACAATTTTTTTTTAAAAGAAAGGTTCAGGAGGGGCCTCTTCCCCACAACTCTGGCTGGTGGTTGTCGGGGTCTGCGGGCGGGGGGGGGCTTATCGGAATTTGGAAGCCCACTTTAACAAGGTGCCAATCCAGATCCTGCCCCCCCAATGTACCCCTACTCATTCACCAAAAACGTGTGAAAAAGTTAAATCCACAAGAGACAGTTTTTGACAATTCCTTTATTAAAAAAGGAAAAAAAAATGTCCAGCGATGTATATCCATCTTCAATCACGCCGCCCAATGGACTTGAAAAATAGAAAAGCCGAAAAAAACTCCGCCTTCATGGGAGGCCTCCTGGCGACTGCTGTCTCTTGGCTTTGACATCTCTTATATAGGCAAGGGCGGGGCCACCCACTGACGTAACCGGATGACCCCACTCCCATCTGACATCACATGACATAAGAAGGGGTGGGGTCACTCGGTTACATAACCGGGTGGCCCCGTCCTTGCTTATATAACAGCTGTCAAAGTGAAGAGAGAGTGGTCCCATGGAGGTGGAGCTTTTTTCGTTTTTTCTATTTATCGGTTCCATCGGGCGGCATGATTGAGTGATTGAAGATGGATGTACATTGCGGGACACTTTTTTTTTTTTTTTTAATAAAGAAATTGTCAAATACTGTCTCTTGTGGTTTTTACTTTTTGACACTTTTTTTGGTGAATGGGTAGGGGTACAATGTACCCAATACCCATTCACATAGGGGGAGAGAATCTGGGGGCCCCCATGTTAAAGGGGGCTTCCAGATTCCGATAAGTCCCCCGCCCACAGGCCCCGACAACCACCGGCCAGGGTTGTCGGGAAGAGGCCCTTGTCCCCATCAACATCAGGACAAGGTGCTTTGGGGGGCAGGAGGGTGTGTCTATGAGAATGTTTGACCATTATTTCAAAAGTGCATTTGTGAGGTCAGGCACTGATGTTGGACGAGAAGGCCAGGCTCGCAGTCTCCCCTCTAATTCATACCATAGGTGTTCTATCGGGTTGAGGTCAGAACTTTGTGTAGGCCAGTCAAGTTCCTCCAGCCCAAACTCGCTCATCCTCATCTTTGCTTTGTGCACTGGTCTAAATTATTTGGTGGAGGCAGGATTACGGTGCAGGGTTGATTTTCAGGAGTTGGGCTTGGCCCCTTAGTTTCAGTGAAGGGAACTTTTAAGGCATCAGCATACCAAGACATTTTAGACAATTTCATGCTCCCAACTTTGTGGGAACCGTTTGGGGATGTAACCTTCCTGTTCCAACATGAATGTGCACCAGTGCACAAAGCAAGGTCCATAAAGACATAGATGAGCAAGTTTGGGGTGGAGGAACTTGACTGGCCTGACCTCAACCCAATTGAACACCTTTAGGATGAATTAGAGCGGAGACTGTGAGCCAGGCCTTCTAGTCCAACATCAAACATTCCCATAGACACACTTGTAAACCTTGTGAACAGCCTTCCTAGAAGAGTTGATGCTGTTATAGCTGCAAAGGGTGGGCCAACTCAATATTGAACCCTTGGGACTTAGACTGGCATGCCATTAAAGTAAATGTGCGCGTAAAGGCAGGCTTCCCAATACTTTTGACAATATAGTGTATGTGAAATATCAGGCCATATAAAGATGTACATGGAATATTAAGCCACAAGAGGACAAATGCAAAATATTAAGCTAAAAAAGGGCCAGTATGGAACATCAGGCTACTAGAAAATCAATGTGGAACACCAAGATAAAAGAGGGCTAATGGAGAATATCAGGGTAAAACAGGATCTATGTGCTATATCAGGCTAAAAGAAGACCAAAGTGAAATATCGTAATAAACGGAACCAGTATAGAGCTATAGGTAGAAAGATAGGTAGAAACATCAAGCTAAAAGATAATTGATGTGGGATACCAGGATAAAGCAAGACCAATTTGGATACGTAGGCTAAAAGAGGACCAATGTAGAAAAACTGGGTAAAATGGGGCCAATGTGAAATATCTGGCTATAAGAGGGCCTGTTTTGGAATATCAGGGTAAAACAGGACCAGTGCGGAACATCAGACCAAAAGGGAATCAATGTAAAAAATTAGGATAAAAGAGGATGAATGTGGAAGAGGCAAAGAGCAGACAAAAATATTGCTAGCCAGGGCTAAGGCTGAATTCACACTAGCTGTGGCCGTTGCTTCTCTTTTCTCAGTTTTAGGTGTGAATCAGGTCCGAACTTTGCACAGGACCCTATTCGAATGCAGACTGCCGCCATCCCGGAGCTGTGTCAACCGGCTCCATTGAGAGGCGGGCACACTCTCCTGTCATGCAAATTGGATGTGGGGAAATCCGCCTCCAATTGGCATCAGTGTGAACCCAGCCTAATATAAAAATGCTTCCTATTACTTATAGCTGAGAATGTGGTATGGCTCAATTTAAATGTGTACAAGAAATACAGCACATATTGAAATTTCCATTAAAACAACTGACAGTCCTTCTTTCACTTAGTTATAAACACAATGCAGCCGCTTACATTTAGGTTTCAATTGAAATGCTTGTCTGATTTCTCAGTAAATTAACTACGTAACAAAAGGTGAATTAAGTGCACATATAACACAGAGAGGCCAATGCTCAATTATTCTTTCAAAGTTTGGCAGCTCCTCCAGGCCAGGTCCAGTAACGAGAAGGCAAGCAGCTCTCAGTGGCAGTTAATTTAGTGGTTGGACAGGATAAGGGGACACCTCATGCCTCCAGTTGAAATGATAATTATGACAGTGTCAGGCTGACTGGAAAGAAAGCTGAGGGAGATCTTAAAGTCTAGACTGCAGAGTGTGCAGAATTCCAATGCAAGAAGGTAGAAAAGTGATAGCAACAAGAACTGTAGAGCAGACACCTTGAAAATACTCAAGAAGGAGAGACAAGCTCCTACTATGGCATCAGCAATGTTTTGCTACTAACAAAGAATATTTTTCATATATGAAATTCTGATGAATTTCCAAAATATGTTAGATTTTAAAGTCATAAATTCCTCACTGGCACATGTACAATTAAATTGTTTAGGTATGTTCTGTATATATACTGTATATATGCACATATGTGCGCAAACACACAAATGCCCACTGTAATCTTTTACACCTAGCCTTTGTAAGAACCTCAGTTTCGAGGTGTATAAGCCTTCACACCATAAATATTGAGAAAAAAAACAAGTGGTCATAATAATCCAGGAATTTCTAAGCATTTGTTGTGAATCCTTCAAGTACAAAAGTTTTAGCCCAAACACATGGATAACTAAAACGCAGTTTGGGAAAAATGTAGCTACAATGGTCTTCTGCTCTTGGCAAGGCTTTATTTTCACATCAAAGACATGATTGCCTTAAAGCAGAACTCCATTTTTTTTTCTTTAATCAAACTTTTAAAAGTATAGGGCATGCTATCTTTTCTTTTATGTTATATTTGCTTTGAAGCTTATTCTTTTCATCACAGAAGGATTCTAAGCTATTCTCAGCCTAAATAGGTTATCGAACGCTTCTGGGTATATGACTCTGACGCTAGCCATACACATTTAGAATTTCATTCGATATTGGTCTACTTCAAAACATATGTCCTATTTTCTAATAGGATGGCTTCACACTGCCCTACTTCGCTTTTTGTGCGGGTTAGGTGCGCTTTCCCATTGACTTCTTTGAAGACCTGCGGTTTCAGAAAGCACACCAAAGATGCAGCATGCAGGAGTTTTAGTGCGCTTTCTGAAACCGCACCAAAACCACAGGTCCTTATAGTAGTTTATGGTCTCAGGGTAGCCGTGCTTTAGCAAAAGCACAGCGGGGTAGTATTCCCTTAATGGGAACAATTTGATGATCAATTTAAAAAAATTAAAGCGAAAGATGGAAGCTTTTTCTTGTTTCTTATCGGAACAAACAAAATTCTAACCGTGAATGGAGTTTCTGTTTGGAAAAAATCATATTTATTGTAATTCCCATGTGCCAGGTACAATTTAAATCATATGCAGAACTTTCAATGTTTGTCATGAACGTTTGTTTGTTTAATATTTGGTATATAAGGCATGTGGTAGGGTCACAGGCATAAACAGTACGTCACTAGGGATGAGCTCGGTGTTCGAGTCGAACATAAGTTCGACTCGAACATCGGCTGTTCGACCGTTCGGCGAACATTGAACGATTTGGGGCGTTCGCGCCAAATTTGAGTGACACGAACGGCCCACAATACACTGCGCCATCGCAGTGCAATCCCGGCGCTGTGATTGGCCAAGCATGCACTGTGACCCCGCATGCTTGGCCAATCACAGCGCCAGCAGCTAGGAGAGCCATAATTGGCCACAGGCAGGTTGCTCAGGGGGTTTAGCACACGCCCCACACTATAAAAGGCCGCCAGCGCGGCGGCCTTGTGTAGTGTGTTCTGGGGCAGGGAAAGAGTTACATAGGCAGGGACAGTGTCAGTGCTATTTGTACCTTAAACTTGTGTGTAGGGAGAGAGAAGGATAGGCAGGGAGAGTGTCAGTGTCATATTCTTTGCTAAACCTTGTGTGCAGGGAGAGAGAAGGATATGCAGGGGACAGTGTCAGTGTCACATTCTTTGCTAAACCTTGTGTGCAGGGAGAGAGAAGGATAGGCAGGGAGAGTGTCAGTGTCATATACTTTGATAAACCTTGTGTGCAGGGAGAGAGAAGGATAGGCAGGGGACAGTGTCAGTGTCATATTCTTTGCTAAACCTTGTGTGCAGGGAGAGAGAAGGATAGGCAGGAGACAGTGTCAGTGTCACATTCTTTGCTAAACCTTGTGTGCAGGGAGAGAGAAGGATAGGCAGGGAGAGTGTCAGTGTCATATACTTTGATAAACCTTGTGTGCAGGGAGAGAGAAGGATAGGCAGGGGACAGTGTCAGTGTCATTGTTGCTAAGCCTCCTGCACATTATACACCTGAAGTTAGCCCGTATTGCTGCTTTTTCCTGGTGTGTTACACGAACAGGCATTTGCAGCACTTACAGCGGGCGGAGTGTGCCTCCTGATCATATTACACCTGAAGTTAGCCTGTATTGCTGCTTTTTCCTGGTGTGTTACACCAACAGGCATTTGCGGCACTTACAGCGGGCGGAGTGTGCCTCCTGATCATATTACACCTGAAGTTAGCCTGTATTGCTGCTTTTTCCTGGTGTGTTACACCAACAGGCATTTGCGGCACTTACAGCGGGCGGAGTGTGCCTCCTAATCATATTACACCTGAAGTTAGCCTGTATTGCTGCTTTTTCCTGGTGTGTTACACCAACAGGCATTTGCAGCACTTACAGCGGGCGGAGTGTGCCTCCTGATCATATTACACCTGAAGTTAGCCTGTATTGCTGATTTTTCCTGGTGTGTTACACCAACAGGCATTTGTGGCACTTACAGCGGGCGGAGTGTGCCTCCTGATCATATTACACCTGAAGTTAGCCTGTATTGCTGCTTTTTCCTGGTGTGTTACACCAACAGGCATTTGCAGCACTTACAGCGGGCGGAGTGTGCCTCCTGATCATATTACACCTGAAGTTAGCCTGTATTGCTGCTTTTTCCTGGTGTGTTACACCAACAGGCATTTGCAGCACTTATAGCGGGCGGAGTGTGCCTCCTGATCATATTACACCTGAAGTTAGCCTGTATTGTTGCTTTTTCCTGGTGTGTTACACCAACAGGCATTTGCGGCACTTACAGCGGGCAGAGTGTGCCTCCTGATCATATTACACCTGAAGTTAGCCTGTATTGCTGCTTTTTCCTGGTGTGTTACACCAACAGGCATTTGCAGCACCTACAGCAGGCGTAGTGTGATTCCTGCAAAATATACTCCTGAAGCTAGGCCTTATTGCTGGTTTTCCCATTTCCCTGCAGGCCATTAGAATGTCTGGAAGGCAAACAAGGAGAGGCAGACAGTCAGGAGCCAATAAAAGAGGGCAAGCAGGCTCTGTGTCTAGAGACAACAGTGCTGGTCGTGGACGCGGTGCATCGCCATCAGCACGTGGCCATGGGACACGCTTGTCCTTCTTTTCGGCAGCTGGACGTGTTGAGCCGCATCATGCCGAAGACTTGGTAGAGTGGATGACCAAGCCCTCCTCATCCTCCTCATCCTCTCTCACCCAGGCTCAGGGTACTGGCAAAGCAGCTGCCAAAGCGTCCTCTTCCCTGGTATCAATGTCATCATCAGTCACTCCTTCCCTAGACCAACCATGTCCTCCTGAGGAGTCCCCCGAACTGTTTGAGCACAGTGTTGGGTACATGCTCCAGGAGGATGCCCAGCGTTTCGAAGGGTCTGATGATGATACCCAGCTAGAGGAAGGCAGTAGCGTGAGAGCAGAGAGAGGGGATGCTCAAGAAGGACACCAATCTGGCAGTCATGTTCCAGCAGCTGCAGCATACTGCCAGATTGGCTCCAGTGATGTGGAGGGAGGGGATGATGAGGTCACTGACTCCACATGGATGCCTAATAGGAGAGAGGAGGAGAAGGAGGAGGAGAATGAGGAGGAGGCACATCTCCAACGAGGCAGGATGCCCTCGGGGGCCCAGCGTAAGGGCAGCACACCGACGGAATCACACCGCAGAGCTCCGCCTGTGCAGGGCGCTGCCTCTGCCCGTTATTCAAAAAGTTCTTTGGTGTGGGCCTTTTTTGAGTCGAGTGCATCAGATCGCACAGCTGCTGTTTGCAACATATGTCTCAAGCGTATATCGCGTGGCCAAAACATCACCCGCTTGGGCACCACATGCTTGACCAGACATATGTTGACCTGCCATGCAGCTCGTTGGCAAGCCTACCTTAAAGACCCACACCAAAGAACAAAGCGGACCTCTCCTTGCACCGCATCAGCTGGGATCTCCAATCCCACTATACCTTCAGTCCTCTCTGAAACCTGCACTGAGAGGAATGAAGGTGTAGAATTAGGTGTGTCACAGCCAAGTACTTGTGGGCACTCTGCTAGCAGTACATCGACGTCCGATTCTAGCAGGCAAATTTCCCTGCCCCAGCTGCTGGACCGTCGAAAGAAGTTCACTCCCAGCCATCCACATGCCCAGCGGTTGAATGCTTGCTTGGCTAAATTGCTAGCGCTTCAACTGCTGCCTTTTCAGTTGGTAGACTCGGCCCCCTTCCGTGAGTTTGTGCAATGTGCGGTTCCTCAGTGGCAGGTTCCCAAACACCACTTTTTCTCACGGAAGGCGATTCCGGCTCTCTACCGGCATGTGGAAGGCAATGTCTTGGCCTCGCTGGACAGGGCGGTCAGCGGTAAGGTGCATATTACCGCTGACTCATGGTCCAGCAGGCATGGACAGGGACGTTACCTTTCTTTCACGGCCCATTGGGTCACTCTTTTGGCAACTGGGAAGGATGCATGACAAGGTGCAGTAGTGTTGGAGGTTGTTCCACCGCCACGCCTCCAAAATGCTACTACTGGTTGTGACACACCTCTGTCCTCCACCCCCTCCTCTTCTTCTTCCTCCATGGCCTCTTCCTGTGCTTTGTCCTCGGAACCAGCGGTGCTCCGTAGGCGTTCAAGGGGCTACGCAAGTACGCAGGCAAAAAGATGCCATGCCGTGCTTGCGCTGGTGTGTTTGGGGGACAGGAGCCACACTGGGGCAGAGGTTCTGTCTGCTCTGCAGGGGCAGGCCGAGAGGTGGTTGACGCCACGCCAGCTTAAGCCAGGAATGGTAGTTTGCGACTATGGCACCAACCTCCTCTCCGCTCTCCGACAGGGACAACTGACCCATGTGCCCTGTGTGGCTCACGTCCTTAACCTGGTGGTGCAGCGGTTCTTGGGCAGGTACCTGGGCTTACAGGATGTCCTGAGGCAGTCCAGGAAAGTCTGTGTGCATTTCCGCAGATCTTATAATGCCAGTGCTCGCCTGGCTGAGCTGCAAAAGGAGTTGAACCTGCCCAAGAACCGCCTTATATGTGACATGCCCACCAGGTGGAACTCAACATTGGCCATGCTGCAGCGGCTGCACATGCAGCAGAGGGCCATCAATGAGTACCTGTGCGACTACGGCACCAGGACAGGGTCAGGGGAGCTCGGGTTTTTTTCACCACACCAGTGGGGCATGATCAGGGATGCATGCACTGTCCTGGCACTATTTGAGGAGGCCACGAGGATGGTGAGCAGTGACAGTGCATGCATCAGTGACACTGTACCTCTTGTCCACCTGTTGGAACATACGCTGCGTGGAATAATGGACAGGGCACTTGAGGCAGAACAGAGGCAGGAAGAGGAGGACTTCCTTGCCTCTCAAGGCCCTCTTTACCCAGACAGTGTTCCTTCTGTCCCACCCATCGCACAGGAAGAAGAGGAGGAGGAGGAGGAGGAGGAGGATTGTGTCAGCATGGAGGTGGAGCCTGGCACTCAGCATCATCAGCAGCAGTCTTTTAGGGATGATTTACAGTCCCAAGAAACCAGTGGACTTGTACGTGACTGGGAGGAGGTGGCTGCGGATCATGTCGTCCTTAGTGACCCAGAGGACTCCGGACCGAATGCCTCAGCTAACCTACACTGCATGGCCTCCCTGATCCTGCAAAGTCTGCGGAAGGATCCTCGTATTCTTCGGATCAAGGAGAGGGACCATTACTGGCTGGCCACTCTCCTTGATCCACGGTACAAGGGTAAGGTTGTGGACCTTATCTTACCATCGCAGAGGGAGCAGAGGATGAGACAACTCCGGGAGGCCTTGCAGAAAGGTCTGTGCAACGCGTTCCCAGAGACTGGGAGGTTACAAACTCCTGGTCCTGGACAACGAGTTGCTGAGGCTTCGGTCAGTCAAAGAAGGAGCGGTGGGGAAGGTGGCCGTCTGACCGATGCGTTCAGACAATTCTTTAGTCCGCAGCCCCAAGGTATGATCGGTTCCAGCAACCATCGCCAGCGTCTGATATACAAGGTGCAGGAATACCTAGGGGCAAGGTCAGACTTGGACACCTTCCCCACAGAAAATCTTCTGGCTTACTGGGTCTTGAGGATGGATCGCTGGCCAGAGCTTGCACAGTATGCAATTGAGCTACTGGCCTGTCCTGCATCCAGCATTCTTTCAGAACGCACATTCAGTGCTGCTGGAGGATTTGTCACGGATCACAGGGTGCGCCTGTCCACCGACTCTGTTGATCGACTGACCTTCATAAAAATGAACCAGTCTTGGATCACCACCAGCTACCAAACACCTGAAGCTGATATAACAGACTAATTTATTTTCAAATGTCACATCCCTTCAAGACTGATGCTGATGCTGAGAGACTGTCCTGTTATGTTGACTGACTATCCTCCTCCTCCTCAATGATCCGATTGATGATGATAGCTTGGAAGAACATTTTTGTTTCTGGGTGCCGCCACCAGTGGCTAAGGCCCAATTTTTCAGCCCCTGTTTAACAGGGGCATGTAATTACAATTTTTTATGCAATGCTTTGCAGCATGGCTCATTCCTGCACTCCAACTAGAGTATCTGGGAGAGGTTGCAGTGTCGTGGCACCAGCACCAGTGGCTAAGGCCCAATTTTTCAGCCCCTGTTTAACAGGGGCGTGTAATTACAATTTTTGATGCAATACTTTGCAACAGGGCTCATTGCTGTGCTCCAAGTACAGTATCTGTGAGGGGTTGCAGTGTTGTGGCACCAGTGCCTAAGGCCCAATTTTTCCGCCCCTGTTTAACAGGGGCATGTAATTACAATTCTTGATCTAATAATTCACAGCAGGGCCCATTCCTGCGCCCACCAAGAGTAACTGTGAGGCCTTACAGTGTTGTGTCAACACCACCACCACCACCACCACCACCAAAGGCCCAATTTTTCAGCCCCTGTTCAACAGGGGCATGCAATTACAATTCTTGATCTAATAATTCACAGCAGGGCCCATTCATGCGCCCACCAAGAATAACTGTGAGGGCTCACAGTGTTGTGGCAACACCAACATGTAAGGGGCAAATTTCAGCTGAGTATATACGGCAGGCCCCTACTTTCAAACATCCAACTTACAAACGACTCCTCCTTGCAAACGGAAGGATACAACAGGAAGTGAGAGGAAATCTACCCCTAGGAAGGCAAATTCTCTCCTGTAAGAGTTAATATGGGAAAAAAAGTGTCTCCTCTCCACTGATGCTTTATCACCAATTCTTGTTTCAATAAAAAACCCAAATTTTCAAAAAACATTTATCATTAGGACGGAAAGTAAGGTGAACTGTTCTGAACAGGTGCACACTGCACAGACAGCAAAACAAATGTTACAGGGGTGATAACCCTTCCCTATGTTTTCCAAAAAGCTTAAAAATAGATTTCTTGGCTGGAGCTACACTTAAACAATGTACTTGTTCAAAATTACAAACAGATTCTACATAAGAACAAACCTACAGTCCCTGTCTTGTATGCACCGCCTGTATACAGCTGTTCAGAGTATATAGGGCCTTTTTTATTTTGTGTGCGGGGTTCCCCTTAATATTCATACAAGACCCAAAGGGGCTGGTAATGGGCTGGGGTGGGGGGGGGTGATGGGGTAGCTATGCCATTTTTCTTAAAGATTTTCATCCATATTACCGGGACCAGACATTACATTAAAGCCGCAAGCAGTTTTAAATAGCTTTTTTTCCTTTAGAAATGTAATTTTGTGCAGGGACAGTTCTAAACACGGGAAACACGTGGCACTTCACAGGCATACTTTAGACACACCCCAAGTACGATATTTAAAGGAATATTTAACTTTTTTTTTTTCACTTTATGCATCATTAACCACTTAAGCCCCGGACCATTTGGTAGCTAGAGGACCAGAGGTGAATTCAGAATTTTGCACTGCGCTGCTTTAACTGTAAATTGTGCGGACATGCAATGTTGTACCCAAACGAAATTTGCGTCCTTTTCTTCCCACAAATAGAGCTTTCTTTTAATGGTATTTGATTGCCTCTGCGATTTTTATTTTTTGCGATATAAACGGAAAAAGACCGAAAATTTTGAAAAAAAATGATATTTTCTACTTTTTGTTATAAGAAAAATCGAATAAACTCAATTGTAGTCATACATTTAGGCCAAAATGTATTCAGCCACATGTTTTTAGTAAAAAAAATGTCAATAAGCGTATATTTATTGGTTTGCGCAAAAGTTATAGAGTTTACAAACTAGGGTACATTTTCTGAAATTTACACAGCTTTAAATTTATGACTGCCTATCTCATTTCTTGAGGTGCTAAAATGACAGGGCAGTACAAACCCCCCCCAAATGACCCCATTTTGGAAAGTAGACACCCCAAGGAAATTGCTGAGAGGCATGTTGAGCCCATTGAATTTTTTATTTTTTTGTCCCAAGTGATTGAATAATGACTAAAAAAAAAAAAAAAATTACAAAAAGTTGTCACTAAATGATATATTGCTCACACATGCCATGGTTATATGTGGAATTTCACCCCAAAATACATTTTGCTGCTTCTCCTGAGTACGGGGATACCACATGTGTGGGACTTTTTGGGAGCCTAGCCGCGTACGGGACCCCGGAAACCAAGCACCGCCTTCAGGATTTCTAAGGGCGCAAATTTTTGATTTCACTCCTCACTACCTATCACAGTTTCGAAGGCCATAAAATGCCAAAATAGCACAAAACCCCCCCAAATGACCCCATTTTAGAAAGTAGACACCCCAAGGAAATTGCTGAGAGGCCTGTTGAGCCCATTGAATATATATTTTTTTGTCCCAAGTGATTGAATAATGACAAAAAAAAAAAAAAAAATTACAAAAAGTTGTCACTAAATGATATATTGCTCACACATGCCATGGTTATATGTGGAATTACACCCCAAAATACATTTTCCTGCTTCTCCTGAGTACAGGGATACCACATGTGTGGGACTTTTTAGGAGCCTAGCCGCGTACGGGACCCCGAAAACCAAGCACCGCCTTCAGGATTTCTAGGCACAAATTTTTGATTTCACTCCTCACTACCTATCACAGTTTCGAAGGCCATAAAATGCCAAAATCGCACAAAACCCCCCCAAATGACCCCATTTTGGAATATAGACACCCCAAGCTGTTTGCTGAGAGGAATGGCGAGTATTTTACAGCTCTCATTTGTTTTTGAAAATGAAGAAAGAATATATATATATATATATATATATATATATATATTTTTTCAATTTTCAAAACTTTGTGACAAAAAGTGAGATCTGCAAAATACTCACAATACCTCTCAGCAAATATCTTGGGGTGTCTACTTTCCAAAATGGGGTCATTTGGGGGGGTTTGTGCTATCTGGGCATTCCATGGCCTCCGAAACTGTGATAGGCAGTGAGAAGTGAAATCAAAAATTTACACCCTTAGAAAGCCTGAAGGCGGTGCTTGGTTTTTGGGGTCCCGTACGTGGCTAGGCTCCCAAAAAGTCTCACACATGTGGTATCCCCGTACTCAGGAGAAGCAACAGAATGTATTTTGGGGTGTAATTCCACATATGCCCATGGCATGTTTGAGCAATATATCATTTAGTGACAACTTTGTGCAAAAAAAAAAAAAAAATTGTCGTTTTTCCGCAACTTGTGTCAACATATAAAATATTCCATGGACTCGACATGCCTCTCAGTATATAGCTTGGGGTGTCTACTTTCCAAAATGGGGTCATTTGGGGGGGTTTTGAACTGTTCTGGCATTTTATACACAACATTAGGAAGCTTACATCCACTCTTCTAACCACTTGAAGACAAAGCCCTTTTTGACACTTTTTGTTTACATGAAAACATTTTTTTTTTTGCAAGAAAATTATGTTGAACCCCCAAACATTATATATATTTTTAAAGCAAAGGCCCTACAGATTAAAATGGTGGGTGTTGCATTTTTTTTTTCTACACAGTATTTGCGCAGCGATTTTTCAAACGCATTTTTTGGGTTAAAAAATACACTTTTTTTTAATTTTAATGCACTAAAACACACTATATTGCCCAAATGTTTGATGAAATAAAAAATATGATCTTAGGCCGAGTACATAGATACCAAACACGACATGCTCTAAAATTTCGCACAAACGCGCATTGGCGACAAACTACATACATTTTTAAAAGCCTTTAAAAGCCTTTACAGGTTACCCCAGTAGATTTACAGAGGAGGTCTACTGCTAAAATGATTGCCCTCGATCTGACCTTCGCGGTGATACCTCACATGCATGGTGCAATTGCTGTTTACATATGACGCCAGACCGACGCTTGCGTTCGCCATTGGGCAAGAGCAGGGCAGGCCAGGGGTGCTTTTTTTTTTTTTCTTTTTTTTTATTATTAATTTTGCTTTTTTATTTTATTTTTAAATTGTTCCTTCCAGGTATTTTTTTTTAATCATTTTTATTGTTATCTCAGGGAATGTAAATATCCCCTATGATAGCAATAGGTAGTGACAGGTACTCTTTTTTTGAAAAAACTGGGGTCTTCTAGACCCTAGATTTTTCCTCTGCCCTCAAAGCATCTGACCACACCAAGATCGGTGTGATAAAATGCTTTCCCAATTTCCCAATGGCGCTTTTTATATCCGGGGGGGCATTCCCTCCCACTGCTTGTAAAAGCAGTCCAGAGGCTAATTAGCCGCTAGGATTGCTTTTTCATGAAAGCCGGCCGCAGGCTGAAAAGAATGATACCAAGATGATACCTAAACCCACAGGCATCATTCTGGTATAAACATTCAAAGTCCAGCAACATACCAGTACGTTGCTGGTCCTTGTTGGACATGTATTGTAATCTTTTTATTTCATGCAGCCAGTTGGCTGAACGAAAAAAGAGATTGATCGGTGGGTATGCCTACCATTAGAATACCGCCCTTCATCCACCCACTTCCAATGATGGGCATACACGCACCATTTATATATGCCGAAGCATGGGGGCATCCTCCCGCAAAAAAGTTATGCCGCACACACATGGTCGGACTTTTCCACGGGCAAGCCTCCGTCGGAATTTCGACCGTATGTACGCGGCATTAGGAGCAAAATTGCTCCTCCGCCCCTGCTGCCCCAATGCTTCGGCATATTTGCTTTTTTTTTTTAACTGTGGTGGTGAAATCACCTCCTACAGCACTGGAGTCGCAGGGATCAGGCCTGTCTCTGCGAACGCTGCAGTTATGTGTGTTTTTGTTTTGTAAGTGACAATGATCGATCGATACTGCACTTGGGTGGCCTGGGCTGGACGGAGGGGCAAAACGCAGGTGCCAGCAGGTATCTGGGCTGATCCCGCTAACACTGCGTTTTTGGGAACCCTAAACTGCTGGGGACGCTAGTATAGATCTGATCAGATCAGATATTGATCTGTTCAGATACTATACCACTAAGGGGGGTGTATGCTTCACGTGTGGGTGTTAGCGTTACTGGCACTAACCTGACGCTGCCTGGGGTGTGACTCAGACCCTCTCTGACGCTAAAACCTAATTGATATCACCCGCCGGGCGATCAGGGGGTTAAACCTTTATTAGATAATATATGGGGGTTATATACACGGCGGGTGCCCTGACATTATAAAAAGCAAACTAACTAACCAGCGTCACCCGTAACACTTATATGGTGATCACTGGTGAAAGGGTTAACTATGGGCAATCAGGGGGTTAAAACCTTTATTAGATAATATATGGGGGTACCTGACGCTATAAAAACCTGCGGCGAACCTAAAAAAAATTACCAGCTACCGATCTGCATCACCGACACTAAGACAGCGTTTAGAAAAACGATTGCTTAGCGACAGTGGTGATGGGGGTGAAAGGGTTACCTGGGGGGGCGATCAAGGGGGTTAAACCTTTATTAGATAATATATTGGGGTACCTGACGCTATAAAAACATGCGGCAAACCTAAAAAAAATTACTGGCTACGATCTGCATCACCGACACTAAGACAGCGTTTAGAAAAACAGTTGCTTAGCGACAGTGGTGATAGGGGGTGAAAGGGTTACCTGGGGGGCGATCAAGGGGGTTAAACCTTTATTAGATAATATATTGGGGTACCTGACGCTATAAAAACCTGCGGCAAACCTAAAAAAAATTACCGGCTACCGATCTGCATCACAGACACTAAGACAGCGTTTAGAAAAACGATCGCTTAGTGACAGTGGTGATAGGGGGTGAAAGGGTTACCTGGGGGGCGATCAAGGGGGTAAACCTTTATTAGATAATATATTGGGGTACCTGACGCTATAAAAACCTGCGGCGAACCTAAAAAAAATTACTGGCTACGATCTGCATCACCGACACTAAGACAGCGTTTAGAAAAACAATTGCTTAGCGACAGTGGTGTTAGGGGGTGAAAGGGTTACCTGGGGGGCGATCAAGGGGGTTAAACCTTTATTAGATAATATATTGGGGTACCTGACGCTATAAAAACCTGCGGCGAACCTAAAAAAAATTACCGGCTACCGATCTGCATCACAGACACTAAGACAGCGTTTAGAAAAACGATCACTTAGTGACAGTGGTGATAGGGGGTGAAAGGGTTACCTGGGGGGCGATCAAGGGGGTTAAACCTTTATTAGATAATATATTGGGGTACCTGACGCTATAAAAACCTGCGGCGAACCTAAAAAAAATTACTGGCTGCCGATCGGCATCACTGACGCTAAGACAGCGATCAGAAAAATGATCGCTAAGCGACAGTGGTGATAGGCGGTGAAAGGGTTATCTGGGGGTGATCAGGGGGTTAAACCTTTATTAGGGGGGGTTAGGGGGCTACACTGGACCTAAGACTAAACTTTGGTGACACTTTTACAGTCACAAATGTCACTGATTGCAGTGATCACTAAATAAATGGTCACTGCAATCAGTGACACTGTGACTGGGGGCTGGGGGGGTGATCTGGGGGGTGATCTGGGGTGTCTGGGGGGGCCTGGGGGCGATTTATGTCCCTATGTGTCCTGGTGTCAGTGTAGTGTTGTGTGCACTGACCTGATATCTTCTCTTGTACGGCGCTCGGTATATGTGAGCGCCGCACCAGAGATGACATCACTTCCTCCTGCTCCCTCTGTCTGACACAGACAGAGGGGGCATTTCCATTCGCCGGGAGCGATCGCGAGGGGGTGGCCAGAAACGAATGGCTGCCCCCTCATCCCGGAACGCTCCCGGACACTTAGCCACCGCTCACTGTATAGGAGGGGGGTCCGATTGGACCCCCCAACTGTACAAAGGCAATCACGTATGCTCTACGTGATTGTGCCTGTCGGTGCCATTCTGCCGACGTATATATACAGTGAGCGGTCGTTAAGTGGTTAAAATGACTGCTCCCGAAAAACGGCCGTTTTTAAAACTTTTTTTGGATTGATACATGTCCCCTGGTGCAGAACCCGGGTTCCCAAACCCTTTTTAGGACAATAACATGCATAATAGTCGTTATAATTAGCACTTTAGATTTCGAACGTTCGCATCCATTGTATTTAATAGGGTTCGAAAGTTCGTGCGAACTTTCGGTCCGTTCGCGGGTTCTGGTGCGAACCGAACATGGGGGTGTTCGGCTCATCACTATACATCACTTCCTGCATGCAGAAATTGAATGCTAAAATATTAACTTTTCAAGGGCTTTCTAACAAAATCTGTCAAGTCACTGATGGTACTATTGCATCCTGAGAATTGTAAATTTTTCTGAATTTCTGTAGAAATATTTAAACTAAATTCTACCCACAAATCACTATCCTGAGCACCTTATTCTACAGTCTGGCTGTCAAGGGTGATGCCACAACACCTGTTTCCTTCAGGCGGAATGATTTGCAGAACTATACTCTCTGCAACCCTCTTTTTCATGGCCAAACTTTCATTCTAAATCACGTACCTCCTAGCAGCATGCAGACAATGCTGTCATAGAAAACTGAATGCAGCTAGGAGAGGTTCAGAGTTCACAGCTAAGTTCACTAGGCCCAAAATGCTTAAGCTTTGACAGAAGGGGTCTCTATTCTCTAATTGGTCACTGCTCAAAGTGCAGCCCACCCAGCTTCCTCTCATTACCATGACCATCTCACATGGGCAGCTTTGGTACTCATAAGAGTTGTAGTCTCACTGGGTTACACAGGATGCCCAGCCAAATCATATAACCAATTTTTGAAATAACTACTTTTTTTTTT
Source organism: Rana muscosa (assembly GCA_029206835.1). Taxonomy (NCBI): domain Eukaryota; kingdom Metazoa; phylum Chordata; class Amphibia; order Anura; family Ranidae; genus Rana; species Rana muscosa. The sequence goes on along the minus strand of CM055117.1, from coordinate 544,155,613 downwards.
TGCCATGTGATGATGTATAGAGCTGTAAAAGGGAAAGACAAAAGTACATCAGGACCAAATTAAGAGGCAAGAAAACAATACTACTATTTTTTTTTTTTTTCAGTTCAGCTTCAGTGATACCACTACACAAAACATTGGCCTTGTAAACAGCAGCAATAACTTGCAGCACAGCAATTACATATGTGAATACATGGGTTACAACATTTTAAGCATTAATCGTACAAAAAATAAAATTAACATTTTATGGTCCAAATTGCAGCTTAAAGCAGACATCAAGGCAAATATTTAAAATAAATCCTTTATTCCAGCTGTGTATTTATCAAAATTATGATATGTCTTTCACATCTATAGTTCTGTTCACTTTTTTTACCTTTCTGAATTACCATAAAAATAAGTACTTTAGGCCAATGAAAGATATCCTACTCTGCACAGTGCTGATTTCAGCCTCTTTGTTAATTGGGAGTGATTTGTTACAAATCTATGCCTGCCCCAGCTCATCTGAGAGAGAGGGAAGTCGGTTCACTGCATAGGCATAGAGAGGCATGTGAGCTACCTGCAGACAGTTCACATCCTGTACATCAGGTCCAATAGGGCTATAAATAAGCCTCATACACAGGATCGGACTTACAACGGACTTTTCCGTGGATTTTGCTCCGAAGGGCGTTGCCCATGAATTTGTTCTGCATACACACGGCAGGACTTTTTCAGCAAACTTTCACCAAATCACGTGTTTTTTCAGCTCTTTACTGCCACCCTGTGGGCAACTTCTGCTGTTGTTGGCTGATCTTTATCATTGGTTCTGAGCATTGCGTGTTTGTACTTTGGACTTTAGTCCGATGGACTTGTGTACACACAATAGGATTTGCTCCACTGGACATTTGTTGCCAAAAAGTTTGTCTTTTCTCACAGCGAACATTTGTCCTATGAAAAAGCGAAAAAGTTTGTCCGATGGAACGTACACACGGTCGGAATATCTGCAAAAACAGGTCCGTCTGAGGTTTGTTGTCAAAAAGTCTGATCGTGTGTATGGGCCTTAAGAACTGCCACAATCCATTTCTTAATTTTACATACAATGGGCAGTTTACATATCACCCTTTTACTGAAAATGGTGCAGGTGGTGCAGATAAACTTGGATCAGGTTTTCTATACCATTGTGATGACACATGAAGCTCTATTTCTTCCCATTTCATGTGTAGGGCTGCTGATCCACCCATGTACACATGTAACCAATTAAATGTGCAGTTACAGGTGTACAGCTTTGGCATCTGTCAGCCTGTCATTGATGTGTACATGCAGCTGGCTGAGGCTCTACACAAACACTTGTGACTCTCGGCCGCAGAAATATAATTGTAGCGCCCTGCTCCTGTTGGGTAGGTGCTATGTGTTAAATTTAATTGCCTGAGCCGTAGTTCAGCTCAGAAATAATTATGCTAAATTGTTGGCTCTGTTTCAGTCTAGCTGGGTTGCACGTTTTCCACTTGACAGTAGGTGTCACTGTCACCACAGGTCAAGGTTGGAAATGCAGCAGGCTGGATGAATTGAGTATTCCTTTCCCAGAAGTGGCTCAGGGGGCATGGTCAACCCGCTGTGCATTCTGGGAGGGGGTACTTAAGAGACAGAGACCGCTCTATCGGGGTTCATTGAAGGATTCCTGACCTGAGGGCCCTCCTGGCCTCAAGGATGTGCAAGCCATTTTCGGCCTCGGGCCTACTGGCCCGAGGCTCTGCAACTGAAAAGTAGGCCCAGGAGTTAATGGGGCCTACTAGTACAGGGATGGTCCTATGCGGTCTTGCCTACAGGAAGAAGCTGAACAATTGGGGACTCAATTGAAGGATGCATCCTGGCTAGTTTGCCTCACGGTGCTGCCGGCTGGCTGAAATATTCTGGCACCGTGAGCTGTGTACTCAATTGAAGGAACTTTTGCAAAGTGTCAGTGTCGTTACACGATCTTGTGGCGGAAGATTGTGGAACGACTAGACAACACTCATCAAGTCTGTGGCAGAGACTTTGAGCGAGCTTCGCACCAGTTGCTAGGCCAGTGAGAGTAGGCCTATCCGGTGGTTGCTGAATCCAACGTGGAACTGATTTGTCCTCTGGATCTAAGATTGTGCCTGTGATCCGCAAAGCAAGATACCTGAACCTCCTCTATCCCTCTACCCCTCTGTTGGAACTGTTTATAATAAAACTCTTGAAGAAAAAAAGAAACCAAGTGTTGGTGTGGACATTCAAAAGAGCTCTTCAAGAGGAACCCCTAAGACGAGTGTGGTGAAAGGAAAGGTAACGGCAGGCCCAAATCCTAAACCAGCGGTCCCTTCGGGGGTATTGCTACATACTGATACTAAGATTTTAGGAGGTTATAGGTGCAGAACTGTGCACATGGGGACCTACTTCAGCTGTAAAGCCTCATACACACGATCGGACTTCCAACTGACTTTTCCGTGGATTTTGCTCCGAAGGGCGTTGCCCGTGATTTTGGTATGCATACACGCGGCAGGACTTTTCAGCAAACTTTCACCAAATCATGTGGTTTTTCAGCTCTTTACCGCTACCCTGTGGGTAACTTCTGCTATTGTTGGCTGATCTTTAGCATTGGCTCTGAGCATTGCGTGTTTGTACTTTGGACTTTAGTCCGATGGACTTGTGTACACACGATAGGATTTGCTCCATCGGACATTTGTTGCTGGAAAGTTTGTCTGTTCTCACAGCGAACATTTGTCCTATGAAAAAGTTTGTCAGATGGAGCGTACACACGGTTGGATTTTCTGCAAAAACAGGTCCGTCTGAGGTTTGTTGTCAAAAAGTCAGATCGTGTGCATGGGTCTTAACAGTTACCCAAGCATGCACACATACTGAGATCCTAATATTTTGATATTTGCCTGGAATTCTGCTTTAATAACTGGCAAGGGCGAAGAAAATAGAATCTCTTGAAGTCTATGCTGAAGCTGGCACGTCCTTCTCAGAATGTCTTTTACTGTGCCAAAAAAAAGGCCTATGAGACAACGGCAGACGACATTTTGTTCTCATGCACCGCTATGCTATGATTAGGCCAGGTGCAGTTTACTTCAACACACATATAACTGGTAAGTGGATGCTATTCATTTATAAGAAAAGGGAAGCACTTTCCAGTGCACTGCTCAGACTGAGCCCTAACAATGACATCAACATAAAAAAAGAAAGCTGATGGAAATGACCAAACGTGATGTATAAGCAACGGCAAATTCTGCACAATTGTGTCTAAACTTTGCTACCAGAACAAACACAAGATAGCTGTTAAATCTGTAAAATGGACATGCTAGACCTAGCACAGTACTTTAAGTCTATACTGATGTTAACAAGAAATGTTTATGCCACATTTGATTGTGTATTGATTTGAGGCACATTTTAGTGGTTGTTTCTGCCAACTCACCCTGACATAATGGCACCTCTGAGTTCCAGTCATAATAGCCCTGAGGACGGCGTAAGCACATTGCAGAGTTAATTCCAATGAGTCGATAGCCAGGATTGCAAGTGAAGCGAATAACTCCTCCAGGTGGACTGATGACGGGACCCAGGACAGAGCCGTGGAGAGGAGGACGTTGAAGACTGCAGTATGCAGCTAATAACATACAAAGTAAAAGTGGTTAAATCAAGGTCTTCATTAATTTTCTTCAGAAATCAGGACATTCAATGCTTATGACATGTACAATAACTGCATTTTGTCATGCTGTCAAGAAATCACTGTTAAATTTCGTCAGTTTGCTCATGTGCACTAAGCTAGGGCCAAGCTCAAAAAACTGTGTTCATTATTAGAACATTTATAAAATATATATAGCCATTTTTAGATCAAAACAAGAGTGTTTCCAGTGTGATCTTTAGTATACAGACATTTTAGTATAATTGTGAAATTGCGGCAATCATGGCTTTTCCGACTTGTGTTTAATTTAAAGGAGAAGTACAGCCAAAGCTCATTTGTTCTGCACTCCTATGACCCGTTTTCAGGCTCACGTCACAGAGCCTGTCCAAGCTCGGGAAAGAAAACGACAATGAAGTCCGGCTTAGCCGGCTTAGCCTCTCAGCGAGGCTGAGAGCCTGAGTTGGGAGCTCCCACTCCCTCCACAGACCAGTGCAGGGGGGGGGCACAGAGAGTGAGAGCGGTGACTGACAGTAACCAACTCTCTGCTCAGTGAGCCCTGAGGACTGAGTGATCGGCGGTTTTTGATCCCTCGGTTCTCATGCCGCGTACACACGACCATTTTTCTCATCGGGAAAAATGAAATTTTTTCTCTTTGACGAGAAAAACGACCGTGTGTGGGCCTTCGGTCATTTTTCCAGATGAGAAAAATGGCATTAATCACGACGAGAAAAATTAGAACATTCACGGCATTTTTTTCCCCGGCAGTATTCCCATAGGGAAACACTGCCGGGGAGCCTACACACGGTCGTTTTTCTCGACCAAGAGAAAAAATGACGGGAAAAATGGCCGTGTTTAGGGGAACAAGCCGTTCCTCGTTTTTCCCATCGATTTTCTCGTTTTCACCGTCGAGAAAATCGATCGAGTGTACGCGGCATTAGTGTTAGAGCCAGCGGGGGACGGATAGAAAATTGGACCGATGCTACATCCACCTAGGTAAGTATGATTCTACAAAAAGAACAAACCCCATACTTCTTTTTTAACAGGTCCCATTTTAAACAACATATAAACTTATTTTTAACATGTTGCAATGTATGTTGTTTTCACATCCTCATGATATCGTATTTTATAATGTATGTTTTTTTTTTCTTTTAACCTTGTTGTAAACTTTTGAGACTGCTGTGTGCGTCATTATTGAAGGAAACTGCTTGTAGCTGTACCTTGGCTCATTTATTACAATAACATATTTTTAGCACAATAACCTCTTTAAGGAATAGAAATACGCAACGCAATAAAACAAGAATGAATATGTAAAACAAAAATAATGTCTTTCTGCCTTTTACCTATTGAAAAAAATATAATAGTTATATTTAAAAAAAAAACAGATAAATCTATCTGACAAAAAAAACACAAGACAAATAGGCAAAAAATAGCCTCCCCCCTAGTAACAATAATGTTATGTGGCACTTATGGTAACACTGGGCAACTAAATAGTACACAAGTGCAAAAACTCACAAAATATGCAAATCATCTAAACTGCATTTTTTTTAAATATTTCATTACAGTGTCAAGTATTTTATGCAAGGTTTGTGCCAAACATATTCCCATACTTAATCGTTTTCACATAAGCTGCGTTATAACTGATATATTTTTTAAATACAGCTCAGTTTGCAGAGCTTGCTCCTGTGGTTCTCTGGGATTTGTTCCATATTTTCTTCCAGAACAGAAAGCACACACATTTGCATATATTTTTCAGTTCTTTGCTTTCGAAGGAGTCAACAGCTAGTGCCGTGGTGGGCAGTGGGATTATTAGGGGCCATCTTGCTGGAGATCTGACGATTTATGAACCTTGTAAGAAAGCAATTGATCCACTGCAATATCTTTCTCTCTCCTAATAATCACATATAAATGATTGCTGCTATCCAAAAAGCATACATGGGTATGTGAAATGTAGGAAACCATGGTGTCACTCTGCAAAAGAGAGACCATCCCAATTCTGCTACAGGAATTAATAATGTGCATTTAATACTATGTAAACATGGTATGATTGTGTTATTTTTTTTTATACACCCCCACATACATAGACCACACATACCACAACATTGCTTGTAAATAATAAACTAAATTACTATTGGCAGCTTACATTGTTAATATAGGAAATATGTGAAACATCTAAGGGACATATTTATAAAGCAGCAAATGTGACATTCACTTCAGGTAACTCAATCACTGCCATTTTAAATGTATGCAGGAAGATAAAGCACTTAAAGTTCAGTGAATTTCACATTAACTGCTTACAGTGCCTTGAAAAAGTATTCATACCCCTTGAAATGTTTCACATTTTGTCATGTTACAACCAAAAACATAAATGTATTTGATTGGGATTTTATGTGATAGACCAGCACAAAGTGGCACATAATTGTGAAGTGAAAGGAAAATGATAAATGGTTTTCCAAATTTTTTACAAATAAATATCTGAAAAGTGTGGCGTGCATTTGTATTCAGCCCCCTTTACTCGGATACCCCTAACTGAAATCTAGTGGAACCATTTGCCTTCAGAAGTTGCCTAATTAGTAAATAGCCTGTGTGTAATTTAATCTCAGTATAAATACAGCTGTTCTGTGAACCCCTTAGAGGTTTGTTAGAGAATCTTAGTGAACAAACAGCATTGTGAAGGCCAAGAAACACACCAGACAGGTCAGGGATAAAGTTGTGTAGATGTTTAAAGCAGGGTTAGGTTATAAAAAAATATTGCAAGCTTTGAACATCTCACAGAGCACTGTTTAATCCATAATCCGAAAATGGAAAGAGTATGGCACAACTGCAAACCTACCAAGACATGGCTGTCCACCTAAACTGACAGGCTGGGCAAGGAGAGAATTAATCAGAGAAGCAGCCAAGAGGCTAATGGTAACTCTGGAAGAGCTGCAGGTGGGAGAATTTGTCGACAGGACAACTATTAGTAATGCACTCCAAAAATCTGGTCTTTATGGAAGAGTGGCAAGAAGAAAGCCATTGTTGAAAGAAAGCCAAAAGAAGTCCCATTTGCAGTTTACGAGAAGCCATGTGAGGGACACAGCATGTCGAAGAAGATGCTCTGTGGTCAGATGAGACCAAAATTAAACTTTTTGGCCAAAAAACAAAACTATGTGTGGCAGAAAACTAAACCTGCACATCACCCTGAACACACCATCCCCACCATGAAACATGGTGGTGGCAACATAATTTTGTGGGGATGCTTTTCTTCAGAAGGGACAGAGAAGCTGATTGGAGTTGATGTGAAGATGGATGGATCCAGATACAGGGCAATCTTAGAAGAAAACCTGTTATACCGCGTACACACGACCGTTTTTCATGACGAGAAAAATGCAATTTTTTAAATTGGTCATTAAAAACGATCGTGTGTAGGCTTCAGAGCATTTTTCTCGACGAGAAAATTGGCCATTAAAAAATTTGAACATGCTCTATTTTTTCTCGTCGTTTTACACGTCGTGAAAAACGGCCGTGTGTACGCTTTAATGACAGGAAAAAAATGCTCAGAAGCAAGTTGAGACGGGAGCGCTCGTTCTGGTAAAACTAGCGTTCAGAATGGAGATAGCACATTCGTCACGCTGTAACGAACTGAAGAGCAAGAGGCTGAATCATCTCTCACCAAACTTTACTAACACAAGGGTGGCGCCATCCGAATGGAACTTCCCCTTTATAGTGCCATCGTACGTGTTGTATAACGTGTTGTACGTCACCGCGCTTTGCTCGAGCATTTTTTTTCACTATAGTGTGTAGGCAAGGCAGGCTTGAGAAGAATCACGTCGAGAAAAACGTTGTTTTTTTCGATGACATTAAAAACGGCCGTGTGTATGCGGCATTAGAGTCTTCAAAAGACCTGAGACTGGGGCAGAGGTTCGCCTTCCAGCAGGACAACAACCCTAAACATACAGCCAGAACTAAAATGGAATGGTTTAGATCAAAGCATAATCATGTGTTAGAATGGCCCAGTCAAAATCCAGACCTAAATCCAAATGAAAATTAGTGGCAAGACTTGAAAATTGCTGTTCATGGACGCTCTCCATCCAATCTGACAGAGCTTGAGCTATTTTGCGAAGAAGAATAGAATGGGCAAAAAATGTTATTCTCTAGATGTGAAAAGCTGTTAGAGACACTCCCAAAAAGACTTGCAGCTATAATTGCAGAGAAAGGTGGTTCTACAAAGTATTGACTCATGGGGGCTGAATACAAATGCACGCCACACTTTTCAGATATTTATTTGTGTAGCGCCCTGTACTCCCCTGGTATGCCACACACCCGTAGACCCCGATTTGTTAATGGGATCTACTGGTTTCGTTACTTTGGGTCTGCAGCAAAATACCTTCCACGAGTGGATCCTTTAGCTCCGTTGTCTAGGGACACCGACGACTCCTTGGAATAAGGCCAATGTCCACACTTGAGTAAAACCTAATCAGCAAGGATTTATTCTTTTTCTGCACTTTGAGTCAAACTTGAAGAAAAGCAAGAGTAGAAGAGTTGAAAGATGTGGGGAAAGGTTCAGGCACGCAACACTTAAGTCCAATATCTACACTCGTCACCACTCAAGCCTGAGTGGGTATTCCTTACCCAAATAGTCCCTATGAGAGCAGTCCCAGCAGCCGGGATGGAGCACGGATGTCAGAGATGATGAATTCCCCTTTAGGTAGGCCTCCAGACCTTTCCCCGAGACAGCAGTACCGTCGCTATCTCCGCAAGGACTGATCTTCCCCTGGAACTCCTTTCCTAAAGATGGGTCCCCTACAAAGAGGGCAATCTTCGAATCTTCTCTGAAGCATAGGCTTCAGAGAAGCAGGCTGGAGCTGGGCCTGCAACGCAGCAACAGGGCCTCAGGCTGAAGGTGCCCAAGGCCTAAGCACTCCAGCACACCTCGTGCTATGCGGCCCACGAGGCACACTCACTGGACCAGAGGTCCCCCTGTCAGCCCTGGGGCCCCCTGGAATCGCCTCACGCCAAAATGCGCCTGCCCCTTTTTACCCTCTCCCAGCATGCACAGCGGGTAGACCACGTCCACTGCACGGCTGCCCAGAGAGGACACCCAAGGTGCTGTGATACCCCCATAATCCAGCCCGTGCTGGCGGTGACAGCACCACCTGCAGGCAAAGGAGAATAACACTGCCGGGCAGTATTACACCCCGAGCAGAACAACAACTTGAACAGAATTGGTCTGAGCCCAATTACTAGCTCAGACTGCCCTTAAATTTTACATAGCGCCCCCAAACATTGGGGTCCTACATTTGGAAGAGAAACGTTTATCAGTTCCTTTCTACTTCACAATTATATGCCACTTTGTGTTGGTCTATCACATAAAATCCCAATAAAATGCATTTACGTTTTTGCTTGTAAAATGACAAAATGTGGCAAATTTCAAGGAGTATGAATACTTTTTCAAGGCACTGTATAACTATTTCCCAAGTGTTTTTTAGTTATTTAAAAAAAAAAGTGTTTGAAAAATATGTATTCTCTATACATGGTTACAGGCATTAAAAGACATGACAATAGGTACTTGACATAAAAAGAACAACACTAAGGCTGGGTTCACACTGGTCCGACAAACGCTCCGACATTGGGAGCTCATGTCGCATGACGTGTGAAAATCAATGTTTCCCTATGGGAGCCGTCTTAACTGGTCCGACACAAGTCGGTCCGACTTTGAAAATGCTCCCTGTACTACTTTGGTCCGACTTTGATCCTACTTCAGCCCAGTGAATATCATTGAAGTCGGATCAAAGTAGGATACTTGTCCTAACCATCCGACATTTGACATCCGACATGGTGATTACAGCAGCAGTAAAAGGAATTTATCTCACCCTGGGATTGTTTTGATTGGTCAAAGGACAAGTCAGACTAGCACAATGTCGGATCAAAGTAGTATCCTGTTCATGAATGTCGGATGGATGTCGGACCAATGTAGGATCAATGTAGGACTGATGTCGCAGAGCAAAGTAGGATGAAAGTTGTATGACTGTCGTGTCGTATCAGTGTGAACCCAGCCTTAGGGCTAAACTACTAATTAATTTGTATTAAGTAGTGAAACTAATTTAGGCTGGGTTCACACTGGTACGACACGACAGTCATACAACTTTCATCCTACTTTGCTCTGCGACATCAGTCCTACATTGATCCTACATTGGTCCGACATCCATCCGACTTTCATGAACAGGATACTACTTTGATCCGACTTTGTGCTAGTCTGACATGTCCTTTGACCAATCAAAACAATCCCAGGGTGAGATAAATTCCTTTTACTGCTGCTGTAATCACCATGTCGGATGTCAAAAGTCGGATGGTTAGGACAAGGATCCTACTTTGATCCGACTTCAATGATATACAATGGGCTGAAGTAGGATCAAAGTCGGACCAAAGTAGTACAGGGAGCATTTTCAAAGTCGGACCGACTTGTGTCGGACCAGTTAAGACGGCTCTCATAGGGAAACATTGATTTTCACATGTCATGCGTCATGAGCTCCCAATGTCGGAGCGTTTGTCGGACCAGTGTGAACCCAGCCTTAATATAGCCAATTGATCTTTTGCATGTCCGTAGAAGACAAAAGAAATCAGCGTTTGCTTTTATTTTAAATAAAAAATGATATCCTCATATCACTACACATCTTTAAGCTGCTTGGTTCATCCTTCTTACCTGAGTAGCGTATTTTGAAACCCTTTCGACTATAGGCATGGTCAGACATCCAGCGGAGAAGAACCTTGTTTCCAGTGCTAGTAAAAGTCATGGGAGCTGAATAGTTGCCACTTAATGATGTAAGCAGTTGACTCTGACCAGATGGACCTAAGAAAAGCAAATATTAAAGTGCTACAGTATTTAACATATGAGAGCTAACCAGACAAAAAAGTGCACTAAATGGTGATATAGGTCTGCAGATAACTATCTAATCATTTAAAAATCAAACTAGGGGCTTGTGTTGATGAGCTTGGGGTTGTGTTGATGGCAACAGTTTGACTTATTTTTAAGACCCTTCTGAAATTATTCAAAATTCCCTGACAGGAGCATGTGACCGATGATTTTCCTCCTTCTGACCAGAATTTGACATGCTTCAAGCAGGTTTAGCATCCCCAAAGACTTGTAGAGAATTGCAAATCTGCTTGAAGCGAACAAAAGCCCATCAACATATGTCGTTCTTTCACATAGGCTTTGTTCAGCAGGATAACTGGGACACTTTGGAGACATTCAGTTTGTGTCTGCATTTTAACAGTGGACTCATGTTGGACCTACTTTGGATCTATGGGCAGCAGTATGAAAACGGACTTGGTTCCGATTACATCAGGCTACCCCTAATCCATCATGTTTAGGTCCAGAAAAATAGAAAAGGATGCAGTCATTTTCCATTTTTTTTTCCAGGCCTAGGCAGACTTGGAGGTAGGTGGATTTAAACAGATACACATGCCTTTTGCATCCCATCTGCCCATAGAATTACATACAGATTCTGATCAGGTTCCCCTGAAAAACTGAGAGGTGGACATGATCAGAAAGCCTGTGTGAAAGGTGACTAACAATTATATTTTGCAGGATAGTTTGGCCTAAAACATATTCATTCATTTGACCATTCACAATCACATTCCCATATGAAACCTAGAAACTGTGCAAGCAGTGACTTAAAAAAAATATAATGCTTGTTCAACAGGTCAGATGGCAATGTGCAAACTGCAGAATCCTGCAAAAGATTTTAGTTTACTTTAGTCAGATCACAAAAGGTATTTGATTATTTTAAAATACTTTACAAATCATTATACTGAAAAAGCTGAAATACAGTTTCAAATGACTAACAAATGTAGTTAAAAACACATTACTAAGCTAAGCCTTTTCAATGCTATGATTATGTTTATTTTGAGGTTTGGTTTAAAGCTCAACTCCAGCAGATATAATAGCACAATTTAAATCAGATATGCATTACAATGTCTGTAAATACATTTTTAAATACAACTACTGTAAGTAACTGAATCTGTCTGGCTCCTGTGATCTCCTGCGGAGTAGCTGCCAAAGTAGCAGCACTAATAGGCTTTGTTACTCTATGCTTCACTGCCATTCTACTTTTCTGAACTTGTTTATAAGATGGAAAGGCAGGTGGAAACCCACATCAACGTGTTCCTGTATGTTCGGGTCACTAACCTTGCTATCACTCCATTTATATTATTCAATATCAGGATTTTGTCTTCCCCCCCATGCCCAAAGTGTTTAGCCAATAGTGGAATTTTTTTCATATGATTTGGCACTGTCTGCTTGTATAGGCCTTTTGGTCTAAAATCACTGCATCACTTTGGCTGGGATAAATGTTTACACTTATTTACTGTTTATTCTTGGCCAGTAGGGCACATGAGTCTAGTTTTATACTCCTAACTAGGTTAATTTTACTACATCGACTCTATCCTTCTGTACCCGATCCTCTGTTGGCATTGCCAGCTAAGTAAGGGCACATTGACCTATATCTGGTGGGCCTGTCCCCTATTTAAAGTTTCGGGCTTGATTTTGGAATTGTATGCTAAGATCATAGATGTGACCGTGCAAACTCCCCCTCAGGTTGTCTATCAGTATTTCCTGTATCTATTAGAAAACTTAAAAAGGGAAATCTGAGACAGTGGCGTTGCTATGGTGGTGTGGGTCGCACCCCGGTGACACCCGCCAAAGGGGTGACGCCAGGGGCCGAGACTAGGCGGGATGGGAGGGGCTCCAGTCTCGGGTGCAGTGTGCTAGCATGGAGGGGAGCGCCAGTGGGCTGCTACAGTGTCAGCGATCACTAGTACGGAGCATTTGCCAACATTTCCTGCGGGTATCCAGTGCAGTGATTGCCGACACTTTAGCAGCTGGTATCTGTCCCAGCCGGCTGCATGTTAGCAGTGTCAGAGCACCAAGGGAAGTTTCCTGCAGGTTCCTGCTCTGCTAAAGATTTGGTGGAGAGGGTTTAAATAAGAAAATTTGTGCTGATGTTAGGGGGAATAAGAGAATTTGTGCAAGGAGAGGGGTTTAATACTGGAAGGGGCATATGGGGGTGGGGATTTGTGCTGCGAGGGGGATTTGTGCTGAAAGGGGGTAAATGAGGGTAATGACTTGTGCTGGGAGGGAGGATTTGTGCTGAAAGGGGGTATATGAGGGTGATGACTTGTGCTAAGTGGGGAGATTTGTGCTGAAAGGGTGTAAATGAGGGAGATGACTTGTGCTGGGAGGGGGGATTTGTGCTGGAAGGGGGCATATGGGGGTGAGGATTATTGTTGAAAGGGGGGATAGGGGAAGGAAACAGGGTAATTGTGCTAGGAGGGGGTATATGGGTGTGAGGGGCACTCTGCACATAGTGATGCCACTGATCTGAGACATTTCTTAACAGTGGCTTGGGCAGTCATCCTGCACCATTTTAAGTCAATGCTGGCTCCAACCCTCCTAGAATGGATATCCGAGATGGTAAATATTGAGCGCATGGAAATTCTCCTTGCCCATGAATTCGGAACTTATGACCAGGTTCACCAATTTTAGCTCTTTTGGATGGTTTTTAGAGAATCTCAAGAAGGAAAATACCTTCAAACTATGCAATGATATGGTTTGTTTGATCCTTTTTCATTACTTCCTCTTGTCCTCTCTCCCTAACCTCCTACCCCTCCTGCATCCCTTTTCTTTTCCTCCTATACTTTATTCACTCCATGTTTAGGAGTGTGTTTCTGTTTTTCCTATGTGGTGTCAGTGATTCTACAAGTCTTTTCTCAGTCAACATTTTTGTCTGTTTAGAAGGGATGCCTGCTAATGTCCATTTTAGTTTGCCTGTATATTGGAAGGTATTTTCTAGATCTTTGTTAATGACATACAGTCAGGTCCATAAATATTGGGACATTCTAATATTTTTGGCTCTATATACCACCACAATGGATTTAAAATGAAACAAACAAGATGTGCTTTAACTGCATATATGTGCCTCTAAGCCGCGCTCCGGCTGTGATTGGACACAGTGGGAGCCAATCAGTGGGTCCAGCGGCCACCTGTGGTAATTCAAAGGAGAGACAGAATGGCGGTCTGCCTATGTGAACATGGCAGACTGCCACTCTGTGAGGGAGGAAAATGGAGATCTTGTGTTTCTGCTAAGCAGAAACACAGATCTCTGTTTTCCTCCAATGTCAGTATTCCCCCCACAGTTAGAAAGCACTCCCTAGGAGCACACAACCCTTTGATCGCCCCTGATGTTAACCCCTTCCCTGTCAGTGTAATTTATACAGTGACAGTGCATTTTTTTAGCACTGATCACTGTATTGGTGTGACTGGTTCCCAGAAAGTGTCACTTAAGCCCTGTACACACGATCGGATATCCTATGGATTCTAATCCGATGTTTTTTTCCATCGGAAATCCGATGAAACTGTCTTCCATCAGTCTTGCCCACACACCATCAGTCAAAAAACGGACCGTTTCAAACGCGGTGACGTAAAACACTCCGATGAGCCGAGATTAAGAAATTAAGTTCAATGCTTCTGAGCATGCGTCGACTTGATTCTGAGCATGCGTGGGTTTTTTATCCGATGGATTTCCACACGGACGATCGGATTTTGCTATCGTTTTTTTTCCCATCGGATAAATTTAAAACATGTTCTATTTTTTCACACCGATGGAAAAAAGACTGATGGGGCCCATACACGATCGGTTCGTCCGATGAAAACAGTCCATCGGACTATTTTCATCAGTAAAACCGATCATGTGTACACGGCTTTAGTGTCAGATTTGTCCGCCGCAATTTCGCATATCCCAAAGTTTGTAGACGCTTTAACTTTTGTGCAAACCAATCAATATACAGTTATTGGGATTTTTTTTTTTTTTACCAAAAACATGTAGCAGAATACATATTTGCCTAAATTGATGAAGAAATTTGATTTTTACATTTTTTTATTGGATGTGTATTATAGCAGAACGTAGAATATAATGTATTTTTTTTTTCAAAATTGTCTTTTTCTTTTGTTTATAGCACAAAAAATAAAAACCGCAGAGGTGATCAAATACCACCAAAAGAAAGCTCCATTTGTGGGGAAAAATAGAACATACATTTTGCTTGGGTACAGCATCGGACGACTGCGCAATTGTCAGTTAATTTAACGTAGTGCCGTATCACAAAAAATGGCCTGGTCAAGAAGGGGGTAAAACCTTCCGGAGCTGAAGAGGTTAATATAATAAGTAAGTCCCACTTCCATTTTGCCACTGGGGCATTCTGCCTTCAGCCTACATATTGCCCTTCTCATACCCATGTCACTCCTCTACTTTACCCACGTCCAGCTGTTTTACCCTCTCCAATCCTCGTACGCACATACCTGCTACTCATGTACATATTTCTCATCATCATACTGTTGCTCAATCCTCTCCAGTACATACTGGCCACAACTATAACCTCTGTACTCCTCTCCTACACATGCTACCCCACATTAGACACTTCACACCACTCTGCTATACATATGTTCATCCAGTGCCGGCCCAAGACATTGTGCTGCCTGGTACCAAGAATTAAATGCTGCCCCCCCCAAAAAAAAATCACGCCCACCAAATACCCCACATTCATTATTTTATATCATGATAACTAAAGTGGACCTGTCATGGCT
Source organism: Rana muscosa (assembly GCA_029206835.1). Taxonomy (NCBI): domain Eukaryota; kingdom Metazoa; phylum Chordata; class Amphibia; order Anura; family Ranidae; genus Rana; species Rana muscosa. Next base: position 544,140,386 of record CM055117.1, on the reverse strand, counting down.
CTATACATGTAAAGGAGTATAAAAAGGACCTGTGCGTGGCTGGTGGCCGCAATCGCTTCAGAGAGCCAGAACGGGGATCTGTTAATGTAAACAGATAGATCCCTATTCTGACAGGGGAGGAGAGACAGATCTGCTCTTCCTAGTGATTAGGAACAGAGATCTCTCTCCTCCTACAGTCAGTCCCATTCCCCCCCAGTTAGAAACACCTCCCAGGGAACACATTTAACCCCTTTCCTGCCAGTGACATTTACACAGTAATCAGTGCATTTTTATAGCACAGATCGCTGTATAAATGTCACTGGTCCCAAAAAAAGTGTCAAAAGTGTCTGATCTGTCCACCGCAATGTCACAGTCTAGCTGAAAATCGCAGATCACCAGACCCCGCTACACTAGTAAAAAAATAATAATAATAATAATAAAAATGCCATAAATCTACCCTCTATTTTGTAGACGGTATAACTTTTGCGCAAACTAATCAATATACACATTGCATTTTTTTTACCAAACATATGTAGAAGAATACATATCTACCTAAACTGATCAAGAAATGTTTATTTTTATTTTATTATGCTCCACTAGACCCTAGTCTCTTTATTGGCTACAGCCCTTAACCCTTCACGGATTTGCTTTTGGAATTAACTCTTCGCGGACTATGTTGTGTTCTTTTTGGACTCTGCATTAGTTTTCTTTTTAATTAATTTTTCATATATGAATTTTTCACATTTCAAGGTTTAACATTTATTTCACACGTGGTTTTAACCACATAGCGCTGCACATTTTTTGAACACATGTGACCTATCTGACCCCTACACTGACCCCCTGACACACCTACGTGACACATGCACTGATTCACCTGACTCCTACTTCCTGCACTACTCACATTACACTGACCTACCTGACCATTACCCTGACCCCTACACTGACCTACCTGACACCTACACTGACCTACCTGACACCTACCTCACTCCTACTTCCTGCACTACTCACATTACACTGACCTGACAGCAACACTGACTATTACACTGACTGACACATACACTGACCCACCGACCTTACACCTACACTGACCTACTACACAGACCCACCTGACTCCTACAGTAGGAGTCCTACTTCCTGCACTACTCACACCCCACCCCACAGCTCGGTGCGAACCCATCCTTTGAGCACTCCTTACCTTTGCCTGCTCTTCACCAGGACTCTCCTCAGGACCTCAGCACTGGATGTGCAGAACTGCTTCGGCGTCCCAACTTCCCGCCAGCGCCATCCACCCGCAGCCCGCTCCATGGTGTCAGACGCTGCACCTCCATGATCCCATCTCCACCGCGCCGTAACAAAGCAGAGGGTCAGGCGGAGGGGAAGACAGCTCACACTTCCAGTGCTTGTCTCCCGCCACTATGTTCGTGTTTCCCGGCGCACTGTGATTGGGCGTATGGCGGTCATGTGCGGAGGCGGGACTTCTAGAGCGATCGCTGACAGGCCAGCCCCACGCCGCACATGACCCCCATTCGTCCAATCACAGGGCGCCGGACACTAAACATGGCGGCTGGAAAATCGGGGACACAGGAAAGGAAAATTAGTAGGAGACACGGAATGTCGCTGGCTGACGGGCGGCAATTTGCCGCCCCCCTTAAAGTGCCGCCTGGGACCGGGGTACCATCGGGTCCCATGGTAGGGCCGGCCCTGTGTTCATCTAAACTCTATCACTCCTCTTCTGCATATACTACATACCATCCATGCTCCTCTCCTAAGCATACTGCCAGCAAAAATGCACCTTTGGGATTTTTCGTAATATCCCCAACCTTGCCCATTCTTGAAAGGACACACTTTTGCTAGTCAAATTTTTTTATTTATTTTCTGGTATGGTAGCACCTAAAAGGATAGTTTTCCAAAGCAGCTCACTCATATTAGTTATATACAGATTTGGAGCTGGATTAGTTCCTGTTTACAACCAAGATACATTAAAACAGTCAATCACCCACGCTATGTGTAAAATTGGGGTTAAACCGGCCACTGCTGTGCATGACAAAAGTCAAACATATGGAAATAAATGAATATATAACAATACCACAGCGCAAACAAACCCAAATAATAATAGAATAAAGTGATAATACTGTGAATAAATCATATAAACAGAAAAAAATGAAAATTCATATTGTTTCCCTGTTTTTTCTGTTTATATGATTTATGCACAGTATTAGCACTTTATTCTATTATTATTTGGGTTTGTTTGCGCTGTGGTATAGTTATATAACCAAAATACATTGTTGGGTTTAGGGTGAATATATGAATATTGTATTGACCGCAAATAGTGAATGTTGATGATGTGTGTTTACAAACAGTACTCATCCTCATTTGTTATTATGGCTATGCTTTTATTTCCATATGTTAGCAAAAATTATGCTTTTTTTAATTATACATGGTGGCAGTAGATAAGTTGACATCAGCATATCTATACTTGTTGTTGTGGTCTCATGAGTAGTTAAGAATTGTCTTGATCATACGTTTGGTTTACTTTTAATATAAGATCATTCAGACAGGGGCATACCTAGGGCATTTAGATCCTATTTCTGGCACCCCCCCCCTGACAAAATCGCAGCAGGAGCTTCTTTTGAGCGACAGTGTGTGATTTGCTGCGACTGGTCAGGGCAGTATAGGGTATTATAGGGGCAGGTTAGGGCAGTATAGGGGCAGGTCAGGCCAGTATAGAGTATTATAGGGGCAGGTCAGGGCAGTATAGGGGCAGGTCAGGCCAGTATAGGGTATTATAGGGGCAGGTCAGGGCAGTATAGGGTATTATGGTGGCAGGCTAGGGCTGTATAGGGTATTATAGGGGCAGGTCAAGGTAGTATAGGATATTATAGTGGCAGGTTAGGGCTGTATGGGGTATTATAGGGCCAGGTTAGGACAGTATGGGGTATTATAGGGGCAGGTTAGGACAGTATAGGGTACTATAGGGGCAGGTTAGGGCTGGATAGGGTACTATAGGGGCAGGTTAGGGCTGGATAGGGCACTATAGGGGCAGGTTAGGGCTGAATAGGGCACTATAGGGGAAGGTTAGGGCTGTATAGGGCACTATAGGGGCAGGTTAGGGCTGTATAGGGCACTATAGGGGCAGGTTAGGGCTGTATACAGTGAGTGACAATGTGCTCACTTACGGTGTAGCTGCAGATACAGACACTCGTGGCTCCTGTGTGCTCTCCTCTTTCTCCTCCAGGATCAGCCAGTGAACGAGCCTTTGGGAGGAGTGGAGGAGGCAGACACACCAACTCCAGCTTCCTCGGGACTCGGGAGGCTTTGAAGATTGTCGAGTGACAACCCTGCCTAATTGGATGACTGGGGAGACAAGCAGCCCCCCCTCCCCCGCACCGCTGGACCCCCTGCCCCTGCCGATTCGATGCTTACAAAGCTGGGAAAGTGCAGGGGCGCCCGCTCATTATGACGGCCCTGCTGCGATCTTCTCTCACACTGCACACCCCTGGACAGATGTACCTCAGACCACACATGGAAAGAACGAGGTAGTGGCTTTGCAGGGAGTATTGTGAGCCGCACCTGAGCCAGTCGGCACACCTGGGACCCGGCGCCAGAATCCCATTCTCTCCTTCTCTCCGTGGTCGCGGACTGTCACAGCCGAGCAGAGTGAAGCCGCCTCCCCCTCCTCCTGCATGCACAACACTGTGTAGACATAAAGGAGGAGGGGGAGACCGCTTCACTCTGATCGGCTGTGAAAGCCGCTGCAGAATCTGATTAGAGCCACGACCACGGAGAGGAGAGAATGGGATTGTTGCGTCGGGTCCCGGGTGTGCTGACTGGCTCAGGTGTGGCTTGCAATACCCCTCCCCCTGCAAAGCCACTACCTCGGGCTCTCCATGTGTGTCCTCTGTCACCGCTCGGTGCCGCTGCCTAAACCCGCGGCGCTGTCTCCAGTCGCGGATGGGGGGGCGCCGGCCTGGCACCCCCCCCAGTGTGTGGCACCCGGGGTGGCCCACCCCCCACTTAGTACGTCACTGCATTCAGAATTCATTGACAAGTGCATGTGATCTGCAATTGACCTCCTTCTGAGCTTAATTTTACCTGCCTCAAACAGGTTTTACCTTTTCATAGGGGATGCTTTATGCTTTATGGGAATGCAAAACCCATCTGACAAGACCAAAAGCCTGTTGGCACAGTCCGAACAGGCATTATTCTTACAAAATGATCCTTGTGTTGTTAAGCAGGCTGTACATGGGGCTTTTCCTTGTACCTACGCTAACAAAAGCCTCACCTACCCTTTGGTGCCTAGTCCTGCCACTCTGCCATTCCACTGTCAAATGCCAGAACTTTGGTCTCCAGTACAGCTTCTGCCATTTAATAGCTGAATGAAAGAGGAGGGGCTTAGTACCAGAAATGGATGGATTTCATATTTGCCAAATGCTAAGTCTCCCTGTACAGCCATGACCTAGGAACCAAAGAAGGCCCACAGTTACACTGGGATTGCTTTGAAGGCTAACACAGTTACTTTTTGCAGTGTTGTTAGCTTTGTTACATTTTAGGTGAGGTAAGGCTATGACATTTTAAAAACTATTGTAACTTTAAAAACATGTTAGGCCAATTTAGGATAACTTTAAAGCTCCATGCTATATATAACTCCAGTGAAAAAATAATCCTTTGGTAATTCAGAGATCAAGTAAATGATATGCTAAAACACATGCATAACCCAGGGCATATCTTCTCAAGGGGTACTTGAGCTTACTAATTGATATTCACTAAAGGAGTGTAAAATTTCAGCAAAAGACATGCCATATATGAAACAGACTTCAAAAAGTATTTTAATCATTTAAAAAAAAGCATTGTGTGTTGATTATTTATACACTATTTGGGTTTAATGAGAATAGACAGGGCCGGAACTCACCGGAACTGCGTTCCAGAACCTCTGGCAGCCCTCTCCTCTCCTCTCCAGCCTGTCATTTAATACTGAAGCCAGTAGAGGAAGTTTTCTGCACAGCGCACTTCCTCTACTGGCTTCTCTGTGCTTGCTCTGCACAATCAGGGCTGCTGCCCTCGATCACTGTGAGGTCCCATGTCCCATCCTTCAGCTGCTGCAGTGATCCGGGAGGAAGCTTCCATCCCTGCCTGCTTGCTACCACTACTCAGCCTTTGTAGCACGGAGCAGAGGAACCCTGAAACACCTCCGTGCTACGGTAGGGGAGCTTTCCAGTCCACTGCACTGTGCAGAAAAAAAGCCTGCACATATCATGGAGAGCAGTGACAGCAGAAGAGGTGAGGGATCTGTCCCTGTGAAAACGAGGAGAAAATTTGCAGAGACCAGAGAGTTCATTCAGAGAGGAGTGCACTGTGAAAGTGTGTGGGGGAGGGGGAATACGTGCAGAGAGGTAAAGTTTGTGTGTGTTTAGCAGGGGGGAGAGCATTGTACACAGAGGAGAGCTTGGGGGAACTCGTAATAAGAGGGGAGCTGCGAAAGTATGTGTGTGTGGAGGGGGGGTGGGTCAGCAGAGAGGAGAGCTGGGGGGATTTGTGATGAGAGGAGAGCTGGGGTGATTTGTGATGAGAGGAGAGCTGGGGTGATTTGTGATGAGAGGAGAGCTTGGGTGATTTTTGATGAGAGGAGAGCTAGGAGGGGATTTGTGATGAGAGGAGAGCTAAGGGGATTTGTGATGAGAGGAGAGCTGGGGGGATTTGTGATGAGAGTTGAGCTGAGGTGATTTGTGATGAGAGGAGAGCAGGGGTGATTTGTGATGAGAGGAGAGCTGGGGGGATTTATGATCAAAGGAGAGCTGGGGGGATTTGTGATCAAAGGAGAGCTGGGGGGATTTGTGATGAGAGGAGAGCTAGGAGGGGATTTGTGATGAGAGGAGAGCTAGGAGGGAATTTGTGAGGAGAGCTAGGAGGGGATTTGTGATGAGAGGAGAGCTAGGAGGGGATTTGTGATGATAGGAGAGCTAGGAGGGGATTTATGATGAGAGGAGAGCTAGGAGGGGATTTATGATGAAAGGAGAGCTGGGGTGATTTGTGATGAGAGGAGGGCTGGGGTGATTTTTAATGAGAGGAGAGCTAGTATGGGATTTGTGATGAGGAGAGCTGGGGGAATTTTGGGGAATTTGCCTTATGTGATACACAGTTCTAAGCCTTAACTCATGGGGGGCGGGGTTTGGGTGTGGTTGGGGTGGAGTTTGGGCGTGGTTGGGGTGGAGAGTTGGACAGAGAGGGTGAATTCCTGCACCTTTTCTCTGAGAAAAAAAAAGCCCTGAGAATAGATATTCACAGGCCAAGGAATAGTAATTCACATATGTTAAACAACAGTAATACCTAGTACACACAACCTTTTTTTCCGTCGGATAAAAAACCGACGGTTTTCCCGACAGAATTTCTCTCAGGCTGCCTTGCCTACACACCATCAGAAAAAGTCTGCCCGTCCAAATCGCGGTGACGTACAACACGTACGACGGCACTATAAAGGGGAAGTTCCATTCCAACGGCGCCACCATTTGGGCTGCTTTTGCTGATCCTTGTGTTAGTAAAAGTTTGGTGAGAGACGATTTGCGCTTTTCAGCCTCCTGCTTTTCAGTCCATTACAGCGTGATGAATGTGGTATCTCTATTACGAATGCTAGTTTTACCAGAAAGAGCGCTCCAGTCTCATACTTGATTCTGAGCAAAACCATACAGACGAACGGATTTCCCGCTCTGATTTTTGGCCTGACGGGAAAAAGAGATCCTGATCTATTTTTTAGTCCGGCAGTTTTCCCGTTGGAAAAACTGCGACGGAGCATACACACGGCCGGGATTCCCGACCAAAAGCTCTCATAGCAGTTTTCTCATCGGGAAAAACGGTCGTGTGTATGAGGCATTAGGGTAGTTGGATTAGATTGCATTGGATTTAAAGTGGTTGTAAACCCACTTTTTTTTTTTTTTACAACCTGTAAAAGAAAGGCATAATGAGCTATTATGACTAGCATAATAGCTCATTATGTTCCACTTACCTTAGATCGGGGCCCCCAAAGCCGTCCTCGTCCCTCTGTTCAGCCGCAGACATCACTGCGGCGATAGCCGGAATGTTACTTCCGGGTATCGCCGCACCAGCCAATCACAGCGCCGCTCCGGCGCTGTGATTGGCCGGAGCGGCGGAGACGTCACTCTGCGTATGCGCACGGGAGGCGTCCCACTCGGCTACGCCCAGCGATTGCTGGGAAGTAGCCGAGTTTGTGAATGGGATTAACCCCATGAATGCGCCGTTGTCTACGGCGCGGACGCGCCGTAGACAGCGGCGCTTGTCATTTTAGTAAATATCTCCTAAACCGTGTAGGTTTAGGAGATATTTCTTGCACCTACAGGTAAGCCTTAATCTAGGCTTACCTGTAGGTGCAAGTTGAAAAAGTGGGTTTACAACCACTTTAAAAAAAAGGGTTTTTAATCTATTAATGTTAAGGCACATTGGGGTTAATGTACTAAAGGCAAATAGGCTATTCAGTTTGCAACAGAAGCTGCATTTGCAAAGGGAATTTTTCTCAGAGCTTAGTGAATGTGGTAAAGTTTCAGATTGCAAAGAATATCCAATCACATGCAAGGAAAATAAACAAAAGCACTTTTACTTGCAAATGGATGAAATTAGCAGAGCTTCACCTCATTCACTAAGATCTAGGGCAAAAAAATGAACACTCTATTTTGCTTTAGTAAATCAACTCCATTGTGTTACTTAGCTACATCTGCTGCTAAAAAGAAAAGACCACAAAAATAATGGTCTACATTTCTGTGTTACAGGTATATTGGACCTGTGGATGTCTGATGTCAATCAGAAATGGCTGCATAGCACAGAGAGATTATATACCTTTTGCAGAGTATACTATGGTACGCTTTGCAAAAACATGTTCAATTTCCAGTAAGGTCTGTACATCTTTTCACACAAAATGACCCAAAATGACTGAACGCACTAAGTGCTCAAAATTTTAGCAGCCACCACAAAAGCAAGTTATATTTTCTTAAAATCACTCCTAAATCTCTCACTGTACTCCATTCTCTTACTTCTTCCCCCTATTTCCTTTAACAAGAGCAAGATTTGCAGCACTAATTTTCAGTTGTCACATAATTAACTGTTCTTTCGACCCTGTTCTCTCAGAACTTCAGAACTTTTGCTTCTCCTAACTAATAAATGCTTTAAAGCATCCAATTAATCCCACTTTCTGAAGGCATATTGCACTCCTCCCTACAGCATGGTCTAATTACCCCTAGACTTAAGAAATCCTCACTTGACCCTACTAGTCTGTGTGATCTACTGTGTGACTCATCTCAGCACTACCCTTATTGCTAAACTCCTTAGGAGACTAGTATAAAACCATATGACCTATTTTCTCTTAAAAAAAAAAAAAAAAATCTGTGCTATGCATTTTGCTCTAATGCTATCTATACTGCTAGGACCTGTCATGATTTTTTTCTATTACAAGGGATGTTTACATTCCTTGTAATAAGAATAAAAGTGACACCATTTTTATTTTTTTTGAAAGAACAGTGTAAAAAAAAAAAAGGTAAAAAAAAAAAAAAAATTAAATGTAAAAAAATGTAAACGCACCCCGTCCCGCCAAGCTCGCGTGCAGAAGCGAACGCATACGTGAGTAGCGCCCGCATATGAAAACGGTGCTCAAACCACACATGTGAGCCATCACCGTGATCGGTAGAGCAAGAGCAATAATTCTAGCCCTAGACCTCCTCTGTAACTCAAAACATGCAACCTGTAGAATTTTTAAACTTCGCCTATGGAGATTTTTAAGGGTAAAAGTTTGTCGCCATTTCACAAGCGGGCGCAATTTTGAAGCGTGACATTTTGGGCATCAATTTACTTGACGTAACATTATCTTTCACAATATAAAAAAATTGCCCTAACTTTACTATTGTCTTATTTTTTAACTCAAACAAGTGTATTTTTTCCCCAAAAAGTGCGCTTGTAAGACCGCTGCACAAATACGGTGTGACATAAAGTATTGCAACGACCGCCGTTTTATTCTCTAGGGTGTTAGAAAAAAATGTATAATGTTTGGGGGTTCTAAGTAATTTTCTAGCAAAAAGAACTGTTTTTAACTTGTAAACAAGTTACAAATACAATACAATACAAAACCAAACAATGGCTTGTTTGTTGCAAAGGCATGTATTTTATGATATATTCAAAAAGGGTACAATGGATAAACCCACTACCACCAACATTTAATTAAGTTTCATTAATAAAAGTCTGCATACTTTTCTTTAATTTTCTTTACTAACCCAATTGCTCTTACAAATGCTGCTTTCCTCATCAATTCAAACAAACTGCTTAGATCAGTACAGGTAAAGGTTCCAGCCTCAGGCCTCGTACACACGGCTGAGATTCTCGTTGATAAAAACATGTCGTTTTTTTCGACGAGATTCTTGGACAAGAAACTTGTCCCGGCCGAGTGTACACACGCTCGTTTCAAAGAACCCGCGGTTCTTTGAAAGGAGCGTACGCGGTGACGTCATCGACTACGTCGAGCATGCGCTCGTCACATTCGATGCCGTCGCCGCCATCTTGGTATACCCTACATATGCCTAGGAAGCTACCACGCATGCGTCGAATTCATTTCGAACATGCGCGGGCTTCCGGGAGGACAGGTAAGTGTACACACACTCACTTTTCTCGTCGAGAAACATGCCGAGGAGAATCTCGACGAGAAAATAGAGAGCAGGTTCTCTATTTTCTCGTCGAGGTTTCTTGTCGGTTTTCTCGACGAGAAACCCGATAGCAGCGTACACACGACCGATTTACTCGGCAAGACCTCTCTGCCAGCAAGTTTCTTGCTGGTTCTTGCCGAGAAAATCGGTCGTGTGTACGAGGCCTCAGTCTATGTAAGCATCTCCTTGTGCCTATGTGATAACAATGTGACACACATTTTTAATTGTTTTTATTTTTAAAGATTTTAAAAAATTAGGAATACAACCAAAAATAGGTATAAGTTGCAGCTGTCTGGGGGGAACCTCTGAGATTACAGGTACAAGAACTTACACCCATTAATAAATCTGTGATTTTTAATGTTGATCACAGATATGCCTTAAAGTGATTGTAAAGTAAAAAAAAAATATTAAATTAAAATAGCAAACACATTATACTTACCTGCTCTGTGCAATAGTATTGCACAGAGCAGCCCCAAACCTCCTCTTCTGGGATCCCCCATCAGCAATCTTGGCTTCTCCTCTTCTCCGCAAGTCTCCATAAAAATCTGAATGCTATAGGGGCACTTGAGCGGGCCCGATCCTGAGCCAGGCTGTGTGCGTCCATAGACACACACAGTGTTGATTGGCCCTGCTCCCGCTCCCTCCTCACAGGATTTGACTGACAGTAGTTGGAGCCAATGGCTCTCAGTAAAGCCTGTTAATGCAGGAATAGAGCAGAGCAGGGCTGACAGTATGGACAGCGCTGGATCAAGAGTGGTGTTAGATAAGTATTTAGGTGTTTAGGGGCGGGGAGAAAGCACAGACACATGAAGGTTTTTTACCTTAATGCAGAGAAGGCATTAAGGTAAAAAAAAATATTTTTGTCTTTAAAACCACTTTGAACTGGAAAAAAATGTTTGCTGTGGTTTAAATAGTAAGGCCTCTTGCACACTGGATGTTTTTACAGCTGCTGTTTTTGGCTTCAGTCGTTTATTCTACAGCCAGTAAACTCCCCAGCATGTTATCCTATGTGTCCATGCACACATAGGCTGTTATCAGTGTTTTTTGGCAGAGGCGTTTTCTGGCTGGGAAAAACTCCCCAGAACTAGTGGGTTTTAAGAGAAGTTTTTCAGCTGTAAAAACCCTGTAACTCTGATAAAACCTTAAAAATGCTGAAAAACGCAAAAATGTGGCTATTCAGCACTTATCAGTGTTTTTGAGCCATAAGCTTTTGTGGGAGTATAGTTTTGATTAAAAAAAAGCTAAAAGACTGAATAACGCTACTGCAAAAATGCTGCAAAACTCATTCTACAGCAGAGGCGGCTCTTTAATTAGGCAAATTAGGCGGTCGCCTAAGGCCTCACATTCACAGGGGCCTCGCGGCCACCTAACTTACCCAATGCATTACCCCAGTTTTGAGGGACAGGGGACCTTAACGTTGCCATGCTCAGGCAGCATTAAGAACCCTGACTCAGGAGCGGGGCCGCCAGCGTCCATAACAACCAGTGAATATCGGTGACGCCACCCCTTGTGACATCAATGACCCAGCATGCCCTCAGTCAATAACGTAACAAGGCGGCGGGTTCAGCAGGTGACATCACCGGGTGGCCCCCGCCCCTTAGGTTTTAAAGAGCATGATCTGGGGGCCGCCCTGTTAAAGTTTTGTCATGTCAAGTTTTGCCTAAGGCCTCACAAAGCCTAGAGCCGCCTCTGTTCTACAGGTACAGCTTTCTACAGCTAATGCTACTAGCATTTTTATAACATCCAGTGTACATGAGGCCTAAAATGTAGCGCCACCAAAAAAAGGCAGCATTTTTCAAATAATGGAGGAACTTTCCAAGGGAACAGCAACATTTTACTATTGTAAATGAACTGCCATTTTTAAAGCGCGACCTTACTCTCTCAACCAACATTGACTATTTTTGATCCTTATGCTGTAGCATCAGTAAATGGATAGGAAAGTATATTATATTTACTTGTTTTAAACTTTTTTTTTACATTTCAGTTACACTTCAGTTACTTCCTGGTTTCCAGGCCTAGGCAAATGATGTCATACATACCAGGAGTCTTCAGGAGGTTAAAACGGGAGGAGGGGTTTTCTCAGATAAGCACACCCTCCTGTCTGCATGCCTAAGCTAGGGGCAGATGGATTCAGGGCAAAATGCTACATGAATTATCTGCCCTTACGGAAGATGGTCACGGACAGAAATTCTAGGGGGTATTTTTCAAAGTGATTTCACAGCAACATAAAGCATGGAGACATGGATAGATGGGTGAATGTTTTTTATTAGTAACTAGTAGCTAGTAATTAGTAACTACATGCCGGTTTCAATTCCAGAATGATCTTTGAGATTTCAAGCTGAATGTTTGGGTCAATTTCTCCAACAAGTAAGGTACTTGTCCCCGCTGGGTCACATTTTTGTCTATGCCCCAGAAATATATTTTTGGGGAATTGCCAAATAATAATTCTGACATTTCTGCCAAACCTAGAGTATCCATTTAAATCTTAAGGCTGTGGGGAGTCTTGCATGGAAGATCCCTTAAATACATCCCTAAATTGATGGTTGGACAGTTAAGGAAAAACCGTTTACTAACAGCCTACTAATGAGATCACCCCTCTGTTCACTCAGTTTTTTTCCTTACATCTGCATAAAACAGCTTTTACTTCATAGCAGTAACAGGAATCTGCAACAATGTTTGTTAAAATTCCTGCAATGTAAATCGATCACCCAGAGGGGATTGTTTTTGTCACAACAAAAGTGGAGTTACTTTTTAAGGACTCCATATTTTCCTACTCCACTAATACAGTTTGGGGGCAATAGAAAAGGATGAAACAAAAAACCCCAACTTAATTTTTTTCTTTCGTATACCATTGGTGTACAATTCAGTTGCAAGCTAAGAAATTACTTACCATCAAAGATGTCAAACTCATCATACTGTTTTTCACTCAGAAAGTATTCCACAGTCAATGTCACGTTATACCCAGCCTCAACTTTTATAAGCCAGGAACAGGTCTGGAACTGGGGGTATGTCCCAGGATAACTTTGACTTAGAATCACTCCAGTTGAGTCAGTTAGGATCTCATTGGTAGGACACAGTACTGTAAAAAAAGAAATGCAACTTAAACAGCATTGCCAACATAGCCTAGTAAATTATGGTGAATTGTAAGAGAATAAGAGAAGAGAAACAGTTTGTTTATTTGATACAGGCCCTAAAATATATCTATTCCTGTAAATAAGTCTGATATATCTGTATGCACAGTAATTTTTGGAATACACCTTAATGTTTAGAATTACAGATATTACTAGAATAATGATTAGAAACAGAATCTCACCTTCACAAGTGGGAGGAAGATCCTCAAACTGCAGGTGTGTCCCCAGTTGGCAAATTAGGATTTCAGGCCCTATTAACGTAAATCCTGGGAGGCATTTGTAGCGCACAATGTCACCTAGGGAACATACAAAAAATGAACGATATATAATGAGATATAACTGTACTTCAAAACATACAACAATTTAATGATGTATGCTTACTTACTATATTGTATTAAGCAAGTATTAATATTTGTTAGAAAGTTGGTAACTCAAGATGAAATTATAAAAAAAAAACAAAAAAAAAAAACACTCTGTATGGGCTTATGTGCGATATCCTCATTTGTGATAATAATATAATATCCTTGTGAGTTCTTTGTGGTGAGAAGTAACTGAAAGGGACTTGTAAGCAACCAGCATCATATTGTCAGCATTACTTTATAACAGAAAAAAATCACCTTAACATTTTTATAACCATCCAAATTCAGGTACCATGGATTATCTTAAACAGGGCTCAAAATTTCAAGTCCTGAGCTTCAAGGGTTACTTGCCACCAGTTGCCCCACCCAGGCTGCCCCGCCCTGCCCCTAATTCCACCCCTAAACACACCCTCAGAAATTATCTGATTAAATTACACTTAAATGTCTTATGCAGAATTAAGTTATAAAAATAAATATTAACAACAACTGTGTCCGTGCCCACCAATGCAGGCTGCATGTGCCCGCCAATGCAGCCTTGTGTCCACCAATGCAGCCTTGTGCCCAGTGCCCACCATGCAGCCTGTGTCCACCAAATGCAGCCTGTGTCCACCATGCAGCCTGTGTCCACCAAATGCAGCCTGTGTCCACCAAATGCAGCCTGTGTCCACCAAATGCAGCCTGTGTCCATCATGCAGCCTGTGTCCATCATGCAGCCTGTGTCCATCATGCAGCCTGTGTCCACCAAATGCAGCCTGTGTCCACCAAATGCAGCTTGTGTCCACCACATGCAGCTTGTGTCCACCAAATACAGCCCGTGTCCACCAAACGCAGCCCGTGTCCACCAAACGCAGCCCGTGTCCACCAAACGCAGCCCGTGTCCACCAAACGCAGCCCGTGTCCACCAAACGCAGCCCGTGTCCACCATGCAGCCCGTGTCCACCATGCAGCCCGTGTCCACCATGCAGCCCGTGTCCACCATGCAGCCCGTGTCCACTATGCAGCCTGTGTCCACCATTCAGCCTGTGTCCACTATGCAGCCTACCTGTGCAGGGGAGGAGAGGAACAGGAGAGCGGCCCAGGTGATCAGAGCGCAGTGCGGGGAACACAGGATAACAGTTTTTATTTTAATTGCCGTGTTCCCGCCGCTCAACGTCATATTCAGCCCCGCCCCCTGGCCGGGGAACTTTGATTGACAGATCACCCGTCACCAGGATTGGACGGTTGATCTGGCTATCAAAGTCCCGGGACCAGGAGGCGGGGCTGTATCTGACAGCGAGCAGCAGGGAACACAGCAATTAAAAAAGGAAACTGTTATCGCTGTGACTGTTCCCCGCGCTGCGCTCTAAACATCTGGGCGGCTCTCTCTCTCTTCCCCTCCGTGATCACTGGGAGAAGGACTCCCATTCCACACAGGCTGCCGGCGGTGCTCGCCCCCCCCCCCCCCCCAGGCAGCCCTTCCTCGCCAGCCCTCAAAATCCACTCGCAAAATGCGATGAGGCGAGTGGATTTTTTGAGGGCTGATCTTACACAACAAAAAATATGTTATATTTGCATCTGGCGTTGAGTTACTACATTTCACTTTGCATTATTTCATGAATGGTGTTCATGACACAACATTTTATCTTGTGCATTTTTTTTTGTTATTTTGTTAAGTAATGTGATGTGACTATCACATTTTTACTCTCTCGCTGTTCCATATTTTTGATAATAATTTGTAACACATTGTCACCTTTCTATTTACATTTAGTATAAAATGACAGCTCCTCCTAATAGGTAAACCCCCTAACCTCACAATTTATATTCGCCAAACCATGTTCACTTGCAACTTCCCAACTGCAGAAGTCCACATCAGTTAAGCTCTGACATTGGATGGTGACAGAACTTACCCTGGTTTGTGACAGGCTTTGAGCCTAGTGACTGATTACATACTTCTACATATCCAGAAGCATTGTTCTATTAGGGCTGTGGAGCAAGGGCTTCAGCAAAGGGAAGATGGCAAGGTAGACCAGATGGGTGGGTTGTCAGGAAAAAATGATACTTTGCCCTAAATGGGTGAGAGTGTCTGTTTAAAAAGTGAGGTTTTTAGATTTGCCAAGTGGGAGCTCACAGTGGCCTACTACAATAGATCAGCCATTGAGTCTGTCAACTCACTGATTACATTGTAAATATGCAGAAAAGCAAAGTTGCTACATGGCATTGATAAAAACAGGTAGCAGAGGTAGCAGAGCCTGCATTTATAAGGAGAAAATACAGTGGCGAAAAAAATTATTTGATCCCCTGCAGATTTTGTAAGTTTTCCCACTAACAAAGAAATTAAGGGTCTAGAATTTTTATCATATGTGTATTTTGAATGATAGAGACAGAATATCAGCCAAAAATCCAGAAAAAAACATGTTAAAATGTTATAAACCGAGTTTCAGTTCAGTGAGTAAAATAAGTACTTGATCCCCTTCCAACCAACAATAATTTTGGCTCCCACAGACTCGCTACAGTATGTGCTCATGTGGTACACAGATTAGGTATGGTTGAGGTGCAAAATGGGGTGATCGTGGAGAACAACAGTATATTGTCCTTGTGAATAAGTCCATAAATATTATAAATGTAGTCCATCGATATTTAGTCAGTGACCTAGGGCAAGCCTCTGATGGGAGTGGAAGCGATCTCCAGGATACATGTAGAAAGAGAGAGAGAGAGACGTGCCTCTAAGTGTAGACTTTAAAAGTATTTAATAAAAAGCTTCTTATTAAATACTTTTAAAGTCTACACTTAGAGGTGCCTCTCTCTCTTTCTACACAGATTAGTCCTGTCAGTTTAGGAAGATGCTCCTAACAACAACTCATTATGTGTATAAAAGACACCTGTCCACAGAAACTCTTTCTTCCATTCAAATCTCACCATCATGGGCAAGACCAAAGAGCTGTCAAAGGATGTCAGGGACAGGATTGTAGACCTGCACAAGGTTGGAATGGGCTACAAGACCATCAGCAAGAAGCTTGGTGAGAAGAAGACAACTGTGCGATTATTCGCAAATGAAAGAAATACAAAATAACCATTATTCGCCCTTGGTCTGGCGTTCCATGCAAGATTTCGCCTCATGGGGTAAGCATGATTATGAGAAAAGTGAGGGATCAGCCCAGAACTACACAGGAGGAGCTTGTTAATGATCTCAAGGCAGTTGGGACCACAGTCATCAAACAAACCATTGGTAACACAATACGCCGCCATGGATTGAAATCCTGCAGCGCCCGCAAGGTCCCCCCCTCCTCAAGAAGGCACATATACAGGCCATTCTGAAGTTTGCCAATGAACATCTAAATGATTCAGTGATGGATTGGGAGAAAGTGCTGTGGTCAGATGAACCAAATTTGAGCTCTTTGGCATTAATTCGACTCGCCCTGTTTGGAAGAAGAACAATGCTGACTATGACCCTAAGAATACCATCCCTATAGTCAAGCACGGAGGTGGAAACATTATCCTTTGGGGCTGTTTCTCTGCTAAAGGTAAAGACTGCCTTTGCCCCATTGAGGGGCAATGTATTGTAAAAACATGGATGAGAACCTTCTTCCCTCAGCCAGAACACTGAAGATGGGTCGTGGATGGGTCTTCCAGCATGACAATGCCCTGAAATATACCACCAAGGCAACAAAGGAGTGTCTTAAGAAGAAGCACATTAAGGTCATGGAGTGGCCTAGCCAGTCTCCAGACCTTAATCTTATAGAAAGTTTATGGAGGAAGATGAAACTCCAAGCAACAGCCAAGCAACAGCCAAGAAACCTTAAGGATTTAGAGAAGCTCTGTAAAGCAGAGTGGATCAAAATCCCTCCTGAGATGTGTGCAAACCTGGTAACCAACTACAAGAAACGTTTTACCTCTGTGCTTGCCAACAAGGGTTAAGTCATGTTTTGCTTGGGGATCAAATAGTTACTTAATTTATAACATATTTATCATGTGTTTTTTTCTGGATTTATGGTTGATATCCTGTCTCTATCATTTAAAATACACCTATGATAAAGATTTGTCTTACATGGTGTTTAAAAATTCCAGCTGGAATTGTACAAATTGCAATTTATTTAATTTATTGTAAAAGTGTTTTTTTTTGTATACACTGTTGTATGCATTATTGCTCTGAAAATGATGCAAAGGCAAAGTCAAGCAAAATTATATTGCAAATGTAACCAAACAAATGCTGTTCATACACTATTCTGTATTAGGAAGTACTCACCCATTAGAAACTCTTCACTGCCAGAAAGAACCTCTCCATTTGGCACTGTAGTCGGGGGTTTGCATTTCCTAAGTCGATAGCCTGTCACAAGGAACATTGATTCCAAAGCAAAGTGAAAGAAACAATTAAGTGCTGGTTTAATAGTGTAACACACAACTTAATTTTATAGAACACAGTCTATACATTGCCAAATAGACAAAAGTAAATATAAACTACTGTGAAAAAGTTTTAGGCATATGTGTGTGAAAAATGCTGTAAATTAAGAATGGAGAATTACAAGTGGTAAATGTTTATTTTTATCAATTAACAAAATGGAAAGAAAATGAACAGAAGAAAAATCCAAATCAAATTAATATTTGGTGTGACCACCCTTCAAAGCAGCATCAATTATTCTAGGTACACTTGCACACAGTTTTCAAAGGAACTCGGCAGGTGGGTTGTTCCAAACATCTTGGGGAGCTAACCACAAATCTTCTGTGGATGTAGGCTGACTCAGATCCTTCTGTCTCTTCATATATTCCCAGACAGATTTGATGATGTTGAGATCAGGGCTCTGTGGAAGCTAAACCATCATTTTCAAGTCTCTTTGTTCTGCTTCACGCTTATGATAGTTCTTAATGACATGCAGCCCCAAACTTGCAAGGAACCTTCACCATGCTTCACTGTTGCCTGCAGACATTTATTATTGTACCGCTCTCCAGCTCTTTGGTTAACAAACTGCATTCTAATACAGCCAAATCTTCCCAATTTTGACTCATAAGTCCACAGCACCTGCTGCCATTTTTCTGTACCACAGTTCCAATGTTTTTGTGCATAGTTGAGTTGCTTAGCCTTGTTTCCATGTTGGAGGTATGGCTTTTTGTCTGCAAATTCTTCCTTGAAGACCACTTCTGGCCAGAATTCTGTGGACAGTAGATGGGTATACCTGAGTCCTGCTAGTTTTTGCCAGTTCCGTGCTGATGGAACTGCTGGACATCTTCCGATGTTGAAAAGAAGTAAGCATGATGTGTTTTTCATCTGCTGCGTTGAGATTTCTTGACTGACCACTGCGTCTACGGTCCTTAGCATTGCCCATTTCTTTGTGCTTCTTCAAAAGAGCTTGAACAGCACATCTTGAAACCCCAGTTTTCACAATCTTTGCCTTGGAGTTGGAGAGACAGACCCCACCCATGCAGTATAACAACATTGTGTCTTGTTGCTGCGCTCAGTCTAGCCATGGTGTATGACATAAAACTGTCTTCCACGACCTCACCTTAGTGGCAGAGTTTGGCTGTTCCTTACCCAGTTATAAGCCTCCTAAACAGCTGTTTCCATTTCAGTTATTGGTTGTGTTTCAACCTACATATGGAATGTATGATCATTAGCACCTGTTCGATTAATTGATTAATCATACACCTGACTCTAATCCTACAAAATTCCTTACTTTGTGCAAGTGTGCAAAGTGTGCACATGTAAAGTGATGCTGATTAGAAGACCAAAGCATAGTCGTGCCAAATATTGATTTGATTTGGATTTATTTTTCTGTTTGCTCCCTTTGTATTTTGTAAATTGATAAAAGTAAATAATTAAAATATCTATTTTTTAAAGGGTTCTTACTTTACAGCACTTCTTCACGCCTGCCCAAAACTTTTGCATGGTACTGCATGAAGACAGAAACAGAGAGACAGGAAGGACGAAAGGGAAAGTGAAACAGACATGAACTTAATTCAAAGTACAACTACAGGTTCCTATTTGACAGTCTAAACAAGTCACACATCCAGTTCATATGTGATGTATAAGCCTCCTTCAATTGTGTCTGACATGCTCCCCCTCCCATATACTGCACCTTACAGAGGGAGGTTTTCAGCATCGGAGGCAGTGCTATCAATTCAGAAAACATTGGGCAGGGGTAGGTGTGTACAGGTGCTGAATGAAAAGTTACAGGTTTATGAATGAGCAGTGACAATGCTGATAGCTACACCCCCTGCAACTTATTTTCATCTTACTGTAGTGCAAGCAGGCAAAGCCTACATGAGAGTGGCAACTCTACTCTGAATTCAGAAGCAGTGCAGTATCATTGCCACTCCATAAAGGTAGACTTTTGCTGGCAGGATTAACACGTATTTATCGGACTTTGTAGTGGGACTATGAGAAAGCTGCAAGTGTAGATGCATGTATAACTACAGAACATATTTTTTAATAGGAGACCATAGTTCTGCCTTAAAAAAGGATACTTAAATTACATAGCAAACTTTTGGCAATGCAAATCATACTTTTTAACTGACCATAGAAGTAGAGAGCGAAGATCCCCCCACTGGCTGCATTGCTGTGAAAGGTGATAAGGACCTGGTTGGATGAGCTCATGGTTGATCTTTTAGAGGAACTGCTAGAGAAAACTCCTAGCTGAGGATCTGACTGTTGAGGACCATCCCTGAAACACAGAAAACAAAATGCAAAATGCAGTCAAAAAACAGCAAAAAACAGCAAAATTAGTTCACACTCTAAGATTGTGAAGCAGGACAAGCAGGAGCATTTTAAGCACTTTTTCCCGTATTCAAACCTTAGCTACCTATTGTTTTTTATGGGTCCTAGGGAAGGGACAATCCCAGCAATGGACAGACAACAGGGCAGCTCTTCTGCATCTAATGTAGTGTGAATGAGGACTAAAAAGAAAAGCAGCAGTGTAACTATAACAAAGGCAATGGTTGTTGTTTCTAGAAGTAGTATAGAGACAATAACATTAAAGTATATTCAAAGCCTTTTTTTGTAGATAAAGTAGTCAAACATTAGAACCTATGTTAAGTTTTGTTTTTAACTTTCTGTGAACTGACTGGGGGGATTCATCTATTTGTTAAGGTAACTAATGTCACAGAGGCACAAAGTGATGGAAAATCCAAACTTTTAGAGCTGTCTCCAGAATAACAGGTTAGTCTTTATCTTCCATTGGGGGTCACTGTTCTAATATACTGATCGAAATGTGACTGGTCCAGCAGGGAGTGGCCACATTTTGCTCAGTTTGTGGGTCCCCCCTCGGCAGAATTTGATTGTTTAATCAGTTTCTGTCCTATGGACATGTTGGAAAATTTTCCATTTACATTTTGCAGCTGATATACAGCTGCTGATCAGGGTATTCACATGTCTCAGTGAAGAGGGATTCCTTCATCCACCTTGTTTTTGTGGATATGTAGATTGAGAAATCTGTTGCCAGTTGGCAGAAAAAAAAAAATAACTGTATACTGTATGGCATGCTTTAGAGTGGAATTCCCCTTACTTTGTAAAGATTTTTTCTTACTTCCCATTGCTTCTCAAGTGAAATAAATCATCCCAATAGGACACAGAAACCCCCCCCAAAAAAGCTGAAAGGGTTTTTTACCTGTCTCTACTATATCCAAAATTACTATGCATACACTTTTTTTTACCTACTATGAATCTTTTTTTATACAAAAATATGGAAATTATGCAATCATCCAACATCCCAATGAGGGAACTTCTGCACCTTGCAAAAACAAGTAACAAGCAGAGCAGTGTTGGAGAAGTAGTCATAGTACAAACCAGTGCATCTTTATAATAGAGAATGAAGAAGTAATTTTTCTAGGTATATTATCTATCTTAAGAAAAAAGCACGCTAAGTGCTAATAAACCATTAATAAAAAATAAGTCAATTGGATACAATAGCAGCACTCACAAGTATCCCCAATACCTCAGTGTACATAGAAAATATTGAAATAAAAAGTGTTCTGCTATAATATCAAAAAACATTGAATAGTAAGTCCATCCATATAAAAAGTGAAAATGTTTCTACGCCTATACGCTCCTGAGTAAGTCACGTGACCGTGACGATACGCATGGAGTGGAGCCAGGTGACGCTGCCGAAACCGGAAGTGATGCAGGAACTTTCGAGGCCTGCTGTCAGTTTTAGGAGTTTAAAGTATTTAAACTGTAATGTAAGTTACCTTGTTTAAAAATATTTTTTTTAAATGAAATACTGCACTATGAGGATACCTTTTCTTGCATGAGCCACTATAAGAAAAAGAAAGCCTGAATTTAAAGGCCCATACACACGATTGTCAACAAAGGGTCAGAACACTAGGAGAGAGAGAGAGACAAAGAGGTGGAAGAAGACCGAGGAGTCTAAGATTGCTCACCCCAGCATAGGGTACTGCATAATTTGACCTAGCAAGAGAGGTCATAAGTCAAGGTGAGCACATTGTTTGGAAGGTGGCTGGGAATCACTGAAGCACCAGCACTTTTTATTTGGATCCTATTGCTGTGGAGTCACTTAATTAATGCAAGCACTAGCACCTGTCATCTGGATCACATTGTTGAGAACCACTAAATGAACTGCACTACATAGTTTTAAATGTTTAAGGACTTTTTTTGAAGGACTATACTTTATTCTTTTTGCACTGAAAATTTTGTGTGGAGGAAGTTATACATGCAAAATCAGTTTAATGATATTGTATGCAAGTCATGGTATAAAGTTTATATGTTGATGGTTTAATACAGTGGTTCTCAACCTCAGTCCTCAACTACCCCCAACAGGCCATGTTTGCAGATTTTCCTTTATCTTGCACATGTGCATTAAATCAGAGTCAATGGCTTGGTATTTTGGACAGCTATTTTATCTAAGATAAATTCCTAAAACATGGCCTGTTGTGGGTACTTAAGGACTGAGGTTGAGAACCATTGGTTTACTACATACAGCACATAAGTCAAGGTGAGCACTAGCACCTGTCGCCTGGATCACATTGTTAAGAACCACTAAATGAACTGCACTATATGGTCTTAAATGTTTAAGGACTTTTTTTGAAGGACTATACTTTATTCGTTTTGCACAGAAAATTATAGGAAGTTATACATGCAAAAGCACTTTAATTATATTTTATGCAAGTCACGGTATAAAGTTTATATGTTGATGGTTTAATACATATAGCACAGAGGGTATAGGCGCAGCAACATTTGCACTTTTTATTTACTTCACTTTGTGGGAACACAATAAGGTTGGATGCGACCACCCATTATTAGCCCAGTTATATGTCATTTTTAAATTCATCCATATAACAAGTGTCAGTGAAAAGGTCCATTACTAAATGAAAAATCAACAGTGCTCTTAATAACATACCATTTTGCCATAAGTGGTCTGGACACCTCCACCATTCAGATACGTTTTCCAAATATTTAGACCCGCCAAAGCTAAGGTCAAACACGCTAAAAGAATAAATCACCTCTGCTGCCTTTTAAGTGATTGTAAAGTCTTGTTTTTTTTTTCAATAAAAACAATTAACATGTTATACTTATCTGGTCTGTTGCAGTGGATTTGCACAGATCAGCCTGGATCCTCCTCTTCTCGTGTGCCTCTTCTGTGCTCCTGGCCCCTCCCTCCTGTTCAGTGCACTCACAGCAAGCAGCTTGCTATGGGGTCACCTGAGCCGAGCCAGAGCTGCGGCCCGACCTGCCCCTGTCTCTCCTGATTGGCTGACTGACTTTGATTGACAGCAGCCAATGACGCCGCTACTGTGTCTCAGCCAATCAGGAGGGAGAGTCTCGGATGGCCGAGACACTCATGGACAGCGGTGGAGAGCGATGGGATTCAGGTAAGTATTAGGGGGTGCTGGTGCATCTGCTGCCCACAGAAGGTTTTTTATCTTAATGCAAAGAATGCATTAAGATAAAAGAAAACCTTCTGACCTTACAACCCCTTTAAGCTTCTGCTTTCATTTAAATAGGGACAATCTCCATCCATGCAGATTCTCCCTTCCTTGCCGACCAGTACTCATGGGAAAGGCAAAAGGGGGAAACGCCCCATAGTGCAGTAGGTTTGAATCAGTTTTATTAAGATCACTAAAAATATAAGCTTCCAGAAGCAAACAGACATTCAGATAAAACAAAACTATGGCCGCGGCCCACTGACCACGTGATGACCTACAGGGTTTATTTTTTATTAGTGGTTTATTAGCACTTAGTGCAGTTTTTTCACATTTTTTCTTAAGCTAGATAATATACCTGGAAATTACTTCTTCCTTCTATAAGTGGGGGGTGGGGACAGATAGGTCAGAGCATGCAGCTCAAGCTCACCTGTTCTCTGTGCTGTGTCTGTAACAACCCTAGCAAAACAGAGAACTGGTGACGTCTAATTAACTAGCTGTTTTATATGTTTAGAAAAATGGTGCAAGCATTATGCTTACATCACTCCTTGTTTCGTCCCCCCATTATGTGCATTTATCTCATAGCATCAAATTCATAGTTCATAATGACAGATGCCCATAACAGGGTTTTGTGTACAGAAGAGAGTACTTATTGTTTCTCACGTGCCACATTTCTCCTGTTTCAAAACGATTTTGGCTGAATTATCACAGACGGGGCTGTTGCCAAAAACAGCCAGCAATTTGAAAAATCTAAACATGAATCATGTATGGTTGCTAAGGACAACCACTCCAACTTTGCCCTTTTCCTTTCTCCAGTTTTAATGAAGCAGCAGGCTAAAATATGATGGTTCAAACAACACCTGGTTTTAATAAGTTATCCTCAATGTAATAGTTTATACATTCAGAGTTTACTATACCATTACAACTACAATCTGTGAATCGATACATATAGTACTGGCTATTGGCTTTTCTTTTAATTGAATCCCATGCAGTATGTTTGATGCCACAGTACACCGTGTGTAGTTATATACTGTTATCTTTTTCACAAAATGCTTTAGAAAAAGAAAAAATATGGACAAAAGTGATATGAGGGAAACAAAGATAGACATACTAGCACACACTGAGCGCTGTGTACAATGTGATATAATAGAAGTGTGCATTAGAGAGAAAGGTTGCATGGCAGAAATGAGAATCTGAGCAGTACAGTATTCCTCAGGTCAGAGGCACTGACAGTTTCTGAAAACTGAGCAATTTGTCAGTGTCAGGCATGTCCCCCCTCCCAGCCTCCTCCTGTCCTATCCTTACTATGCAGGCTTCCAGTGCTAGCATTGGGGACACTTTGACAGTGTCCCCATCCTTTCCAATTAACTTCACTTGCTTTTTAAATTAGTGTTAACGAGCTGTCCTGCCACTATCCATCAGCAACCTTAAGGCCCGACCTTCACTAGAAAAAACCCACAAGTATTTATCAGGCACAATGAGGTACTGCTTCAAGGATAAAAAAGAAATATATATATATATATATATATATATATATACACATACATACAAACACACACACACGTTGGTTAGATTGGTTGCTACATAAGAATGAATTCCATAATAGCAAAAACAAATCAATTACAAAATATTATGTAGGATTTATATAGTGCCAACAGTTCGCACAGTGCTTTACAATATAAAGGGAGGCAGTAAAGTTACAATGCAATAAAATAAAAGAGGGTTAAAAAGGGCCTTGCTCGCTCGAAAGAACTTACAAACTAATAGGGTCGGGCAAGTGGTACAAAAGTTAATAACTGTGGGGGATAGGTTAATGGAAGAGTTAAAAGTTCAGCTTTTAGTTGGAGGTGGAATAGACATCCCTGAAGACATGAATTTTCAGGGATCGCATAAAGGTGGTCAGAGTAGGAATAGTCAGATAGATTGAAGTAGCGCGTTCCAGAGGAAGGAAGAGCAGAAATTTGTAAGGGCCCTTTCACACGATCCGTGTCCGTGTGCGGGCTCCGCTTTGCTCGCTCCGTCGATCCCCGCTGAGCAGGCAGATGACAGGTCTGTCTCCGCACACTGTACAGTGACCGACCTGTCAGAGCGGCCCTCTCCCCTATGGGGGATCGGATGATGACGGACCGTAGAGTCCGTTGTCATCCGATCCGATCCACAGACGGATGGAAAAGTAGGGTTTTCCTCCATCACACTTTGGCGGATCGGAGCGGGTCGGATGTCAGCGGACATGTCACTGCTGACATCCGTGGCTCCATAGGGGTAAATGGAGCATCCATTCAGGTCCGCCTAAAAAACTGACAGGCGGACCTGAACGGTCCGTCCGTGTGAAAGAGCCCTTAAATTTATACTAGGATCAAAGAGACAAAGTAGTAGTAATAATAATAATAATCAATTCAATAAATGCAGATGATCAATTTTGTTTGTTTTAACCACTAGGGGCCCAGGCTATAGTCGAATGACGGCTACAGAGCGGACCCCAATTGCCGGGAGGACGTCAATAGACGTCCTCCCCTTTGCGCGCGCCCCCTGCAGGGCGCGTGTGGCGCATGCTGTGATCACAGAGTCACTGAGACTCAAGTGATCACGGATCCGAGTAAGGGGCCAGTCCTGGCCCCTTACCACGTGATCAGCTGTCAGCCAATGACAGCTGATCACGTAATCAAAACAAAGCTCGGTAATCTTTTTTTTTTCTCCTCGCGCTGACACCGGCTGCTGAGTGAGGGACATCGGTCCCCAGTGGAAGAGGCAATTCTTCCTCATTAGTGGACACAAGTACCGCCTGCCAATGCCCCCTGCCAGTGCCCCCTGCCAGTGCCCACAGTGACCACCAGTGCCACCTGTCAGTGCCACCTAGCAATGCCCACCAGTGGTGCCAGTCAGTGCCTAATCAGTGCCACCTAGCAGTGCTGCCTATCATTGTCACCTACCAGTGCTGATCAGTGCCCATCATTGCCACCCATCAGTGCCCATCACTGCCACCTATCAGTGCCACCTATCAATGCCACATATTAGTGCCAATTCGCAGTGCCCACCAGTGCCACCTATCAATGCCCTTCAGTGCCACCCATCAGTGCCACCCATCAGTGCCACCTCTCAGTGCCCACCAATGCCACTTCTCAGTGCCCACCAGTGCCGCCTAACAGTGCCCACCAGTGCCGCCTATCGGTGCCCATCAGTGCAGCCCATCGGTGCCCATCAGTGCAGCCTCATCAGCATACATCAATGAAGGAGGAAAATTACCCGTTTGCAAAATTTTATAACAAAATATAAAACGGTTTTGTATTTATTTTTTTTATTCTGTCTTTTTTTTTTTTTTACAAAAAATTAAAACCGCAGAGGTGATCAAATAGCACCAAAAGAAAGCTCTATTTGTGGGAAAAAAATTACAAAAAATGTAATTTGGGTACAGTGTTGTATGACCGTGCAATTGTCATTCAAAGAGTGAGAGCACTGAAAGCTGAAAATTGGTCTGGGCAGGAGGGGGGTTTAAATGCACCAGTAAGCAATTGGTTAATGTAGAACTATAGGCAAAACTTTTTTTTTTTCTACTTTCGATAATTTTTAGTAGTTAAAAAAAATAAAAAATTAATAACACTGGGAAATCAGTAAGTATAGCCCAGAATAAATACAAAGAAACATAACAAGGGCTCAATGCCTAGTATAAAAAATTCAAACCTCACAGAATACATAAAGTAATAGGAATGAGATGCAATGGCGATACAAAACTAACACATCAATCAAATTATTTTTTTTTTTTTGGATACAGCAAAGGAGCGTTATAACCTGTCACATTTTTTTTTTCACAATCTATGTAAAATTTTGGGTATTTCCCTTCACTTCCTGTCCCATAGCCAAACAGGAAGTGAGAGGAAATCCCTATAAATTACGTGAATCCCCTGGCGACCCCTAGGTCACCAGAACTAGTGTCCCCATTTGGAAGATTTCCCCTCTATTACTTTTCTGGGAACAACCAAGAATTTGGGATTTTCTTTACTTTAATTTTTAAGGAAAATTTAAAACAGGACAAATAAAAAGGATGAATCTCCCTAACGAGGGCACAGGCAGCAATAAAAACTGACAGGTGTTCTAATCCCTCTTCACTCCACAAATCCAAAACTAAAATCCAAAACTAAAAAAAAATGTTTTTGCCTTTAATTATACTTAATGTTAAGTACAGACTCAGTGGAATGTTAAATGGTTTAGACTGCTTTGTCCATTCTCTTTAATGTACAGATAATCCTCCTGCAGATAAACAGTTACTTTGATATTACAGGATATATGCAGGAATTATGTGTGTATGTGTGTTAGAAAGAAGGGATGAGCCGAACACCCCCGGGTTCGGTTCGCACCAGAACC
This sequence comes from Rana muscosa, assembly GCA_029206835.1. Taxonomy (NCBI): domain Eukaryota; kingdom Metazoa; phylum Chordata; class Amphibia; order Anura; family Ranidae; genus Rana; species Rana muscosa. Next base: position 544,113,020 of record CM055117.1, on the reverse strand, counting down.
CGCGAACGGACCGAAAGTTCACACGAACGTTAGAACCCTATTAAATACAATGGATGCGAACGTTCGAAATCTAAAGTGCTAATTATAACGACTATTATGCATGTTATTGTCCTAAAAAGGGTTTGGGAACCCGGGTTTTGCACCAGGGGACATGTATCAATGCAAAAATAAGTTTTAAAAAACTGCCATTTTCGGGAGCAGTCATTTTAATGATGCATAAAGTGAAAAGAAAAAAGTCAAATATTCCTTTAAATATCGTACCTGGGGGGTGTCTAAAGTATGCCTGTGAAGTGGCACGTGTTTCCCGTGTTTAGAACTGTCCCTGCACAAAATTACATTTCTAAAGGAAAAAAAGCCATTTAAAACTGCTTGCGGCTTTAATGTAATGTCTAGTCCCGGTAATATGGATGAAAATCTTTAAGAAAAATGGCATAGCCACCCCCCCCCCCCTACCCCAGCCCATTACCAGCCCTTTTGGGTCTTGTATGGATATTAAGCGGAACCCCGTACACAAAATAAAAAAGGCCCTATATACTCTGAACAGCCGTATACAGGCGGTGCATACAAGACAGGGACTGTAGGTTTGTTCTTATGTAGAATCTGTTTGTAATTTTGAACAGGTACATTGTTTAAGTGTAGCTCCAGCCCAAAAAATCTATTTTTAAGCTTTTTGGAAAACATAGGGAGGGGTTATCACCCCTGTAACATTTGTTTTGCTGTCTGTGCAGTGTGCACCTGTTCAGAACAGTTCACCTCACTTTCCGTCCTAATGACAAATGTTTTTTGAAAATTTGGTTTTTTTATTGAAACAAGAATTGGTGATAAAGCATCAGTGGAGAGGAGACACTTTTTTTCCCATATTAACTCTTACAGGAGAGAATTTGCCTTCCTAGGGGTAGATTTCCTCTCACTTCCTGTTGTATCCTTCCGTTTCCAAGGAGGAGTCATTTGTAAGTTGGATGTTTGAAAGTAGGGGCCTGCCGTATATACTCTGCAGAAATTTGCCCCTTAGGTGTTGCCACAACACTGTAAGCCCTCACAGTTACCCTTGGTGGGCGCATGAATGGGCCCTGCTGTGAATTATTAGATCAAGAATTGTAATTGCATGCCCCTGTTGAACAGGGGCTGAAAAATTGGGCCTTTGGTGGTGGTGCCACAACACTGCAACCCCTCACAGATACTGTACTTGGAGCACAGCAATGAGCCCTGTTGCTAAGTATTGCATCAAAAATTGTAATTACAAGCCCCTGTTAAACAGGGGCTGAAAAATTGGGCCTTAGGCACTAGTGCTGGTGCCACGACACTGCAACCTCTCCCAGATACTCTAGTTGGAGTGCAGGAATGAGCCCTGCTGCAAAGCATTGCATAAAAAATTGTAATTACATGCCCCTGTTAAACAGGGGCTGAAAAATTGGGCCTTAGCCACTGGTGGCGGCACCCAGAAACACAAATGTTCTTCCAAGCTATCATCATCAATCGGATCATTGAGGAGGAGGAGGATAGTCAGTCAACATAACAGGACAGTCACTCAGCATCAGCATCAGTCTTGAAGGGATGTGACATTTGAAAATAAATTAGTCTGTTATATCAGCTTCAGGTGTTTGGTAGCTGGTGGTGATCCAAGACTGGTTCATCTTTATGAAGGTCAGTCGATCAACTGAGTCGGTGGACAGGCGCACCCTGTGATCCGTGACAAATCCTCCAGCAGCACTGAATGTGCGTTCTGAAAGAACGCTGGATGCAGGACAGGCCAGTAGCTCAATTGCATACTGTGCAAGCTCTGGCCAGTGATCCATCCTCAAGACCCAGTAAGCCAGAGGATTTTCGGTGGGGAAGGTGTCCAAGTCTGACCTTGCCCCTAGGTATTCCTGCACCATGTATATCAGACGCTGGCGATGGTTGCTGGAACCGATCATACCTTGGGGCTGCGGACTAAAGAATTGTCTGAACGCATCGGTCAGACGGCCACCTTCCCCACAGCTCCTTCTTTGACTGACCGAAGCCTCAGCAACTCGTTGTCCAGGACCAGGAGTTTGTAACCTCCCAGTCTCTGGGAACGCGTTGCACAGACCTTTCTGCAAGGCCTCCCGGAGTTGTCTCATCCTCTGCTCCCTCTGCGACGGTAAGATAAGGTCCGCAACCTTACCCTTGTACCGTGGATCAAGGAGAGTGGCCAGCCAGTAATGGTCCCTCTCCTTGATCCAAAGAATACGAGGATCCTTCCGCAGACTTTGCAGGATCAGGGAGGCCATGCAGAGTAGGTTAGCTGAGGCATTCGGTCCGGAGTCCTCTGGTTCACTAAGGACAACTTGATCCGCAGCCACCTCTTCCCAGCCACGTACAAGTCCATGGGTTTCTTGGGACTGTAAATCATCCCTAAAAGACTGCTGCTGATGATGCTGAGTGCCAGGCTCCACCTCCATGCTGACACAATCCTCCTCCTCCTCCTCCTCCTCTGCGATGGGTGGGACAGAAGGAACACTGTCTGGGTAAAGGGGGCCTTGAGAGGCAAGGAAGTCCTCCTCTTCCTGCCTCTGTTCTGCCTCAAGTGCCCTGTCCATTATTCCATGCAGCGTATGTTCCAACAGGTGGACAAGAGGTACAGTGTCACTGATGCATGCACTGTCACTGCTCACCATCCTCGTCCCTGATCATGCCCCACTGGCGTGGTGAAAAAAACCCGAGCTCCCCTGACCCTGTCCTGGTGCCGTAGTCGCACAGGTACTCATTGATGGCCCTCTGCTGCGTGTGCAGCCGCGGTTCTTGGGCAGGTTCAACTCCTTTTGCAGCTCAGCCAGGCGAGCACTGGCATTATAAGATCTGCGGAAATGCACACAGACTTTCCTGGCCTGCCTCAGGACATCCTGTAAGCCCGGGTACCTGCCCAAGAACCGCTGCACCACCAGGTTAAGGACGTGAGCCACACAGGGCACATGGGTCAGTTGTCCCTGTCGGAGGGCGGAGAGGAGGTTGGTGCCATTGTCGCAAACCACCATTCCTGGCTTAAGCTGGTGTGGCGTCAACCACCTCTCGCCCTGCCCCTGCAGAGCAGACAGAACCTCTGCCCCAGTGTGGCTCCTGTCCCCCAAACACACCAGCGCAAGCACGGCATGGCATCTTTTTGCCTGCGTACTTGCGTAGCCCCTTGAACGCCTACGGAGCACCGCTGGTTCCGAGGACAAAGCACAGGAAGAGGCCACGGAGGAAGAAGAAGAGGAGGGGGTGGAGGAGAGAGGTGTGTCACAACCAGTAGTAGCATTTTGGAGGTGTGGCGGCGGAACAACCTCCAACACTACTGCACCTTGTCCTGCATCCTTCCCAGCTGCCAAAAGAGTGACCCAATGGGCCGTGAAAGAAAGGTAGCGTCCCTGTCCATGCCTGCTGGACCATGAGTCAGCGGTAATATGAACCTTACCGCTGACCGCCCTGTCCAGCGAGGCCAAGACATTGCCTTCCATATGCCAGTAGAGAGCCGGAATCGCCTTCCGTGAGAAAAAGTGGCGTTTGGGAACCTGCCACTGAGGAACCGCACATTGCACAAACTCACGGAAGGGGGCCGAGTCTACCAACTGAAAAGGCAGCAGTTGAAGTGCTAGCAATTTAGCCAAGCTAGCATTCAACCGCTGGGCATGTGAATGGCTGGGAGTGAACTTCTTTCGACGGTCCAGCAGCTGGGGCAGGGAAATTTGCCTGCTAGAATCATACATCGGTGTACTGCTAGCAGAGTGCCTGCAAGTACTTGGCTGTGACACACCTAATTCTACACCTTCATTCCTCTCAGTGCAGGTTTCAGAGAGGACTGAAGGTATAGTGGGGTTGGAGATCCCAGCTGATGCGGTGCAAGGAGAGGTCCGCTTTGTTCTTTGGTGTGGGTCTTTAAGGTAGGCTTGCCAATGAGCTGCATGGCAGGTCAACATATGTCAGGTCAAGCATGTGGTGCCCAAGCGGCTGATGTTTTGGCCACGCGATATACACTTGAGACATATGTTGCAAACAGCAGCTGTGCGATCTGATGCACTCGACTCAAAAAAGGCCCACACCAAAGAACTTTTTGAATAACGGGCAGAGGCAGCGCCCTGCACAGGCGGAGCTCTGCGGTGTGATTCCGTCGATGTGCTGCCCTTACGCTGGCCCCCCGAGGGCATCCTGCCTCGTTGGAGATGTGCTTCCTCCTCATCCTCCTCCTCCTCCTCTCTCCTATTAGGCACCCACGTGGAGTCAGTGACCTCATCATCCCCTCCCTCCTCATCACTGGAGCCAATCTGGCAGTATGCTGCAGCTGCTGGAACATGACTGCCAGATTGGTGCCCTTCTTGAGCATCCCCTCTCTCTGCTTTCACGCTACTGCCTTCCTCTAGCTGGGTATCATCATCAGACCCTTTGAAACGCTGGGCATCCTCCTTGAGCATGTACCCAACACTGTGCTCAAGCAGTTCGGGGGACTCCTCAGGAGGACATGGTGGGTCTAGGGAAGGAGTGACTGATGATGACATTGATACCAGGGAAGAGGACGCTTTGGCAGCTGCTTTGCCAGTACCCTGAGCCTGGGTGAGAGAGGATGAGGAGGATGAGGAGGGCTTGGTCATCCACTCTACCAAGTCTTCGGCATGATGCGGCTCAACTCATCCAGCTGCTGAAAAGAAGGACAAGCGTGTCCCATGGCCACGTGCTGATGGCGATGCACTGCGTCCACGACTAGCACTGTTGTCTCTAGACACAGAGCCTGCTTGCCCTCTTTTATTGGCTCCTGACTGTCTGCCTCTCCTTGTTTGCCTTCCAGACATTCTAATGGCCTGCAGGGAGATGGGAAAACCAGCAATAAGGCCTAGCTTCAGGAGTATATTTTGCAGAAAGCACACTACGCCCGCTGTAAGTGCTGCAAATGCCTGTTGGTGTAACACACCAGGAAAACACAGCAATACGGGCTAGCTTCAGGTGTATATTTTGCAGTAATCATATTACGCCTGCTGTAAGTGCTGCAAATGCCTGTTGGTGTAACACACCAGGAAAACACAGCAATACGGGCTAGCTTCAGGTGTATATTTTGCAGGAATCATATTACGCCTGCTGTAAGTGCTGCAAATGCCTGTTGGTGTAACACACTAGGAAAACACAGCAATAAGGCCTAGTTTCAGGAGTATATTTTGCAGGAATCAAACTACGCCTGCTGTAAGTGCTGCAAATGCCTGTTGGTGTAGCACACCAGGAAAACACAGCAATACGGGCTAGCTTCAGGTGTATATTTTGCAGGAATCACACTACGCCTGCTGTAAGTGCTGCAAATGCCTGTTGGTGTAACACACTAGGAAAACACAGCAATAAGGCCTAGCTTCAGGAGTATATTTTGCAGGAATCACACTACGCCTGCTGTAAGTGCTGCAAATGCCTGTTGGTGTAACACACCAGGAAAACACAGCAATACGGGCTAGCTTCAGGTGTATATTTTACAGGAATCACACTATGCCTGCTGTAAGTGCTGCAAATGCCTGTTGGTGTAACACACTAGGAAAACATAGCAATAAGGCCTAGCTTCAGGAGTATATTTTGCAGGAATCACACTACGCCTGCTGTAAGTGCTGCAAATGCCTGTTGGTGTAACACACCAGGAAAACACAGCAATACGGGCTAGCTTCAGGAGTATATTTTTCAGGAATCACACTACGCCTGATGTAAGTGCTGCAAATGCCTGTTGGTGTAACACACTAGGAAAACACAGCAATAAGGCCTAGCTTCAGGAGTATATTTTGCAGGAATCACACTACGCCTGCTGTAAGTGCTGCAAATGCCTGTTGGTGTAACACACCAGGAAAACACAGCAATACGGGCTAGCTTCAGGTGTATATTTTCCAGGAATCACACTACGCCTGCTGTAAGTGCTGCAAATGCCTGTTGGTGTAACACACTAGGAAAACACAGCAATAAGGCCTAGCTTCAGGAGTATATTTTGCAGGAATTACACTACGCCTGCTGTAAGTGCTGCAAATGCCTGTTGGTGTAACACACCAGGAAAACACAGCAATACGGGCTAGCTTCAGGTGTATAATGTGCAGGAGGCACACTCCGCCCGCTGTAACTGCTGCAAATGCCTGTTAGTGTAACACACCAGGAAAACACAGCAATAAGGGCTAGCTTCAGGTGTATACTGTGCAGGAGGCTTAGCAACAATGACACTGACACTGTCCCCTGCCTATCCTTCTCTCTCCCTGCACACAAGGTTTATCAAAGAATATGACACTGACACTCTCCCTGCCTATCCTTCTCTCCCCCTGCACACAAGGTTTAGTAAAGAATATGACACTGACACTGTCCCCTGCCTATCCTTCTCTCTCCCTGCACACAAGGTTTATCAAATAATATGACACTGACACTCTCCCTGCCTATCCTTCTCTCTCCCTGCACACAAGGTTTAGCAAAGAATATGACACTGACAGTGTCCCCTGCCTATCCTTCTCTCTCCCTGCACACAAGGTTTAGCAAAGAATATGACACTGACACTCTCCCTGCCTATCCTTCTCTCTCCATGCACACAAGAATAGCACAAAGAATATCACACTGTCCCTGCCTATCCTTCTCTTTCCCTGCGCCGGAACACACTACACAAGGCCGCCGCGCTGGCGGCCTTTTATAGTGTGGGGCGCGTGCTAAACCCCCTGAGCTATAATTGGCCACAGGCATCCTGCCTGTGGCCAATTATGGCTCTCCTAGCTGCCGGCGCTGTGATTGGCCAAGCATGCGATGTCACAGTGCATGCTTGGCCAATCACAGCGCCGGGATTGCACTGCGATGGCGCAGTGTATTGTGGGCTGTTCGCGTCACTCGAATTTGGCGCGAACATCCCAAATCGTTCGATGTTCGCCCAACGATCGAACAGCCAATGTTCGAGTCGAACGTATGTTCGACTCGAACACCGAGCTCATCCCTATTAGAAAGGGTTTGAAAGATTCAAGCCATGAACTTAGAAGAGAGTGGGGTAATCCCACAGATCTCTGTAGGATCTCACAGGCCTCCTGCTGCTCAGCATAAGGTTATCAAGACACATAAAATGTACTGTTTTATAAACCCATACGTTATCTCTTAACAGCCTTTTCATTCTGAGAGCTTCAGAATAAATCAACATTGTACAATTCTAGTACATGAAATACTAAGAAAGTAGTTTATGCCCTGGTATGCCACTGAAACTGGTAGGGTAGCCTACCTAAAAGTAATATTTTAGTTAAAGCTGAGTGAGTCCTTGGCTCATTATGTGTGTAGCACCCTGATGTCTAGGCAGGGTTGCTTCTAAGTTTACCTGCCAGGTGTATTTGCCTTGGCCAATTAGGGATCCATTGAGTTCACCTTAAGTCTGGAATTGCTGCACTTCTCTCTTTTGCCTCTAGGTGGCCAGGTATCTAGTGACATTAGATAAGACAAGGGAAAAGCAAGGACAGATTAGGAGTATATGGGGTATCTCAACCAATGGGCAGGGGTTTTCTTAAATCCCTTGGCCTGCTGGAAGAACCTATATATTTGGGTGGGGTCAGGGGATCGGGTTTCTCTGCTGTGTGTTGTGCTGCCCAGGCTGCTAGGCTGGAGTTTGGGCCTATGTCAGGGACATCTGGCTGCTAGGCTGTGTGAGGGCCTATCCAGAAACAAGAGAGCAGCGCAGGGTTGGGATTGCGGCTTGCAGTCCAACCAGAAGTGACGATTCTGCCAGCCGGAGAACCTGTCGTGGTCGGAGGTAGAGGGGAAGCTGTCACCACTAAGGGACCAACCACCTTATTACCAGGGACCACAGTGAGTAGCTGAAGCAAGTACCAGAGCAGTATTCTCACCAACCGGGGACGGTGAAGACTCAGGAAACTTCAGCAGGTGCCAAGCCAGGGACCCAGCCAGTGGGGTGACGCTTGAGGAGTATCTAGAGTGTGAATCCAGGGACCCAGCAGGGAAGCGGGGGTGACACTTGAGGAAGATACTAAGTAAGACGATTGGAAGAGCTCATGGGGTTCAGTGGCAGTGAACCAGCAAGTCCAGTGAGAGAGACTGAGAGCTCGGTGGGCTGAGGATCTACAAGAAGTGATTGTAGAGGAAGTAAAGGAGTTCATTACAACTTGTGTTAGGAACTGTTATAAGACTGTTGCCATAGGAGACAGCACTTCTACACATGCAGATGTGGTGTCTTGCTGGATGCCTTTCCCTGCATGCCTGTCTACATGTAGAAGTCTTGGAGTTTGCCAATTAACATTGCTACTACTGTCCTGGCCCCACCGTCGTGTTCAAGAGAAAATAAATCTCTTTGCATTCAAGAAGTGTCTGGCGCCCATGAATCTACCTTGCATTACACCCTCTATGCCTTGCAACCCACCCTATACAGAAGGATGTCAGCTGTCCCTGGCTCTGGAGGTTCTCATTAGACCAAATGAGGCCTGGGACCTTGCTACATGTGCCTCAGATACAACAACAACCATGGAACATACTCTTTTTCTTGCCATCTGGGAGTTTTGGGTGTTCCCAGTTCCCACCTCTGTGTCCCCCAGCTCCTCCTGTTGTATTCTCGGTAACATCAAATATATACAAATCCAGCAACCCATTATATGAAGCCAAGAACTCTTGTGCATTCTTCTTAACAATGATAAAATTGGACAATGACGTTTATCTAGCTAGGTCTATAAAGCTGTCACAAAAAAATTATTAAAAGCTGGCATAGATGTAACAGTGCTATTGGCATGCATTACTTAAGCCTCGTACACACAATCTGATTGTTGGCCAACTGAGCATCTGATTTTTGTCCAAAGGGCGTGTGCCTAGATTTTGTCTTGCATACCAACGGTACACAATTTTCGGCCAACAAACACCAACGTAGTGACGTACTACGAGGGATTTCAGCTCTTGAGCGCCACCCTTTGGGCCCCTTCTGCTAATTTTGTGTTTGGTGAGCATTGATTCCGAGCATGTGTGTGTACTTTCGACTTTTGTGTGACGGACTTGTGTACTGACGATATTGTCAGAAGGAGCGTACTAACGGTCAGATTTTAGGACAACAGTCTGTCAACAGACAATCCCCTGCCAACAATCGGATCGTGTGTACGAGGCTTAAGGGTAATACAAATGAGGCTTACATTTCACCATGAAAATGTTTTCTTTTAAACTTTTACTTTACCAACAGCCTGCATATGCACCCTAACTCGACATCAGAGCACTCTGTGCAATATGTTAATCAATGCACATACACAGCTAACCTCCCATGGTCCTCTCACTGAGTGTGGAGCCAAAGGCTTCAAAGCTCACTTAACTTCAAAAGATCTAAAGGAATACTGACAATGCATTTATCCTTTGCATACATCCAGGATAGTGTAAAAGAACAGTACACTTAACTGAGATTGGTGTAGTTTTAATTTGAGAATTTGTACAATAAGCAATATACCTGCTTAGTTTTAGATTATTTTAATTAGGTTTGACTACACAAGAATAAGCAGAGAATCAACAATGAGGCAGCATGGTGGCTAACCAGTAGTCACACCTGCCTTTTATGGACTGGGGGTTCTAAATTCAGATATCACCAGGGACATTGTGTGCATTCAATTTGCATGTTCTTCCTATGGTTCTGTGGGTTTTTTCTGTCTGTTGTGGTTTTCCTTCCAGCACCCAATAACATTATTGTAGGTTAATTGATGGTCTGAAGATTACTATTCATACAGTGTGTCTGTAAAACTATATGAAACTGAGAGTTCCTTAGAGGAATAGCCTGATGTGTTGTAATATATGTAATCCTTAAGGCTTTGCCTAAAGCCGGCCATAGACAGTTCAAATTGCTAGCTATAGACGACTCCCTGCCGTTGCCGGGAGAACGCTGACTGTGTTGATGTATGATCTATCTATGGCCGGCTTTATGCTTCATTCAATCAAAAAAATATAGTAAATAAAATAAACAATATTTTGCTATTTGTACAGCTGCCCAAACCTAAGCATACCATAGACGGTTAAAATCTCAGCTGGTTCAACAGGGACCGACGAAGATTTGAACCATGCATGGGCAGGCTGATTGTACCCAAGTTAATCGTTCAATCAACTTGGGCACAACCTGCTTTCCGGATTTTTCATGTGAATATTGCCAGCGGCTATAGCGAAAGCAATAATCACTGTGTGTTGTCCTGGCTGTGGTTGGGAGAAAGAAAATCACTCCATCTATGGGTGGCTTTAGACAGACCGGCCACCTGGTAAAATCAATCCCAGGTATAGACATCTCAACAAACAAAGCCATGCACAGTGATAACTACTTATCTTGACCCCCCTCCCCCAAATATCTGGATCATACAGGGGACAATAAAAGTGGTTGTAAGTGATCTATATTCTCTATTTCATCTTGGCCATTCAATATTAGAGCAATCTACATAAATTCTTGTAACTGTATGTGCATTTAAGTTAGAAATAGAATAAAGCTTGTTGTAACATACTATCATTATAGTTATATCTTAGTATTACCATTTAATACAATGCAAAAAGATGCTTACCAGATAGTTATGTGATCATTCTGAGGTTCAGTTTCTAAAATTGTGAAGTTTATGTGTATTCCAAATCCTACTGGAACAGTAACGATCCAGGAACAGTCCTGAGAGTTTGGGTACTGATTAGGGAAGCCAGGGGAATAGATGGAGCCATTGAATGCTGTGACATTTCCTCCACACGGTACTATTCGTGACATGCGAGAGCAGTCAAAAAAAATCCAATGTTAATCAAAGAAAGACATTTATTCAACTGAAAAATCCTATATGTGTGCATATATATATATATACAGTTGTGTGAAAAAGTATTTGCCCCCTTTCTGATTTTTTATTTTTTGCATATTTGTCACACTCAAATGACTCAAATTTTATTATTACACAAAGATAACCTGAGTCAATACAAAATGCAGTTTTTAAATAATAGTGTAGCGGGGTATTCCCCTATATTGGGAAGAAACTACATTACCCATAACCCCATTCTTTAGATGTTCCATCGCAGAGACTCATGGGAGGGGTTATAAAAGGAGGAGGCGAGGCCGGGCTCGGCCTCTTTGGGGACACGAGACTTCACAGACGGATCCTCCTGTGCGGATGTGTCGGAGTGCAAGGCCTGAAGCCTGAGGCCTTGCTCTGCACCAAAGAGCCTTCCACCCTCCCCTCTGCGAGCCTGGGTGGCATCTGACTTTGTGAGCTACAGCCTTGTCGGATCGGGGGCCTGATCGTTGGAGAGATCGAGTGTGTGTGACATGGCTGGTGGAGGTTTCCCAGACTGGATCCGTAGTCCGGCGGGTGAGAGGGCGTAAGCCCAGCTAAGATACTGTTACTGTATATAGGCCTATAGACTGCCGTGGCCTACAAGTTATTTTCATACCCCTTGGATTACAAAGTTATACTCTGTTTAAAGTGCACCACCATTACAGACCTGCCGGTGAAGAAAGAAGGACTAAGCTAAATATTAGAACCAGGCCTGGTGGGGATTCTAGCGTGTTTGATTACTGCGCCATAGGCACTTAGTTAACGGTCACCCGTATGGCGCACCTGTAGCGTGTGTTACTATATAGTGTGTTAGAGTGGCAGGACGCTGCCCTTAGGAGTGATTATCTTGAACTGTGATTACTGTTACCCCTTTATCCATATTGAGAAAAATGAGTAAAACACTTTACCTATTACAATTCATTACTGTGTCCTTGCTTAGTTATTCTATTGCATAGGACATATCATTGATTGTTAGTACTAGCTGTGCCAGAAGGGGGTAGAGCCTATTGCCGGGGGTTGGCGGAGCTGCACTCAGGGCCCAAATCGAATTCTGCGGCCTCCTTAGTTGGAGGTATCGCTACACGTGGGGGTTCTCGTCCGGGATCCTGATGCAGCAAGCGAACGCCAGAAGTGCCGGCATGGACCCCATGGATCCAAGAGCGGTAGAAGAGTGGTGCAAAGCCGCTAATACAGAGCCAAAACAGTCGATAGCCATTAGCCTTCCTGGCGAGAAATGGTCAAGTGAGACGGTAGAGGAACTGATGAGTTCAGTGTCCCCAGATCACACACCGTGGGTGATAGACATGAAGACAGACCCAAACATCTCATATCAATACGCATTAGTGGAATATTGGGACGGGATGCCAGAGGCTTGTAAGCACAAGTGTCTGCGGACGCCAGACAACAGAACATTTAGGCTGGCGCACGCAATAACTGTAGAAAGGGAACCATCCCCTACGGGATCGCCACAGGCTGCGGCCCGAACTCCACCTGAAAGAGAAGACAGGGCGACACCCCCGGTGGCACCTGCACCGGCCACTGCTATATCACCAGAACTGATAAATGCAATAGGGGATTTGCTAGCCAAATGTCAGAAGACAAGTACGGTGCATGTGGAAACTAGCTACCGGAGACTAAAAATATTCTCAGGGAAGCTCCCTGTCCCGGCAGGGGAAGAAGATTTTGATACCTGGGTGGAGCAGGCATTACAGGCGGTGGAGGCATGGGAGGTGCCTGAAGCACAGAAGAGGCAGCGAGTGTTAGAAAGCCTTAAAGGTGCAGCAGCAGAAGCAGTGAAAAGTTTCCGGTTTGGGAATGCAGGGTGCACGGCGCAGGATTGTCTAGCTATGCTGCAGGAAGAGTTTGGTCAATTAGACAAGGTGACAGAGACGGTCTACCAGTTTGAACACACTTTCCAAAAACCGGAGGAGAAACTTTCCGAGTATGTCAGAAGGCTAAACAGGCTGCTGTGCAAGATTGTGTTAAAGAAAGGGATGAAGCCCCAAGATGCCGATGGGGCAAGAATGAAGCAAGTCTTAAAGGGAGCGCTACGCTCCGATCCAGTCTGGCTGCACCTGAAAACCTTGGGAGGAGGAATGTTGCTGACTTATGCTGATTTAATAAAAATTATCAGAGATGAGGAGGCGCTGCAACAGGACCAGCAGAAGGATAAGACAAATGTTGTACCCGCACAGGTGCTGGTCAATCCAGTAATGACCCCTGAAAGAGAGGCGGAGATAGACACCCTAAAAACTCAGATGTCCAAGGTGTTAGAGATATTGACCTCTCTGATAGCAAAAGACACAGAGTGTCCCAAGAAGAAGGAAAGTCCAAGGAAGGAATTGTTCCCGATTGCCTCAGCACCCGAACCTTTACAAGAATGGGGAGATATAGTCTGCTTCAACTGTGGGGGAGTTGGCCACATTGCAGCCACATGTTCTAGTCCGAAGAAGAAGAGACCAGACAACCGCAAGCCGGCGGGAAACTTCAGAGGGCCCCGGTGAAGGAGTCAACCGGGTGCCCACCATCTTCAGTAAACTCCAAGCTGAATGCGAAGAAAAACAAAAAAAGAGATAGAACACCAAAGGGGAAACGCAATACCCCTCAACAAAGCTATACTCCAAGAAGAAGGGGGGAGACCCCTCAGGAGAGGCACGGCACCCCCCAAAGGGGGTGCCCACCCAAGAAAAATAATAGTACCCCTCAGCGGGTTCCTACACCCATTAAAAGGAGGGAAGTCAGTGCATACCAGGCTCAAGAAAGCTTCAAGTCCAAAGGGAATAGGACAAGAGAGAGTCCAAAGGGAAAAGGTCAGAAGAAGGCGGCTCCTGCCGGACCATATCCAGAGAAGCTGGTAGGCCCATCCCCTATAGTGCCCATTCAAGTGGAGGGAGTCTACACCAGGGGCCTCCTGGATACCGGGGCACAAGTGACCTTACTATACCGGGACTTCTACGACAGGCACCTGAGTCATCTGCCTATCCAGAAGATAGAAGAGCTGGAAATATGGGGAATTGGAACCCAGAGTTTCCCTTACGACGGCTACCTTCCCATCAAAATGACCTTTGACCCATCCGTGGCTGGGAAGGCCGAAGTGTTTGACACCCTGGCAGTTGTGTGCCCTAGGCCGCCTGGAGCCAACAAGAATTCCCTTATAATAGGGACAAACACGGACCTGGTCCGAAGACTCCTGACCCCTCTCGTGACAGAAGAAAGACAAGCAGCTACCAAGATCCATCCCATGCTGAAGACAGCCTACCAACGGCTGGTCCAAGAGCGGGAGACCCCTGGAGAGGAGATAGGGAAGGTGTGGAGACTTGGAAGAGAAGGGGTAGTGTTGCAGCCCGGTGAAGTAACCTGTCTCAGGGCCACTGTGAAGCTTACTTGGGAGCAGCCTGGTCCCTTTGTCATGCTGGAGTCAGACCCAAGGGGTGAGTCCTCAGGCCTGGAGGTGATACCGGAAGTGATTCCGCTGAAGGTCCTGAAGAAGGCCCATTACAGAGTTCCAGTGAGTGTTAGGAATATTACCAAAGACCCCATGGAAATCCCAGCCAGAATGTTGCTAGGCCAGGTGAGCCCGGCGGCCCCTGTTACCCTGTCAGAAGTGAAGAGGACAGGTGAAGAAGGGGATGTTTGGGAGAAGCTGACCATGGAAAACCCGAATCTGTCCAGGGCTTGGAAAGAGAGAGCCAAGGCCCAGTTGAATAGATGGGAGAAGATCTTCTCTAAGGATGAGTTTGATGTGGGGTGTGCAAGGAGTGCCACCCATCGGATCCGCCTCCAGGAAGATAAGCCCTTCCGAGAGAGGGTCAGGCGGGTCCCGCTAGCAGATCTGGAGGATCTGAGGGAACAACTTGCAGAACTCAAGAGGACTGGTGTGATACGGGAGTCCAGAAGCCCCTATGCCTCTCCCATAGTGGTGGTCCGAAAGAAGAATGGATCATTGAGGCTCTGTATCGACTACAGGACTCTCAACAGGAGAACCATACCTGACCAATACACCACTCCGAGGATAGAGGATGCCCTACAGAGCTTGTCTGGAGCCAAATGGTTCAGCGTTATGGATCTCAAGAGTGGGTACTATCAGATTCCGATGCACCCAACAGACAAGGAGAAGACAGCTTTCATAACCCCAGTGGGGTTCTTTGAATTCGACCGGATGCCCCAAGGTCTGTCTGGAGCCCCAGCTACTTTCCAACGCCTCATGGAGAAGACAGTAGGGGACATGAACTTGATCAAAGTCCTTGTATACCTGGACGATGTCATTGTCTTTGGGAGAACCTTGGAGGAACATGAAGAGAGGCTGGAAAAAGTGTTGAGAAGACTCAGTGAGGAAGGACTTAAGCTTTCGCCTGAGAAGTGTCGGTTCTACCAGTCTTCTGTGAACTATCTGGGGCACATAGTGTCTGAAGAAGGGGTGGCCACAGACCCTGAGAAATTGGAGGCAGTTACCTCCTGGCCACGGCCCACCACAGTAACAGAACTCAGATCCTTCTTGGGCTTCTGCTCCTACTACAGGAGGTTTGTGGAGGGATTTGCCCGAATTGCTAGACCATTGAATGAGTTGCTCAAGACTGAAGGAGAAGAGGATGGCTCGGGGCCCAGGAGGCCAGGAGAGTCCATCAGAGATCAGTGGAATCAGAAGTGTGAAGAGGCTTTCCAGGAATTGAAGAGGAGCCTGACCACTGCACCAGTCTTGGCCTACGCAGACCCAACCAAACCCTATGAACTGCACGTGGATGCTAGTCATGACGGTCTGGGAGGAGTACTTTACCAAGAACATGAGGGGCAATTGCGGCCTGTTGCCTATGTGAGTAGGAGCCTGACCCCCTCTGAGAAGAACTACCCCACTCACAAGCTGGAGTTCCTGGCCCTCAAGTGGGCGGTAGTAGACAAGCTCAAAGACTATCTGTATGGAGCAGAGTTCACTGTGAAGACCGACAACAACCCCCTTACCTACCTGTTCACCACGGCCAAGCTGGATGCCACTGGACACAGGTGGCTGGCTGCACTGTCTGGATTCAACTTCAGCCTTAAGTATAGACCAGGAGTGGAGAATCGAGACGCAGACGCTCTGTCCAGAAGATCTCATTCCCCGACCATTGAAATAGAAGATTGGACCCAAGTGGCACCGGACGGGGTGCGGGCCCTTTGTCAAGGAGCTGAATTCCAAGCCCGAGGAGGCTCCAGAGCAGAGGAAATAGGAGTAACCACGGTGGGAGTCCCCAAACACTACTGTGGAGTAGCTCAATTGAAAGAGGACAACCTACCAAGACTGTCCAAGAAGGAATTGAGGTGTGACCAATTGGAAGACCCCATGGGGAGATTGGTCCTGGAGGCCTTGAAAAATCAGGATCCAAACATACTCATGCGTCAACCTTCAAAAGAAGCTCGCCTGCTGAGGAAGGAGTGGGATAGGTTGCAGTTACATCAGGGAGTGGTCTACTGAAGGGGCCCCTCTGATGACTCAGAAGATAAGTGGCAGTTGTTCCTCCCAGAGAAACATCGGGAGACTGTTCTGATTGCCTTGCATGACAATCATGGCCACCTAGGGGCTGAAAGGACCTTTCAACTTGTCAGAAATCGGTTCTATTGGCCCTGCATGAGGGCAGAGGTAGAGGAGTACTGCCACTCATGTGCGCGATGCATCCAGAGGAAGACTTTGCCCCATCAAGCTGCCCCAATGGGCCATCTACAGAGCCAAGGGCCCATGGACCTGGTGTGCATTGACTTTCTCTGCCTCGAACCCGACCTGAGTGGACTAGGAAATGTTCTGGTGATAACCGACCATTTCACCCGGTATGCCCAGGCTTTCCCCACCAAAGATCAGAAGGCCTCCACCGTGGCCAAGGTACTTATGGAGAAGTACTTTGTCCATTATGGGCTGCCACAGAGACTCCATTCAGACCAAGGGAGGGACTTCGAGAGTAAGCTGATCCGGAAGCTCTTGGATTCTTTGGGAATTAAGAAGACTCGAACTACACCTTACCATCCTCAGGGAGATGCTCAGCCGGAAAGGTTCAACCGAACCTTGCTCAACATGTTGGGGACTCTGGAAAGCGAGAAAAAGCAACATTGGAGCAAACACATAGCAGCCATAGTACATGCTTACAACTGCACCATCAGTGATGCTACAGGCTATTCCCCATATCGACTCATGTTTGGGAGAGAAGCGAGACTACCGGTGGACCTGGCTTTTGGCACCTCACTGGACCATTCCTCAGCCACATCCCACAAAGGATATGTGGACAGGCTCAGACACAGCCTGAAAGTAGCATATGAACAAGCTCAAGCGGCCTCAGATCAAAGGGGAGCTCGGAATAAAAGAAATTTCGACTTGAAGGTCCGGGTACAAGACCTACAGCCCGGGGATCGAGTACTGTTGCGCAATCTGGGAGTCCCCGGAAAGCACAAACTTGCAGACAGATGGAGATCTGAACCCTATGTCATCTGCAGGAAGTTGCCGGGCCTACCTGTCTACAAGGTGAAGCCAGAGGGAAAGGTAGGCCCACTGAAGACATGGCATCGAAACCACCTGCTCCCACTTGCGGAGGCAGTTAGAATACCTTCCGTGGGAGACTCCCCTGCACCGGCCTCTATCTTGGATACTCCTAGGCCGCACACTCGGTCACAGACCTCCCGAGCTGGAAATGGAGAAGCCTCCCAACTTAGCGGAGATGAAGAAGGAGAGCTTGATTGGCTGTGGTCTTCCCCAACTCCAGGAACTTCTATCATAGATCTTCCAGTCACCCAAGATACCACAGATGAAACACTGAACCCAGAGGCTACAGAGTTCATCCCTTTCAGTCCTTCAGCAGATTACTGGGAAGATGCCCATGATAGTTGCTCCGAGGAAGAGGAGCCTGTGATGCCAGAGCCAGAGATTCCAGGAGAGCAAAGAGCTCGAAGAGTCATTCGACCTCCTAAGAAGCTGACCTACCCCCAGATGTGGAACAGTTCGGAAGACTCTGTGGTCACTGCTAGGAGAAATGCTGAGATTCCGGATCCCTCCACTGTCCATTTGGTGGAGGGCAACCCCAGCTCACTCTCTGGCACAGTTAGGCAGGCCACCCACGATAATGTGACCTGTGGGCAAGGGAATTCAACCCCTCAGTTATGGTGGGAATCCCCTATCCCAACATCGTTTTCAGAATGGTCCAATGTTATATATAGTTGTTGCTAAAATTTATCTTTGGGGACCAAAGAGTTTAAGTGGGGGGAGTGTGTAGCGGAGTATTCCCCTATATTGGGAAGAAACTACATTACCCATAACCCCATTCTTTAGATGTTCCATCGCAGAGACTCATGGGAGGGGTTATAAAAGGAGGAGGCGAGGCCGGGCTCGGCCTCTTTGGGGACACGAGACTTCACAGATGGATCCTCCTGTGCGGATGTGTCGGAGTGCAAGGCCTGAAGCCTGAGGCCTTGCTCTGCACCAAAGAGCCTTCCACCCTCCCCTCTGCGAGCCTGGGTGGCATCTGACTTTGTGAGCTACAGCCTTGTCGGATCGGGGGCCTGATCGTTGGAGAGATCGAGTGTGTGTGACACGGCTGGTGGAGGTTTCCCAGACTGGATCCGTAGTCCAGCGGGTGAGAGGGCGTAAGCCCAGCTAAGATACTGTTACTGTATATAGGCCTATAGACTGCCGTGGCCTACAAGTTATTTTCATACCCCTTGGATTACAAAGTTATACTCTGTTTAAAGTGCACCACCATTACAGACCTGCCGGTGAAGAAAGAAGGACTAAGCTAAATATTAGAACCAGGCCTGGTGGGGATTCTAGCGTGTTTGATTACTGCGCCATAGGGCACTTAGTTAACGGTCACCCGTATGGCGCACCTGTAGCGTGTGTTACTATATAGTGTGTTAGAGTGGCAGGACGCTGCCCTTAGGAGTGATTATCTTGAACTGTGATTACTGTTACCCCTTTATCCATATTGAGAAAAATGAGTAAAACACTTTACCTATTACAATTCATTACTGTGTCCTTGCTTAGTTATTCTATTGCATAGGACATATCATTGATTGTTAGTACTAGCTGTGCCAGAAGGGGGTAGAGCCTATTGCCGGGGGTTGGCGGAGCTGCACTCAGGGCCCAAATCTAATTCTGCGGCCTCCTTAGTTGGAGGTATCGCTACAATACTTTCATTAATTAAGGCAAAAAAGCTGTCCAAACCTTTCTGGCTTTATGTGAAAAAGTAATTGCCCCCTAAACCTAATAACTAGTTGTGCCACCCTTGACGGCAACAACTGCAATCAAGCATTTGCGATAACTGGCAATGAGTCTTTCACATTGTTGTGGAGCAATTTTGCCCCACTCTCCTTTGCAGAATTTTTTTAATTCAGCCACATTGGAGGGTTTTCCAGCATGAACGGCCTGTGTAAGGTCATGATACAGCATCTCAATTGGATTTAAGTCCGGACTTTGACTAGGCCACACCAAAACCAAAATTTTGCTTTGTTTGAACCATTTGGAGGTGGACTTGCTGTTGTGTTTCGGATCATTGTTCTGCTGCATAACCCAAGTGCACTTGAGCTTGAGGTCACGAACTGATGGCTAGACATTCTCCTTTAGGATTTTCTGGTAGAGCTCAGAATTCTTGGTTCCATTAATTATGGTAAGTCATCCAGGTATTGAAGCTGCAAAGCAGCCCCAGACCACCACGCTACCACCATCATGTCTGACTGTTGGTATGATCTTGTTATGAAATGCTGTATTAGCTTTATTCCACATATAACGGGATGCACACCTTCCAAAAAGTTATATTTTTGTCTCATCAGTCCACAGAATATTTGCCTAAAAGTCTTGGGGATAATCAAAATGTTTTTTGGTAAATGTAAGTGTAGCGGGTATGTACTTTTAAATCTGGCGAGGACACCAGTGATGCATAGTTCCCTGCGGCCCAGCAGGTGGCACTGTCATTTTGGGCCGGGGTTGAACAATCACTGCAGTGCCGTACCCTTTGTGACCTCTCGCAGCGGTTGTACGGCGGGGAACCCGCCGTGCTTGCTGGGTATAAAGGGGGCGGACATCTTCGCCACGAGGGTCGAGTCCCAGGCACCTTCAGCCTGAGGGCTGCTGTGCGGTTGGTGTCCAGGCGGCCTAGGCCTGGACACTTGGAGTTCGTGTTCCACCCCAGACACCTTCAGTCTGGGGTGAGGTGCTCAGCCGGAGGCCTGGGGCCCAGTGCCTTCCGCTGGGTCCCGAGAGGGAGGGATTGTCCTAGGGGGTCCCGGGAGTGGGGCACCCGAATCCAGAGGTGTAA
The DNA here is from genome assembly GCA_029206835.1 of Rana muscosa. Lineage (NCBI taxonomy): Eukaryota > Metazoa > Chordata > Amphibia > Anura > Ranidae > Rana > Rana muscosa. The sequence goes on along the minus strand of CM055117.1, from coordinate 544,093,021 downwards.
GGGACCGGAGGAGGGACTCACCCGAAGACCTGGTGCAGCAGATTGCCAGTGCTGGGTGAACCTCTGGAGACCGCCCGGAGGGATATCTCTTCCGAACAGGGGCCAAGTTCAGAGAGGAAGTTCAGTCAATGTTCTATGACCAGTGGCAGCGGTCCAACGATTCCAATCAGGTCAGTGGCAGAGACCTGCTATTAGGCCTGTGGCAGCGGCCTCAACAGTTCATCCGGTCAGTGGCAGCGACCAAAACTCACGGTCGGTGGCAGAGACCGTGCGCGAGGCCTTTTCGCTAGCAAAGGAATAGGAGAGTTCAGTTGTGCCTGGGCCTACTCGTACCCACACCCCCCTTGTTCATCTGTTATTGGAAGTTCAACTGATTGTGTTCACCGTATTGTACGAGAAATAAAGGAGTGTTGGACTTTTGATTGGTGTGGGGCTCTATTATTGGCAGACACATCTCCACAGAACAACTAAGGCTTTGTATGCAGTGGACAGACCTGGAGGTAATTGATCTAACTCTGCTTAAACCTCATAGACATACGAGGGGAGAGCTTGGCATAGTGTTCCTGCACTCTCCTCTCCCAGGTACCCCTAGACACAAGTCCCTCACATGAGGAAACACAGAGAGGGAGAGTGAGGCTCCGCTACATAAGATTATGTACCCCCATATGTATAAAAAGTGCATGTAGTGCAACAAGTTTGCATGGGTGCAAAGAGATGGTGCAAACTGCAATAGAGCAAAAAAATGTATAAATTAAATCTTAACAGTATTACTAATTGATATTAAAGTGACAGTGCTGCAACTATAAAGATAACCAAAATATTCAGTAATATAAGTATGTAAAAAAGTAAAAATAGATGCGCAACCTAAAATATTGCAACACACAGTGCAAAAAATTATGAAAATATATATATATATATAATATATATATATATATATATATATATATATATATATATATATATATATTTTTATATATATTCTGAAATAAGTGGATTAGAAAGAAAAAAAAGTCCATAGGGAACAACAAAGTCCAATTAAGATGCAAAGGAAAAGTCCAATTAAGATCAGCTCCTAAAGCTTGGTGGTGATCCAGGAAGCAAAGATACAAATGTCCCTCTTTTGTTTCCAAGCTGCAAACACAGGATACTAAAAGTGCAAAGTGGCCGCTTACCAGATAGGTTGGATCTTTATAATGGAGATCTTTTGAGCTCAGTATCAAAAGATATCCTCCTGGTAACAGCAGCGATCTTGTCAACCTTCCATCACTGAATCCACTGGTCAGCTGGGTGTGTGTTTAAAAAAATCCTTCACTGTCTCAGTGCAGGTGGAATGGTTCATGCAGCAATACAAGGGACCATATGTATGAAGAGGAAAGATAAAAAACACTTCATGGTGCAGTACTTTGATAAAAAAGTGTACCCTTTAATCGAATAGCTGGGCAACTGACATCAAACAAGGTTTTAAAGTGTAGTTTAAAAAACAGACAGACATTCACACAGCTGTGGCTCAGGCTAACACAGCTGTGGTGACGTCAGGATCTCTGGCTCCACCCAACGCTGCGTTTCTCCGTATGGGGCGTCTACTGGGAAAGAAGGCTGGATCTGGACGCCACCCACCACACATTAAGTATCTGCAGGAGAGTGACACAGGAAGCCTGAAACGGAACATATCCACCTCTGGGTCACCAGGGTGCATAGATTATACCTCCTCAGTAGGGATGAGCCGAACACCCCCGGGTTCGGTTCGCACCAGAACCTTCGAACGGACCGAAAGTTCGCGCGAATTTTCGAACCCTATTCGTTATAATGGACGCGAACGTTCGAAATCAAAATTGCTAATTACAACGGCCAATATGCATGTTAATGTTATAAAACAGGTTTGGGGACCCGGGTCCTGCCCCAGGGGACATATATCAATGCAAAAAGAAATTTTAAAAACTAAAGTTTTTTCGGGAGCAGTCATTTTAATGATGCATAAAGTGAAAAAAAAAAAGTGAAATTTTCCTTTAAATATGGTACCTGGGGGGTGTCTAAAGTATGCCTGTGAAGTGGCATGTGTTTCCCGTGTTTAGAACTGTCCTTGCACAAAATGACATTTGTAAAGGAAAAAAAGAAGCCATTTAAAACCACTTGCGGCTTTAATGTCATGTCTTGTCCTGGCCGCCATATGGCTGAAAATCCTTGAGAAAAATGGCATGGCTACCCCATCACCCCCCCCCCCCCACCCCAGCCCCTTTGGGTCTTGTATGGATACTAAGGGTGACCCCGCACCCAAAATAAAACCCTATACCTACAACCCTATATACTCTGAACAGCAGTATATAGGTGGTGCAAACAAGACATGGACTGTAGGTTTGTTCTTAAGTAGAATCTGAACAGGTACATTATGAAGTGTAGCTACATCCCAAAAAAATCAATTTTTAAGCTTTTTGGAGAACATAGGGAGGGGTTATCACCCCTGTAACATTTGCTGTCTTTGCACATCTGTTCAGAACATGTCACCTCACTTTCCGTCCCAATGACAAATGTTTTTGGAAAAGTGGGGTTTTAATTGAAACAAGGATTGGTGATAAAGCATCAGTAGAGAGGAGATACCTTTTTCCCAAATTAAATCTAACAGGATAGAATTTTCCTTCCTAGGGGTAGATTTCCTCTCACTTCCTGTTTTCTCTTGCCGTTTGCAAGTAGGAGTCGTTTGTAAGTTGGATGTTTGAAAGTAGGGGCCTGCCGTATATACTCTGCAGAAATTTGCCCTATTAGATGTTGGTGTAGCCACAAGACTGGTGGGCACAGGAATGGGCCCTGCTGTGAGTTAATAGATCAAGATTTGTACTTGCATGCACCTGTTGAACCGGGCAGAAAAATTGGGCCTTTGGTGGTGGTGGTGGTGGTGGTGGACGGTGTTGCCACAAGACTGTAAGCCCTCACAGTTACTCTTGGTGGGTGCAGGAATGGGCCCTGCTGTGAGTTATTAGATCAAGATTTGTAATTGCATGCACCTGTTGAACAGGGCAGAAAAATTGGGCCTTTGGTGGTGGTGGTGGTGGTGGACGGTGTTGCCACAAGACTGTAGGCCCTCATAGTTACTCTTGGTGGGCGCAGGAATGGGCCCTGCTGTGAACTATTAGATCAAGATTTGTAATTACACGCCCCTGTTAAACAGGGGCTGAAAAATTGTGCCTTAGGCATTGGTGCTGATGCCACAACACTGCAACCCCTCACAGATACTGTACTTGGAGCACAGCAGTCACACCTGTTGCGAAGCATCTTTTTAAAAAATTGTAATTACACGCCCCTGTTATACAGGGGCTGAAAAATTGTGCCTTAGGCACTGGTGCTGGTGCCACAACACTGCAACCCCTCACAGATACTGTACTCTGAGCACAGCAATGAGACCTGTTGCAAAGCATTGCCTAAAAATTGTAATTACACGCCCCAACAGGGGCTGAAAAATTGTGCCTTAGGCACTGGTGCTGGTGCCACAACACTGCAACCCCTCACAGATACTGTACTCTGAGCACAGCAGTCACACCTGTTACGAAGCATCTTTTTAAAAAATTGTAATTACACGCCCCTGTTATACAGGGGCTGAAAAATTGTGCCTTAGGCACTGGTGTGGTGGCATGGATCATTGAGGAGGAGGAAGAGGATAGTCAGTGAACATAACAGGACAGTCACTCAGCATCAGCATAGGCAGTCTTGAAGGGATGTGACATTATAAATTATTCCGTTATATCCGCTTCAGGTGTCTGGTAGCTGGTGGTGATCCAAGACTGATTCATTTTTATGAAGGTCAGTCGATCAACCGAGTCGGTGGACAGGCGCACCCTATGATCGGTGACAAATCCTCCAGCAGCACTGAATGTGCGTTCGGAAAGAACGCTGGATGCAGGACAGGCCAGTAGCTCAATTGCATACTGTGCAAGCTCTGGCCAGTGATCCATCCTCAGGACCCAGTAAGCCAGAGGATTTTCGGTGGGAAAGGTGTCCAAGTCTGACCTTGCCCCTAGGTATTCCTGCACCATGTATATCAGACGCTGGCGATGGTTGCTGGAACCGATCATACCTTGGGGCTGCGGACTAAAAAATTGTCTGAACGCATCGGTCAGACGTCCACCTTCCCCACCGCTCCTTCTGCTACTGACCGAAGCCTCAGCAACTTGTCGTCCAGGACCAGGAGTTTGTAACCTCCCAGTTTCTGGGAACGCGTTGCACAGACCTTTCTGCAAGGCCTCCCTGAGATGTCTCATCCTCTGCTCCCTCTGCGACGGCAAGATAAGGTCCGCAACCTTACCCTTGTACCGTGGATCAAGGAGAGTGGCCAGCCAGTAATGGTCACTCTCCTTGATCCGAAGAACACGAGGATCCTTCCGCAGGCTTTGCAGGATCAGGGAGGCCATGCAGCGTAGGTTAGCTGAGGCATTCGGTCCGGAGTCTTCTGGGTCACTGAGGATGACATGATCGCCAGCCACCTCCTCCCAGCCACGTACAAGTCCACTGGTTTGTTGGGACTGTACATCATCCCTAAAAGACTGCTGCTGCTGATGCTGAGTGCCAGGCTCCACCTCCATGCTCACACAATCCTCCTCCTCCTCCTCCTCCTCTTCCTGTGTGATGGGTGGGACAGAAGGAACATTGTCTGGATAAAGGGGGCCTTGAGAGACAAGGAAGTCCTCCTCTTCCTGCCTCTGTTCTGCCTCAAGTGCTCTGTCCATTATCCCACGCAGCGTATGCTCCAACAGGTGGACAAGAGGTACAGTGTCACTGATGCATGCACTGTCACTGCTCACCATCCTCGTGGCCTCCTCAAATGGTGAGAGGACAGTGCATGCATCCCTGATCATGCTCCACTGGCGTGGGGAAAAAAAGCCAAGCTCCCCTGACCCTGTCCTGGTGCCGTAGTCGCAAAGGTACTCATTGATGGCCCTCTGCTGCGTGTGCAGTCGCTGCAGCATGGCCAACGTTGAGTTCCACCTGGTGGGCATGTCACATATTAGGCGGTTCTTGGGCAGGTTCAGCTCCTTTTGCAGCTCAGTCAGCCGAGCACTGGCATTATAAGATCGGCGGAAATGCACACAGACTTTCCTGGCCTGCCTCAGGACATCCTGTAAGCCTGGGAACCTGCCCAAGAACCGCTGCACCACCAGGTTGAGGACGTGAGCCATACAGGGCACATGGGTGAGCTGCCCCTGTCGCAGGGCGGAGAGGAGGTTGGTGCCATTATCAGAAACGACCATTCCTGGCTTAAGCTGGCGTGGCGTCAACCACCTCTCGGCCTGCCCCTGCAGAGCTGCCAGAACCTCTGGCCCAGTGTGGCTCCTGTCCCCCAAACACACCAGCGCAAGCACGGCATGGCATCTTTTTGCCTGCGTACTCGCGTAGCCCCTTGTACGCCTACGGAGCACCGCTGGTTCCGAGGACAGAGCACTCGAAGAGGACATGGAGGAAGAAGAAGAGGAGGGGGTGGAGGAGAGAGGTGTGTCACAACCAGTAGTAGCATTTTGGAGGCGTGGTGGCGGAACAACCTCCAACACTACTGCACCTTGTCCTGCATCCCTCCCAGCTACCAATAGAGTGACCCAATGGGCCGTGAAAGAAAGATAACGTCCCTGTCCATGCCTGCTGGACCATGAGTCAGCGGTAATATGCACCTTACCGCTGACCGCCCTGTCCAGCGAGGCATGGACATTGCCTTCCACATGCCAGTAGAGAGACGGAATCGCCTTCCGTGAGAAAAAGTGGCGTTTGGGAACCTGCCACTGAGGAACCGCACATTGAACAAACTCACGGAAGGGGGCCGAGTCTATCAACTGAAAAGGCAGCAGTTGAAGTGCTAGCAATTTAGCCAAGCTAGCATTCAACCGCTGGGCATGTGGATGGCTGGGAGTATACTTCTTTCGACGGTCCAGCAGCTGGGGCAGGGAAATTTGCCTGCTACAATCGGACGTCGGTGTACTGCAAGTACTTGGTTGTGACACACCTAATTCTACACCTTCAGTCCTCTCAGAGCAGCTTTCAGAGAGGACTGAAGATATAGTGGGGATGGAGATCCCAGCTGATGAGGAGCAAGGAGAGGTCCGCTTTGTTCTTTGGTGTGGGTCTTTTATGTGTGCTTGCCAACGAGCTGCATGGCAGGTCGACATATGTCTGCTCATGCTTGTGGTGCCCAAGCGGCTGATGTTTTGGCCACGCGAGATACGCTTGAGACAAATATTGCAAATAGCAGTGGTGCGATCTGATGCACTCGTCTCAAAAAAGGCCCACACCAAAGAACTTTTGTGATAACGTGCAGAGGCAGCGCCCTGCACAGGCGGAGCTCTGCGGTGTGGTAAAGTTGCTGTGCTGGCCTCTAGCTGGCCTCCAGGGGGCATCCTGCCTCGTTGGACATGTGACGCTGCATCCTCCTCCTCCTCCTCTCTCCCTTCAGGCACCCACGTGGAGTCAGTGACCTCATCATCCCCTCCCTCTTCACCACTAGAGCAAACCTGGCAGTAAGCTGCAGCTGGTGGAACACTACTGCCAGATTGCTGTCCTTCAGCATCCCCTCTCTCTGCGCGCACACTACTGACTTCCTCAAGCTGGGTATCATCATCCGAGCCTTCGAATCGTTGGGCATCCTCCTGGAGCATGTACCCAACACTGTGCTCAAACAGTTCGGGGGACTCCTCAGGAGGACATGGTGGGTCTAGGGAAGGGGTGGCTGATGATGCCATTGAGTACGCGTTGGCAGCTGCTCTGCCAGTACCCTGAGCCTGGGTGAGAGAGGATGAGGAGGATGAGGAGGGCTTGGTCATCCATTCTACCAAGCCTTCGGCATGATGCGGCTCCACATGTCCAGCTGCCGAAAACAAAGACAAGCGTGTCCCATGGCCACGTGCTGATGACGATGCACGACCACGTCCACGGCCAGCACTGTTGTCTCTAGAAACAGAGCCTGCCTGCCCTGTGTTCTTGCCTCGGCACGCTCTGCCTCTCCTTGGCGGTCTTCCAGCCATTGTAGTCGGTAGTGTATATAGTATAAAAAATAGAACTCCTATGTGTGCTCACAACACACTGTAGGTCCTATGGGTGCTGACACTAACACACTATAGGTACTATGTGTGCTGCTGACAAGAAAATATAGGAGCTCTGTTTGCTGCCACTAACACACTAGAAGTCCTATGGGTGCTGCTGAGAAGAAAATATAGGAGCTCTGTTTGCTGCCACTAACACACTAGAAGTCCTATGGGTGCTGCTGAGAAGAAAATATAGGAGCTCTGTGTGATGCCACTAACACACTAGAAGTCCTATGGGTGCTGCTGAGAAGAAAATATAGGAGCTCTGTTTGCTGCCACTAACACACTAGAAGTCCTATGGGTGCTGCTGAGAAGAAAATATAGGAGCTCTGTGTGATGCCACTAACACACTAGAAGTCCTATGGGTGCAGCTGAGAAGAAAATATAGGAGCTCTGTTTGCTGCCACTAACACACTAGAAGTCCTATGGGTGCTGCTGAGAAGAAAATATAGGAGCTCTGTTTGCTGCCACTAACACACTAGAAGTCCTATGGGTGCTGCTGAGAAGAAAATATAGGAGCTCTGTTTGCTGCCACTAACACACTAGAAGTCCTATGGGTGCTGCTGAGAAGAAAATATAGGAGCTCTGTGTGATGCCACTAACACACTAGAAGTCCTATGGGTGCTGCTGAGAAGAAAATATAGGAGCTCTGTTTGCTGCCACTAACACACTAGAAGTCCTATGGGTGCTGCTGAGAAGAAAATATAGGAGCTCTGTTTGCTGCCACTAACACACTAGAAGTCCTATGGGTGCTGCTGAGAAGAAAATATAGGAGCTCTGTTTGCTGCCACTAACACACTAGAAGTCCTATGGGTGCTGCTGAGAAGAAAATATAGGAGCTCTGTTTGCTGCCACTAACACACTAGAAGTCCTATGGGTGCTGCTGAGAAGAAAATATAGGAGCTCTGTTTGCTGCCACTAACACACTAGAAGTCCTATGGGTGCTGCTGAGAAGAAAATATAGGAGCTCTGTGTGATGCCACTAACACACTAGAAGTCCTATGGGTGCTGCTGAGAAGAAAATATAGGAGCTCTGTTTGCTGCCACTAACACACTAGAAGTCCTATGGGTGCTGCTGAGAAGAAAATATAGGAGCTCTGTTTGCTGCCACTAACACACTAGAAGTCCTATGGGTGCTGCTGAGAAGAAAATATAGGAGCTCTGTGTGATGCCACTAACACACTAGAAGTCCTATGGGTGCTGCTGAGATGAAAATATAGGAACTCTGTGTGATGCCACTAACACATTAGAAGTCCTATGGGTGCTGCTGAGAAGAAAATATAGGAGCTCTGTTTGCTGCCACTAACACACTAGAAGTCCTATGGGTGCTGCTGAGAAGAAAATATAGGAGCTCTGTGTGATGCCACTAACACACTAGAAGTCCTATGGGTGCTGCTGAGAAGAAAATATAGGAGCTCTGTTTGCTGCCACTAACACACTAGAAGTCCTATGGGTGCTGCTGAGAAGAAAATATAGGAGCTCTGTTTGCTGCCACTAACACACTAGAAGTCCTATGGGTGCTGCTGAGAAGAAAATATAGGAGCTCTGTGTGATGCCACTAACACACTAGAAGTCCTATGGGTGCTGCTGAGAAGAAAATATAGGAGCTCTGTTTGCTGCCACTAACACACTAGAAGTCCTATGGGTGCTGCTGAGAAGAAAATATAGGAGCTCTGTTTGCTGCCACTAACACACTAGAAGTCCTATGGGTGCTGCTGAGAAGAAAATATAGGAGCTCTGTTTGCTGCCACTAACACACTAGAAGTCCTATGGGTGCTGCTGAGAAGAAAATATAGGAGCTCTGTTTGCTGCCACTAACACACTAGAAGTCCTATGGGTGCTGCTGAGAAGAAAATATAGGAGCTCTGTGTGATGCCACTAACACACTAGAAGTCCTATGGGTGCTGCTGAGAAGAAAATATAGGAGCTCTGTTTGCTGCCACTAACACACTAGAAGTCCTATGGGTGCTGTTGGGGTGCAATGCTGTGCTAACAGCACTGCGGTTGGTACTACTGCAATACTGTACTAACAGTAAGCACGCACCAGACTAATCCCCAGCAGCAGCTAATAACACACTAACTGTGCAATCAGCAGCAATGAACGATCAATGACTTAGGTAGCAATGGTTTAGCAAAGAAATAGCCAATGGTTTAGCAAAGAAGAGCAAATCTTTCAGTATCAAGCAAAGACAGAATCAGCAGACTAATCTCTCCTAAAGCCGGAACTCATGTGACCGGGGCCGATGGCGTGGCGGCCTTTTAAATGGTGGGGCGTGTACTAAAGCCCCTGAGCTGTAATTGGCTACAGCCGTCCTGCCTGTAGCCAATTATTGCTCTCCGAGTTTCGGGCGCTGTGATTGGCCAAGCATGCGGGGTCACAGTGCATGCTTGGCCAATCATCAGCCAGCAATGCACTGCGCCGGCCGCGCCGGCCGCAATGCATTGCGGGGCCGCTCGCATCACACGAATGTGATGCGAACGGCCCAAATAGTTCTGGGCTCGACGAGCGAGCGAACGCCCGATGCTCGATTCGAACATGGGTTCGAATCGAGCACCGGGCCCATCCCTACTCCTCAGCAATAATCACAATTGCTAAGGGGAAAATGCTTGTCATGATCATACTAACAGACATCAAAGCTGATAATAAAAGGAAGAACCTTTACAACCATTAATAAAAAATGAATTAAAAAATTAATAAAAACTAGACATTAAACATATATTAAAAAACATATTAAAAACAAGGATATAACTCAGTATGTATTTCTATATATAGCCTCATTTGCCCATTGCTCTCATTATGCCTCGGAGATGTCCGGAAAAATAACGGGCATCCCAGAGGCACAATCCTGGCATACATATATCAAAAAATGTGATTCAGATTATAAATACAGTGGAATAAATGTTATGACTTCTCACATGTATCTATGGTAGGATGTTATATTTTTATTTTTATTTTAAAGGGGAACCCCCAATCCTATGTAGAAAAATATATATAAAACTACCATTTCCAAACAAAAGATGTAGGATAGTTCAAGAGAGAAAGGAGGGACAGAGCTTTTGTAGGAATAAAGGATTGAACTGGGTGGATTTTAACTATTATTAATGTTGCAATTTATATCCCACTTAATGTTGAGGCCTAGTAGGCGATAGCACTGTATGTCAAAAATCCACCGTGTTTCCCTACGGATATATGGCGTTTCAAATCACTTCCTCTCTAATGTGGAGAGTATCCCTCAATGCCTATAACCTCCAATAGGGATGGGTCCCGATTGTGGCATTGGTGAAAATGCCAAGAGACGCTATGGCCAATGAAACCCCTACGGATGTTCGATAGGTGTTCTCCTATCCTGGCTTTTAAGGCACGGGTGGTCCTCCCCACATATTGGAAGCCACATGGACAACATAAAAGATATATCACCCCTATTGTGGTACAAGTGATAAAATCTGTTATGGAGTATTCCCTAGAAGTGGTATATGGCTTAAAAGTTGATGTTTTGATTGTTTTTGAATTTTTACACATCTTGCACCTCTTGCAAGGATAAAAACCTTTTAAATGGCCACATATGCTGATTTTTTGAGGCGGGTCAATTACACTGGGTGCCACGAGTTATCCCAGACACCACGTTATTGTTCCAGACATCTGCGAGGCATAATGAGAGCAATGGGCAAATGAGGCTATATATAGAAATACATACTGAGTTATATCCTTGTTTTTAATATGTTTTTTAATATATGTTTAATGTCTAGTTTTTATTAATTTTTAAATAATTTTTTTATTAATGGTTGTAAAGGTTCTTCCTTTTATTATCAGCTTTGATGTCTGTTAGTATGATCATGACAAGCATTTTCCCCTTAGCAATTGTGATTATTGCTGAGGAGGTATAATCTATGCACCCTGGTGTCCCAGAGGCGGATGTGTTCCGTTTCAGGCTTCCTGTGTCACTCTCCTGCAGATACTTAATGTGTGGTGGGTGGCGTCCAGATCCAGCATCCTTTCCCAGTAGACGCCTCATACGGAGAAACGCAGCATCGGGTGGAGCCGGAGATCCTGACGTTACCACACCCACAGCTGTGTTTGCCTGAGCCACAGCTGTGTGAATGTCTGTTTTTTAAACTACGCTTTAAAACCTTGTTTGATGTCAGTTGCACAGCTATTCGATTAAAGGGTACACTTTTTTTTATCAAAGTACTGCACCATGAAGTGTTTTTTATCTTTCCTCTTCATACATATGGCCCCTTGTATTGCTGCATGAACCATTCCACCTGCACTGAGATGGTGAAGGATTTTTTTAAACACACACCCAGCTGACCAGTGGATTCAGTGATGGAAGGTTGACCAGATCACTGCTGTTACCAGGAGGATATCTTTTGATACTGAGCTCATAAGATCTCCGTTACCTTTCTGGTAAGCGGCCACTTTGCACTTTTAGTATCCTGTGTTTGCAGCTTGGAAACAAAGGAGAAAGATTTGTATCTTTGCTTCCTGAATCACCACCAAGCTTTAGGAGCTGATCTTAATTGGACTTTTCCTTTGCATCTTAATTGGACTTTGTTGTTCCCTATGGCCTTTTTTCTCTTTCTAATCCACTTATTTCAGAATATAAAAAAAAACATATATATATATATATATATATATATATATATATATATTCATATATTTTTCATAATTTTTTGCACTGTGTGTTGCAATATTTTAGGTTGCGCATCTATTTTTACTTTTTTAAATGTAAGATTAACCTTTGTATTCTTTTTGATCAGCAGTGGCTTTGGCCTTGGAACTCTCCCATGGATGCCATTTTTGCCCAGTCTCTTTCTTATTGTTGGAATATATAAAAAACTGCGCTTAGAAAAACAATAAGCAGCAACAGAGTGTTGGATAAAAACAAACCGTATTGGTAAAGGGAAGGTTGCGCTCTAACTAATAATGTGAAAACCATCAACCAATCATCTTTAGTGAGTGACCCCACACACACAGCTTTTCTGGAGGAGCGGTGAGGATCTTCCCTAAGACCATCAGGAGGAAAAGGCCCCAGCTGGGTTTAAAGCCACAGGCTAGCTTGGTCTGTGCAGCGGGTAAGCGCACACTTCTTCTGGTGGCAGATCTGTGGTGTTTAAAGTCACAAGCATTTGGATGTATGCAAACCTTGATGTTTTCTCTTTGAATCCTTCCTGGAATGTTTATATGCAAATTATCCCAGACACCATTGTGATTTCTCTTTCATTTAGGGCTCTTTCACACGGAGGTCCGTTCAGGTCCGCCTGTCAGTTTTTTAGGCGGACCTGAAACGGATCCTCCATGTACCCCTATGGAGGCACGGATGTCAGCGGAGACATGTCCGCTGACATCCGCTCCGCCAAAGTGTGACGGAGGAAAACCCTATTTTTCCTTCCGTCGGCGGAGCGGATCGGATGACAACGGACTCTACGGTCCGTCGTCATCCGATTCCCCATAGGGGAGAGCAGCGCTCTGACAGGGCGGTCCCTGCACAGTGTGCGGGGACCGCCCAGTCATCCGTCGGCTCAGCGGGGATCAACGGAGCGATCCCCACTGAGCAAGCGGAGCTTCACGGGGCGGATCATGACTGATCCGCCCCGTGTGAAAGGACCCTAAGACTATATGGGTCGATGATTTATGCTACAAATATCATCTTCAGCACAGGACTTCCCCTTTTTTCACAGGATCTTTATTTACTGAAAGTTTTTCTTCACAGGATTTATTTCACTGAAAGATTTTTTGTTGATAATTTTTGGACTATTCGTGCTTATGAATTTTTGATTAAGAATTTTCAGCATAGGATTTGTCCTTCACAGGAATCATATTCATATTTATATTTTCATTTGCAAAATTTATGGTGATCTTAATTATCTTTGAGTGGATATTTGACATATCAATTTCTGCACGGTTATCAACACGCATATATGCTACACATGATATGAATGATTTTAATTGATTCTTTATTTCACAATTTATGATCTTTCTTATTGTTGAATCATGAACACTGATCTTACCTGAGGCAAGTGAGGCCTGCAGTTCTTTAGATGTTTTTCTGGGTTCTTTTATGACCTCCTGAATGAGTCATCGTCATGCTCTTGGAGTAATTTTTGTAGGCCAGTCACTTCTGGGAAGGTTCACCACTGTTCCAAGTTATCTCTATTTGTGGATAATGGCTCTCCCTGTAGTTCACTGGAGTTCCAAAGCCTTAGAAATGGTTTTGGAACCCTTCCTAGACCAATACATGTACATTACCTTGTTTCTAATCTGTTCTTGAATCTTTTTAGATTGTGGCATGATGTGTGGCTATTTGTGATCTGTTAGCGTGCTTCACTTTGTCAGACAGCTTCTATTTATGTGATTTCTTGATTCAACAGGTCTGGCAGTAATTAGGCCTGGGTGTGGCAAGTGAAATTTAACTCAGCTTTCCAAAAAATTGTGGTTAATCACAGTTCATTCATGAGTCAGCATGGGAGGGGGCAATTACAGTACTTTTTCAGGTTCAAACTGCTTTTTTTCCTTAATAAATTAAATAATAATTTAAAAACTGCATCTTGGATTTAATTGGGTTATCTTTTTTGTAATATTAAAATTTATTTGATGATCTGAATCATTTAAGTGTGAGAAATATGCAAAAAAAATAAAAAATCAGGAAGGGGGCAAATACTTTTTCACGCAAATGTATACACACTGTATATAACAAAATTGCAAATATAAAGAGTCTTCACTAGAAACACGCACATACTCCACTATGAACTAACTTATTACAGTGATTTAAATGAATTTTCTGTGGAACACAAACTGAAAGATTTATTTTAGTCGTTGAGCGTATATTAGCTTTTTTTTAACAAAGCACTCCTGGGTGCTGAACTTCTTGATTCTCCTCTTCATATAGTATCACAGGCTTTTTATGAGATCCTGTATAAAAAGTATGCAGCCCAAACAAGTGATAAGAAGTTTAGTTTAATGTCTCGCTATCAGCAAGGCAGGAAATGTGAAGAAATCACAGTGATGGGAATACAGAAAATAGCATCTAGCCCTATACCATTCTCTCCAAAAACTGAAAAAGCTGGTAATTAAATTTGTCAAAAATCTAATTTGATTGGGAACAGCTTAGTGAACATGCAGACCCAACTGCTATGTACATTTTCATTATTTCTCTTATTAAACCTATAATTTCCATTTATTTGCTTGCTTTTAATAACCCTCTCTAATAATACCTAGTTATAGCTGAGTATTAAATTTCCCAGATGTCTCTACTTTTGGCAAAACATCATTAAGCTGGATCAGTTCCATAGCTTGCAAATAATTACATATACATTATATTAAGGGAAACTTCTAAATTAGAATATTATTCAATGTGTTATTTTAACACATGCATACAGGAAAACAAACATGTAGTCATTAATTTTAGCTTTTACAAAAGGTTCAGAACATTACCTTTTCTTAAGGTTTTAATAGGCAATTAAAATGTATTTTATATACGTTTGGTTTATTAAGAAAACTACTAAACTGCAGTAATTCAAAGTAATCTATCAACAGTCATCTTTTCTTATTCCTGCCCTAACTGACGAGAGGTAAACATTATTTTATTGCTTTGGGCTACTGTATTTTACACTTTATCAATTCATTTTTGGATGCTTTAGAAATAAGCCTGTCTTTGTTTTATATAGCTAAACTAAATGCACTACATGCACCACAGTCACATATTATTATACAAGACATTGATACATTCAAGGAAAAAGCACATTTGGTAGTTGTTGCTCTAACACACTTACCCTCACACCTGGGAAATGGGTGATCCCAGTTTCTATTGGTGCCATGCTGGCAGGTCAACACAGGGTGACCTATCAGTTGATACCCAGGGGAACATTCAAAAGAGATTGACTGTCCCACATTATAACCGGCTCCTCGGACTACACCATGGGAGAAAGGTTCGGGGTCTGGACACTCTTGGAGCTCATATGCTGCAGAAAGAAAGTATATATTAAATATATAAAACTTCCAAAATACTACTATAAATATTAAAATGCCAACAAAGTGTACAGTTACTCAGGCTAATAATAATAGTAATAATAATAATAATAATAATAATAACAGTTTCAGTAGAAAAGGGGATTAACACTGTTAAAACAAAAAGGTTAGTAGGATATCCCATTCCAAAACCATGGGCTTTAACATGGAGTTGTCTCCACCTCCCTCCCTCGTTTGTGGCTACAACAGCCTCTATACTTCCAAAAAGGTATGGCATGGAGTGTATCTGTGAGAAATTGTACCCATTAAGGCAAATGTGTGGGTCAGGTACTGATGCTGGAAGGGAAGACTTGGTTCTTAACCAATGTTCCAATTCGTACCAAAGGTGTTTAATAGAGTTGAAATCAGGGCAAGCCACTCAAGCACCACAACCTCCAACATATAAAACCAGTCATTTTGTGATCGTATGTCTTCACTAAAGTGCTGAAAGCTGATTTCTGTTTTTGTGGAATACTACACTATATTGCTCTTAGCAGCACGTTAAAAATAAATTCCACCTTGCAGTCAGCACAGCAGCAAATGAAGGTTAACCAGTCTTTCTGTGTCTGTTTTGAAGAGGTTTCTGATAACCCCAGTGTTCCAATTTAAGTGTTGGAGACCCAATATAAGACATTTTCACTCTTGCAATATTGTCATCTTGTATTCATGCTTCACAGAGTAGAGGTACATTTTTTGTTAAATGGTTCTTGCTTTGGAATCCCTGCTAAAAAGAGACCACTTAGAATTCCCCATTTACCATTAAAATCCCCAAATAACTTTTGGAGCATATCATAGTTTTGTTTTGCATTATAATAAGTTTTTTTTCTTAAAAACACAAACTGTTATTTTCGTAAAGCAAACCAGGTTGGTTTAAAATTCTGAAACGGATCAACAGTGTTAGACAAGTCTTTTCCATCCAGAACCTGTAGTGCTCGATATGCATACAACAAATCTACATCCCTCCACTACAGTTCTGCATTGCAATTAACCATAGCCTTGTGACCAATAAAGAGACCTGGATTGAACTGGGATTTTACTACAAGACAATATTTGAATATTGAATGCCCCAGGTGTAGAACCTTCTGGAGGTGCTCAGTGTATGTGATTGTTTTTGAAAGAGAAAGGCTTTTAAAAAAACAAACATCCATACTCACCTCCATGCTGCAGCATCTAACACCGAGAAGCGATCACATGACCATAAAAATACCTAACTGTGCTGTGCGTATAACCTCTGTGCTAAATTAGAATGTAAAATTAAACGTAAAATTAACTCCCTTCATAAAAATGGCACATTTGTACTTATTATAACAAATAAAAACATGAAGTGATTTGTACAAAAATTGTATATACTGTATATAAGTGTAGCACTACCCCCGTAGGAGCTGCTGGTTTAGATTTGGGCCTTGCACGTTACCTTAACATTCGTTGTCTAGGGGATGAGAGTCTATAGTAACTTCAATGTCCACACAAGAATCCTTTCCATTAGGTTTTATTTCACACTAACTTGCATTGGTAGAGGGATGGAGGGTCAGGGGAAGGTTCAGGCACACGATGCAGATCACTGGGGAAACTTCTCATTTTTAAAAGTCACACTCACCACTCTCCTTCAAGTGGGTGTTGCTCACCCGGATAGGCCCCTCTCACTTGGCCTAGCAGCCGGGATGATGCACAAACAAAATGAAGAAATAACAGTCTCTGCCACAGACTTTAGGACAATACAAATGAACTGTTCAATAATCCTCTGCCACAGGATTTTAGTACTCGGATATCCAGCCTTACAGTTTTAGAGCCTTTAAGCCGACCCGGCACACTGTAAGGTAACATAAGCTATGGTGCATCCTCCAATAAGGTCACCAGGCCTTCCCCAAGATACCAGCCTTCCGCTTGGTCCTCTTCCAGGACAGGTCCTCCTCTGTTTTCCTCCATTGAGTGGCTTCCTCCCGCAGGACAGACAGCACAGGATCACCTTCAAAGTGCAGGCCCCAGTCAGGACAACTGGGCCTACCTGGCAGAGATGCAGCCTCGGGCCAACATGGCTCCGTGGCTGAAATTTCACTATCACATACCTCGAGCCAGGAGGGCCACGAGGCGAAGAGCCCCGAAAAATGGTGTCTGCCCCTTACGTACCCTTCCACGGCTTGCCCAGCGGGAGACCACTCCCACTGGGTTGTTACCGGGGAAAAATACCCAATATGCTCTGGCCTGCCTGTTTTCCAACACTGGCCTGTGGTGGCAACGCCACCCTCAGGCAAACAATAGGAAAGTCCTTCCAAGCACAGCCATAGCCAGAACAGAGGCTGATTTAGGATTAATTATCAAAGTCTGAGCTAACTACCAGCTCAGACACCCACTACTTTAAACATAGCGCCTGGTCATCAGGAGCAGGGCGCTACATAAGCATATAGTACTGTGCAAAAGTTTTAGGCAGGTGCGAAGAAATTCTATAACATAAGAATGCTTTAAAAAATATATATTTTAAAGTGGTTGTTAAGCCACTACTATAAAAACCTCCCATCTTCT
Organism: Rana muscosa; assembly: GCA_029206835.1. Classification (NCBI taxonomy): domain Eukaryota; kingdom Metazoa; phylum Chordata; class Amphibia; order Anura; family Ranidae; genus Rana; species Rana muscosa. The sequence goes on along the minus strand of CM055117.1, from coordinate 544,075,441 downwards.
CTGTAACATAACAATATGTGTCCCTGTGCCTGTGTTATATAAAAAAAATGCAGATTATACTGTCGCTCACGTGATTCCTTGGCCCTCTCCTCTGCCCGGCTGACAGCTCCAGCGGGTGGGGCCGAGCACTCCCGATGACGTCAGCTGGGAAGGAGGGGAAGAGAGGGGAGAGAGAACTGAGGAGTCACGTGAGCGCCGGGAGCCACTCTGATATAGGTACAGATCGGCATATTTTTTATATAACACAGGCACAGGGACACATATAGTTATGTTACAGAGGGGATGGGGGAATTTTATAGTAGTTATGAAAGCAGCAGGAGAAGAGGGGGCAGGCACTGACATGAGCAGACAGGCAGGGAAGGGGGGGGGGAGAAGGACAGAGCAGGGCTGCGGATGACGGAGGCACAGAAACTGACCACAGTGTCAGGGCTCAGCAGCCATGATAAACCATGGTCCGTTTAGCCAGGCAGGATCAGCCAGGTTTTATAGGTGATAAATGGGTTTAAATTACACAGCACAAGCAATGTGCTGTATAACATTTATTTTTTCTAGGTTACAAACACTTTAATTGTTTATTAATTATCAATTTACAAAATACAAATAAGTGAACAGAAGAAAACTCTAAATCAAATCAATATTTGGTGTGACTATCCTTTGGTTTCAAACCAGCACACCTGCACACTTTGTTGGAAAAAAAGGACATCAATTTTGTTTGGGTACAGTGTCGCACGATTGTCAGTTAAAATAACGCAGTGCCGTATCGCAAAAAATTGCCTGGTTAGGAAGTGGGTAAATCCTTTCAGGTCCGAATTGGTTAAAGGAGTTGTAAAGTCTCAAGGTTTTTTACCTTAATGCATTATACATTAACCACCTCGCGCCCGCCGTACGACTATGTACGGCTGCAAGGTGGCTCTACAATGCCGGGAGGCCGTCTTTTTACAACCTGCGCTCCTCCCACCACTGGGGAGCGCGCGAGCGCCGCCGGCGGCGTGCGCGTGTGCCCGGCGCGTCACTGTGATGCCGATGCTAGTGCCTGGCGGCCACGATGTCCGCCAGGTACCCGCGATTGGCCGGTACACAGACAAGGACGTGGATCTCTGTGTGTAAACACTGAGATCCACGTCCTGTCAGGGAGAAGAGACCGATGCTGTGTCCCTTGTACATAGGGACACAGATCGGTCACCTCCCTCAGTCAGTCCCCTCCCCCCACAGTAGTAATCACTCCCAGGGCACACATTTAACCCCTTCCTCGCCCCCTAGTGTTAACCCCTTCCCTGCCAGTCACATTTATACAGTAATCAGTGCATATTTATAGCACTGTTCGCTGTATAAATGTGAATGGTCCCAAAATAGTATCAAAAGTGTCCGCTGTGTCCGCCATAATGTCGCAGTCACGAAAAAAATCAGTGATCGCCGCCATTACTAGTAAAAAATTTTTTTTTTATAAAAATGCCATAGATCTACCCCCTATTTTGTAAACCCTATAACTTTTGCGCAAACCAATGAATAAACGCTGATTGCGATTTTTTTTACCAAAAATATGTAGAAGAATACGTATCGGCCTAAACTAAGGAAAAAAATATTAAAAAAATAAAAATAAAAAAATTGGGATATTTATTATAGCAAAAATCAAAAAATATTGCTTTTTTTTCAAAATGTTGCTCTATTTTTGTTTATAGCGCAAAAAATAAAAACCGAAGAGGTGATCAAATACCACCAAAAGAAAGCTCTATTTTTGGGAAAAAAAGGACGTCAATTTTGTTTGGGAGCCACGTCGCACGACTGCGCAATTGTCATTCAAAGCGTGACAGTGCGGAAAGCTGAAATTTCACCTGGGCAGGAAGAGGGTATATGTGCCCAGTAAGCAAGTGGTTAAGGTGAAAAACCTTCTGTGGTGCAGCTTCCACCCAGAGCTTCCCTTTTTCTTACCTGAACCCGATCATTCCAGCGATGAGCACGAGCCCAGCAGCTCCAGCCAGCTCCTCATTGGATAGGTTGATAGCAGCAGGAGCCATTGGCTCCTGCTGCTGTCAATCAAATCCAGTTAAACGGGAGCCGGGGGCGGGGCCAAGTTCTGCTGTCTGTGTCAATAGATGCTGTAGCAGGACTCAAGAGCATGCCCGTATGTGTGCCCCTATGGAATGCGGCTCTCTGTGGGGGCACTCAGTGAGGAGGAGGGGACAGGAACTGCGCCGGGCACCTCAGAAAAGAAGGATCAGGGCCGATCTGTTCAAAACCCTTGCACAGAAGAGGTAACTATGCACATTTTTTTTATTTATTTTTTAAACAAACCTTTACAATCACTTTAAATCATAAAAGGTCTGAAATTTCCTTTAAACTACAGCCATTAGCAAAACACCCACTCCTGGTTCCTTTTATGGAAGGTAAAACTCAAGAGAACCAGAAAAACTCCTACTGTTCTCAGTAAATGAAAACCAATTTATGAAACAAAACACAGTATATTGCACTTACATGTTTAATATTCAGACAACCTCTAAACTAGGGTACTCTGCCCAAAAGTCATTTTAAAAAGATGCCAGTGGCTTTCCAACACTCAATTTGCAAGATTTAAAGATTTTATTATTTATTTTGAACAATTTATTCAGCTATATGCATTGTGACATTGTGACTCCTTGCCACAGTGAAAATGCTTGTAGAAAGGACACAGGTTTTGCACATATGCAGAGTGCAGGACTCCAAAGTATTGATTATGAGAGGAGAAAACAGTTTTTACAGCTGTAGCGGTCCTTCCCCAACTTTTCCCCTCTCTTCACGGCTGGTTCTACTCGTCTAGGGGTATCTGGGAGAAGGGGGAAAGATGCACACCACCAGCTCGACTCTCTGATGTAGGATGCAGAGATATGAGCTAACCGTTTACCATCGGGTCTGCGCTTTAGGCCGAAACCTCAGCTTCTCTTATGGAGGATGATTGTCACTGTCACTGACAGGGACACATAGCCACCAGTAACACGAGTTCCACACCAAGAAAAGTCCAACACTGTTTTATTGACTGGAACTGGTTGACTTTTAAAAGAACAGACAAGGTGTAGGGAAGAGTAGGTCCAGGCACAACTAATGAATAAAGTTTCTCCTGTTCCGTTTAGTGCAAACAGGCTTGGCGCACAGTCGCTACCACCGACCGTGAGTTTGGTCACTGCCACTGACCTGGGTGAATGTTGAGGCCCCTGCCACAGGCCTTGGATGAGGCCTGCCACTGACCTGAGAAAGATGGGTCCCTGCCACAGACCATGAGAACATGAAGTACCTCCTTTAGAACAAACGACCCCTGTCAGAGGAAGACATCCATCCGGACGGTCACCAGAGGCCTCCATCGGCACCAGTAAATGCTGCGCTGGCTCTACGGGGAGGTCATGTCTCCGGTCCCTTACACCCAGGATTCAGGCACCCAATACCGTGGGCACCTTAGGAATGCTTCGACCTCGCAGGACCCAGTGGAAGGTACTGGGCCCCAGGCCTCCTGATGTAGTACCTCACCCCAGGCCGAAGGTGCCTAGGATGGAACTCGACTCCACGCGCCCAGGCCAAGGGCGCCTGGGCACAGACGAACCACAGCAGCCCCCAGGCCGAAGGTGCCTGGGGAATGGACCTTGTGCACAAGATGTCCGCCCCCTTTTATATCCTCTCCCAGCAGTCACAGCGGGTTCCCCGCCCCACCACACTACTGCCGAGAGAGGACAAAAAGGGCACGGCTCTAGAATGGTAGTTCAACCCCGGTCCCAGGTGACAGCGCCACCCAGGGACCGCAGGGAACATGACACCATTCATACCTCCCACACTCCAAAATGTCCAGAAATCCCTGAGATTAATGTATCTGGGCCATCTACTGCCCAGATACACCCAGCTAAATTTAACACCCGCTACACAGCTTTCCCTAGATTTTGGTATTCCCAGATTAGGCTCCATAGTTTGGAGATTTTAAAGTGCTTTGGAAGGGAAGAAATCTCCAAACCAGTGTCCAGGTCTTGCAGACTGTGAGTGCAACCATTATAACGATAGCTGTGGGCATAGTTCAGGTGCTCTACTCAGGAGTCAGCATTCCATGCTGGAGGAGAGATGACAAGGAGCAGTAGATCACTGTCCTGTCACAAGGCAGAACAGGGAAATGCCTTGCTTACACAGGCATCCCCCTGTCCCGCAGTCACACTCACGGAGCTCGCGGGGGGCGTGCGCGCACCCGCAATCACGCGATTTAAAGGGGACGTACAGGTACGTCCATATGCGCAGCCGTGCCATTCTGCCGACGTAAATAGTTGTGCAGCGGTCAGCAACCGGTTAAAGGCAGTTTCATAAAAAATGCTGATAAAAGCACAGATAAATCAATTATTTTAAATGCATGTGTGCAGTTATTTTTTCTTTACACATATTATAAAATAAAATTTACTAATCAGTCCCCTAGCACAGCCTTCTTCCTTCTTGCATGTCATAGCCCTTCCTGCACCTGGGAGTGTCTAATTACTGTCTGTACTAGCCCTCTTTGCCCCTCTACTCCCTACATAACCTGTTGGGGGAGGTGTGAATGTGAATACCATAAAGTGTCAACTGAGTGACAGCTTTGAGTCTACTGTGCTGCTGACATCATATCCAAGATGGCAATACCCAGCAGCCATCTCACTGATTTTGCATGTCTGCACAGGGCATGCTGTTACAGGTAAGTAACATACTTTTGGAACAAGAGGAAAATATTTAAAGTATACAGACAAAATTCCTTGAGCATCATGATTCGAGAAATGATTTGGTGCACAGGGCACTGATTAGGTATATACTGTATATATAACATTATCCTGAAACAAACAAAGGGCCAGATGGCAGGAAACAGAACCCGCAGTATGGACAGGATTTATTGAACACCAAAGTAAACACACAGTTTATATTGCACTCACAAAGTACAGAAAGAGATTAAGCAATGTGATCATGTGGGTGATACACAAACTCCAGGGAACCAGTCAGCGCAAATGAGTGTGAAGCTGCTTGTGCCACTCAAGATGCATAAGACTCAATAAACTTATCAAATGGACTAATATATATATATATATATATATATATATATATATATATATATATATATGTAGTTACACCAAAGTATTTACAGTGCACATATAATAAATACGAAATGGGATAAAAAATACTATAATAGACTTGCAAGTAAATCTTGTTCATACTGCACTGGTTCTGTTTTGCGTTTCCTTGCCCTTTGTTTGTTTCAGATCCTATGGAGATCCTATCCATGTACATGGGAGGCAGCAGCTGAGCTTGTTTAAAGTGTCAGTCTAGCAGTGGGCATTATCTGAGATTGTATAACAATTTGTAAACAATGTGTCCATCATAAGGACTCTATTTTATTTTATTTCCCTGTTAACACATAGCTCCAGAGTGGGAGTTAGTGCTGAGTATTTTTTAAGGTGTTACTAAACCCAGGACCCTGCATTCACTATATCTGGTCTCCCATAGTACACAGAACATGGAAATACAATAAGTTTAATAAATATAAACTGCTAAATACCCTTTCTTATCAGCAGTATATAGCAGTCTTGTGACTTCCATCAGTGCCTGGTTAAAGCTTTTTGGAGGAGTCTTCATACTGCACTGGCTGTCCAATCAGGATGCAGGACCCCTGACCCCCTGTCTGGACAGTGTTGATTGGCCCTATGCTGATCACATGCACTCTCCCAGGAACAAAAAAACTAAAAACTCTCCAGCAATTCACACCAAACTGAGCATGTGCCTGACTCCAGTAACACTGTCTTATCCAGACATGTTATGGGGACAATACAAGAAGGGGAGGATCTGTGCACATAGGATCAAACAGGCTTTTTACACAATGCAGGGGATTAACCCCTTAGATTCCAAAGCGATCATAACAAGCATGCTTTACTGCATAAACAGACTGATTTTACTGTTGTGTGTTTTGTAACACTTTAATCCTTTTTTACCTAGCACCGGTTGGGCATTTATCTTTTTTTTTTTTTATAAATAACATAATCGATTCATATTTACACCATTAAACACTGGTCTGAAAATAACTGTGCTTATGTAAGGTACAAAATATGACTTGCTACTTCTTACCTTGATATTCAAGCTTAAATCCAGGTTTGTTCTGGGAATGGTCACTATGAAAATAAATTGAGGTTTCATGGGACGTAGAAAGAAAGTTGCCAGGTGTTTCTGATCCACTAAACCGACCAATAACATTACTGGTTTCATGAGGGCCATTGCGAATCTCCACAAAGTCATGATTGGCTTCACTTGAAAAGCTCAGAAACTGAATATGAGCTCCTGTGATAGAAAAATTTAATATTTGAGTCAAAAAAGAAGCACCAAATTAATTCTAAAATAAAGGTACATAATGTCCTTATCTTTGTTTTGATATATTAATATTCAGTTTAAAGGCAAACTCCAGACATCCCATTTACTCCTGGGGTTTAAACAGCAATGCTGCATAGATAGCCAAGAGACGTGTGTTTTCTCTACTGTATTTAGGTAGAAAAAAAAAGTCCTGTCTCTGCCTCATTCTGTGTTTGGGTAGTGAAGGATAAGCAGTAGGCTGATGAGTACATCCATCTATTATCAAGGTCAGCATTATACTTCCTATTACCCTAGGCCCGCTTCCTTGTGTCGTAATTCTCTCCACTAGGGATAAGCTTCGTGTTCGACTCGAACATCGACTGTCCGCTCGTTCGCCGAATTTCGAACATTATGGGCCGTTCGCGCCAAATTCGATTGGCGCGTCACGGCCCATAATTCACTGCGTCATCGCAGTGCATTGCTGGCTGATGATTGGCCAAGCATACACTATGGCCTGCATGCTTTGGCCAATCACAGCGCCGTCAGCACAGAGAGCCATAATTGGCTAAAGGAAGGGTGCCTTTGGCCAATCATGGCTCAGGGGAGTAGGTACACGCCCCACACTATATAAGGCCGCCTGCGTGTCGGCCTTGTGTAGTGTGGTGCGGCATTGTGAGAGTCTGAGAGAGATAGAGAGAGAGTCAGAGTGTCATTTAATTTCAGTTAGATAGAGCAGGCAGGCGATTCAGGTAGCTGTAGTCAGTGTATTTAGTATATGTATGCATTCCAGGAGTTGTATAAATATAAATATATATATATAAATATATATATATATATATATATATATATATATATATACACTGTATTCAGTTTAGCTAGATCTCACTTCAGAGTGTTCCTGTTATTCTCGCTGCAGTATATCCTGTCGTTGTACTGTATACTGGGCTCAGTGTGTAGGTAAAGCTGAATGCAGACTCTTCCTTTTCTATTACTGATAATACAGGCAGTTGATTGAGCTAACCTGCAGTATATTAAGTCAGTGTACTGTATACTAGCCACAGTGTGTACGTAAAGCTGACTGCAGACTATTCTTTTTTTTTACTGATTATACAGGCAGTTGATTGAGCTAACCTGCAGTATATTAGGTCAATGTACTGTATACTGGCCACAGTGTGCACGTAAATCTGACTGCAGACTATTCCTTTTCTATTACTGATAATACAGGCAGTTGATTGAGCTAACCTATAGTATATTAAGTCAGTGTACTGTATACTGGCCACAGTGTGCATGTAAAGCTGACTGCAGACAATTCCTTGTGTACCTATTCCAATACATCAAATACAGTATGTCTGGAAGGCCAACAAGGAGAGGCAGACACTCACAGGCCAATAAAAGAGGGCAAGAAGGCTCTGTGTCTAGAGGCAACAGTGCTGGTCGTGGACACGGTGCATCCTCATCAGCACATGGCCGTGGGGCACGCTTGTCCTTTTTTTCGGCAGCTGGCCGCGTTGAGCCGCTACATGCCGAAGAGTTGGTAGAGTGGATGACCAAGCTGTCCTCATCATCCTTATCCTCTCTCACCCAGGCTCAGGGTACTTTGTCTGCCAAAGCAGCTGCCAAAGTGGCCTCTTCCCTCGGCTCAATGGCATCAGTCACCCCTTCCCTAGCCCCACCATGTCCTGAGGAGTCCCCTGAACTGTTTGACCACAGTGTTGGGTACATGCAGGAGGATGCGCAGCGTTTTGAAGGCTCTGATGATGGTACCCAGCTTGAGGAAGGCAGTAACGTGAGCCCAGAGAGAGGGGGTGCCCAATAAGGACAGAAAACTGGCAGTCATGTTCCCCCAGCTGCAGCATACTGCCAGGTTTGCTCCAGTGATGAGGAGGGAGGGGATGATGAGGTCACTGACTCTACGTGGGTGCCTTATAGGAGAGAGGAGGAGGAGGAGGCACATCTCCAACGACTGCATCACACCGCAGAGCTCCGCATGTGCAGGACGCTGCTGTCTCTGTGCGGTATTACAAAAGTTCTTTGGTGTGGGCCTTTTTTGAGACATGTGCAGCAGATCGCACCGTTGCTATTTGCAACATATGTCTGAAGCGTATCTTGCGTTGCCAAAACATCAGCCGCTTGGGCACCACATGCTTGACCAGACATATGTCGACCTGCCATGCAGTCCGTTGGCAAGCGTACATAAAAGACCCACACCAAAAAACAAAGCGGACCTCTCCTTGCTCTTCATCAGCAGGAATCTCCAACCCCACGATACCTTCAGTCCTCTCAGAAACCTGCACTGAGAGGAATTAAGGTGTATAATTAGATGTGTCACTGCCAAGTATTTGCGGGCAATCTGCTATCGGTACACCAACGTCCGATTGTACCAGGCAAATTTCCCTGCCCCAGCTGCTGCACCGCCAAAAGAAATTCGCTCCCAGCCATCCACATGCCCAGCGGTTGAATACTAGCTTGGCTAAATTGCTAGCACTTCAACTGCTGCCTTTTCAGTTGGTAGACTCTGCCCCCTTCCGTGAGTTTGTGGAATGTGCGGTACCTCAGTGTCAGGTTCCCAAACGCGGAAGGAGATTCCGGCTCTCTACCGGCATGTGGAAGGCAATGTCTTGGCCTCGCTGGACAGGGACAGGTACATATTACCACTGACTCATGGTCCAGCAGGCATGGACAGGGAGGTTACCTATCTTTCACGGCCCACTGGGTGACTCTAATGGCAGCTGGGAAGGATGCAGGACAGGGTGCAGTAGTGTTCGAGGTTGTCCCGCCACCACATCTCCAAAATGCTACTAGTGGTGATTCTGACACACCTCTCTCCTCCACCCCCTCCTCTTCTTCTTCCTCCAGGGCCTCTTCCTGTGCTGATTTGTCCTCGGAACCAGCGGTGCTCCGTAGGCTTTCAAGGGGCTACGCAAGTACGCAGGGAAAAAGATGTCATGCGGTGCTTGAGCTGGTGTGCTTGGGAGCAGGGTTGCCAACTTTCAGTAAATTTACAAACAGTTTGTAAAATCCATAATTGTTTCATCTGTCCATGAATGTCAGTTACGGACATGCAGCCTACATGTCCGCAATGGACATTCAAGGACAGATGCAAAAAGTACAGATTTTAGAAACTGTATATTTACTGAAAGTTGGCAACCCTGCTTGGGAGACAGGAGGCACACTGGGGAAGAGATTCTGTCAGCTCTGCAGGGGCAGGCTCAGAGGTGGTTGACGCCATGCCAGCTTAAGCCAGGAATGGTGGTTTGCGACAATGACACCAACCTCCTCTCCGCCCTCCGACAGGGAAAGCTGACCCATGTGCCCTGTTTGGCTCACGTCCTTAACTTGGTGGTGCAGCGGTTCTTGGGCAGGTACCCGGGCTTACAGGATGTCCTGAGGCAGGCCAGGAAAGTCTGTGTGCATTTCCGCCGGTCATATAATGCCAGTGCTTGGCTGGCTGACCTCCAAAAGGAATACAACCTGCCCAAGAACCGCCTAATCTGTGACATGCCCAGCAGGTGGAACTCAACGTTGTTCATGCTGCAGCGGCTGCACACGCAGCAGAGGGCCATCACTGAGTACCTGTGCAACTATGGCACCAGAACAGGGTCAGGGGAGCTTTTTTTTTTTTTGCTACGCCAGTGGGTCATGATCAGGGATGCATGCATGTCCTGTCACCATTTGAGGAGGCCACGAGGATGGTGAGCAGTGACAGTGCATGCATCAGTGACACTGTGCCTCTTGTCCACCTGTTGGAGCACACGCTGCATGGAATATTGGACATGGCACTTGAGCCAGAACAGAGGGAGGAAGAGGAGGACTTCCTTACCTCTCAAGGCCCCCTTTATCCAGACAGTGTTCCTGCTGGCCCGCCGATCACACAGGAAGAGGATGAGGAGGAGGAGGATTATGTCAGCATGGAGGTGGAGCCTAGCACTCAGCATCAGCAGCAGTCTTTAAGGGATCATTTACAGTCCCAAGAAGCCCATGGACTTGTACGTGGCTGGGAGGAGGTGGCTGTGGATCATGTCGTCCTTAGTGACCCAGAGGACTCCGGACCGAATGCCTCTGCAAACCTACGCTGCATGGCCTCCCTGATCCTGCAAAGCCTGCGAAAGGATCCTCGTGTTTGTGGTATCAAGGAAAAGGATCATTACTGGTTGGCAACCCTCCTTGATCCACGTTACAAGGGTAAGGTTGCGAACCTTATCCAGCCGTCGCAGAGGGAGCAGAGGATGATACATCTTCGGGAGGCCTTGCAGAAAGGTTTGTGCAACGCGTTTCCAGAGCCTGGGAGGTTACAAATTCCTGGTCCTGGACAACGTGTTGCTGATGCTTCGGTCAGTCACAGAAGGAGCGGTGGAGAAGGTGGCCGTCTGACCGATGCGTTCAGACAATTTTTTAGTCCGCAGCCCCAAGGTATGATCGGTTCCAGCAACCATCGCTAGCGTCTGATTCACATGGTGCAGGAATACCTAGGGGCAAGATCAGACTTGGACACCTTTCCCACCGAAAATCCTCTGGGTTACTGGGTCTTGAGGATGGATCACTGGCCAGAGCTTGCACAGTATGCAATTGAGCTACTGGCCTGTCCTACATCCAGCGTTCTTTCGGAACGCACATTCAGTGCTGCTGGAGGCTTTGTAACCGATCACAGGGTGCGCCTGTCCACCGACTCGGTCGATCGGCTGACCTTCATAAAAATGAATCAGTCTTGACTCACCAGCTACCAATTACCTGATGCTGATGTAACCGAATAATTTTTTTTTGAATGTGAGATCCCTTCAAGACTGCCTATGCTGATGCTGAGTGACAATCCTGTTATGCTGAGTGACTATGCTCTTCCTCCTCAATGTTCATGTTGATAGCTTGTAAGAACATTTTTGGTTCTGGGCACCACCACCAATGGCTAAGGCCCAATTTTTCTGCCCCTGTTTAACAGGGGCGTGTAATTACAATTTTTGCTGCAATACTTTTACAGCAGGGCTTATTCTTGCGCTCCAACTAGAGTATCTGTGAGGGGTTGCAGTGTTGTGGCACCAGCACCAGTGCCTAAGGCCCAATTTTTCTGCCCCTGTTTAACAGGGACGTGTAATTACAATTTTTGGTGTAATACTTTGCAGCAGGGCTCATTCCTGCGCTCCAACTAGAGTATCTGTGAGGGGTTGCAGTGTTTTTGCACCAGCACCAATGCCTAAGGCCCAATTCTTCTGCCCCTGTTCAACAGGGGCATGTAATTACAATTCTTGATCTAATATTTCACAGCAGGGCCCATTTCTGGGCCCACCAAGAGTAACTGTGAGGGCTTACAGTGTTGGGGCAACACCACCAGCACCACTACCACCAAAGGCCCAATTTTTCTGCCACTGTTCAACAATGGCATGTAATTACAATTCTTGATATAATAGTTCACAGCAGGGCGTTCCAGTGCCCACCAAGAGTAACTGTGAGGGCTTACAGTGTTGTGGCAACACCAACACCTAAGGCCCACATTTCTGCAGAGTACATAGAGCAGGCCTCTACTTTCAAACATCCGACTTTCAAACGACTCCTACTTACAAACGGAGGGAGACAACAGGAAGTGAGAGGAAATCTACCCCATGGAAGGGAAATTCTCTCCTGTAAGAGTTAATATGGGAAAAAGGTGTCTCCTCTCCACTGATGCTTTATCACCAATCCTTGTTTCCCTAAAAACACCATATTTTCTAAATTCAATTGTCATTGGGACAGAAAGTGAGGCGGAATCTTCTCAACAGGTGCACAGACAGCAAAACAAATGTTACAGGGGTGATAACCCTTCCCTATGTTTTCCAAAAAGCTTAAAAATAGATTTTTTGGCTGGAGCTACACTTTAAAAATGTACCAGTTCAAAATTACAAACAGATTCTACTTAAGAACAAACCTACAGTCCCTGTCTTGTTTGCAACGCCTGTATACTGCTGTTCAGAGTATATAGGGCCTGGGGGCCCCACGCCTTTCCTTTTTTTAATTTGGGTGCTGGGTTCTCCTCAATATCCATACAAGACCCAAAGGGCCTGGTAATGGGCTGGGGGGGAGGGGATGGGTGTTCGGCTCATCCCTACCCTCCACCCCCTGACACACAGCACACACAGTCTACAGAACCAAAACTAATTTACATAGAAAAACAATATTATAACAAGATTATTGTAAAAGTTAACATCAAATTAACACAATCCCAACCAGTAACATGAATATTGAACTGACACTTCTAGACTAAACTGAGACACAAACAGTACCATGCAAATACAACCAAAAACCTCTGCATAGATATAGCTAGCAGGGATGATCAAATTCCCCCGGTTTCAATTGGTGTGGGGTTCATTGAATCCTGAGCGAAGTTCGCAAAAATAAATTATGCAGCGAACCCCAATGAAGTTTATGAGGGGTCCAGTTTCATGGCTATTAGACAACGTATTGTCAATAAGGGCACAAGGAGCTGGGCACAGCCATGGGGGACATGTACCATTGCAAAAAAAATCTGACATGGGGTTATAACCCTCCCTTTCTGTATCAAAAAACAAAAAACAAAAAAAAAAAACAACCTATAGTTCTACTTTAACAGTCCCACGTGTAGCTAGAAAAATCTGTTGCTGTTCTTTAACGATCTGCTGTGTATAGCATTACATATTGACAAAATGTTGCTGACGAATGTTACACAAATACCAATAAATGCAGGCCTGCAAACGTGCCTTGTTTCACTTGTGCATAAAGTTTAAGGCTGGTTTGGCTGAAATCCATCTCTTTATACACATAACTATTGTTCAATATCCATACAAAAAGTTTCCAAACGACTGAAAGCACCCGTAGTAACTTTCTTTAGGCATTGTTTTTTTTCCAATGTTGTTGTCCGATATATGGGTCAGAAAAATGTTTTTTATTGGTAAAAATCTATTTCTGAACCCCAGCACCACAATGGTATGTAGGTAAATCTATGCCAAGTTATATTTATCTCTTTATAATTTTATACCTTCTTTAAGATCGTTAAAAAATCAAGTATCAAACCAAACAGAAGGCAAAAAGTTAAGGCAAGCCACATCTTTAATCAGCTGGTAAAACTATTTTTTCTCTTGATGGCATGCACACAATTAATTCCACACATTGACCACATTAATATTTAATTAGCTCATTGCCCTGCTTACTTTCCCTTTTTTTTGTTAGAATGAAATGGAATAAATGCTTTTTAATAACCAGGTGAACTTCTGTGTGTGATGGTAATTTTCAATCAACAAAAGATATTATTTTATAAAACAAGGTGCCAAGCTAACTAAAATCCAAATCCTTTTAACAATTTGGATGTAAAAACTGGACAGAAGGTAAGTGGAATGATTAGTAAATCTGCCTTTAGCTTTTATTTAAAGTGGACCTATACTTCAAATCTTCAAATCTTTAGAAATCTTAAATGTGGCTTGGTTTATTGTGAAAAAGCAATAATAATACAAATAAAAACCTTAGCATATAATTCATGATTAGAAGAAGCAAGGTACCTCTGCACACACGACAGAGCTTATAGACTTCACCAAAGTGTTATTAAGATGTGTGGCCTTGAAACAGGAAGAGCTGCTTGGTGATTGGCTGCTCCTCTATTAATGATGGCTACTTTGTCTAGCCCTGCAGCATAGATGAAGAGATGGGCTTAGGCAAAAGAGAAGCTGCAGATTGCCCAGTGAAAGGCCTCATGCACACAATGCTATTCTGAATGCCCTTCTCTTGACAGGAGAAAAACAGCGTTAAAAATGTTTTTCAAATTTGTTTAGGAACATCAAGCATTTGAAATGAACACTCAAGTGCTAAACACGCCTAGCATTTAGATGCATTTAGACACATAGGTTGTTTTTTATGCCCAAAAGCTCCTCTCTTAAACGCGATTTTGATATGTTCAGATTTCTTCCCCTAAACGCCCCTGCCTCTAAATGCCTATGTGTGCATGGACACATAAGCTAACATAGAGGGGCATTTGGGTACAGGAAAAAAAAAACATCAAACGCCTGTAAAACAGGTATTTGACAGCTGCAGTGTGCATGAGGCCTAAGTTCTACACTATTCACCATTGGCTCATCTTGCACAGTTTAAAAAATAAGATTGCCTGAGTCTACAGCCACCTAAATCTCTAATGCTGTGTATGTAAAAGAGACTATAAGCTGGGGATAAATACAATTATATAATGGTACTCTAAGGCCCCATGCACACGAGACGCCGGTGCAAACTCTGCTGAACACACGTTTTTAAAGGCTAGAACCGGCGTTTAAAAACGCCCGTTTTGCCGCGATTTTAGCGGCGTTTTACCGCGTTTGCGTCTATAGGCGTTTAGTTAAGAAACATCATAAGACCCTCCCTAAGTTTAAAAAACATTATTATTTAACCATTTCAGCCATTTTGGGAGACCAGCAGCTGAGAGAGCAGCAGTGTACTTGTATTTAGCGTATCACTTGCCACATCATCTGCCACAAGCTGTGGATTGTCCACTTGCCACGTCACCTGATACGTCACCTGGCCACGTCACCTGCCACAAGTTGTGAATTGTCCACTTGCCATGTCACCTGCCACGTCACCTGGCCACAAGTTGTGGATTGTCCACTTGCCACATCACCTGGCCACGTCACCTGGCCATGTCACCTGCCACGTCACCTGCCACAAGTTGTGGAATGTTCACTTGCCACGTCACCTGCCACGTCACCTGGCCACGTCACCTGCCACAAGTTGTGCATTGTCCACTTGCCACGTCACCTGGCCACGTCACCTGGCCACGTTACCTGCCACAAGTTGTGGATTGTCCACTTGCCACGTCACCTGGCCACGTCACCTGCCACAATTTGTGGATTGTCCACCTGCCACGTCACCTGCCATGTCACCTGGCCACGTCACCTGGCAACATCACCTGCCACAAGTTGTGGATTGTCCACTTGCCACGTCACCTGCCACAAGTTGTGGATTGTCTACAGTGCAATGCAAGCAATTACAGTTTTTTTTCATATTTTTTTGATGGTTTTTCATCATTTGCCATCATTTTTGAGATTTCTAATGTAAAAAAATAGGTCACCTTTAAAAACGCTAATAAACGAAATCGCGGCAAAACGCCGGTACCGCGTTTTGCCGCGTTTAGCGGCGTTTAGCCACGTTTTGCGTCTGAAACGTGGAAAACTTTTGCGTCTGAACCCATTTTTTTGTTTCTGGAAAAACGAGGTTAAACGCAACTGCCTAAAAACGGCAATAAACGAGACTGTGTGCATGGACACATAGGATAACATTGAATGGGTTCAGGAGCAGTTGAAAAAAGTTTCCAACTGCCTCTGAACGCGCGTTTAACAGCAAATAACAGTGTCTCGTGTGCATGGGGCCTTACAAGAAAGTAGAGAAATAGAAAATTTTAATTTACAATCACAAGCCATTTTAGTTGCAAATTAAACAAGTGAGATAAAAATCGAAATGTGTATGTTTAAACAGTATGATTAAGGTATGCAATTTGTTCAGTACAATGACGCAAGATGATAACGAGGTGACCGTTTTGGCCCGCATTTTAGATTTTTCTCTAAACTGTTCACCAAATCTGCTGCAATTATGGGAAAATATAAGCAGTGCGTAAATGGCAACTTAAAAACATTTGTCATCTTCCATACAGCATAAACTTCCCCATGATAAGCACTATCTATCTCCATCAGATAAAATGTGATAACCTCTGCTGTCACAGTTGATTAGGCAGGTGTTGCCATACTGAAGTTGCTGTATATGAAATGTGACCGTGCTGTCACTCACCAAATCCCACTGGCAAAGAGATCTTCCAGGTGCAGTCCAAATTACTGGGATAGTTTCCTGGGAATCCAGGACTCAGAATGACACCTTCCATGTCTTCTGTAACTCCTCCACACTGACCTGGGGGAGGGAGTGGAGAGAAGAAGAAATTGTGCTGTGTTAAATTGCTACAAGTAAGACAGTGTGGAATATCTGTAACAAAGATGGATGGTAGACAACAAGGGAGATTAAACTGGAGAACATAAAACACATGCAGCCTAGACCAAATTCAAATTACATTCAAGGGCAAAAAAAGCATAAAAGGACTGCAGAGTACAGTTGCCAACTAATGCACATAACTTCAGTGAAACCTTGTAGCCAGATTGCCAGTCTAGAAAAAATTCACGATGCATCCCTCGGTACTAAAAATGCAACTTATTTTTATAACTGTTATCAAGGATTGTCTTAACCTACCTAAAATGAATTAATCCAGTTTGATTCGGAATGGTGCAGAGTTCAATGCTGTCAGGAGTGTATAAACGCTCCTGTCATTTGACAGCTGCTCCTCATTTCAGCATCCTGGTTTTGGCTAAAGCATTCTCCTTGTCTGTCTGTCCACCTGCAAGGTGATTGATGTGGCTAAACTCTGGGTGGAGACCAAACCTGATTTAAGCCAGCCAAGCCTGCAGTCTCATGCTTGTGATATTGTGTATGTTACATGGGCTCCAAGCTGCCTGTTTGTCTGTCCTGCTCTGCTAGATTGGATTTCTGAACTCTGTCTGCCTTTTGACTATGAATTGACCCTGAGTATTCTGAACCTTGCCTGCCTTGTACCTGCACTGTAATAGATTCACTCTGCCTGTCTGCCAATTGCATGTACCTGTTTGCTTTGCTCAGTTCGCCAATGGCCTGGCGTGGTACCCAGGCACTATAGCATTGTGTATAAGTCCTGGGGGCAACCGAGTACCGGTAGGCCTGCTTGCCTTATGGGAAAGAGAGCTGTTAAAGGTGAAGAACACAGAAGCTAGCTGTGTTGTCTGACCACCTGCATTGGGGTAAGCATGACATTTGCCCTGCTGGATTTTTAAATCAAGAGCTACAGAAGCAATTAAGTAGATTTATTACACAACTGAAAATTGCATATGTAGCGGCTTATATTAAAAGGTATGTGCTACGAACTATACCAATATCAAGATATTTTAGCAGTATGAATAAACTAATTAAAATCATCCATCTGGACCTAGCCAAAGCTAGTCTTAATATTCTGTATATTCCTACAAAGAATTATTCATAGTTAAAAACAGAGAACTAAGCTAAAATGATATTCCTGGCAGCCTGCTTCAAACTGTTCATCTTTTTCAGGAAACAGTATGCAGTAGGTATATTAGTAAGAACTTCCACCCCCTTCCCTGACCAGAGGATGTCAAGTAGACATGTGCATTCGTTTTCATCCGAATGCATTTTCGTGCAAATTTCTGGGATTTTCGGTAATGATAACTTATGTGCACTGTCCAAAATCCAAAAGATCTGACATAAAAAATGCTTTATTTTTGTTTTGTTTTGTTGCGACAACAGTTCGATAAAGATAGAAGATTTGACATGACAGTGACAATAGCGATCTGTGTCTATCGAATCTGCAGTTGAATGTGCCTAACCTAACTCTATTAGTCCGAGATTATTTGACAGAGAGAAAAGATTCCACATTATAGAGACATGAAGATTTGACATAGAGAGAAAAGAGTCGACATAGAGAGAAAAGATTCGACATAGAGAGAAAAGATTTGACATAGAGAGAAAAGATTTAACATAGAGAGAAAAGATTCAACATTATAGAGACATGAAGATTTGACGAAGCAGCTAAAAACATATGATCGCCACAAGCGGACATTTATGGTCAAATGCTCAGCCCATAGGCTATAGAAGAATTCTAATGTTGGTTGACTAGTAATAATAATTCATAAATATAATTATTACTAGTCATACAACATTAGAATTCTGCTATAGCTTGTGGGCGGAGCATTCGACCGGAAATGCATGATTGTGGCGTTGTACAGTTTAGCTGCTTCGTCGAATCTTCCTAGAACATTCGACAGACACCATAAGCCTTCAATGACAGATTCAACCTTAATTAATTCAGATTTTCTGATTAATGCATTTTTTAACAAAACAAAATAGATAAAAACAAATTTCGGAAGTAACTAAATAATTTTATTTTTCGGATGAAAACTAAATTCCGAAACAAAATATTTCAGTGCGCACATGTCTAATGTCAAGTGAGGCCCCAAGCTGCTACTCTCCCCTAACTCCTAAATGAGACTACAAAGCTTTCAATCATAAGCAATGCTCAACCTCTTGATGCACAGCACTGAAGGCTGATCAGACCAAAGAGGGGTGTGGTGCAACATTAGCAGGTAGAAAAATCATCAGATGGGACTAATGATGTACAAATGGAAGCTAATGGAAAACAAGGGATTCCTGTATATGACATCACATCCTGTCTAGGGAGCAGAGGAACTGTAGAAGGGAGATTTGGAAATACTCTATACACCAAATTAATAGTAGCAAAACAGTTTTGGGTGGCCAGATAATGTTTCCTGAGTTTAGATTTGATTATTTTGTTCATTTTGATTTTAATGTCAACTGGAGTGCACCTTTAAATCAGCAACAATGGTAGTTCTTCCATATATTAAGTCAGTAACAATGGTAGTTTGTCCATACATTAAAGTGGTTGTAAATCTTTACATATACCTAGTGAAGTGACTGGTCTCAAGTGATACACAGAGATTAAACAAATCCTCTTACATAAGTTTTACCTGTTTATCTGCAGTCTTCTCTTCTATACATCCGTTCAAAGTGTAGAAATGAAGTGGGTGGAGAGCTAAAGTCACACTCTGCAGAGCTCAGTAAGAAGAGCTCTGAGAGCTGACTGGAGGTAAGGGACATACCCCCTTCACACAGCTCATAGGAACAGAGCTGAGGCTGTCAATCACCTAGCTGTTTGCTGGAGATGCTTCCCTGTTACCATTTTTCTACTGGTGTCTGGAAAATTTGTCAGAAGTGATTCAGCAGAGGAATAAAGCAGCAAACAGAAATTATAATTAGTGCTTTTAGTGGAGTCAAGGGTACACTATAGAGGGATATGCTTTGTTCATTTTTCATGTCTGAGGTTTAGAACCACTTTAAGTCAGCAACAATGATAGCTCTTTTATTCATTAGGTCAGTAACAATGGTAGTTTGTCCATACATTAATACAGAAACAAGTTCCATACATTATAATGTGGTGGAGCACAATGAAGCATTAATACTGTGTGATTATTCACATTTTATTTTTATTTGTCTTATTGACATCAGAAACTATGTTTATTTTACATGTGTAGAAAGTCATACTATATCACACCTGTTTCATTTATGTCACAGGTCTAAATAAACAACCGTTTATGGCCATGGCTAATCTGCAGAAGGTAAATGTTGGCTATACATGGCTAGATTTCTCTATGCACAAGCTGATTAAAAGAGACCAAACTAATTTTCACTATCCATCCATGGTTGCCTTACAAAAAGAAACAGGAGAAGCACCTCTAAGTGTAGACTTTAGGACATTTTTATTAACTCACAAATAGGCCACTCAGATTGTGAAAAAACAAGAAGGCTCATCAATAAAACACTCCGGACAAGTTTGCCAAACTCTCAGCAGAGAAGTGTCATGGGGTCTAGGTGTATGCAGCTGAATGCAGGGGATGAGAAAGCCAGCCGGGATAATCCCCCATCTGGAATGAGGGCTGAAGTGCACCACGGATCGCAGCGCAGGCGTCCCTTCTTCCTCCAGGTGACATCATCATGCCTGTGTGATAGACTCACCCGGGACAGAGGCTTTTGGAGGGGACTGAATGCTAGCATCTTGCCTATCGACTATGGGTCCTGGCATTTGAGGGAGCTACAAGCATTTAGAAAGAAGTTCTGTTATGTAATGCAAAAGGCCATTATTAAAAAGGCCATAATGGTCTCTGTCAGCTTGGGACTCATAGCTGATATCACCAGCAAGCCACCTGTCTGGGGCCCCCTGCCATAATGTGTTTATTGAAAGTAGGTCTTCTGCTATTGTCTGAAGGTGTGCTGTATACTTATGATAATGTGGATTGCACTGTGTGAAGCTCGGTGACAGCAAGTTTGACCTGTAATCAGATCCTGATTAATCAAAGCATTGCCTAGGTGTGAATTCCCATTCACCTATTGTTTCTGTCTGGGTGGGCACTGAGTCATCCATGTGGCTAATTAATGTAATGTTTATGGTATATGTCTGTTGTTCTAATGGTATTATCCTGTGTGCAGTTTGTATTGTTAGGGTAATATGATCAGGAGTGGGATGTCCTTCTGTGGTGTATATATTCTGTGTTAGTTTATTCAAATAGATGTGTTCCAGCTTTGCATCCAAATGAGTCCTGCCTTGTTCTTGGTTGCAATATGTGGCTATAATATCTGATATCTATGTTCAGACTGGAGGAAGCGGTATAAAATTGAAGCACTCAAGCGGAGTGTAGGTCCACGGTGCGCTACAGCCCTCATTCTGGATGGTGGATGATCCTGGCCAGCTTCCTCATCCCAGACAGCTGCATAGACCTAGAACCCATGGCACTTCTATGCTGAGTTTTGGCAAACTTGCCTGGAGTCTTTTATTGATGAGCCTTCTTGTTTTTCAACAGTATGAGTGACCTACTTTGTGAGTTACTAAACTTGTCTTAAAGTCTATACTTTATACTTTTTAGGAGGCACTTCTCGGGTTTCTTTTTGTTATGCAACTATCGTGGAAAGTGGATTTTTTTTTTCTTGAAGTCTACACTTCTCCTGTTTCTTTTTGTTTCCATTATCATAAGAGCTAGCTTCTGCACCAAGGATTAACTTGCCCTGGTGGATGGACTTATTAGACTAGTTTTTGCCATAAGTATATCTATATATATATTTAGACTTTATAGGACTGTTATCATTAATCCATCTCAATAGACCTTTGATGGTCTAGGTGTGCTATTCATTGTGTCTATCTCTTTGTGTTCGCACTGATGGTTGCCTACATACCTGAACAGTGACAACATCTGATAGGATGTATGCATTCTTCAGTTAATAATTTCTTCCCCTTTTTAGTACATTTTTTAAATTACTTTTGCCGAGCTGGGTGGTGCTGAAAAGGCCACTCACAGCTCAAATCTTGGCTGACTTTTTTTTTTTAGCAAGAATCAGCTGAAATTCAAGCCATCTATGGCACTTTTTAAAGCTGTTAACAATCATATGTGGCAGGTCGAGCCTGTGCCACTGTTTAAAATGGTAGTCTGGGCCAGGTTTTCTAGGAAGCAAGCATACTAATGATGCAGGTGTGTGCTGCAGTTATGTTAGCGCCATAGTTAAAGTTCAGTGGCCCCACCCTCCAGATGGGGTTCGGGTTATTAAAGGAGCTGTGACAGGTGCACATTTCACCATACTGTCCAGGTCAGGACAGACAAAGGCCTGAGCCTGGGAGGATGTAGCAGCTGGGAGCTGCAGGAGAAACAATCAAGCTAACAAAGGTACAGCTTTTTGTGCACAAGCACTGGAACTGTGTGTTTGATGGTTTGGAGGACCAAGGCAGGAGACCTGAGTTGTGAAGCTGCAAAGAGCCCCAGGGCTGAATTCTATGTTTTGTTGCATTGATGGTGAAAACAAATAAAAAGCCCTGAAACATACTTCTGGCATGGAGTAAACTCACTGTTTGGTGCTACCAATGAGCTACAAGTTCCCCAATGTGTCACACATGGTTTCAACATCTGTATTCTTTTCCATTACCTCTTGTTAATTCAAGGGTAATCAGGCACTGCACTATACTAAAAAGGCCACTCAAAACCAACAGCCCCCTGGCCTTCTGTAACTGCTATTTATATACTTACCAGATGGAACACAACATAATTAAAAAAAAATCTGCATCAAGAAATCTACCTAATGCAATGCTAGCAATGCTCGAGAAGGATTGCTTTTTTAATTAAAAAATATGTTGTAGGGTAAAATTGATCTATAATTTACAACAGATATCAAGGGCAAACTAAAAAACTTTAATACAGCACATTATTTCAAAACAGATGAGTAAAACAGTAGTGTACACAAATAAACATATAAAAACACATAAAATATAATATGTTATACTAAGTGTTATACTAAGAAATAAAGATGAAAGTCAAACGTGTGCTATAAAGGGAAGAGTGAGCCCCAAATGAAATGAAATTACATACGACTTGTTATGAGCTCATACATAAAAAATTCCATAGCCTGGTGGAAAATATATAATCTTAGAACAGTTAAAATTTGTTTTAAAAAAGGCACCAATGAAGCACTTTTAAGTCAGTGTTGTTTTGACTATAGTTTCTACATACCGATACATAGAGGTGGCGGATAATTCCAGCGTCTGACTGTTCCCGGCATACATGAGATATGCGAGTGACCCTGAAAAGATAATGCAATAAATAAAACACTCAGCGTCATATTGAATATTGCTGGTATCAAACATCACTGATTGAGGAGGATCTAAATTCAAAAAGAAAAAATTATATGTTTCAGCTTAGTCCAATCCTTAGATGTGGTTGCCTTATTAGTTTTCTTTTTACAGGCTAAGTGCATTTTGTGCAAATACTGTGTATTCTCTTAGAAATCGATGGAATTAAAAAAAAACACTACTAACAGTTTTCTATGGCCCTTTAAAATGGCCTGTGCCAGACTCAAAAATCCAGGTGCGGCTGATTCAGGTAATGCCCCAAATTAAAAAATTAACACCAATTTTTAGATAATGAAATTAGAGGTAATTAGGACCTACTAATTAGGTACCTGTTCCTGTATAGAGAAAAAAGGAAAACTGCGCTAATGAATACAATTAAAATTAAAATTAAAAAAGGCAGCAATAATGGTGGTATAAACACAAAAGAACTCGAATAAAAAAGATTGCGCCAAAAAATAATAAAAGGAAAATGAAATTAAAAATAAAAATAAAAAGGTGTACAGAGGCTGAGTTGTGTCAAGCAATAACACCAAAAACACTAAACAGCACCAACACTAGCTGGAACTCAGATGATGAGTACCAAATAAAAAGGATAACACCTTCCAGATATAATCATAATATAAGAAACGGGTGAAGGTATAGATCATATAGGTCATGAGAAATAATCACATATATGAGACCATTATACCCTATTGCTTATCCTATACGATTGATTGAATAAGAGCAAACAATTATCCCACACCAATACACCAATTACAACAATGTTATAAATAAATGTTGATGAAAAAGTCCAAAGGCTGGTTGTGGAATTTTTTAAATGAACTTAATGTTTAGCTTTTAAACAAATCACAAGGGAGATGTAGTAGTCTATGTGCCGTGAGTCCCAAATCCAACTTGTCAGTCTCCAAGATAGCTAGAAAGCATGTATAGAAAACCTCTCGATCATATGACAACGACCCTGGAACAGTTGTAGGAAGAGAACACAGACCATAGAGTAGTACGTATAAAAATTTATTCCAAAAATACAGTTAAAAACACTTACATCAAGCAGCGTTTTGTTGAGCATAAAAAATTTCGCCGGCCGGCAAACACACAGTCACCCTTCCCTCAGTAGCGTGGCGACATCTGCACGTTGCTCCCAGACGCGTTTCGTCACTAATTGGACGTCATCAATGGGGGTAGGGCGACGTGCAGACACACCACCTTTTATGGCCAAACCTCAGCGTGAAATATAGAGGTCAAAGCCACATTCCGCCATTTTGGAAATGGGAATGAGAGCCCACACCGCTCTCATAACCATGTCCAGACAGTAAGCATTATGTGCATAAGAAAAAAAAACCCCATCAGGTTGGAGATGAGTGTTACGTCATACACCAATCAGGGCAGGTAAATTACTTTGAAATCAAACAAAATTGTATTAAAATTAAATTTAAATTTATCTTAGCAAACCACGTAAGAACAGGATTAATAAATTATTATTGATTCAAAGATCTCCCAAACTCTTGAAGTTGGGGGACCATAATAGGAAAAAACTAGTTAAACACTAGGGATATCGTCCTACTGTGTATAGCATAGTCACATATAACCGCTCCCATTATATTAACCTCCTATATACACATGAAGTAGGCAGGTTGACGGCATATTAAATTACGCTTAATATAGAAGGGTCATATTGATCTACAATAATCTATTCTTCAAAGGGGACAAAACGAAACAAATTTAGATGTAAAAATTGCCCAATATATTAATATAAATAAGGATTTGTGAAAAAATCCCAAGGGAAACTCCCATTACAATTTAGTGATGCATTTAAATGAATAAGTGGAAAATTAATAAAGGAGTATATTGTATACCTAAAAGTGACTAGTGAATTTATGAATTCAAAATGAAAAGAAATGTAAAAAAAAACATAAATACACAAAAATTATATTAATAAAAAATGTGAAAAATTTGTACTAATAATATCAGTAAAAATTTGTTGATTTATTAGTTAAGTGATTAGTGAAAAATCCTCAAATAAATCCCTAAAAATTAATTAAGTGAAAATTGATAATTATTAAGTGATAAATTGCATGAGTAAATTTTGTGAAAATCATTCAAATCAATTACCAAATATCAATAATATTATAAAATATAAAATATATATTTAATTAGATAACCCGACTACTCCACACTGAGGTAAGACCTTATGCATTATTAATAAAGGCATTTACATCAGTCTCAATGTTCAGTCCGTAAGGGCTATAAGTCTTAAGCCTATGGATCCAAGCCATTTCTAGCTTGGATATTTCCCTCACCATTAGGCTCCCCCTCCAGTGGGCCTTGTATTTGTCAATACCCAAAGGTACCTTAGGTCCACCATACGGTAATCAGGGGGGGACCTTCGAGCAAGTTCCTTATTATGCAGGCCCACCTCCTAATTATAGAGGACAACAGTCCCGGGGGAGAGGATGGGGTTCTAATTACCAGGGACGTCCCCCATACATCCAGGAGGGATGGAGACAAGGCCCTGGGACAGACTGGGACCTTCGGTCCCCTCTGGTCCACCAATTGGATCCATGGGACGACGGTATGTTGGCCAATAATTCTTTCTTTCCCCTTAGGGATAGAGAGTGTTTGGCTGATGATCCATGGTCTGGGGTTTCTAATTATGGT
Source organism: Rana muscosa (assembly GCA_029206835.1). Classification (NCBI taxonomy): domain Eukaryota; kingdom Metazoa; phylum Chordata; class Amphibia; order Anura; family Ranidae; genus Rana; species Rana muscosa. The sequence continues at coordinate 544,050,234 of CM055117.1, read as the reverse complement.
CAGCAAGGTGAGAGAAATAATTACCCAGCCATATATGGATCAACTAGGCCTCTTCCGTCTAAATTACCACCTACCTCATTTAATTCTAATAATCAAGGGAGTTGGGGTTTTCACAAGCCCACCCAAGGTACAAAAAGGTTGGGAGAAAGAGGAGAGGAACCAGAGGGGGGCGGAGGGTACGAACAGCCAAAGCGACTACGAACATAAACGGACAGGGTATTTTTAATTTAAGTAAACAAACTTTGACAGACGCTGAAAAAGCTGTTCTGGATAAGGGTCTCAAGTTTGAACCTCCTAAGGGTTTGGACAAATTCCATACCTTTATGGATATACATAAATTTGTGCGCAAACTCAACATCAAAAGGTACATGGTAGGGACCACACCCAGAGTTGAGGTGGGACATTCTAACTTCGTTCATTCTGGATTGAAGAATGCGTCCATTTTCAACCCTCCGGGGGCCCTTGCACCATCCCTAAGAGTGTTTAGGGATGTGCTTATTAGGGATTTAGATGCTATGCATGTTAAAAAGGCTAAAATGAACAAGGTATTACAAGATGGGGTTGATTCCCTGCGTAGTAATAAGAATTTGGTTATCAGACCTGCTGATAAGGGGGGGGGGGGGGTAGTAATTTTGGATAGGGCAGACTATATGACTGAAATGTCAAAAATCATTGACGATCCCAATACATATACTGTTTTACCAGCTGATCCCAAAGCTAAATACACCAGGGACTTGGAATGTTTGGTCAACAGGGATTTCTATGAGGGTATCCTTACTCCAAGGGAGAAATTATATTTGATTCCCAGAGCTCCTCATACCCCTACAATCTACTACCTCCCCAAGTTGCACAAGGATCCAGTCTGCCCCCCGGGCCGTCCCATAGTCAGTGGGATTGACTCTGTTACGGCCCGGGTGGGCAGATATATTGATGTTTATTTGCAACCATTGGTGCGGAAGATGCCTTCTTTTGTTAAGGACTCCAGACACATTATCAATCTGTTGTCTGGAATTATCCCAAATAAGGACATCTGGATGGTTACTGTGGATGTGGCATCCCTTTTATACCATTATCCCTCACCATTTGGGTTTCGAAGCAGTCCAGTGGTTTCTGGAGAGAGACTCTGGGCTTCTATCGAAACAGGTGGATTTCATCATGTCGCTTTTGCGATTCGCTGCATCCTCGAACTACTTCTGGTTCAACCAGACGTTTTATCGACAGGATACAGGTGTCGCCATGGGGGCTAAATATGCCCCCAGTTTGGCCAACCTGTTTATGGCCAAATGGGAGGAGGATGTCATCTATGGTGGCAATGTACCCCAATTGGCCTTTTGGGCTAGGTACATTGATGACATCCTCCTCCTGTGGGATGGCGACTATCAGGACCTTGTCAGGTTCATGGATGTCCTTAATTCCAACCAGAGAGGGATTGCCCTTCAATATGAGGCTAGTCAGGTCAGTGTGCATTATTTAGATCTAAAAATTGAGATTGGCACTGACTCCTTTGTAACATCAACCTTTTTTAAGGAGACTGATAGGAACTCCTTCATTCCGATGGGGAGTTGTCACCATGAGCCCTGGTTGAAGGGGGTACCTAAGAGTCAGTACCTGAGACTGAGGAGAAATTGTTCCGATCCTCAGCGTTTTCTGTTGCAGGCTGAAACCCTGACTCAGAGTGTCATGGATATGCATTAATGTCTGTCTGCCATCTTACCTTCCTCCTCATGTGTTCATCTAGAGACCAGACCTCCTTCACCTGGCTTCCTTTATAATCTCCTCCCAGCCTGACTCCACCCCAGGCCCTATCACTGAACACTATATTAACCTGTGCACTGCAAGCCTGCTTTGCTGATCAACGTGTTTGTTAGGCATTGTGTGTTTGGGTTCCTGCCTGCCGTGTGCTACGTCTGTCTCTCTGTTACGTTATTGGCTTGTCCCTGACCATCCCTGTCTGCTCGTGACCCTTGACCTTCAGCTCGTTCTTCGTTATCCTTGTCTGCTTGTGGCCCCTGACCTTCGGCTTGTTATTCGGTTCTCTCTATCGTGTGCTGCTGCTTCCCCTTATCCTACGGGGCGTGAGCTAGGAAACTCCAGGGGCCGCGACCTGGTCCCAGCCTGCAGCGTAACATCCTCACCACTAGAGGCCCTGGAGAAGACCAGCTGGGTCTTAGACTCCGCGCCCTGGGGAATCTTGGCTCTCGCTTCCGTTGGGATCCCGGTTGTGCTCCTCTGGTCCCGCTTTCCACAACCACCCAGTTTCCTATCCACAGAAGCCAGCCATAGGGTTCACTACCTCGCGGTGCACTCCTGTCCCCCTACGGTGTGCATCTGTCACCTGGCCACAGGTGACCCTGACAGTTTGATCAGCCATGAACCCGGCTGACATCCCGCTACCCGCGGATGATCCATTGCAGGGCATAGTTTGCAGACTTGAAACCCAGGAATCGAATCAGACTCAGGTGATGCGATTCCTCCAGGATCTGGCTTCTCGCTTCGAGCAGCTTCAGGCCTCCTTGGGAACCCTGAATCCGCAACCTCAAATACAATCAGCGGCTGCACCTATTGCACCAGTCGCAGCCACACACTCGCTACAACTGCCAGCTCCGTCCCGTTTCTCTGGGGACTCCAAGGCTTGCAGGGGGTTCCTTAGCCAATGCACAATTCATTTTGAGCTCCAGCCCCAAAACTTCCTGTCTGATCGGGCTAAGGTAGCCTATATCATTTCCCTCCTCTCTGGTGAAGCTTTAGCCTGGGCAGCCCCTCTGTGGGAACTGAATGATCCAGTGGTTTCTAGCCTGTCTGGTTTCTTGAAACTTTTTCGGAATATCTTCGAAGAACCGGCTCGTGTCTCTTCAGCGGCCAGCACCCTTTTACGTCTCCGCCAAGAGTCTGCTTCTGTGGGACAGTATGCCCTTCATTTCCGCATACTGTCGGCTGAGTTGAGCTGGAACAATGAGGCCTTAGTCGCAACCTTTTTGCATGGCCTGTCTGATAGAGTGAAGGATGAATTAGCTGGAAGAACCATCCCCACTGATCTGGCCGGCGTTATCTCCTTGTGTAACCAGATCGATATTCGCTTTCAGGAGAGGACCTTAGAAAAGCAACGCCAGCCCTCCTTGGTTCTTAGTCAGCCTGAGCTCCCCTCTCTTCGACCCGTAGAGCATCTCCTACCAGCTGAGGAACCCATGCAGCTGGGTCGGACCAGGCTATCCCCCGAGGAACGTGCTAGGCGCAGAACTCTTGGTCTGTGTCTTTACTGTGGGGGCAAAGGTCATTTTCGTGACACTTGCTCTCTTTGTCCAGAAAAACGTTCGGGTCCACTTCATCTGGAAAGTGGAGTATTGGACCCAGAAATATCACCTTCCCCTTCTCGTCTTCTGCTTTCTGTGTTCCTTCATGTTGGTGCTTCTTCTCATTCGGTCTCAGCATATCTGGATTCCGGAGCCGCTGGTAATTTCATGGACTGGGAAATCGCATCGTCCATGAGACTTACTCTTTTGCCCCTCACCACGCCATTGGTGGTCTTGGCGATTGATGGTACTGTTCTCCCAGGGGGACCTATCCGCTTCCAGACCCTCCCTGTTAAGATGTCGGTAGGGACACTCCACCAGGAGTGGATATCCTTCCTTATCTTACCCAAGGCCTCAACGCCTATAATTTTGGGTCTCCCATGGTTACAGCTCCATTCTCCTCATGTGGACTGGACTACTGGACAGATCCTGGCTTGGGGTCCCTCCTGTTCCTCCTCCTGTCTACCCAAGGTTGCCCCCTGTGAATCTGAGCCGGTCATTCATTCCAGGTTGCATAACCATTTACATTTCTCTGTCCCTAACCACCCTTGGACGCACAGCCAGGCTAGCTTGTCTACAAGTCCTGCAGTCGCTACGTCTTGCGATGCGATTCAGGTAGTCGCTACACCTGACTCAGCTATTCAGCTTGACTCCGGCGACATGTCACCTTCTAACCAACCTGACTTCAGGGTTCCACTGACATCTGCCCAGTCTGATGGTCCTGTGCAAGATGACCAGTTCCCCTTTAAGGGTCTAGGGGACCCTCCTCAGATTCCTGTTGATCCTCTCATGCCCTTGCTTATTCCTAGAGAGCCTTTGGTCCTCAATAGATCTTCTTGTCATCTCCCTACCTCGTTTTCGGTCTCTGAGGATAATTTTAAGTACGAGGTTAGACAAGTTCTGGATTCTCGGCTCTGCAGAGGCATTCTTCAGTACCTTGTGCATTGGAGAGGTTTTGGTCCTGAGGAGGCGTCTTGGATCGCTGCATCTGATGTCGCTGCACCTCATCTGTTGAGAAGGTTTCATCAGAGATTTCCCTTTAAGCCTGGGTCCAGGCGGGGGAGGGCCCATAAGAGGGAGGGTACTGTCATGGATATGCATTAATGTCTGTCTGCCATCTTACCTTCCTCCTCATGTGTTCATCTAGAGACCAGACCTCCTTCACCTGGCTTCCTTTATAATCTCCTCCCAGCCTGACTCCACCCCAGGCCCTATCACTGAACACTATATTAACCTGTGCACTGCAAGCCTGCTTTGCTGATCAACGTGTTTGTTAGGCATTGTGTGTTTGGGTTCCTGCCTGCCGTGTGCTACGTCTGTCTCTCTGTTACGTTATTGGCTTGTCCCTGACCATCCCTGTCTGCTCGTGACCCTTGACCTTCGGCTCGTTCTTCGTTATCCTTGTCTGCTTGTGGCCCCTGACCTTCGGCTTGTTATTCGGTTCTCTCTATCGTGTGCTGCTGCTTCCCCTTATCCTACGGGGCGTGAGCTAGGAAACTCCAGGGGCCGCGACCTGGTCCCAGCCTGCAGCGTAACATCCTCACCACTAGAGGCCCTGGAGAAGACCAGCTGGGTCTTAGACTCCGCGCCCTGGGGAATCTTGGCTCTCGCTTCCGTTGGGATCCCGGTTGTGCTCCTCTGGTCCCGCTTTCCACAACCACCCAGTTTCCTATCCACAGAAGCCAGCCATAGGGTTCACTACCTCGCGGTGCACTCCTGTCCCCCTACGGTGTGCATCTGTCACCTGGCCACAGGTGACCCTGACACAGAGATTCTTAGAGAAGGGGTACCAGAGGGACTTCCTTCAGGAGGAATTGGATAAAGTCAAAACTATTGGGAGAGAGTCTTTATTAATTGACAGAGTGGCGCAGGTCAATGCTCAAGACTCTGTGGGTGTTCCATTTATCACCTCCTACTCTTTACAGCATAGGACTATCAAGGCCCTTATTAATAAACATTGGCATTTAGACATTAATGACGCCATTTTGAAGGAGGTCTTACCTGATAGGCCGAGAATTATTTTTTGGGGTGTACCCAATTTAAGGCATCAATTAGCCCCAAATGTTTTGGATCCACCTACAAAACCCCCTTCCTTCTTCGACCATCTTTCAGGGTACTATAAATGTAGGAGGTGTAGGGTATGCCAGTTTAATATTTCTAGGGACAGACGGATGACCACCTTCCTGTCCACTGCCACCCAAGGCCAATATACAATCAAACCCTGCATTACATGTGCTACTGAGGGAGGTTGTTTATATGTTGCAGTGTCCATGTGGCATGCAATATGTGGGGCGCACTAAGCGACCCCTCAGAGTGCGCCTCAATGAACACATTACCAACATTAAAACGGGATTCAAAAACCATTCGGTATCCAAACACTATTTGCTGAAGCATAATAGGGACCCTTCGGGGACACTCTTTTTGGGTATTGACAAATACAAGGCCCACTGGAGGGGGAGCCTAATGGTGAGGGAAATATCCAAGCTAGAAATGGCTTGGATCCATAGGCTTAAGACTGATAGCCCTTACGGACTGAACATTGAGACTGATGTAAATGCCTTTATTAATAATGCATAAGGTCTTACCTCAGTGTGGAGTAGTCGGGTTATCTAATTAAATATATATTTTATATTTTATAATATTATTGATATTTGGTAATTGATTTGAATGATTTTCACAAAATTTACTCATGCAATTTATCACTTAATAATTATCAATTTTCACTTAATTAATTTTTAGGGATTTATTTGAGGATTTTTCACTAATCACTTAACTAATAAATCAACAAATTTTTACTGATATTATTAGTACAAATTTTTCACATTTTTTATTAATATAATTTTTGTGTATTTATGTTTTTTTTTACATTTCTTTTCATTTTGAATTCATAAATTCACTAGTCACTTTTAGGTATACAATATACTCCTTTATTAATTTTCCACTTATTCATTTAAATGCATCACTAAATTGTAATGGGAGTTTCCCTTGGGATTTTTTCACAAATCCTTATTTATATTAATATATTGGGCAATTTTTACATCTAAATTTGTTTCGTTTTGTCCCCTTTGAAGAATAGATTATTGTAGATCAATATGACCCTTCTATATTAAGCGTAATTTAATATGCCGTCAACCTGCCTACTTCATGTGTATATAGGAGGTTAATATAATGGGAGCGGTTATATGTGACTATGCTATACACAGTAGGACGATATCCCTAGTGTTTAACTAGTTTTTTCCTATTATGGTCCCCCAACTTCAAGAGTTTGGGAGATCTTTGAATCAATAATAATTTATTAATCCTGTTCTTACGTGGTTTGCTAAGATAAATTTAAATTTAATTTTAATACAATTTTGTTTGATTTCAAAGTAATTTACCTGCCCTGATTGGTGTATGACGTAACACTCATCTCCAACCTGATGGGGTTTTTTTTTTCTTATGCACATAATGCTTACCGTCTGGACATGGTTATGAGAGCGGTGTGGGCTCTCAGTCCCATTTCCAAAATGGCGGAATGCGGCTTTGACCTCTATATTTCACGCTGAGGTTTGGCCATAAAAGGTGGTGTGTCTGCACGTCGCCCTACCCCCATTGATGACGTCCAATTAGTGACGAAACGCGTCTGGGAGCAACGTGCAGACGTCGCCACGCTACTGAGGGAAGGGTGATTGTGTGTTTGCCGGCCGGCAAAATTTTTTATGCTCAACAAAACGCTGCTTGATGTAAGTGTTTTTAACTGTATTTTTGGAATAAATTTTTGTACGTACTACTCTATGGTCTGTGTTCTCTTCTTACAACTGTTCCGGGGTCGTTGTCATATGATCGAGAGGAACGGGGGAAAGAGACAGGGTGTGCATTTGGAGTGTTCCAGTCCATTCATTCAAATCAAAGGCCGCAGCTGGGTCACAGCTGACTGCATATCGGGGGCTTATTTCTGGTAAGCCGCCAATTCGTGTGGTGGAGGGCACTGTTGGTCTGAATATCACGCGGTGGTGTTGGTTTTCTATACATGCTTTCTAGCTATCTTGGAGACTGACAAGTTGGATTTGGGACTCACGGCACATAGACTACTACATCTCCCTTGTGATTTGTTTAAAAGCTAAACATTAAGTTCATTTAAAAAATTCCACAACCAGCCTTTGGACTTTTTCATCAACATTTATTTATAACATTGTTGTAATTGGTGTATTGGTGTGGGATAATTGTTTGCTCTTATTCAATCAATCGTATAGGATAAGCAATAGGGTATAATGGTCTCATATATGTGATTATTTCTCATGACCTATATGATCTATACCTTAACCTGTTTCTTATATTATGATTATATCTGGAAGGTGATATCCTTTTTATTTGGTACTCATCATCTGAGTTCCAGCTAGTGTTGGTGCTGTTTAGTTTCTTTGGTGTTATTGCTTGACACAACTCAGCCTCTGTACACCTTTTTATTTTTATTTTTAATTTCATTTTCCTTTTATTATTTTTTGGCGCAATCTTTTTTATTCAACCTGTTCCTGTATGCAGTGTAACAGAGTGGAAGATTTGCCGAATACTATCATCTCCCGGTTAGTGGTAGCCTTCTAGAAACCAGTGAAGCTGCAATAGGTGGAGTATGATAGGGAAGCTGACACACTAGTTTGCCATGCAGTGGGTGGATTCTATAATCAATAGCATGCTGTCTATTGGCTAAGGATCCACCCACTGTCTGCTGTCAATCACAAGGAGAGCAGATATGGTGGGGAACTAGTGTCTGTGAATTCTCATCAGGCTCCCCAGGTATAAAGCTCCCTGCCGCTGTGCTGCTCAACGGGTGCAGCACCAGGGAGGGAGCTCAAGTGCACTGAGGGTGAAATGTCCATATGAATGGTCTCAGTGTGTTTTCACACTCAGTGCATGTCCCAGATTACAACAGGTACATAATTAATGTCACTCATACCAACATGGAATTCTAAAGAGTGTCCTGGACACTGTTATTGAATTTCCCTGCATGTGTCCCTGTAACTTCCCATGCAGTGAACTGAAACCCAACACAATAGCTTTCCCAATCATCTTCTTTGAAGGGAAGTTGTTTGTAGTCCAAACCAGGAGAGAGACATAGAGTGACAATACTGCTTCTCCATAGCAATAGTGCAGTGTGTGAGCATTGTAACCCTAAGGAAGTTTTACAAAAGCAACCAGGAAGTGTGATGGATTTACAGAAGCATTTTGATGATAAAAAAAAATGCTTAAGCACCTTTTGCTTAGTTAAGTGAACATCTAAAATATAATTCATGGGGATAACTCAAATACATTATAGTACGGTACTTGAGAACTTTCTTACTGGATCCACAATGCCTTAGTACCTGCAGTGTATATCCTGGTTCACACTGAAAGGAGACTACATCGTTCACAAGATATCTTTCCCCATTCTTTACTCCATTACTGGGAACAGCTGGTTCTGGACAACTGGCGAGGCCCACAGCTAAATAACACCAGAAACAAGTAAAATTAGTATAAAAAACACCTAACTGACAGAAAGTAAGAAATAGTGTAGAGAAACATGGAGGAATGTGTAGACATTAAGGTATATAGAAATGCATATATTATTCCATTATATCAGACCACCGCTTTAAGGGAAACCTGTACTGGGAGAAGTATGGGGGTGTAATTTCTGATTTCCTTCTAATGATATTAATGCATTGACTTTACTTCCTTGCCTACCGTAACTTAACCACTTCGGCCACTGGAAGATTTTACCCCCTTCCTGACCAGAGCACTTTTTACAATTTGGCACTGCGTCGCTTTAACTGACAATTGTGCGGTCATGCAATGCTGTATCCAAACAAAAGTCCTTTTTTTTTCCCACAAAGAGAGCTTTCTTTTGGTGGCATTTTATCACCTCTGCGGTTTTTATTTTTTGCGCTATAAACAAAAAAAGATCGACAATTTAGAAAAAAAAAACAATATTTTTTACTTTTTGCTATAATAAATATCCCCATTTTTTTTTTCAAAAACGAATTTCTTCATCAGTTTAGGCCGATATATATTCTTCTACATATTTTTGGTAAAAAAAATTGCAATAAGCGTATATTGATTGGTTTGTGCAAAATTTATAGTGTCTACAAACTATGGGAAAGGTTTATGGACTTTTTATGGCATTTTTATTTTTTCTACTAGAAATGGCAGTGATCTGCGATTTTTAGCGGTATTGCGACATTGCGGCGGACAGATCGGACACTTTTGACACATTTTTGGGACCACTGACATTTATACAGCGATCAGTGCTCTAAAAATGCACTGATTACTCTGTAAATGTCACTGGCAGGGAAGGGGTTAACACTAGGTGGCGATCAAGGGGTTAAATGTGTGTTCCCTCAGCATGTTCTAACTGTATGGGGATGGGACCTATTAGGTGAGGAGACATATCGCTGTTCCTACTTAGTAGGAACAAACGACATGTCTCCTCTGCCCTGACAGCACAGAGATTTGTGTGTTTACACACAGAAATCTCCACGCTGGCGATCGTGCACGCGATCGCACATCATGCGTCCTCTGGCGGCCACTAAGGGGAAGGACATACCCATATGGGATTTCGCCCAGGAGAGCCATTGTGCCGCAGTATATCTTCGTGAGCCGATCAGGAACCGGTTAAAACAAGCTGGAATATTAGGATGTTAGAGCAAAATTAAAACTTCTGACCTATGTATATGTTCTTGGTCTGGGATTTAGGAAGCATCAAAGCCAATGGATCAGCAACTAGCAGGAGAAGCTAACCATAGCAACCTTCAAATTCTCTAGCTACAGGTTTCCTTTATGTTTTAAGTAGCACTAGGAACATAATCTGTATCTGCAATGTTAAGGCCCTGTACACACGATCGGTTTAACTGATGAAAACCGTCCGATGGATGGTTTTCATCAGACAAACCGATCGTGTATGGGACCCATCGGTCTTTTTTCCATCAGTTTTAAAAAATAGAACATGTTTTAAAATTATCCGATGGATAAAAAACCGATAGCAAATTCTGATCGTCTGTGGGCAAGTCCATCAGATAAAAAACCCACGCATGCTCAGAATCAAGTCAACGCATGCTCAGAAGCATTGAACTTCCTTTTTCTCGGCTCATTGGAGTGTTTTACGTCACCGCGTTTGGGGCGGTCGGTTTTTTGACTGATGGTGTGTAGGCAAGACTGATGCAAGTCAGCTTCATCGGATTTCCAATGGACAAAACCATCGGATTAGAATCCATAGGATATCCGATCGTGTGTACAGGGCTTTAAACAATAATTCTGACTGGCCACTACAGGCAACAACTCTACTTTGTGGTCATTTATTTTAATTACCCCCTTGTGTTAACTTAGTATTCAGCAATGTATTTTTTTTAGAGCTGAAAATAAAGTAATGAATTTAGATTTCTAGAAAAAGAAAAATGCAACCCTAAGAGATGTGAAGGAAAGTGAGTGTTAATCTGAGACGCAGTGAGGTCCAGCTGTGCACGAAAAATGTACTTCAATTTAGTTTTTGCTGTGTTGTAGCTTACTTTTATACTCTAGATGAAAGCCAGCCGCAGATACACTTATATCTGAGAAGAAGTGTAGGTAGAGCTGGTTTGATGTGCTGTTCAGCAATGCAGGTACGGTGGTTCCTGAAATAAAAGAAACTTGCTGCTTACTATATCAAAATTCATATTATTAATAATGTAATATCAAAAATCACAGTAAAAGAAATCCTGAAAAATAGGCATACATAGTACAATTAATTAATAAAAAAAAAAAAATCTGAATACTTTTCCAGGTGATCTCTGAATTTAATGTAAATATGTGGTACAAGGCACCAAGCATAAATACAAAAAAATATCCTGGTGATTTTATGAGTACATACAATGACTGCATATAATATAGTAAAGGAACACATTTATTTAAGGGATCTTTGAGAAATAATAAAGAGATTGTTACACGGGTATACGTGGCAAAAAGTGCACTGCTTTCAAACCCCCCCCCCCCAAAAAACAGCAATTATGCATATTAAAATACAGAATATATCTATGTTTTGATCCCTTTAGTGTTTTTTTAACTTCAGTCAAAGGGTTTTATTTTATTTGGATAGAGTTAGGAAAGGTTAGAACCTCCGTCAGGTATTTATTGTCATTTGTTCTCTTATTAGGGAAATTTCCCCTCCCATCCTGTCAGGAGAGGAAGTACTGGAAAATCTTTTCAATGGGCCTCACAGGGGTAAGTCAGGGAAGATCTCTCCAGTGGGGTCACAGATAATATTTCTGTTTAAAACTAAAATGAAAAAATAAATAAAATGTTTGCAGTTGGACTTTAAACAGGTAATCTAGTTGGATGCATATTTACTTGATGCAACACTAATCCATGACCTAGGATAAAAAGCAACCCATAATTTAATTGTGTGAAAAGTACCTGAAAAACTGCCCAACATGGTGACTGTGTTGTCTCCTCCATCAAAAACTTCCAATGAGTCCCAGTTTTGCTCAGTAACAAAGCTAATCACCTGGATCTAGAAGTAACACAGTAAAGACTTTCAGTATCTCAACATGCAACATGAGCAATAACATTTTCTTATTATTGTCCAAATGCTAAAATATTCCAGAAATTAAGGGTAGCTCTATGTTATAGTTTATTCCCATGTGTGAGGTTTACACCCAGACAAGCAGGACACTGATGCCGCGTACACACGACCATTATTCATGCCATGCAAAAAAACTACGTTTCTCTCGTCGTGATTCCTCTCAAGCCTGCCTTGCATACACACGTTCATGAAAAAAACAAACGCTTGAGCAAAGCGCGGTGGCGTACAACACGTACAACGGCACTATAAAGGGGAAGTTCCATTTGAATGGCGCCACCCTTTGGGCTGCATTTGCTGATCCCCGTGTTAGTAAAGTTTGGTGAGAGACGATTCGCGCTTTTCAGCCTTCTTCCTCAGTCTGTTACAGCGTGATGAATGTGCCATCTTAATTCTGAACACTAGTTTTACCAGAACGAGCGTTCCCGTCTCATACTTGATTCTGAGCATGCGTGTTTTTTTCCCACTCGTAAAAAGAGTACACACGACCGTTTTTCACGACGTGAAAAAGAACAACGTGAAAAACTACGAGAAAAAACAGAGCAGGTTCGATTTTTTTTTTCGGGCAGTTTTCTCGTTGCGAAAAATGCTATGGAGCATGCACACGACCGTTTTTCACGACCAATCTAAAAAAAAAAAAAATTTTCTCGTCATGAAAAACGGTTGTGTGTACGCGGCATAATACTTTTACATGTGGTAATACATTTTAGTACATCAAGGCATTGTATTAAGGCAGAATATTAATTTTGCTTTAGCATGCATACAGTATATCACAATACAAAGGGGAAGATTACAAATCATGCAGCCTTGACAGGCACGCGTATCTGCAGTAAATGTGTACCCACTACACTGGTGTCCAGAAGGTCAGTAATTTACACAGAAGTATCAATAGTATTATTAGTTGGTAAAACAGTATATAAAGCATAATCTTTTTCTTCCCCAACTTTGTACTCTGGCCTCCATAATACCTGTACTTTTAGCAGGAAGTAGCTCTATTTCCTTCACCTAGAAGTGCCTGCCATCTGTTGATCATAGAGTTTCTTGAAAGAGGCAGGTTTTGCATTTTGTGTAGCCATTCTATCACCAGTACAAGTTAGGTCAGTTCTTAAAGCATACCCCCCAACAGTCTTGGATTACTGGGTCCTGTTTATGTCCTGCCATAACTCACTGTAATTAGGCAGCGGGACTCTGTAACTCTATTAGAAACAGACTGAAACCCAACTTATGAGTGTTTGTTGTGATTTTTTTAATAATGTGTTACTTCCAGGGCTTTTTTTCAGGGGGAACTTGGTGGAACTCAGTTCCACCACCTCTGGCTCAGACCCTTGGGTGGGGGGGGGGCCTGCCCACCACAATCACTTGTAAACACAGAAGTCCTGTTTCTGTGTTTACAAGTGACAGCTCTGCAATCTGTGTGTAACCCCCCTGAACTCTGCACTTAAGACTCTCCTACTGTTCGTGAAATTTGACTGACCACACCCACTATTTGATGTGATTTGGAGGGTGTGTGTGGGTGGAGGGGTTTTGGGTGGTTGTGGTTGAGTTCCAGCACCTATTATTTGAGAAAAAAAGCCCTGGTTACTTCACAGTACAAAAAAGAAAAGAAAAAGGAGGGCGCACCAACCTCGTGCATTACCACTTAAAAGTTTTATTAAAATATAAGGGGCGCACCCCTTTCCTCAGAGCTAAGATGGATCATCTTAGCTCTGAGGAAAGGGGTGCACCCCTGAAACGCGTCAGCTGTATAGATGTTTGAGGTGTTGCCGGACCCTCTCTGTCATCAAGTTCGGTCGGTGGGTGCCAAGAATTTTCAGCCTAAATTGTCCGATAAGCTTGTACTTAAGCTCCGTCTGTGAGTAGGACCATTGCTTTTTATTTATATTTTAATAAAACTTTTAAGTGGTAATGCACGAGGTTGGTGCGCCCTCCTTTTTCTTTTCTTTTTTCTAGCCATGTGAACACCCATTGTTCTGAGGAGGGCTGCAAGACTTCAGACTTTGCTTTTAGACGGAACCACACTACCCGTACCCTGACTGTACACTGAGAGTGCAGGAGATTGTTGTTGTACTTCACAGTACATACAGTACAGCTAGATATTCAAAGGTGGCTTGTTGTAAAGCTCTTTTGTTGCATGGTATTAGTATATGTAACATTTTGACTGTAAAATTGCATATGCTGTCCAACAAAGGGTTTGATGGGCGGAATGTACCTTTACGTTTTGTTAAATATTAATTTTAGGGTGAAGTCAGCAGGTCCCTGGGGTGAGGAAGCTTAGTCCTTTATCCCATGCTGTGGACAAAACATGCATCTTGGCTGGCTTCACTGGGAGCCTTGTGGAGATTTAGGTGGGGTAGGGTTCAGAGTCTCAGAGACCACATTTTGGTTTCTTCCTAACAGGTTCACTAATTTAATGCAGCCAAACTAAGCTAGGGAAGGTCAGTGTATGTTTGAATGCTTAGTGAGAGACATGCTGAACTGTAAAGCTGGAGGCTGCAGCATGATTGCCAGTGCTTCAAAAGCCCGTTGATAAACTGCTGTTGTTCCCAGAAAAAAAAAGGACGCAACAGGAATAAGAGACTTTGTCCAGCACATGGACTTAGTAAGGCTTGGTTGAGCAGAAACTTTGCTTTGCTGTTTCACACATTTACTTTGCGGTTGGATGCCTGTTTGCTGTTACTTTACTGGAATAAACAGCCTGTTTTTGTGAAAGAAGTGGACTTTGTGTCTTTTCATAGAGTCTAATGCCCACATAAGTTAACACTTTAATGTCTGGGTACCAGTGCACTTTAAAGTGCACCTTCCTCTAGATATGTGCTTTCGTGCTAAGTACTTGCATGCTAAATAATGTGTTGGCTCACAACAATCAGCCCTTCTTCTACAATCTCTCTCCTACAATATCCTAGTTTAGTTGCCAGGATGTAAATAGTTAGACTAGTGTAAATTGCACTTCTGCCTAATGGTGGGGCTACATCTTTGGCAGATCTGCTTAACAGAATGCTGTAATTTGTTAGTTAAGGCTATTTCTGTGTTATGGTGCTGTAGAGTTTGCTTTGACTCCTCTGGCCTCTTAGAAGCTAGTAGAGCTTTCTAGAACATGGGTGGGAGTTAGGCAAATAGACAGCATGTAGAAGTCTCAGCCAATTACAGGGGATGTGCCCCTGAGCATGCTGGGATTTGCCTATATATTCAGAGAACAGGTGATCTCTGGGTCCTTCCCTTCCCAGATAGTGGAGTGCAAGGCTTGCCACCCCTGGCATTTGTTGCCATTCAGTCTCAGGTGGTTGACCTGAGGGCCTGATGCTAAACTAAAGGAGTGACCCTGGTGCTTCTGAAGAGCTAACTGAGGGGGAGCTGTGCCTGAGAATCTGTTTGAAACTCAAAGGGATCACTAGCTAGTGATCTGAAGAGCTTGCCCAATAGTGAATATTGCATGGGACTCTGCTCAGTTCTATTCATTTTGGACTGCCGAGCAGTCTGCCAAAACTGGCTTGTTCCTGAAAAGCTCTGTCTACATGTCCTTCTTTACAAGAGGCTTTGCTCATGCTATAGATTTCTACATTGCCACATAGGAGAAGTCTGCCATCTGTTCCCAGCAAGGGACTTCACCTGCTTCTCAATTCTAGATCAGCTAGAGTCCTCAAGTTGTGTATAGTTTTATTCCGGAGTATCCTATGAAAATCCCCTATTCGATCCAAGTTCCTACAAAATAAAACTACAAAAACAACACCCCTAGACTGGTCATTGAGTAAATTGAGTAAATTGAGCCTAAGTGTATGTGTGCATGGCTGCAGAAAATACCTCGCACATGGCTAGTGAAAAAATGAGGACTGTCAGCGTAATACTCAAGCAGTTTCTACGGGGGTAGCGATACATACAGTATGAGTTATGAAAGGGGTAGGCAAAATTGCTTATTACATCAATCTCCCAAGATGCTCCCAGGCCCAGGCCTATCTATACTGGAATGACTAGAGCTCACGGACTTTCACGTACCTTATATGTGAGCTTAGCTGCTGACTTACGACTGCAACAGCTGGCTTGCAGTTATCAGGCAATCATGAGATAATATGCTACCTCTGAAATGCCTGTTTTAAGAGGGATTTCACACTAAAGCCACTTCTTATCACAGTGCAACCATGTTAGTTGGACTTGCACTACTATGGGGCACCAAAAACAACATGCTCTACCTTTTGTGTTGCACCATGAAACAAAGCATTGTGATTGCTAGGTTTTCCCAGGCAGCTGAGGCGTGATAAAAATGTGCCTCAACCACTTGGATTTACTGCACCAACATGCCCATGTGAAAGGGGCCTTAATGATAAATGGCAACTTCTCTTGCAAGACTATACTGTTGCTGTATATAGTGACATGTCAGAAATGTATTCAAGTAAAGCTGTAAAGTTACTGAAAGGTCCACTTTAACAGATGGAAAATTAGGCAGCTTAACTGCTATAAATATGGAAATTCGGCTACTTGGTGTCTGGGTCAGAATCTCTAGCTTCCAGTTAAAAAAAGCTCACTATAGCATGCTGGAACCTTGTTGGATCCAACAGGATATACAATCTTTATTTAGGACATTTTTACAAAATAGCTACATTTTATCTGGTGCAATTTAAGGAACGTACATATTTGAAAACTGTGTAATCTGTTACTTTTAGAACAAATCTGTGTTTTCATTGTAACCAGCTAAAGATTATTGATTTGGCTAAAACGTTAAATATTCTGTGTGCACAAGGACATACTGCATTTGCAAAGAGCACTAGCTATATCTATACGCTTCCCATTAAATTATAGTGCTAGAGCTGCTCCCTGCAATAATTAACTATTATCTTCATTTATACAGTACTAATATACTGTATACCACATTGTGCCATACACATCAGTCCCTGCCCCAGAGAAGCTTACACTCCTATGTTCCCACCCACTAAGCTTACACTACCAGTCTCAGTAATGTAATAAGAAACAAACCTAAAGACATAACTTCCATTGTAATAAATCTAATAGCACCGCTAAAAGACAGCCTTTACTTTGAATTCATGCTTTCTGCAGACTTATGAAGTAGGCAGTGAGTCAGTTATAGGAGCCCTATAATCCAACAACACAGATGTTTTCTTGTTTTCTGAAATTACACTGAAAATCCAGAGGCTTACATATATTATTTTTGTGCTACCGAAGGCTTCTGAGAATTCCCAGTGTGAGATACAGCACACATAAGAAAACCAGTCCTGGATACACATTTATGTAGCACTTTGCTATACATTGTACACTAAAGCCGAACTCTAGGCTAAAACAGTTTTTGGATATTTGCAATATAAAATAAATTTCCACTTTTGAAGTATGTGTGGCTGCTACTGTGTTTGAAATTTTTTTTATATTCATGTAGCCCATATAGTATAGTTAACACCAAACATCAAGCGTAGAGACTTATAGCCTGTACACACAATCTGAAAATCGGACGACAGATCGTCCGTTTTATGCATGCTAGTCGCATATCAAAAATGGGGAGGTTATTAAAGGTACGAAAATCAAAGTAATGTCAAGTGTTGTAGTGTATTTCTATTGTATTTTCAGAAGACAACTGTACTGATTAAATGAAAATTGTACGCTCTGGTATCATCTTAAGCTCAGGAGGGTTTTGCAGGTCTAATAAGTGTACTCACACAGAAAGTACACTTATCCTTTAAGGCAGGCGTAAGCAGACTAATAGCTATATTACTTAAAATTAAACTATATCCTTTTTGCAAGCTTACAACCGTGCTTGTTATAAGTATCCATAGGATTTAACTGATAAGACTACTGGGGATGCGGAAAATCACTGTAGTAGTCCACATTATATAAAGTGATAGTCATGATCTTTCAGGTGCTACTCTTATGCCCTGTACACACGAGCGGAATTTCCATCAGAAAAAAGTTGGATGTTTTTTCAGACGGAATTCCACTCAAGCTTGGCTTGCATACACACGGTCACACAAAAGTTCTCTGAACTTTCGAGCGTTAAGAACGTGGTAACGTACAACACTATGACGAGGCAAGAAAAAGAAGTTCAATTCTTCTGAGCATGCATTGAATTGTTTCCGAGCATGTGTGTTTTTTTCCCGCCAGAATTGCATACAGACGAATGGATTTTCCGATAGGAATTTGTTCCGTCTGAAAAATTGAGAACCTGCTCTCTATCTAAGTCCGTCGGAAATTCTGACAGAAAAAGTCCAATGGGGCATACGCACGGTCGGAATATCTAACGAAAAGCTCCCATCTGACTTTTTCTGTCGGAAATTCCGACCGTGTGTACGCGGCATTACGGTTTCTACTTTGCACAATGAACACAGGAGGTTTCTCCCTTGGCACAGCCACCATTCAGAGAACACCTTGTATTTGTAGGCTTTCTCTTATTGGAGGAGGTGAAGATTGTGATGTTACCCCTTCCTCTTCATCCAAACAGAGAATGCTTGTATTCACTGGGAAAAAATCCTTTGGTGGGTAAAACAGTTCCCACACATGTATCTCAACTGTACATTTAGCAAGGTCCCTGGTGTTCAGTTTTAGCTTCACCCTATAATGGCCAAAACTTTAGCACAAAGGTTTAAATCCAATGAACCTCAGGCTTTAGACTCCAAAAGCAGCATTACTTATGACATCTACATTGTTCTAACAATGTCTGCTTTATACACAGAGTTGGCGCTGGCTTTGGCAGCTGCCTTAGGGCACCAGGATGGGGGGGCAGGGGCCACTGATAAAGGGGTAGCACCAGTCCTTCTGTACTGGGCCTGGGCCAGCAGGGGGCCCCCGGGAAGCAGAGGAATCACATGTGAGCAAGAGAAGGGGGTTTGTGACAATACCTCCATGCCAACAATGGTAAAAATAATTAAAAAGAAAAATAATATAAAAATGCTGCTCCCCTTATAGAGTGAAATAACTCCTAATGACATATATGGTGAGATAGGGGGCGCTGTTCATGTGCCACGATGATAGTGATTATGAACCAGTGATGCATACATTAATTAAAAAACATAATGAAACATAACTTCAATCTGCTGCATACACATATGGAAAAAAAAAATCTTAATAATGGCAAAAAAAAGTCCAAAAAAATATAGTTCATAGAAATCCAGTGACAGAAAATTCTTGCTGTGTGATGTTGACTGATCCAACATATGATAAATAATCCTTCACCAAACAACTTTAGAAACGACACCCAAAGTGCAAAGGATAAGTGGTCTGCTTACCAGAAGTATCTGACTTCTTTAATTAAAAAGAGAGTCAGATATCGCTTTGACAGGATAATGCCTGCTCACATATGGATATGACAGGAGTATTATGGAAAAACGTCTTCCTCGTAGTTAAAGGCAGGATATGTAAAAGGAATGGTGGACATCCATAGTGTAATACTGATTTATTTGTAAAAAAGCATATAAAAAAAACAGCCAAATGGCTCGTTACATTAAAAAGTGCCTACCCGGCACTGGGGCTGCTGGCTTATCTGAATCAACCTCACGTCCACCTCCGTAGATGGTGTGCATTCCACCAGCCGTGTGCAGCAACCAGAGGGACCGTAAGTGGCATAGGATAGCGTGACCAGGTACCACCACCTTATATTTTTGGGGACTTTATTGCTATTAAGAATTTTTTTTCACATATGTGTATGCAGCAGATTGAACATATGTTTCATTATGTTTGTTAATTAATGTATGCATCACTGGTTCATAATCACTATCATCGTGGCACATGAACAGCGCCCCCATCTCACCATATAAGAGAAGGGGGCTATTGGTGCAGCGGTAGGGCACATGCAGGAACTGATTCTCTGTGTGTCTCTTCCTGCAACAGCTGAAAGCTGGTTTCTCCTCCTCTCCTTCCCCTGCCCCTGCCACAGGGAGAGACAAAGAGGGGATCGTCTCCCGTAATTGCCCCCCTGCCAAACCAATCATCCTCTCTGTGCACCAACCTTAACCCCTGGCTGCCTGGGCCCCTCTGTGTCCAGGACTTAGATGACTCTTATAAGCAGCTCAGAAAGTAGTCCTTGCAGACACTTCTTATCATGGGGCTGTGAGAAATTCTAATAGAATGTGTGTGCATTTATATGCCAACAAGAATTGCTTGTCTTCTTTAAATCTTTTTGATTGATTTGTCTAATAAATAGAATGAAATTTGGCAAAGCAAAATAGGACATTTTCACCATGAGATGTAATTAGGACTTGTTGAACAATGTATGGTAACAGAATATACACTGGCAGTTCTTCATGATAATACTGACAAATATCAGCAGGAGATCTGGCTAACAGGGTCTGATAGGAAATACAAAGATAAAACAAGGTGTCAGAACATGTTTTCTTCGCTTGGATACAAAGCTCACATAATGTATCTAATTTCCAACCAAAATATCATGCGGTGAGTTCTGTTCCATTATTATAAAATAGAACAACTATGTCTCACCCAGAGTTCATCCACGTGCATATACTGCCTATTAACTATCTACAATATAAACCGTTCTTTTTGACTCTATGCTGGCAATATGTAAAGTCCCTGCTTACTAACAAGCACACTGCTATCTGCAGAAGACCTCATTTCTGCCCTGTGTGTCAAAGAAGTTTAGACTACATAGAGGATATTTTACCCCTAACAAGAATGAACATGGCAGCTGCACCACAAAACATTAAATTTGGTGACATTGTGAGTCTGTGACGTTCGGAATGTCCCCCGGAGCAAGTTGGAAAAGCTATTAAACTGAACTTCAATTAAGAAACAAGCCATAAATATCGCACAGCGCAGTCTCTTCACTGAATGCATTCTGTTTAATGTCCAGGCCACTATACTGACAAAAGGGACACAACGTTAAATCGGGGACTGTGTAAATGGTGCATTGAGTTTAATGACGTATTCACAGCACATAAACACTCTACACAGAGATATATAAGCTGAAAACTATAGCAGCATTTACAGCCGTGAAATACCATGCGCTGCCAAATAATTCTATTCACTAAAGAGCTTTAAAAGTATCATAAAGAGACCGTTTATTGTCAGATGTAAAAACTCTATATCCTCCAAAAACAATGTGAATTTACAAGCTGGCCATGAGACAAGCAAAGTAGTATCTTTCATATATAAAGTATGCAAACAATATATCAGGACAGTGCAGGAAGAAAATTGTGTATTAAAGATGCCAGATAAAGAACAAAGATAAAAAACAGCAGATACAAGCAACTATAACAAAGTAAATAACACTTTGCAACTGGCTGTAGTGGTATTTTATGAAAAGCTGTGATAATATACAGTAAAAGTTGCTGCCATCTAATATCAAGAATAGGGATGAGCTTCGAGTGACGCGAACGGCCCACAATACACTGCGCCATCGCAGTGCAATCCCGGCGCTGTGATTGGCCAAGCATGCACTGTGACCCCGCATGCTTGGCCAATCACAGCGCCGGCAGCGAGGAGAGCCATAATTGGCCACAGGCAGGATGCCTGTGGCCAATCATAGCTCAGGGGGGTTTAGTACACGCCCCACACTATAAAAGACCGCCAGCGCGGCGGCCTTGTGCAGTGTGTTCCGGCGTGCAGGGAAAGAGCTACATAGGCAGGGACAGTGTGTTCTACGTTGTGTTCTTTTCTCAGGCATCTGCAGGAGTTGCTGTTCATTGCTGTTCTCTAAGCTAGATAGGCAGGCAGGCACAGTGTGTTATTTTCTCAGGCATCTGCAGGAGTTGCTGTTCATTGCTGTTCTCTAAGCTAGATAGGCAGGCAGGGACAGTGTGTTCTTTTCTCAGGCATCTGCAGCAGTTAGTAGGTGTTGTGTGCCCCAGCACAGTATACACCTGTATATACCCATCATTGCTGTTCTCTAATAGAGGCATCTGCAGGAGTTAGTGGGTGTTGTGTGCCCTAGTACAGTATACACCTGTATATTGTGTTAATGGTGAATTACTGCGCTAGTCCTAGTGATGTACAATGTATTGCTGCAACTTAATATGTGAGACACACACAATATAACAAAATTCTAAAACGATAAGCTGGGTATATACAGGTGTATACTGTACTAGGGCAAACAACACTCACTAACTCCTGCAGATGCCTGTATTAGAGAACAGCAATGACGGGTATATACAGGTGTATTCTAAAACGATAAGCTGCACACATACCAAAATTAATACCTCTAAAATGGGTGTGCATACAAATTAGGATATGACCTCTCTCCGTACAGTGTAAAATGAAAACAAACAAAACGTGATAAAACGTAAATGTTCCAACTCCAAATAAAGTTATTAGAGTGACCTAATAAGTGCTTGTATTCTGAAGTCTCTTCTCAAATATCCAAATATCTTCAGTGATGATTGAAAAACACCCAAAATAAGAAAAGTGATGATAGTGTGATAGAAGGATCCTCCACCAATATTATACTGCCGCTTACCAGAAGGTGAGATCTCTTTTTAGGGAGATCATACACGCTTGGGGCTATTTCCCCAGCCCTGGGTCTTTGCACTCTGGTGCTGAATGTATCGTCAGTATTTTCCAACCGCAAGATCCGTAACAGCATCCGTATTTATTCCCATGCAAACTCCAGCAATCCTGAGCTGTCAGCTGTTACGTTTTATCACGTTTTGTTTGTTTTCATTTTACACTGTACGGAGAGAGGTCATATCCTCATTTGTATGCACACCCATTTTAGAGGTATTAATTTTGGTATGTGCGCAGCTTATCGTTTTAGAATACACCTGTATATACCCGTCATTGCTGTTCTCTAATACAGGCATCTGCAGGAGTTAGTGGGTGTTGTGTGCCGTAGTACAGTATACACCTGTATATACCCATCATTGCTGTTCTCTAATAAAGGCATCTGCTGGAGTTAGTGGGTGTTGTTTGCCCTAGTACAGTATACACCTGTATATACCCATCATTGCTGTTCTCTAATACAGGCATCTGCAGGAGTTAGTGGGTGTTGTGTGCCCTAGTACAGTATACACCTGTATATACCCATCATTGCTGTTCTCTAATACAGGCATCTGCAGGAGTTAGTGGGTGTTGTGTGCCCTAGTACAGTATACACCTGTATATACCCGTCATTTCTGTTCTCTAATAAAGGCATCTGCTGGAGTTAGTGGGTGTTGTGTGCCCTAGTACAGTATACACCTGTATATACCCGTCATTGTTGTTCTCTAATAAAGGCATCAGCTGGAGTTAGTGGGTGTTGTGTGCCCTAGTACAGTATACACCTGTATATACCCATCATTGCTGTTCTCTAATAAAGGCATCTGCTGCAGTTAGTGGGTGTTGTGTGCCCTAGTACAGTATACACCTGTATATACCCATCATTGCTGTTCTCTAATAAAGGCATCTGCTGGGGTTAGTGAGTGTTGTGTGCCCTAGTACAGTATACACCTGTATATACACGTCATTGCTGTTCTCTAATAAAGGCATCTGCTGGAGTTAGTGGGTGTTGTGTGCCCTAGTACAGTATACACCTGCATATACCCGTCATTGCTGTTCTCTAATAAAGGCATCTGCTGGAGTTAGTGGGTGTTGTGTGCCCTAGTACAGTATACACCTGTATATACCCGCCATTGCTGTTCTCTAATAAAGGCATCTGCTGGAGTTAGTGGGTGTTGTGTGCCCTAGTACAGTATACACCTGTAAATACCCGTCATTGCTGTTCTCTAATAAAGGCATCTGCTGGAGTTAGTGGGTGTTGTGTGCCCTAGTACAGTATACAGCTGTATATACCCATCATTGCTGTTCTCTAATAAAGGCATCTGCTGGAGTTAGTGGGTGTTGTGTGCCCTAGTACAGTATACACCTGTATATACCCGTCATTGCTGTTCTCTAATAAAGGCACCTGCTGGAGTTAGTGGGTGTTGTGTGCCTCCAGCACAATATACACTACCCAATTGCTGGTTTTCCCATCTCCCTGCAGGCCATTACTATGTCTGGAAGGCCAACAAGGAGAGGCAGACAGTCATGAGCCAAAAAAGAGGGCAAGCAGGCTCTGTGTCTACAGACAACAGTGCTGGTCGTGGACGCGGTGCATCGTCATCAGCACGTGGCCATGGGACACGCTTGTCCTTATTTTTGGCAGCTGGACGTGTTGAGCCGCATCATGCCGAAAACTTGGTAGACTGGATGACCAAGCCCTCCTCATCCTCCTCATCCTCTCTCCCCCAGGCTCAGGGTACTGGCAAAGCAGCTGCCAAAGCGTCCTCTTCCCTCGTATCAATGTCATCATCAGTCACTCCTTCCCTAGGCCCACCGTGTCCTCCTGAGGATTCCCCCGAACTGTTTGAGCACAGTGTTGGGTACATGCTCCAGGAGGATGCCCAGCGTTTCGAAGGGTCTGAAGATGATACCCAGCTAGAGGAAGGCAATAGCGTGAGAGCAGAGAGAGGGGATGCTCAAGAAGGACAGCAATCTGGCAGTCATGTTCCAGCAGCTGCAGAATATTGCCAGAGTGGCTCCAGTGATGAGGAGGGAGGGGATGATGAGGTCACTGACTCCACGTGGGTGCCTGATAGGAGAGAGGAGGAGGAGGAGGATGAGGAGGAGGCACATCTCCAATGAGGCAGGATGCCCTCCGGGGGCCAGCGTAAGGGCAGCACACCGACTGAATCACACCGCAGAACTCCGCCTGTGCAGGGTGCTGCCTCTGCCCGTTATTTCAAAAGTTCTTTGGTGTGGGCCTTTTTTGAGTCGAGTGCATCAGATCGCACCGCTGCTGTTTGCAACATATGTTGACCTGCCATGCAGCTCGTTGGCAAGCGTACCTTAAAGACCCACAGCAAAGAACAAAGCGGGCCTCTCCTTGCTCCTCATCAGCTGGGATCTCCAACCCCACTGTACCTTCAGTCCTCTCTGAAACCTGCACTGAGAGGAATGAAGGTGTAGAATTAGGTGTGTCACAGCCAAGTACTTGCGGGCACTCTGCTAGCAGTACACCGACGTCCGATTATAGCAGGCAAATTTCCCTGCCCCAGCTGCTGGACCGTCGAACGAAGTTCACTCCCAGCCATCCACATGCCCAGCGGTTGAATGCTAGCTTGGCTAAATTGCTAGCACTTCAACTGCTGCCTTTTCAGTTGGTAGACTCGGCCCCCTTCCGTGAGTTTGTGCAATGTGCGGTTCCTCAGTGGCAGGTTCCCAAACGTCACTTTTTCTCACGGAAGGCGATTCCAGCTCTCTACCGGCAAGTGGAAGGCAATGTCCATGCCTCGCTGGACAAGGCGGTCAGCGGTAAGGTGCATATTACCGCTGACTCATGGTCCAACAGGCATGGACAGGGACGTTACCTTTCTTTCACGGCCCATTGGGTCACTCTTTTGGCAGCTGGGAAGGATGCAGGACAAGGTGCAGTAGTGTTGGAGGTTGTTCCGCCGCCACGCCTCCAAAATGCTACTACTGGTTGTGACACACCTCTCTCCTCCACCCCCTCCTCTTCTTCCTCCATGGCCTCTTCCTGTGCTTTGTCCTCGGAACCAGCGGTGCTCCGTAGGCGTTCAAGGGGCTACGCAAGTAGTCAGGCAAAAAGATGCCATGCCGTGCTTGCGCTGGTGTGTTTGGGGGACAGGAGCCACACTGGGGCAGAGGTTCTGTCATCTCTGCAGGGGCAGGCCAAGAGGTGGTTGACGCCACGCCAGCTTAAGCCAGGAATGGTGGTTTGCGACAATGGCACCAACCTCCTCTGCACCCTCCGACAGGGACAACTGACCCATGTGCCCTGTGTGGCTCACGTCCTTAACCTGGTGGTGCAGCGGTTCTTGGGCAGGTACCCGGGCTTACAGGATGTCCTGAGGCAGGCCAGGAAAGTCTGTGTGCATTTCCGCAGATCATATAATGCCAGTGCTCGGCTGGCTGAGCTGCAAAAGGAGTTGAACCTGCCCAAGAACCGCCTTATATGTGACATGCCCACCAGGTGGAACTCAACGTTGCCCATGCTGCAGCGGCTGCGCATGCAGCAGAGGGCCATCAATGAGTACCTGTGCAACTACGGCACCAGGACAGGGTCAGGGGAGCTCCGGGTTTTTTCACCACACCAGTGGGGCATGATCAGGGATGCATGCACTGTCCTGGCACCATTTGAGGAGGCCACGAGGATGGTGAGCAGTGACAGTGCATGCATCAGTGACACTGTACCTCTTGTCCACCTGTTGGAGCATACGCTGTGTAGAATAATGGACAGGGCACTTGAGGCAGAACAGAGGCAGGAAGAGGAGGACTTCCTTGCCTCTCAAGGCCCCCTTTACCCAGACAGTGTTCCTTCTGTCCCACCCATCACACAGGAAGAGGATGAGGAGGAGGAGGATTGTGTCAGCATGGAGGTGGAGCATGGCACTCAGCATCAACAGCAGCAGTCTTTTAGGGATGATTTACAGTCCCAACAAACCCGTGGACTTGTACGTGGCTGGGAGGAGGTGGCTGCGGATCATGTCGTCCTTAGTGACCCAGAGGACTCCGGACCAAATGCCTCAGCTAACCTACGCTGCATGGCCTCCCTGATCCTGCAAAGTCTGCGGAAGGATCCTTGTATTCTTGGGATCAAGGAGAGGGACCATTACTGGCTGGCCACTCTCCTTGATCGACGGTACAAGGGTAAGGTTGCGGACCTTATCTTGCTGTCGCAGAGGGAGCAGAGGATGAGACAACTCCGGGAGACCTTGCAGAAAGGACTGTGCAACACGTTCCCAGAGACTGGGAGGTTACAAACTCCTGGTCCTGGACAACGAGTTGCTGAGGCTTCGGTCAGTAGCAGAATGAGCGGTGGAGAAGGTTGCCGTCTGACCGATGCGTTCAGACAATTTTTTTGTCCGCAGCCCCAAGGTATGATCGGTTCCAGCAACCATCGCCAGCGTCTGGTATACATGGTGCAGGAATACCTAGGGGCAAGGTCAGATTTGGACACCTTTCCCACCGTAAATCCTCTGGCTTACTGGGTCTTGAAGATGGATCGCTGGCCAGAGCTTGCACAGTATGCAATTGAGCTACTGGCCTGTCCTGCATCCAGTGTTCTTTCGGAACGCACATTCAGTGCTGCTGGAGGCTTTGTCACGGATCACAGGGTGCGCCTGTCCACCGACTCGGTTGATCAACTGACCTTCATAAAGATGAACCAGTCTTGGATCACCACCAGCTACCAAACACCTGAAGCTGATATAACAGAATAATTTATTTTGAAATGTCACATCCCTTCAAGACTGCCTATGCTGATGCTGAGTGACTGTCCTGTTATGTTGACTGACTATCCTCCTCCTCCTCCTCAATGATCCGATTCATGATGATAGCTTGGAAGAACATTTTTGTTTCTGGGTGCCGCCACCAGTGGCTAAGGCCCAATTTTTCAGCCCCTGTTTAACAGGGGCATGTAATTACAATTTTTTATGCAATGCTTTGCAGCAGGGCTCATTCCTGCACTCCAAATAGAGTATCTGGGAGAGGTTGCAGTGTCGTGGCACAAGCACCAGTGCCTAAGGCCCAATTTTTCAGCCCCTGTTTAACAGGGGCGTGTAATTACAATTTTTGATGCAATACTTTGCAACAGGGCTCATTGCTGTGCTCCAAGTACAGTATCTGTGAGGGGTTGCAGTGTTGTGGCACCAGTGCCTAAGGCCCAATTTTTCAGCCCCTGTTTAACAGGGGCGTGTAATTACAATTTTTGATGCAATACTTTGCAACGGGGCTCATTGCTGTGCTCCAAGTACAGTATCTGTGAGGGGTTGCAGTGTTGTGGCACCGGTGCCTAAGGCCCAATTTTTCAGCCCCTGTTTAACAGGGGCATGTAATTACAATTTTTGATGACATTTTTTTCAAAGATTTTCATCCATATTACCGGGACCAGATATTACATTAAAGCCGCAAGCAGTTTTAAATGGCTTTTTTTCCTTTACAAATGTCATTTTGTGCAGGGACAGTTCTAAACACGGGAAACACATGCCACTTCACAGGCATACTTTAGACACCCCCAGGTACGATATTTAAAGGAATATTAATTTTTTTTTTTTACTTTATGCATCATTAAAATGACTGCTCCCGAAAAACGTCCGTTTTTAAAACTTCGTTTTGCATTGATACATGTCCCCTGGGGCAGAACCCGGGTCCCCAAACCCTTTTTAGGACAATAACATGCATATTAGTCGTTATAATTAGCACTTTAGATTTCAAACGTTTGCGTCCATTGTATTTAATAGGGTTCGAATGTTCGCACAAACTTTCGGTCCGTTCGAAGGTTCTGGTGCGAACCGAACCGGGGGGTGTTCGGCTCATCCCTAATCAAGATCATAGGCGTGCACACAGGGTGTGCTGTGTGATCTTGGGCATACCCTAATCACCCTGTCCGGTGCTGATTACCCTTGCTGGCTGCCCCCCCATGTCCCCCCTGCAGCACTGCTGGCTTCCCTCCTCTCCTCTCCTGATAAATGCTGCAGGGTATCATTTCAGATTGGAGAGCAGGGAAGGGGCCAGTAAATATATCAGTTACAGGCCCATTCTTATTTTTAAATAAACACAATGAGTGATCGGTACCAGTCACTCACTGGGTTCATTCATAACTAAGGCACAGTAAAGTCTGTTTACTATGCTTCAGTGTGTGAACGACCAAGAAGCCGCTCAGCACAGAGCACTTTTCATTGATTCACTGTCCAGTGCAGCTAAGCCTGCAGAGAAAGGGACTAGGAAAGCTCTGTCCTCTGTCCCTTTCTCTGTCTCAAAAGTGAAAGGGTTTGAGCTTTGTAGTGCACAACCTATTGCAATAGGCTGTGCACACCTATGAGCAAGGTCTTGAGTTTGACTACAATGTCGTCATTGTACTGGCTTTCTGTGATTGTTGCCTGTGGCTCTTTAGGGTACATCTGGAAGCAGAAGTTTAACTCTCTATGAAGTAATATATAACATGTTGCTGCTATACAATGGGCTGTAAAAGTCATAGGAACTTTCATAATAGTTCTAGGTAGTGTTGGGTGAACAGTTTGGCCTGAGCATTGGCTGTTAGCCCCATTTGGGGAAAACCCGAGTTTGCAGTGGGTGTTTGCCCCGCCGAGCGCCCTGCAATGCACGGCACGCTTCACAGTGGATTCACAGTAGATTCTGCGCCTTGCGCCCCCTCAGGGAACAGTGAAAACTGGTTGTTAAGGAGCGGGACTGGGGAGCGGGCCCTGGCGTCCTTAACAACTGATGAGGTGTCAGCTGTCAATGGGCTTCCCCACTGATAGCTGAATAAAAAATAAAAACATTTGCCGGTAAAAAAATATGAAAAAGAAAAAAATTGGACTCAGTATTCACCGGTCATTGACGTCACAAGGGGGGTGGTGCCACCATGTGACATTGCCAGATGGCACCGCTCTTACCTATATAAGAAAGAACTGTCAGATGATGGAGGAGGCATTCGGAGGTCATCCGTCAATGAGTGCGAAGCGGTTTTTTTTGGGTGCGGTGGGCGTCATGATTGACGATGGATTTACATCGGGAGACACTGTTTTTATATTTTTTAATAAAGGAATTAAAAAAAAACTGTCTCTGTGTTTTTATTACTTTTTGTAAATTTTTGGTGAATGGGTAGGGGTACTATGTACCCCATACTCATTCACATAGGGAAGGGGTCGGGATCTAGGGGCCCCCTTCTTAAAGGGGGCTTCCAGATTCCGATAATCCCCCCACCCGCAGACCCCCACAACTACAGCCCAGGGTTGCAGGGAAGAGACCCTTGTCCCCATCAACATGAAGACAAGGTGCTTTGGGGTGGGGATTCCTCCTGCCTCAAAGCATTCCCCCATGTTGAGGGCATGTGGCCTGGTATGGTTCAGGAGGGGGGCGCTCGTTCGTCCCCCCCCTTTCCTGACCTGCTAAGCTGCATGCTAGGATAACGGTCTGGTGTGGATTTTGGTGGGGACCCCACGCCAATTTTTTTCAAAATTTTGGCATTGGGTTCCCCTTTCAATTCTTATCACACCTGAAAGCTGGTATGGCTCATTTCTTTCTTTAGAATTTTTTTTTTGCTGCAGTATGTTCTATACATGCTACAGATGTGCCACTTTACAGGCATACTAAGGGGGCCCCCCAGGCACTATATTTAAAGGAATTTTACCATGGATATACGTTGCTAATTTGACGTTAAATACCGTTGTTATGGCAGCAGCTAGCTGCCATAACCCCAGTATATTTATCTACGGCCAGCTATCTTGTTTCAAATAAAAGTGGTCCCAGCGGTGAATTCACCATGGGATCACTTTTATGGGTAGCGGGAGAGGGTGGGAGAGGGCCAAAAAAAATATTTGCATTGATACATGTCCCCCAGGGCAGTACCCAGACCCCCATGCACTTTTTATGGCCAATTATTTGCATATAAGCCTTCAAAATGGGAACTTAAAATTTTTCGCTGTTCGAGTCAGAAGTTTTTCTTTGTTCAGGAGTTCTGATGCGAACCGAACAGGGGGGTGTTTGACACATCTCTAGTTCTAGGACAGGTACATCTGGATTAGGGATGAGCCAAACACCCCCCGGTTCGGTTCGCACCAGAACATGCGAACAGGCAAAAAATTTTGAACACGCAAATACCGTTAAAGTCTATGGGACACGAACATGAAAAATCAAAAGTGCTCATTTTAAAGGTTAATATGCAAGTTGTTGTCATAAAAAGTGTTTGGGGACCCGGGCCCTGCCCCAGGGGACATGTATACATTTTTTTTTTAAAACTGACGTTTTTTCGGGAGCAGTGATTTTAATAATGCTTAAAGTGGGACAATAAAAGTAAAATATTCCTTTAAATTTCGTACCTGGGGGGTGTCTAAAGTATGCCTGTAAAGTAGCGCATGTTTCCCATGTTTAGAATTTTTCCTGCACAAAATGTAATTTCTGAAGGAAAAAAAGTCATTTAAAACTACTCGCGGCTGTAATAAATTGTCGGGTCCCCGGCAATACAGAGAAAAGTCATTGAAAAAAACGGCCATTTGGGTCTGGTATGAATATTAAGGGGAACTCCTGCCGTTTTTTTCAATGACTTATCTGTATTGCCTGGACCCGACAATTTATTAATAGCTGCCAGTAGATTTAAATGACTTTTTTCCTTCAAAAATGACATTTTGTGCAGGGAACCAAAAGAAAAAAAAAAAGAAAATGCGTGGGGGTCCCCCAAAATTCCATTACCAGGCCCTTCAGGTCTGGTATGGAAATTGAGGGGAACCCCGCATAATATTTTTTTTAAATGGCGTGGGGTTTCCCCCAAAAATTTTTTTAAGGGGAGCTCCGCGCCAAAATAAAAAAAATGGCGTGGGGTTCCCCCAAAAATCCATACCAGACCCTTATCCGAGCACGCAACCTGGCAGGCCGCAGGAAAAGAGGGGGACGGGAGAGCGCCCCCCCTCCTGAACCGTAACAGGCCACATGCCCTCAAAATTAGGAATTTGTCCCCATGTTGATGGGGACAAGGGCCTCCTCCCCACAACCCTTGCCCGGCGGTTGTGGGGGTCTACGGGCAGGGGGCTTATCGAGATCTGGAAGCCCCCTTTAACAAAGGGGAACTCCAGATCCCGCTCCCCCATGTGAATTGGTAACGGGTACATTGTACCCCTACCATTTCACAAAGAAAGTGTAAAAAATTGTAAAAAACACACAGACACAGTTGGACAAGTCCTTTATCTTAAAATAAGAAATACATTTCCAGCTATCTAATCCCGTCTCCCCGATGTCCAACGATGATGCATTCCAGCGACGCTGCAGTCTCTCCACTCATTCCCCAGCGAGGAACGAAACCCCCAAGACGCGTAAGAGGGGGCAGGGTGACCCCGCCCCGTGACATCACGGGGCGGAGTCACCCGCCCACTTCATTGGGAAAGCCCTTGTCTGTTTAAGCGGGATAGCAGGCACGCGCTCGCTGCACAGCGGGGGTGCCAATGCTCGCGACCGGCGGCCATGAGTAATCACGGGCACGAGAGAGAGATCGCGAGCTACAAGCTGGGAACCATGATCTCTCATCTCCTCCCACGATCTCTCATCTCATCTCTCATCTCCTGATCTCCTATATCTCATCTCCCACCCCCCACAGTTAGAACACACACATAGGGAAGACAGTTAACACCTTGATCGAGCCCTAGTGTTAACCCCTTCCCTGGCAGTGACATTTTAACAGTAATCAGTGCATTTTTATAGCACTGATCGCTGTATAAATGCCAATGGTCCCAAAAATGTGTCAAAAGTGTCCGATATGTCCGCCATAATGTCTCAAAATTGTCTCTCTATATTTGTTTATAGCACAAAAATTTAAAACCGCAGAGATGATCAAATACCACCAAAAGAAAGCTCTATTTGTGGGGAAAAAAGGACATCAATTTTGTTTGGGTACAGTGTCGCACGACCGCGCAATTGTCAGTTAAAGCGACGTAGCGCTGTATCACAAAAAATGGCATGGTCATTGAGCAGCAATTTCTTTTGGGGCTGAAGTGGTTAACACTTCTCTTCTCTCACACTTTTGGAGTTTTTTTTTTTTTCCCAGGTACTAGCTCTCACTTCAGCTCTGATCACCTAGGCAATCCAAGAGGAAGTTTTCCTCCCACTTCTCCCTACCTGCAACCTTCTGGGATATATCACAGAAGGCTACGAGTCCATCCACAAAGCACAGCGTATTCATGCATATGCAGTGGGAACCCGGGTGTAAAGCAGCAAGGTGTCACAGCTTGCTTCCCTTAGTAAACATGCCGGGGCCGGGGATTCAAAGACCGTCGAAGAACAGGCCCAGGTGAGGACGGTGCTGGATCCTTGAACAGGTGAGGTGTCCTTTTTTTTTTAAGTCAGCAGCTACAGTATTTGACTAACTTTTTTGGTTAAAACTGAAGAACCACTTTAAATACTATTTATCACTGGTATTCCATACAGTGTATACAGCTGCAGTTGCCAAGTTTTTCAATGAATTTTTTGTAGTTCCCTTAAATAGGAGCTAAGATATTCTCTGGCCCTCAGTTATATGTCCCACATATACAGAATATTCTATTTCACTCCCATAGTTGAAAACATACTCCATCTGTACAGTTTAGCACCCCTCCTCCCTAAAACTATGGTGATGAAATTAACATATCTGATGGTGTGATTTCAAGAAAAAAATTATATTTTTGGAATTCGTGCTTTCTTAGTCACCTATCCCTGCCAACACACAGGGAGCAGATTTCTAAGATCGCCCTATTGTTCCAACTGTAAGCATCTCCACGGACTATGTTTCTTTAAATAATTCTTTAATCAAAGAAACAGAGCCCACTGGCTATCCCTCCCTCTCCAAGTCTGGGTATAGCTGTACAGGTAGAATTTTTTATGAAACTTTTGCTAGTTTAATAAAAAAAAAACTCTAATCATTTCTTAATGACTACATAACTGGATTAAATTGTGTTTTTATATCAGCCTGCAGTTCAGCTTTAAGTATAGAAGACACTGAATGATAGCTTCTACTTTACTGAACAAGCTGCAAGGGCTTACTCATTAATAGAGGCCACATTTCTTGTGATTATGGGCCTCTGTCATTATAGGTGCATCTATCAGTCTTTCCATGGTATTTCGCTTGCATGCTAAACATTGGTGGTTGTAAGGCAGCTGACTGTGAGCAAAATATATGTACTGCAATTTGCTTCCTGTCATGTAAAAGCTTGCCGCACTGGTTCCGAAAAATAGTCATTTGCACCTTGTCACACCTGATGCTAATTAATGTGAGCGGCCACAAATTAAACTCATGTATAAATGGCATAGCAAACTTGTAAAAGTTTTACAAACACATTTACTTTCTTTGGTTGTATTACATCACATTTAATAATATGTTGGTGAATAATTTAAAGTAAAAACTCCTGTACAATGATGCCAAAGTGACTACACTGACCTATGACACCAAGGATGCACTTTATTAAGTTGTGCATTCCATTCCGATATCAAGACACGTTTATGCTTGGGTTTTACTTTTTTGTTCTTTAGTAAAAATTGAGAAATACAGGTCATTGTGTATACTGATATCAGGTTTATAGTGCCCTTCTATAGAGCTGTATATTTACACAGCACATTGCACATATTGTACCTTCACATGTCCCTGCCCTCAGGGAGCTTACACATCCTATTTCAGAAATTTTATTTATAGATATATATAATAAAGTCTAGTACACATGGTCTGAATGTTGGACGTCATCGACTGGTTCAATAGAAGCTTGCCAACATTCAGCCTGTGCTGTGTGTACTACAGCCGGGCCGGCTTCTGTTGACGAGTCGTGACCGAAAAAGGTCTGCCGACTAGCTCCCGTTCAGCGCTCTGACCAAAGTGCTCTGGTGGGGGGCCGTCCCCCTGTCAAAATACAATAGAACAGCAGGGGAGATCACTGTACTAACATTGGATTGTTAGTACAGTGACTCCGACCTGAGCTGTCGATTTTTTATTTTGGTTCAGCCCGCTGGGTTGAACCAAAAAAAAAAAGAGTAGTGTGTACTAGGCTTAAGGCCAGTTTACACAGGGTCCAGCTAACCTACTAGCATATTTATAGAGCATTGAAGGAAACCAGAGTACTTAGGATTCAAACCGAGAACCTAGTGCTGCAAGGCAAAAGTGTTAACCACTAAATTTGGCCATAGATTAATCAAAATTTAGCTGGTTCAACAAGAACAGTCAATCGGCTGCAGCGCTGACCAGTGTATTCTGTCAGCAGGGGCGTCTTGCTGTCAGAATACATAACCACAGCTGGCTGATCAAAAAATGTGATTCCCCCGTCCACACAATTGAGGTGGATGGAGGAATCTTCCCCATTGTGCTATTGTATTATGATAGTGGGGACTTCTATGCTGTGAGAATACACTTATTAACACTGCAGCCAATTGGCTTATTGAGTGGAAATTTTACAACATTCCCATTCGAGAGAAACCGATCATAAGACTTGTCTCTAGCAGGAACAATGGATCAATGGATCAAAATTTGTCCGGTTCAGCAGAGACCGGATGAATTTCAATCTATCAATGGCCAGCTTTTGCAAGGAAACTTGTACTTTGTCCTGGAATATGGTTCAATATGGTGAAAAAAACATAATTTTTGCTTGCACGTGGTTGGATGATGAAAATCAGCAATGCTACACCTTATTTACTAAGCTCTAGGAATAAATCTCTCTGTAGAGTGAACAGAATAATAGGATAGTGCAAGCACATGTCTTGCGCATTGGCCACTGCCACCTAAACCAGTGGAAGCCATATATATCAGCAGATGTAAACTAAACAGTCTGAAACGTCACTGCTACAGTACACAGAAAGTAGGGACTCGGGAGTCTATCAGTGTTTTCATGTGTGATTTAAACAACCTTCACCCATACATTTTTACATAAGATTTAATTAAAGATTCAATAAGACAACTGTGATTTTAGAAACACAAATGAAATTGAGTTCTACCCACACACTACAAAGTAAAGGCTTAGGGAAAACAATTAATTTATATTGGTTAAAGCTGAAAACCAGGTTACAGAAATATTATCTTACTAAAACCATGTGTATTGTTGCTTAAATCTTAGTCTGGTTTGTGTATTTTTTTTTCGAGTCAGTGCAGTAATCCAAGCATGAAAAAATCCTGCACCTTGTCTGTGTGCAGGAGCCTCCTGTAATAAAGACTAGTAATCTGCTGTCCACTCTTCTTGTACAGGGTGAATAGTCTTGTATCCTCCTGCTTGTAGTTTTCTGTAGGAATTGTGTAGTGGGTATAGATATATGTTAGGTCCTTTCCACAGCTCATTTCTCTGCACAGACTATGTGCAACCTATTGATGATATCACTGATTATTTTATAAGGTAATATCTGGCTCTACAGAGGCATCTGGGGCACATAAAGTGGATTTATCTTTAGTAGCTAATGAGAAATATATCTAAAAAAAATTTTTTTTGTTCCTGTAGTTCAGATTATGCCCAGGTCTGTTGCACATTTACCTGAATTCCTGCTCCCTCTGGCACTGTGATCTTCCACACACAATTTAAACTGTTCAGATATGGCTCAGGGAATCCTGGAGATAGGATGGTTCCTTTACGTTCAGTCAGATTCCCACCACATGGTACTAATTAACGAAAATATAACAAAAATGATAAAGAAAAGTTGTAAATGCAATGTCGTGTGCCTGCTCTTTCATTTATGGATTATTGCTCATTATGGCACTTTGCACAGGTACTAAATAAAGTTGTTTATGAGCTATCTCAAGCCTTTTTCTCTTCTTTGGTTTCTTCCAAATAGTATAGTCCAATAATAATTAACAAGGATATAAACAAGCCACCCGAGAGCAGCACAGCATGTTTACCCCATTCTGAAAACAACAATTATGATCAAAGCTGTAACTGAAACCCAGGAATCTTGTGAAATGGGCCCCTTGTTTGTCTTACAATAGTTGACGATTCTGGTCAGATGTTTAATAAAATAAGTAATAGTTTGTTCTTTTATAAAAAGCCTACAAGGGACTCGAATGGCAGATAACAAACTGGAAACACAGATATGAAAGAAAATGAAAAGCTGTAATATCCTGTAAAAAAAAGGTAGCGCAATAATATGTGACTGACCAAAGCATGGGTACTTTATAACATCAGTTTAAATAGAGCGTCCAAAAAATCAAATGCAAATATGAGGTATTGTTCAAATTGTCATCAAAATTACAAGTCATGTACACACAAAAGAAATGAGATCTTGGCTACCTACCAACACACGAGGGCACTGAGGTGTTCCATTGTGCCAGAGCTCCAATCACGGCCTGACATTCAATGTTTTTGGCGTCTTGCAATGCGTAGCCAGGAATACACTCAAACCTCACAACGGCTCCAACCGAGAAATCATTTCCAATGCGGCGGCCATACTTGGGCTCTGGTACTGAACTGCATTGAGTGGCACTGGTACGAGGCACAGCTTGAGGGCAGAGCAATTAGAATAAGAGACAGGAAATAAAAAAAAAAAAGAGAAACATTAATGCATAATAATAAAAAGAAAATACTGAATTATTCAGTCTGACTTGATGAAACCAGTGACAGTACAACAATAACCCCATTTAGATTCAAATGTAATTAGGAAAATAATTTTAGAAAAACACATTAGGGGAGATTTACTAAAACTGGTGCACACAGAATGTGTTTACAGTTGTGACCAATCAGCTTCTAACTTCAGCTTGTCCAATTAAAGTGGCTGTAAAGTACCGTATATACTTGAGTATAAGCTGAGTTTTTAAGCACATTTTTTTGTACTAAAAATGCCCCCCTCGGTTTATACTTGAGTCACCTTTTTGTGCCTGATCTCCCAGAATTTTGGGGACCTGGTACCGGGCACAAACTTGGCACACATGTAGCCCCACTCTTTCTCTACAAGTGTGACAGAGAAAATTAAGTACTGTCCGTGATACTTTTTTTATTTGCACTAACATAGAATTTTTCAGGACAAGCTTTCGGGGTATGTCCCCTTCTTCAAGGTCCAAGCAGACTGCTTGGACCTTGAAGAAGGGGACATACCCCGAAAGCTTGTCCTGAAAAATTCTATGTTAGTGCAAATAAAAAAAGTATCACGGACAGTACTTAATTTTCTCTGTCACAATTGCACTAATACGGCTACAATTACGTCTACAAGTGTGCAAAGTTTTTTGTTCGGAGGACCTACGACCGGGGAGCAACGATTTTTCAAAGCCAGGCACCCCTTCCATAGGCTCCCATGTTAAACAGTAATTTCTCCAGTGATTTTGGGGACCCGGTACCGGCCGGTTGTAGGACCCCTGGACCTGAAACTTAGCACACATGTAACCCATATTTCTCCTCTACAAGTGTGCAAAGTTTGTTGTCTGGGGGACCTACGGCCGGGGAGCACTGATTTTTCAAATCCGGGCACCCCTTCCATAGACTCCCATGTTAAACCTCAGGCTAGTCATGGGCACAGTGAGGCATGGGCACAGTGAGGCATGCACATGGACACAGTGAGGCAAAGTGAGGCACAGTGAGGCATGCATATGGACACCCTAGGCTTATACTCGAGTCAATACGTTTTCCCATTTTTTTGTGGCAAAATTAGGTGCCTTGGCTTATATTCAGGTCGGCTTATACTCGAGTATATACGGTAAGAAGGTTTTTAATCTTAATGCATTCTATGCATTAAGATAAAAAACCTTCTGTGCGCAGCAGCCGCCCCAGCAACCCTAATACTTACCTGAGCCCCATCTCTCTCCAGTGATGTCCACGATTGCCTCAGCCATCCGGGACTCTCATCCTGATTGGCTGAGATAGGCTGAGATAGGCGCCCATCCAAGTTAGTTTGCCAAATAGGAGCAAGAGGGGGAGGGGCCAAACGGGGGCTCTGTATCTGAATGGACACATGGAGCTGTGGCTCGGCTCGGGTGCCCCCATAGAATGCTGCTTGCTGTGGGGACACTCGACAGGAGGGAGGGGCCAGGAGAGCTGAAGAGGGACCCAATAAGAGTGGGATCTGGGCTGCCCTGTGCAAACCCACTAGACAGCGCAGGTAAGTATAATATGTTTGTTATTTTTAGAGAAAAAAATAGACTTAACACTTTAAGCTTTGACAATAAGGCCCCATGTACACGGGACACTGTTAAACTCGCGTTCAGAGGCAGTTGGACACTTTTTTCAACTGCCCCTGAACTCATTCAATGTTATCCTATGTGACCATGTACACTGTCTCGTTTATTGCCGTTTATATGCAGTTGCGTTTAACCTCGTTTTTCTGAAAGCAAAAAAATGGATTCAGATGCAAAAATTTCCACGTTTCAGACGCAAAACGCGGCTAAACGCGGGTACCAGTGTTTTGCCGCAATTTTGTTTATAAGCGTTTTTAAAGGTGACCTATTTTTTTACATTAGAAATCTCAAAAATGATGGCAAATAAAAAATATAAACAAAAACCGTAATTGCTTGCATTGCATTGTGGACAATCCATAACTTGTGGCAGGTGATTTGGCAAGTGGACAATCCACAACTTGTGGCAAGTGGACAATGCACAACTTGTGGCAGGTGATGTGGCAAGTGGACAATCCACAACTTGTGGCAGGTGACGTGGCCAGGAGACGTGGCAGGTGACGTGGCCAGGTGACATGGCAAGTGGACAATCCACAACTTGTGGCAGGTGACGTGGCCAGGAGACATGGCAAGTGGACAATCCACAACTTGTGGCAGGTGACGTGGCCAGGAGACGTGGCCAGGTGACATGGTAAGTGGACAATCCACAACTTGTGGCAGGTGACGTGGCCAGGTGATGTGGCAGGTGACGTGGCCAGGTGACATGGCAAGTGGACAATCCGCAACTTGTGGCAGGTGATGTGGCCAGGTGACATGGCCAGGTGACATGGCAAGTGGACAATCCACAACTTGGGGCAAGTGGAAAATGCACAACTTGTGGCAGGTGACGTGGCAAGTGGACAATCCACAACTTGTGGCAGGTGACGTGGCCAGGTGACGTAGCAGGTAACGTGGCCAGGTGACATGGCAAGTGGACAATATACAACTTGTGACAGGTGACGTGGCCAGGTGACGTGGCAGGTGACGTGGCCAGGTGACATGGCAAATGGACAATCCACAACTTGTGGCAGGTGACGTGGCCAGGTGACGTGGCCAGGTGACATGGCAAGTGGACAATCCACAACTTGTGGCAGGTGACATGGCCAGGTGATGTGGCAGGTGATGTGGCCAGGTGACGTGGCAAGTGGACAATCCACATCTTGTGGCAGGTGATGTGGCAAGTGACATGCTAAATACAAGTACACTGCTGCTCTCTCAGCTGCTGCTACTCTCTCTGGTCTCACAAAATGGCTGAAATAGTTAAATAATACTGTTTTTTGAGCTTAGGGAGGGTCTTATGATGTTTCTTAACTAAACGCTTATAGACGCAAACGCGGTAAAACGCCGCTAAACACGGCTGCAATCGCGGCAAAACAGGCGTTTCTAAACGCCGGTTTCAGCCTTTAAAAACATGCGTTCATCAGAGTTTGCACCGGCGTCTCGTGTGCATGGGGCCTGAAGCTTTGGGGGTTAAAAATGTGAATGCAAGTTACTTGCCAAGGGGAGAACCTCTGGGAGAATCCAGGATGGAAAAAGATCTGGGATCCTAGTAGATCACAGACTCAGCAACGGCATGCTATGCCAAGCTGCAGCAAGCAAAGTTAGCAGAATATTATCTTTAAAAAAGGGAATGTACTCCAGAGATAAAACAATATTCCTGCCACTTTTTAAAACTCTGGTTTGGCCACATCTGGAGTATGCCATCCAGTTCTGGTCACCAATCCTCAGGGGGGGGGGGGGAGTAAGGGAACTGGAAAGAGTCCAGAGAAGGGCAACAAAGTTAATAAAGGGAATAGAGGACCTCAGTTACGAGGAACGACTACAATCATTAAATGTACTCTCTCTGGAGAAGAGACGCTTGAGAGGTAATATGATAGCGAATATACAGATACCTTATTGGCGATTCTGGCATATGAAATAAACTATTCAGTCTCAGGGAGTCTAAGAAGATACGTGGCCACTAAATGAAATTAGAGGAGAAGCAGTTTACTTTAAACTGCATAGGGAGTTTTTCACTGTCAGGGTGGTAAGGACGAGTAATTCACTTTCACAATCGCGGTGTCAGCGGGACGTATTGATAGGTTTAAAACGGGTATCTTAGCAAACACAGTATATAGGGATACTGGAAATGATTATGAACATGCACACACACCTACACAGGTTGAATTGGATGGACTGGTGTCTTTATTCAACCTTACCAACTATGTAACTAAGTAATAAAACCTAGAAGCTGATTGTTTACTATGCACAGCTGCACCAGATTCTGTTTGCACCAGTTTTAGTAAATCACCACCATTACTGCTCACTGATTTTATTTATTTATTTTATATAGCAGCTGTTGATATATACATAGAAGACCCATTTGAAGATATAAATGAGGATCCAGGATGCTAAGTAAACAACATCCTTTCCAGTAATGCTCGATCTGGGTCACCTTGCCTTTACTCCAAGCCATCTGCTGACCTGCTTTATGACATCACCAGAACAGGATGAAATATTTTTTGCAACATCATTAGTTCCAAGAGACATTCTGTTATGTCTCTCAAATAGAATTATGTTTGTTTGGGTAGACTTACTAATGCAGTAGAGACTGTTCACTTAGGGCACTTCCATACTGATCCAGTATGATGCAGTGAACCGGCGGGTTTTGTGCAGGTTATCTGCGCTTTGCCATAGACTTCTATTGCATCGGGTGGTTTTGGTGCATTTTCAGTAAGCGCACCAAAACTGCCTGATGTAATAGAAATCTATGGCAAAGCACAGGTAACATGCACAAAACTGGCAGGTACACTGCATTGCACCCGGGGTCCGGGAAAACTGCACTGCATCAGTACAAAAGCACCCTTGGGGTAGTGAATACGATGAAACTGTGTGCAATTTATACAATCATGTGCAGGCAAAAGCCTTGTGTTTTTCATTTCTTTTGAACATAATTATTTAAAGTGCAACTGCACAAATATTAAACCTTGGCCTGCTCCCAGCCTTCGCCAAAGGTCTTACACTCACCTTTCTTTGATCCAGCAAGAAGTAAACTCTCCATAGGATTTCATTTAGAGTGTACTATGCATGCTTAGGCCCTTCTCAGAAGATTTTGACAAGTAGCTCTGTGGCTTTGTGATTGATATCTTGCGGGTTTGGGGACAGGTGATTAAAGCCTCGTACACACGATCGGACTTCAAACCAATTTTTACGTGGATTTTGGTCCGAAGGCCGTTGACCGTGAACTTGTTCTGCATAAACACGGTACAACATTTTCAGCCAACATTCACCAAACCACGTGGTTTTTCAGCTCTTTACCGCCACCCTTTGGTGGATAAACCGACGTAACAGATTTATTGCCCAACAGTTGGTGAGCATGAACAGCCAACTTTTTTTGTCATTAATTCAGCCAACAATTGTCTGATGGAGCATACACACGGTCAGATTATCCGACACAACACGTCCATCAGACAATTATGGCCATAAAGTTGGATCGTGTGAATGAGGCTTTAGAGTTTCAGGAAATGGCTACTGGGGGCTGACCATGTTACAATATTAAATGAACACAGCTCCAACATTTTTTTCTAACCTAAAGTGTTACTAAAGCCAGGACCCTGCATCCACTATATCTAATCTCCCACAGTACACAGAACATGAAAATGCAATTACTGGTATTTTAGTAAATATAAACTGCTAAATACCTTTTCTCATAAGCAGTATATAGCAGTCTTCTGACTTCTATCAGTGTCTGATTAAAGCTTGTAGGAGGAGTTTTCATTCTCCTCGGACTGTCCTTTAAGGCTGATCTCTGTTTTGACAGTGCTGATTGGCCCTGTGCTAATCACATGCACCCTCCCAAAAAAAAAAAAAAAAACTCTCTAGCAATACACACCAAACTGAGTATGTGCAGAGTGTCCCCCCGGGCTCTGTACTATAAGCAGATAGATTGGAGACAGTACAAGGGGAGGATCAGAAAAGTCAGGATCAAGCAGACTTTCTACAAAATGTGGAGGATTTAAGTTCCACAGTGAGTATAACAAGCATGCTTTGCTGCATATACAGACTGATTTTACGGTTGTGGGTTTAGTATAACTTTAACCGCTTGAGGACAGCCGCACGCCGATGTACGTCGGGAAAATGGCACGGCTGGTCACATGGGCGTACAGGTACGTCCCCTTTAAGAGCCCAGCCGTGGGTCGCGAGTGCGCCGCCGGCGGCATGCTCGCGACCCGGTCCTCTTCTCCGTGACCGTCCCCACGGGAACAGCGGACCCGATCATCGCTGGTGTCCCGCGATTGGGTCACAGAGAGGAAGAACGGGGAGAGGTAAGTGTAAACAAACCTCTCCCCGTGCTTCCTAGTGTGCCTGTCACTGATCGTCTGTTCCCTGTAATAGGGAATGGCGATCAGTGATGTCACATGCTAAGCCACGCCCCCCATAGTAAGAAACACAAATCAGGGCACACTTAACTCCTACAGCGCCCCCTCCTGGTTAACCCCTTCACTGCCAGTGTCATTTTTACAGTAATCAGTGCATATTTATAGCACTGGTCGCTGTAAAAATGACAATGGTCCCAAAATAGTGTCAAAAGTGTCCGATGTGTCCGCCATAATGTCGCAGTCATGAAAAAAGTCACTGATCGCCGCCATTACTAGTAAAAAAATTTTTTTTTTATAAAAATGCCATAAAACTACCCCCTATTTTGTAAACGCTATAACTTTTGCGCAAATCAATCAATAAACGCAGATTGCGTTTTTTTTTACCAAAAATATGTAGAAGAATACGTATCAGCCTAAACTGAGGAAAAAAAATGTTTTTTTAGATATTTTTTGGGGATATTTATTATAGCAAAAAGTTAAAAATATTGAATTTCTTTCAAAATTGTCACTCTATTTTTGTTTATAGCGCAAAAAATAAAAACTGCAGAGGTGATCAAATACCACCAAAAGAAATCTCTATTTGTGGGAAAAAAAGGACGTCAATTTTGTTTGGGAGCCATGTCGCACGGCCGCGCAATTGTCAGTTAAAGCAAGGCAGTGCCGAATCACAAAAAAGGGGCCTGGTCCTTATGCTGCGTATTGGTCCGGGTCTTAAGTGGTTAAGTAAACACACTTTGCAACATGAACAGTCTCTACTGCTTCAGAAAATCCACCTACTGTACCTACAGAGCATCTTGATGATTACCCCCCTACCTCCATGACCTTTACCACACAGATCCTTCATGCTCCCCAAAGCCCTGAATCACCCTCTTGCTCTTTGGTTGTCCTGATCAAGACAAAAAGCTATCATTCCCATAAAAACAGTGTTCACAAACTACAGTTTGTATAGCTTCTGCATCATGAAAGCTATACTATCAATCATGCTATTTCCAGCAGCACAATAATAAATACAACCAGCT
This sequence comes from Rana muscosa, assembly GCA_029206835.1. Taxonomy (NCBI): domain Eukaryota; kingdom Metazoa; phylum Chordata; class Amphibia; order Anura; family Ranidae; genus Rana; species Rana muscosa. The sequence goes on along the minus strand of CM055117.1, from coordinate 544,006,522 downwards.
ACATTGTACAAACAAATTTGATGACGTAGAATGTGACCCACTGGAAAATTATAATTTATGGCTAAACAATAAACTTCAAGCTATATCCGTACCAAGACGCTTGACAACTATAGACAAGTTTGTCTAAAAATAATTGATTGTGCATCTCATCAAGCCTTGGTATGGAGCCCAAAAGCAGATCACAGAGACAAACATGACATGGATTGCTGCAAGGTATATTTGCAGAGTCACAGCTGCCTGTTCTCTGTAGCTGCGCCTTTGCCAAATCCTTCTCTCACTACATCCCATTCCACTGTCCCAATCGAACCATGTGACAGTTTTTAATATCTGTATGAGAGTCCCAGATGGTTTCATGCACTGCTTGGATAGCCACAGGACATGACACACCATTTAGTTACCTACCTTGGTACACAAAATGAAATCCTTTGGCTGTCGCCTGTCCCTTGGCGCTGAACTTAATTAAAATCTGATTGGAAGTTGCAAGAGGTAGAGATTCACCTGTAACGGCAGAACGCACGTGTTACGGAGCGGGGAGACCTGCCTCCTGTAGATAAACCTGCTGCTGGCATTTGTGATGTGAGGATGCTGATCTGATCACAGTGCGTGTGATAGACTGCAGGCAGCACAGAACACTTGACACTCTGGCCATGGGAAGGCAATATTCTGGCTGGAGAAGGAAATGTGCACAGAACACTAAACAGATAACTAAACTGACTTCTCTGTAGCTGCTGATGTGAAATATAATGATAATGCAGATTCATTTTAGATATTGAAATAGAGAATGCAGTAGAAAAATAGGATTTTTTACTCACCGTAAAATCCTTTTCTCTGAGTCCATGGACCGACACAGCTTCTCTATTGACAAAGTGGGTATTATCCGTTAATTAGGAGTGACTAGGCAGAAAAACTTGTAAAAAGTGTTGCATCACACCTTCTACAGTACCGCCCAGGGGGCGGACCCTCTGGGTATACCCTCTCAGTCTGCATCTTCGCAGATCAGTTCGTCAAAAAGCAGTACAAACTTAAAAGGAGGGGTGGGTGCTGTGTCGGTCCATGGACTCAGAGAAAAGGATTTTACGGTGAGTAAAAAATCCTATTTACTCTTTCGTCCATGGACCGACACAGCTTCTCTATTGACAAAGTGGGACGTCCCAAAGCAGTGTCAGAGAAAAAACGAGGGGTGGTAACAGCATAAAAATAAACTTCACCCCAAACACAAAACAGCACTCCTCCAACGGAGGAGTTGCAACTCTAAACAGCCGCTTGCAAAACCTTGCGGCCGAAAGAGGCATCCGAAGATGCACCTACATCAATTTTGTAGAATTTTGTGAAAGTGTGTGCGGACGACCAAGTCGCCGCTTTACATAATTGGGAAACAGACGCTTGATGTCGGAAAGCCCAAGAGGCACCTATTGCCCTGGTCGAATGCGCCGTGACAGGAAAGAGGGGCGCCTGACCCTTTAAGGCGTAAGCCTGGATTACTATCTGTCGGATCCACCTAGAGATGGTGGCCGATGAGACTGCTTGGCCCTTCTTGGGACCAGCCACCGAAACAAACAGTGAGTCTGACTTCCGGAACAGGGAAGTAGCAGATAGGTATACTCTCAAAGCTCGGACAACGTCCAAGGAATGCAACGCCAACTCCTTAGGATTCGACGGCTGAGGACACAAGGATGGAAGTACAATGTCTTCATTGAGATGAAAAGCCGAAACGACTTTCGGAAGAAAGGAAGGCTGCGGCCGCAGCACCACCCTATCCTTGTGGAAAATCAAATAGGGAGCCTTGCAGGACAAGGCTGCCAGCTCAGAGACTCGTCTAACTGACAAAACAGCCACCAAAAAGACCACTTTCTGAGAAAGTGTCAACAGGGGAATATCTCTAATATTCTCAAACGGTGCCTTCTGAAGCACCGAGAGGACCAGGTTCAAGTCCCACGGAGGTAACGGGGGACGGACCAGAGGGGCCACATGTCGGACCCCCTGCACAAATGTACTCACAAGAGAGTGAGTCGCCAGGGGTCGCTGAAAAAAGACAGCCAGGGCAGATATCTGTCCCTTAAATCGTACTTAGGGCAAGCCCTTGGTCCACCCTATGCTGTAAAAAACAGCAGGATTCTGGAAACCAAATAGGTACGCGGATGCCATTTCATTTCCTCACACATGGAGATGTAGGCCCTCCAAGTGCGGTGATAGACCTTCCTAGAGGACTTCTCATAGTAGAGATTACTGAGTCTGACAGGCCCCGGTCTCTCAGTACCTGGTTCTCAACAGCCATGCCGTTAAAGCCAATGACTGTAAAGCAGGATGGAATATGGGACCTTGCGATAGCAGGTCCTTCCGTAGTGGTAGGCGCCAGGGGACGTCTGCTACCAGACGTACTAGATCGGCGTACCAAGGACGCTGAGGCCAATCTGGAGCGATTAGGATCATTGGAATTCCCTCTGCCTCCACTCTGTGGAGCAGAAGAGGAAGAAGCCTTAAGGGAGGGAAGGCATAGATTAGCCGATACTGACCCCACGATGCCACCAACGCGTCCGTTGCGTCTGCCCATGGGTCTCTTGACCGGGCCACAAATCTCAATACCTTCCGATTGAGTCGGGAAGCCAGAAGATCTACGTCTGGTGTGCCCCATCTTTGGCAGAGGAGTTGGAACACCTCCGGGTGTAAGGACACTTCTCCCTGGTCCAGCATCTGGCGGCTCAGGTAGTCCGCCTGCCAGTTTTCCACACCCGGAATGTACATGGCCGACAGTGCCAGTACGCTCCTCTCTGCCCACTTCAGGATGCGAGCGATCTCCGATGTTGCAGCTGAGCTTCTTGTTCCTCCTTGATGATTGACATATGCCACTGCTGTGGCGTTGTCTGACTGGATCCTGACTGGACGCCCTTGCAGCCTCTGAGACCATTTGAAGAGGCACAGCCTGATCGCCCGGATTACCAGGACATTGATTGGCAGGAGGGCTTCCTCTGGGGTCCAGCGACCTTGCGCCGACTGAACACCCCAGACTCCCCCCCAACCTGTAAGGCTGGCGTCCGTCGTGATCACTATCCAGTAAACCGGAAGAAATGACTTCCCGGCCATTAGAGCCGGTGCTGTCAGCCACCATACCAGGGATCTCCTGACTATGTGGCTCACTCAGATTTGATAATCCAGAGATGATGGACATCTGTTCCATCTGGACAGAACTTCCTTCTGTAACACTCGAGTGTGGTATTGAGCATATGGAACCGCCTCGAAGGAGGCTACCCTGAGGCCCAACACTCGCATGCAAAAAACGGAGTGACGACCAATTCCTGGAAGTCAGCTGCCGTACTGCAGCCCGGAGGGTCTGCAACTTCTCCACAGGGAGGAATACCTTTGCCTCTGAAGAATCCAGAATCAACCCCAGGTACCCTAGGCGTTGAGTGGGCACCAATACTGACTTTTGCGTGTTTAGTATCCAACCACAGTCTTGAAGAGTCTGACAGGTTAAGGACACGCTTACCTCTAATTCTGAGCTTGAAGGGGCCTTCAGCAGAAGGTCGTCTAAGTAGCCTGTGATAGCGATACCCCGCTGTCTTAGAAGTGCCAGAATCGGAGCGAGCACCTTGGTGAACGTCCTGGGTGCTGAGGCAAGGCCCAACGGGAGGGCCACAAACTGGTAGTGGTCCTTCCCGATAGCAAATCGCAGAAACCTCTGGTGTCTGGAGTATATGGGGACATGCAGGTATGCGTCCTTGATGTCCAAGGAGGCCAGAAAGTCCCCCGGATGGAGAGCCGTGACTACAGATCGAACCGACTCCATCCGAAAACTTTGTACCTTCACAAAGCAATTGAGGGCTCTGAGATCCAAGCTTGGACGAACCCCCTCCTTCTTCGGCACAATGAACAGATTTGAGTAAAAACCCCGTTCCAGTTCTGGAACTGGAATAACTACCCCGCGTTCCAGTAGACCCTGGACCGCCCCATACAGGGCCTCCCGGCGGGTCGGTAGTAGCTGGAGATTGGAGGTGTTGAATCTGTCCGGTGGACAAGAGAGAAATTCTATCTTGTAGCCTGAGGAGATTCTTTTTTTCCCCGGACCAATGGGCCCGAAGGGAGCCATGTCCTACTCCTTGCTAGACAGAAAAAAACTGATCTGCGAAGATGCAGACTGAGAGGGTATACCCAGAGGGTCCGCCCCCTGGGCGGTACTGTAGAAGGTGTGATGCAACACTTTTTACAAGTTTTTCTGCCTAGTCACTCCTAATTAACGGATAATACCCACTTTGTCAATAGAGAAGCTGTGTCGGTCCATGGACGAAAGAGTAAATAAATCTATTTATTTATTACACCTTCTTCTAAGTCGTATGGCCTAGTATCACCACATAAGGATAGCCTAAAAAGCCAGGAAGATTCACATGTAGTGAATATTTAGTAAATGCCATATTCACGTGCCCCTATATTTACAGATGCTTTATTATATAAACTATTTTATATCTTGTTCTTCCTTGACTATTACAACTCTTCCGATTTTTAGACCAGGATAAAGGTTCCTAGCTGTTTGCTTAGGTGGATATCTAATAGGAAGCAACACCATTATGATCTGCTTAGTGACCATAATGGGTCAATAATAGTAACTTGTGTCATTGATCAACTAAAATGACTTCTGCGGAAGAAGGATATCGAATTTTGTATGTAATGGACAGGAAGGAATGTTCATTTTAATTATCGCTTTATATGCACCCCTTGCACATTCATTCTATCTTCCCTCAGGCAATGCAGGCATTTGGTCTGCTTGCCGGATGCCTAGATCTGTCAGACTTGGCCACACATGAATAAAACTAAAACGGCCATAGATCAGGTCAACATTTTGGTTCTGCTGACTTACAAACATTTGTTTGCTGCCCATACTCCAATGCTTTGTGTCACGTGAACAATTTGTGCACAGTTTTTATCTCAATGAAAAGATCAGGGATGTGATAGTCTATAGAAGTGCATTAGGATACCTTAATAAAAAAGAAATAAAAAAAAATGCATAAGAGAATGGCACCTCAATGAGTTCTAGAATTCTACGTTTTATAAATAAGCTAAAAAGGAGCATCAGCCATCAAAAGGTTCAATTATCTTATCCAGACAAAAAGACTCCCCCCCAGCAGAAAGTGGCATAGTAGACATGGTCATACATTGAATCTGTCAATGTTTGTGGTCATATAATAACTTCTTTCTTTGCTTCTCAAGCTTCTCTTGAGCACTAAATCGATTAAAGATTTGCTGAACCATGTTACACTATTGTCTGACAATTTCTGTGTGACTTACTACATTGAAAACCAACTTCTGTAGAAAGAGTGGCTGTCTATTACTTACAGTATGTCTTATAATATATTGCTCCTCTCCAGACAGGCATTTTCTTTGGCAAGCTTTATGAGCTTGTACCTTGCTTGTTATGTGTGATCTAGGTCAACAGTTCTCAGCCAGTGGCATTTGTACTTTAGATGGGTTTGGTGGGTGCTTCTTATGGTAAATAAATAATAGCAATTTAGTGTTTTAGCAACGAAATCAACAAATGGTTGTACATATGGTTTTTTAAAACATTGTGGACAGTCTGAAAAACACTTATAGAAAATTTAGAGGGTACTGATATTAAATGTACTTTTTTATCCAAGAGTTGAAAAACACTACAATTTGCAACCGGCACAATACAGTCATTTGTGCCATATACCTGTATGAGATCCAGACAGAGAGCTGAGAAGACGAGTCTGTTCATTTGGTCCATCATGGACTTCAACCACATCATTGAGTGCTGTCTGGAAGAAAGTGAATTGCCCAAACACAACTAGAAAAAAAAAAGACATAAACACTTATGTTGACCACTTGAAAAAAAAAATTACATTTTCCAAACGTTCTTCGGGTCACCCTCACTACATTACTGTTTGGATTGTTAGGGTAAAACAACATTTCATTCAAGCATAACATTGGCAGCTTGTCATTTATAAAGGCTGTACTGTACACTGAGTGATAAGTTAGTAAATGATCTTTTAAAGAAAACTCGTCATGAGAGAAACTTGTAGACTACTACTGCTAACCTTGTTCAGAAAATGTTAACTGTGTTCATGTCATGGAGATCCTTGTTGATTTCCATTTTTATTGCAGTGTTTACCTTAAAGTTCTTTGATATGGTTTTTACATGCTTTTGGTTTAATATTTTTGTTGTTGCATTAAATGAAGATGTGTGGATCAGACACTAGTGGGAGCCCACAGCTGCTTAGTGTAGGTTCTCTGTTTCTCTCTGTTTTCAGACACCCCTTAAATGCACTGTTTTCAGAGAGTCGTCTGACTAGTGGACTTACTGTAGATTATAAGAAGAAGCAGTAAGTGCCATCATTGTGAAGCACTGGAAACAGAACCAAAAATTGTAATATGCAAATACAGCTGTTCCTTTGCACATATTCTTTTTAAAGTACAACTGAAGGCAAAACTTTTTTAGGTTAAGAATAGAATGGAGATGGATTAGAACATCTTTTTGGTTTTTATTGCTGTGTTTGTCCCCAGGAGAGTAACCCATCTTCTCTTTTTAAAGGCTATGTTCACTTTTTTTTCTAAAATGCACCTTGGTTACAGAAAAATACAAGCTTTCTTTGATTTTGAGAACAAGGCCTTGCTATATTTCTTAGAAAGCTTCAGAGACTCCCTGGTATTGATATGAGACAGAGGAACCAGTAAGACACAGGAAGGAGTTTACCAGCTGACCTCAATAGCACACACCCTTCACCTATTAACTACTGTTTTTACAGAATCCCCAGCATTTTTCCATGTGTGCATTTGCCTGGCTTCCACAGCATCCAGTGGCGGCCGGTGGTAATTTTCTTTGGGGGCGGCATACATTGCCCCCCCCGTCGGTCGGTGGGACAGACTGGTGCACTTACCCAATCTATGCAGGGCTCTCAGCGGCGGTGGCTATCCCGTTCTCCTGCTCTCCATGGCTCTGGCTTCCGTTTTCTCCCTCCTTCTTGGTGGCCAATTGGGAGTCTTCTCTTTTCGGCCAACCAGAAAATGGGTATCTCACCCTCTTCTGATTGGCCATATTGAGGATCAGTGTTACAACAGCAAATATTCATTCGCTGTTGTAACGCCTGGGTGGGCTCATGGCACAATGCTCTGCACCACGATTCCACATATTTTAAAGCCTCATAGAGCCTATGGCTCTAATTAGGTGCTTCAAAAAACAACATCCTTGCCGCTGTAATTCAAGCGCCCGGTGTCCTAAAAGGGACCAGATGCTTGAATAGGGGGTGTCAGCGGCGGCCATGGATAGATTCATGCTATGCATGAATCTATCCATTAGTCATATAGGGGGTGGAGTGGAGAGAGGAAACGGCACCTGTGCACCTCTAATGGACGGGCCGCCACTGACAGCATCCCTTATGACAAGCTCACGTTGCATGCTAAACTCCCTGGGGCTGCATGCAGCCCACGGGACACCCTTGATGTAGTGCAAGAGACTGCTTGATTGGATACAGAGTGATTGAATAGATGGTGTGTCCTCCTATTATATAGTTTTGGTAAATCTAAAGGAGATTATACAGAGATTGGACAATCAGATTGTATAGTGTATGGCCACATTTATGCACCTAAAATTACCTAGTTGCGCTTTCAGTGTGATTTATTGTTAACGGCACACCAAGCCCAGAAGCTGACACACATTTTGCCACATGAGAAAACAGATGACAAACGCAGTAAAAAATGTGCAACTCGCACCATGCTAAAATGTCCCATGAGCTACTTTGCCATGCGTAGCGCAGCCCATTGAAATCAACAAGCTGTCCTATGTGTGTCACTAAAAAACAAGCCAAAAAACATGTACTCCCACTACTCTAGATGTGGGTGGGGCCTGAAAGGGAAATTGGTAGACATGTGCAATTTGTTTCATTACGAATTTGTTTTCAGATGAAATTCAACATATTTGTTCATTCGGGAGCATCCGAATGAATGAAAGACTCTTGACGAATGCGTACGAAAATGAATTGCCAGAAAGAACGAAACTTTGAAAGAACGAAAATCCAAAAGAACGAAAAACGATTCAACCTACGAGTTTAACTAATCAATTACATTCGGATTTTGTTTTTCATATTTTTGTTCTTTCTGACTATTCGTTATCGCTGAATATAAAGAAATAATTGATGAATGCATTCGTATTTCTTTTGGATATATTCGGATGCATTTGATTTTCAGATGGGCAGTGTTAGTGGGTTATCTCTGGCCAATGAGCTTGTCCTTTATTCCTTTGTGTGTTTTTCTGTGTCAGACTGCATTCCATTCAAAGTCCAGACAGGGTGTTTTTGGGCCGATTTACAAATACAACCACCAATGTCCAAACAAACGAAGGGTCAGAGCCCAAAGTAACGAATATCGTATCTAAACGAATGGAATGTAACGAATACAAATGCATCCGAAGTTACAAATTATTCGAAGTAACGAATGCTGCATCTAAACAAATTGAACAGAACGAATACAAATGCATCCGAAGTTAAGAATTATCCAAAGTAATGAATGCTGCATCTAAACAAATGGAACAGAACAAATACGAATGCACCCGAAGTTTTGAATGATCCGATAAATGGAAAAAAGTAACGAATGATCCGATAAATGGAAAAAATAAAACAAATTAAACTAAACACATTTTTTGGTAGTGCACATGTCTAGAAATTGGTGCGTTTACACAAGAACAACGATGCTTCATCAGAGTGTTTCCAAATGCATTGCAAGCTGCAAAGAAAATGTGTGCTTTGCCATGCGTTTCAGAGACACTGCAAATGTGCATCATGCTTGTATTGTCAATACATGTTAAAGGCACCCCAAGTGCAGCAAACGCAACAGAAACTGCATTAACGCACCATGCTCCTCGGCCAGAAAAGTTCTGGCGCTTCTCTGGGGCGATTGTTGCGTGTGGGGCAAGTCCAAGTGAATGGTGTGTGGTGAGTGAAAACGCTCCAAAGCACCCAAAACAAACGCATGCGGGAATGTGAGTTTTCAGTACGTGGCGATGTGAACGGGGCCTGACAATTGAGTGTCTCCATCCACTCCCTTTTATGTACTTGTATAAAGATGGCCATACACTATGCAATCTGATTGTACAAGCTCTGTAAAACGTCCTTTAGATTTGCCTGAACTATGGATTAGGAGGAAACGCCTGACCAATCTATTCCAGACAGACCCTTGTACTACATAGTTGATGGAAGATCTAAAGATTATATAGAAAGTGGGTGGAAGGTAGTATTGTAATGAGGGAGATGTGGTCCAGAGTGGTGAACACACCCAATCACACCCTCCTCTGTAATGCAACAAGGAAGTGAAGGCTTCTGTGAGTTGACCTACAGGAAGTGAATGCTTAGAGAATCTACAGGAAGTGATGGAATCTGAAAATCATTTTGAGATTTTAAACCTCCTGTGGATAAGGTAAGTCAGAGAAAAGCGCATTGGGGTGACTGGGCCAAAAATGGCATTGGAAAAATGCTTCTATTTAGTATGAAACCTGAAATTCGGACCAAAAAAAATGAACTTATCCATTAACCTGTTATCACCAAGAGTAAAATTAAAAGAACATCCTAAATTTGTGTTTGTTCCAGAACAGGCATACAGGCGGTCCCTGGGTTACAAACATCCAACTTACAAATGACTCATATTTAAAAATCGAAGGAGACAATGGGAAGTGAGAGGAAAACGCTGAAAGCAGGCAAGTAGCGTTAGCTGAAGGAGAAGAGCAACAATGCCCTATCTATTTTTTTTATTCCAGATTTTCTTAAAAAAATAAAAATAAAATCAAAACTCATAAGGAAAGGCTTTAACTGGTACTACCAGCAAGGCCTGGCAATGGTGTAACATTTGACATGCCCCTGGGCCATTTTGCTTTGATAGATGAAGGCAAGCATTGAAACAATAGAGGTTCCCTTACAGTGCTGCACACTTTCAATCAATACAGCAGTGAACAGTTCCATAACACCCGTATAGCTATTTGATGGATGCTTATAGTCCATATAAATAATCCTTTTCTTAGATTTCACTCTAGTTTACAAGGAGATGAAAGAGTCAGGGTCTGGGCAAACCTGCAGGAGAATAACGTTCCTCAATCAAGTTAATGTAAACATGGAGATGGTGCTGTGCTCCCCTGGGCCACTGATTGCTACGCTACTTTATATCCACATCATACATATTATGCAATTCCGATGTGCTTATTTTACACCACATCAGGCCAGAAGGAAAAATAGCCTATACTATCTATTGCACAGTGCTGCTTGCTTTCAAATATTCTCACTATGTCAAAATGATCACTCAGTTGCTCAAACACTGGGAAAACTAAATAAAAAAATCATACACCGCTTACGATTATAAAGAGATACTTAATGCTAAGAATACCAAGAAATTGAAACAAATGTACAGTCATAAAAATGATTAAGGTTTGATGCAGTAATTTGCATTATAAAATTAGCCAGAGAAAATTGTGTTTAAAATGCTGAGAACCATTCTTTGAAATGCATTTGCCTTCTCTTTCTCTTGCAATGAATGGGTTAGCAAGCAGTTAGAGCAGTGAGGGGCTACAGTACAACATGGCATGTATTGAACGGGCACTGGGAGATGCGTCTATTGATCAATAGGGACTTTGAAGATTTTTATTTTATTTTTCTCACCACTTCAGATATCAAACAGAGAACAGTTACATAACCTGAACTTGGGGATGTACAAAACAGTTCTGAGGAAAAAAAAAAAAAAACACTCTGCACATAATGTAATATAGTATCACAATCCGAGTCAAGATCAGCACATTTGAACAGGCTATTTCTGGGAGAGAGAAAAATAGAGCACCAGGGTCATGTCAATAGGGACATCTGAACACGTCTGTGATGTCCTGTTAGGAAACGTACTTATTGCATTTTTGGAATTATTACTTTCGAATATGACAGGACCTTCTTATATGTGTGGATGATTTTTGTATCTGAAATGGCTTCAAGCTAAAATCCAGGCAAATTTAAAAACAACAATTAATGCAGGTATGTATTTTTTTTTTTAAATAAGCATTACATGTATTTTTAAAAACAACTTTTGAATGTGATTTGATTTAAAGTGGTTGTAACCCTAAAAAAAAATAAAAAAAATAATAATTCTGTTCCTTTAAAGCATGAATAACAGCTTAGTGCTTGTGCGGCGTCATTTGTCCCATTCTATGCTGTAAAATACCTGGTTGATCCTGCCTGTTCCTCTGTCGCCCTAAGTATGCTGACCACAAAATTCATGGCTGCTGGTCCATGATACCGTGGTCAGTTTACGTGCCTCCATCATCCCGCAGTCTCCCCCTCCATCCCTGCCTGTCAGCTCGGTAGTCTGTGTTGGGAGAGCCGATTTTTATTTTTTATTATGCAGTTTAATACCTTATTTCACAGTGCCGCTCTCCTCCTCTCATCCTGGCTGACATCAGAGGGAAATCTCAGCCCCTCCCACTGTAGTCCTCAGATCTGGGAAGGAGAGCAGTGGGAGATCATGTGACCGCATGGCGGCACAGTGAAATAAGATATTGAGCTGCATAATAAAAAAAAACACATACAATGTGCAATATATATATAACAGAGGGGGTTCTAGTAATTATGCACATTGGCTTTACAATCACTTTAAGTCTTCTGTAATATATGGCACAGAAGCACTCAGACTAGAAGAGGAAATCAAGCACTTGGTGCCATTCAGATGTGCTGAGAAGGTACATGCTGACAGGTGGAGAGAGCAGAGATATGACCTCATCAGTATGTTGCTGCTCCTTCATTGTTCAATCACAGGCTGGTTGCAAGGAAATTAATTAGCTTTGATGCTAAAAGTGGAACATCACAAACGACGATATATACGCCTAGGTTAATTCCACCTGAAGGTAGACCAACAGTGCTCTAAAGCTCACGGTATCTTTCTGGCACTTAAAACAGCATGAGAGTATAAGGCCGGGTTCACACTGGTACGACAAATGCTCCGACATTGGGAGCTCATATCGCATGACGTGTGAAAATCAATGTTTCCCTATGGGATCCGTCTTAACTGGTCCGAAACAAGTCGGTCCGACTTTGAAAATCCTCCCTGCACTACTTTTGGCCAACTTTGATCCTACTTCAGCCCATTGAATATCACTGAAGTCGGATCAAATTAGGATCGTTGTCCTAACCATCCGACTTGTGACATCCGACATGGTGATTACAGCAGCAGTAAAATAAATTTATCTCACACTGGGATTGTTTTGATTGGTCAAAGAACAAGTCAGACTATCACAAAGTCGGATCAAAGTAGTATCCTGTTCATGAACGTCGGATGGATGTAGGACCAATGTAGGACCAATGTAGGACTGATGTCGCAGAGCAAAGTAGGATGATAGTCGTATGACTGGCGTGTAGTATCAGTGTGAACCCAGCCTTAGGTGAAAAGCTGGCAACTCATCCTCCTGTAAAAGTACTTTATTGATAAAGGGTACAGTGTGAAAGTTACAGCAGCATACACATTTCAGTTTGGCTAGGAATATGTTTTTTTTTTACCGAAACACGTAAGCTGATGTAACTTGCACACTATACCCTTTATCAATAAAGTACTTTTATTGGCAGGACAAGTTGCTGGCTCTTCACCTTATACTCTCATAAAAATGGTACTTCACCTGAAAAGGGAAGTTCCGCTTATCCTTTTCATCCCCCGCTCCTCTCTCCTTATTATAAACATTTTTTTTATAGGAGCGGGTACCTAGTTTTGATAGGTACCTGCTCACACTTCTGGCAAGCTGAGCAGAAGTTTGCCACCCCTGCGGATGTGCATTGAGGAGCCAGCTGTGAAGCTGCAGCTCGTCATAGCCAACTTCTCATAGTCAACATAGCAGCAACAGGGACCAGAAGACCAACAAAGAACTGGCCTGAGTGAAGACAGCGCTTGATCCCTGGGCTGGTAAGTGTCTTTTTTTTATAAAAGTCAACAGCTACAGAATTTGTATTTGCTGGCTTTTTTTTTTTTTTTGACCACTGCTATCGTAGAATAAGTCTGGTCACCAGGCTAATGGGACTGTGTAAATCTCAGGACTGGATAAACAGAAATTTAAATTCTTTGAAAGGTAAACCCAGGGCTTTTTTTCAGGGGGAACTTGGTGGAACTCAGTTCCACCACCTCTGGCTCAGACTCTTTGGTGCCTGCTCACCACAATCACTTGTAAACACAGAAGTCTGGTTTCTGTGTTTACAAGTGACAGCTCTGCACTCTGTATGTACCCTTCTACTGTTTGTGAAATATGACCACACCCACTATTTGATGTGATTTGGAGGGTGTGTGTGGGGGGGGAGGGGTTTTGGGGGGGTCGTGGTTCCAGTACCTATTGTTTGAGAAAAAATGCCCTGGGTAAACCTAATCCCAAATAAGTATATTAAAGGTGCATTTAGATGTCTGTGTGGATTTTTAGGTTTACTCAACCATATCAAACTGAACCGTTTCCAGTTGAAGACATTTTCTGCTTTAGTTTCTTACCATAATCCTTAGGAACAACAATGAAGTAGGAGCAGCCCTGTCCAGATGTGTAATTGCTGGGGTAATTCGGGGAAAGGATCACTCCTTCTTGGCTGACGTACTGTCCACCGCAGGGAGCTAGGAAGAAAAAACATTATGTAAGGTCCCTTACTAAAAAAAAATGCTTCTTAACAAGATGAGTGTTTACTTTCTGGCACCATCAGTCATGCATAAATGGTAATAGGCCATCATGAGGTGTTTCCTGGACCTGATCTTAGTAAGTTTAAATTCAGTTTATCAGCTACCTGATGGATTTATGAGAGATTGATTTATGACCATGACTTGATATTGATTCAATATTTAATAAAATATCAGTGCTAGCATACTGGAAAACCACTAATGGACATATCTCAAATAATGTGCAAAAGGCCTTTGCACTGAACATTATATACCGTATTTAAAGAGAACGTTTTCAGACCTAGAAAACTTGGTTGAAATAGATGGCCTTTTTTCAACCAGACTAACTATGTATGTAACTATGTATGTAACCTGCTACCGATAGTGATTTCTAGTTATATTTAATTTTTGCTTTAAGTACTGCTTTTATTGAGCTGCCTCTACCCAATGCTCACAAAGACCATAACACTTTGTAAATAACTGATATAAAAAGTAAGTTAAACATCAGTCATTTTAATTGATTATTGAAACTTGCCATATTGTATTTAATGTAATTATCTTCTAAGATCATAAGCACCATTTGGTTGCCATAATTGGTTATTTTCCCTGATTGAGGTATTTAACCGCTTGCCGACCGGCTCACGCCGATATACATCAGCAGAATGGCACGTACAGGCAGATTAACGTACATGTACGTTGCCTTTAAGACGCGACATTGTGGGCTTGCGCGTGCACCCGCCGCGAGCTCTGTGAGTGTGATCGCGGGTCCCGCGGACTTGATGTCCGCGTGGATACCCGCGATCGTCTCACGGAGAGGAAGAATGGGGAAATGCTAATGTAAACAAGCATTTCCCCATTCTTCCAAGTGACAGGACACTGATCACAGCTCCCTGTAATCAGGAGCGGTGATCAGTGTCGTGTCACACATAGCCCACCCCCCCTACAGTTAGAATACATCCCTAGGACACACTTAACCCTTTCAGCGCCCCTCCTGGTTAACCCCTTCATTGCCAGTCATATTTACACAGTAATAAGTGCATAATTATAGCACTGATCGCTGTGTAAATGTGAATGGTCCCAAAATAGCGCTAAAAGTGTCAGATGTGTCCGTTATACTGTCGCAGTCATGATAAATAATCGCTGATCGCCGCCATTACTAGTAAAAAAATAATTATTAATGAAAATGCTATAAAACTATCCCCTATTTTGTAGACGCTATAACTTTTGCGTAAACAAATCAATAAACGCTTATTGCGATTTTTTTTACCAAAAATATGTAGAAGAATACGTATCAGCCTAAACTGAGGAAAAAAAATTGTTTTTATAGATTTTTGGGGGATATTTATTATAGCAAAAAGTAAAAAATATTGCATTTTTTTTTCAAAATTGTCGCTCTTTTTTTGTTTATAGCACAAAAAATTTAAACCGCAGAGGTGATCAAATACCACCAAAAGAAATCTCTATTTGTGGGAAAAAAAGGACGTATATTTTGTTTGGGAGCCGCGTCGCATGACCGCGCAATTGTCAGTTAAAGCGACGCAGTGCCGAATTGCAAAAAGTGCTCTGGTCTTTGGCCAGCCAAATGGTCCGGGGCTAAAGTGGTTAAAAACAAAACAAAAAAACACATTATGGCCACTAGATGGTATTTACGATCATAGGAGATAATTATAATACACAAGTTTCGTTGGAGCTGAACACTCGTTGAGGGCACGTTTTATACATAGGCCCCAAATGTACCTTTGTTTGATATATAGATCCCCTATTACAAATAACCTTTAGATTACAAAAGCAAGTAAATGTACAGTATACTATGAAGAGCAAGAACAGGAAAAATAATGAATTGCCCTTAATAAAGACAGGTGTCAAGGACATACATTTGAATGAAGTGCAGAAGAGATGTGCAAATACTCAAGTAAATGGATAAATGGATAACGTTAGGTTCACGCCTGTGCGTTTTTGCAGGCCACGTTTGCACGGGCACAGCAGCCCTTTAAAAGAATGGGCTGCTGGGCCTGCCTTTCTGCAAAAAAAAGGTGCATGCACCTTTTCATAAACACGGTCGTTGGAAAATTGCATGGTCTTTTTGACCATGTCATTTCCCTGTGGTTCTCACACACACACCTGCAGCCGCAAGCAGAAGTGTGAACCAAGCCGAAAAGTAAATAGCAATTCTATAGGAATATTTACTCTGTCTTATACATAAATATCATATAAAACATTCATCAAAGTAAAATTCACTTTCGTTAAAAAAAAAAAAAGGATATGACATATACAACTGCTGCAAAAGCTATTATTTTGTAAGAATATTACAAAATTTAATTCCTGCAACCATGGCAACAATATTCTAATGCCCCATAAATCTCATTCTGTGCTCATTTGACTGACTCATTGCTGCTCCCAGAACTCTTCATGGAGTATAATTATAGCAGTCCATTCAGCTGCTATGAGACCTGGAGGAAGGAAGGGGCCCTCAGTTTGGAGGCTGTTGATGCAAAATGAACATCTCTGTGCAACATATGAAGATAATATATACACTATGGCTGTATTCAGGAGAAAGAACTTCTTCAGCCTCCCCTTATTTAGTGTTCACTCGCACAGACTGTACATTGTAACTATGTGGGAGATTTACTTAAACTGGTGCAATCAGATTCTGGTGCAGCTGTGCATGGTAGCCAATCGGTTTCTAACTTCAGCTTGGTCAATTAGGCTTTGACAGTAAAACCTGGAAGCTGATTGGTTTCTATACACAGCTGCACAAGATTTTGCACGATGCTGTTTTAGTAAATTACTCACTCTATGACAAGTCATGTTGTGCGAGACAGCAACAGGAGTCTAACCTGTGTGAATGAAGCAACCTGTGTGCCCATACAAGGGTTGATTTACTAAAACTGGAGAGTGCAAAATTTGGTACAGCTGTGCATGGTAGCCAACCCGCTCCTAACTTCAGCTTGCTCGATTAAGCTTTGACAACAAAAAAGAGAAGCTGATTGATTTATATGCAGAGTTTTCACTCTACAATTTTACTAAGGCTGGGTTCACACTAGTGCGACACGACATCCGTTCTACTTTGGATCCGACTTTGCCCTGCGACATGAAGCCGACATATGTCCGACTTTCAATGAACGGGGATCCGACTTGGATCCCCGCCAATATCAGGCACTGTGTTTGGTATGAATCTTGAGGGGGAACTCCAGGCCAAATTTTAAATAAAAAAAAAACGGTGTGGGTTCCCCTCCAGGGGCATACCAGGCCCTTGGGTCTGGTCTGGATTTGAACGGGCGCCCCTACGCCGAAAAAACGGCGTGGGGGTCCCCCCCAAAATCCAAACCAGACCCTTATCCGAGCACACAACCTGGCAGGCCGCAGGGGAAGAGGGGGGGACGGGAGAGCGGCCCCCCCCTCCCTCCTGAACCGTACCAGGCCGCATGCCCTCAACATGGGGGGTTTGGTGCTCTGGGGCAAGGGGGCGACCTGCGGCCCCCCACCCCAGAGCACCCTGCCCCCATGTTGATGAGGACAGGGCCTCTTCCCGACAACCCTGGCCGTTGGTTGTTGGGGTCTGCGGGCGGGGGGCTTATCGGAATCCGGGAGCCCCCTTCAATAAGGGGGCCCCCGGATCCCGGCCCACCCACCCTATGTGAATGAGTATGGGGTACATCGTACCCCTACCCATTCACCTGGTGGACAAAAATTGCAATAAAAAAACACTACACAGGTTTTTAAAGTAATTTATTACACAGCTCCGGGGGTCTTCTTCCGACTCTGGCGCTCTTCTTCCGACTTCCGGGGGTCTTTTCCGACTTCGGGGGTCTCCGGTGTCGTCTCCCGCTCTCCGGTTCTTTCTTCCGCCGGGCCTCCGCTAACTTCTTTTTAGCTCTTTTGCTAACGGAGGCGCGGTCTTCCCGTCATCGCCGTCGGCTTCTTCTTCCCTCTTCTCCTCCTCGATGTTGACGCGTCGCTTCTTCCCGCTGTAATACTGGCTCTCCGCTCCGCTCCGCATTAATATAGGCTTCTCATGACGTCACAGTCACATGTTCCGGGGCACATGGCCCCGGAGCATGTGACTGTGACGTCATGGGAACATGTGACTGTGATGTCATGAGAAGCCTATATTAATGCGGAGCGGAGCGGAGAGCCAGTATTACAGCGGGAAGAAGCGACGCGTCAACATCGAGGAGGAGAAGAGGGAAGAAGACGCCGACGGCGACGGGAAGCCCGGCCCCTCCACTAGCGAAAGAGCTAAAGAAGTTAGCGGAGGCCCGGCGGAAGAAAGAACCAGAGAGTGCGGAGACGACACCGGAGACCCCCGAAGTCGGAAAAGACCCCCGGAAGTCGGAAGAAGAGCGCCGGAGTCGGAAGAGACCCGCGGAGCTGTGTAATAAATTACTTTAAAAACCTGTGTAGTGTTTTTTTATTGCAATTTTTGTCCACCAGGTGAATGGGTAGGGGTACGATGTACCCCATACTCATTCACATAGGGTGGGTGGGCCGGGATCCGGGGGCTCCCTTATTGAAGGGGGCTCCCGGATTCCGATAAGCCCCCCGCCCGCAGACCCCGACAACCAACGGCCAGGGTTGTCGGGAAGAGGCCCTGTCCTCATCAACATGGAGGCAGGGTGCTCTGGGGTGGGGGAGCCGCAGGTCGCACCCCTGCCCCAGAGCACCAAACCCCCCATGTTGAGGGCATGCGGCCTGGTACGGTTCAGGAGGGAGGGGGGCCGCTCTCTCGTCCCCCCCTCTTCCCCTGCGGCCTGCCAGGTTGTGTGCTCGGATAAGGGTCTGGTTTGGATCTTGGGGGGGACCCCACGCTGTTTTTTCGGCGTAGGGGTGCCCGTTCAAATCCAGGCCAGACCCAAGGGCCTGGTATGCTCCTGGAGGGGGAACCCACGCCGGTTTTTTATTTAAAATTTGGCCTGGAGTTCCCCCTCAATAGCAGCACAGCACAAGTCGCATGACAAAGTCGGACCATGCAAGACTGCGGTCCGACTTTGATCCGACTTCAATGATAGTCAATGGGCTGAAGTCGGATCAAAGTCGGACCAAAGTAGTACAGGGAGCATTCTCAAAGTCGGACCGACATGTGTCGGACCAGTTAAGACGGCTCCCATAGGGAAACATTGATTTTCACACGTCATGCGACATGAGCTCCTAATGTCGGAGCGTTTGTCGCCCCAGTGTGAACCAGGCCTCAGTCAACATCCACAGGCTATTACACAGTCACCAGGATTTACATGGGTGCTACAACTCTGGGTCAGCTTCTTAGTCAATAAAGTATATTCTTACTCAGGAAGATGCTTGAACAAAGATGGCGATGGCAGCCTTGTGGGGATAAGAGAGCATATGGAGGCATTGTTTGGGGGGTTTCCATAGAGTATAGATACCTTTAATGTTACACTTAAATATTACTTAGGATGCATGCTATTGACATAAAACATACATTATACACCTGGCTCGCAGTCTTTGCTCTAATTCATCCCAAAGGTGTTCTATCAGGTTGAGGTCAGGACTCTGTGGAGGCCAGTCAAGTTCCTCCACCCCAAATTCGCTCATCTATGTCTTTATGGATCTTGTCTGTGCACTGGTGCGCAGTCATGTTGGAACAGGAAGGGGCCATCCCCAAACTGTTCCCACAAAGTTGGGAGCATGAAATTGTGCAAAATGTCTTGGTATGCTGACACCTTAAGACCCCTTTCACACTGAGGGCGTATTGCAGGTGCTATAGCATTAAAAATAGCGCCTGCAATCCGCCCTTAAACAGCTGCTCCATTGTCTCCAGTGTGAAAGCCAGAGGGCTTTCACACTGGAGCGTTGCGCTAGCTATACCGCCCGCAATGCGCTGCTTCAGCGCTGCTTTCTCGACCGCTAGCGGGTGTTAAATGCGCCCCGCTAGCGGCCGAAATGCGCCGCAAATCCGCCCATAGCGTCGGCGGTAAAAATAGCGGCGTTTTACCGCCGATGCTTTGGGCGGCTCAGTGTAAAAGGGGTCTAAGAGTTACCTTCATTGGATCTAAGGGGCCAAGCCCAAGGCCTGAAAAACAACCCCACCCCATAATCCCCCCTCCACCAAATGATTTGGACCAGTGCACAAACCAAGGTCCATAAAGACATGTATGAGCAAGTTTGGGGTGGAGGAACTTGACTGGCCTGTACAGAGTCCTGACCTCAACCGAAAAGAACACATTTGGGATGAATTAGAGCGGAGACCGCGAGCAAGGCCTTCTCGTCCGACATCAGTGCCTGACCTCACAAATGCCCTTCTGGAAGAATGATCAAACATTCCCATAGACACACTCATAAACCTTTGGACAGCCTTTTAAAAAGAGTTAAAGCTGTTATAGCTGCAAAGGAATGGGCCAACTCAATATTGAACCTTACAGACTAATACTGGGATGCCATGAATGTTCATGTGCGTGTAAAGGCAGGTGTCCCAATACTTTTGGTAGTATAGTATATATTCAGTATCTCACAAAAGTGAGTACACCCCTCACATTTTTGTAAATATTTTATTATATATTTTCATGTGACAACACTGAAGAAATTACACATTGCTACAATGTAAAGTAGTGAGTGTACAGCTTGTATAACAGTGTAAATTTGCTGTCCCCTCAAAATAACTCAACACACAGCCATTAATGTCCAAACCGCTGGCCAGAAAGTGAAGTGAAGTGAAAGTGAAAATGTCCAAATTGGACCCAATTAGCCATTTTCCCTCCCCGGTGTCATGTGACTCATTAGTGTTACAAGGTCTCAGGTATGAATGGGGAGCAGGTGTGTTAAATTTGGTGTTATCACTCTCACTCAACATGGCACCTCATGGCAATGAACTCTCTGAGGATCTGAAAAAAAATAATTGTTGATTTACATAAAGATGGCCTAGTCTATAAGAAGACTGCCAAGACTCCGAAACTGAGCTGCAGCACGGTGGCCAAGACCATACAGCTGTTTAACAGGACAGGTTGCACTCAGAACAGGCCTCGCCATTGTCGACCAAAGAAGTTGAGTGCAGGTGCTCAGCGTCATATCCAGAGGTTGTCTTTGGGAAATAGACGTATGAGTGCTGCCAGCATTGCTGCAGAGGTTGAAGGGGTGGGGGGTCAGCCTGTCAGTGCCCAGACCATACACCGCACACTGCATCAAATTGGTCTGCATGGCTGTCATCCCAGAAGGAAGCCTCTTCTAAAGATGATGCACAAGAAAGCCCGCAAACAGTTTGCTGAAGACAAGCACACTAAGGACATGGATTACTGGAACCATGTCCTGTGGTCTGATGAGACCAAGATAAACGTATTTGGTTCAGATGGTGTCAAGCATGTGCGGCGGAAACCAGGGGAGGAATACAAAGACAAAGACAAGTGTATCTTGCCTGCAGTCAAGCATGGTGGTGGGAGTGTCATGGTCTGGGGCTGCATGAGTGCTGCCGTCACTGGGGAGCTACAGTTCATTGAGGGAACCATGAATGCCAACATGTACTGTGACAAACTGAAGCAGAGCATGATCCCCTTCCTTCGGAGACTGGGCTGCAGGGCAGTATTCCAACATAAGACCCCAAACACACCTCCAAGATGAACACTGCCTTGCTAAAGAAGCTGAGGGTAAAGGTGATGGACTGGCCAAGCATGTCTCCAGACCTAAATCCTATTGAGCATCTCTACAAGCTGTACACTCTCTACTTTACATTGTAGCAAAGTGTAATTTCTTCAGTGTTGTCACATGAAAAGATATGATAAAATATTTACAAAAATGTGAGTGGTGTACTCACTTTTGTGAGATACTGTATATATATATATATATATATATATATATATATATTCTTAGCAGCGGCATGTCTCCTTATCTACAAAAAAGAAGCAGGAAATAATCTGCGATACAGTTTGCTAGAAAAAAAAAAAAAATGGAATGCAAACAAGTTTTGCAGAAGAACTCTACTAACCACTTGTTACTTGTATAACGTAACTCAAAAGGAAAGTCATGAAAACACGAAAAGTTTTTCCTTATAGGGTCCATACAGCTTCAACAATCTTACATGTGAGGAAGAACACAATGGTGTGTGAATGAGCCTTGACTGTGCTGTGTGTAAATCATGCAATGGTGGGGTATACACAGACACAGCATGCCATCCAATGATACCCAATAATCATAAAGCAAAAACAGCTGAACAAATTTGCATATCAGCAGTCAGCCAGCTTCAAAAATTGAGACAAAACTGTTTTTATTTGAAAATAAAATATCTGAACAGCTCTGACTTTGGATGATATAAAAAAGTTTTTGATTAGACAAGCATTTTTTTTAGCTAAAACAAATTATAATTCTGTTCAAAATTTTACATTTTCATTTTGAAACATTAACTATATTCAGACATGTTCCCTGTGGTCAATGCTATATTGCCACTAGCTGCTATTAATAAAGATATGGATTTACCTCTACATGATGGGCGAGGGTAGTTCCAGGCTGGCTTTCCATCTTCTCCCATTACACAGGTTAGTGTGGAAGCTCCATTTACGTCATAGCCGCTGTCACAGTAATATGTTACAGTGGAGCCAAGCTTTAGGTCACTCCCAACACGGGACCCATTTTTTATTGCACCTGGGTCAAAGCAGGATTCCCTAGGGTTTTCTGGAAGGCAAAATAGAAAAATGTTCATTCAAAAATCCCCTCGTGTCTACAGATTATGATATGTGGTAACTTTTTTATATTATTTTTGTCCTTATGTATAAGTATCGGCCTGACACTTTAGATCAGGGGTCTCCAAATGTTTCCGTATGAGAGCTACATTGTATATTTTACAAAAAATTGTGGACCAAAAAACTTACCGTAAGTTTATAAATGAGTGAAAATCTATATGAATGAATACATTTTTTTGTAATCAGCGTGATATGATTTGGTAGAACATAGTAAGGCAAAGCAAAGACATTCCAAGTGAACTTTACTTGAGCCATTTATAAAGGTGGAACAAAAATAAATTCAGTCTGCACCATTGTTACCAGAGTTCCCTCTTATATCAAGGTCCCCATTAGAGTCCACCTCATATCAGTGTCCTCATTAAAGTCTCCCGTTACATCAGTGTGTGCGTGACATGTATTCACTATACCCTCCGAGTAGGCACTGCTGTGTCACACATTTCACAGAGCCTGCCTTCTGAACCACAGAGGAGCGAGAGGAGGAGTTTCAGGAGGCGGAATCAGTAAGGAATCACTGCTTGCAGGCAGCAAGGTACCATGGGATATATAGTCATTATAAATCAAAAGTAAACAGCAGAGGAGATGTTGTAAAGCATGCAGGGAATACAGGAAGTTGTGGAAAGAGATGGCCAGAACTCACAACATAAAGTGAGATTTTTCAAGAAGGGTTATATTGGATTGTCAATAATAACTATTGTCTGTATAGTATAGTTAGTACAATGCTGATGTTATAAAATGAAAGGGTATGTTGTGACCATAGTAACATAGTTAACCCCTAGGAGCTGACAGCACGCAAATATGCGGTCTCTCGGCAGGCTGGCCTTGGTGCAGAGCGGCTGCATATTTGCTAACCAATTAGCAGACACAGCTGTGCCGAGACTGCGCTCCCGCCACAGTTACCAGTGGCTAAAGGAAAGAAGCGATCAGGACCTTTCTAAACATGTGACCGCTGTGACAGACAATTAAGGCGGTCACGTGATCATAAACCCCACCTGCCAGCATTTAAATCCCTTAAAGGGCCGGGAGGTGCCGACGCAAAGGGATTAATCTGGTTGAAAAAAGATGCAAGTCCATCCAGTTCAACCAACAGAGAAAAAATAAAACCTAGACACAAATCGAAAACCTTCATATACACTATCCTATACCAACAGTTGATCCGGAAGAAGGCAAAGAAAGAAAAAAATAAATAAAGCATGATCCAATTTGCTCCAGCGGGGGAATTTTTTTTTTCCTGATCCCCCAAGAAGCAATTGGACATTTCCAGGATCAACTTTACCTATAAATATTAGTATCCAGTTACAATATGTACATTTAGGAAAGAATCTAGGCCTTTTTTCAAACAATTTACTGAGCTGGCCAGAACCAGGGAGTGTACTCCACATTTTCACAGCTCTTTCTGTAAAGAATACTTTCTGTATTTGGAGATTAAATCACTTTTCCTACAGACGTAAAGAGTGCCCCCTTGTCATCTGTGATGACCTGAAAGAGAATAACTCTACACCAAGTTCACTATATGGACCACTTATGTTGATCATATCCCCCCTAAATCTCCTCTTCTCAAGAGAGAATACATTTGGTTCCTCTAATCTTTCCTCATAGCTGAGCTCCTCCATGCCTCCTATAAATTTGGTTGCACTTCTCAGCATTTTCTCCAGTTCCCCATTACCCTTTTTTGAACTGGTGCCCAAAACTGAACTGCGTATTCCAGATTAGGTGTTACTAATGATGTGTACAGGGGCAAAATGATATCTCTCTCTGGATTCCATACCTCTCTTAATACAAGAAAGGATTTTGCTCGATTTGGAAACTGCAGCTTGGCATTATATGCTATTAAAGCTTATGATCTACCAGAACACCCAGATCCTTCTTCACCATTGGTTTCCCCAGTTGAACTCCCCCTAGTATGTATAGTGCATGCACATTCTTAGCCCCCAAGTATATAACTTTACATTTATCAACATTTAGCCCAGGTTCACACTGGGCTGTGGGAGTGAAGCCGTGCGAGTTCAGCTGAACTCGCACGATTTCACTCTCGCTGGCAGTCCTGATTTCAGCCGTGATTACAAAGACATCTGACACAGATGTCAATGTAAATCGCGGGCGAGATCGCAAAAAGTAGTACAGAAACCGTAGATGCGGCGTGGCACCGATTAGGACGGTGCTATTGCCAGCAATTTGCGGCAAATATCGCCGTTTTGCCATGCGATATTTGACATGCCAAATCGCATGTCAAAACGCACCAGTGTGAACCAGGGCTAAACCTCATTTGCCACATAGTTGCCCAATTAAACAGTGCATTGAGGTCAGCTTGTAAATTTGAGACATCCTGTGAAGATGTTATTCCACTGCATAGCTTGGTGTCATTTGCAAAGACTGAAATGGTACTTTTAATCCCAGACCCTATATCATTTTTAAATATATTAACAAGTAAGGGTCCCAACACTGAACCATGGGGTACACCACTAATAACCTTAGACCATTCAGAGTAAGAATCATTAACCACTGCACTCTGAATTCTGTCTTTTAGCCAGTTTCGTATCCATTTACAAACTGATTTTTCTAAGCCTGTAGCTTTCCTTTAAAGAAATAAGTTAAAGATGAGCTCCAGTTGTTTCTATGTTTATTAAAAGTCAGCAGCTACAAAAACTGTAGTTGCTGACTTTTAATCAACACACACTCACCTGTCTCACGATCCAGAAATGTGCTCACCCGAGCCATCACTTCTCTCCCGCTTTTCTCGATCGTGCCGGCATTTCAACTGTGGGCACCCAGCTGTGACAGCTTGCGGCAAAAACAATTACATGCCAAAAGTGTCTGGGGGGGGAGTACTTAAAGCAGAACTTCCCCTTTTGGGTGGAGCTCCGCTTTAAAAAAGAGCTCCTGTCGTGTTCTAAAAGAAAAAAAAAATTGCAAATTACAAATACCGTATTTATCGTGTATAACATGCACTTTTTTCCCCTTAAAATCAGGTGAAAATCATGGGTGCGTGTTATACGCAGATCCCCGCTGATTGTGAGTGGAGCGATCGCCGCAGAGATACACATTGCTGAGTGTACTCGGCTCTTCTCGGCTTCACTCACAGTCATGCCCAGTCCTGCCATTGGACCTGTGTTATGTCCATCATAGGGCGGGACTGGGTGTGACTGAGCGGAGCCGGGAAGAGCCGAGTACACTCGGCTATGTGTATCTCGGCTCCGCCCAGTCCCTGCGATCTCGGCGGCGTTTGCTCCGCTCCGCCCAGTCTCGGCGGCGCCAATTTTTAATTCGGGCAAGGCTGCCATGGACACTGGGGGCAAGGCTGCAATGGACACTGGGGGCAAGGCTGCAATGGACACTGGGGGCAAGGCTCCAATGGACACTGGGGGGCAAGGCTCCAATGGACACTGGGGGCAAGGCTCCAATGGACACTGGGGGCAAGGCTGCAATGGACACTGAGGGCAAGGCTTCACTGGGGCAAGGCTGCAATGGACACTGGGGCAAGGCTGCACTGACAAGGCTGCAAATGACACTGCATTGATGGGCATTTAAATGTAAGTTTTTTTTTCCTTAAAACTTCTCTCCTAAAAGTTTTTTTCCTTAAAATTCCCTCCTAAACTTGGGGTGCGTGTTATACACTGATAAATACGGTACTTTAGCTGCTGACTTCTAATAAAAAGACACTTAACAGCCCAACAATCCAGCACTGTCTTCACCCGGGCTGGTTCTTCGTCGGTCTTCAGGTCCCTGGTGCTGCCATGTTGACTGTGGGAGGCAGGTGTGATTTCCTGTTGGTTCACAGCCAACTCCCCACTGCACATGTGCAAGGCACACTGCTCTTTCTGAATGGTAGCACAGTCTCCTGGGACATGTGATGTATCCCAGGAGGTTGCAGGTGGTGAGCGGGAGGGTTGAAATTCCACTCTGCTCGCCTAGATGAGCTAAGCTGAAGTGCAAGTGGGTACCTGTAAAAACCAGGTACCCACTCCTTGAAAAATAGGATTTTTATAACAGCTTACCTGTAAAATCCTTTTCTTGGAGTACATCACGGGACACAGAGCGACATAGTCATTACTAATGGGTTATATAGTTACCGTCAGGTGCTGGCACTGGCAACTTCCAAAACCGGAAGTACCCTCCCCTATATAAGCCCCTCCCATCCGGGAGCACCTCAGTTTTGTAGCAAAGCAATAAGTGTCCCCAAAGAGGGGCGGGAGCTCTGTGTCCCGTGATGTACTCCAAGAAAAGGATTTTACAGGTAAGCTGTTATAAAAATCCTATTTTCTTTCTCGTACATCACGGGACACAGAGCGACATAGTCATTACTAATGGGATGTCCTAAAGCAATGCCAAATGAGGGGGGGGATACACCATATATAAGCTGAGCGCTATCAGACATGAGGATCTTTTGCGGCCTGCAACACACTGCGCCCAAAGGCGACATCCTCCTGACTTCTAACGTCCACCTGGTAGGACCTAGTAAACGTGTGTACCGAAGACCATGTTGCGGCCTTACAGACTTGAGCCAGGGAGGCCTGGTGATGCACTGCCCATGAAGTTCCAACTGCTCTCGTGGAGTGCGCCCTAACTTTGAACGGAGGCGGTCTCCTTCTCAAGCCATAAGCTTGTATTATGACCTGTCGAATCCACTTGGCTAAAGTAGATTTTGACGCTGCCTGACCCTTTCTGGGGCCTTCCGGCAGAATAAACAAAGTATCCGTTCTGCGAATCTGAGCAGTGGCTTTTAGATAAGCTTTAACTGCTCTTACTACATCCAAAGAATGCAATAACTTTTCCTCTACCGAAGTAGGCTTGGGGAAAAAAGAAGGAAGAACCACATCTTGGTTCAAATGAAACCTTGATACCACCTTAGGAAGAAAGGCTGGATGAGGACGTAACACTACTCTATCCTTATGGATAACCAGATATGGCTCTTTACAGGACATAGCTGCTAATTCCGATACTCTTTTAGCCGAACAAATGGCTACTAGAAAAATCAATTTCCTGGTGAGAAGCACCAAGGAAATATGCTGTAATGGTTCAAATGGTTGTTTCTGTAGAACCGACAGAACCAAGTTTAGATCCCATGAACATATGGGAATATTAACCGGAGGCCTAATACGCATCACTCCTTGTATAAAGGCTTTGACTAGTGAATGCGAAGCCAAGGGCCTTTGAAAAAATATTGACAAGGCCGAAATCTGACCCTTGATAGTACTCAAGGCAAGCTTCCTATCTACAGCCCACTGTAGGAAGTCCAGAATCCTACCTATTACGTACTTATGTGGATGCCATTTCTTGGCCTCACACCACGCGATGTACGCCTTCCAGATTTTATAGTAGATCTGCCTGGATACCGGCTTCCTGGCATTGATCATGGTAGATACCACAGCATTAGAGAGCCCTCTCTTTTTTAGAATGTGGGCTTCAATAGCCAGGCCGTCAAACCTAGGGCTGGTAAGGAAGGGTGGTATATCGGTCCTTGCGAAAGCCGGACGACGTGGGAGAGTCCAAGGACTCCCCACTGAAATTTTACAATCTCCGCGTACCACGCTCTTCGGGGCCACGCTGGAGCCACCGGAATCACCGGTTTCTTTTCTACCCTGATTCTGCGGAGTAATCGAGGTAACCATTGTGGCGGTGTGAATGCATATATCAGCTTGAACTGATCCCAAGGGAACACTAGGGCATCCGAGCCGCAAGCTAGGGGATCCCTTGTCCGAGAGACAAACCTGTCCCCCTTTGCGTTGAATCTGGATGCTAGAAGATCTACATCCGATGTTCCCCACCGCTGACATATTGTCCAGAAAACCTCGGGGTGAAGGGACCCTTCCTCTGGGCCTAATTGCTGGCGACTTAGAAAGTCCGCCTTCCAATTCTCCACTCCTGGAATGAATACCGCAGATATGGCTGGGACATATTTTTCTGCCCATTTCAGGATGTAATTTACTTCCCTCTGGGCTGAACGACTCCTGGTGCCCCCCTGATGATTGATATATGCCACTGCTGTGGCATTGTCTGATTGCATTCTGACAGGGGACCCTTGGAGTTTGGATGTCCATGCTACTAGGGCATACCGGGCTGCTCGTATCTCTAAGAGATTGATGGGCAGGGCCTTTTCTGCATCCGACCATCTGCCCTGGAGAGACTATTGCTCCAGTACTGCTCCCCAGCCTATAAGGCTGGCATCTGTAGTGACCACCTTCCAAGAAATCGGACTGAAGGATTTCCTTTTTTCCAGATTCTGGGGAACCAACCACCAACGGAGGCTCTTGCGAACGGAAGGGGACAAGGACATTGTAAGTCTAGGGCCTGAACTTTTTTGTTCCAGGCTGACAGTATGGCCCCTTGCAAATTCCTTGAATGGAATTGACCGTAGGGTACTGCTTCGAATGATGCCACCATTTTTCCCAGCAGCCTCATATACAGGCGTATGGACGGCTGTCTTTTTTGTACCCACTAAGTGGATCAAATCTTTCAAAGACAACACCTTTCCTCGAGGCAAGAATATTTTTCTCTGGCCTGAATCCAACCTTAGCCCCAAGTATTCCAGATTTTTGACTGGTTTTTAGGGCTGACTTGTCTCGGTTGATAATCCAACCGTGAGATTCCAGATACTTGATCGTCTTGTGAACGACCACGTCTAGTTTTTTCACTGAGTGGTCTATCAGCAACAAGTCATCCAGATATGCCATTATCATTACACCTTGTGTTCTTAGATTGGCCAATAAAGGGCCAGAATTTTTGTAAACACTCGTGGTGCTGTGGCCAAACCGAAGGGTAAGGCTCTGAACTGAAAATGGCGCCCTTCTACTGCAAAGCGTAGAAATTTTTGGTGGACTGGAAAGATGGGAATGTGCAAATAAGCATCTTTGATGTCGATCGTGGCTAACCAATCCTCCCCTTGTAGGGCAGTGGCCACCGATCGGATCGACTCCATCGGAAAGTCCTGATATACAGGAATTTGTATAGCCCTTTTAGAATTAATATGGGCCTCCCGTCCGCGTTTGCTTCGGGACTGTAAAGAGGTTTGAGTAAAACCCGAACCCTCATTCTTCCAGGGGAACCTCCATAATTACTCCTTGGAGCAATAGTTGTTCTAGTGCCAACAGGAGGGACTCTCTCTTCCGGGGATCCCTTGGCACGTTTGACCTCAAAAATGGGAAGGAGGAGAGTCTTTTAACTCCAAACTGTATCCCAAACCTACTGCGGAGAGCACCTATCTGTCTTGATCGTGTCCCGCCAGGTCTCTTGCGAACAACTGGAGTCCTCCCCCCACCCGACTGAGTGGGGGCTTCATGAATTTAACTTTGGGGGAGGTTTTGTACCTCCCCTGACCCAGGGTTTCTCATTACCCTGCTACTGTCCCTGTTTTTTACCCCCGGGATTTGACCGAGGAGGCCGTCGGAACTGTTACACAGCCGATGCCCCAGGGACTGGAGAAGCAGGCCTCTTAAAGAGGGACCTCTAACTCTGCTTTTAACCGGCAAGAGCGTATTTTTACCGCTGGAAATTTTCTGGATATATTTGTCCAGGTTTTCCCTGAATAAGCGTTCACCATGAAATGGGACGCTAACCAGCCATTCTTTACAGGGAGCTTCAGCAGACCAGTTTCTGAGCCATAGGAGCCTACGCATATGTACTATAGACAGCGTAAGGCGGGAGGCCTGATGGACTGAATCCTCTATGGCGTCAACCGCAAAGCCTAAGGCTCTAGGTAGATCAGCTAGGGCAAAGCCTGCTGATCTGTCAAGTCCCTCAAGACCTGTTTCAACTGATCCTTCACTGCTTAGCAGACCCCAATAGCTGCTACTGCTGGTTGTATCACCAAGCAGATTTTCATAAGGACTCCAATCTTTTATCTATTGGGTTCTTGAACATTTGGACATTATCCACTGGACATGTCAGTGATTTATACATACAAGAGATGGCTGCGTCCACTGTAGGGACCTTCCATTTTTTTTTTTTTTTTTTTTTTTTTTGATGAACTTATCCTCCATGGGATAGACCACCGGAAATCTCTTGGGGGAATAAATATTTTCTCAGGACGTTCCCAATCCTGGTAAATGAGCCCTTTCAGTAAAGGGTGAAGTGGAAAAGAACAAACAGTCTGGGGGCTTCTAGCGACCCCAACGAGGATACAGTAGTGGTTGATGGTTCCGCAAGGTGCATTTTTAAATGCTGATCGGACCATGTTAGTCAGAGACTGAACCCATAATCTTTCAGCTTGAGATGCTGAGAAAAGGTTCCCCCACTGTTGATTCCTCTATAACAGAATCAACCTTATCCTGATCCCCTTCAGGCAGGTCGATCCCTGTATGGGACTGTTGCTCTGCTAACAGGCACTCTGAAGGAGGAGACGGAGATCGGGCGTGCTTTCCCTGACAGGGAGGCAGCGATAAATTTTGACAATCTCTCTCTAATCCTCCCAGAGCTGAGGAAAAAAGCTCCTCTGTTACATACACAGGAGCAGGTGACTGAGGACAGCCACAGTACCAAGTACCCCTGCGGGGTCTCTACGGTCACTTACCTCTGAACTTCAGGGGAGACTGGTGCAGCAGGAGTATGCCCAAGATCCTCAGAGCCCGATGAGACCCCCTTCGCTTCCTGGAAGATTCAGTTCCGGAGCTACTGGACGGCATATTCCTAAGCCTAAAGCTG
The DNA here is from genome assembly GCA_029206835.1 of Rana muscosa. Taxonomy (NCBI): domain Eukaryota; kingdom Metazoa; phylum Chordata; class Amphibia; order Anura; family Ranidae; genus Rana; species Rana muscosa. The sequence continues at coordinate 543,975,566 of CM055117.1, read as the reverse complement.
AGGTATTCCAGCCGTAATACACCACTTTTACTGAGAATAGTCTAGCACAATTGCTGCTATATCACAGTTGGTGTCTACTAATGTGCCTTTCTAGGGGATGCCTGTATCAACCGCTTGCTGTATGCCTTTAAATGTTGCCAGCTCTGTCTCTGTACTTCATAGCCAGCTTACTGCAATAATGTGGCTTTTTAAAAACCTGCTGGGACGCCCGCACATGCGCAGAAGCGCTGCGGCGCGCACAGAGCGTCATCCCCCAGGCCCCGCCCCTTTTTCCGGCCACCTCTATATATAGAGGCGCGTGCACGCGCACGCGCGCGGCCACGTGCGCCTCGGCGCTAATTTTCAAACATGGAAACCAGGGACAGGAGCCAGGGCCCCCTTTGCCGCAGGTCGGGGGATAGACGAACACTGCAACATGGCAGAGGAAACAGTTTCCTGTAGGAAAACTCACCAGCTGCCTGGACTTTGCTCTCTGAGAAGAAACTAGTCCATATGACAAGAAAAACATTCCACAGCGGCCTCTAGTGGACAAACACAGGTACCGCAGTTTAATATACTAAACATATATAAAAAAACATTCTTTTTTTTTTTTTTTTTCTTGACCACCATTAAAAATTATTACATTTTTTTAGTAGTTACAGGCATGCACAGATATTAGCGGGAATACCGTTAGGTAACAGACAGAAAGACAAATTAGGCTTGGGGGTCCCCCAATAGAACCAAGTTCCTGGGGGCCCCCACTTACCTGTTCCCCGCCGCAGGACTTTGTTTGGTCCACAAAAGCCCAAACTTCACCTATCACGGCAGGCATTGTAATCAAACCTTCAGGGACCGGGTTCCCAAGGATTCCACTCCCCTGGACCTGTATAGCACCCTGCACAGAAAACATCTTGGTCGTGGGTATGACCAGAGCTCTGGATCCCAGGGTCCAGCTCTCCTAAGAGAAGCATTACAGGCAGAACCTTGCTCTTCTCTGCAAGGCCCGGGTACCGACCGTTTAGCTATGAAGCTTTTTTGGTCGGATCCGGAATAGCTTACTGAGGCCCAAAAGAACCTGTACGCAAGCTCAGTGAAAAACACATGTTTCTTCTTGGCCAACACCTTAGACACTGGCAAAAAACTGAGGTGCTCCCGGATGGGAGGGGCTTATATAGGGGAGGGTACTTCCGGTTTTGGAAGTTGCCAGTGCCAGCACCTGACGGTAACTATATAACCCATTAGTAATGACTATGTCGCTCTGTGTCCCGTGATGTACGAGAAAGAAATAAAGTTTACAATCAGGAGATAGGAGGGAGGGAGGGAGGAGGAGGATAAGCATAATTTTCCTTTTCAGGTGAAGTTTTGTCACAAGTATTCAAATTAGGGATAAGATAAGTTAACTGTTAGGTTGATGATTAGTGGTAATGAGAATGTGATAGATGGTGGGCTCTCTGTGTGCCAGCACCAAAAGTATGTACTTGTATGTATTTGCAAACCTAAGATCACATGAGAAGCTATTGTCATGTGCATTACTTTCCCTGCCCTGAATACAATTGAATTTCTACAAGTTGAGTGGAAAGTGAAGGTTAAAGAGCACAGTTACTTGGAGACTCCTCACAATTTCAGGTAGAATTCTCCCACTGTACAGAAAAGTTGTGGGAAATAAAGGTGATGTATGCAGTTCATATTCTGGTATAAAACTGAAAATATAAGTATGCCCAAAGAATATAATAGAATACAATTATCTTCCTCCCTGACACCTCGCTTGCTAAACTGCTCGGTATTTAAACATTCAACACGTCTCCAGGAGGTATCATTTGGGATTTTGTAATGGTATGCATTTTAAACTGACAGATGTCACTTTTCTGACCCCAGAATGTGACTTTTTGGGTCACATTAGGAAAACGATAAGAGAGACTGCAATGCAGAGAGATTCAAAATTCATGGCTCCTCATTTGCTGTAGATTGTTATCACTAAACTGCTGAAATCATTAAGCATCATTAGCATCTTATAATAACGATTGTATACCAAGAAAAAAAAAAAAACCTTACTTTGGAGCTCTGTACTTACAAAGCAGTTCATGTGCAGCTCATGTGGAGACAGCCATAAAGCATGGAATCCGCTCAGACATTAAAGTGTTTCACTGAAGTGTGACAGAGCTTTCAACAGCGCGCACACAATAGTATACCCCCTACGGAGCGAAATCCTAAACCTCTGCTTATATCAGGCCCATTTTTCCTATTACTAGCTTTGAAAGTAGATATTTTTTAATATCTTAAAATTAATCCTTAATATGACATAATACATCCCCTTGAAGGAGTTTCACTAAGAACTCACTATTGTGTGAATGAAAAGTATGTCCTTTCAGCTTGCATCCGGGTTAAAATGACATCCTTTCAAGGTAGACTCATACATTCCTATAACAAGATGATTCCTAAATTGGTAATATTCAATGTTGCTTTGAACAACAATAGCCTTGGGTCTTTTCTGTGCATTACTGAAATATGGTATTACATTACAATGGTACACAAAACTCAAACACGGGAATTCTAAAGAAAAAGTCAATCCCAGTCCAAGGACTTGTATGGTGCCCATGATCCATTACAGACCTGCATTGTAAGGTTAGGTAACACTACTCAAAAAAAAAAAAAAAAAAAAAACGCTATTTCTTTAAATGTAGTAGTAGCAATCCACATATACATGGATGAGGAAAAAAATCCAATAAAATCCACCAGTGTAATAAAGTCTCTAAAAGTGAGATTTAAAACAATTGTAAATAATCATAATCCCGTGCAAATCCCAAAAGGAGCCACTGTTGTGAAAAAATCAATGCCCCCAGGATACACACACTTCTTACCAGAGAGATTGGATCTCAGGTATATGAGATACAATGAGCTCAGCTGACACACTGCCATACACCATAAGATATCCCTTCAATCTTTGAGGTTTCTTTGCAATCACTATTATTTGTTCTATGGCTCTGCTCTGCTTCACATCAGCATTACAAATGGTCAGGGCTTTTTTCTCAGAAAATGGGTGCAGGAACTTAAGCCCCCCTCCCCACACACACCTTCTTTCAAACCACATCAAATTGTGGGTGTGATCAAATTTTACTAACAGTGGGAGGGTCTTAAAGGGACAGTAAATACCAGGACTGCATTATGTACAGATGTAGTGCAGATGTGCTTTAGGTGCAGAAATGGGGGGGGGGCTACTGTCAGGCCTTTGACTTGAACCTGGGGCCTCTGCTTTGTCTAGCAATGACTCTTCTCGCTGGGCTACCTGAAATGCTGAACTTTTTACAGACTTTTGGCTTGTTTACTGATTACGCTTCTGTTTGATTCTTACCTGCCATATCCACTACTGGACCCCGACTTGCTCACCTCCTGCTGGGGCAATCCTGGGGAGCCTGACCCCTGACCTTGACAGCTACTTACATGTGCAGAGTTCAGGGGTGTGCTGCTTACAGAGTATAGAGTTTAGGGGTATGCTACACACAGAGTGCAGAGTTCAGCCTTCTTACACAGCTGCTTACCTCTGCATCCCCATTCACATCTCACTTTCACTCCTCTTCAGCTCTGACCTCTGCATGCAAACCCCCCTCCACTGCCCCTGGCCCTATCTTCGTCCCTCTCTTAAAAAGCTCCACCATCTTCCACATGTCTTACTTTTGTTGCTGTATTAAGCTGAAGCACCCTGTCAGCTCTAGTACCTCCCTGCTCATTGTAGGTGGCTCTGCCGCTCTCACTTGCAGGGATATTCTCCAGTGGGGGTGTTGGCATCTGCACTGCATCCCAGGCACCTGCATCTCCCTTGTCCCTATCCTGCACTCAGTGGTAGCCGCTCAGGAGATCAGATTTGTGGGAAACAAGCTGTCACTCGTAAACACAGAAGCCGTACTTCAGTATTTACAAGTGATAGTGTTGAGCAAGGAGCAGAGGGCCTGAGCCAAAGGTGGTGGAACTGGTTCCACCAAGTTCCCGCTGAAAAAAAGCCCTGCAATAGTAATTATTTATATAAAATAGGAAGAACCATGACAATTAGTCTATTACAGGGGTGCCCAACCATTGGCCCGGGGGCCACATGTGGCCCGCGGAGCCTTCTGATGTGGCTCACAACCTCCTGCTCTGGGATAGTGGGTTGGCAAGCCCAGATCACAGGTTGCCAATCCACCATCCCAGAGCATCAGTGTTGTAAATGAAGCCAGCGGTAGAGGAAGTAAGCACCTGGGGAGCAGAGTCGCATAAGCAGATGCTTCCTGTATAGAGCCGCCTCCTGTCACAGGCAGAGTGATACCAAATTCACTCTGCGTGGGACAGCAACAGCCGGGAATACCTGAATGAAAGACTTATTAAAGGTAAGTTTGTTACTGAAATCACAGTGTAAATATGGGCATATCTTTTCTGCAATAGTTACTGGACTGCTTTAAAACTGATCCGCACTGAACCATAGAATTTGGTCACTACCTGTGGGTTTGGTGTGCTTTCAGAAAGTGCACCACACCTGCAGGATATAATAGAAGTCTGTAGCAAAGTGCAGCTAACCTGCAGGAAAGCCATAGGTGCACTGCACCGGCGGTGTGGGTAAACCACAGAGCATCAGTGAGAATGCAGCCTTAGGCCCCTTTCACATGATCGGTCCGACCCAAATTGGACCTTTCTTTCAAACTCTCTGAAGTGGCAGATGTAAACGGATGGTGTCCGTTCATACCCGCCTACCTCCAATCTGATCTGCTAAAAAAAAAAAACTGAAGAGGATCCGTCCCCTTCCATCTGGGTGGATTGGATCAGAGGGCCCATAGTGTAGAGTGGGCTGTGTCCACTATTCATATGCAGAGTGAATACAGACCTGTCATCGACCCGCTCCACTCATTGTGGCCCATGACCGCTTACCAAGTCGCTTAAGTGGCCCTCACTCTTCAAAAGGCTGGGCATCCCTGGTCTATTACATGGTTAGTGACTATTAACCTCTATAATTTTAATTTTTAACATGTTACAGTTGACGATCTTCATCAAGAATGTGCTGTCATGTCATACTGTTGTGTTATGTTGTATACCCTTGAATAAAGAATAAAAAAAAAAAAGAGGAAGAACAGAACCAACAAAAACAAGATAAAATGTATTTTGCTTATACAATTACATGTGGATATTAGTAACTCTCATTGACAGAAACAAAGATGGAGTGTATAAGCAAAATAACAGGAGAGCGGGGTAGAGGGGAAGGAATAGGGTCACTATAATTAACTGCTTCAATACTGGGCACTTTTTTTTACATTTTTTATTACATTTTTATTTCTTTATTTTATGATTTTATTTTTACACACCATGACCAGGGCAATATAGTGTTAACATAGTAACATTCTACTACTCTGGTTAAGTGATCAGCATTTTTTTTATGCATTATGATTGTTTACACCTATGAATTTCACTGGTATAAGCAACTATTTTTACTGAATGACACTGATTCAGTCAGTCAGTTTTGTTGTGATTAGCTATGATTGGTCATATCTGATCACATGGTACAGATGGGCTGTGATTGGCCCTGTCTGTACCATGTGATCAGTGTGACCAATCACAGCTAGCAACAGAATTTTACACAATGGATGGCATGAAAGGATCCATTATAATCCATTGATTATAATTGTCAGGTGAACTGCTGTGATTGGTTAGAGCCCATTCACACAGGGGCAACACGACTTCCAGCGTGACTTTGGGAGGCAACTTGGACACGACTTGAGCATGAATCACAGCGCGACTCCAGACAACTTGCAAGGCAACTTGCCTCCAGGACAGGCTACTTTCCAGTGGCCAATCAAACAATAATCAGCTCTGTGGGAGGGAGGGGTTTGCCTGGAAAACTATTTTTACTTCCTGGAAAGTTGCTTGCTTGTACGAGGTATGAGCAAGCCGATACATTGACAGATCTGCAGGAGACCTGCATGGCAACAGCGATCTGGAGCAATGCTTTACAGGCATTAAAATATAATAAATGCAATTTTTTTATTTGCAAAAAAAGTGTTTTAAAGTGAACTTATCCTTTAAGACTTTTGAAATGTATTAATTTTTTCTTGCATCATCATTTTTTACACATACCAACTTGTATCTGGGGTGAATGGGCATGCAACTTTTTTTTGATGCTTTGTCTATATTATCATTGCTTAGATATGTAAATGTGACGATGTTTGTGATATTTGGGATAGTGAGAGGGATCTGTTGATTGACATCATGGACCACTTGAATATAAGTGATTACAATTTGAATTTTACAGTGTCTTACAGCCAGACAACTATTTTTTGCTTGGATGTTAATATCTTATATATTAAAGGGAGACAACACCTTGGCAAGTAGTCTGTGCATGTATGCCTGGCTATCAGCTTACAATACATAGTGCACACTCGGCTCCACTAATGAGAAATATTCCTAACAATCAATACTTGTGTCTAGCACACAACTATTCAAAAGACTAGGGTGTTGATTTACTTTAAATGGAGTGTGCAAAATCTGGTGCAGCTCTGCATGGTAGCTAATCAGCTTCTAACTTCAGCCAGGGTGGCTTTGGCCAATTATGTCTCAGGGGGTTTAGTACACGCCCCACACTATATAAGGCCGCCTCCGTGGCGGCCTTGTGTAGTGTGTTGCGGTGGTTAAAGAGAACGCTTACAGAGAGAGAGAGACAGTGTCATTTATATTGAGTTAGATAGAGCAGGCAGGCGAGTCAGTTAGCTGCAGTTACAGTGTGTAAGGATATATATGCATCCTAGGTGTTGTATATATATTTATACACTGTATTCAGTTTAGCTAGATCCGTTCCTGTTATTCTCTATACTGTGACAGGCAGGCAGGAGATTGTGCTAGCTGCAGTGTTTCACTTAGTGTACTGTGTGCTTTGCATAGCGTTCACCTAAAGCTTACCTGAATACAATTAGTGGTGTTCTCATAATAAAACTACAGGCAGGGAGCTGCATTAATTTCATTTAGTGTACTGCAGTACTTCTATCCTTTGCACAACCTTCACTTAAAGGAACCTGAATACAATTTGTGGTGTTCTCATAATAAAACCACAGGCAGAGAGCTGCAAGTATTTTCAGTTAGTGTACAGTGTCCTCTGCACAGTGTTCACCTAAAACTAACTGAAGACAATTGCTGCTTTTCTCATACTAATACCACAGCAGGCAGTTGATTCTTATAGCTGCATTATCAGTACAGATATATATATATATATATATATATATATATATATATATACTGTATATATACATCCCACCTTTGTGCAGCTACATCTCACTGCAGGCCATTAGTATGTCTGGAAGGCAAACAAGGAGAGGCAGACATTCACGAGGCAATAAAAGAGGACAAGCAGGCTCTGTGTCTAGAGGCAACAGTGCTGGTCGTGGAAACGGTGCATCCTCATCAGCACGTGGCCGTGGGACACGCTTGTCCTTCTTTTCGGCAGCTGGCCATGTTGAGCCGCAACATGCCCAAGACTTGGTAAAGTGGATGACCAAGACGTCCTCATCCTCCTCATCCTCTCTCACCCAGGCTCAGGGTACTTTGTCTGGCAAAGCAGCTGCCAAAGCGGCCTCTTCCCTTGGCTCAATGGCATCAGTCACTCCTTCCCTAGCCCCACCATGTCCTCCTGAGGAGTCCCCCGAACTGTTTGACCACAGTGTTGGGTACATGCTCCAGGAGGATGCCCAGCATTTTGAAGGCTCCGATGATGGAACCCAGCTAGAGGAAGGCAGTAACGTGAGCCCAGAGAGAGGGGGTAGTAACGTGAGCCCAGAGAGAGGGGGTGCCCAACAAGGACAGCTATCTGGCAGTCACGTTCCCCCAGCTGCAGCATACTGCCAGATTTGCTCCAGTGATGAGGAGGGAGGGGATTATGAGGTCACTGACTCCACGTGGGTGCCTGATAGGAAAGAGGAGGAGGAGGAGGCACATCTCCAAGGAGGCAGGATGCCCTCCAGGGGCCAGCTTAAGGGCAGCACACCGACTGCATCACACCACAGAGCCCCGCATGAGCAGGGCGCTGCTGTCTCTGATTATTATTTCAAAAGTTCTTTGGTGTGGGTCTTTTTTCAGACGTGTGCAGCAGATCGCACCGTTGCCTTTTGCAACATATGTCTGAAGCGTATCTCGCGTGGCCAAAACATCAGCCGCTTAGGCACCACGTGCTTGACCAGACATATGTCGACCTGCCATGCAGTTCGTTGGCAAGCCTATCTAAAAGACCCACACCAAAGAACAAAGCGGACCTCTCCTTGCTCTTCATCAGCTGGGATCTCCAACCCCACTATACCTTCAGTCCTCTCTGAAACCTGCACTGAGAGGAATGAAGGTATAGAATTAGGTGTGTCACAGCCAAGTACTTGCAGGCAATCTGCTATCGGTACACCGACGTCCGATGGTACCAGGAAAATGTCCCTGCCCCAGCTGCTGCACCACCAAAAGAAGTTCGCTCCCAGCCATCCACATGCCCAGAGGTTGAATGCTAGCTTGGCTAAATTGCTAGCACTTCAACTGCTGCCTTTTCAGTTGGTAGACTCTGCCCCCTTCCGTGAGTTTGTTGAATGTGCGGTTCCTCAGTGGCAGGTTCCCAAATGCCACTTTTTCTCACAGAAGGCGATTCCGGCTCTCTACCGGCATTTGGCAGGCAATGTCTTGGCCTCGCTGGAAAGGGCGGTCAGCGGTAAGGTGCATATTACCGCTGACTCATGGTCCAGCAGGCATGGACAGGGACGTTACCTATCTTTCACAGCGCATTGGGTGACTCTGCTGGCAGCTGGGAAGAATGCAGGACAAGGTGCAGTAATGTTGGAGGTTGTTCCGCCACCAGGCCTTAAAAATGTTACTACTGGTGATTCTGACACACCTCTCTCCTCCACCCCCTCCTCTTCTTCCTCCATGGCCTCTACCTGTGCTTTGTCCTTGGAACCAGCGGTGCTCCGTAGGCATTCAAGGGGCTACGCAAGTACGCAGGCAAAAAGATGCGATGCAGTGCTTGAGCTGGTGTGCTTGGGGGACAGGCGCCACACTGGAGCAGAGATTCTGTCAGCTCTGCAGGGGCAGGCTTAGAGGTGGTTGATGCCATGCCAGCTTAAGCCAGGAAACGTGGTTTGCGACGATGGCACCAACCTCCTCTCCGCCCTCCGACAGGGACAACTGACCCATGTGCCCTGTTTGGCTTGCGTCCTTAACTTAGAGGTGCAGCGGTTTTTGGACAGGTACCCGGGCTTACAAGATGTCCTGAAGCAGGCCAGGAAACTCTGTGGCATTTCCGCCGGTCATATAATGCCAGTGCTTGGCTGGCTGACCTGCAAAAGGAATCCAACCTGCCCAAGAACTGCCTAATCTGTGACATGCCCACCAGGTGGAACTCTACGTTGGCCATGCTGCAGCAGCTGCACACACTGCAGAGGACCATCAATGAGTATCTGTTGCAATATGGCACCGGGACAGTGTCAGGGGAGCTTGGATTTTTTACCCCACGCCAGTGGGCCATGATCAGGGATGCATGCACTGTCCTGGCACCATTTGAGGAGGCCACGAGGATGGTGAGTAGTGACAGTGCATGCATCAGTGACACTGTCCCTATTGTCCACCTGTTGGAGCACACGCTGTGTGGAATAATGGACAGGGCACTTGAGGCAGAACAGAGGCAGGAAGAGGAGGACTTCCTTGCCTCTCAAGGCCCCCTTTATCCAGACAGTGTTCCTGCTGGCCCGGCTATCACACAGGAAGAGGATGAGGAGGAGTAGGAGGATTGTGTCAGCATAGAGGTGGAGCCTAGCACTCAGCATCAGCAGCAGTCTTCAAGGGATCAATTACAGTCCCAAGACATCCATGGACTTGTACGTGGCTGGGAGGAGGTGGCTGCGGATCATGTCATCCTGAGTGACCCAGAGGACTCCGGACCAAATGCCTCAGCAAACCTACGCTGCATGGCCTCCCTGATCCTGCAAAGCCTGTGGAGGGATCCTCGTATTCGTGCGATCAAGGAGAGGGATCATTACTGGTTGGCAACCCTCCTTGATCCACGTTACAAGGGTAAGGTTGCGGACCTTATCTTACCGTCGCAGAAGATGAAGCATCTTCGGGAGGCCTTGCAGAAAGGTCTGTGCAACGCGTTCCCAGAGACTGGGAGGTTGCAAATTTCTGGTCCTGGACAACGTGTTGCTGAGGCTTCGGTCAGTCAAAGAAGGAGCGGTGGAGAAGGTGGTCGTCTGACCGATGCGTTCAGACAATTTTTTAGTACGCAGCCCCAAGGTATGATCGGTTCCAGCAACCATCGCCAGCATCTGGTTTACATGGAGCAGGAATACCTAGGGGCAAGATCAGACTTGGACACCTTTCCCACCGAAAATCCTCGGAGTGACTGGGTCTTGAGGATGGATCACTGGCCAGAGCTTGCACAGTATGCAATTGAGTTACTGGCCTGTCCTGCATCCAGCGTTCTTTCGGAACGCACATTCAGTGCTGCTGGAGGCTTTGTAACCGATCACAGGGTGCGCCTGTCCACCGACTCGGTCGATCGACTGACCTTCATAAAAATGAATCAGTCTTGGATCACCACCAGCTACCAAGCACCTGATGCTGATGTAACCGAATATTTTTTTTTTAAATGTCAGATCCCTTCAAGACTGCCTATGCTGATGCTGAGTGACTATCCTGTTATGATGAGTGACTATCCTCTTCCTCCTCAATGATCATGCTGATAGCTTGTAAGAACATTTTTGGTTCTGGGCACCACCCCCAGTGGCTAAGGCCCAATTTTTCAGCCCCTGTTTAACAGGGGCGTGTATTTACAATTTTTGATGTAATACTTTGCAGAAGGGCTCATTGCTGTGCTCCAACTACAGTATCTGTGAGGGGTTGCAGTGTTGTGGCACCAGCACCAGTGCCTAAGGCCCAATTTTTTAGCCCCTGTTTAACAGGGGTGTGTAAATACAATTTTTGATGCAATACTTTGCAGCAGGGCTCATTCCTGCGCTCCTAATAGAGTATCTGTGAGGGGTTGCAGTGTTGTGGCACCAGCACCAGTGCCTAAGGCTCAATTTTTCTGCCCCTGTTTAACAGGGGCGTGTAATTACAATTTTTGATGCAATACTTTGCAGCAGGGCTCATTGCTTCGCTCCAAGTACAGTATCTGTGAGGGGTTGCAGTGTTGTGCCACCAGTGCCTAAGGCCCAATTTTTCTGCCCCTGTTTAACAGGGGCATGTAATTACCCATGCCATTTTTCTCAATGATTTGCACTCATGAATCCTGGCTTGTGGTTTCTGTGTATCCTGTGATGATCCTGAGCAATAAAGCTCGGAAAGGAATGCAAAGGACTAACACAGTGCTGAATATCTTTAAAAACGTAAAAAAACGAATACACAGGTAGCATCCTTGGCGGTAAGCCCGAGTCAGGCTCGGGGTGAGTTTTTACTACCAAAAGCCGTAACCCCGAGCCAGACTCGGGCTGCATCGCAGTATCCAGGGAGAGTTACTTACCTTGTCCCCTGGATCCTGCAATGTCTCTCCGCAGTGTGTGCGAGCCGTGTCTCGCTCGATTCACACTGCCGAGTGCCAAGCTCCGTTCCCTGCGACGTTGCGACACACAGGGACGGAGTTTGGCGCCAAATTCAAAAAGTGAAAAGGACAGTATAGATACAGTATACTGTAATCTTACTGATTACAGTACTTTATCAAATAATTACACATCCCCTTTGTCCCTAGTGGTTTGTCCAGTGCCCTGCATGCAATTTTAAATTATAAAAACTGTTCTGTCTGCCTGGAAACTGTAGGTTGTCCATAGCAACTAAAAAGTGTCAGTTTACGTCAAAAGGGGTTTTAGACCAGCTAGAAAACAGCGATAATAAATGTGAATCACTTGCAGGATTGAGCGATAGCGATTTGTGGGGAAATTCGTCATAAAACACTAAATCTAATGACAGCGACAATTCTGCAACTGAGCAAATTTCAGTGTTTTTGATTTGATTACATTATTGAATAATTTTTATTATAATTATATTATTATTTGTTATAATTATTTATAGTTATTTATTATTCTATAATTTATGATTTTGTGTTTCAAGCTTTATCATACCTGGGATGTCTACTAGACTCTTGTTTGGACAGATTTAAGTGTGTTATTACTAAGAATTACAGGCCTACAATATAAAATGCCAAATTTACATGCAAAATAATTGTACCGCTTTCAGTACCTAAAATCACAAATAATCATACCGCCAGGGAGGTTAAAAACTCACATTTGTTGGTGCACTAAACCTGGTGCACATTCAGGGTGTGCAGCCCTCTTAAGGATCGCTTGGCTGTTATGTTGGTAGCAACAAACACATAGGGTGAAGACTTCCTTGGTGTGGGCGCTGACATCACAAGGCCCCGCTACTGATGCGGTTCGTCACACGCCACGTGACTTTCTCAAAGGGAAAGCCTGGAACACTTTGGGTATTTAGCAGCAAACCCTCACACACATCATTTATTTGTAATATAATAGATTTTGTTTTGCCATAGTCTGTAGCACAGGGGAATCAGGCACTTAATTATTAGATATATTAGACTAAATCATACAATTAGAAAAGTTATAGGCAAGTCATCTTGGATACTCCAGAGCCATGTGAGCTCTCACAAATTCATTTGGAGATTCTGCAGGGCAGTCGAGTAGGTCATTGAGCCCTGGTTCACACTGGTGCGATTTGACATGTGATTTGACATGTCAAATCGCATGTCAAATCGGTGAAATTTGCAGCAAATTGCGGGCAATGGCACCGTCCTAATCGGTGCGACGCCGCATCTGCGGCGCTGCACCGATTACAAAAAGTAGTTTCTGTACTACTTTTTGCAATTTCAGCCGCGATTTACATTGACATCTGTTTCAGATGTCTTTGAAATCGAGCTGAAATCGGGACTGCCAGCGGGAGTGAAATTGTGCGAGTTCAGCTGAACTCGCAGGCTTCACTCCCGCAGCCCCAGTGTGAACGTGGGCTTAAGAGGGTTTGCATTGTGGTGTCATTGCCGGCGCCATTTCAGGAACACAGCAGGCCCTTATACAGAGTGCTGCCCACAATTATCCAGGTCAGTGCATTCATATTTTAGAGTGTCCATATTTGCTTGAATTGTATGTCTTTAATTGCACTGTCCCTTTTGGCACCTACTTTTTCTACTTCCACCAGTTTGTGGCTAATGTCTTGGATATCCTGCCAGAGCTTTGAGACTGCAGAGCTCAGTTTCTTTTTACATCCAAGGCAGTAGCAGTAAATTTGTCCCTCTCATGGGCAGCTGGTGGATGTATTGCACCATGCATTCACCAGAGTATCTTAGCATGGCGGGCTGGAATTCTGACTGCATGTCTGTAGGTATTGGGATAGCCCTCACCGTATTACACTGCTAGGTCTCTGAATCCTTTGTGTAAGAATGCTTCAGGTACTTGCTCAGTTGTGTCATCAACCCATCTACCCACATTAACAACTTCAGCCCCAGAAGATTTTCCCCTTTAATGACCAGACCAGTTTTTGCGATACGGCACTGCGTCGCTTTAACTGACAATAGCGTAATCGTGCGACGCTGTACCCAAATAAAATTGACATCCTTTCTTTCCCACAAATAGAGCTTTCTTTTGGTGGTATTTGATCACCTCTGCTGTTTTTATTTTTATTTTTTAAATAACTATATAACTATATTTACTCCTTGCTATAATAAATATCCATCAATTTAGGCCAATATGTATTCTTCTACATATTTTTGGTAAAAAAAATTATAATAAGCGTAGATTGATTGGTTTGCGCAAACGTTTTTGGGGTTGATTTACTAAAACTAGAGCACTCAGAATCTGGTGCAGCTGCGCATGGTAGCCAATCAACTTCTAAGTTCAGCTTGTTCAATTAAGCTTTGACAATAAAACCTGAAAGCTGATTGGTTTCTATGCAGAGCTGCACTGGATTTTGCACACTCCAGTGGTAGTAAATTAACCCCATAGTGTCTACAAAATAGGGCATAGATTTATGGCATTTTTATTATTATTTTTTTTTTACTAATAATGGCGGCGATCAGCGATTTTTAGCGGGGCTGCGACATTGCGGCGGACATATCCGACGCCTTTGACACTTTTTTGGGACCATTGACATTTATACAGCGATCAGAGCTAAAAATAGCCACTGATTACTATATAAATGTCACTGGCAAGGAAGGGGTTAACACTAGGGGGCGATCAAGGGGTTAAACGTGTCTCTAAATGTGGGGGGGTGAGACTGACTGGGGGAGGCGACATATCGCTGTTCTTAATTACTAGGAACAGCAGATCTGTCCCTCCTCTCCTGTCAGAATAGGGATTTGTGTGTTTACATGCACGGATCCCCATTCTGGCTCCCATGCCCGTGATTGTGTGCACCTGCTATAGATCTTAAAAGAGCTGACGTACAGGTACGGCGATTCACGGGAACAAACCAACCTGCCGCCGCAAATGTGCGTGAGCTGGTCGGCAAGTGGTTAAAAACATTATGTCTGCATGTCCTCATTAGATCCGTTAGATCCAGACTGCTACGCAAATATTGATTTGTAAATTATTGTAGCATAGAGACAGACAGGACAGTTAGTCCCAGAGACCCTGCATGTTAGTGAATGTAACATCAGGAGGACTGGACACCTGACCACAGAGTAAGAGAGCCTATCTTTAGCCCATAAACGACAGCACAGCAAACTCTGTGATCACTGCTAAACTTTTGCACCAACTGCAACTTGTAAACTCAAAAGCCAGAAAAATAACTTTTTTCTACTTGCTTCCTCTGCAGTACTGATCTGGTTGATCCTCCAACCTCCTGATCCTCCCTGCCATACAATGTTCCTTTATTGCAGATAACACCTTGATTAGCATTTGGAAATATGTGCCTAATCATCTGTCTTAACTCACCCTATATATAGGTACTGTTGCCGTGCTTTTTGATAAAGAGAGGATATTAAGGTTTCAAAGGCAAATTTGATGCTATGCGGACTTTGGATTATTAGTCATTAAGGTGCGTCCTTTTCTGGGCCGAATTTCTCTCCTTTCAATTAAACTAATATCTGGAGCTGGAGAACAGAAGTCACATTTTATAACCAAAATGAAACATTCATCATACCTATTTAAAGATGATAAAAGCTATTAGGTGAAATATTGAATATATCATTAACCTTTCTGTTCTGTTCTCTACAAATGAAGTTATAACTTCTCTAATGTTATGAAACAATAAACTAGGCTAATCTCAGGAGTAATTAATGATATTCCTTTGTGGATAAAAGCAGCTCTTTTTGTACATTTATTCAAATTACAGCTTAACCTGTAGCACACCTTTATCTGCTTCTGGGTACCCTTTGCTGTAATATTTCCTTATACCAGTCTCACAACTTTTTATTACTACTGTAAATTCGAAAAAAGGAAATGTGCCACCTACACCCTTCAAAAGGGAATGGCATTTGAAAACTGCCGTCTGCATGTGTCAAAAAGGCTATCAATATTTAGTAAATTAGATACTGGTTCTGAAGAAAGGACTGATGACATTGTGATGCTTCAGAAACAGCTGTCTATATCAGAAAGTTTCTGAGATGCATGATGAGCATACTAAACACCAGTAAATGAACATTTCGCACTTATGTATATGTGCCCTGAATATGAATAACTACTGACATATGAAAAACAAACAAAGGATAAAAGATTATTGCCACAGCTTTACTATATTGGGAACAGTAATTATTTATAATGTTATGAGGGAGAATCTAGCTACGAAGAGGAATATTTATAAGGCTTAGACAGTATATATTTGTATGAGGAGACTATAGGGCACAATGAGCAGTGTGTGAGCAACAGAAAAAGTTGTTCGAGCAATCAGCAACGTATGGTGGTATAAAAAGTAGTTGGAAAGGCAACATATTTATATATTTAATTCACGACAATTGCTAACATATCATAATTTTTCTTCCCATGTTTATCTGCGGTCATATGATCGCTAACCCTGCTGCTCAGTCCTTTCTTCCCGAGTAGAGGATGGAGCATTACCTGGAGACTGACATTAGTACAGGAATGGACATCATGAACGTAGGGCTCCACTGCCCCTGTTTTTTCCCACAGCTCTAACAGCTTTTTAGAAAGCATCCAGCGTATTTGCATACCATTGAAAAGGCGTTTGTGGGTTTCAACACACTTTGCTTGAAGGTAAAAAGTATGCAGCTCCCTCCTTGCCCCCCCCCCCACAATACTTACCTGAGCCCAATCTTGATCCAGCGATGTACATGAGAGATCTGCTCTCCCAGCCCTCTGCCTCCTAATGTGCTCAGAGACAACTGGATCCCGCGGCTGTCAATCATAGCCAGTGAGGAGGGAGCGGGGGGACACACATGGACTTATGAACACACAGAGCGGGTTTTGGGAAAGAGCATGCATGAGTCCACCCTTAGTAAGCGGCTTGCACTCAGCAGGGGATAGGAGCCAGGAGCGCCAGCAGGAGACCCAAGAATAGGAGGATCCAGGCTGCTCTGTGCAGAACCATTGCACAGAGCATGTAGGTATAACATGTTTGTTATTTTCTTTTTAAATCATATATTTAGTATCACATTTACTTTTTACTAAGCATCTTCCATTAACCCCCCCACCCTGCCCAAGATTTAAGATGACTATACACTGTTCAAATTTCCTCCGATTCCTGGTCAACCGGACCATCTATGCTAAGTGGGTGGCTTTGTCGTCTCCCTTCCACCAATGTCCTTTTTTTGAAAGAATACAATATCCTGGCACAGGGGAACTGTCTATCCACTGTTAGCGTGAATCAAGGGATCTGTTAGATTTTTACATCCAGCTTGTAGGCTGAATGAAAAAATCGAACAGTATATATCCAGCTTTATAAACACCTGTCCATGCTCCTCAGGAATCTTTGCTGTTTTCCAAAATTGTTATCTCTCCAGAGGTCTCCTGTCTGGCTATGACTGGCTGTGGAGAAGATATCCACCATTGGGACATTTTATAAACAGCCTATCTATAGGAATGAAATAAGAAAAACTGCCTGGCCAGAAAACTTCAGGAGTGGCATTTGTGACGGTAAGTATAAGGCACTGGAGGGGGAGTGAGGGAATGGTATGGGGAAAGTGATAGTCATCTAAAGGATAACTGTACTAAAAGTACTATTATTCATTACAAACCTACATTTTGGACCATGCTCACGACTTGTAACGACATACTTCATACTGTGACATTTGTATTAATATTTGTGCCCCTTTATTTGTTATGTGAGTAATTAAAATATTTGTGATCAAATAGAGTAGGAAAATCTGGAAAGCAGCTATTAGAGTAGTTCTGTATGGTAACCACACTCTAATCTCTTAAGCTGTTACTTTGGGCTTTACAAGTACATCAATCA
Source organism: Rana muscosa (assembly GCA_029206835.1). Lineage (NCBI taxonomy): Eukaryota > Metazoa > Chordata > Amphibia > Anura > Ranidae > Rana > Rana muscosa. The sequence continues at coordinate 543,958,202 of CM055117.1, read as the reverse complement.
CATGGTCCTCTTTAGTAGAAGAAATGAGACTACCAAAAAGAAGTACCTAAGCTAGTTAATCAGCTAGTAAAGTGTACTTTCCGTTAATAACTACTTATTGGTTAATGTTCTGTTAATGGTTATTGCAAAGACAAGAATGATTATTCAAATGACAAGAAGATGGTATGTAAAAAATGCAGCAAAATTAAAGATAATACCTGTGTAGTCAATGACAAAGCCTCCGCTGCTAACAGAGGCATCACTGCGAAAAGCAATGAAAAGACTGTTGCTGCTGCTTTCTATCCGATCAGGAAGTTGGGAGCCAAAAAAACTTCCTATTAGTGCGCTCAGTGAGTCTGGTCCATCATAGATGTGCAGAAAATCGTAACCAGGTTCCAGATTAAACCTGTAATAAAAGACAAGGAGAGATGTTGTAAAATTATGTCTATTTTATCTCTCATATTTTTCTGAAACCTGCATTCTTCCTCAGTCTGCATAATAGCTTAAAAAGACACTATCACCAGTCTAAAACAATGCAGGTAAAACACAAAAGAACCAAGTATTTGAAATGTCTTCTTGCAATGGTTTCCTATTCACATGCAATGTTCCTTTAAACTAGCTAGCAACAATATCCCAGCAGATCACCCCCCCCCCATGCAATGTCTCAGAAAGTACTGACTGGCCTCCCATCTGATAGTATAAGCACAGTTCTGGCTCCAAAGCTACTTGGCTAAGGATGGGCAAATCCGCCTGAGTTCCATTTAGAGGGATTTCGCCAAATCTTGTTTGAAATTCACTAAACCCAAACTTAGCAGCAATTCCCATCGAAGTCTGTTAAAAAAAAAGTGTTTTGGTTTAGAAATTGCAAACAGCAGCAGCTTCCCAATCTACTTTCAAAATATTGATATCAGTTAAAATAAAATAAAAACTTTTTTTGGTGGATTGACTGGAAGAAGTAGTAGTCCCAAAATACTGCAATATTTTATTTCCACCAGTAAACTTGAAACTGACTACAACTGGATCCAGAAGAATTATTTAAGCACTCCATTCCAAGCACTGTTGCGAACCCTACAAAGATTCACACACGATTTGTAAAAATCGAATTTTCAGAGCCAAATGTCTGCTATTGACATAAAATGTCTGTACAAACACTGCAGACAATGTAGCCAGGGGTGGTACCAGGAGATGCATGGGTCAAATGGTCCATCCATCTTACATCGCACCAACTGCAAAGTGACACCTCTCATCTGACTCTGCCACTGCCAGCTCTAGTAGTTGGTTGCTATGACCCTCTGGCATCCTAACAACCAACCACATGCTTTCTCGGCCCCCAACAGTCAGATGAAGAGAACCAAACTTCCTCTTCCTGCTGCAAGTGCCCTGCCTCCCAATTTTCACTTGTACCTAAGGGTTGCACTAACAGCCTAAGCCTGGGCCCAAGCCCGCCCTGGGATGTCACAGTGTACAGTGGGCAGCAGCTGCCATCTGGAGCTGCAAAAAAAAAAAACTACACTATAACTACTTCAGGTCTGGCTGTCTAAACTGCACTTCACTTCTTTCAATACCTCTCACATTGTGGAAAACTCATCTCCCTAGTGGACATTTCTAGGTCTGGGCTGCTGTGGTAGATTCAAAGCCACCATTTATTTTCTCTTATTTATTTTTACTTATTGTTTTTATTATTTTTATTTTCATAGTATTTAGACTTTTTTATTTTATTTTGATCTGTATTTTTGGTATTGGTACTAGGGATGGGCCCGGTGCTCGATCCGAACCCATGTTCGAATCGAGCATCGGGAGTTCGCTCGCTCGTCGAGCCCAGAACTATTTGGGCCGTTCGCATCACATTCGTGTGATGCGAGCGGCCCCGCAATGCATTGCGGCCGGCGCGGCCGGCGCAGTGCATTGCTGGCTGATGATTGGCCAAGCATGCACTGTGACCCCGCATGCTTGGCCAATCACAGCGCCCGAAACTCGGAGAGCAATAATTGGCTACAGGCAGGACGCCTGTAGCCAATTACAGCTCAGGGGCTTTAGTACACGCCCCACCATTTAAAAGGCCGCCACGCCATCGGCCCCGGTCACATGAGTTCCGGCTTTAGGAGAGATTAGTCTGCTGATTCTGTCTTTGCTTGATACTGAAAGATTTGCTCTCCTTTGCTAAACCATTGGCTATTTCTTTGCTAAACCATTGCTACCTAAGTCATTGATCGTTCATTGCTGCTGATTGCACAGTTAGTGTGTTATTAGCTGCTGCTGGGGATTAGTCTGGTGCGTGCTTACTGTTAGTACAGTATTGCAGTAGTACCAACCGCAGTGCTGTTAGCACAGCATTGCACCCCAACAGCACCCATAGGACTTCTAGTGTGTTAGTGGCAGCAAACAGAGCTCCTATATTTTCTTCTCAGCAGCACCCATAGGACTTCTAGTGTGTTAGTGGCAGCAAACAGAGCTCCTATATTTTCTTCTCAGCAGCACCCATAGGACTTCTAGTGTGTTAGTGGCATCACACAGAGCTCCTATATTTTCTTCTCAGCAGCACCCATAGGACTTCTAGTGTGTTAGTGGCAGCAAACAGAGCTCCTATATTTTCTTCTCAGCAGCACCCATAGGACTTCTAGTGTGTTAGTGGCATCACACAGAGCTCCTATATTTTCTTCTCAGCAGCACCCATAGGACTTCTAGTGTGTTAGTGGCAGCAAACAGAGCTCCTATATTTTCTTCTCAGCAGCACCCATAGGACTTCTAGTGTGTTAGTGGCATCACACAGAGCTCCTATATTTTCTTCTCAGCAGCACCCATAGGACTTCTAGTGTGTTAGTGGCAGCAAACAGAGCTCCTATATTTTCTTCTCAGCAGCACCCATAGGACTTCTAGTGTGTTAGTGGCAGCAAACAGAGCTCCTATATTTTCTTCTCAGCAGCACCCATAGGACTTCTAGTGTGTTAGTGGCATCACACAGAGCTCCTATATTTTCTTCTCAGCAGCACCCATAGGACTTCTAGTGTGTTAGTGGCAGCAAACAGAGCTCCTATATTTTCTTCTCAGCAGCACCCATAGGACTTCTAATGTGTTAGTGGCATCACACAGAGTTCCTATATTTTCATCTCAGCAGCACCCATAGGACTTCTAGTGTGTTAGTGGCATCACACAGAGCTCCTATATTTTCTTCTCAGCAGCACCCATAGGACTTCTAGTGTGTTAGTGGCAGCAAACAGAGCTCCTATATTTTCTTCTCAGCAGCACCCATAGGACTTCTAGTGTGTTAGTGGCAGCAAACAGAGCTCCTATATTTTCTTCTCAGCAGCACCCATAGGACTTCTAGTGTGTTAGTGGCATCACACAGAGCTCCTATATTTTCTTCTCAGCAGCACCCATAGGACTTCTAGTGTGTTAGTGGCAGCAAACAGAGCTCCTATATTTTCTTCTCAGCAGCACCCATAGGACTTCTAGTGTGTTAGTGGCAGCAAACAGAGCTCCTATATTTTCTTCTCAGCAGCACCCATAGGACTTCTAGTGTGTTAGTGGCAGCAAACAGAGCTCCTATATTTTCTTCTCAGCAGCACCCATAGGACTTCTAGTGTGTTAGTGGCAGCAAACAGAGCTCCTATATTTTCTTCTCAGCAGCACCCATAGGACTTCTAGTGTGTTAGTGGCAGCAAACAGAGCTCCTATATTTTCTTCTCAGCAGCACCCATAGGACTTCTAGTGTGTTAGTGGCATCACACAGAGCTCCTATATTTTCTTCTCAGCAGCACCCATAGGACTTCTAGTGTGTTAGTGGCAGCAAACAGAGCTCCTATATTTTCTTCTCAGCAGCACCCATAGGACTTCTAGTGTGTTAGTGCCATCACACAGAGCTCCTATATTTTCATCTCAGAAGCACCCATAGGACTTCTAGTGTGTTAGTGGCATCACACAGAGCTCCTATATTTTCTTCTCAGCAGCACCCATAGGACTTCTAGTGTGTTAGTGGCAGCAAACAGAGCTCCTATATTTTCTTCTCAGCAGCACCCATAGGACTTCTAGTGTGTTAGTGGCATCACACAGAGCTCCTATATTTTCTTCTCAGCAGCACCCATAGGACTTCTAGTGTGTTAGTGGCATCACACAGAGCTCCTATATTTTCTTCTCAGCAGCACCCATAGGACTTCTAGTGTGTTAGTGGCAGCAAACAGAGCTCCTATATTTTCTTCTCAGCAGCACCCATAGGACTTCTAGTGTGTTAGTGGCAGCAAACAGAGCTCCTATATTTTCTTCTCAGCAGCACCCATAGGACTTCTAGTGTGTTAGTGGCATCACACAGAGCTCCTATATTTTCTTCTCAGCAGCACCCATAGGACTTCTAGTGTGTTAGTGGCAGCAAACAGAGCTCCTATATTTTCTTCTCAGCAGCACCCATAGGACTTCTAGTGTGTTAGTGGCAGCAAACAGAGCTCCTATATTTTCTTCTCAGCAGCACCCATAGGACTTCTAGTGTGTTAGTGGCAGCAAACAGAGCTCCTATATTTTCTTCTCAGCAGCACCCATAGGACTTCTAGTGTGTTAGTGGCAGCAAACAGAGCTCCTATATTTTCTTCTCAGCAGCACCCATAGGACTTCTAGTGTGTTAGTGGCAGCAAACAGAGCTCCTATATTTTCTTCTCAGCAGCACCCATAGGACTTCTAGTGTGTTAGTGGCAGCAAACAGAGCTCCTATATTTTCTTCTCAGCAGCACCCATAGGACTTCTAGTGTGTTAGTGGCATCACACAGAGCTCCTATATTTTCTTCTCAGCAGCACCCATAGGACTTCTAGTGTGTTAGTGGCAGCAAACAGAGCTCCTATATTTTCTTCTCAGCAGCACCCATAGGACTTCTAGTGTGTTAGTGGCAGCAAACAGAGCTCCTATATTTTCTTCTCAGCAGCACCCATAGGACTTCTAGTGTGTTAGTGGCAGCAAACAGAGCTCCTATATTTTCTTCTCAGCAGCACCCATAGGACTTCTAGTGTGTTAGTGGCAGCAAACAGAGCTCCTATATATTCTTCTCAGCAGCACCCATAGGACTTCTAGTGTGTTAGTGGCATCACACAGAGCTCCTATATTTTCTTCTCAGCAGCACCCATAGGACTTCTAGTGTGTTAGTGGCAGCAAACAGAGCTCCTATATTTTCTTCTCAGCAGCACCCATAGGACTTCTAGTGTGTTAGTGGCAGCAAACAGAGCTCCTATATTTTCTTCTCAGCAGCACCCATAGGACTTCTAGTGTGTTAGTGGCAGCAAACAGAGCTCCTATATTTTCTTCTCAGCAGCACCCATAGGACTTCTAGTGTGTTAGTGGCATCACACAGAGCTCCTATATTTTCTTCTCAGCAGCACCCATAGGACTTCTAGTGTGTTAGTGGCAGCAAACAGAGCTCCTATATTTTCTTCTCAGCAGCACCCATAGGACTTCTAGTGTGTTAGTGGCATCACACAGAGCTCCTATATTTTCTTCTCAGCAGCACCCATAGGACTTCTAGTGTGTTAGTGGCAGCAAACAGAGCTCCTATATTTTCTTCTCAGCAGCACCCATAGGACTTCTAGTGTGTTAGTGGCAGCAAACAGAACTCCTATATTTTCTTCTCAGCAGCACCCATAGGACTTCTAGTGTGTTAGTGGCATCACACAGAGCTCCTATATTTTCTTCTCAGCAGCACCCATAGGACTTCTAGTGTGTTAGTGGCAGCAAACAGAGCTCCTATATTTTCTTCTCAGCAGCACCCATAGGACTTCTAGTGTGTTAGTGGCATCACACAGAGCTCCTATATTTTCTTCTCAGCAGCACCCATAGGACTTCTAGTGTGTTAGTGGCAGCAAACAGAGCTCCTATATTTTCTTCTCAGCAGCACCCATAGGACTTCTAGTGTGTTAGTGGCAGCAAACAGAGCTCCTATATTTTCTTTTCAGCAGCACCCATAGGACTTCTAGTGTGTTAGTGGCAGCAAACAGAGCTCCTATATTTTCTTCTCAGCAGCACCCATAGGACTTCTAGTGTGTTAGTGGCATCACACAGAGCTCCTATATTTTCTTCTCAGCAGCACCCATAGGACTTCTAGTGTGTTAGTGGCAGCAAACAGAGCTCCTATATTTTCTTCTCAGCAGCACCCATAGGACTTCTAGTGTGTTAGTGGCATCACACAGAGCTCCTATATTTTCTTCTCAACAGCACCCATAGGACTTCTAGTGTGTTAGTGGCAGCAAACAGAGCTCCTATATTTTCTTGTCAGCAGCACACATAGTACCTATAGTGTGTTAGTGTCAGCACCCATAGGACCTACAGTGTGTTGTGAGCACACATAGGAGTTCTATTTTTTATACTATATACACTACCGACTACAATGGCTGGAAGACCGCCAAGGAGAGGCAGAGCGTGCCGAGGCAAGAACACAGGGCAGGCAGGCTCTGTTTCTAGAGACAACAGTGCTGGCCGTGGACGTGGTCGTGCATCGTCATCAGCACGTGGCCATGGGACACGCTTGTCTTTGTTTTCGGCAGCTGGACATGTGGAGCCGCATCATGCCGAAGGCTTGGTAGAATGGATGACCAAGCCCTCCTCATCCTCCTCATCCTCTCTCACCCAGGCTCAGGGTACTGGCAGAGCAGCTGCCAACGCGTACTCAATGGCATCATCAGCCACCCCTTCCCTAGACCCACCATGTCCTCCTGAGGAGTCCCCCGAACTGTTTGAGCACAGTGTTGGGTACATGCTCCAGGAGGATGCCCAACGATTCGAAGGCTCGGATGATGATACCCAGCTTGAGGAAGTCAGTAGTGTGCGCGCAGAGAGAGGGGATGCTGAAGGACAGCAATCTGGCAGTAGTGTTCCACCAGCTGCAGCTTACTGCCAGGTTTGCTCTAGTGGTGAAGAGGGAGGGGATGATGAGGTCACTGACTCCACGTGGGTGCCTGAAGGGAGAGAGGAGGAGGAGGAGGAGGATGCAGCGTCACATGTCCAACGAGGCAGGATGCCCCCTGGAGGCCAGCTAGAGGCCAGCACAGCAACTGTACCACACCGCAGAGCTCCGCCTGTGCAGGGCGCTGCCTCTGCACGTTATCACAAAAGTTCTTTGGTGTGGGCCTTTTTTGAGACGAGTGCATCAGATCGCACCACTGCTATTTGCAATATTTGTCTCAAGCGTATCTCGCGTGGCCAAAACATCAGCCGCTTGGGCACCACAAGCATGAGCAGACATATGTCGACCTGCCATGCAGCTCGTTGGCAAGCACACATAAAAGACCCACACCAAAGAACAAAGCGGACCTCTCCTTGCTCCTCATCAGCTGGGATCTCCATCCCCACTATATCTTCAGTCCTCTCTGAAAGCTGCTCTGAGAGGACTGAAGGTGTAGAATTAGGTGTGTCACAACCAAGTACTTGCAGTACACCGACGTCCGATTGTAGCAGGCAAATTTCCCTGCCCCAGCTGCTGGACCGTCGAAAGAAGTATACTCCCAGCCATCCACATGCCCAGCGGTTGAATGCTAGCTTGGCTAAATTGCTAGCACTTCAACTGCTGCCTTTTCAGTTGATAGACTCGGCCCCCTTCCGTGAGTTTGTTCAATGTGCGGTTCCTCAGTGGCAGGTTCCCAAACGCCACTTTTTCTCACGGAAGGCGATTCCGTCTCTCTACTGGCATGTGGAAGGCAATGTCCATGCCTCGCTGGACAGGGCGGTCAGCGGTAAGGTGCATATTACCGCTGACTCATGGTCCAGCAGGCATGGACAGGGACGTTATCTTTCTTTCACGGCCCATTGGGTCACTCTATTGGTAGCTGGGAGGGATGCAGGACAAGGTGCAGTAGTGTTGGAGGTTGTTCCGCCACCACGCCTCCAAAATGCTACTACTGGTTGTGACACACCTCTCTCCTCCACCCCCTCCTCTTCTTCTTCCTCCATGTCCTCTTCGAGTGCTCTGTCCTCGGAACCAGCGGTGCTCCGTAGGCGTACAAGGGGCTACGCGAGTACGCAGGCAAAAAGATGCCATGCCGTGCTTGCGCTGGTGTGTTTGGGGGACAGGAGCCACACTGGGCCAGAGGTTCTGGCAGCTCTGCAGGGGCAGGCCGAGAGGTGGTTGACGCCACGCCAGCTTAAGCCAGGAATGGTCGTTTCTGATAATGGCACCAACCTCCTCTCCGCCCTGCGACAGGGGCAGCTCACCCATGTGCCCTGTATGGCTCACGTCCTCAACCTGGTGGTGCAGCGGTTCTTGGGCAGGTTCCCAGGCTTACAGGATGTCCTGAGGCAGGCCAGGAAAGTCTGTGTGCATTTCCGCCGATCTTATAATGCCAGTGCTCGGCTGACTGAGCTGCAAAAGGAGCTGAACCTGCCCAAGAACCGCCTAATATGTGACATGCCCACCAGGTGGAACTCAACGTTGGCCATGCTGCAGCGACTGCACACGCAGCAGAGGGCCATCAATGAGTACCTTTGCGACTACGGCACCAGGACAGGGTCAGGGGAGCTTGGCTTTTTTTCCCCACGCCAGTGGAGCATGATCAGGGATGCATGCACTGTCCTCTCACCATTTGAGGAGGCCACGAGGATGGTGAGCAGTGACAGTGCATGCATCAGTGACACTGTACCTCTTGTCCACCTGTTGGAGCATACGCTGCGTGGGATAATGGACAGGGCACTTGAGGCAGAACAGAGGCAGGAAGAGGAGGACTTCCTTGTCTCTCAAGGCCCCCTTTATCCAGACAATGTTCCTTCTGTCCCACCCATCACACAGGAAGAGGAGGAGGAGGAGGAGGAGGAGGAGGATTGTGTGAGCATGGAGGTGGAGCCTGGCACTCAGCATCAGCAGCAGCAGTCTTTTAGGGATGATGTACAGTCCCAACAAACCAGTGGACTTGTACGTGGCTGGGAGGAGGTGGCTGGCGATCATGTCATCCTCAGTGACCCAGAAGACTCCGGACCGAATGCCTCAGCTAACCTACGCTGCATGGCCTCCCTGATCCTGCAAAGCCTGCGGAAGGATCCTCGTGTTCTTCGGATCAAGGAGAGTGACCATTACTGGCTGGCCACTCTCCTTGATCCACGGTACAAGGGTAAGGTTGCGGACCTTATCTTGCCGTCGCAGAGGGAGCAGAGGATGAGACATCTCGGGGAGGCCTTGCAGAAAGGTCTGTGCAACGCGTTCCCAGAAACTGGGAGGTTACAAACTCCTGGTCCTGGACGACGAGTTGCTGAGGCTTCGGTCAGTAGCAGAAGGAGCGGTGGGGAAGGTGGACGTCTGACCGATGCGTTCAGACAATTTTTTAGTCCGCAGCCCCAAGGTATGATCGGTTCCAGCAACCATCGCCAGCGTCTGATATACATGGTGCAGGAATACCTAGGGGCAAGGTCAGACTTGGACACCTTTCCCACCGAAAATCCTCTGGCTTACTGGGTCCTGAGGATGGATCACTGGCCAGAGCTTGCACAGTATGCAATTGAGCTACTGGCCTGTCCTGCATCCAGCGTTCTTTCCGAACGCACATTCAGTGCTGCTGGAGGATTTGTCACCGATCATAGGGTGCGCCTGTCCACCGACTCGGTTGATCGACTGACCTTCATAAAAATGAATCAGTCTTGGATCACCACCAGCTACCAGACACCTGAAGCGGATATAACGGAATAATTTATAATGTCACATCCCTTCAAGACTGCCTATGCTGATGCTGAGTGACTGTCCTGTTATGTTCACTGACTATCCTCTTCCTCCTCCTCAATGATCCATGCCACCACACCAGTGCCTAAGGCACAATTTTTCAGCCCCTGTATAACAGGGGCGTGTAATTACAATTTTTTAAAAAGATGCTTCGCAACAGGTCTGACTGCTGTGCTCAGAGTACAGTATCTGTGAGGGGTTGCAGTGTTGTGGCACCAGCACCAGTGCCTAAGGCACAATTTTTCAGCCCCTGTTGGGGCGTGTAATTACAATTTTTAGGCAATGCTTTGCAACAGGTCTCATTGCTGTGCTCAGAGTACAGTATCTGTGAGGGGTTGCAGTGTTGTGGCACCAGCACCAGTGCCTAAGGCACAATTTTTCAGCCCCTGTATAACAGGGGCGTGTAATTACAATTTTTTAAAAAGATGCTTCGCAACAGGTGTGACTGCTGTGCTCCAAGTACAGTATCTGTGAGGGGTTGCAGTGTTGTGGCACCAGCACCAATGCCTAAGGCACAATTTTTCAGCCCCTGTTTAACAGGGGCGTGTAATTACAAATCTTGATCTAATAGTTCACAGCAGGGCCCATTCCTGCGCCCACCAAGAGTAACTATGAGGGCCTACAGTCTTGTGGCAACACCGTCCACCACCACCACCACCACCAAAGGCCCAATTTTTCTGCCCTGTTCAACAGGTGCATGCAATTACAAATCTTGATCTAATAACTCACAGCAGGGCCCATTCCTGCACCCACCAAGAGTAACTGTGAGGGCTTACAGTCTTGTGGCAACACCGTCCACCACCACCACCAAAGGCCCAATTTTTCTGCCCGGTTCAACAGGTGCATGCAAGAACAAATCTTGATCTATTAACTCACAGCAGGGCCCATTCCTGTGCCCACCAGTCTTGTGGCTACACCAACATCTAATAGGGCAAATTTCTGCAGAGTATATACGGCAGGCCCCTACTTTCAAACATCCAACTTACAAACGACTCCTACTTGCAAACGGCAAGAGAAAACAGGAAGTGAGAGGAAATCTACCCCTAGGAAGGAAAATTCTATCCTGTTAGATTTAATTTGGGAAAAAGGTATCTCCTCTCTACTGATGCTTTATCACCAATCCTTGTTTCAATTAAAACCCCACTTTTCCAAAAACATTTGTCATTGGGACGGAAAGTGAGGTGACATGTTCTGAACAGATGTGCAAAGACAGCAAATGTTACAGGGGTGATAACCCCTCCCTATGTTCTCCAAAAAGCTTAAAAATTGATTTTTTGGGATGTAGCTACACTTCATAATGTACCTGTTCAGATTCTACTTAAGAACAAACCTACAGTCCATGTCTTGTTTGCACCACCTATATACTGCTGTTCAGAGTATATAGGGTTGTAGGTATAGGGTTTTATTTTGGGTGCGGGGTCCCCCTTAGTATCCATACAAGACCCAAAGGGGCTGGGGTGGGGGGGGGGGTGATGGGGTAGCCATGCCATTTTTCTCAAGGATTTTCAGCCATATGGCGGCCAGGACAAGACATGACATTAAAGCCGCAAGTGGTTTTAAATGGCTTCTTTTTTTCCTTTACAAATGTCATTTTGTGCAAGGACAGTTCTAAACACGGGAAACACATGCCACTTCACAGGCATACTTTAGACACCCCCCAGGTACCATATTTAAAGGAAAATTTCACTTTTTTTTTTTTCACTTTATGCATCATTAAAATGACTGCTCCCGAAAAAACTTTAGTTTTTAAAATTTCTTTTTGCATTGATATATGTCCCCTGGGGCAGGACCCGGGTCCCCAAACCTGTTTTATAACATTAACATGCATATTGGCCGTTGTAATTAGCAATTTTGATTTCGAACGTTCGCGTCCATTATAACGAATAGGGTTCGAAAATTCGCGCGAACTTTCGGTCCGTTCGAAGGTTCTGGTGCGAACCGAACCCGGGGGTGTTCGGCTCATCCCTAATTGGTACAGTGCTGCATACAGCAGAGGCCAGGAATGTCTACAATTCCTCTGCTTTGCTAGCAGATCATTCTCCTCCCAGGCACATGGCAGGCAGTTGTATTTTTTAAAATGTATTTCATTATAGTTAGGGCACTGGATGCATATCTGCAGGGAGAAAACCTACTACCTTAGACTGACAGCCTTTTCACAAAGCAGGGGGAAGGACAGACAGCACAAATGGAATGGGGAAACTTTACAGCCAAGGGGAGGTTCAGAAAGCAGCAAAAATGTAACATAGAATTCTATGGCCATAGGTGGCCCACCTTTCTGTAAATAAGTACTGTCCAAAAAACATTAATACTAAACAAGCTTAAAAGGATTGGTGGAAGTGGAGATGCAGCCACATAGAGGTAGTAGGTGCCAAGCATTGCTAATATGATGTGTTCCGTCTCCTCCACCTCCTTCTCCCTCTACTACTCCTTCACCTTCTCCCCTTGTCTGATTAAGGCATGAGAGGTGGCTCTGGTGAGCTGGGCATATTTTTCCCACCAGTGAATTATTATCTAGGATGTCTGTCCATTTTGACCCACTATGAAGAAGCAATTAAAATGGTGAGCTGTTATGAGGTAGGGATGAGTGGCATTGGCACAATTTTTATTGTGTTCCTCATAGAGTACACATTGCATGACTTTAGCACAAAGTTCCTGGCCTGAAGTAGGGGAAAATTTTAGGGACACCTGTTTGGGTGTCAACTTTCTAATAACAGAATTTCTCTCCCTTTTATCTCAGTTCTGTTCCATGTTCAGGATAGCATGTTAGGGTAAATCTCCCCAATCACACAGTCTGTTAAAAATGGAAGTACAGGAATTTTACACCTCCAAATCCTTTCCTAAAACTAAATAACATTGGCTATATGTATTGTGACAGCAGGAAGGTAAAGTCACCTGGTTGCATCCAGGGGGGTAGATATATTTCTCCCAGATTCAGGCTTTATGCCGACTTATACAACTAGGAAGTTGATGAAGCCCAGCTGAGGCTAGTGGGCTCATGAATGACTCATACCTCTAGGGAGAGTGCTGGGCGTCGTGAGGCAGGGAGTTGATGAGACCAGCTGAAGCCTGTCAGTTCGTTTAAGGCCTCTATAAAAACTCCCAGATTCATTAGATGTTAGCTCATGCCTGGAACCAGACCTGTGTGGACTGTCTAGGGAGAGTGAACCCCTGTGCGGTGAGGCAAAGCCTGTGTGGCTATTTGTTTGGACTTTTACTAAACCAGGGACTTAGGGACTAGGACAGCACCAGGCTGATCCCAGTTGTTAGTTTAGGAAACCTGCATGTTTAGTCAGAGGTCAAACTGACCAGGATTTATTTTGTTTGTTTCTTTTTGGCTTTGCTGTGTTTTGTCACTGTACATAGAGAAATAAACCGCACCTTTTGATTTTGAAAACCACAACCTCCGTCTGCTGGCCCTGTTTTTGTGGGGGGAGCCCAACCAGGGGGTCACACACACCCGCTACCGAGTTAACCCCCTCACAGTTGGTGGAGAACCAGTGGCAGTTTTTTTTAAGCCAGCATGGAGGAGATACTGAAACAGCTGGCTCTAGCAAATGCCAATCAACAGCAGACAAATGCAGGTTTGCAAAGGAGCCTTGCAGCCCAGCAGCAAGCTCATCAACAAGCCCAGCAGCAATCTGAGGCCCGCTTCATAGACCTGTTACAGAAGCAAGAGCAGAGACTACAACAAATGGAAGCAGTAATGCAGCAACGTCCGCAGACCAGTGAGGAAAGCCGTCCCACTAATACCGCGTCCTTTGGGGTGAGTCGTTTATTGACAAAAATGACTGGAGAGGATGATCCAGAGGTATTTTTGACCACATTTGAAAGGACTGCTGAAAGAGAAAAGTGGCCTGAGGAGCAGTGGGCTGGACTGGTGGCTCCTCTGTTAACTGGTGAATCGCAGAAGGCTTACTATGACCTAGAGCCTGACCAAGCAAAAGACTATGTGATGCTAAAAGCTGAAATATTGGCAAGGCTGGGTGTCACCCTGGCTGTCCGGGCTCAGCGTGTGCATAACTGGACTTTCCAGCTTGGAAAACCCCCCAGGTCTCAAATGTATGATCTCATTCACCTGAGCAGGAAGTGGCTACAGCCAGAGACTTTGTCCGCACCGGAGATTGTGGAACGTGTTGTGATGGATCGTTTCTTGAGAGCTCTTCCTACCGCCATTCAAAAGTGGGTAAGCCATGGAGACCCAGAAACGGCCGGAAAACTTGTGGATCGTGTAGAGAGATACTTGGCTGCAGAGAACCTGACGGCCTCTTCCAGAGACTCTCGGACTTTCCACCCTAAGACCAGACCATCCCCAGGGGCGGATAAGAGGATTCCAAGGGGTGAGGGTGGAGAGAGTGAGAGGGTGGGAGCTCTACCCCAAGTTTGGCGAGAACAGCCTGGGAAATCAGCGGCTCAAGAGGCCGCAAGAAGGATCGTTTGCTACCGCTGCCGGCAAGCGGGACATATTGCAGCCAATTGCCCGGTTGTGGAGGAACCCATGCAGTGTGACTTTCTGACGGGCAGACGTCAGTCGCTGTGTGCGACAGTCGCATGCACTGCCATTCGAGGAACTGAGAAACATTTATGCAAAATGTGTATTAATGGTAGAAATGTTGTGGTATTACTGGATTCAGGTAGCCTTGTGACCCTGATAAAGGCTGAATTAGTTAAAACAGAGGTCTCTGGGAATAGCAAGGTAGCTGTTATTTGTGTGCATGGGGACACCCGAGAGTATCCAGTGACTACAGTGTGTTTCGAGACCCCCAAAGGTACCCTCTCTCATCCAGTGGGCTTAGTATCTCAGTTACCGCATGACGCCATTGTGGGAAGGGATTTTCCGAAGTTCTGGGAACTGTGGGATGATCCTGAGCCCCCCACTGGTGCCCCTATGTACCAGGAATGTGATAGCCAGAACTCCTCTGAGAGTGGTGAGGACTCTCCAGAATTTCCCTTGTCAGTATTTGCAGGGGAGACTCAAGAAACTGGAGAGGAGCCCACCTCCTCAGACGAAAACCTACCGTCTGTGGAGTTTTCTGATCTGGAGGTTCACAGGGAAAATTTTGCCACAGAACAGTTAAAAGACCCCGCCCTAATAAAGGCACGGGAAAACGTAGTGGAAATAGATGGCGAGTTAGTGAACCCAGATAATACCTGCACTTACCCATACTTCAGCGTAGAGAAGGACCTACTGTATCGGGTGGCAAAAAGGGCAGAAGAAACCGTTGAGCAGCTGGTGGTGCCCAAACCTTACAGGAAGTTGGTGTTGGAGTTGGCCCATGGGCACATTCTTGGAGGTCATCTGGGGACAGAGAAAACCCGAGAGAGGGTATTACAGAGATTCTATTGGCCTGGGGTGATGAAGGACATAGAAAATTATTGTTCCTCCTGCCCTGTGTGTCAGAGGTCGGCCCCGATGCCACATTTCCGTAGCCCGCTGGTCCCTCTACCCATCATTGAGGTCCCGTTTGAGAGAATCGCAATGGATTTGGTAGGTCCTATAATCAAGTCCGCTAGGGGGCACCAGTACATATTGGTTATAATGGACTATGCCACCCGTTATCCAGAAGCGATCCCTCTCAGAAATACCTCGGCCAAAACCATAGCCAAAGAGCTATCTCTTGTTTTTAGCCGGGTGGGTATTTGTAAAGAACTGCTTACGGACCAAGGTACACCCTTTATGTCCCGGGTTATGAAAGAGCTGTGTAAATTGCTCAAAGTGACGCAATTGCGTACATCTGTGTATCACCCCCAAACCGATGGGCTGGTTGAAAGATTCAACAAAACCCTAAAACAAATGTTGAAGAAAGTGGTGGATAGAGATGGAAAGGATTGGGACTGTCTACTTCCTTATTTGATGTTTGCTATTAGGGAGGTGCCCCAATCCTCTACGGGATTCTCCCCCTTTGAGTTACTGTATGGGAGACACCCAAGAGGGCTGTTGGATATTGCCAAGGAAACTTGGGAAAGTGAGAGTTCTCCCCACAGGAGTGTGATTGAGCATGTCGCCCTGATGCAAGATCGAATTGCACAGGTAATGCCCATCGTGAAGGAACATTTGGCCCAAGCGCAGTTGGCACAGCAGAGAGTGTACAACCGTGGAGCAAAGACCCGTACCTTTTCCCCGGGGGATAGGATATTGGTACTTGTCCCTACGGTTGAAAGTAAATTCCTTGCCAAATGGCAAGGCCCCTACGAGATAATGGAAAAAGTGAGCGAAGTGAATTACAAGGTCAGACAACCAGGAAGGCGAAAGCCCGAACAGATATATCACGTTAATCTGTTGAAAGCCTGGAGGGATAGAGAGTCCCTAGTCGCAGAAACTTGGTCACCAGCTCAAACTGGTTGCGTGATTCCGGAGGTTGGAATAGCAGCCACCTTGTCACAACCCCAACAACAGGAGGTTAAGGAGTTTGTGCTTCGCAACAAGGAGGTGTTCTCTGAGCTGCCGGGACAAACATCTGGGGTAGAGCATGATATTATTACCCCGCCCAGTGAAAGGGTGAAGTTAAAACCCTATCGGATCCCAGAGGCCCGACGGGAGGCAATACGGGAGGAAGTACAGAAAATGCTGAACTTAGGGGTGATAGAGGAGTCCCAAAGTGATTGGTCTAGTCCCATTGTGTTGGTGCCTAAACCGGATGGGAGCTGGCGATTTTGTAACGATTTTCGTCAGTTGAACAAAGTTACAAAATTTGACACCTACCCCATGCCACGTATAGATGAGTTGATCGACCGGCTGGGAACAGCCCGATACATGACGACTCTTGACCTCACAAAAGGGTATTGGCAAATTCCCCTGGCCAAGTCGGCCAAAGAGAAAACCGCATTTGTAACCCCAGACGGGGCGTTCCAATATAAGAGAATGCCGTTCGGGTTACAGAATGCGCCGGCCACATTCCAGCGGAAAATGGACCAGATACTGAGGCCCCATCGGAAGTATGCTGCGGCTTACCTGGATGACGTAATTGTCCATAGCACAGATTGGGCCTCACATCTGCCAAAAGTGCAAGCAGTCCTAGACTCTATCCGGGAAGCGGGGTTTACGGCTAACCCCAAGAAGTGTACCATTGGGCAGGAGGAGGCCAAATATCTTGGGTACACCATTGGCAGGGGAGTAATAAAACCCCAACTCAACAAAGTCGAGGCCATCCAGAGTTGGCCACGTCCCAACAGCAAGAAGCAGGTACGAGCCTTTCTGGGAATCGCGGGTTATTATCGGCGCTTCATTCCCCACTTTGCTTCTAAGGCTGTGCCCCTAACCAACCTGACGAAAGGGAAAGGGTCGGTCATGATTAAATGGACCCCCGAGGCTGAGGCAGCATTCCAATTCTTGAAACAAGCCTTATGTAGCCAGCCAGTGTTGTACTCACCCGACTTCTCTAAAGACTTTGTCGTACAAAGTGATGCGTCAGATGTGGGGTTAGGAGCAGTATTGTCCCAGGTCTGGAACGGGGAAGAGCACCCAGTCATTTACCTCAGCAGGAAGTTGAAGTCCCATGAGGTAAATTACGCCACGGTTGAAAAGGAGTGTTTAGCGGTGAAGTGGGCTCTAGATTCCCTTCGGTACTATCTGCTAGGTAGGCACTTTGACATGGTTACGGATCACGCTCCGTTAAAGTGGATGGCTCAAAACAAGGAGACAAATAGAAGAGTGAATAGGTGGTTCCTGGCCCTACAGGAATTCAACTTCACAGTAAAGCATCGCCCTGGCGTTCAAATGGGGAATGTGGATGCTTTGTCTCGAGTACATGAATGCCTGATTGCTGGTGTTCCAACCCCAAGGTTAAAACAAGAGGGGGGGGTATGTGACAGCAGGAAGGTAAAGTCACCTGGTTGCATCCAGGGGGGTAGATATATTTCTCCCAGATTCAGGCTTTATGCCGACTTATACAACTAGGAAGTTGATGAAGCCCAGCTGAGGCTAGTGGGCTCATGAATGACTCATACCTCTAGGGAGAGTGCTGGGCGTCGTGAGGCAGGGAGTTGATGAGACCAGCTGAAGCCTGTCAGTTCGTTTAAGGCCTCTATAAAAACTCCCAGATTCATTAGATGTTAGCTCATGCCTGGAACCAGACCTGTGTGGACTGTCTAGGGAGAGTGAACCCCTGTGCGGTGAGGCAAAGCCTGTGTGGCTATTTGTTTGGACTTTTACTAAACCAGGGACTTAGGGACTAGGACAGCACCAGGCTGATCCCAGTTGTTAGTTTAGGAAACCTGCATGTTTAGTCAGAGGTCAAACTGACCAGGATTTATTTTGTTTGTTTCTTTTTGGCTTTGCTGTGTTTTGTCACTGTACATAGAGAAATAAACCGCACCTTTTGATTTTGAAAACCACAACCTCCGTCTGCTGGCCCTGTTTTTGTGGGGGGAGCCCAACCAGGGGGTCACACACACCCGCTACCGAGTTAACCCCCTCACAGTATGTATTTAACGGATAAAGGCCCTGGCTGGGTATTAAGCCACAAGCGCTATAATGCTTGCTATCTGGTAAGCGTGTATTCTATGTGGTGGAGGGATTTTCCATGTCGTGTTGTGAATCACTAGCATCACGAGAGTACTTTACAAAGGGACACTCACTTTTTTACCTTTCTCCACATTAGTGGTGTTAATGTTTACTGCGGACTATAAAGTTTTTTTATTGTTTGTTACCTTCCTTTTTCACATATAGGTGGAAGATTTAACGCAGCTCTATTTTCCTATTATGTATGTATTTAAACCTTGTAGAAATAATATTTTCCTACTTCCATCATATACTGTTACTATGAAAACTGTATACCAATGTAATCATGTGCTTGCTTTATAATGCTGATATTTACATGATCGTCAGCCCTGTTTTCTTTCCCTAGCCTAGACCATAAGGGCAGACTTCCGATTTGCAGAAATTAGAACGCTACTTGGGTAGAAAATGCTACATGCGAAATCCAAAGCAGTACAAAGCTTCCATTCAGTGTAATTTCTCTGTAAGTGCAACTATAGGTTTGTAACTCCTTCTATAATATGCAAGTGTATACTACACAGCATACTTGCACTTAATAGCAGATTCATCTCTCTGATTGCCTTTTTTTAAATACCAACAATTCAGAGCTGTCCTTTGCTGTCTCCTGCTGCATGCATCTTTTTGGCTGCTTCATCTGATTTGCTCCTTCTTCAACAAACAGCTGCCACTTGAGATGTTCCTCTTGGCACCTGGTTCCATTCTCAGCATTTTACCATTGCTGGGAAAGGACCAGAAGTGCACAGTGCACTGAATCACAAGTGGTGTAGAAAAAAATAGCTAGGAACAGGAGGAACATTTTTGGGGGCAGAAGAAACATGAAAAAATCTCCTAAATATTTTTTTAGTTTTTTGTAAAGTTCTGCTCTAAGTTTCAGTAACAATCAAAACTCAAATAAAACCCAAACTAGTTTAGATAGTCCCTGAGGTAACCAAGACATACAGTATAAGAACCAGGCAGATAATTTAGATCACCAGTCCACACCCAAAAACTAAGATATCAATATTGTGAGGAACTGTTTTTTTAATTCAGAGAAGTGGTAGTCCCTTTTTAAATCTGAATCATTGTCACTTTTCTCAGTAAGTAGTTGGGGGAAAGTTTTGTTACAGGTATATGCCACATACACCTTCAGAAAATTCATGTAAGGAGCTGAGCCCACAGTAAGAGATGGAAGCCTTTGCAAGCCTTTGAGGCGCTGATGTAAACATTTCTCAAAGATGACAGAATGTGACCTTGTTTTACTTCCAGCTGAACCATTACCAGTGTGTGCATTTCTTTATAGCTACATCAAGACAAAACATGTAGCTAAACATGTTAAAAGAAAGTTTGATATACACTATACTTTCTAATGCCACATACACACGATCGGAAATTCCGACAGCAAATGTCTAATGGAGCCTACACACGGTCGGAATATCCGACCAAAAGCTCACATCGAACATTTGTTGTCGGAAATTCCGATTGTGTGTACGCGGCATTACATTGTCCTGAACTCAACTCTTTCTGGGACATGCAAAGTTCATAACAAAGTTCAAAAACTCACTATGGTAGATCTAATGGTAGATCCTTCTACTTACCTCCTCCTTCCAATGGACATGTTCACCCATAAATACATAACTTCCCTGACCTTACACCCACTGATGCACCAAAGGTTGCATTCTACTTCACTGGAAACAGACAAATCCTTTAAAAAAACAACTCAGCTTCTCAATACCAAATAAAATCATACAAAAGGAAGGCCTGATATCTACTATAATACAGACTGTCTTGACTACCTTGGATCTCGTACAAAACTACTGATCTTTGATTAAAGTGCAACTAAAGGTTAATTTTAAGAGGGGAGTCTGATGTAATGGAGGCAATGATGTAAGAGGGGACATGGAAGTAAAGGGGGACACTGATGTGAGGAAGGACACTGATGTAAAGGGGGATACTAATATAAGGTGGGGCATTGATATAAAGGGGACACTGATATAAGGTGGGACTCTGATGTAAAGGGGGATTCTAAAGATAGGAGGGTCTCTGATGTTAGGGGGGATTCTAAAATAATGGGGGCACTAATGTAAGGGGGGATTCTGAAGCAAGGGGGGCACTGATGTAAGGGGGGCATTGATGTAAAGGGAGCATTGATGGGGGCATTGATGTACTGTAAGGGGGGACACTGATGTGAGGGGGGGCATTGATGCATTGATGTAAGTGGGACACTAATGTAAGGGGATCATTGATCTAAGGGGGACACTGATCTGGGGGGAGGGGCACTGATGTAAGGTGGATACTGATGCAAGAGGGGATACTAAAGTAGTATAATAACATTGTAAAAATACAATTGTAAAAAATTATTTAACAAATTTAAATAATAAAAAACGACTGACACCATCTCTTTTTTTGGGGGGTAGGGGTGGGAAAGGAGTCTTTGTCCGGGTGAAAGAATGTCTAGCTGTGCCACTAACTAATAGGATTGTTTCTTAACTTTTATGATTTAGTCAGATTAGTTATTAAATGCCAGCCAAAGTAAATATTGTTTCAACTTTCCTTTTAAGATGAGCAGTTATATTTTATTACATTTTAAAAAACATGACAAACACAAATGTTGACATTACTATAGGTTAACCTCTTAGCACTGGCTAAGAGGTTTATGGCGCTGGGGGGGGCAAGGCTTAAGATGACATAACCGCCGTGATTGGCTGTCACGGCGGTCACGTGATTTGAAAACTCGATATCGCAGGGAGCGATTGGGAGCTTTAGGTTAGGTGGCAGTAACTGTGGGAGCGCCGTCTCAGCACAGGTGTAATTGCAGCAATTCACACAAATATACAGGCCCTCTGTGCTAAGGTACAAAGACAGAGAGGCCGCATATTTGTGTACGATTAGCACCAAGGGGTTAAGATTAAGACAAATGATATAGGTTGATATGAGCATTACCAATATCGTTTATTTTGTAGCTTATTCACCATCTTCAAGTCTAGCATGTTGATTATAAGCCCTGCCTCTCCTGATGCGCATATTAGATGTGTGCGCATTAAGAACTGTAATGTAACAAAGTCAAGTAATACACAGCAACTAATGAGATTTTATCTAATGTTTCTGAGCACAGTAGAACCTATTTAAAGTAGAAGGTACAGTATTTAAATGTCATTGCTTCCATCACAAATACAAAAAATAAGAGATTTTATTCCTTATATACAGACACTGTACAGAGCCATGTAAATGATAGTATATATCCAAATATTTTTTCTGATCAATTTATCAAAGTGCAACAAGCCAGACCAGCACATACGGATTTTGCAGTGGAGCCTGTGATGAGCCACTCACCTTAGCAGTATAAATATAATCGTATGGAATCTGTGTCGATCTTGTTGTCCATCATCACTGCAATGCATGTAAGCCATGGCTTCTATGTTTTAAGAAGGCTCTACTGCGCTTTGCTGTAAATTAGTAAAGGTTTTTTTATTTCCTTTTAGCCCACCATTCCATAACCTAGCTGGTCATATTTTCTCTCCCTATCAATCTGGGTCACTTAAAACCCTCCTCTCCCCTTCAGTACAAATCACCTTTCCTCAGTACCTCACCACTTAATTTACCTGTCAAGAGCAAAGTAAAATATTGGCATTTCTGGGTATTGGTAAGTGTAGCGACCTCACCCCTCTCACCCCTTCTCATTCTCGGCTTGTCTGTCTTTGTCTAGGGGTGTTAGTACTGGGGGGAGGGATGAGACACACCATGGCCCATGTCCTCCATAGTGAAGAGGTGAAGGCCCGAAAGATCAGGCTTTGTGTAGGTGTCCTAGAGTCAAATCCTTTCCTCCGTCCTTGACTCTCCCTTTGCTCCTAGTAACCAGAGTTCCACACACTGAATAGGTCTAACACAGTTTTATTCTTCTCAGCGAATAAACGTACAGCACAGTCAAGTTGGGACCTTTGCAACAGTTCTGTATCAGTAGGAGTAGGTCGAGGCACAATCCTTTAAAGTATCGCTAACCACTGTGGTGTCACCAATGGCGAATAGTCACTGCCACTGACTATATGAGGTAGAACATGAATTACCTTCGCTAGCACGGCCCCTGTCAGGGGACGGATATCCATCCAAGGGAGTCACCGGAGGCCTCTCTGTCACCAGCGATGCTGCACCGGACTCTTCAGAGAAGTTCCGCTCACCAGTCCTCACGAACTCAGACACGGGCACCCAAAGAGTTAGGGCCCCCTCGGATTCCTCCACCCTCGCGGAACTCAGTCGAAGGTACTGAGCCCCAGGCATCTGTCATAGTATCTCACACCAGGCTAAAGGTGCCTGAGATGGACTCCATCTCTCGCTCTGGCCAGGTCAAGGGCACCTGGGTCCAGAACTCCGGGACGCCAGCACCCAAGCTGAAGGTGCCTGGGTGCGGCCACGTCCTCCGACTCTGAACCCCCAGATCAGGGCATCCGCCCCTTTTATCTCCTCTCCTTTTACGTTCCAGCCGGTTCCCTGCCCGTACCAGTGCCAGGAAAGGACAAAAAGGCACAGTCTTGCGGTGTGAGTTCAGCTCCGGCCAGGGCGACAACGCCACCTGTAGGCCACAGGGAACCTCACACCACCAGAGTCCTCCAAGACCCACAAAATGGTCTCGGATTCCCTAGCAATCAGTGCATCTGGGTTACACTACTACCCAGATGCTTCCCCTAAATTCAAATACCCGCTACACTCTCCCCCTGGTGATTTGACACTGGTCCCCAGAGTCTGGTGCAAACCCATGTCTCCCAAAGAGTGGAAACATAAGTTCGACCCAGAGACAACATTCACATAATCCAAACACAACAATTTCAATCAGGAATTGTGCCAGGACCTAAAACAGGAAAGGGAAACAGTAATGTAAAACCATAAACTTTTGTAATAAAATACTTTAAATATCTCACATATTCACATTTATCCCTCCCCCTGGCTATCTAAGGACCACCCTATTCTCAGCAGCCTTGATAGACGAGTCTCCTGCAGAGGGAAGAAAAATAAATACACATCCTAACATAATATATGTGTTTTGCTTGAAACGAATGGGTCTATTCGAGAAGAAACCCATTCACTCCAATGAGTGTTGCATAATGTACAAAAAAAAAAAAAAACTATTGTTGCGCAACACTGCCACCTGGTGGCAATGCCACGGTAAAGACATTTATCAAATCCAGATGAACTTTTCTCTGTGGCCCTACACTGACTAAAACCCCAAAGTCACTGATTCCTTTGAAGTGTAAGGAGAAGGAGGGAGAACAAAACAGTAACAGCTCCCATTTCTCCAAAGAGTAGAACGCCCAAATACAAAAAAAACTAGGGCACAGTCATTGTGTTCCGGCAAAGGCACTCCGGTAAGTTCAGCAATGAGCAGCAAGAAAGAACACACAGGAGTCTTTTTCTCCTAAAGGTAGAACATTGGATGCGGCAGGAACACAGGCTTCAAGTGCTTGTCAAAAGCCTCCATGTTATACTCTACATTTCCTCCATCCTTGCGACAAATCACCACTCTGTCCGCATGGATATGCCTTCCCAGCATCCACTTAGCCTTACAGTCCTGAAACTTTTTAGTGACTGTTGGTGAACAAGAAAGGTATCGATGTGCTTGGGGTACTTTGAGCTTGTCCCAAACAAAATTATTGTACCACCTCTGGTGAAAAACTTCCACCTCTTATAGCAATTCTCGAGGTAGGTATGGGTACTCCCACCCAAACTCTTGGGCAACCTTCTGGCCAAAGAGACGCTGCAGCCTTGACAAAGGTGGCATCGTGACACGGTCTCCTTCTCCAGGTAACACAATCGCTTCCGGATGGCGAGGTGCGTTCACCACCTCGGCAGACTTGGGCATAGGGGCCCGCAGTGACTGGCGTTGCACTCCCGCAACAGGAGCAGGTGAAATAGAAGTTGAATCCAGAAGAGGGTTTGTAGACAGTGGACTAGAATCTTCCCTAGGCGCCGAGGCCTCCACCCGGGGTGAGCTATCCCCCATGGACATAGGTGGGTCCCTTGTGACACGGGACGAGGGTAACTTCATCTTGTCCCATCCCTTCCGGTGGAATATTTCGTCTATCTCCCCATCATCGCCATTGTCAGACAATGAATCCAGGTCGGAGGTGTCATAACACTCAGCAGGCAGATAATTCCCAGTCACGGAATCATCCCCCTTAACGGCCTCCACTGACAGTGGGCTGCCGACACCTCCAACCACACAGACAGTCCCAATCCCTGGCTCACCTGGGCCTTCAGAAGAACAGGGATGTCCAGGACTCTTCCCTCCAGATCCATCCAGGCCAGGCAAGCGGTGGGGCGAAGCTCTTCCACGACCACCAGAGGCCATCACTAGGCCGACTTTCCTCTTGGGCGGTCTGAGCAGGGAGCTGCTGGTGACCGAGGCAGCATCCTCTGATTTTTCTCTTTTAATCTCCGCTTGGGCAGTCACTTCACCCTGGTCAGTGCACGCAGGAATACCCGCCATGGCATTGATCTCTCCCTCCGGAGTGGCAGTACCTGTGAGGTAGTTGAGGTGGAAGGCGCGAGGCCTTTCTGTGGATGATTCCACCTCGAAGAGAAACTCCTTGCAGACCTCACATCGCCCGAATGGCTTCAACTGAACCACCAGTCCCGAACAGCCGGGACAAATCACACCGAGGGCCTCTATGTCTCTGCAGGTGTACAGAGCCAATCGCCCCCGGGGCCTTAGTCTGATTCCTGTGTCCATAATGGGAGCAGCAAATGAAGTCATCTCCGTGAAGGAAGAAGCTGAAATCCACTGAGTATTTGAAGTCATCTTCGCTGTTCGCTGCTCCAATGCGCACTGACCCACTCGTGCCGGAATCTCCACGTGCGTCCGTCCACATGGCCAGACTCCTCCCACACTCTGCACTTGTTCGCGGGCTTTTCCTTTTCCTCGCCCACGAACTACGCAGCTATGGTTTGCCTCATCGCGCGTTGGCCAATCTGTCACCAGCGATGCTGCGCCGGACTCTTCAGAGAAGTTCCGCTCACCAGTCCTCACAAACTCAGACACGGGCACCCAAAGAGTTAGGGCCCCCTCGGATTCCTCCACCCTCGCGGAACTCAGTCGAAGGTACTGAGCCCCAGGCATCCGCCATAGTATCTCACCCCAGGCTAAAGGTGCCTGAGATGGACTCCATCTCTTGCTCCGGCCAGGTCAAGGGCACCTGGGCCCGGTACTCCGGGACGCCAGCACCCAAGCTGAAGGTGCCTGGGTGCGGCCGCGTCCTCCGACTCTGAACCCCCAGGTCAGGGCGTCCGCCCCTTTTATCTCCTCTCCTTTTGCGTTCCAGCCGGTTCCCCGCCCCACTGTACCAGTGCCAGGAAAGGACAAAAAGGCACAGTCTTGCGGTGTGAGTTCAGCTCCGCCCAGGGCGACAACGCCACCTGTAGGCCACAGGGAACCTCACACCACCAGAGTCCTCCAAGACCCACAAAAGGGTCTCGGATTCCCTAGCAATCAGTGCATCTGGGTTACACTACCACCAAGATGCTTCCCCTAAATTCAAATACCCGCTACATAAGCATAGTTTCATAGTTGGTAAAGGTTGAATAAAGACACTAGTCTGTCCATTTTTAACCTGTGTGGGTGTGTGTGTGTGTTCATGTTGATAATCATTTCTCATACCCCGGTATATTGTGTTCGCTAAGATGTAGATCCAAGAGTCTTTTAAAACTATCAATACTTCCTGCTAACACCACCGAATGTGGAAGAGAGTTCCACATCCTTATCATCCTGACAGTGAAAAACCCTCTACGCAGCTTAAGGTTAAACCGCTTCTCTTTCAATCGAATTGTGTGACCCCGTATCCTCTTACACTCCCAGAGACTGAATAGTTTTCTACCTATGCTGGGATCACCATTGAGGTATTTGTATACCGCTATTTTATCTCCTCTCAAGCATCTCTTCTCCAGAGAGAATAAGCTTAGTGCTTGCAGTCGTTCCTCGTAACTAGGGATGGGAAAACGGTTTGGCCCGAGCATGAGTTTGGGCCGAACATTTGCCTGTTCGGCCGTTTGCCGAACACCCAAATTTGCAGGGTGTTCGCCCCGACAAACACCCTGTAATGCATTGAGCGCAACACAGTGTATTCTGTGGCCTGATTGGTAAACAAATCCCATTTAAAATGACTTGTGGTTACAATTGCTGGCAACCGGCTATTAAAAAATAAAGAACCCCCCCAGTCCATACCAGGTCCATTGGGTCTGGTATAGATTTTAAGGGGAACCCCACGCCAAAGGGCCTCCCAGATCCCGCCCCCCATGTGAATGAGTGTCGCGTCACGTGACATCAGATGGAGCTGTGCCACCAGGTAATGTACCTGCGTGGCCCCGCCCCCTGTCTATATAAGATTTGTGAAAGTGCAGGGCAAGCAGTCGGCAGGAGGCCTCCCAGAAGGCAGAAGTGTTTTTTCTATTTTTTGGATCCGCCGGGTTTTGCGATTGACGGTGGATTTACGTCGAGGGACACTTTTTTTTTTTTTTTTTAATAAAGGATTTGTCAAAAACTGTCTCCTGTTTTGCGTACTTTTTGACACTTTTTTGGTGAATGGGTACGATGTACCCGATACCCATTGACATGGGGGGGTGGGATCTGGGGGCCCCCTTGTTAAAGATTCCGATAAGCCGCCCACCCACAGACCCCGACAACCACAGGCCAGGGTTGTCGGGAAGAGGCCCTTGTCCCCATCAACAAAGCACTGACTCCCCTTGTTGAGGGCATGTGGCCTGGTATGATTCAGGAGGGGGGGTCGCTTGTTCCCCCCTTTTCCCGACCTGCCAGGCTGCATGCTCGGATAAGGGTCTGGTATGGATTTTGGGGGGGACACTACGCCGATTTTTAAAATAATTTATGGTGTTGGGTTCCCCTTAAAATCCATACCAGACCCGAAGGACACCATGCCCTTTTTTATTTCTTTTTTAAAAGCTGGGTGTCGTCAATTGTAACCACGAGTCATTTTAAATGGAATTTTTTTCCTTAGAAATTTCAGTTTTTCTGTAGCATTCTCTGTACATACTACAAATGCGCCACTTTACAGGCATATTAAGGGGGCCCCCCAGGCACGATATTTAAAGGAATTTTTCATTTTCAATGTTGCGTTTTAAGCATCATTAAAATCACTTCTCCTGAAAATAACAAAACCTTTTTTATTATTATTTATTTTTTATACATGTCCCCCAGGACATTACCCAGACCCCAATATCTCTTGTATAGCCACTTACTTGCATATAAGCCTTCAAAATGGGCACTTTTGATTTTTCCTGTTTGGCTCCCATAGACTTCAATGGAGTCCGCTGTTCAGGTTAGAACATTTCCCCTGTTCGGGAATTCTGCTGCGAACCGCACAGGGAGGTGTTCGGCCCATCCCTGCTCGTAACTGGGGTCCTCCAGTCCCCTTATCAATTTTGTTGCCCTTCTCTGGACCACAGTTCCAGTACATCCTTCCTGAGGAATGGTGACCAGAACTGGATGGAATACTCCAGAAGTAGCCGCACAAAAGTTTTATAAAGTGACAGAATTATCATTTTATCTCTGGAGTAAATTCCCTGCTAACAGTCTGCTTGCTTTGCGTGCTGCGGCTTGACATTGCATGCTATTGCTCAGTCTGCCAATTACCAGGACTCCCAGATCTTTCTCCATCCTGGACTCCCCAAGAGGTTCTCCCCCTAGTGATTAACTTGCATTTATATTTTTACCCCCAAGTGTTTTACTTTACATTGGACATTACGTTACATTGGACATTTACAACTTACTTGCCTGCTTCCAAATATCTAGCGTCTCTTAAATGGGACAATGCTGTCAAATTAAGGTGAGATTAAGTCAGTTTGGAGCTTACCAGAGCTTACTCTGGTTCTGGTGGCTGAACAGAGTGACACAGGAGTAAGGAAAGCTGGTTATATGCTGTCGGTGAGAAGGAGGGGAAGGATGGTGCTATTTTTGACTTCTTGCTTCTTAGCTGCTAACCTGTTTCAATGGCTTCATTACTTTCTGAGTCACTTATCTGAAACAATCATTCAGTATAGAGCACCGCCTGCACTCTGACTTTCTTGAATTGCATGCTTATGTTAGGTCACAGAGTCAGAGTATTGTAGTCAAAGCCAGGCATTTAGCATTTTCAGAAAGAGATCCTACAGAATTGGCATCCTCTGTGTTACTTATAGCACATACTTCCTTTATTACGCTGCTGGAATGTTTGAAAAAATATATAGCTCACTTTTTTTTTTGTTGAAAAAAATGCCATATATTTGCAAGAGATCCACCTGTATTAACTTTGTAAAACCATGAATTACCTGTAAAATATATAATTTAGTTAACAATACAACCCACCATGTTATTATTGTGACTGTTTAGGTAGATTTTTCTTGTTTCAATGATTTGCTGCTGTCATAAACCTGGGACAAATTGCATGTATGAATTTTACTATATGATAGAAAGAAACTCTAGAGGATTAAAAAAAAAAAAAAACATGTGGGTAATGCAAGAAGGCTCTGTAAATGTAATTAGAAAGCCCCTCTTTAAGCCAATGAAAAAGTAGATGACCTCCCTATAGCTAGAGTGACCCAGCATTTCTTAATTTGTCATGCTACACATCACACAGCTCCCTAGCCACTACAAGTTAAAAATCTAATAGAAGCTCAGATATATGTGTCTTATCCCTGGGGACCTTATTATCAGTGGCGATCCTTTCTCCACCTTATAAAAGCAAATGACTTCATTAACAAGTCCTGTCCAACACTTAATGGCAAGAAAGACATTAACAAGATACATTAAAGCCGATCTCATAGCTAGTCTGCTAGGCTGATATAAGGCTTTGCAAAAAATACACTAATTAGAGACCATTTCTGGCTGAAGGATGAAGGCAGATGATTATTGGAGAAATACTTTCTGGAGTTTCTAAAATTCCACACAGCAGAAAGTAAATATACTTTATTTTTACTACATTTCTAAGTAGGCTTTCAGTTAGGCCAGCCTAACAAATAAGAGCTTGTCAACCTAGAGAAAACAATTTTTTTTTAACAAGTGCTTTTCCTTTCTGGAATTTAGACTATTGAAGCTATTGAGTCCAGGATCCAGAAAAACTTTCCCTATAGACACGAGAATTTGTCTTCATTGACATTGTGTTTTGCAAGAGATGATTCCGTTGAAAACCCAACAGTGACTCTAGGAGTGTGCTTATATTTAAGACAATGGTTCTTAACCACTTCAGCCCTGGAAGAATTGGCTGCCCAATGACCGGGCTATTTTTTGCGATTCGGCACTGTGTCACTTTAACTGACAATTGCGCAGTAGTGCGACGCTGCACCCAAACAAAATTGATGTCCTTTTTTTCCCACAAATATAGCTTTCTTTTGGTGGTATTTGGTCATCTCTGTGATTTTTATTTTTTGCGCTATAAACAAAAAAAGAGCGTAAATTTTGAAAAAAAAACACAATATTTTGTACTTTTTGCTATAATAAATATCCCCATTTATTTATTTTTTTAAAGTGAATTTTTTCTCAGTTTAGGCCGATATGTATTCTTCTACATATTTTTGGTAATTAAAATCACAATAAGCGTATATTGATTGGTTTGCGCAAAATTTATAGCGTCTACAAAATAGGGGATAGATTTATGGCATTTTTATTATTATTATTTTTTTACTAGTAATGGTGGCGATCTGCGATTTTTATCGGGACTGCGACATTATGGCGGACACATCGGACACTTTTGACAAATTTTTGGGACCATTGTCATTTATAAAGCGATCAGTGCTATACAAATGCACTGATTACTGTAAAAATATCACTGGCAGGGAAGGGGTTAACACTAGGGGCGATCAAGGGGTTAATTGTGTTCCCTAATGTGTGTTCTAACTGAAGGGCGATGGGACTGCCCTAGAGGAAATTACAGATCATGGTTCCTAGCTATTAGGAACTCACAATCTGTCTTTCCTCAGCTCACAGAACAGGGAAGTGTGTGTTTACACACACACATCCCTGTTCTGCCTCTCGTGCCCGGAGATCGTTTACGGCCGGCGGTCATTGCGACCGCCGGTCACTAGCATCGGCACCCCTGCGATGCAGCGGACACACGCGTCTGCTAGCCAGCTTAAAGTGGTTGTAAACCCTCCTAAAATGTTTTTTTTTTTTTAACTAGCTGTAAGAGAAAGCCATAATGAGCTAATATGACTAGCATAATAGCTCATTATGCATCACTTACCTTAGATCGGGGCCCCCAAAGCCGTCCTCGTCTCCCTCTTCAGCCGCATCCATCGCTGCGGCGATAGCTGGAAGGTTACTTTGGGGTATCGCCGCTCCAGCCAATCACAGCGCCGCTCCGGCGCTGTGATTGGCTGGAGCGGCGAACACGTGACTCCACACATGCACGCGTGAGGCGGCGAATTCGTCTACGTCGTCGAATGTTGCGACCTAGCCGAATTTGTGAATAGGGTTAACCCCATGCGCATGCGCGTGACGTCAGCGTCGATACATTTAAATGCAAATATCTCCTTAACCGTGTAGGTTAAGGAGATATTTCATGCACCTACAGGTAAGCCTTAATCTAGGCTTACCTGTAGGTCTTTGTTTATAAAGTGGGTTTACAACCACTTTAAAGCGACCGATGTACAGCTACGACGGTTCGCCCAGCGGAGCCAACCTGCCGCAGTATAACTGCGGCGGCTGGTCCGCAAACTGTTACATTCGTTTTCCTGCTTGCGTCCCTATAATCGGGTCAGCCTGTTTTCTTATCCCTCCACCAATTTTACAAAAGACCAATACTATTTACACAGGTATCTCTGAGGGCAGGATGTGATGGAGCGACAAACATATCATTGAGAGTGCTTACAAATACTGAGACGAGTAACACAATCTAACCAATTTTTTGTAAGAAAAAGCACACATGGAAAATCACACATCTAGCTACAGGCCTACCTAACACTGGAAGAATGGAGATACTTGTGAGAGGCCCCTTGTAACAACCCCCCTCCCCATGGTAGCTCTACTCTGAGCACCCATTAAGCACATACAGTACTTGTACTCTTCTATTGGCATCTGGTCTCCCTCAGTTCGTCACCTCTTAAAGATGAACCTTGTTCGAGGACACCATATTGCCACCCATAAATATCTCACACCCCATTTAAGGATCCCTATCTGTCTGCCATTATCTGTTTCTATTGACTCCCTTTCCTATAGACACAACAGGAAGAGAGAGGAAATCTCTCAAAAATAAGGTAAAATCCTCCCTAAGTAGTTGGCACTGGAATAGGTGTCCCTATTGAATGACTCCTAGTAAAGGTGATAAATATAATATATAGGATTTCCGCTCGCTTCTCCACTGCCTCAGGGACAATGGTCACCAGGACAAATTAAAAAGATGAATCTAACCAAGAAAAGCACAGACAGCAATCAAAACATGGCAGGGGTTCTCTACCTTTCTCACTCTATCCAAAATTAAAGTAAAACGTTTTGAGCACAGATGAGCTTTAACAGTGAAATCATGGCTCTGAAAGTAGTAGACAGTGGAAAGTCAGAGAATAACAGTTTATAACAGAATAACAGAGAATACAGAGAATAGTCAATCAATAAAAGTTTTTTTTACTAACATCTACCTTTATACTGTAGGATATTCAATTGCCTACTGAACAGGTGTGTGCTATGAAAAACTACAAAAAACTTTTGTTCCTGATATTAATTAACAATGACATCACAGTTATCATAAAAACTGTTTCATTTAATCAAATGTAGATTTACAATGCTTGTAACCAGCCTCTTAGTGTCAGCTATACCACTTATTAAACAGACAGGCTGGGATGCATTTTAATATAAACCTGTGTTCAAACTATAGACATTAAACTATTTATATATTGTTAACAAGCAGTAAAAAGAGCTTTTAAACCAGCATTCTCTTACCTCTCTGGCTACTTGTATTGTGAAGTAATTTATTCTCAACTGGACTCTAGACACAAATTTTAAAGTGTTACCAAATCCAAGACCCTGCATTCATTATATCTGGTCTCCCACAGTACACAGAACATGGAAATGTAAATATAAACTGCTAAATACCTTTTCTCATCAGCAGTATATAACTATCTTGTGACTTCCATTATTGTCCAGCCGAGCACTGGTTAAAGCTTTGAGGATGTGTTTTCATCCCCCCCCTGATTTCACTATGAGGCTGCAGGACCCCTGACCCTCTGTCTGGACAGTGCTGATTGGCCCTGTGCTGATCACATCAAAAAAACTCTCTAGCAATACACACCAAACTGAGCATGTGCAGAGTGTCCCCAAGGCTCTGTTCTATCAGGAGATAGATTGGGGACAGTGAAAGCATGGGAGGACGGGATCAAACAGCATTTTTACACAATGCAGAGGATAAACCCCTTAGGTTCCACAGTGAGTATAACAGGCATGCTTTACTGCATATACAGACTGATTTTACTGTTGTGGGTTTAGTAACACTTTAATTGTTATATATTCCTGAATTGCTGCATGAGATATAAATCCCTTTTGTGTGCATCAAACACCTTTGCACACCCTTATTACCTACATAATCACTGTGCTACATATAGCCTATGCAAAGAGCAGAACTGTGGGTGGGACCCAGCAGGTACTTTCATTACAAGCTGCCTGCCTAAAGGAGGGGGTGGAGACAAAACAAGTCTTCCTGCACAATCACAAAGAGCTGTAGTGGCCAATCTTTATTAAATGAAACTCCCACATAGAGGCAAAATGCAGAAATTGTCTAATGTTGGATTACTGCAGAGATCTGTAGATGTATACAGAAGACACTAATAAGAAGCCACATACAGGTAGCTCTTGTATTTAAACATTGTTAGCCTAGCTTTAAAAATTACAACAAAGACACTGAAACCAGGTTTAAGTCAATTATATCAGCTTAGAAACAACCACTAGTTGTTTACATTAGAAGGCTGTGCAAATTCTGCATTGCGCAGAAAAAAGCTAAGGTTTCTGATAACATTGTAATCTTTGAAAATTAATTACTCCACAATTCCTATAGCTACATATGTAAATGGGAGCATGTTTCAAAGTTCTTGTACTGTTTTTAGAATATATAAATACTTAAAGGAGAAGTAGCTCCTTTGGCCCTACTTCTGCTTTAGGTCACAGGAGTGCACTATTCAGGTGATTCAGACTCTGGCAAAATCCTGACTTAACTGTTGGGATCCACCGAGATACCTGGACCAACAGCTGGCTCAGCCTTCCAGTAAACCATAGTAAACCATTGAAAGCCTGAGACAGCCGCTTCTGCCCGTTGCAAAGCCCAGCACTCTAGTGAGTGCTGGAGGGGAGGAGCAGAGAGCTGGTGACAGTCACTGGCTCTCTATTCACTGAAAACCAAGAACAGTGCAATGAGCGGTCTTTGAACGCTTGGTTCTCAGTTTTAGAGGAGGCAGGGGACAGATGAAGCATTGCATGAAAGCTGCATCCACCTAGGTGAGTATGTAGTATACAGGGCCCCAAGGGTGGGTCCTGGATGGGTGCTATGTGGCACTGATATTGAGGCTGTGGTCCCTTTAAAGGGTATAGGTTGGTGTGCTCAGGGGTCTCACCCGTACACGGTGAGGGATTCCAGGATATTTGTACAGAAGAGAGGACTGACTCACAGTCCTCTCTGCACTTGTAGTGGTTTAGAGGCCCTGAGTGACATTCGGGTGGGAAAAGGGCCTTCACTCCTGATTACAGGGACTCTGGTCCCTACAAGGTTAAGCAGCCTCCAGAAAGCAGCACATAAAGTAGGAAACTCCCAGTGTTGGTTGGTGGAGTAGTTGTTGAGAGGCGACCTGGCTCTCTGTTGCATGTGTGCTACAAACCATCTGAAGCTGGATACTGCTAACCCTGTAATAAAAGCCCTTATTTGACTTGTGCATGTTTAACAGTTTGAGTTGTGCTAAAGATAAGTGGACTTTTTTGTTGCATTTCTTGAAGTTTTATTTTGCTGCTGAAAGCTCCTTTGTGTTTGCTTAAGAAAAATAAAGACTTTTTATGTTTAAGATAACCGGCTGCTGCATGTGGTCCCAAGGTGCTAGATCCCCTGACTTCTCTTTTAAGTGTACATAGTTTGGGCAAAGGTTCATTTTAAATACATTTTTTAACTTCCGTCCATAAAAGATCAAAGTGCAAAAACTCATGAGGTATTAATTTGTAGTTTAGCCAAAACACATAAGCTCATCACCCACGCCATGGTTCATAAAACTAAGACATTTTATGGATTACCTAAGCACCATCTCAGACCTTGCACAGCTAATGCTAAACATACTAAAGTCCAAAAAAACAGGGTTTTAAGTGTGGATTCACAATTCAAGTTATAATATACTGTAATGTCTGCCTTTATTTTGTTAAGCGCTGCGCAAACTGTTGGCGCTATATAAATCCTGTATAATAATAACAATAATACCTTAATTTGTTAAGAATATGTGAGTATTTTAATGTTCATAGTCTATGTACAGGTGCAATTCAAAGTAAACCTGTACTGAAAGAAACATAAAGGCTGCCATAGCTAACTTCTCTTTTTGAAAATGACAGCTGTGTAACTGTCACAGAAGTCTACTAGCATTAGTACTTTCTGACTTTCCAAGCCAGCACAAGTGTGCAGGTCAGGAATTCTAACTACATTCAAGCTTCACTTGCTTTGCATTTGTTTTGGCCCAGTTTTTTCAGAAGGAGGCAGCAAGGTTCTGTCAATAGAAACTTTTCTTCTATTTGCCTAAGAAACTGCAAACCATTGCAGACAAAAGGGATAAGCAGGAAATGTCTCCACCAGCAGTCAATACCCAAGAGGAGATAAATATACCCAATCACACCTAAAGGCTGGGCTTATAGCATATGAATTTCCATCATACATGTACAAGAATGTAATATACAGTATATATATATATATATATATATATATATATATATATATATATTTATATATATATGTATCAAGTAAATTAAATGAGCAGATCATTTGAGCGACGCATCAATATACACTCTATTTAACATTTCTGTAATACTAGCCATAGTAAAATGGATTGAATCGTTTTTCATACTCTCAAGGCAAAATACTGTATACATGTATACTTTCAATTGTAGTCAGAGAGCATAATTGCACCACAATACATATGTTAGCATGATAGGTGTACATACGTGTTAAAGGAAAGTGCAATCACATAGTCGGGAGAGACAGTCAGTTTCCAGTCACACTCTTTTTGTGGAGGATATGGTTCTGGGTATTGAGGAGAAAGGATAACTCCTGTTGGTCCGGTTAAGTTCCCACCACATGGAGCTGTAAAATACAAGGCAACTTTCTTGAATTGTTTTATCTATTTTTACATTAAGAATTCTTTAAACAATTCAACTATAAGAAAGTTTTAAACAGTGCATCAGAAAATATTGCCATATCAATTTAAAGGACAATTGTGTGGGAACAAGAAACACTGGTACCTAGAGGTCCATGCATAAACCCCTTATCTATTGCAATGACAAGTTTGAGAAAGACACATGTCCATCATGTTCCGCCAAACAAACAAAAAGAAAAAAGGCTAAAATTAAATCAAGTTGACACATCACTCTTATGCCCCATACACACGAGCGGAATTTCCACCAGCAAAAGTCTGATGTGAGCTTTTCATGGGAAATTCCAACCGTGTGTATGCTCCATCAGACTTTTGCTGTTGGAATTTCCGCCAGCAAAATTTTGAGAACAGGTTCTCAATTTTTCCGATGAAACAAATTCCTATCGGAAAATCCATTTGTCTCTTTGCATTTCCGACGGGAAAAAAAACATGCATGCTCGGAAACAATTTGACGCATGCTCCGAAGCATTGAAATTATTTTTCTCGCCTCATCGTAGTGTTGTACGTCACCGCGTTCTTAACGCTCGAAAGTTCAGAGAACTTTTGTGTGACCGTGAGAATGCAAGCCAAGCTTGAGCGGAATTCCGTCGGAAAAACTATCCAACTTTTTTCCGACGGAAATTCCGCTCGTGTGTACAGGGCATTACTCTTCATATCTTCCTACTGGTCAGTAAGGGTTGTCTATCATAGTGATATGTACTAAGGTAAGAGACAGGGACTCTTGATCTCAGTAGATACCATGGTCATTCAAAATCCTTTAATATTAGGATGGTGTTTCAAAGATAATTTGCCAAGAATAAAAAAAGCAAAGAGGTAAATGTGCACCAAGGAAGTTAGGGAAATAAATGTGCGCCAATCTACCGTAAATCTCCAATTGCTTTCCTGGCTAATTTTCTTTAAAAGTAAACCTAAAAGGACTGTCTGTTTAACTAACAAAAATATGCTATTTACTGAACAGTAGTTGATTAAAGGATCATTAAAGGACATTCAATCCCTTGTTTCAAGCGGCCTTTATGTAAAAACATAATATCACCATATGTTGGGCCTCTGTTTTCCATTCTCCTAACACATTGCACCAATTTTTCTTGCTTGGTTTGGGAACATTAACTTGTATGGTCTCCTTTGAACTAAAATATTGGAGTTGCAAAGATAGCTAGAATGGCTTTATGCCTGTCAAGTTGGCATGGAGGAAAAGTTTACACCCCTGAGGCCTAACCTGTGGCCCTTTCTTACATTCTGTGCAGCCCTCGGGCCCAATTAGTCTGTGTTTTCCTTGCCTAGGTGCTTACTCAGGGACTGTGAAGGAAAATATTCATTAAACCAGTTTCTACTACCAACAATCTGGTTTATTTTGTTTACACTTCTCTGAGCTTTTATAATGGATCTTGCGGAGAGGAACAACAAATGTGGTACCAGTAACTTTTAAGGGATCTGTAGGGAACTCTGAATTTTAAAGGGACTATAAAAGCAGTGAGCTGTAGCAGTCAAGAGTAGAATGCCCCTAGTCAATAACAGTCTCCTGAGTCAGGTCCCTAGTGTTCACCTACACCTGTAATATTGTATTATTACTGGACATTATGTGTGGCTATTTTGGTGATGACAGGGGCTGCACTTAAGACCCCCACTATTAAGTACATTGGTGGTGACTAATTGACACCATTAATTTCATAGTTTGTATTGTGCTTAGAGTACCAAGTATTATTATTACTAAAGTATATTATATTATCAGTTTTTCGGAGGCGTGTCCGGATGTGAGCGGCGGCGGACGTGTTTGTGAGGAGCTCCGGAATTCCTAAACTCCATCCTTTGCCATCCGTGCCTCTAAACCCCTTAAAAAGACCAGCTAGCCTGCCTGACTGTTCCTCTCTGTCCCCTGCTGCATTTGGAGCCACTATTGTGCGGAGGATCGGCCAGTGGAGCCTCGGCCATTGCACACATGCGGCCGCCGCCATCTTCCCAGCCTGTGCCCTGCTGAGTGAGCTGATTCCGGCCTGGTCGAGAGGTAGGGGACTCCCAATCCTCATCCTGCCTGCCCTTCCACCTGCCTGGAGTGTTCCGGTTGTCCACAGGGCCGTGGATAGGGCTCCTGGCGGCCGTGGCCCGGTGCGGCCTAGTGAGGCCTGCCGATCCCCACAGTTTCCTGAGCCGCCGCCCCACGGGAGTGCGCTACACCTGGCCTGTCCTGGAAATCGGAAGCACGGCCTTGTTGTTCCACCTGCCACAGCATCCATCCACCTCCCGGTCATATCCTGCTGTGCGGGGAACCGGCGCCATATTGCGGCCTGCGGACCCGGCTGAAGCCGCCCCCCTCAGGTACTGTGACTCCTTGGCTGCCTCACCGCCCCTCGCCCTCACCCCCGAGCTAATCCCGGTGCTGCCATCCCTACCCTGCCTGCTGGGATCTGTCCCCTATCTTTTGCAGTGAAACTGCGGCCCGAGCGGATCGGAGCGTCCACACCGCTCTCAGGAAAGTCCGCGGCTTCGGCCTACTCCCGGAGCACGGTGGCCATCTTGGTACACCCAGGAGCTTAAACTCCCCACAACTCCAGCTTTCCTGCATCCCAGCTCCATTCTTTCACATCACAGTGGCCTGCTCTTTTATCTCCTCCCCACGGACATTGTAGAAGTGCCCTTCTCAATAGGCAAGAGAGCATAGCAAGTGATCAGCGGACATTTTGCTACACCCTGAAATTTATTCACAGCACCTATACCTCTCCACTGTTTAACCTCCACATCTTCCTTGGTGCCGGGGTGCCTGGGCTCAAAGGGCCATTCCCCCCACTACATTTACGCCATCTACACGTCCCCCCCAGGGCAGCTAGCCTACACATGGCGCTAAAAAGCAGCACTTGAAATGCTCTCCGTCTAGCTGTCGGCCTTACAGTAACAAGCAATGCCATCCAAAGGTTCTTCCTCCCGTTCAACACTAAGAAAGCGTTCTGCAAAAACCTCAAAACTGCATCAAACCAGTGCGGGGACCATTAAAAGATTCCTAGCCGCGGAAGGAGAAAGCCCCAGTACTAGAATCAACAAAACCAGAGCCTCGAGATCACTTATCTCCCCAGCTTCACACGCCGCTTCTGCCCGTGAGAGCTCTCCGGCCTCTTCCTGCGGCTCGGAGTTAATGGAGGAGCCCGGGTCCCCCACGGGTTCCGACATGTCTTCCTTGATGAATGAACTTAAAAAGGAGATGGCGAGTATGTTTCACAGTATGGAAAAATCCATCAAAAAGGAGATTTCCGCGGTTAGAGCGGATGTAGCGCACTTACTCGTCAGAATAGAGGAAACAGAACAGCGTCAAGACTCACATGAGGTTGCCATTAAAGAATTGCAGGATACCGTCACTCAATTAGCGTATGCAAATAGGGCCTCGCTATACAAACTCGAAGATCTCGAGAATCGCAACCGCAGAAACAATTTGCGTATACGCGGACTGCCAGAAGCAACCAGAGATAATGATCTAGAACCCTCGGTTCGAGGTATCTTTAATACTATCCTGGGCAATCCTGCTACGGATCCTTTGCGATTCGACAGAGTGCACCGCGCTCTGAGACCTCGCAACTTCTCGTCTGATCAACCTAGAGATGTGATTTGCCGTCTCCATTATTTCGAAGACAAAAACGCCATCATGACCAAGATGCGGAACACCCCCAACATTGACTTTGATGGTGCTACTCTTAACATCTTTCCAGATCTATCTAAGGAGACTCTTGACCGCCGCAGGGCTTTAAAGCCCCTCTTGGAGCAACTAAGAGGTGATGGAACTAACTACCGTTGGGGTTTTCCCGCATGCTTAATTGCTACTAAGAATGGCCGCTCCTCCACTTTGCGGTTCCCTGAGGATCTCCCCACCTTCCTCCGAGACCTGAACCTGCCGCACGTGGAGCTGCCAGGCTGGCAGAACCCCTTGCCCACTTTCTCTGCTCTCCAATCCTCCCAGTGGCGGAAAACCCCAGCCAAGCAAAGGCGTGTTTCAACTCCATGTTCATCTCAGAAGAATGGTTGAGGTACTCTGCTGAACACAATCATCCCTCTTGATAGTTTTCCTCCTTATCTGGATGACAACCTACACTTCGATTTCAATTATTTCTCTCCCATACGAAAAGTTTGACTTGCCTTACTAAACTCTCTTAGTTATACTCCTACAGTACTGTTATTATGCTCACATTGGGTCTGTTAGTTGACCTGATGATTGGAGAGCGTTGCATTCATGCTTTGACCATTGCTTGTCTTTATAAATGTTAATTTCCTTTTTTTTTCCAGGCCGATAGCTGACGGAGCTTAATGCTCCACATTGATGCCCCCACAAAGGCGTTTGCTCCCTGCCCCTATTCTCTTGGGGTTGATGGGAGTTGGCAGTCTTTATTTTCTCCTTGTTACTTCCCTCTGGGAAACCTTTTTGGCTGCCTGCTCCCCTCATCCCCACTGGGAACACCGCAGACTTCTGCGTGACTCTTTTTTCAATCCCATTCGTTCTATAGATTGTTCTAATGTTTTTCATATATCTCTCTCTTTTTTCTTTTCCCTTTCTTCTTCCTTCCTGGATTCTCCTCTCCCCCCTCTTCTGGTCCCTCTCTCCCCTCCCCCTTTGTATTACTGGCATACAAGGTTAAATGAAGTAGTGGTCTACCTCTTGCTGATGACATGGCTAACCTAAAGCTCCTTTCTTATAATGTAAGAGGCCTCAGTGTATCCGCAAAGAGACATCAAGTGTTAAGAGAATTAAGGGACTCCGCATGTTCTATTGCTTTCCTTCAGGAAACCTATTTGACTCATACTACTTCAGTGAAATTATACTCGCAACACTTCCCTCAATGGTACTATAGTCTATCGGACACTAACAAGGCCAAGGGAGTGGCCATTGGACTCAGCAGAGGTACGTCATTCCGTTTTACTGACATGTTAGCGGATGATCATGGTCGCTTTCTTTTTGTCAAAGGATATATTGGCAATACTTGTTGCACCCTAGCTAATGTTTACTGTCCCAATCGTAATCAACCTACTTTTTTTACCCAAACCCTCACAAAACTTTCACAATTCGCTGAGGGAATGTTAGTCCTGGCGGGGGACATAAATATGCCTCTAGATCCCACTATAGATACATCCCACAGCCGCTCCAGTATCCCATTTAAAAGATTAGCACAAGTGAAAAAAAAACTACTAGATCTACAACTTATGGACGCTTGGCGTCTCCTACACCCTAAAGGAAGAGACTACTCCCACTTTTCAAAAACGCACAACTCATACTCCAGAATAGACAATATTTTCCTAGATCACTTCCACCTTCCTCTCCTGAGCTCAGCCAACATAGGGAAGGCTACTCTCTCTGACCCTGCACCTGTTTCTGTCAGCTTGACCGTACCCGATTTATCTCCCTGCCCCAACAGCTGGAAGCTTAATGACTCTCTCATCACTAACCCAACAGAGGTTTCCATCCTCTCTACTACCTTATCCCAATACTTTAAAGAAAACTCTGCCTCGGACACCTCCCCCTCTGTTCTATGGGAGGCACATAAAGCCTTAATGAGAGGTAGCCTTATCGAACTTGGTGCAAGGAGAAAGAGAGAACATGGCCAGCAGCTTAAACAGGTCCTACAACAAATTGCTGAATTAGATAAAAAGCATAAGCTCTCGTTGCACGTCTCTCACCTCGAAGCGCTCACTCTTAAAAGAGAAGAACTTAAAACTCTCCTCGCCCTAGAAACTAAGCGGAAATTTCACTACGTATCTCAGAAAGTGTATGAATGGGGTAACAAACCAGGTAAACAATTGGCTAGATCCCTTACTGCTAAGAAAACTTTATCCTTTATACCCAAAATCAAATTGCCATCAGGGGACCTAGTGCACACTACCCCGCAAATCTCAAAGGCCTTCAGGGAATTTTATGCTGATTTATATAATGTGGAGGGAGGTTTGGCTTCTCTATCAATACCAGAAAAACGTAAGCGTATCCTCAAATACCTTAGAGACGCTGGCCTCCCAAAACTGTCAAAATCGGCCCTTAATGACCTAGAAGCGGATTTCTCCGTAGAAGAATTCCAATGTGCGCTAAAATCCTCTCCTTCCGGTAAGGCTCCTGGCCCGGACGGTTTCACCCTTTTATATTATAAAACCTTCAGAGACACTTTACTCCCCCATCTCACAACTTATGCTAATTCAATCTCCCACAAATCTGGCCTCCGTCCGGAATCCTTATCTGCCCACATTACCGTTATTCCCAAACCCGACAAGGACCCCACACTTTGTGGTAGCTATAGACCCATATCTCTCCTAAACGTCGACACCAAATTATATGCCAAGGTAATGGCAAATAGAATGCTCCCCCTTTTACCTAAATGGGTCTCGGCTGACCAAACTGGGTTCATTCCTAATAGAGAGGCCAGAGATAATTCTCTCCGCACTCTGTCCTTGATCCACTATGTTCGCAGGTGCTCCCAGTCCACCCTCCTTCTCTCTACTGATGCAGAGAAGGCGTTTGATAGGGTGGATTGGGACTACCTTAAAACTACCCTTAGGTATTTTGGCCTTGGTCCTAAAATGTTCCACCGTATTTCCTCTCTCTACTATAACCCCACCGCGCAAATACGCATAAACGGCTTCTTGAGCGACCCCTTCACATTACATAACGGAACCAGACAGGGCTGCCCTTTATCTCCTCTCTTATTTGCCATTTCCCTTGAACCCTTTCTAGCTACTATTAGGCACAATAGGAATATTAATGGCATCCAGGTCGGTAATAGACTTCATAAATATGCAGCATACGCTGACGATATTTTGTTTTACATTCAACAACCACGCATTTCACTGCCGAATCTAATGTCTGAATTCTCCACCTTCCAAACCTTATCTAACTTTAAAATCAATCTAGCTAAGTCTGAAATTTTAAACATCACAATACCCCAATCAATAGCTGATCAATTGAAACCCTTATTCCCCTTCCGTTGGGTATCCTCACGAATGAAATATCTGGGCATGTACCTTACCCCCCGCCTGCATTCCCTTTTTAGGCATAATTACATACCTCTCCTCAATAATATCAGAGCTGATCTCAGGAAGTGGTCTTCCCTCTCACATTCATGGCTAGGCAAGGTTAATATAATCAAAATGAACATACTCCCCCGTATCCTCTTTATTCTTCAAATGATCCCCTTGAAGGTCCCCATAGGCTTCTTTACTCTACTGCAGACCATGATCGCCCGCTTTGTTTGGAGAGACGGCCATCCCAGGATCTCTCGGGAAGTCCTCTATCGAGCCAAGCGTTCTGGGGGACTGTCTCTTCCTAACTTTAAAGCCTACTATAACGCTGTTATTTT
Organism: Rana muscosa; assembly: GCA_029206835.1. Classification (NCBI taxonomy): domain Eukaryota; kingdom Metazoa; phylum Chordata; class Amphibia; order Anura; family Ranidae; genus Rana; species Rana muscosa. Next base: position 543,915,414 of record CM055117.1, on the reverse strand, counting down.
ATCACGTATAGCAGACTGGAAGTATGCCGTTGCTACTAAACTCTGGGTACAATTAGAATACTCCTTAAGCGGCTCAGATCTCTCCATGGCCCAGTGGATTCCACATTCTTCTAGAAAACTCTCCCACAACACCTCGCCTCTCACCACATCCTCATTGAGCGTATGGGATGGTCTCCATAGAAAATTTGCATGGTCTTATGACTCTCCACTGACCCCCTTGCTGCAGCATAAATACTTCATGCCTGGCTCCATTGACCCAGGATTTCAATCCTGGTCACCCGGCGGCCCTCTCCTGCTACACCATGTCCTATCCCCCAATGCCCTTAAACCTTTACCAGAAATTTTGGGCCATAAACCAATTACATTTATGGACACATGGAGATATAACCAATTGAAACGCTTCCTTCAGACTCTTCCCCAGCCATTGCGGGGACTCCAAGATCTAAATGGTATTGAACAGCTCTTTCTCCATAAAGACCCCCCTCTACACAGTATCTCCCAGTTCTACAAAGCGATCACAAATTTGCAGAGTCCTGCGTACCCAAACTACCTGCCCAGATGGGAGACTGATCTGGATGTTATTATCACGGACAAGACAAAAGACAAAATTCTCCAACTTACGCATGTCTCCTCCTTGGCATCTTCCATGGCTGAGTCTAACTTTAAACTTCTTACTAGATGGCACCACACGCCTGTCAAACTCCACCGCATGTTCCCTGTTAACTCCCCGCTATGTTGGAGGAATTGTGGTCAGAATGCCACTCATGCCCACATATGGTGGTCTTGCCCCCTTATTCGACCTTACTGGTCTAAAGTGCTAGACCTGATTCATCAAGTCACCAATGTAAGATTGCCTATGGATCCGTGGATAGTCCTCTTTCACGCTACCTTGATGTCCATAGGTAGATATAAACGTTCACTCACGCCACATCTCCTTAATACTGCTAAAGCCCTCATACCTACCCTCTGGGGCCAACCCACAACTCCATCCATAAAGTCCTGGATACAAAAGGTTTCGGAAGTATGTCTCATGGAGGAACTCACCCACATTGCGAGAGACACTACTACACAACATACCCTAACCTGGGCACCTTGGTCCTCCTTCCTCTCCACCCAATGCTACAAAGACATTATCTCCTCGTCCACTTAAGCTACCCAAGCTTCTTGCATAACTTGACCGCTATTCCTGGTACCATTTTTGATACATCTATATTGACTGTAGAGGCACTATCCTCCCGTTAAGACCTCCCTACTCTAAACGCATTTGATATCTGCTCATTGTGACTGCCAGGTATGCCAGTTTCCCCTCTCCCCTTCCTGCCCCCTCCTCCCTTACCCCCCCTCTCTTCTAGCCCCCTCCTACCTTCCTTTTTCTTCTTCCTCTTCCCCCTCTTTTCCCTATCTGTTAATCAAGCTATTGTTCATTTCATTGTACTCGGGTTGCTCAAGATGTTTTTCATTTTAAAACGGGCCGACTCTTCTTTGTTTGCTAACCCGACGTACCATTTACTTTGTATCTGTTTCTATTGTTGTATCTACATAGCTTCTCAATAAAAATATATTAAACAAAAAAAATATTATCAGTTTTTCTGGCTGCCATATTCTAATTCTTGTCTGACAAAAGCAAACATTGCAGTAAAACCAATTTAAAAAAGGAAAATGTATATATAGCAGCATGTCCAGGCTGAAAAATAACCTTTGTTACAATTAGTTTATCAGCTTAAGTAGCAAGTGAACTTGCCTGTGTTTATTGCAGCAAGAGAATCTTTTCATGTCAAGCAGACAGGAAAATCAATGTGGTGGGCCTGATCTACCAGAGTCAATCAGCGTGTTGAACATTCGTGCTATTGATTTCAGAATATTTGCTTACAATCTTATAACAGAAGCAACATTGAGCCAATAATGGACAAGATTCACTGCTCCAATCTTGGACCTCTTTAGCTTTAAGAAGACATAAGGTTATACATTTTCCCTCACATCACATCTACTTATTGAAACATTTTAATGGCTTGGATACACAAAGTCACTTATGCCAGTTCCCAGAAAATCACACATTATCAGCGGCTGCTAAAGACAATCACTGAGCGTCTCTGTCACTCTGATCTACGACATGCATTCAGGCTGGTCACAGAAAATAAACACGTCAAGTCGTATAACAGTCATGCTAAAACAACATATGTGTTACTCTAGGGACTTGACAATGGATTTTAATAATCACGGAGAACATAACACTAAATTGGCATGGATATTCACTTCAAATATATACCACTCTGTGCTTAACATAATTGTAATTGAAGAGGCACTTCTTCAGAAATAAAGATGTACACAGCACATATGTCTATTTTCATCATCCCTTAATGCACCATACATGTTAGAAACCAACAGTTTAATTAACCATTGACTGGTTTGTAGGCTTTATAAATGATAACAGAAAGAGACAGCAGACAAGCCATATGTGCAGACACAAGAGCCTTCTGGAGCTTAGAGGCTTATTTATAGATGTGGGTTGCGCAGAGTTGGGTCTCCTACTGTCACATTGTCTGGACACTGCTCAGTTCTAGGTCAGGGGCAGAGCCCTTTCTGTTCTCCAATACAATAAAGTGAGCATTTCCTTCACTTTCTGTCTGCTTCCTGGGACTGAGGCAAGCATTATGTTTCCCCACTGTCCTCTAAATACCATTTTGACTGGAAGTGAGTGGAAGGGAATGTTCACTGTCTGACCTCAGATTCACATTAAGGGTATTGCATTAGCTACTCTTCAAATGCTTCTATCTATCTACCTGTATCTATCTATCTATCTATCTATCTATCTATCTATCTATCTATCTATCTGTAGTGGGGTCCCCAAATTTAACCCCGCTATACCTAAATTTAGGGGTGACCAGAGCAATAGTTTGGCTCGGGTCTCTTGATTATTTGGACTCTGCCTTACTGCTGTGTCACCTGGCGTGGGCGTATAGGTGGTGCTGTTACCTATACCCGGGTTGAACCACAGGTGATGGAGTAGGTATTGGATGTCCTTTCTCGGCTGACATTGGTGGGCGGTTCTGGCCTGCTGTGCATGCCGGGAGAGGATATATAAGGGGCAGACGCCATTACACAGGGAGCGATTCCCGGGGCCCATGCCCGAGAGGGATTTTCCCGGGCCCATGCCCGGAGGGAGCTACCCCTCAGAGGGGGGTGCGCCCCATCTTGATCGAGGAGTCTCGGACACCTGCAGCCCGAGGCTACGGAGTTCCAGGTAGGCCCAGTACCTTTGACTGGGTCTACAACCGAAGAGGAGTCCCAGGGAACCCGCGTGAGGGTAACCGCTCTGACAAAGAGGAAACCAGGGTAGGATCGATCCCATAACAAGAGGGCGAGTAATAGAATATTGCTGACTCGGGAAAGGCCTGGTGACCTGTCAGAGGGAAGGATTCCTCACTTTGCAGACTGCCTCTGTGGAGTGTTGAAAGTTCAGGAGGGATCTCCTTGATTTGGTCCTTGGAGGGGACTGGGTCTTTGTTCCAGCATCATGCCGGCTGCTAGTGCTACTGATTGACTATCCGGGTGAGCTGTACCCACTCCGGACCGAGTGGCGACGAAGCCAAGAGTGTGCCTGAATCCACTTCTATCTGCTAACCTTTTTCTCACTTCAACTCTCTGGTTCCTGAAAGCAAGATAAAATAAACTCATGTTGGAGTTGATATGTTGTGTGGACATTGACCTCATTTGGGAAAGATAAAGACTTGCCTCTATAAACATAGAGGGGAGAACCAGAAGAAGGAAGCTACTAACTGCAGGACCCAAGTGTGTAACACCGCCTGACCTTTATAATCTAGAGGACACGGGCATGTGGCATGGTTTGTCTTATCCCCCTGCTTGAGAAGGTACAGTAAGAGAGGGAAAAAGATCTGTGTGCTACATGTCTATCTATCTATCTATCTATCTATCTATCTATCTATCTATCTGTATCTATCTATCTACCTGTATCTATCTATCTATCTACCTGTATCTATCTATCTATCTATCTATCTATCTATCTATCTATTATCTATCTATTATCTATCTATTATACTAAATATCTCATCTGGATTGATATATTATACTATCTAATTATATCTTATATATTTATATCTGTGCAGTGATGGGCTGAAGGGCCAAAATTGTACACACACTAGAGCCCTTTGGTGACTTTTTGTTCAAAACTACTAATAGGTTCTTAAAATATTTTTTTTCTTGCATTAGATATTTGTCAACTCTTTTAGACAAAGTCTACTGCGTGCAAAAAGCAATTATTTGTTTTTGACTTACGGTACTTGTTTTTAAATGGGCCAATCATTTACTATATGCATAATTTTTTTTTACTATGATTACAACTGAAATGCACCAGCTTTAAATTATGTCACAATCATACTTACTCTAACATTCTTACATGGTTAAAGCATCACAAAACACCATAATAATGAAATAGATGACATGACAATTTAGTGTTGGTCAAATGGTTCAGCTCGAGCATGAGCTAGGGCCATACATTTGCCTGTTCGACCGTTTCCTGCCCCCTTTTTAACGTCACAGACATTGCATGCTGGGCTGGCGACGTCATAAGGGAATGGTGGCAACCAGGTGTCAAATGGCAGAGCCTGCCGTTGGCAGCCAGCCTTCATAGTGGACGGGAGCGTTTTTATTTTTTGGTGCGGCGGGCAGTGTGATTGATGATAAATTTACATTGGGAGACACTATTCTTTTTATAAAAAAAAATAAGGAATTGTCAAAAAATGTGTGTGTGTTTTTTTTACTTTTTTTCACTTTTTTGGTGAATGGGTAAGGGTACTATGTACCTGATACTCAATCACATGGAGGGGGCCTGGATCTGGGAGTCCCCTCATTAAAGGGGGCTTGCAAATTCCGATAAGCCCCCCCCCCACAGACCCCCACAACCAGGTGCTTTGGGGCGGGGTGCTTGCTTGTCCCCATTCTTTACTGACCTGCCAGGCTGCATGACTGGATAAGGGTCTGGTATGGATTTTAGGGGGGGGCCCACATTTTTTTTTCAATAGCCGGGTGCTGGCAATTGCAACTGTGAGTCATTTTAAATGGGTTTTTACTTTTTTTTTTCTCTTTAGAAATTCAATTTTTGCTGCAGCATGTTCTATATATGGTACAGATGCGCCACTTTACAGACTAAAGGGTCAACCCAGGCACTATATTTAAAGCAATTTTCATTTTATTGTTGTACTTTTAGCATAAAAAACTATAGTTTAAAAAAAATTGCATCGATACATGTCCCCCAGGGCAGTACCCAGACCCCAGCACCCTTTTATGGCTAATTACTTGCATATATGCCTTCAAAATGGACACTTTTGATTTTTCATATTCAGCTCCTGGGGCTAGAACTTTTCCCCTGATCAGGGAGGTGTTTGGCCCATCTCTACTTTGAATAGGTATCTTTCATGCAAATTATACAGGCTTCTGTAAGAACAACATTTAGCTCCAAACACCCCCCCCCCCTGCAAGAATCCCCTGCTTTACATAGGACATTCTTTACTGGTCTTTACCAAGTTCCTTATGCTGTGAGTATGAGTGAATGAGTGAATACGATGTTAGGAATGTCTGTATTGCTACTGATGATAAAATGTTAACAACAATTATACAAAAAAATACACCTCTTTGCTACTGCTGCCTATCGATGCATTCCTGCTATGCATAACAATAAATTTGACACTGCTGACAGCTGAAGTGAATCTGAAGAAAAAACATCAATATAGACATATTGGAGCAGCTACTAATCAATTATTGTATAATTCTCCTTTAAGGGGGCATGGCAGGGGGTGTGTCCTATGCCCACATACTTTTGATAATAGGTGTCCCTCGTTCCCATCTTAAAAAGTTGAGAGGTATGGTTCATCCAGTACTGAGACATTTATAGATCCCTACCAGGCAGAAGACTCTGCCTGCTGACCTATTGCAATTACAGAAATGCAGTCTGGTCACCCTAACCAGTGATTAAGCAGTGAAAGAACAGCAGTAGGTAGATAAATCATCATTGTTTCATTTTCTATCTAAATTCCATTGGTTAGCACATGTGCATAATGGAAAGGACCAGTAGAGCAGTGTCTCTGGACTGCTATGCAGAGAACTACAAATGGTTGATACCAAGACAAATTCAGGTATTTACACCAGTAATTTAAACCTACATTTAGTCATTTTTAGGTAATATATAATTGAACTAATTGGTGTTTTTTACATTTCTGCCTGGAGTTCAGCTTCAAGTCTGAGCCTGCATACTTGCTCCAGGTCAGTAATTAACTGCAACTTCCACATTTCTATACCCAACAGGCTTCCTTTAAGGTAAGTAATATGAAATACTTGCAAACATTTATCAAGAAATTGCCAGTCTCTGTAACACTGCATGCTACCTGATATCTACCGTTGCAGCATGAACACATTATCAGTGTAAGAAATAATGTCCAGGTCAGAAATAATCTTTTGCTTTATACATAAACAAACAATCAGCATTGAAATAAACATTTCTTGCAGTACATTTTTAGGAAAATAAACGTATTCATTCATAATAATGAAGAATACTAGTTCTAAGGGCAGAACATTTTTTTTACTTTAATGCATTCTATTCTTCCCAAACCTGGCGCGGCCCTGTGACATCAGCCGACAGTGGGCTTCACCTGAAAACAGGTCACAGGATTACAGAATGAACTGAACACCTGTGATCCACAGGAGAAGTACAGCCAAATGAGCTTTGGCAGTACTTCTTTCTCCTTTAAAATAAGTAAGCTATTTTTCAGTGTTAATAAGCCAAACTAGTACAATGTGAATTTTGATTAGTTGCTATGAGTTATTTCACCTAAGACAAATATTAATAAGTAATATGCAGGTGTTAAAGCGTAATATACAGGTGCTATTCTTCTTGGTAAAGAATAAGAGCATATATCAACGTTTTTTTTTGTTTTGTTTTTTGTTAAATCATTCTTTCTTACCAAGGCAGATAGGAGGGTTAGGGTTCCAGTAGAACCTGTCAGCAATCTGCACACAATTAATCTTAGGTTCCCCTTCTAAAAGATAGCCTGGATCACATTGGAATACAATGGAGTCACCAGCATCACGACTGTCTCCGCTTCGACTGCCATTTTGAGGTATTCCAGGGTCATTGCAGGAAGTAGCTGTAGTTACTGTAGAAATAAAGAAAATAAAGTATCACAACAATGTATCACATGACCTGTGCCATTCTAATACATAAAATTTGCATTTATGTTTGTTTCTGCCCTTATAAAGAGCAAGGATGTATCAAATTACAGTTAACTGTTTGGAAAACCACTACATTTAATTTCTCCTAATACATATCCATACCAACACACAATTTAATAAAAATATATAGTCTGTCACTGCTGACCTCAAATATTGAAAGTACTGTCTAGTGGTCAAAAGTATTCTCTTGTTTCTGAGTGGTTGACCAAGGGCAAATCAGAAGCTACACAAGCTGCATTCTTGATCTGGGTCAGCGACTTAGAAATGATTGAAGTCCGGGACAACCACTAACATGTTTTCCAAACGGATGTTAAGAATGACAGCCTACATTTTTTTTCTAGATTTCCTGTTAGAATAAGTGTGGTAATAGCATATAAAGGGCTACCACCAACTTCTGTTAGGTAAAATTGTATGTTCTGTGCTTTTCTTATTAGTCATGAGCTACACATACGATTTGTAGAAGCTCAGTTGCAGTACTTAGATAATTAATCACTAAACAGATGAATCAAATGAATCTCTATGGTGTAAGCTACACAAGTAGCATGCAGTAGCACGTAGAAGCAATTAATCACACATGATTGGAGAACTGTGAGATTGTTTGAGATTAATCATTACTACATGCTACTTGTTTCGTTTTCACTTTATGAAGCCATTGCTAAATTTAATTACTTATAAATTGATTGTCCTAATGATTCATTCCTAGTAATTTTAGTAGCATAGCTGAACTACAAAATTCTCATGGGTGGCTCTGGCCTTTGTCTTGTTGTGAAGCTTCTCCAGCATTTTACTCCTCTCTTAATGTTCCTGTTTGTCAAGATCAGGAACAAGTGCAAAGAGAGGACATGTACTGCACTGAATCTACATATATATAGATATATATAGATATATATATATATATATATATATATATATGTATATATACACTGTATATATCACTGGTAGCTGACATACGTCCTCTTCCTTTTAAAGAAAGTCAAGTCAAATGTACCCACCACATAAACATATACCATTACATTAATTGTGCAGCTGTACAACAGACCTGTTTTACTTTAAAGTTCTCACCTGTTCCGAGTTGTTTACCATTTAACACAAATTGTCTTTCTGAAAGTAGAGGTTAATTTGTCCCTAAGCAGTTTACTAGCAGCAATGTATTCCAGATTATTATATAATGGCTGCTGAAATTTAACTCTATGTGACAACTTCTGAATAAAAAAAGATGAATGTGCCAGCCTGCAGAGAGATGGACTTGAGAGGCATGGAATTTTTGCTGGGGCAGTCTTGAAAGATAAAAGTCTTTGGAATGAGCCATTTTCAAATAGGTGTAAAGGAACTAAACATAAATATCCTGGATTATTTTCCCTTTGGTCAGATTCTTTCTTGGATAGTGCCTGGAGGACTGCACAGAGGTGACTACTGTGTTGTAAGTGCCACATGGTCCTCTATAGAGAACATTTTTGTGCTACAGAATCTTTCAGATTTATGAAGCTTTGGTGCTGTTTGATACAACACAGTGCTGCCATATCCACAGATACTTGTTCATCTCATCATGAGCTAGTATCATAGACTGTATTACATGAACAAAGAATATATTAGCTAGATCCCGAATGAAATGCAAACACATGCTTTACAGGGGTGTTTGGTGGACCAAGAAAACTGGCTGAGAAGAGATTTTTTTCAGAATATAGTCACTGGTATATAGTGTCTCAAAACTGAAGTTTATAATATTTTTGGGGCTACAACACCAAACTCATTAGCTACAGGTATATGTAACTGTGTATCCCATATCCTGTAGGCTACTATTTTTTGCAAAAATCCTCCTTTCGTGCTGCCTTTAGAGCCACCAGATTTTGCCATGAGAAGCTATAATGCGATGCTATATGGGTTAACATCAACAGCTGCTAGTATTAAGAATTGCACCACTCTGCCATTTAGAGACCTCATACTATTATTTTTCCACAATGCAACATGCTCTGTTAATAGGCATTGAAGATTTAGAGATCCTGTCATTCATCAGCTCCCCCATTCACAGAATGCAATACCTTGTGGCAGAATAGTAATATGAGTTTGACTTTTTTCTGCAGTCTGGATTGATGTCAGCATGCCATTTGATACTGAAATAGCTGAGAGGAAAAATCATTCCTCCCCACCAATCGGACTGTATAATTTTTATACATTTTTTAGGAGTTAAAGACAAAACCAGTGTCCAACACAGTCTCCTTGTTGCATTGTGTGTTGCAATCTTCTTCTCTCAACAGAAGCTGTAGTCTGCCTATAAGCAGCTAGGGCTACAGCCCGCTCCCCTTCCATGTTGTTAAAGAAAATATAGGGGACACAAAGATAATGGTTTTGTTCCATTTCTTATTCTGTGTGATATTTTATTTCTGGTTGTATGTTTCTCTATCTCTTATCTATTTTATGATTTTATTGTAACTTTAGAAGTATCTGCTTGAATCTTTAACAATTTTTACCTCCCCCTGTATTTGAAAATGCTGAAATGTGAGTGATAGAATTTATTTTAAGGTATTTGCATGTACCGTAAATGTAATGCTGTAATATGGAAACCAATTTGTTCTTTCCTCTAAGCAATTCAGGGAAAACCTGCACCTACTGTCTATTGTTACATTAAGTATTTTAAATCAGCAAGTGCAAGAGGCTATAAAACAAAAACACATTTATGTCAATGGGAACTAAAAAGAAAACCGGCTTATTGAATTTAAGAATGCAGTGCTAACACCTAAACATTTTTCAAAAGTGTAAAGGGCAGTGTGGCTGCTCAAAGCAACTAACTGACTTTAATTTATAATTCTTAAAGTAGAAACCTACGTATCTCTTAATTGCTCAGAGCAAAAAATAAATATATATATATATTTTATGCTACTTACTCAAAGCCCCATTGAATCAAAGTCACTTGCAGTTTAGACGTAACTTTATGAAAAAGGCGATTTATGTCTGCATTCATTACCTTCTTTGGTGAATGCATACACAAATTCTCCAGGGTCCCTAAGCCATTTCTATTTACTTGGGAGAATGCTCTGTAGTGTGTCTATGAAATGTAATGTTCATGTAGTTGATTTAATGTATGAATTGAAGGAGCAAAGTACATGACCTGTGTGGCCCAAAGCACACTTGTAAACCACCCTGCTAAAATCATGCATTTTCCCCTGAGAACTGCAGCAAATACATATACTGTATATTCATTATAAGCATTTCTATTGCTTTCCACTCACACTTGAAGCCAAACCTAAACCAAAGCTTTTTTTTTTTTATTACATTTTGGATACAGTTATATTTTGTTCTCATCTGGTGCAGAGGGTCTATTTCAGAGGTCTCTCTGGAAAATAAGGGTTTATGTTTGGCTCTTCTCTTAGGAAGACTTTAGGTGTACTAAGGAAAACATGAACATTTAATGTGTTAGATGTATAAACAGAAATCTAACATATTTCAGGGGTACCAAGAAGCCCCCTCCACTAGGGCTAAAAGAGAAACTCATATAAAATAATTCATCATTGGCTTGTACATGGGGATATTTAAAAATATGTGCACATTCTAACAAATTAAGTAAGTAAACTTAAATCCATTATATCACAAATCCACTAGATTGTGACATCATCTGCCCTCCCCACCCCACCTAATCCAATTTAATCATTGAAAAAAAGACAAGACCTTCTCTGATGAGGCAGCTCGTCATTTTTCACCCGGTACACTTAATGTGGAGCTAAAAAATCTTATGATAATGATACGAATTTCTATACTCTCCCTGAGCAAAGCAAGAAAAGTTACAACAGCTAATAGACAGTATATGGTCTCAGAAGGAACAGGGAAATGTTATCTACCTTACCCTCTTTCAGTCACCAGAAAGATACATATCGAAGATGTACTATACAGTATGTTTCTACTCTTGAAGTGAACCTCCCATCAATAAAGAAGCTCACCAGGCAAGGAAATGTATATTAGTCGGATACAAAGTGTCAAAAGCATTATATAAATTTGCCTTCAGACACCAATAAGGTAACAGCAGATATGTAATTATTAATGGAACGGTTATGTGTCAAAAGCCTGATGAAGTGACACAGCACCAACTGAGCAACAACATGAGCAACAACCCCCGCTGCAGGAAAAGAAACAGAACATCACTGACATTGAAATTGGCGTCAGTAATGTATCCTTTAAAATAAGCATCCTAACCACATTTAACTCCAGACAGAAAATGTGAGAGAACCAATCAGGGCATCACAGCTAGATGCTTGTAATATATGTTTTTACAGTACCACAGCCTAAGCCAGTGTCATGGGGAAAAATGCAAAAGCTCCCTGTTTATGAGGGATATAAACATGTATTAAAGCTGCAGATAAAGAGATGACATCCCGCAAGCAAATCCAAGCTTGGGAACTTGCAGAATTACCTCAAGGCAAACATGGAATTGGAAATAAGTGGGTTTCCAAAGCCAGTGTAAAGAACTCCGAAAGAAAATTGAACTTTTATAAGACATAGTTGATGAATGGGGTTAGCATGTTGTTTATACAGACATAGTTGCAACAACCATTCTCATACTGTGATTAGTAGTTCTAACACTAGGTGTTAGTATTATGTTTAATGTTTGTATAATACTTGGTTAGCTACATGCAATTTCCTGTCTTTGTTTTCCCTCTTGTTTCCAATGAAACAAGAAGGGCTCAGCCATGTATCCAGCACCACCTTGACTGGTTTGTCTTGAGTCTTATCTGCAACACCGACCCAAAACAAAAAAGCAGATTATGAACTATGAAGTCACTCTGAATCTCATTTTTGCATGCTTGTTTTGCATTTGTATCTTTGAAGGTAATGAAGCCAATACAGGCAATATTAAAGCCAAAGATAGCAATTATTGAAGCCAGAGACAGCAAGGGCTGAAGCTAAAGACAGCAATTATTGAACCTAAAGACAGCCATTATTAAGGCCAGAGACAGCATGTATTGAAGATAAAGACAGCAATTTTAGAAGCTAGAGATAATGATTATTGAGGCCAGAGATATCAAGTATTTGACCTTAAAACAACAATTATTGCAGCTAAAAACAGTGATTAGTAAGGCCAGAGACAGCAAGTACTGAAACTAAAGACAGCAATTATTGAAACCAGAGACAACCAGTTAACTGACATTTTAAAAAACATGTCAACAATGACAGACTCTATATTTTTTTTAAGTACATTTTTCCTTTAAAGCCACCAGGAGCTGCCTAAAGGTGGCCATACACTATATGTGTAAAAATTGAACAAATTCCTCCATCCATGCTAAACAGCGTGGATGGAAATATTTCCAGTTGCAGCTATTGCATTCTAACAGCAGACTCAAGTGGCTGTCACAACACCTATATAACGCTTACCCCCAGAGGAGTCACTTGGTATGACAGGTTCCCTGTCCATTGCCTCGACACTGTGAACTGCTTCGTCCCCTCTGACACACCTAGTTAAGTAATGATATGCTGCAACCCTCTATGTGCGCTCAAGTAAAAATATGCTACTCACAACTATATGAGAAAACAGCTAAAATAATCTGTTTGCCCACAGTAAACTGACATAGTTGCTAGGTTATACTGTAGCATAGCAGGTAGTCTAAATCAGTGGTTCTCAACCTCAGTCCTCAAGTACTCCCAATGGGCCATGTTTTGGGAACTTCCCTTAGACAAAATAGCTATTATCAATACCATGTCATTGATATTGATTTAAAGCAGCTGTGCAAAGTAAAGGAAAACCTGAAAACATGGCCCCTTGGGGGTACTTGATGACTGAGGTTGAGAACCACTGGTTTAAATCACCATAGGACTAAAGCAAGAATAAAGTGGTTCTAAAGGCAGAATTTTTTTTAAGCTTAATGCATTCTATTCAACCTTTTGCAGCCCCCCCCCCCCAAACATTTACCTGAGCCTAATCTCTATCCAGCAATGTGCATGAAAGCAGTGACCCTCTCAGCTCTCTCTCACTTCAGTTGACAGAGAGGCAGCTCAGGAACACAAGTGCTCCCATAGCAAGCAGCCTGCTATAGGGGCACCCAGCAGGGGGAGGGTCCAAGAGCACCAGCGTGGGACCCCAGACGAGCAGGATCTGGGCTGCTATGTGCAAAATGATTGCACAGAAAATGTAAGTATGACATGTTTTTTTTTGTTTGTTTTTTATAAAAATGTTACATTTAGAATCACTTTAATGTAGCAACAGCAGCATTATTAATGAGCAACAGAAATAGTGAACAGCATAAATCAAGAACATTAACAACAGTAATAATTTAAAAAAAAATCCAGTCTTCTTTGCAGTAGATGGTCATAATAAGGTTTCAGAGTGCACTCTGAGTATATTCCTCTAAGTGCAGGTATGAATGAAGAAATAAATAAATATATATTTACAGTGGGGCAAAAAAGTATTTAGTCAGCCACCAATTGTGCAAGTTCTCCCACTTAAAAAGATGAGAGAGGCCTGTAATTGTCATCATAGGTATACCTCAACTATGAGAAACAAAATGTGGAAACAAATCCAGTTCTGGGATTTTTGCTCACCGTTCTTGTGATCATTTTGACCCCACTGCGTGAGATCTTGCGTGGAGCCCCAGATCGAGGGAGATTATCAGTGGTCTTGTATGTCTTTCATTTTCTAATTATTGCTCCCACATTTGATTTCTTAACACCAAGCTGCTTGCCTATTGCAGATTCAGTCTTCCCAGCCTGGTGCAGGTCTACAATTTTGTTTCTGGTGTCTTTCGAAGGCTCTTTGGTCTTCACCATAGTGGAGTTTGGAGTGTGACTGTTTGAGGTTGTGGACAGGTGTCTTTTATACTGATAACAAGTTCAAACAGGTGCCATTAATACAGGTAATGAGTAGAGGACAGAGGAGCCTCTTAAAGAAGAAGATACAGGTCTGTGAGAGCCAGAAATCTTGCTTGTTTGTAGGTGACCAAATACTTATTTTCCACCATAATTTGCAAATAAATTATTTCCAAATCAGACAATGTGATTGTCTGGATTTTTTTTCCACATTTTGTCTCTCATAGTTGAGGTATACCTATAATGACAATAACAGGCCTCTCTCTTCTTTTTAAGTGGGAGAACTTGCACAATTGGTGGCTGACTAAATATTTTTTTGCCCCACTGCAAATATATATATATATATATATATATATATATATATATATATATATATACATATACATACAGGATCTCACAAAAGTGAGTACACCCCTCACATTTTTGTAAATATTTTATTATATCTTTTCATGTGACAACACTGAAGAAATGACACTTTGCTACAATGATACAGCTTGTATAACAGTGTAAATTTGCTGTCCCCTCAAAATAACTCCACACAGCCATTAATGTCTAAACCACTGGCAACAAAAGTGAGTACACCCCTATGTGAAAATGTCCAAATTGGGCCCAATTAGCCATTTTTCCTCCCCGGTTTCATGTGACTCATTAGTGTTACAACGTCTCAAGTGTGATTGGGGAGCAGGTGTGGTACATTTGGTGTTATCGCTCTCACTCTTTCATACTGGTCACTAGAAGTTCAACATGCTGCAGAGGTTAAAGGGGTGGGGGGGTCAGCCTGTCAGTGCTCAGACCATACGCCGCACACTGCATCAAATTGGCATGCATAGCTGTCATCCCAGAAGGAAGCATCTTCTAAAGATGATACACAAGAAAGCCCGCAGTTTGCTGAAGACAAGCAGACTAAGGACATGGATTACTGGAACCATGTCCTGTGGTCTGACGGTGTCAAACGTGTGTAGCAGCAACCAGGTGAAGAGTACAAAGACAAGTGTGTCTTGCCTACAGGCAAGCATGGGGGTGGGAGTGTCATGGTCTGGGCTGCATGAGTACCGCAGGCACTGGGGAGCTACAATTCATTAAGGGAACCATGAATGCCAACATGTACTGTGACATACTGAAGTGGAGCATGATACCCTCCCTTTGGAGACTGGGCCAGTATTCCAACATGATAAGGACCCCAAACACACCTCCAAGGTGACCACTGCCTTGCTAAAGAAGCTGAGAGTAAAGTGGATGTACTGGCCAAGTATGTCTCCAGACCTAAACCCTATTGAGCATCTGTGGGGCATCCCCAAATGGAAGGTGGAGGAGAACAAGGTCTTTAACATCCACCAACTCCGTGATGTCATCATGGAGGAGTGGAAGAGGAGTCCAGCGGCAACCTATGAAGCTCTGGTGAACTCCATGCCCAAGAGGGTTAAGGCAGTGCTGGAATATAATGGTGGCCACACAAAATATTGACTCTTTGGACCCGATTTGGACATTTTCACTTAGGGGTGTACTCACTTTTGTTGTCAGCGGTTTAGACATTACTGGTTGTGTGTTGAGTTATTTTGAGGGGGACAGCAAATTTACACTGTTATACAAGCTGTACACTCAAAAAGTGCCATTTCTTCAGTGTTGTCACATGAAAAAATATAATAAAATGTTTACAAAAAGCTGAAGGGTGTACTCCCTTTTGTGAGATATTGTATATAAAATATGTACCCCTGAGAACAGTTTGAAAGTATCTGACTCCTGACCTGTAACCTTCAGCCGGTTATCAGTGGGGCACAATCTTTAAGGTTGTGCACATCAGTATCATCACTTTAACTCTGCCTGCAGTGATTTTTGAAACTACTACTAAAATAGTCTCCTCCTCTTCCTGATCTGCTAAACAGTGGTAAAGTCAGTACAGCTGCAGCAGCTCACCAGTTCCAGCACACAGCAAACCTTCTATCCTGAACACTTGCCTGTCTCTGGTCCTCAAGAACCCAGTCCTCAGTGGCTCAGTCCCTTAGCACTCTGGTTCTCAAAGGCTCAGTCCTCTGCACTCTGGTTTTCAGTGGCTGTCTCTGGTCTTTGCACAGATAAGCACAAAAGTGTGTACAGCTGCAGTCCATGCACTGCAAGACCCTCTTCCTTTCTCCAAAGCCCAGGACACCTCTCTCCTCTCTTCTTCCTTTTTCAAGGTTTTTCTGGTTCTTCTGGTTCTTGTAGTTCACAGCTGCATTTACTTCCACTGCGCAGCTGCATGATTTAGTCCTTTTAACACCTGGTGATCAATACTGCCACTACATATACTCCAGAGAGAGGGGGGACTGCACACAGCCCAGCAGCGGGAAATTACAGCGCTTGGCTTCCTGACCTCTTTAGTCAGCCGAGAACATGGCTACACCTGAAGAGTAGCTGCATCTGACTGATGGCAGCTGCTGTTTGACACAAATTTTCCATTCAGTTTCTTTGATTATTCAATCAAAATATATCGAATGGGTGGGCCATCCATGGAGTAGATTTTGTGGAACCAGCTGAAATTTGCATAGTGTATGGCCCAAATAGAGTAACGGACAAGACGCATTGTAGTACACTTTATTCAGTTTCCTATTCCGGACTCCGACCTTTGTATGGAAGCCAAGATAAAAAATAAAAAAACACCCATTTCCTTGTATAAATGCTCCTGTTATTTGTTAGCGCATCATTCGTAAAAAAAAAAAAAATTAAAGGAGAACCCTGTTAAGCAGACCTCATATTATAGTTGTTTTTAACTTAAAATAATTTTTCTGAAAGAAAATAATTTCTTATGATGTAGAAATCAAAAGATGGAATGTTTGGTTTTAAGCATCATTATAAAATGAAGAAGCTTGGCGCCAGCCCAAATTTTGTTTGTGGCTGATTCTGGATTGAAAATGAGTTGTCTCATATTGCATAGAAATGGCTGATGGTGTTTATCTTTTCCATATTGATTCCAGCTCCTCATTGTAAAACCACAGGCAGCTTTTTAATTAGGCCAGACTCCTTCTTTTAATGTCCAACCTACCTAATTTTGAAAAATTTAACTAAAAGATGTATATTTTTTACAGTGTACCTTAAAGCAGCTCAACAAAATGATACATTTGGTGGAAGGATATGTGTGTGTGTATTGTTTATACTGTATCATATACCTACTTTAATTTCCATGCGTTCTAGGACAATGTGAAATGTAATTCTACTGGAGACTACGGACAGCTTTGATTTTTCTATTCTCCCTATACTATAAATCAGCTTCTTTGTGATGCAGAATACCTTATATACCTGACACATTAGGACATTAAGAGTTATCATGATCAGCAGAGCAGCATCAATGACCCTGTACAGCAGCTCGGAGCACTTTTAGCAGGCGGATAATGCATTTCACCTCCATCTGCAGTGTCTTTTCATGTGGGCATAGATTCAATTTATGAGAGACAATTCTGCACCATAATGTTGGCATTGAGAAAAAGCGAGCGATAGGGAACAATCATCTCCAACTTTCTGCTTGCTATCATTTCTACATTACAAGGTGCAGGTTTAGCGGGGAGGGGAGCCTGTCAGAGGCTAAACGCCTGATTAGCTTTCTAATCTAATCTGATATTAGAGAAACATTATTTTCTCGCTGTTTCAAGAGGCCTCTGCGTTTTTTATGGTCTTCTGGGAGAAGGAGACACTTGATGGCAATAAGTTTATGAATATAATTTGAGTGAAGAGCATTTCTTAAGCATTATAACAGCACTGGGAATGTGTTATAACAAACATTATACACAAGGGAATAAATGTGTACAGTACATGTGTATGTACACAATCACGCCCATAAACACTTATAGAGCGTTGTCTGTTTTTGGGACACACAAATGTATAAATCCAAACACAGAGGATGACTATCAGAATGACTGTGCTGAACAAATCCCTTTTCTTTCAGTAACTGCCCCGTGTTTTTGGAAGTGGTTGTAAACCTCAGAAATGAAATACGAACAAAGCATATTCCTCTATAGTGTGTACTTGTCTATATCCACAGCACTAAGTGTAATTTCTGTCTGCTCCTCTGTTCCTGTGCTATTAGCATGAGTCACTTCTGACAAGTTTTCCTGACACCAATAGAAAATAGGTGACGGGGAGGACGCTCCAGCTGATTGACAGCCTTAGCTCTCTTCCTGTGTGCTGTCTGGAGGGGGGTGTGCCCTTTCCCTCCAATCAGCTCTCCTTCCTGAACTCTGCAGAGTGTGACTTCAGCTCTCCACTTCGTTTTCTAAACACTCAAGCCCTGTACACATGATCGGTTTTACCGATGAAAACAGTCCGATGGACTTTTTTCATCGGACAAACCGATCGTTTATGGACCCCATCGGTCTTTTTTCCATCTGTGATTAAAAATAGAACATGTTTTAAATGTATCCGATGGAAAAAAAAAACGATGGCCAATTCCGATCGTCTGTGTGGAACTCCATCGGAGAAAAAACCCACGCATGCTCAGAATTAAGTCGACGCATGCTCAGAAGCATTGAACTTAATTTTTCTCGGCTCGTCGGAGTGTTTTACGTCACGGCGTTTGGGACGGTCGGATTTTTGACTGATGATGTGTAGGCAAGACTGATGGAAGTCAGCTTCATCGGAAATCCGATGGAAAAATCCATCGGATTTTATTCAATCGGAAATCCGATCGTGTGTACGGGGCTTCAGATAACCTGTATAAATTCTGGAATTTGAATGGATGTAGAGAAGAGAAGATAATCAGGTACAACTTTTGCAGGATTTGTTTTATCTCTGTGTACCACCTGAGGCCAGTCACTGGGTATATGTAAGGGTATATAAAAAAATTTTTTTCCAGCTGGATCATTATTTATTTAAAATAAATCTATCATATGTACTTGGGGGGACTGAGAATATGATAAAAACATGCATAAGAAGGGATTACTCTAAGTAATAAGTGTATGCCAAAACAATCAGTAGACCCAGAGATACAACCACATTTAATTATTTTTTAATTATTATTATGTATTTACTTTTGAAAAGTATGTCAAATGATATGCTCAATACCCAAAGCAATGCAGTTGAATGTTTCAGTTTGTCACGCACATTCCACCTGATACATTTTAAGGGCAGCTTGGCTTGAGTTGCAGATCTACATATTGATCAAGGGAGACTGTATATTGACCTATAGATATCAGATTCAGTAGTGGGGTGTGTTGAGATAGCACACGTGGCCATAATACGATGGTGAAAATATAAAGTAAAAACTGTTTCCCCCCGAAAGTAAGCCCTACCCCAAAAATAAGACCTAGCACGATTATCGGGAAGGGCTGCAATATAAGCCCTACCCCAAAAATAAGCCCTAGTAAAGTTAATTTAAAAAAAAATTGTATCCGCTTTGTAAAACTTCCACACTGGCAAAGGGTGCAGTGTGCCCCCCTGCAACAATCATGCAAAATGCCCCATCCACAGTCGCCGCTGACCCGCCAGAGGTCTTCTCCTTTCCTCCCAGCTGATGTCTGCTGCCCCTCCCTCTGCAGGGCTCGGAGCAGGCTGACGTCAGCCGGAATCTCGGAGCAGAGAAGAGCTCAGGCAGGTTACATGATCGCAAGGTCTGCTTTAAAAAGGTACTTCATATAAAACAGCCACAAAAGGGAGACACACTGCACCCTACACCAGCACAATACTCCAACAAAACAGACTACATAATATTAAAAGTACTTTAACCAAAATTATGTCAAAAGACCTATACCAATAAGACATCCCCCGAAAATAAGCCATAGGGTCTTTTTTGTAGCCAAAATTAATATAAGACCCAGTCTTATTTTCAGGGGAAACACGGTAGGTCACAGTTCCTAAAGAAACCCAAACCCTCCCAGCTTTGCAAAAACCCCCAACTTTTGTAAGCATTATCCCTCGACATAACACATATCAAAACCTTGTATAGCAGGAACCCTGTGCCCCCCAAGGGGCTCAGTAGAACAGACACAGACTGTAAATAATATTATTTTAATTTAGACCCATTCCATTCCACACTCGATTCTGCCCTTTGGTTCTTTAATCTAGACCCGTATCTAAAGTTGAAGTCCAAGCAAACAGGTGAAATACATACATGGGAACTGTTTTACCTGTATTGTTGTCCATCCAACCTACAGATTTACACAGTTCTGCCACACCACAACTCCCTTTCTGGTAGGGGAGGAGACCTGATATTTCTCTGCTGTAGCTCATTAGCTCTAACAGATCTCCTCACCCCAGTTTGTGACAAGGCTGTATAAAGAGATGCAGCACACGGAGTTCATCTCTCTGTTATTATGCTCTTTCCTCCTCTAAGCATGTGCCTTGCACTGCAGCACTGATTGAGCCAACTCATTGTGCTGCTTTACACACCAGTAGTACCCAGATGCTTACATTTAAAAAATACATTCAGGAATGTATTAATAAATACAGAGGTGCGTAACTGTGTCTGTTATATCTGCCTGCAGTAGAGCTTTAAAATCTGCTGTCTAACAGGAATTCATAAGCACGTTTAATGTGACCAGGCAATCATTAAAAAAATATATCTCTAGCATTTTATTCTTGTTAGATACAGACGATCATTTCCACACATGCAGCAATGCTGTGATACCTGCTGTTCTTCAGCCTCACAAGAGACTGTCAGGAGTTTGGCTGAATTAGGTCCAATAAGTAGTATAATCTGAATGTTATGAATTGATACCATGATATATATTGAAGATATATCTTACCTGAGTAGTGAATAGAGAACCCTTGTTTGCTGGTAAAAAAATCTGTGTTGAACTGGAGAGTGACAGAATTGAATGTACTGTGTATGTCAGGGGGTAAAATGGAACCACTGAGCTCCTTCATGAGAATTCCACTCTCTATTGAGCCGTCCCATATCTTCAACATATCATGAACTTCCTCTGTGTGGAAAACTGTGAAGTGTAATCTAGAAAGGAAAGTAAAAGTATCAGATGACTGATAACGTACAAAAATGTGCACTTGAAAGCATAATACATAAAAAAAATATTTAGCAATAAACCCTTGTAATTGTATACTATATTTACAATAATTCATCAACATCAGAGAAAAAAAATATTTTAGCATATTTTAACCATTTGAGATTCTACACCTTTACCTCTTATTGAACAAAGAAAGTTTTACATTTAAGGTTTATCTAAAACCACAACTTTTACATTTTGGATAGAGTAGGGAAGGGCATTAACCACTGTCAGGTTTTTTTGCTATGTCCCATTGGGGAGATTTCTCTTGTGTCCGGTAGACACAGCAGGAAGTGTGAGGAAATACAGTATCTCCTAAAAGTGAGGGAAAGCTTGTCTTAAACAGTTGTCACCAATTGTCTAGGGACACCAATAGCAATAAAAACTTGACTGACAGGGTTGTTAACCTTTTCTCAGTCTATTTAAAGAAAAAAAATGTATATATATATCTATATATACATATAGATAAATATATATATATATATACAGTGGAACCTCGGATTACAAGCATAATCCGTTCCAGGAGAAACAACAAAACAACAAAGCGAGTTTCCCCATTGAAGTCAATGGAAACAAAATTAATTTGTTCCGTATTGACTTCAATGGCATGCAATACCGCAAGCGGCCAGAGGAGGGGGGCGCCAGAGAGCCTCGAAAATGGCCGAAAAGGCCCGAGGACACCTCGGCTGACCTCAAAAAACCTCGGAAAGACTTTGTTCCCGAGATTTGCCGAGGTCAGCCGTGCTGTCCTCTGGCCTTTTTGTGCATTTCCGGACGGCGCCGAGCGGTCAGGGCTGGATGACTCAAGTAGGCAGCTCTCTGGTGCCTCCCCCTTGTTCTGGAATGTTGGAGAATGTTCTGGAAGCTGGAGAGCGGAGGCTAGGAGGGTTGTGCTGCACACTTAGGGGAACTTAGCCAATCCCCAGGTGGTGGGCCTGGCAGGGGACTAAGTGAGCCCTTAAATATGCATGAGACTGGTGAAGAGTCAGCTGGGTGGGCTGGTGGAGAAGCAGCCAGGTGGGCTAGCATTTCCCGCAGTTGGTAGAGCTGGGACCAGTGTCTACAAGGGAGTTGGAGGTACTCCAGGATGCAGTTCACAAAACATTGTGCTACTTTCTAAAGGGACTGAGAGTTCCTAGTCCATAAGTGATTGTTGCTTTTCTAACAGAGGCTGTTAGCTGTCGGGAGAGGAATCAATCAGACTGCAGATTTAGTGTAGACTAAAGAAAAGGAATCAATTAGTGCTGTATAGAGTTAGGCTGGGTTCATACTTATGCAAATTGGATACAGGTTTCCCCGCATCCAAATAGCCTGACAGGAGAGTGGGACCGGCTCTCAATGAAGCCAGTTCACACATCTCCGGGGCGGCCGCAGAGCACACAGCAGAAGAGTTCTGTGCGTCTTTGGCTCTGTTTCAGGTCTGAATTCAGGCAAAAATTCTGACCTAATTCGGACCTGAAACGGTGAACGGGGACGCACCGAACCCCCTGCTGTGCCCCGCGCCACATATAGTGCAAACACTCCTAAAGGAGAAGAATCAAATCTGGAGTTGTCCCTGGTTTTGTTGCTATCAAGTTGGGCTTCCCATAATTCCTATTCCCCATCCAAGTTATTACCCCTAATAAAACATCATAACAAAGCCCAAAAACTGTTCCTTGTCTCTGGAGAAAGTGTGGAAGTTACTTGTTGTTTGGCTGTGCAGCAGTGGAGAACCCTGACACCTGCGACCCCTATGGGGGTAGTGCTACATTTGTTTACCTTTTCTGTGTTTATTTGGTTTCCCCTAGGCTCTGGATATTGATTGCGTCTGCCTGCTGCTGTTGAGTCTCCTCCAGTAGTGAGCAGTAAGAAGATATAATGTAAGGGGTTATGAATATTTATTGGGTAGATCTGGATCTGTTGCCAGTGGACATTGCAAGAATTTCTCACTGCTCATCAGCTAAGGTACCAGTGGCTGCTTGCATAGGGTAAAGGGTTCTAGAACTACATTAATTGCTACTAGAAGACAGGCTGTTTTTATTATATTTGGGTATTATGTGTCCTAACAGTCTCTGTAGAATTAATTGAGCATAAACCCTACAAAGATGAAAGTAACTGCCACTCAATTTTTTTTTTGTACCCAACAAAAAGTGAAATGCTGGACTGCTTCACCATCTAGGGGGTCATCCTTAACCATCCTGATGGGAGGTGTGCTACATCCATAAATATTTAAATGTCTATGTTCTGGCCAGAGTTATATATTAGACACGGGTCTATTGACTTTTCTATACCTTTTATTGAAATTAAAAGTTATATTTTTGGGGTAATACAATCATGATTTGCTTTTGACAGTTATTTTACATTTTTTAATGAAGTTTAAGGGCAAAAATAAATGAAGAAAAGTTTGACTGATTATAATAATGATAGCTTACCATGCCATGTTAAAGTCATATTAATAAAAATTGAGTCAAACTGACATTATGCTAACTATCTCCCTTTTTATAGTCTTACATCAACTTTCCTGTTAAAGATATTAAAAAAATGCCTATTTAAAAAGAAAATGAATATTATTTTTTTAACCTGATGCTATATAAAGAACAAAAACAAGCAAAAGTATGCATACACATTATAAAAAAAAATGGCACAAAATTAGGTTAAATAGGACAAACTTTAATAAAGAAGGAAAAAAATAATGATACTTCACAGATATACCCAGTATTTACTAAACTATGTGAACAGAAATTTGGCAAAGGACACATTCTTTACTCCTTTAGATAATTGACTCCTAAGTAAATCAAATTATACCTCATAAACTGATGATTGTTACAATGTTCTTATGAATGAAAAATATAACATCTAATATGTTCTTTATTTGCAAAAAAGGGAACTCTCCGTGCTATTGCAGCCCATAGCTGGCAGTCATGGTGTTATCTCATAAAGTATCAGTCCACCTACTAATGGTATAATCTGGTAAATATCTTCAACCATAGGTCCTTTTTTTCTCTTATAGACTTCTATGAAGAGATTTTTCCCATCAAAGTTGCTGGTCCTGTTCTCACCCACCTTGAAGACTTACACCTCCTGCTAAAACCTGGGTTCTTCTACTCTTTGTTGAATTCTCCATAATACAAATGAATTGAAAATGCAGTAGGGAGACTGGATCCCCATTCTGTGCAGGCCCAAGAGGTTAAGTACAAAAATTTTACCACGCAGTTTAATAGAAAATATATACAAAACCGTTGAGTTAATTAACATTCCAGTATCTACCAAAACTGAAATGATTGGATCTTATTCTCTGAAATGCACTCCTATTGCTCTGATTTATTCAGATAAACCTATTCTATTATTTTGGTGACAGTTTGGCCATAACAAAAACATGGACTAAACAAATTGTACATCGTTACTGCAGATCAGATGACAGGTAAATCAAAAGCAAACAAAACATCTAAGCAGTTTAAATAACAAAACAATGACCAGAACATTGGTTTTCTGGATAACAGGATATTTATTTAAAAAGAAAATAGCGTTCATTTAAGGAGGGCATTTATTGCTAATATGAAGTCTCATCTATTTGACAGGTAGCTCAATATTTACTAATTATTTGGTAACCAATATAGGCCAAGTTGTTTGTTAATAAATAATAACTTTATATTTTTTTACAGCTATAAATACACGGTTTACTAATACTATGAAGATGTCAACAATGTCAACAATGTTTACTGTGTAGGTCTAAGTTTTCTGCTAGTTTTGTAGGACATTAAACATTACTTCTTTCAAGGATTTCTAGTTTTTGGCTAAGGCTGGTGGTACGCTTCATTTCTTTGTCCTAACCATAAAGCAATAATCAGTTTGATTTTGGCACTCAGTTTAAAGAAATCAAGCTTTGAGCTGACAATGAATTTGAAATATGATTCTGCTCATGTAAAAAGGAAAGGGTTGCCTCTTTTTCCAACCAGCCAAGGTAAATAAACAATAAGGAGTGGCCTCAGCCTACATGTCTCCACTACACCACACACCCTGATACATTTTACCCCATCGACCAGGTTTAGTTCTAGGGTGACTAAAGCCGGGTACACACTATTATTTTGTTCAACCGTGGGGTTGAACGAAAAATTACTGTCAGCTCTGGTCGGAGCCGCTGTACTAACCATGCTAGGTTAGTTCAGCAACCCCCCCTGCTGAGCTGTTGTGTTCTGACATGGGGACGCCCCCCGGCAGAACACTTCGATCAGCGCTCTATGCCATTGGCTGAAAGTGCTGATCCGGAATCAGTCGGATGCTGGTTTTCCAGCATGCACGTCTGACAGAAGCCAGCTGAACTGGCTGGCTTCTGTCAGACAGACCGACATACACACGGGCCGAATGTTGGCCTTTTTTTTTTTAACCGCTCATTGTGTCTCAACATTTGGCCTGTGTGTACCCGGCGTAAGCTCTGGTGGGCTCGGTAAAATAAATTAGGGTGTGTGGTGTGGTGGAGATACTCCTTATTATTTGTTCACCTGGGTTGGGAGTAGTGGTGATCCTTCTCTCTTAACACTTACTAGCCCTCTGGATTGGAATCAGGATAACCCTGCACACAAAAATCTGGGACACAGAGACAAACTTTCACCTCTACTTTGAGCTGCACCAAAAGAAATATAACAAGCCACTCTGATTCTGTTCATGTCTGACATCTTGAAGAATTTGTTTTTTGCAAAGTCCACCTAAATTCTGGAGGCTATTTTGTAGTAATCATTTACCCTAGGTTTACACTAGTGCCCCTGCATGATCATGTTTTTCAGTGCATATTTGTAGCATGTTCTTACATACATTTTGGATGCGTTTTCATGTTTCATTAAGGAATAGACTGGTTGTTAAACAAAAACCCTGCTAAAAATGCACCAAAAACACATGTACATGCACTGCCATTGACATCTGTGTGGTCAAAAGCATATTATGCTGCACCAAAAGAAACACCTACCGGTATATATTTTCAAAACTTGCAGTGCACCATGTTGCATTGATGTGAATGGGCGTCATAGAAAATCATGTGAATGTGATTTTCCTTGTTGTAAATTGCAGCACGTCAGCAGACACAGGAGGAATCGCACTAGTGTTAAAGGGCCCTTACAGAGATTGCATCACAAAAGTCCCATTGCATTTGCACCAAAATGCTGGATTTATTGCCTAACTCAAAATGACATAGATGAAAACTTTCAAATTATGTTAGATTTCTATGTAGTATATATTTATATAAACACCAGATTTTTATAATCTCATCTACATCAAACTTAGCAAGTGCTCATGTCAACCACATCTTTCATCTCAGAGGTTTTTTTTATAGAGCTCCAAGTTTCGGCTTGTTATTACGACTTGAGCTTTAATCCTCCTGCTATGATCAGAACTAATGTGTAATAAAGTCTTAGGTATGGCTGGCTGATTTCTTCCATTATGGCTAAAAATACAGGTTTGTAAACCTCGGCTCATAATTATTATTATTGTGAAGTGTGACAGAAATCCTTTGGTGAAGGACAGTGGATTTAAGATGCTGGTTCTCATTTAGGGTGAACACAAGGTAGCTCTTTTGATGAAAAGCTTCCTAACATCACAAAAGAAATTAAAAAGCCATTGTGGTTGTGTGTTATTACACTCTGTCAAATCTTTGCCAGCTTTGCCATTGATTAGCATACATTGTACCTAGACAACCATTTGCATTTATATAGGACTTTTATCCAAAACTACATCCAACTGTGCCGAACAACCTCAGACAGAGCAAAGGGGATTTCAGAGATCAGCTTTAGCATAGGCAGTGAAATGAAACCCGTAGATTCAAGCAGACAGTCTGCCAACTACCTGCCCCCAGCCTGTCCTTTTCACCCTGGGTGATAGTGACACTTGGCCGTAAGGGAGCATCTGACCAACTCTGTCTTCAGTGGTGATGCATGACAGTGACAGAGTGAGAAAGGGCCCTGAACTGAACATGTGTCTCATGTACTGTATATAATGACATTGATAGTCTAGGATGTGTCCACACTACAGACGGCACATTATCTATCTGTCTCTATTACTGCTGTGCACTGCTATGTAATGCCTATTCTCAGTGCAAAGGAATCCAATGTTTTCTTTACTTGTGTTCAATGACAATTTGGAGACAAATATACACCTCTCATTGTATTGAATTCCTGCCCATATATGTCCACCTTTGTGCATAATAAAGGTGTTTATCAACAGGCAAATTATCAAGTGGATTAACAATTGTAGGTTAGAAACAACAAGTGTGATGAAAATTTAGTCAGTCAATGACCAAATCTATCTGTATTTATTTTAACCACTTCCGGGCCGCCCGCCGTTGTTATACGTCGGTACTTTGAAGAGGAATACCGTTGTTATGGCAGCAGCTAGCTACCATAACCCTGGTATCCTCTTCTTCAGCGGGCGGTCCGCTTTCAGATAAAAGTAGTCTCTGCGGCGGGAAAAGGCCAACCTCCCGCCGCGCTCCCGTGCCCCCCATCGCTTATCGGAGCCGTCGGTAGCGGCGGAGGCGTTCGGGTCCTCTCCCTGGCTTGGTATAGAGACAAGTGAGGGGAAAATGGCCCCCACCCGTCTCCATACCATTGCAGGGCGGATGTGACATCAAAACGTCACTTCCGCTCATAGCTCTTAAAGACATTTAATTTTTAATTTTATTTTTATTGCATTTCAGTGTAAATATGAGATCTGAGGTCTTTTTGACCCCAGATCACATATTTAAGAGGTCCTCTCATGCTTTTATTCTATTACAATGGATGTTTACATTCCTTGTAATAAGAATAAAAGTGGCAATTTTTTTTTTAAAAGAACAGTGTAAAAATAAAAAAATAAAAGGTAAAATAAATAAGAAAAAAATGAATACAAATTTTTAACGCGCCCCGTCCTAGTTGCAGGAAAGAAACTCGCTCTATCGGCCGGCCTTAAAGTTGAACAGGCTTAAACTATCTCTGGAAGCTGAATCCCTATAATAGAGTTATCTATAAATAAACTAATCATATAAAACTGCAAATTACCTGAACTCCATTCACTTTTTGAATAATAGGGGAGCTGGGGGACTGCTACACAATGAGAATGGGCCTAGATTAATCATAATACTCTTGGAAATATGTAAGTACACTCAGCCTGACTGTACAGGGTCTTAGGCCAGTTTACCAATGCATAGCAGCTCTAAGCCTAGACCAGTTTAATAGCTCACAGAAGCAAAGAGTTTGCTCTGTTACACTGCCAAACGGCAAATTTATATATCTGTACAAAGGATACTAATCTTTAAATGAAACAGCTTCATAAAAAAGGGTGCTTGTGACTAGTTTGCACAAAGGTTTTTCATTAAGCCCAAGGGTCAGGCTATAAGGAAAGCATTTTGTAAAATACTGGGCTTCTGTAGTTGACCTTTTCTTTTTAAAATCCTAGTTGCCTGACTGTCATACTGACCCTCTGATTACAGTAGCTTCTGAGCCAAGTCAGGAAACCTGACTTGCTGCATTTGTATTCCAGTGACTCAAAGGCCTCGTACACACGACCGATTTTCTCGTCCAAAACAGTCAAGAAAAGTGCCGCAAGAGTTTTTTTGTCTAGAAAAACGTTTGTGTGTATGGTTTTACGACGAGAAACTTGACGAGAATCTCGACGAGAAAATAGAGAACCTGCTCTCTATTTTCTCGTCAGGATTCCAGATTTCCTCGTCGTGTTTCTCGTCGGCCTGTTTTGTGAGGAGAAAATGGTTCGTGTGTATGCTTTTACGACTCTTCAAAAAGCGCGCATGCTCAGAATCAAGTATGAGACGGGAGCGCATCTTCTGGTAAAACAAGCCTTCGTAATGGAAATAGCACATTCGTCACGCTAAAACGAACTGAAAGCACGAAGACTGAAAAGCGCGAATCGTCTCTTCCCAAACTTTTACTTCACACGCGGTAACATGAGATCAGCAAAAGCAGCCCAAGGGGTGGCGCCAAGAAAAAAGATCTTCCCCTTTATAGTGCCGTCGTACGTGCTGGACGTGAGCGCAGAGAACCACGAGGAAATTGGAAAATGACAGTGTGTACGCATAGAAAGCTTGACGAGAAAATCGACAAGCTTAACAAGAATCTCGTCGAAAAAAACGACGTGTTTTTTACGACGAGAAAATCGGTCGTGTGTACGAGGCCTAAGTAGTGAAAATGGAGACTGACCGAAAACTAGCATTTTCAGAAAGAGCTCAGCATTGTCAGCCCCATATGTCTCACATTAAAAGTTTCCTGTAAATAGACTCCTCCGCACAGAGTTCGAATCTGGCCATTGGCTGCTAGGACTAAGTACTACATCTTTGTTAAAGGTCCTATACTCCCCCAGACCTGGAAGCCTCAGGTATTGCAGCAGCAGGGGAATGCAGCGAAAATTAGGTGTGTCAGGGTTGGGAATTAAAGAGACAGGGCAAAATATCAGAGTCTCTTTAAATCAAGTCAGATGACCCAGTTTCAACAGTGCGGCCACTTTAAAAAATATACATTAAAGAAAAACAGGCAACAAGTGAAGCTAGTTAAAATCCGCGTACTCATAATGTTTAATTAAAAAATCTTGCAACACAAGGTACATTCAATGCTGTTAACACACAATGGGGTTGATTTGCTAAGACTGGAAAGTGCAAAATCTGGAGCAGCTCTGCAGAAACCAATCAGTTCCCAGTAGAGGTGCACCAAAATTTTGGCCGCGGAAACATATCCTCCGAAAATGGTGCTTTCTGCATTCGGTCAAAAGAAAAAAAGGTGTTGATAATGGCACAGAAAAGGGGGCGGCCGGCCCCGGGTTCCGCACATTGTGGGGGTGTCATTCTGGCATGCCCCAGTCCTTCCCTCCCTCCTCCTCCCCTTCCTCCTCCTCTCCCTCCTCCTCTCCTTGTCACACAGAGCGGCGATCTCCCTCTGTGTCACGGAGCTGAATTTTTTGGTAGCCGCAGTAACAAAGTCCCTCCTCCTGTGATAGATGGCACACTAATCCAATGTTGGGAAATTGAATCAGTGTGACAACTATCATAGGAAGTGGGACTTTGTTACTGCGGCCGCCGGCCCAGGCAACTCAAATCCAGCTCTGTGACAAAGAGGGAGATTGCCGCTCTGTGTGATCAGGGCACTGGTAGGCTGCATCTGATGGGCACTGGCAAGGCTCCATCTGATGGGCACTGGTAGGGTGCATCTGATGGGTACTGGTGAGGCTGCATCTGATGGGCACTGGTAGGCTGCATCTGATGGGCATTGGTGAGGCTGCATCTGATGGGCACTGGTAGACTGCATCTCATGGGCACTGGTAGGCTGCATCTCATGGGAACTGGAAAGGCTGCATCTGATGGGCACTGGTAGGCTGCATCTGATGGGCACTGGTTGGCTGCATCTGATGGGCACTGGTAGGCTGCATCTGATAGGCACTGGTGAGGCTGCATCTAATGGGCACTGGTGAGGCTGCATCTGATGGGCACTGGTGAGGCTACATCTAATGGGCACTGGTAGGCTGCATCTGATGGGCACTGATGAGGCTGCATTTGATGGGCACTTTTGAGTCTGCATCTGATGGTGAAGCTGTGTTTGATGGGCACTGGTAAGGCTGCATTGTTCTCTTGTATCATGTATGTAGTCTCTGACCATTTCCTGTACTATGTCTGCAGTCTCTGACCATCTGCTGTATCATGTCTGCTTTTCCAATACTATTAGTTATGTGTTTAAGTTTAAGTAAGAGATTGCAGACATGATACAAGAGATGGTTAGAGACTGAGGACATGATACAAGAGATGGTCAGAGACTGCAGACTGCATTTTTCTTGAGTTTTTCTTGCAATAAAGGTGCCAATAATGGCCAACAATAAATTCATAATAATTTAAATTGATGATATTAATTAAAAAGTTGAATATAATACAAAATATAAATATTTTTTAAAAACTGTCATTTTCAGTTTCGGTTTTCGGCTAAGTGCATCCTGCATTTTTGGTTTCGGCACAAAAATTTTCCTTCGGTGCACCTTTAGTGCCGGTTCACACAGTGGCAACCCGACTTACAGCGTGACTTTGCAAGGCGATTTGGAGGCGACTTCAGCGCGACTTTGAGCAACTTACAACCCGACTTAAAGTTGCCACCAGGACAGGCGACTTTGGCTGCGGCCAATCACAGAATAATCAGCTCTGTGGGAGGGAGGGGTGTGCCTGGGTAAGCTATTTTCTTTTTCTGTAAAGTTGCTTCAGTTAAGATTTTGGAGGCAACTTCCATTGAAATCTATGGGTACAAGTCGCCTAGAAGTCGCCTTGAAGTAGTACATGAACCTTTTCTGAAGTCGGAGCGACTTCAGTAGTGTACATTAAGACTGCTCTCATTAACTATAATGGAATTTCTTATGTCAAGCGACTTGGGGCGACTTGAGGTCTGACAATACAAAACAGATTATAACGCACACATACAAGAATGACATTTATCCTGCAAGGCTAGTTAAAAACACCTGAACATGTTCATAAAAATATATACAGGGGTTTGGTCACACTATATGGTCATATAGTGCTAAGCCGACAAACTGCGACAATATTGTATTGAGGTCTGACAAGTCGGATCCCAAGTCGCTGTAGTGTGAACCGGCACTTTGTTTCTAGATTTTTTTGTCAAAGCTTAATTAAACAAGCTGAAGTTAGAAACTGATTGGCTACCATGCACAGGTGCACCAGATTTAGCACTCTCCAGTTTTAGTAAATCAACCCCAACCAGAATAACTATCCTTTTTTACATGTCTCCTAAATAGACTGCAGACTCTTGTCTATATGATTCTGATGTGTGCCACCTTCATTGTGAAACATTAGTTAGCTTGGAGAGAGAGTGGCACCAGTGCAAATGGTGACCTTCATTACAAAAGATCAGATGTAAAGCCATTCACAAGATGGTAATTCCCAAAACTATAGGGTTAGCTAGCAAAGAAACTAGGGACAGTTAAGGTAAAAGGTGTGGCTATTCAGGAAGCACAATGGTTCTTTAGATGTAACCTGGTATCAACATTTCTTGCCAAAGTGAAGACAAGTAGATACAACAGAACATCTGCATCTAAGGCTGTCTTTAACAATTACGGAGCTATCTTACAGGCTGTGTACAAATAAGAAGCTTCATTTCTGTCATGGTTAACCAGCAATGGCAGGAAATAAAATGTGAACGACAGGAATTCGGATTGTGACTCCACTAGACCATAACACTGTGTGAAATGAAGCAACGTAAGTGAACAGAAGGTGATATATTATACACCGGTAACCAGCAGAGATACTCTCTGAACTCCAAGTGGAGCAATTCATTTACACCTTCCCATGGAAAAAAATCTTAGGGGAGACTAAACAACTGTAAGGATATTTCTAACGATGGGCTGATTTGATTGATTATATTTTTTCGACAGAAAAACACAGCAAATAATTCAATATTTAAAAACAAAACAGCAAGTGACAGCATAAGTTAAACTGAGCATCATGTGTCTGCAGTGTTACTGTACAGTATGTGCAGAACCCAACTGAAGAACTTTCAGGTTATCATTAAATAACTCAGGTGCAGGGTAGAGGGACTCTCTTTGCCTGTTTTATACTTCAAACGTACAATTTACAATTTCAATGTACAACACAAACTACATCACATTTCTTCTTCTGTGATAAACAGGAAAAAAAACATGTTTACACGGCTTCAAAATTGAAACCAATTACAAACAGGATGGCAGCATTTATTACACAGCTCATATTTAGCCAAAATAAACCTTTCCACTTTAAATATTATTAAAGTTTTACAAATGTGCCATGACTCCACTTTATACCAGATACTCAAAATGTACCCAAAATGTATTCAGTGACATTGTGGTTGAATTACTAAAGGCAAATAGGTTGCTCATATTGTATGGGAAGCTGCACTTTGCAAGGGAATTACCCCCAGAGCTTAGTAAAAGCGGGAGATTTTCTCTTTGCAAAAAATACCCAATCATGTGCAAGGAAAAAAAAAATGTGATTGATGAAGTCACGTGCCCAGTGACGCAACGCGTCAAGTAAGCCAGTGACATCACGCCCGGTGCCTCCTATACCCGGAAGTTGGTGAGGAAAGGATTGCTGATGGTTTTTAAAATTACATGCTTTGCTCGAGTTGTGTCAAATGTGAGTGCACTGCATAGAGCTTTTTTAATAAATTGTTTTAAGCCTACATATTGCCATATGAAGGGATTTATTTTATATATTTGAATCATTTCTGTGGAGTGGAGCATTCATTCATTTAAAGCGTGGATTTTTTTGGAGCACTAACATTTTATTATGGACACTTGCTACAATTGAGAGCCCTTTCATGTTTCACTGGAGGATTTTTGAACCAAATGATTTTTATTATTAATAGGATATTTTTGTGTTGTTATATGATCAATTAAGGTTGATTCATTTACAACGTTTATCTTTACCTTATTATATTGCACTCTTCTTGTATTATACAAATGTTTAAAGGAACAGCGCCCCATTTTTTAAAATATAAATAAATTAGTGCTTAGTAAATACGGCAAATTTTCTCTTTGCAAAAAATACCCAATGATGTACAGTGCATCCGGAAAGTATTCACAGCACCTCACTGTTTCCACATTTTGTTATGTTACAACCTTATTTCAAAATAGATTCAATTCATTATTTTCCTCAGAATTCTACAAACCATACCCCATAATGACAATGTGATAGAAGTTTGTTTGAAATATTTGCAAATTTGCCAAAAAAGCAAAGCAAAAAAAGAAAATCACATGTACATAAGTATTCACAGCCTTTGCCATTACACTCACAACTGAGCTCAGGTGCATCCTGTTTCCACTGATCATCATTGAGATGTTTCTACAACTTGATTGGAGTCCACCTGTGGTAAATTCAATTGACTGGACATGATTTGGAAAGGCACACACCTGTCTATATAAGGTCGAACAGTTAACATTGCATATCAGAGCACAAACCAAGCCATGAAGTCCAAGGAATTGTCTGTAGACCTCCGAGACAGGATTGTATCGAGGCACAGATCTAGGGGAGGGTACAGAAACATTTCTGCAGCCTTCAAGGTCCCAATGAGCACAGTGACCTCCATCATCCATAAATGGAAGCAGCTTGGAATCACCAGTACTCTTCCTAGAGAGGGCCGTCTGGCCAAACTGAGCAATTGGGGGAGGTGACCAAGAACCCGATGGTCACTCTGACAGAGCTCCAGCATTTCTCTGTGGAGAGAGGAGAACCTTCTATCTCTACAGCACTCCACCAATCAGGCCTGTATGATAGAGTGGCCAGACGGAAGCCACTTCTCAGTAAAAGGCACATGACAGTCTGCCTGAAGTTTGCCAAAAGGTACCTGAAGGACTCTCAGACAATGAGAAACAAAAATCTCTGGTCTCACGAAACAAATATTGAACTCTTTGGCCTGAATGGCAAGCGTCATGTCTGGCAAGCGTCATCACCCGGCCAAAACATCCCTACAGTGAAGCATGGTGGTGGCTGCATCATGCTGTGGGGATGTTTTTCAGTGGCAGGAACTGGCAGACTAGTCAGGATCAAGGGAAAGATGAATGCAGCAATGTACAGAGACATCCTTGATGAAAACCTCTGGCCCTCAGACTTTGGCAAAGGTTCATTTTCCAACAAGACAACAACCCTAAGCACACAGCCAAAAAAACAAAGGAGTGGTTATGGGACAACTCTGTGAATGTTTTTGAGTGACCCAGCCAGAGCCCAGACTTGAACCCGATTGAACATCTCTGGAGAGATCTGAAAATGGCTGTGCACAGACGCTCTCCATCCAACCTGATGGAGCTTAAGAGATCCTGCAAAGAAGAATGGGAGAAACTGCCCAAAAATAGGTTTGCCGAGCATCATACTCAAAAATACTTGAGGCTGTAATTGGTGCCAAAAGTGCTTCAACCGAGTATTGAGAAAAGGCTGTACAAAGGCTGTACATATGTACATGTGATGTTTTTCACTTTTTATTTTTAATTCGGTTGTTACCACAATCATTTAATTCACTGCCAGCCCCTCTATTATAACTAGTCATAACACACAGGGTTAATGTTTTATGAAAACAAAGGTTGTAAATACCGTTCTAGAGCAATCTGATCTGAGCCGGGGTGGTCACATGGCCACTCAGCCCCTCCCACTGTAGCCTGGGGATCAGAGTAGGAGACCGGCTGGGAGTCATGTGACCGGCCTGAAGATTGCTTCAAAACGGTATTTACAAGCTTCATTTTCGTAAAAACACTAACCCTGTGTGTTATGGCTAGTTATAATAGAAAGGCTGGCAGTGACAATGTCTAATATTTTATTTTTTCTAATCACAGCAGTAGAGGGGGGGTGTGGAGACACAGAGCTGACAGGAAGGGAGGGAGGGAGGGGGTGAGGGGGACAGAGGAGAGCTGCAAATGATGGAGGGATGCAAACTGACCATGGTAGTCATGGCTCAGCAGCCATGATTACCGTGGTCAGCACAGTGAGGGGGAAACAAGAAGTGACAGGATCAGCCAGGTTTTTTACAATTTATAGAGGGGAGGATTAGACAGCACAAGCACTGTACTGTTTAATCTGCTATAAGGGAACACAATCTCTTTTTTTTTTGGGTTACAAACACTTTAATAAATTTGCAAAGATTTCAAACAAACTACTTTCACGTTGTCATTATGGGGTATTGTTTGTAGAATTTTTAGGAAAATAATGAATGTAATACATTTTGGAATAAGGCTGTAACATAACAAAATGTGGAAAAAGTGAGTGTGAATACTTTCCGAATGCACTGTACAAGGATAAAAAAACAGCATTTTTGCTTGCACACGATTTAAATAATGAAAGTCAGCAGAGTTTCACCTTATTCACTAAGCTCTAGGGAAAATAAATTTGCAAAGTGCAACTTCCCTTGCAAATTGGACAGCATATTTGCCTTGAAATCAACCCTAAGTCCCCTTCCACACGAGGCGGACTCCGTCGCTACGGAGTCCGCCAGCTCTCACCAGCTCAGCGGGAGATCAGTCCATTGATCTCCGCTGAGCTGGCGGATGACAGGTCCCTCTCTGCTCACTGAGCGGGGAGGGGCTTGTCGAGCGCCACTGTTTCCTATGGAGAGATCGGACGAAAACGGACAGCATGTCCGTTTTCATCAGATCTCACCTGATCTGATCCGCCATGGACGGATGGGGACGTATCAGCAGCCGTCTAATTTTAGCAGATCGGATCGGGTCGGATGTCAGCGGACATGTCTCCGCTGACATCCGACGCTCCATAGAGATGTATGGAGCGACCGTTCAGGTCCGTTGACAAAACTGACAGGTGGATCCTGTTTCCACTGATCATGTACCTGTATCTGTATACAGGTGATTGCAGTCAGTTTGTAAGAATTGTAGTGACATTTAAATAAGTTGAATAAATGTCCCTTTCAAAATTAGATTAGATCACAGCTGTTGAGGTCCAGTGTTTATGGGTACTATCAGATTAGCTTCTATTGGTAATGCAAGGCAGGCTTTATCTTTGACAGGAGATAGCACTCATAATAGGAAACAATGCATAACTGCACAGAAATACCCATTAAAGTCCTGTTCCAAGAAGCTGAAATTACAATTACTATCATGTATAAGAAACAAAATGTTAGTCTGTGTCTTTGTAATACCTACATGCTGCCTTGCTATCCAAAAATCCAAATTTTGTCACATTATTGTGTTTGACCACCATGGATTAACACTCTACATATGTTGCATAGTACGTTGTAGCATTAAACATAAGCTTTGTAATTATCCTGCTTAGGAAAATCTTTGTTATCCATTAAAGACTCTTAATGAATTCAAGGCTGTGTATGGATAAATTGCATTTGATCATCTACAGTGACTTTTGTGAATATAAGGGGATTTATCAACATTCAACAAAATAAACCCATGCCATGCTTAGAAACCAAAGATTATTAATGTTAAATATAAACAGCTTAGATTACAGAAAAGTATACCTCCCAACTTTCTGAGATGAGAAAAAGGAACACCTTACATATTATATAGTTACATAGTAGGTGAGGTTGAAAAAAAGACACAAGTCCATCAAGTCCAACCTATGTGTGTGATTATATGTCAGTATTACAATTCTAGCATAAAGCATAAAGTACTGTCATGCCCCAATTACAAATACCACAAATAATTAATATTCAAAAAATAAATGGTTAAAACACACTGTTCAGTTTTAGGGAAATTCATAAAGAATGTCTAATGTCTAAGAAAGTCACTCTTTAGAATCCTGATGTGCTTCCACATGACAAATAATGGTGCGGGCAACTCATTCATGTACATGTTGTAAATGGATACATGAATCTGGCAAACACAACATGTGCAAAGGCGTACTGAGACTCTAGTGTCTATAGAGGCACTTTGTCCTCAGTGTAGCTGAGCTTTCTCCTGCTGCTACAGCTGTCATCATGCCACGGATTTTAAAAGCTGGGTGGTTGTAGCCTGATATGGGTTCACAGACACTAGTTCCACATCAGATTTGCTCTCCCCTTATGATTGACAACAGGCAGTGGGCAGATCAATAGCCAATAGAGAGCCTGCTATCATTTATAAGGAAAAAACGGACCTGAGAACTAGCGTTTCACATACCCCATCAGGCACGGCCCATTGTCAGCATCACTGGTTGCTAAGAGGCTGTGAAGCTGACAACATTCTTAACAACCACAGACAAGTGGGGAGGGGAGGCAAATATGCCGCCTGCTACACCAGCATACAGGGACAGGCACTCTGCCTATGTCTGTATATCAACTTTGAGCTGGTCTTGATTACCTCCAGTTTAACTATCTTTGAACTGGATTAAATTATTTTTGAATTTGGTGCAAAAATAGTGCCACTTTTACAAAGTGGTGCTATTAAGAACTACCAGAACCTGTTGCATGTGTCAGTAAAGGACAGCAGAGATTTTTAAATCTGGTGCAGGGCATTTTAATGGGCCATACCACCAGAAAAGTGTTGCTAGAACTTTATTAAATGTCGCTGTATATCGTTTATAGAACTCTACACATCAGACTATAAAGAGAGACAACGGAATAAGAAAGACTAACAAAGAGATTTGGTTCCAAAGGAGGGACAGTCAACTGCATGTTGACTTTAATTTACAAACTAAATTAAGAGGAAAATGCAGCAACTTATTCTGAAAAAGAATATCAGGCCCAGCTAGATGGAAATTGAATGGGAGGTGCTGGCTATTCTTGCATCCAATCATATGCCTACTTTAACTGCCCAATCTTCACAATGAAAAGACTCTTAAGCCCTGTATACACGATCGGATTTCCTATGGTTTTTAAACCAATGGATTTTTCCATCGGAAAACCGATGAAGCTGACTTCCATCAGTCTTGCCTACACACCATCAGTCAAAAAACCGACCGTTTCAAACGCGGTGACGTAAAACACTCCGATGAGCCGAGAAAAATGAAGTTCAATGCTCCTGAGCATGCGTCGACTTGATTCTGAGCATGCGTGGGTTTTTTATCCGATCGAGTTCCCCACAGACGATAGTAATTTGCTATCGGTTTTTTAACCATCGGATAAATTTAAAACATGTTCTATTTTTAAACACTGATTGAAAAAAGACCGATGGGGCCCATACACGATCGGTTTGTTCGATAATAACAGTCCATTGGACTGTTTTCATCGGTAAAACCTATCGTGTGTACACGGCTTAAGGTGCTACTTATGTAACCCCTCTATCTATATTTTCTATCTTTTCCAGAGCAGGAGACCTAACTAAGGGAATACTGCATTTTTACTGTGTAAAATGAATGTTTGCTTCAATCACATACAAGCAAAATTCCTGTTTTTTAATTCTACTTGTACCTGTCTGGGTACTGAAATTGTACACAACTGCACTTTATTTACTAAGCTCAGTGAGCATACACTTTGCTTGTTAACCAATTGACCTCCGGACTGACAATTGCGCAGTAATGCGGCACTGTACCCAACTACAGAGCTTTCTTTTGGTGGTATTTGATCACCTCTGGGGTTTTTATTTTTTGCGCTATAAATAAAAAAAGACAGACAATTTTCCCCCCAGATTTTTTTTTACTTTCTGTTATAAAACATATCCAATAAAAAAAAAATTCTTCATGAATTTAGGCCAATATGTATTCTGCTACATATTTTGGTAAAAAAAATACGTGTATATTGATTGGTTTGCGCAAAAGGTATAGCGTCTACAAACTATGGGATATTTAAATTTTTCTACTAGTAAAGGTGGCGATCAGCTACTTATAGCGGCACTGCAATATTGCGGCAGACAAATTGGACACTAACTGACACTTTTGACACATTGTGGGGACCTGTGACACTAATACATTGATCAGTGCTAAAAAATATGCACAGTCACAATACTAATGACACTGGTTGAGAAGGGGCTAACATCAGAGGTGATCAAACAGTTAACTGTGTGCCTAGCCTGTGCTTTCTCACTGTGGGGGGTGATTTTACTATGGGAAGGCATTGATCCATGTTCCTGCTTTGCAGGAACACAGGATCAATACCTTCACTACTGACAGAATGGCAATCTGCCTTATTTACATAGGCAGATTGCCGTTCTGCTCGTGTGTTGTACAATCGCCGCTGAGCTCCCGCTGTGTGTGATCACAGCGGGAGCGGGTTGCTGGCGGATCGCGTGCCTGCCCCAGACCCCGAAGTGACAACATGATCTGCCACATAGCGCCTGCCCTGCCACAGTATATCTGTGGTGGGCGGTCTGGAAGTGGTTAAACAGCTTCTGCTCTTTTTTTAAATCATCTCTTGTTAACGAGGTTAAATGATAATATACACAGTACATGGTAGTTAGAAATGTACTAAAAACCTTAGAGGAGGCCGTTCACTTTGCAAAGTGAATGTTTTATTTGCTTAATTAATAAGGTTAAGCTGAATTCACTTTGGATCAATTACTCTTGTGCAAGGAAAAATGCAGATTTTTTTTTCCCCTTTTCATTTGCCTTACAAAAGAATTGCACATTAAAAATGTACACATGTTTACCTTATTTACTAACATTCAGTTTGCAAGGTCAACATTTTCTTGCACATAAACAGCTTCTAGTCCTTTAGTATATTGACCTCATTGCGCATTTTTTACTTCAGGGGATAATAATTGCTTAAAACGATTTATCAGAAGCTTGTTGTCAGCTAGTCATGGGTTAAAATAGTTAAATTAATCCTCCTGTTTCCAAGGAAAGGTTCAGAGTCTTTGCTTGGCATGGAATAAATTTCCTAACAAATTATTCCATTTCCTTCTCCGTCCGTCACACACAGTTTATGCCTCGTGAAAAGTAATAAGTGAGCCTGATCTGAAATTCAATTGTTCAATTTCTTTGTGTGTGCGATCAGCAGTGGGATTCCTACGCCATTGCTGAATTCCTGAGAGCTATATCTTCCATCAGCAGATTGAGGACAATATTAGGAAATGATAATATAATCAGTCAATCAGCCGAATCTTCAAAGGACATTTAAAGATTTTAACTTCAGAAATGCCTTCAGACATTGTCCAGTTTCAAACAGAATCACTGCAGAATCCTTTTATACTGTTGGGTTAATATCACAGCCGGGATAAACAAAAGCATTATGCTGCAATGCCCTCTGGCAGTGTACAATGATAAAATGACCATTCCATTTTTTTATTATTATCCTTCTGTTCTTAAAGACCTTTTTTTCTACCAGCTACAGGAATTGTTGCCTGCATACAATGGAGGTAGCCATTTTTTTATTAATCCAAAACTTACCCTATTAATTTAGCAGGCGCTTGGGATGTCCCCAAAATAAGAAGTAACGGATGTCAAGTGCATTGGTGATGTAATTTTATTCTGGTGAATTGATAGGCCAAAAAAGGAGGGCTGACATTACGAGCCAATCTAATGCTTGTTAATGTTTCTCCTTCATTATCCATTTTCAGTGGTATCCAAGCTATACCACTTAGCTACAGTTGATACCTAACAAAGGTGCCCAAAACAAAATACTGAACAAACACAATTGCAAATACATACATGAGTAAACTACATTGTATTTCAAATGTGTATTTGGCTGTTTCTCCTGAGTTGAGCTTTAAAACTTCCAGAGTTCTCAGTGGTACCCTGTAACAAATTCCATGTCAGGACAATCATTTATAATTAATTATGTGTCACATATCGGTTAACATTGGGCAAGCACTAAAATTTAAAAGGGCATTCTTAATTTCTGTATATTACTAGTGAATACAGCAGGACACAATTAATAGATCTACAGAGGTGTCTAAAGTTACAGATCTATAAAGCCTACCCCACATTACTAACTACTATTATGCCTCCATCTTAGATCCACTCTATTTCTGGTGGTACACTACCTCCAAAAAACGATGGTCAACCTTGGAAGCCTCAATTTCACACCCTGCTACCCTGACCAACCACCTCCTACTAATTGCAGCAGGTTATTCTCCGCTAAAGCAAAACCCCAAACCCCAACCCCACACATTCAGCCACCATCTTGGCCTGGAAAAAATTATTGGCTGTATGCCTCCCCAGCTCACCTACTCGTTCACTACCAATACCGCTCAGGGCCCTCTCCTCTTGTATCCCTCATATAAACATATCCTGATTGCACACTGTTGGTATCGCAAATATAGGAGACGTAGTAACTAAAAACTCGCTGAATACCTTTAAGGCCCTTCAAGACAAATTTACTCTCCCAAGCTCAGAAGACTACACATACGCAAGAATCTCCCACTTTCTCAGTTCTTCTAAAATACCCTCCACAGTACCCATTCCCGCACCTATCCTTCAGTATCCACCCCTGACTCCAGTAAAGGTATATCTCTGATGTACTCTAGCCTCAGTGAAATCCGACCCTGCTACCAAATAAACACCATAAAAAAATGGGTAGAGAAACTAAACACTCCTATCGCACAAGAACAGTGGCTATGAGTGTTTAGGGAAACTTCTGAAGCCTCCCATTGCAGAAATCATTAGTAATCCTACCAAAAAAACACACACAGATGGTACCTAACACCCTACCGACTATTCAAAATGTACCCTGGCCACCCGCCTACTTGTTGGAGGAACTGTGGTAGTATAGGCTCAATTGCTCATACCCTATGGCAGTGTTTCTCAACTCCAGTCCTCAAGGCGCACCAACAGGTCATGTTTTTGGGATTTCCTGCAGATAAAACAGCTGTGATAATTACTAAGGCAGTGAAACTGCTCAAATCACCTGTGGAAATCAATGGAAATCCCAAAAACATGACCTGTTGGTGCGCCTTGAGTTGAGAAACACTGCCCTATGGTTTTGTAAATCCCTCATTTTGGAAACAAGTCTTCGCCCTGATTTCTTCCATCTCTGGAATACCCTCGCCCTTGTACCCTACGCTCGCTCTACTGCATATAGGCATAGAAAAATACCCCCCCCCACCAGTTCCGCTATGCTACTATCTATTTGTTATTTGCTGCCAAACTTAATATCACTAGGCTGTGGAAAACCTCTGAAACTCCCTCAATTTCAAACACTATTGCCGACCTCAACTTTCAACGTGAAGTGGAAAAACTTGTAGCTAGGAAAAACCTCCACCTAGGAAACCTCCACCTCCCTCCCTCTTGTCTAGATCCTCATAGAACCAGTGTTTATGGACTACTTACAGTATGTACTCAGGCCTTGACTGTTTTTTATGGTTCTGAACTTTCAAAATGCTGTTTCTACTCTTAGACAGAAAACATTTATTTCCATTTGTGAAAATTCAATAATGAAATATTGAAATAAAATAAAAAAAGAATTAAACACCTATAGACCTATAGGTTTAGTTCTTGAAAGGCACTGGTTGACTGGTTGAATCACTTATATACGCTGACTGCAGCGGGAAATAAGTGGAGGTTCAGGTGTTTCTACAGCTACTGGATCAACTTGGGTAAGGCAGTAGACCAGTGGAAGCTCATGCATTGTTTTAGTGCCCCCAGTGATATCCTTGGTATCAGATCTGTGTATGTGAGATCCATCTTCAATTAATTGGTAACACATGGTAGGC
Source organism: Rana muscosa (assembly GCA_029206835.1). Taxonomy (NCBI): domain Eukaryota; kingdom Metazoa; phylum Chordata; class Amphibia; order Anura; family Ranidae; genus Rana; species Rana muscosa. Next base: position 543,872,428 of record CM055117.1, on the reverse strand, counting down.
CCAGCCCAGCACATGAGGCCCAGGTAACAACCTGTAGTAGGAAAGACTGATGCACACCCAAGGTGCTTTGTTAAAGCTAAGCCCAACCTACCGACAACAAGCTCATCACTGATTGGCTAGTTAACAGCTCATCACTGATTGGCTAGTGACCCGGTCCTGAGCTCCGTGACCGATCGCCACCGGTGTCCCGTGATCAGGTCACAGAGCTGAAGAACAGGCAGAGGTAAGTGTTAACAAACCTCTTTCCGTGCTTCCTAGTGAGACTGTCACTGACCGTCTGTTCCCTGTCATAGGGAACGACGATCAGTGACATCACATGCCAAGCCACGCCCCCACACAGTAAGAATCACACATTAGGTCACACTTAACCCCTTCAGCGCCCCCTACAGGTTAACCCCATGCTGTCCTCTGGATCCCTCAAAAGAGTCTGGAAGATGATATATCAATATGCATGTAAACGAAAGCCCTCAACAATACCAGATGTATAGATAGCCTTTGGCGCCTATAGAGAATATGCAAAGGGTTTCTTTAGTGTGACATATCAAATGACTGTTATTACTGTATGTCCAAATATATCAGAAGCATAGTAAAAAAAATGAGCTCCACTGGTAGCGTATGCAGCCTCTCTTCTTAACGCATGAGTGCTACTCTCAGTGTAGAATTTATTAAAAAGCCATAAAAATAATAAAACCATTTGTATTTTACTTACATGTAATAGTAGTGTAAATCACTTTAATAAAATATTCCACTAGTATACCTCCTGGCCTACCACCCATTGGTTGGATTCCACTAGGCTCACAAGAGCTCCTTTGTGGTACGCTGCCCATCTGGACGAGTACACTGCCATTTTGTGGAACCTTTTATTAATGCAATTTACACCACTATTACATGTAAGAGGAATACAGATGTTTTTATTATTTTTATGGCTTTTTAATAAATGCTACCCTGAGAGTGTCTCTCTCTCTCTCTGTTTGTCCTGGTTTATTTATGAGTCTGGAATATGATATATCATAGGAAACCAATGAGCACAAAGTACTAGAAAAATCAATGCACTACAAACAAAAAAGTGCAGGTTAAAAGAGAGTTTAAGGAACACATCTCTATACGTTTGGAACTAAGGCTGCCTATTAAGGCTAAGTTGTTTCAGCTATTCATGCTTTATTATTGACAATTCATAACACAGTAATATCCAATACAATATATTGGCTATGCGATTCCTTGGGATACTCCCCTTGCATTATCTGCACTCTAGGAACACTTCTCAGTGCTGGCTGCTCAGCCTGACAACAATACAATCTTTAACTGATTTTACCACAATCCTGAAAGAAATATAGTGCTGTATTTCCCATTATGTAGACAGCGACACAATGGACCATCTACTGACTGGTTTATAAAAATACACAACTGATAATATGCAATGGCAACTGCGCAAAATGTGAAAGTCACATTATAATGACTTTCAGATGAATATTGTTATAGTATAATGCATGCTCATTAAGTACCTAATTTTAACGGTAGCTGCAGTGTATGTTATTGCAATAAGATCACCAACACATTAATAATCCCTCATCAGTGGTGTGAAAGTTTTATTAATAACCTAAAAGAAGCACTTTAATTTGATTTGTTTATAGGCAGTACTCCAGGGAAAATGCAAATTGACTAAACTATAAATCAAGCTTTTATTATATAACATATAAACCTGCTGTTATTAGTAGTTCTGTCATTCCCAATTGTTTTACTTGTTGATCCTGCCAGTGCTGCTGTCATTCCCTTATTTCCTGTTGAAAGACTGACAACGCTATGCTGAAGTTGTAGCCTTGTCAGTCTCTGATCTATGTTTCCCTATTTATATGCACATCCCTAGGGATGAGCTTCGAGTTCGAGTCAAACTCATGTTCGACTCGAACATTGCGTGTTCCCTGAACAGCGAACAATTTGTGGTGTTCGCGGCAAATTCTAAAAGTCTATGGGAGAAATCGAAAGTACTAATTTTTAAACTTTAGAACCCTATTAAATACAATGGACTCGAACTTTCGAAATCAAAAGTGCTAATTATAAAGGCTAATATGCAAGTTATTGTCCTAAAAAGTGTTTGGGGACCCGGGTCCTGCCCCAGGGGACATGAACCAATGCAAAAAAAGTTTTAAAAACTGACATTTTTTCGGGAGCAGTGATTTTAATAATGCTTAAAGTGAAACAATAAAAGTGAAGTATTCCTTTAAATTTCGTACCTAGGGTGTGTGTATAGTATGCATGTAAAGTTGCGCTTGTTTCCCGTGCTTAGAACTGTCCCTGTACAAAGTGTCATTTCTGAAGGAAAAAAAGTAATTTAAAACTCACTCGCGGCTATAATGAATTGTCGGCTCCCGGAAATACATAGACAAGTCATTGATAAAAAAAAAAAGCGTGGGGGTCCCGCCAAATTCAATTACCAGGCCCTTCAGGTCTGGTATGGATATTAAGGGGAACCCTGCCGCAAATTTAAAAAAAAAATGCGTGGAGTTCCCCCAAATATCCATACCAGGCCCTTCAGGTCTGGTATGGATTTTAAGGGGAACTCCACCCCAAATTTAAAAAAAAATGGCGTGGAGTTCCCCCAAAAATCCATACCAGACCCTTATCCGAGCACGCAACCTGGCAGGCCGCAGAAAAAGAGGGGGGGACGAGAGAGCGCCCCCCCTCCTGAACCATACCAGGCCACATGCCCTCAACATGGGGAGGATGTCCCCATGTTGATGGGGACAAGGGCCTCATCCCCACAACAATTGCCCGGTGGTTGTGGGGGTCTGTGGGCAGGGGGCTTATCGGAATCTGGAAGACCCCTTTAACAAAGGGGACCCCCAGATCCCGGCCCCCTATGTGAATTGGTAAGGGGTACCCCTACCATTTCACAAAGAAAGTGTAATAAAAATGTAAAAAAAACACACAGACACCTTGGAAAAGTCCTTTATGAAAAATAAAAAAATTAAAATTAAAAAAAAACATTCCAGCGATGAAATCCAGTGTCCCGCGGCGATCCGATGTCCAACGCTGTCCACACAAGACGCCATTGGCTGAGCCTGAGCAAACCTGATGGGGAACTTCTAAAGTTCCCCATCAGGTCGCTCAGCCAATGACGTAGGTGTAAGGCTAAGCGGACCAGATGCGGAACGTGAGAAGGGGCGGATCTATTCATTTATTACACTGTGGAGGAAGTTCCCCAAAAGGTCCGCCCCCTCGTATGTCAGACCCCGCCTACGTCATTGGCTGAGTGGACCTGATGGGGAACTGCCTCCGCAGTGTAATAAATGAATAGACCCGCCCCTTCTCACGTTCCGCATCTGGTCCGCTTAGCCTTACACCTACGTCATTGGCTGAGCGGACCTGATGGGGAACTTTAGAAGGGGCAGGTCTATTTATTTAATACACTGCGGAGGAAGTTCCCCACCAGGTCCGCTCAGGCTCAACCAATGATGTCTCGTGTAGACAGTGCTGGACATCGGATCGCCGCGGGACGCTGGAATGTTTTTTTTTTAATAAAGGACTTTTCCCAAGGTGTCTGTGTGTTTTTTTAAAAAAATGTTTACACTTTCTTCATGAAATGGTAGGGGGGCCGGGATCTGGGGGTCCGCTTTGTTAAAGGGTTCTTTCAGATTCTGATATGCCTCCTGCCCGCAGACCCCCACAACCACCAGGCAAGGGTTTTGGGGATGAGGCCCTTGTCCCCATCAACATGGGGACATCCTCCCCATTGTCAGGTCACCTGTGGCCAGATGACAGATGCACACCGTAGGGCACAGGAGTGCACCACAAGGTAGTGAACCCTATGGCTGACTGCTGCGGATAGGAAACTAGGTGGTTGTGGAAAGCGGGACCAGAGGAGCACAACCGGGATCCTACAGGAAGCTAGAGCCGAGATTCCCCAGGGCGCGGAGTCTAAGACCCAGCAGGTCTTCTCCAGAGCCTCTAGTGGTGAGGATGTTACGCTGCAGGCTGGGTCCAGGTCGCGGCCCCTAGAGTCCCCTAGCTCACGCCCCGAAGGGTAAGGAGGAGAGAGGGGAAGCAGCAGCACAGGATACAAGAATAGTGAGGGGAAAAGCCAAGGTCAGGGCAACAAGCAGACAAGGATAAACGAAGGACAAACCGAAGGTCAAGGGTCACAAGCAAACAGGGATAGTCAGGAACAAGCCAATATTGTAACAGAGAGACAGACGTAGCACACGGCAGGCAGAAACACACAATGCTTAACAAACACGTTGATCAGCAAAGCAGGCTTGCAGTGCACAGGTTAATATAGTGTTCTGTGATAGGCCCTGGGGTGGAGTAGGGCTGGGAGGAGATTATAAAGGAAGCCAGGTGAAGGGGTCTGGCCTCTAAGATGAACACATGAGGAGGAAAGGTAAGATGGCAGACAGATATTAGTGCATATCCATGACACCCATGTTGAGGGCATGTGGCCTGGTACGGTTCAGGAGGGGGGGTGCTTTCTCGTCCCCCCCTCTTTTCCTGCAGCCTGCTAGGTTGCGTGCTTGGATAAAGGGTCTGGTATGGATTTTTGGGGGAACTCCACGCATTTTTTTTTGGGGTGGAGTTTCCCTTAAAATCCATACCAGACCTGAAGGGCCTGGTATGGATATTTGGGGGAACTCCGCGCATTTTTTTTTAAATTTGCGGCAGGGTTCTCCTTAATATCCATACCAGACCTGAAGGGCCTGGTAATTGAATTTGGGGGGACCCCACGCTTTTTTTTTTTTATCAATGACTTTTCTATGTATTGCCGGGAGCCCGACAATTCATTATAGCCGCGAGTGAGTTTTAAATTACTTTTTTTCCTTCAGAAATGACACTTTGTGCAGGCACAGTTCTTAGCACGGGAAACAAGCGCGACTTTACAGGCATACTATACACACACCCTAGGTACAAAATTTAAAGGAAAATTTCACTTTTATTGTTTCATTTTAAGCATTATTAAAATCACTGCTCCCGAAAAAATTTCAGTTTTTAAAACTTTTTTTGTATTGATTCATGTCCCCTGGGGCAGGACCCGGGTCCCCAAACACTTTTTAGGACAATAACTTGCATATTAGCCTTTATAATAAGCACTTTTGATTTTGAACGTTCGAGTCCATTGTATTTAATAGGGTTCTAAAGTTCACGCAAACATTCTGGCTGTTCGCAGGTTCTGGTGCGAACCAAACAGGGGGGTGTTCGGCTCATCCCTACACATCACCACATCAAGGCTAGAAGCATTGTTGGCCATGAGTGAGCAAGGGTAGGAACAGCAGTGAATGGTGATGTAGGAGTAGAGACCTCCCATCTGCCTGAAAGGCAATGTATTGATGGTCACATGATCACCAAAAATACATGATAAACAAAGTTGTCTAAAAGTAAGGTTTAAACGTATACTAAATGAAAAAATAGTGGCGCTATAACCACAATGATAACGTGAAACAAATAAAAAATTATTAATTGATGATAAATCAGATAACACCCAGTGAGAATGAAAACTGAGGCAATCAAAGAAAATATAAATTAATGTATAATATAGTGAAACAAAGTCCAATTCAAGTCCATAAAACGTGATAAACTTCAAATAATATAACTTGGTGAACAAAAACTTCTTATGAAACAAATATGTGAACCTTCTTCCACCACACCGCTTGTGACTATGATTCTGCTCCCCTTACGCACTCACCGAATATATTTGCCTTACACTGTCATGCTTGGCAAAGATGCTTTAACCACTTAAGGACCGCCACCTGTACATATACGTCGGCAGAATGACACAGCTGGGCACAAGCACGTACAGGTACGTCCTCTTTAAGAAGCCCAGCGGCGGCGCACTGAGCCTGAGCTCCGTGACCGTTCCCACGGGACCTGCGGACCCGATCGCTGCCGGTGTCCCGTGATCGGGTCACAGAGCTGAAGAACAGGGAGAGGTAAGTGTAAGCAAACCTCTTTCTGTGCTTCCTAGTGAGACTGTCACTGATCGTCTGTTCCCTGTCATAGGGAACGACGATCAGTGACGTCACATGCCAAGCCACGCCCCCACACAGTAAGAATCACACATTAGGTCACACTTAACCCCTTCAGCGCCCCCTACAGGTTAACCCCTTCACTGCCAGTGTCATTTTCACAGTAATCAGTGCATTTTTATAGCACTGATCTCTGTAAAAATGACAATGGTCCCAAAATAGTGTCAAAAGTGTCCGCCATAATGTCGCAGTCACAATAAAAATTGCTTATCGCCGCCATTACTAGTAAAAAAAAAAATATTAATAAAAATGCCATAAAACTATCCCCTATTTGGTTTGCGCAAAATATATAGCGTCTACAAATCAATAAATGCTTATTGCAATTTTTTTTAACCAAAAATATATAGAAGAATACGTATCGGCCTAAACTGAGGAAAAAATAATTTTTTTATATATTTTTTGGGGATATTTATTATAGCAAAAAGAAAAAAATATTGCATTTTTTTCTAAATTGTCGCTCTATTTTTGTTTATAGCGCAAAAAATAAAAACCGCATAGGTGATAAAATACCACCAAAAGAAATCTCTATTTGTGGGAAAAAAAGGACGCCAAATTTGTTTGGGAGCCACGTCGCACGACCGTGCAATTGTCAGTTAAAGCGACGCAGTGCCGAATCGCAAAAAGTGGCCTGGTCCTTTAGCTCCAAAATGGTCCGGGGCTTAAGTGGTTAAACCCTAGCGGGTTAATCAAACTTCCGATATCTGACCGTGCTCATAGAAGAGGATTGCTCCACATGAAAATTAAAAAAGTGCCTTCAATAGTGTAATCACGTAAAACCACTTATTTAAAAATAGACAAACAAAATCTTCAACCATTAAACTCACATCTCTTCAAAAACAAAAAAGCATCAAAGGCAAACTCCCGTTACTGAGCTGTAGTGGTGTATTGTGGTCACGGCGGACCTACAGTGTAACCTCTATATCTCACCCTTCACTCGCTCACTCGTCAGTATCCAACAACGTCACATCCGGAAACACAGAACGTCATGCGTCACAGATGGTTGCCGTACAGCCACGCCCCTGTGGTCCGCCGTGACTTTTCATGTGGAGCAATCCTCTTCTATGAGCACGGTCAGATATCGGAAGTTTGATTAACCCGTTAGGGTTTAAAGCATCTTTGCCAAGCATGAGAGTACAAGGCAATTATATTCGGTGAGTGCATTTCTTAAAGTGGTTGTAAACCCACTTTATAAACAAAGACCTACAGGTAAGCCTAGATTAAGGCTTACCTGTAGGTGCATGAAATATCTCCTTAACCTACACGGTTAAGGAGATATTTGCATTTAAATGTGGCGACGCTGACGTCACGCGCATGCGCATGGGGTTAACCCCATTCACAAATTCGGCTAGGTCGCAACATTTGACGACGTAGCCAAATTCGACGGCTCACGCGCGCATTCGCGGAGTCACGTCTTCGCCGCTCCGGCCAATCACAGCGCCGGAGCGGTGCTGTGATTGGCTGCAGCGGGGATACCCAGAAGTAACCTTCCGGCTATCGCCGCAGCGATGGATGCGGCTGAAGAGGGAGACGAGGACAGCTTCGGGGGCCCCGATCTAAAGTAAGTGATGCATAATGAGCTATTATGCTAGTCATAATAGCTCATTATGCCTTTCTCTTACAGCTAGTTAAAAAAAAAAAAATAATAATTAGGAGGGTTTACAACCACTTTAAGGGGAGCAGAATCATAGTCACAAGCGGTGTGGTGGAAGAAGGTTCACATATTTGTTTCATAAGAAGATTTGGTCACCAAGTTAAATCACTTGAAAATTATCACGTTTTATGGACTTGAATTGGACTTTGTTTCACTATATTATACATTAATTTATATTTTCTTTGATTGTCTCAGTTTTCACTCTCACTGGGCGTTACCTGACTTATCATCAATTAATTAATTTTTATTTGTTTCACGTTATCATTGTGATTATAGCACCACTATTTTTTAGAATACGTTTACACTTTATATTTACCCCAAGTGGCAGCTCTAGGGAAAATCCTTTACATGAGTGCAGTGGTGGGACATCAAGTCTAGGTGCGCGTGACTTGCTGATCAACTATTTGACATAAAAGTAAGGTTTGTTAAACAAAAAAAATCAAGGATCACTAAATAAAGCTATTCAGACAGTACTGCTCTATACTGCATGTGATACAGTAGGCTTGCCTTATACTATAAACCTTCCTGATGATTAATTTTAATTTATAGCATTATTTTGTTTATTTTTTTTTAGCTGCAAACATAAATAACTATAACAGCTAAAAAAAAAAAAAATAACACTGACAATTTAAGCAGCAGCTCCACAGGCATAGTGCGGTGCACGCTGCATACATAGTAAAGTTTTGACATTTTGACAAGCTGTTTAAACACAGCATATGACAGGTACATATTGCCACAATGGTTTAAGTAATATAGCTGAGTTTGTCTAAGGCAAGAGTCTGGTAGTCAGAGCAGTTTAATAAGGGGTCATGTTATGCTGTACCCAGGGGCTTTGCTAATATGATCCATTAGGCCAGTCAGCCAGCAGGGATTACTGAAAAAATAAAGTTTAGGAAGCAATACCTTAGTTTCCAAGAAAATGATTCAGGTTTATGAAACAATTGCACCCATTCCACATTGAATTAGCTACGTTTGGTGTTCAAAAGAACACTGCAGCAAAACAATATTGTACTCTGCTAAATGTATAGTCAAAGTTCACCCAAAAAAGCAAGTTCTGCTTTTCCTCCACTGCCAATATTGGAGCTTTTTTTTTTTTTTTTTGAGAGTGGGTACCTAGTTTTGACAAGTTCACCCCCCCCCCTTTGCCCACAACATTCAGGAGCACATTACTAGTCCCAGGAGGCTGTGGATCTATTGAAAAATGCAGTAGTATTCGCACATGTACAGTTGGAAGCCATGTCAAGCACTAGTAAGTCATAGCTGCTTTCCCACATACAAAATGGCGGTGCCAGGGGCCATAATTCCAGCAAAGAACTGGCAGGAGGTTGGAACAGCACTGGATCCGTGAACTGGTAAGTGCATGCTTATTAAAAGTCAGCAGCTACAGTATTTGTAGCTGCTGAATTTTCTTTTTTTTTAAACTAGTGAAGTTCCTCTTTAACCTCTAGGGACCCCTGCTGGCACTAGCACTGGCTACACCAGCTATCAGTGACAGCTGAGAGCTAGGCCTAGGAGCTGAAACAGTTCCTTCTGATGCTTCTACAAAGAACTCCATAGCAGAGCACAATAGAAGCTAATTTAAGCACATTACGGCTAAGTTTAAATAGGGAGTGTAATGACGTCACAAGTGATGTCACTGCACTTCCTGTCAATACAGAGGATCAGTGAAAGCTGTTACCACTCTATTCAGCCTCTCACTGCTATAGTGAGCACAGCCCATGGAAATTTGAAATAAAAATGTGTAAACAAATTAGAAAAATAAATATTTATACTAAAACTAATCTGAGGATAATTAATACCCAAGTTGCAACAATGCCATTGGAAGATCTAGAAGACATTTGTGCTGACTGTGTAAGCATCAAATGCTTATGAAAGTGAATGGAATGGCATTGCAAACCTGTGAAAAAGTGGTCATTATGCTAGTTTCTCTCCTTTTAAACCTAACTTAATGTTTTCTTATTGTTTTTTTCCCTACATGTGTCGCAATGTGTAGAAAAAAATGATGCGCTAAACAAAAATCTCATATTGGGTTAATAAATCCCACTGCAGAAAACACAAATCCGTGATAACTAGTTGAATCCAAAAAAAAAAAAACTCCACCTGGTGGCGCGTACCATCACCACAGGCAATATAGACTCTTACCAGAGAGCCTGGACCCTTTTTATGAAGGGTCAAACAGACTTGATGTAACAATCTTTGCAGGGGTAATCAGCTGGAGATGTGTCCTCAGAACAAACAGGGCATAAGCAGGAGTTTCAAACTAAGCCCCATCGACCCCACATTTAGATTAATCATAAAATGAAAGAGACGCTTGTTACATCAAGCCTGATTGACCCTTAATAATAAAGTGGTGGTGACAGTGCATGCATGAGTTGGATTTTTTTTTGGGGGATTCAACTACTTATCATGGAGTTGTGTTTTCTACAGTTGGATTTAATAACTCAATATGAGATTTTTTGTTTAGCGCATCATTTTTTTCTACATGTGCTTTATTGTAATTATATCTCACTTTTGTGGTGCCGCTGGACAATTTACACTGTAATGGTGGTGATTGACATTATTTATTTTTATGTTTTTACACATGTGCAGTATTATTCCTTAATTTAATTTGTGTCGCAATGTAGCATTAAAAGGGGAATAAAGAGCAAGAGTTTTTTTTGGGATGGTTACTTTTGTTTAGGAGATAACTACTGTATTTATTGGCATATAACACTCACTTTTTTACCCTGAAAATAGAGGGTAAACTGCGACTGCGTGTTATACTCAGGGGGCTGTGGAAAGTTTTTTTCCTGAAACTTCCCTCTTAACGTTAGGGTGCGTGTTATATGCCTCTGTGTGTTATACGCCGATAAATACGGTATATATAAAAAAAAAAGGGGAATAAAGCTCCTATAAAGTAAAATGCTTACGTTCATATTGAGCTTTAATATTTCATTAGGCTACATAAAAGTCATATTAATGAGATATCATTTTAATCAGCAGTCATTGATGATTAAATTATGGGGTCAGTATATTGCCAAACTATTTTTTTTTTTTTTACTAAAACATCATCAAAAAAAGAAACTCTGGGACTCAAGGGGATGAAGGTAAAAAAGGGCCCTGGGATTCAAGTTGTTTAAAAGTGTTATCTGGAGTTAGTTTTTTTTATGACTTACTAAAAGTGGAATTAAATGTTTGCAAAAAATAAATAAAAATTAGGCCATGGGAGCTATTAGTCTAATTATTAGTTGTATACACAATATATTAACATATTATGGCAGACTTACCTTGAAAGTGATCCTCTCCAGCGCTGAGGTGTCAGCACGTCCATTGGTTCACAGGCACTTCTATCTTCTCCTGATTTTCATTCTGGTTTCGGACCTTCAGCTGCTTGATGACCTCATTCCCTGGCACCCCTCTAAGTAAAACTTAAGTTAAATGAAGGTTATTGCTAGAGATTTCGTTTTTGGCAGTTTCTGGTTCTCCCTTTTCTCCCTTGTTAGCTGTCTCCAGACAGGGATTTCCTTATCAGCAGTCACCAGGTAGATCTGCCAGTCTCCTATCAGCTTTTATTGGCCCTGAAATTTTGGAGGAAAAACTTGGCAGCCAATCATGGATCTGACTCATCTTTAAATATTTTAGATTCTGAGGCTCCTGTCAACAGTTGTGGCTATCCTTTATTGGGGTTATTGTTGCCCACATTTGTGGGTGGACAGTGTGTTTAAATACTTGAATGGACTGGTTAAATTTAGCTTGAGTTTCGGTGACTAAGCTTTTGATGTTTGGTATTTGTTTAAAAGTTTGGTTTGGTTTCTGGCTATTCATTTTATATAAAGTTCTTATTGTTTATTGATATGTTGTTAACCCCAATAAAGGCCCCAGATTAATATCTTCTCAAAAATGATTGTCTTGTTTATTTTATTAACTTTTTTTTTCAGGTTATTTTGTTATTGCTCTTGTTTAGGATGCTGTATGGGGTCTTCAATCTCATGTAATTCCTCTTACATTTTTAAGTTACCAACTGCTAAATTTGTAGAAAGTAAGTTACATAATTTGTAACTTCTTAAAGATACAGCCCAGGTAAACAGAACATCCTTGCATTTACAATCACTGAAGACATAGCCTAGCTGCTTAGTGGTCTATTTTCATACTTTCATTGATCTTATACATCCGATTGTCACACCCTCTAATATCCTGTAGTTGGTTGTAACTTTGTCATGCAAAAATACAAGCTAGGCTTTCACTGCTCCTTAGTTAGACATTTTATTTCAGTTGTTGGCCATATTCCATTTAATAAACGTGTGATGAACGTGTTGCCTTATGAGTTTATGTGAAATCTCCATTAATAGCTGTAAAATAATTGTAATTATGAATATATCTATGTAGGTGTGTAATATAGCTTCCCAGAAGGCCCTGTTATACAGAAGATTTGGTTCCTAAGCTTGTTTATCTAAACAATGGGACCCAAACCTCTTTGTTCTACAAATATTCACTTTAAAGGATCCCTCGTTTAGATATGCAATGAAGGTGGCCAGCCCATCATCAATGCTTAACTTAACTAAAAAGGTCAAGGTAAATTTCCCGCTCAAAATAGTCTGTGCCAAGGATTTGCATTAAAGGGGTCTGACTTATGCAAAGTATAGGAATTGGAGTTGTAGCCAATCCTTAACCAGGAATAGGGAGGCCCACCAATCAGAGCCACGCCATGCCAACTAATGAGGCATTAGCCTGTAATAATATTCACAGACTAGATGGGAGAGGAGAGCACACACTCTATGGTAGAGCAGTCACCAGAATGGAACCTTGGTGGGCAGTAGCATGGTAATGGTAACTATGGGAAATCTCCCTTGTACTTGTATCTAAATGTTTGTCTTAGACTCTGTATTCCTTCATGTAATCCATCATTTTTACCCCTTTCCTGTACAATAGATAGATTTCTGTGTATTAGTTTAGGCCTCCTTACTATTAACCAATACATTTTTGTTATTGCGTTAAAGCTTTCACTCATGGTCAAAGACCTCTCATTATCCCAAATCATATATGAGAGATATTAAATCTCAAATATAACATATGGGTAAAAAAACGGACATACTTGAAAGAGGGAGACGTAAATTATGTTTGACCCATCGTGCACACCTTCCAACAAGCTATAGAAGTAATGTCAGACTAAAAATCTGAGAACCAAGGTTGCATATTTTTGTATCATCAGCAAAAAATAATTGTTTAAAGTCTATACTATTAAACTCATTATTTTCAAATGCAGCCGATTGTTTTTGCTTGGCTTCTTGCACTGCAGCCTTTCTTTTTTTCTTTTTTTTATTCAGGCAACTGTACAAGGAATGCATAACAAGCAACTGATGCCAAGATCATTTTATCCTTTTTTACATTAGAGGTCTGTTTTATCAATGTCTCTCTTATAAGAACAGCAGTTAATTCTCCTTGGGTACCAATCAGATACACATGTTTATATATGATTGACAGCTAAAAGGAATACCTCCAGCCTTCAGTAAGCAAATAATAATGCAACAGAGCTTATGTGGCCTATAAGACTGTACAAAAGGTAATGAGTGATGTGCACAGTCTAGTTGCTCTTTAGCAACCAGTAAGAAATAATCGTTAACTGAACTGCCTACTGTAGTATAAATCTGCCATGACATAAGGTATTTTGCATATCATCACTGTTCTACAGTATTTTCCACTGTATTGAATAGTCCTGTTTGTTTTTATTGAGGGAATTAAAATGATTACTTACCCAATAGTGCAGCCAGCATCTGCCTCAATAATCCAAACACAATTTAGGTTGTGATCGTAGGGTGCAGGATAACCAGGTGACAACACTCGGCCAACTTTCTCTCCATGGATTAAACCACCGCATTCCGCTACAGCAATACAAAGTGTCACAGTTGTCACAAACAATATCTTCAGAATGTATAATTATAAATATTTTTTTATTATTATTAAACCCACCTATGCACAAAGGAAGCGGCTGGTCCCACACTCTGCGCTCACCGGTCAAACATACTAAAACACGGCTGCCACGTAAGCTATAACCAGGATCACAGTTGAAAGTCACAGAACTTCCTGCAAAATGCCCCTCATCTTTATCCTTGTAGCCATACAGAGGTGTCCCTGGGTCCTCACACTTAATCAGCTCAAAACCTGCAATGTTAAGACAAGGACATTATAGAAAACATGATAATGCTTTAGGACCGCTCTGCCTGCCACTGGCACCATCACTTTGTCAGCAGGAGGATAATTGCAATCAATGACAGGTTTCATGGCACTGAGAGGTGTTGAAGCAGCGTGACAGTCTTGTCATCGTGCCATTGGATATGGCTATAGGGGACAACATCATAAAATAGATTGCTAAAATAAAGGTGATTTAAAAATACAGATAAATTACATGATAATAAGTCAGATATGTATAAAAGGCAAATTAAACATAAATTACTGCATTAAGACTGCTACATAATAAGTCTCACAGGATGGTCATTTGCTCTCCTAGCAATAGAGACAGAAGCCTTCAGCGTTTCATTTGACAGCCAATTAGCCACTGAATTGTGGCAGTTGTAATGCCATAGTCAGAGTCATAACTAATAAATTCGTAAAAAGCAAGACTAAAAATTCCTCTGTGTATTATTTAGAACTACACCATGACACATCATTAAACAGCACTGTAAATCATACCCTACATTGATAGAAAGGACTATTTAAAGATTACAATTATTTTTCAAAAAGTTTAAGGCTTAATGTATAGTACAAAGATTCATAGGCCTTATGATTTGTATAACATGTTGGGGATTTCCACACACTCTCTTTCTTTCTTTTTCTATCTCATCACATATGGTTAGAATAAGACTGCTGGACTTACCCGGTATGTTACAAAGTTTGCTCCCTTACTAAGCTATATAAGGCATATAAGGTAACTGTTAACATTTAGTCTCTAAGATACTTAACAACATATTGGGCAATGCTGAAGGCCTAATTACATTTTCTGATGCATGAGATTACAGTTACTCTGGTGCAATCCCCTACATAGACCATTCACTGACGCTTAAAGTAGTTGTAAAGTCTCAAGGTTTTTCACCTTAATGCATTCTATGCATTAAGGTGAAAAACCTTTTGTGCTGCAGCTGCCCCCAGAGCCCCCATTTTTCTTACCTGAACCCGTTCGTCCCAGCAATGAGCACGAGCCCAGCAGCTCCAGCCACTCTCTCGGGTCCTCATTGGATAGATTGATAGCAGCAGGAGCCATTGGCTCTTGCTACTGTCAATCAAATCCAGTGACACGGGAGCCAGGGGCGGGGCATGGGTGCCCCCATGAAAGGTGGCTCTCCGAGGGGGCACCCGATGAAGAGGAGGAGCCAGGAGCACCGCCAGGGGACCCCAGAAAAGGAGGATCGAGGCCACTCTGTGCAAAACCCTTGAACAGAGCAGGTAAGTATGATATGTTTGTTTTAAAATATAAATAAAAAAATAACCTTTACAATCACTTTAAGTGGTTCACATTGCTTGTAAATATACAGAGATTTTCTGCTACTTTAGTTAAAAAAGGCAATTATCTATATCCAGAGTATTTGAAGGAAAGAAAATTGCTTGATTCCTCCATCAAAACAATTAGTGTAGATGGGGGAATCCCTCCCACTGCTCTATTATATTCCGTCAGAATAAAATAATCACTACCCGTGGCCATAGAGAATGAAAAGACAGGCTGGTTATACTGAAGTTGATTGATAGGTCGACTTCAGTACAACTAGCCTGCCTATACATCGATCAAAATTAGATTTGTCTCTGGCTGGCTTAAGCATCAGCTTTTATTCCCCTGAATATGCTATATTGTGGAAAGCTGAGACGTGATTGTTTTTTATGGATAAATCATATCACTGCACACCATTCTGATACATTTTTAAATGCATACGTAGTACATTTTTAAAACTTCTTCCAGAGTGTAATTCAACTGCTATTTATCGCTCAAACTATGGAGCAACTGAACATACTTGTTCAGTTTATTTTAACATCTGTTCTGCACGAGTTGTAGATAATAATGTTGGGATGACACAGGAAATGAGAAAGCAGGATAATATCATCATGGATAAAATGTGATTACAAAATTGTATGAAAACATTGACTTACCTGAATGTTTTTCTTCAGTGCAATGACCTTCATTACTCATTTTGGTACAACAATTACTACATAGATGAAATCCCTGCACCTATGCCACTCCATCTACCTCATTTTATTACAACCACTGTGTGCCAATGAAAGCTGGTGTCTATAAGTTCAAACAGGATCTAGCAGAATAGTTAAAAAAATTGCACCCTATACAGTGAATGACAACAGACATGCTGTATGCCTATTGCAACTTAATTATACACCAGCATGGACATTAAATATTTTCATTGTTCATTCTTTGTATACATAAAGTTTTATGAAGGTAATTTTCGTATTTGCTAAATAAGCTACTTAACGCAGACCTTACATGCTCTTGCTGTTGTTTTTATAATTTTCTCCTCAGAGTTTCCTCCTCATTCTGCCCCCTGGTCACACTGCTAGACACCAAGTATGTGGGTGCCCTCTGTGCATGTTTGGACCTATGGAGTCCCACCAGAGTCTATGGCCTTGTATGCAGCTGTTGCCAAGAGAAAACAGAGCCAAAGCCACACTGACTCGGATGTTGCTGTCAATCCCTTCCTTGAAAAGCATGAGTGGTGTGGCTTTGGCTCTGTGTCCATCTCAATCTGCCTGTGTGTACGGCACTGGAGACAGCTGTGTGGAATATTGTATAAGTGTGTGCGTAGTGGAGACTCCATTGGGACTCCAATAGGTGCCGGCAAGCCCAGGTGGCAACCAAGAGATCTTTTATGACTTGACAATGACTTTTATATTACTTAAGTTTTTTTTTTAGAGTAGAGAAGGTATAGAACCTTTATTGCTGCCTCTGCCTATTTCCCAGGAAGATTTACTCTCCACTGTTACCGCTGTCACAAGGACTGAAAGTGATGGGAAATCTAAAGGTTTGGGTTGCCACTGGAAAAGGAATAAAGAGAATACATTTCCAATAAGGACACTTTTTCTGGTGGGTGACAACTGTCTAAGATGAGATTTCCCTCACTTTCCAGAGATTACTTCTCACTTCCTATTGTGTTTTGAATCAGGAAGTACAGATAGCAAAAAAAAAAAAAAATTCATAGGGGTTTCAACCATTCCCATTCTATCCAGGACTATGAAAGAATTTACAGTTGCTGAAAGTAGGATCTACTTTTTATATCTAATATACTAAAGGCAAGACTGATCTATTTTTTTTTCTAAGCTTGAGGCAACAGTCCAAAGTAATATTTATAATATATGTCCTTATCTTATAGATGACACCTAACTCACATTTTTTGTAGACTACAGATTCTCTATATTTCTATTAGCCATAGAAGTTCCCATATTTAAATCTTATCAAAATCAAGCAGTATATTTTCCTGACAATACCTCAAGATTCATTTAATGCATTAAACAGGATGAAATTATAATTTGTGCTATGCATTGAAATCTCTGTCAAAATTATAATGAGGAATATATGACAGGATCTACAAGCTTTGACATAAGGTGATCCCATAATAAGGTTGCTTATTAGCTTCAGGTACAAAGGACAAAATCCTCTGTTCTGTAAGATCATAAAAGGATGACTGGTAATGAAACAATCCTCAAATGCCTTCTGTTGCATTGTTCCTTATGTGGATATCAGCAATTAACTGAAGCATCTGGGACAAAGTCTCCAAACCAAAAGTCTGCCAGTGTCCTTATAAGATTAGATTGCTACCCAAGGTGTGGTGGTTGAATGGTATAGTTGTAATGAGAATATAAATAAAAGCAGTGGTGCTAAGAAGGTACAGGGCAGGCTAACATGATTTTAGGTGGGGAAAAATACATTCTCCAAAACTGTTAATAAAATGATGGATAAAGAAAATGTACACAGCTACAAAAGTTAAAACAAAAATTGTATATAAATTGAATTTACAGTAAATCTTACTAATGGGGACTTTTGCTTAAAGGAAACCTATACTAAGAAATACATACTCTGTCATTACTGAGTTCTTTCTGAGTTGCCAGGTTGGAACACTAACCTGGGGATAGCAGGCACACCATGAAAGTCAGACTGAAGTCAGAACTTATGTGTGTTCATGAGCAAATGAAATGTGCTTTTAGTTGAAAAAGATTTAACATCAGTTTTGAGATGCTTTGGGATCACTCAGAGTTATATGTTAGATGCATTTCACCTGTAATTGACTGCAGTAGAATTTGACCTAAATTGGTTCCAGCCTAAATTGATGCTGGTATGTGTTTACAAACTGGCTATGCATGCACATTTGTTATGCATTCTGCATGTCAGGTTCCGGCCCCACCAATTGGGAGGGTTGAGGAAAGACCTGGTAACCCATCTTGTAAAAGAATTGCCAGAATTCTATGGAAATGGCTCTCAGGCATATCAGATATGAATAGATAAGATAGAATTATACATACATAGTTAGTTAATGAAAATAACTAAAGAATATTCCTTTAGAATCTCATGTGTTTCTTCTAAACCTTAAAGAAAAATAACAAACAGAAACAAACACAGTAACATGCAAGGATCTGCAAAGAGCCAAGATTTATAAAGAAAGAAGGTTATCGTAATAATGTTGATTCAGTTCAGGGAATAGAGCTGCGCAGACAACAAAGAATGAGGCATGTTTAAATTTAATGAGCAGATTTATTTCAGAAGAGGTATCTAAAGTTTTGACTCACTGGAATAAAACAGCTCAAATCCTTTACTGGTATTTTCTGCATCTGTGATGAATTCAAGCCACAGTGCACTGGATGTGCTGTTCAGAATACGCCCCAACATCTCTGACTGGCTAAATGTTCCAAGAAGTCGGGCAGAATTATTGTGCCCATCGTATACCTAGAGGAGAAAGAAAGAAAGGAGATCACACTATTCCTGTTAGGAGTTTCTTTTTTAGACATTTACTTTTATTTATGTATTGCACTCTGATGCGATCATACCCATATATACTGTACATTGCCTTTTATTTATACATTTTGCAATGCTCTTTAAAGATGTCTGTAAACAATTTTGCTTAATTATTAAACAATATTTTGAATCTTTTTAAGATTTACCTATATATTTTTCATTTAATTTTCATTTGCTTTTTATCAAATTCCTAATTTGCTTATGCAGGCCATATACTGTATGTGTCGAATTACAAACTAATTTTCTTTGGAAAAATCTGAAAGTTTGTGCATTTTGTAATCTGATGGCGCCACCATTGATTTCGGAATTAGACCAACCAAGCTTTTATTTTCACCTCATGTTGCTACAGAAAATACATTTTGTGCCTGGGAATATTTTCTTTCTAGGTCACAGCTCATGCGCATTTATTTTCTGATTATATTTCTCACACGATTCACCCATCATTGATTAGAATTGTGTTCATTTTTCCAAAAATTTTCAACATGCCTGATCACTCAAATTTGATGACCGTACAAAAGTTGGCCGTTACTGTGTCCCTGTGCGAAATTCAAACAACAATTCTTAGTTACGATTTTTGAAAAGAAAGTTGTTTTGGAATTCGACCCATGTATGGCCGGCTATAGTTTGCTGAAAATGCCAAATGAACATAACTAGAATGTTCAGAAGGGCAGCCTGCAAATTTATTTGATTAAAGTGGAACTTTAGTCAGAAAATTAAATCTTGATAGATCGCTACATGTTGGTGGCTTTAGCAGGTATAGCTATGTAAAACATTAAAAATAAGTGCTTATACTGTTTAAAGTGGTTGTAAACCCTTCCACACAACTTTAGCAAATATTAATCATCAGTGAATACACTGCAAATCGCTGTGTGTAGATGTCACTATACTGTACCTCCTCCGTTTGCTTGTAATCTGTCCTGTTCTATTTACTGATGTCCCTCGCGCTTGCGCATATTCTCCCTGATTAATGGCATGCTCTTTGTGCCGTTAGTCCATTATTACATATTCTGCCTCCTTCATTTCCCCTCTCTGCGGCACTGCGCCAAGATTCCGTGAGATTTTAGCACCATTCAGACCTGTCTGATACCCATGTGACCTGGATCGTCAGAACAGGCCTGTTGTGATAGGAGGGACACGGTTGACATAGCAATCCCGACTTTAGAACGAGGCTTGGCTAAGGAAGCATTGAGCATGTGCGGGATTACAGCTAGGAATAGAAGAGAGGGCGGAAGTGTATTACAATGCAGACTCGGAAAACCATACTTAAAATGGAGCTGGCTTATACCAGGAAGCACAGATTTTAAAACTGCTGTAAAAAAAGTAAGAAACAAGCAAATGGGGGTTATTATACTGTAGAACATGATGTAATACTTTATTATACTGGTTTATTTCAAAAACAGCATCTGAGGGGCAGAGTTTACTTCCTCTTTAAAATCCAGTAAGGCACTGTCTCACCCTGCTCTGCACAGCCTCAGTTGTCCTGTATTCTCGGAACTATGGCGATACGCAGTGAGTCACTAAAGGCTGACTTGCTGACAACCTCAAGATTTACTGCTGCTGAGGGGGGGGGAACAACAGGAATGACATAGACTGTGCCGAGGGAACACTGACTAAAGAAAGTGAAAAGAAAAGCAGGAAAGATGAGAGGACAAACTCTGCTGCCAGGAAGACACAAAAGAGTTAAACTTACAAAAATAGTGTCTTATCTTTTCTCCCTGATATTTTCTCCCTGGGCAGCAGAAGTCTGTGAATTTCAGCACTGTGAAGCTTCTGTCAGCCTTCCTCTCTAGCTGAGCCAAGACATACAGCCAAGACATACAATACAACCAAGGCTGGAAATGTACACATTTTATTTACAGAAAGTGACATATACTTTTGGAGACTAAGAAAAGGGGGAGAGTTTTCAATAAGTAATAAATCACCAGCAAGAAGAAACAGGAGCATTACTGGAGGCAATTTACAGCACACACACATTTTGGAAGCATGAATATTAATGTGGAATGTATGTTCTTTTGTTAAAGAACATTCATTGATATCAAACTGTTATGGGTAAAGTTCCACTTTAATTCTGATTGCTGCAAAATGGGCTGAGAATGCTTGTCCAGACACCAGCTTCCAATGGGGGTCTCCAAGGAAATCTGTTCTAGGCTAGCACAGGGTTTCTTCACAGATATACTATATATGTCTAGTACAGAACCCTAGAAATGTGTCCACAGGGCTTACAAAAAGTAGAGAAAAATTAGACATATTGCCTATAGTTTGAAGGAGCAGTCCTCTTCTTTAAGACTTGCTGCGATAGAAAATAAGTCTAGTAATCCTGCGGAGAAACCCATTTTTCATCTGCGCTCATAACTATGCTCTTTTATTGATTATCCCAAATGTAATGACAAAGGAACCTCTAAGGCAGGGGTCTCCAAACTTTCTAATCAAGGGGCCAGTTTACTGTCCTTAAGACTTTTGGGGGGGGGGGAGGCAGACTGTGAGCAGTGGGAGTAGAAAATGTCCTATCATCCATGGGATTAAACAATGCATCTTTGGCATTAAAGGGAGGACTAATTCCCCATTGTTGGTGTCAGTTGGAGGAATAGTGCCCCATAATTTGCTTTAAAGATATAATCTATATCACTAGTCCTACCTATATAAAGGCTTAATATGCACAAAATATAATTAAGTTAGATTTTTTGCAATTTGTAACTTTTATATGCATATTGCTCAGGTATATACCAAATATATATAAATATATACATATACTGTATATATACACATATATATATATATATATATATATTGTGAGGGGGTTAGCTCGGCAGCGGGTGTGTGTGACCCCCGGGATGGGCTCCCCACACAAAAACAGGCCCAGCAAACGGAGGTTGTGGTTTTCAAAATCAAAAAGGTGCGGTTTATTTTCTATTTACAGTGACAAAACACAGCAAAGCAAAAGAAACATAAATAAAATAAATCCTGGTCAACTTGACCTCTGAGTAAACATACAGGTTTCCTAACTAACAACTGGGATCAGCCTAGTGCTGTCCTAGTCCCTAAGTCCCTGGTTTTAAATGTCCAAGCAAATAGCCACACAGGCTTTGTCTCACCGCACAGGGGTTCACTCTCCCTAGACAGTCCACACAGGTCTGGTTCCAGGCATGAGCAAACACCTAATGAATCTGGGAGTTCTTATAGAGGCCTAAATGAGCTGACAAGCTTCAGCTGGTCTCATCAACTCCCTGTCTGCACGACGCCCCACACTCTCCCTAGAGGTATGAGTCATCCATGAGCCCACTAGCCTCAGCTGGGCTTATACAACTCTCCACCTAGTTGTATAAGTCGGCGTAAAGCCTGAATCTGGGCGAAATATATCTACCCCCCTGGATGCAACCAGGTGACTTTACCTTCCTGCTGTCACATACCCCCCCCTCTTGTTTTAACCTCGGGGTTGGAACACCAGCAATCAGGCATTCATGTACTCGAGACAAAGCATCCACATTCCCCATTTGAACGCCAGGGCGATGCTTTGCTGTGAAGTTGAATTCCTGGAGGGCCAGGAACCACCTATTCACTCTTCTATTTGTTTCCTTGTTTTGAGCCATCCACTTTAACGGAGCGTGATCCGTAACCATGTCAAAGTGCCTACCTAGCAGGTAGTACCGAAGGGAATCTAGAGCCCTCTTCACCGCTAAACACTCCTTTTCAACGGTGGCGTAATTTACCTCATGGGACTTCAACTTCCTGCTGAGGTAAATGACTGGGTGCTCTTCCCCGTTCCAGACCTGGGACAATACTGCTCCTAACCCCACATCTGACGCATCACTTTGTACGACAAAGTCTTTAGAGAAGTCGGGTGAGTACAACACTGGCTGGCTACATAAGGCTTGTTTCAAGAATTGGAATGCTGCCTCAGCCTCGGGGGTCCATTTAATCATGACCGACCCTTTCCCCTTCGTCAGGTTGGTTAGGGGCACAGCCTTAGAAGCAAAGTGGGGAATGAATCGCCGATAATACCCAGCGATTCCCAGAAAGGCTCGTACCTGCTTCTTGCTGTTGGGACGTGGCCAACTCTGGATGGCCTCGACTTTGTTGAGTTGGGGTTTTATTACTCCCCTCCCAATGGTGTACCCAAGATATTTGGCCTCCTCCTGCCCAATGGTACACTTCTTGGGGTTAGCCGTAAACCCCGCTTCCCGAACAGAGTCCAGGACTGCTTGCACTTTTGGCAGATGTGAGGCCCAATCTGTGCTATGGACAATTACGTCATCCAGGTAAGCCGCAGCATACTTCCGATGGGGCCTCAGCATCTGGTCCATTTTCCGCTGGAATGTGGCCGGCGCATTCTGTAACCCGAACGGCATTCTTTTATATTGGAACGCCCCGTCTGGGGTTACAAATGCGGTTTTCTCTTTGGCCGACTTGGCCAGGGGGATTTGCCAATACCCTTTTGTGAGGTCAAGAGTCGTCATGTATCGGGCTGTTCCCAGCCGGTCGATCAACTCATCTATACGTGGCATGGGGTAGGTGTCAAATTTTGTAACTTTGTTCAACTGACGAAAATCGTTACAAAATCGCCAGCTCCCATCCGGTTTAGGCACCAACACAATGGGACTAGACCAATCACTTTGGGACTCCTCTATCACCCCTAAGTTCAGCATTTTCTGTACTTCCTCCCGAATTGCCTCCCGTCGGGCCTCTGGGATCCGATAGGGTTTTAACTTCACCCTTTCACCGGGCGGGGTAATGATGTCATGCTCTACCCCAGATGTTTGTCCCGGCAGCTCAGAGAATACCTCCTTGTTGCGAAGCACAAACTCCTTAACCTCCTGTTGTTGGGGTTGTGACAAGGTGGCTGCTATTCCAACCTCAGGAATCACGCAACCAGTTTGAGCTGGTGACCAAGTGTCTGCGACTAGGGACTCTCTATCCCTCCAGGCTTTCAACAGATTAACGTGATAGATCTGTTCGGGCTTTCGCCTTCCTGGTTGTCTGACCTTGTAATTCACTTCGCTCACTTTTTCCATTATCTCATAGGGGCCTTGCCATTTGGCAAGGAATTTACTTTCAACCGTAGGGACAAGTACCAGTATCCTATCCCCCGGGGAAAAGGTACGGGTCTTGGCTCCACGGTTGTACACTCTCTGCTGTGCTAACTGCGCTTGGGCCAAATGTTCCTTCACGATGGGCATTACCTGTGCAATTCGGTCTTGCATCAGGGCGACATGCTCAATCACACTACTGTGGGGAGAACTCTCACTTTCCCAAGTTTCCTTGGCAATATCCAACAGCCCTCTTGGGTGTCTCCCATACAGTAGCTCAAAGGGGGAGAATCCCATAGAGGATTGGGGCACCTCCCTAATAGCAAACATCAGATAAGGAAGTAGACAGTCCCAATCCTTTCCATCTCTATCCACCACTTTCTTCAACATTTGTTTTAGGGTTTTGTTGAATCTTTCAACCAGCCCATCGGTTTGGGGGTGATACACAGATGTACGTAATTGCGTCACTTTGAACAATTTACACAGCTCCTTCATAACCCGGGACATAAAGGGTGTACCTTGGTCCGTAAGCAGTTCTTTACAAATACCCACCCGGCTAAACACAAGAGATAGCTCTTTGGCTATGGTTTTGGCCGAGGTATTTCGGAGAGGGATCGCTTCTGGATAACGGGTGGCATAGTCCATTATAACTAATATGTACTGGTGCCCCCTAGCGGACTTGATTATAGGCCCTACCAAATCCATGGCGATCCTCTCAAACGGGACCTCAATGATGGGTAGAGGGACCAGCGGGCTACGGAAATGTGGCATCGGGGCCGACCTCTGACACACAGGGCAGGAGGAACAATAATTTTCTATGTCCTTCATCACCCCCGGCCAGTAGAATCTCTGTAATACCCTCTCTCGGGTTTTCTCTGTCCCCAGATGACCTCCAAGAATGTGCCCATGGGCCAACTCCAACACCAACTTCCTGTAAGGTTTGGGCACCACAAGCTGCTCAACGGTTTCTTCTGCCCTTTTTGCCACCCGATACAGTAGGTCCTTCTCTACGCTGAAGTATGGGTAAGTGCAGGTATTATCTGGGTTCACTAACTCGCCATCTATTTTCACTACGTTTTCCCGTGCCTTTATTAGGGCGGGGTCTTTCAACTGTTCTGTGGCAAAGTTTTCCCTGTGAACCTCAAGATCAGAAAACTCCACAGACGGTAGGTTTTCGTCTGAGGAGGTGGGCTCCTCTCCAGTTTCTTGAGTCTCCCCTGCCAATACTGATAAGGGAAATTCCGGAGAGTCCTCACCACTCTCAGGGGAGTTCTGGCTATCACATTCCTGGTACATAGGGGCACCAGTGGGGGGCTCAGGATCATCCCACAGTTCCCAGAACTTCGGAAAATCCCTTCCCACAATGGCGTCATGCGGTAACTGAGATACTAAGCCCACTGGATGAGAGAGGGTACCTTTGGGGGTCTCGAAACACACTGTAGTCACTGGATACTCTCGGGTGTCCCCATGCACACAAATAACAGCTACCTTGCTATTCCCAAAGACCTCTGTTTTAACTAACTCAGCCTTTATCAGGGTCACAAGGCTACCTGAATCCAGCAATACCACAACATTTCTACCATTAACACACATTTTGCATAAATGTTTCTCAGTTCCTCGAATGGCAGTGCATGCGACTGTCGCACACAGCGACTGACGTCTGCCCGTCAGAAAGTCACACTGCATGGGTTCCTCCACAACCGGGCAATTGGCTGCAATATGTCCCGCTTGCCGGCAGCGGTAGCAAACGATCCTTCTTGCCGCCTCTTGAGCCGCTGATTTCCCAGGCTGTTCTCGCCAAACTTGGGGTAGAGCTCCCACCCTCTCACTCTCTCCACCCTCACCCCTTGGAATCCTCTTATCCGCCCCTGGGGATGGTCTGGTCTTAGGGTGGAAAGTCCGAGTGTCTCTGGAAGAGGCTGTCAGGTTCTCTGTAGCCAAGTATTTCTCCACACGATCCACAAGACCATCGGCCGTCTCTGGGTCTCCATGGCTTACCCACTTTTGGATGGCAGTAGGAAGAGCTCTCAAAAACCGATCCATTACAACACGTTCCACAATCTTTGGTGCGGACAAAGTCTCTGGCTGTAGCCACTTTCTGCTCAGGTGAATGAGATCATACATTTGAGACCTGGGGGGTTTTCCAAGCTGGAAAGTCCAGTTATGCACACGCTGAGCCCGGACAGCCTGGGTGACACCCAGCCTTGCCAAAATTTCAGCTTTTAGCATCACATAGTCTTTTGCTTGGTTAGGCTCTAGGTCATAGTAAGCTTTCTGCGATTCACCAGTTAACAGACGAGCCACCAGTCCAGCCCACTGCTCCTCAGGCCACTTTTCTCTTTCAGCGGTCCTTTCAAATGTGGTCAAAAATACCTCTGGATCATCCTCTCCAGTCATTTTTGTCAATAAACGACTCACCCCAAAGGACGCGGTATTAGTGGGACGGTTTTCCTCACTGGTCTGCGGACGTTGCTGCATTACTGCTTCCATTTGTTGTAGTCTCTGCTCTTGCTTCTGTAACAGGTCTATGAAGCGGGCCTCAGATTGCTGCTGGGCTTGTTGCTGAGCTTCCAGACTCTGTTGGTGAGCTTGCTGCTGGGCTGCAAGGCTCTGTTGATGAGCTTGCTGCTGGGCTGCAAGGCTCCTTTGCAAACCTGCATTTGTCTGCTGTTGATTGGCATTTGCTAGAGCCAGCTGTTTCAGTATCTCCTCCATGCTGGCTTAAAAAAAACTGCCACTGGTTCTCCACCAACTGTGAGGGGGTTAGCTCGGCAGCGGGTGTGTGTGACCCCCGGGATGGGCTCCCCACACAAAAACAGGCCCAGCAAACGGAGGTTGTGGTTTTCAAAATCAAAAAGGTGCGGTTTATTTTCTATTTACAGTGACAAAACACAGCAAAGCAAAAGAAACATAAATAAAATAAATCCTGGTCAACTTGACCTCTGAGTAAACATACAGGTTTCCTAACTAACAACTGGGATCAGCCTAGTGCTGTCCTAGTCCCTAAGTCCCTGGTTTTAAATGTCCAAGCAAATAGCCACACAGGCTTTGTCTCACCGCACAGGGGTTCACTCTCCCTAGATAGTCCACACAGGTCTGGTTCCAGGCATGAGCAAACACCTAATGAATCTGGGAGTTCTTATAGAGGCCTAAATGAGCTGACAAGCTTCAGCTGGTCTCATCAACTCCCTGTCTGCACGACGCCCCACACTCTCCCTAGAGGTATGAGTCATCCATGAGCCCACTAGCCTCAGCTGGGCTTATACAACTCTCCACCTAGTTGTATAAGTCGGCGTAAAGCCTGAATCTGGGCGAAATATATCTACCCCCCTGGATGCAACCAGGTGACTTTACCTTCCTGCTGTCACAATATATATATATATATATATATATATATATATATATATATCACAGTGCACTACATAAATAATAAAGTAACAGACGCATTACAAACTAAATAAAAATTTACCGAAAAGGCCAAAAAAGCATATATTAATACACAAGCCAACCAAGAAAGATGAAAGATTTGGGGAAGGGCTACTTTGATTTCCCCCTTACCCTGAAACCAATGGTGTACAATGTAATTCCCATTTACATCGGACTATAAATGTCTTTGAGGTTAGAGAATAAAGTGAAAGAGTCCACATGTTTCTAAAAAAAAGATATGAAATATATATCTATATAAATTATGGTGGTTCTAAACATGCCTCTTGAAAGCCTGTTTTTTTTTCTAATCTAAAGTTGGATTTTGCATTGCACTACTGTGCTACAACTGCCTGCCAAGCAGTTGGCACACTTTTATAACACTGTGCCATTGATTTCAATGGATATGTTTGGAAAGCGTGACTCCCTGCCAAACATGACATGACTATTTACATTTGCTGCACAGTGAAGTCAAGCACTATAGCAGCAACATTGTGTACAGACCACAGTGGCCCCATGTTTTTTTTTTATAGGTGGGTGGTAGGGGCACGGTAAAAACATGGATCAACACCTGTTTTTACTGCCCCCTTGCCACCCATGTGAACTCAACCTAAGAACAACAGCTAAGCGTGAATTTTGAGATTCTTCTAATGATAATTATAAATAAATAAATGTATATCTATATATATCTATATAGATATATCTATATCTATATATATATACATATATATCTATATATATGTGTATATGGATATAGATATATCTATATAGATATATACAGTATATATATCCATATATATATAAAAATATATATATATAAACTAGAATTATGCACTTAATGCATCAAACTGTGTCTGTCTTGAATCAATTAAATAAAAATGACCTTTAGCTGGTCTCCAGGCGCAAGGTTAAATGTCCGGGCCCTCAGTTGAACACCTTTGCCAGGCTGGCTTTGGATGGAGTAGATGCATTCATGGTGGTTGCTGTAGTTAGCTGGGTAGTTTGGAGACAACAAAACACCCTGTGTCCCAGTGACAGATGCTCCGCACTCAGCTGAAATAGAAGAAGCGGGAAAGGTGTTAAGATCTACAAAAAGACTCATGACTGTTAATAAAGGGAGGGGAACCTTAATCTATAACTATAACCTATCCAAATTATACAATAGTAAAAACCAGGGCTTTTTTATTAGCAGGAAGGTGGAGGAATGCAGTTCCGGCACTTCCATCACTGAATGTATGCAACTACAAGGGTTGGTGGTGTGCTGGAGGGTCTATTGTTGCTGGCTGATGAGGATCTATTGTTTCTGAGGGGATCTATTGTTGCTGGTGGGGTATTTATTATCTATTCTTGCTGGGGGGTGGGAGTTTTTATGTTGCTGCAAAGGATCTACTGTTGAGGGAGGAGTCTATTGTTGCTGGAGGGATCATTTGTTGCTGGGGAATTGATTGTTGCTGAGGGGGTCTATTGTTGCTGGCTGCAAGGGATATATTTGACTGCTTTTCCTGTTATCATTAACAAATTCCATACAAATTACTTAGCACTACAAAATCATATGTAGCGGGGTCTCCGTTGAGGCCCTATGGACTACGTTACCCAGAACCCCGTTTGGCACCCAGGGTGCATTGGGCTGCTGCAGAGACTCATGGGTAGGGTATAAAAAGGGAGGGCGAGGTTAAGCCCGGCCTCTTTGGACACCACGCGGCTGGCAAGAGGACTTCCTGTGCGGACCTGCTGTGAGTGCAGGGCCTGCGGCGTGGGCCTTGCGCACTTCCAGAGAGCCTTCCACCTCGCTGCGGAGCCTGTGCGGCGACAGACATCTACCTGCTTCACGGAAGTCAGTGGACCGGAGACCAGGCGGCGGCAGATCCTGTGTGTGAGTGAAGACACAGCGGTGGGAGTTCCGGACTGGGATCGAGTCCGGAGTGGTGAGAGAGCACCTGCTCGCAGCTTTAATCAAGTACTTATTAGGCCTATAGACTGCCTAGGCCCATCGGGTTACATATCCCTTTTCCTGTCAGGAGACTAGTTGGAGGACAGAGTCACATAGTCTCCGGGGAGTTGTTCTACTACTTTATACCTTGTTGGATTACAAATACTGTTCCTGTATGTGCACCAACGATCATCTGGCATGCGAAGATTCCTTCTCTAGAGACTGAGTTTTACTAGAGTCAGGCCTGACTGGGAGTTGGTAGTACTGTTGGGTGCCATATTGATAATGGGGACTTGAGCTATATGTTAGCGTGTGTTAGAGTTAATTACGCACTATAATTGACTACTGTTAGTGTTGCTGCAGGGCTTTGCATGCATGGTTATATGTACTATTGATTATTGATCCCTTTTATCTACAAGTAAACCCTTTTATGTTTACTCAAATCAGGTATTGGAGTCTATATTTCTATATATGTATCTTACCACTTAAAGAAAGGTATTGTGGGATTGTGTATACACTGTTATAGAGCCATATAGAAATACCACCCCTAGACTAGCTGTGCCAGAGAAGGGCTAAGTAGATTGCCGGGAGTTGGCTGGTCCATGTACAGGGCCCAAAAGCAAACCAGTGGCTCCCTTAGTTTGGGGGTAGCGCTACACATACTTGGATCTTTATTCTCTAAAAGGGGCAGTACTGGTTGGCTGGTAGGGATTAAACCAAAAGATGGTGCTCAGATAGGGGTATGGAAGTGGAGACAAGTTATGACTCAGAAGGGGGGAGTATTTGCACCTATTGTCTTTCAGAAAAAAAAGCCTGGTTAAAACTATAAACTTTAATATTCCCTGTCCATTAGTTCACACTTCTACTCCCTCTTGCTACAACCACCACTCAGTTATGTCCTGGCCAATAGAATGTCATATTTCCTAAACACTTTCTTTAGCAATGTTATACAACCCAATACGTAAGGATTCAAACCAAGATGAATAAGTCTTTAAATATATTTCACATTGTTCTAAAAAAAGCAGGGGGTGTAAAAATCAATGACACTACACTGTGAACTTGATACAATCTAACACCTTTCTCTACTTTGCCGCACTAGATTGACTTGAGCCTTTCTACGTGAACTGAAAATGTTAAGCTGTGCTGTGAGAGCCTTTGCACATTTTAGAAAGTGTGAATTTCCTATTATCTTCTATGAAACATTCAGCTCTATGTCTTCTGATGTAAGAAAAATTGTGCGCGATTGTAAAACATTATGGAGCAGGGTGCTGAGAAAATATTGTTTCAACAAAAATTAGCAGTTTAGCTGCACAATAAAATTGCATTTAATTATCTTTCGTAGGAAGATAATTAGCCAAGACTGACAAAGGAAATAAAAATAGGTTAACATTAGCTCTGGATGTTCAGGAGGCAGTATAACAATGTCGATGCAGTAAGCTCTCACTAGATACAAAAACGTTTTAGGCTAAGTTAGAAAATATCTGTTGGACTAATGCTTTTAAACATGAAACACTGTATTCTAAAACATAAATATAATTCGTAATATCCAATCCATTTTTATGCAAGAGCTGCTTTTCTTGCATATTTTCGTTTAAGTGTATGTAAACCCCAGTAAATAAACTTTCTTTAATTTGCTCCCTTTTCATCTGTTAAATACACAATTAGTAGAGTCAGTTATATCTGTTCTATAAGTGCAAATCATACCTATTGATGCTATGCATTATCAGTCCTTCCTAGTTCACCTCTGTAGACTACAGAACATCTCCCCCTATGTTATGGAGAGGAGGATAGTGAGATGTGTTTTGTAGTCCTAACACACTCCCTCACCTAAAGTGACAACACTAGAAAAAGTATGCAGCCACAACATCTTAGTACTGATAAGCTTAGGTATATCACACTTTTGTTCTTGGATTTAGATACACTTTATTAATCTCCCTCTTCCTCAAATCTCATCTTGTTTTTCTCTTTTCCCCCTATTTTTCATCTACTTTACAAACTATAAGTAACTGATTAAGGACCACTTGGTGGCAGACTGTTTTGGACCATACCACGTTGTAAAATTACACATTTGACCACCACTGAAACATTTTTGCCTTTACGTCCTAGAGTGGAGTAAACTTGATATTTCTTATTCTATGCAGACTATAGCTTTGTGAAACTATGGTGCTCTTGGGTTACTCAAAACTAGTCTACTGCCTTTACAGATTATTATTTTTTTACTTTAAGTGCTCATGTGTTGACAGTTATTATAAAAATAACCTAAATATGACACGCCAGGAGCGTACCAACAGGAGTCAAAGGGGTTGCAATTGCGACCCGGCCCTATGCTCAAGGGGGCCCATGAGGCCCCCCTGTACACCTGGATAGCATGGGATGACAACAGCATATAAAGGAAGCCATGCCCTCCATTTTCCTCCTGCAGCCGCTGAAAGCCAGCTTCTCCTCCCCTCCCACCCACAGGCATTCAGCGGCTGCAGGAGAAGAATGGAGGGAATTGGTTCCTCTATATACCATGCCAGCCTGCCACCCCATCCTATACAGCTCTTTCTGCTGCCCCCCACTCCCCTGTGTACCCTCCTGACCCCCCCTCAGTGCTGCTGGCATTCCCCCTGCCCTTTTCTACTGCTGTGGGGGATGTGTCAGGATGCGGGCCAGCCCCTTCCATTTTTGAATGGACAGAGTCAGTGATCGGTACCGAACACTGACTCTGTCCATTCATAACTGCAGAATAGTAAACTGTGTTTATTATGCTTCAGTTTATGAATGAATAGCAATCTCTGTACAGAGCTATCCCTGTCTATTCATTCTGTGCAGCGGAGCCTGCGGAGATGGAGATTGAGGGGGGTGTCCTCATTTTACTTTCTCTGTCTCAAAGGTGGAATACCAGAGGTCTGTTCAGACCCTGTATAATTCACCAAAGCCCCTCAATGGGGCTCCTAAAAAATTGCAAAAAATATAAAATAAATAAATAAAATACTAACACCAGTGGCAGAACTACCAGTGTCACAAAGATTGCACATGCGACCATGCCCTGCCATTCTGCCATCGAGCTTTTAGAGAAGGGCCCCGGTCTCGGAGGGAAGGGTCCTGGCCTGATGTTAGGAGGGCCCTGCATGGTTTCTTGCACCGGGGTCCTGAAGGTTCTAGTTATGTCTCTGTGAAATGTCAATTCCAAATTAGTGGTAGCAATGCCAACTTTATGACATGGAACGTTTACCCCAAAACAAAAATTGCCATACCTAAACTTTTGCCAAAACCCTATTTATTTGTATTAGTTCAGTAATAATATTTCTTAACACTAATATGTCCATTCAAGAGTGGCTTGTTATACTGTCCACCATGGCTTGTGACACTTGTGATAAGAGACACTCCAAGATGCACACGTGCTCCAAAATGATGAACATTGTAGTGGAATGTGCTTAACATGTGTCTCAAAATGCCAATACTGCATACTACAGAATTGTAAATACGATATGAAGATGATGACCCTGTGCCTTAGCAATGCCAGCATTTAAAGAGTTTGGAGTCATCACATTAGCAATTGAATACACTTTTGTTTTGGTAAGTGTAATGCTTTCATATGTACACCTAGTTGCTTGTTAAAAAAGGTAAAGATGTAAGTAGCAATAAGGTTAATAAATACAATCAATTGGATGTAAAACTGTAAGTTTTAATGCATTATTTTCTACTGCTGACACCGTTTGCACTGCTGAAACATTAACAGTTTATTTTCAAAGTTTTGATTTAATAATTTTTTTTTACATAAACAATGGATAGTTTCCAAATATATAAATTTTATATTTTCCTTATTCAAAATAGAATGTATACTTCAAAAGGTACAAAGACATTAGCATTCCAAAATAAATCATACCTGCACACAATCTATGGACTGGTTAAATACTAACGAATTTGATAGGGATTTCAAAAGCAGCTGCATTGCATTAACCTCCCTGGTGGTAATCCCGAGTGTGGCTCGTGGTTAATTTTCAGTACCAAAAGTGGTAACCCCGAGCCACTCTCGGGGTTACACCGTAGTATCCTTTTAATTTACTTACCTTGTCCCTACGATACCCCTGATGTTCTCCCACTGTGTCCTCCAGCCGTGTTCTCCGGACGATGCATCTGTCTTCCGGGTTTCGTTCCCTGCGAGCGCCACAACGCATGGGGACGGAGCCGGCGCGAAATGAAAAAAAGTTCAAAACATAACATACACACAATATATTTTAATCTGTAGATTACACTAGTGTATCAAACCATTTCACCTCCGTTTTGTCCCTAGTGCTTTGTCCAGTGCCCTGTCTGCACTTTTACCATTCTTTTTGCCTGGAAACTTGAGAACGTCTATGGCATCCAAAAAGCATCCGTTTAGGTCAAAAGCAGTTTTAGACCAGCTAGAAAACAGCAATAGTGAATTATGCCCCGTACACAAGCCCGTTTTTCCGGTCTGAAAAAAAAAAACGATGGTTTTCCCGACGGAATTCCCGTCAAGCCTGCCTTGCATACACACGGTCACACAAAAGTCCGGTGAGCTTTTGACTGGCAAGAACGCGGTGACGTAAAAGACTACGACGAGCCGACAAAATGAAGTTCTATGCTTCTGAGCATACGTCAAATTGTTTCCGAGGATGCACGTTTTTTTCCCGTCGGAAAAGCATACAGACGAACGGTTTTCCCGCTAGTATTTTTTCCTGCTCTCTTTTTTTTCCGGCAGTTCTCCTGTGGAAAAAAGTCAGATGGAGCATACATACGGGTGGAATTCCCGGCCAAAAGCTCTCATCGCAGTTTTTCCGACGGGAAAACCGGTCGTGTGTACGAGGCATAAGAATCACTTGCAGAATTGAGCGATAATGATTTGTGGGGAAATTCGTCATCGGACACTGAAAGTGACGACAGCGAAGATTCTGTGACTGAGCTCAGTGATGTGCAATCTTTTTGCTCTATTGACAGTGGTACGGATCAGGCAGCACCCCCAAGATTCCTAATTTATTGGAGCATCTGGTATGAAAGTAGACATTGAACACGACAACCACCTGGCATACTTACAATTATTTCTGACCGATGAGGTTATTGAAGAAAATAGTTAGTGAGACAAATCGGTACAAAGAGCAATAAATAGCTACTACGCATTGGAGCTTTCCAAGAAGCAGAAAGTGGAAACCAGTTACCAAAGATGACATTTGAAAATTTCTGGGCCTAATAATACTTCAGGGAGTGGTGGGGAAAGCCCTGCAGAAGTAGTATTGGACAACTAATAAATTACTTGCCACTCCATTTTTTGGCACGGTCATGTCAGAGTACAGATTTCCCCTGATCATGAAATATTTACATTTCGAAAACAACAAAGAATTTGATGAAACTACTCACCCAGCACCAAAACTAAAGAAAATTTGGGAAGTATCTCAAATTATTCTAAAGAATTTCCAATAGACCTATGTGCCAGAAAGAGATATCAATATCGGTGAAAGTCTAATGTCCTACAAGGGCAGCTGGATACAATACATTGCATCAAAGAGCACGATTTGGCAGAAAATCCTATATGTGAATTGTCAACTGGCTACATTTGGAACTCAGTCATATACACTGGAAAAGGAACAAGATTCAATCCAAAATTCAGCAACTATGGAATGGCAACATCTTCAGTTCTTTCACTCATTGAGCCATTGCTAAATCAGGGCTATTGCGTAACAACCGACAATTTTTATACGTCTCCTGAACGTTATGAGTTTCTTCTGCAAAACAAAACAGATGCCTATGGAACAGTTTGGGCTAACTGACATGACATGCCGCCAATGTTCGGCAATAAGAAGCTGAAGACTGGAGAAATGGTTGCCTGGCAGAAAAACAAAATGATGGCACTGTGAAGGCGTGACAAGAAAGATGTGTGCCTAATGAGTAAAGTTCATAATACCTCCACTGTTATGTTACGCACGAAAGGAGGTAAAGAAATGATGAAGCCACAAGTAGTGATAGACTACAATAACACCACGGGAGGTGTTGACAGAGCCGACCAATCAATGACATTCTACCCACCAATGAGGAAACAGAAAAAGAAGTACTACAAGAAGATCTTCAGGCATCTTCTTGAGCAATGCTTATGGAATGTCTACATTCTGCAAAAAAAAAAAAGAGTGACAAACCTGTGATTCACTCTGACTTAATTTGGAAAGTTGCCGAACGTATCTTTGTGAACCACCATCAATGGCTGTGAATAGAGCTGGACGTTGTGCTGCTGGCGTTGTCAACCCAGAACGCCTGTCTGGTCGTCACTCCATGGACTACATACCCCAACAGAGAAAAAGTCAGCACCTACAAGGATATGCCTGGTTTGTTGCTCGAAGTGAGATGACAGTGGAAAGAAAATCAGAAAGGAAACCAAGTTCCATTGTCCTGATTGTGACGTTTGACTGTGCAGTCCCATGTTTCAAATATTTTCATACCTGGGATGTTTACTAAACCAATATGCAGTGTCTAGTATTACAGTGACTAGTAATATTGCACCCACAGATGATGTCGAATGAATGACGAAACATATCTGGGTTGGATAGTACGACTGCCAATCAAGTGACATCATCACGTCGATCGTCACTAGTGAGCGCTAGTGAGCCGAGACTTTCAAACATAGGCAGATGGGAGACACCGCTCTGATAGCCCGCGATTCTTGGACGTGATGAATCACCACATGTGATGTATTGATTTTTAATATTTTTAACATTGTAAGTGCGATGTCAATTGGTTATTGGTGTTTTATAATAAATGGTCATACAGAGTTACGCTATTAGCTATTATTCCTTTCCTCCTGCATTTGAGTGCTTGCTGGA
Organism: Rana muscosa; assembly: GCA_029206835.1. Classification (NCBI taxonomy): domain Eukaryota; kingdom Metazoa; phylum Chordata; class Amphibia; order Anura; family Ranidae; genus Rana; species Rana muscosa. Next base: position 543,836,590 of record CM055117.1, on the reverse strand, counting down.
GGGGACCTTATCCAGAGTGTTTGAGAGATGAGAACCTCAGTGTGTGATCATTCAAGGGCTGAGTTCCAGCGCTGTCTGGTAAGAGTCAGTTCAACAGGGGTGGTGGTATATACCCCCCTGCTTATTACACGAGTGGAGGTGTCGGTGGCAGAAAGATAGGATTGGCTCTTCATTTTGCTGAGATTTCCCTCTTTTTTGCTCTAACCACGGACTATTCCTTGGACTCTCCTCTCTGGACTCTTTATATATTATCTAACATATTGCACTTAAAAGTATTATTATTTTTGGAGCGCCGCCTAATATATTGTATGTACGATATATATTGTGGTTTAATATTGCACCCTTGTTTGGACAAATTTCTGTGTTTTTGGTTTGATTACATTATTGAATAAAATGTATTATTATTATATTATTATTTTTTTATAATTATTTATTATATTATAATTTAGGATTTAGTGTTTCAAACTTTATCATACCCGGGATGTCTACTAGACTCTTGTTTGGACAGATTATTCCTAAGAATTACAGGCCTACAATATAAAACAACACAATTCCATGCAAAACAATGTACCGCTTTGACATTCAAAAATACTGACATAATCAGATCGCCAGGGAGGTTAAGGCAAGCTGCAAAACTATCCTTTTCCTTTTTACCAAACTTATGATAGTAGAGCTATACCATCACACAGTGTTTCATTGGCTGCCCAAGTATTTTCTTGTGAAGATTGTGTGTTTGATGGACCAGAACATGAGGGGTGGTGTCTTGTGGCAAGTAGAAATCTTTGACCAGGCTGATTTTGTACACTGGTTTGACTTCTACCAGTGTGTGGCACAAAGGGCTTTGAAGAAAAGCTGTCTGACAATAGTAATATCACCCTGGTTTGCTTGATTCCAATTTTTTATGAGTAAAACGTCCTCCTCAATAGTTTCTGGTGGGAGCTGAGCAATTTTGCTTTCAGAAGCTGGCTATATGGGCTCACACATGGATTCCTAAAACATAGTTAATGGAAGAAAAGAGAAGGCATTAGAACTGCTAAATTTTACATACAGATAAACGTAATCATTAGAGCTACATCTGTTACCGTTAGAATAACTCCCAAATAAATCCCCCCCCCTAAACTTGTCAGAGTGTTTATTGTTTTTTGGGATAACATTTTTTTTTTTGTTCTCTGTGTCAGTTGGGGGGAGATCGCTCCACTTCTAGTGCTTGGGATACAACAGTACTGTAAGTAAGAGGAACTCCGCCTTTTAGACAGTTATTACAAGAACAGGTGTTCCCAATTGAAGATTTACATCCACCTCTTGTTCTGGTGACAAATCTGAAAATGTGTTATTCCCATCATTTTCTGTCTTGGTGACAATGCTCCCTGGGCCACATAGAGATAGCGAGTTTACACAAACAACAACAAAAACTTGATAGAGTATATAACACCCCCTTTCTTCCCCCCACTCTATCCAAATTTAAACCATACTAAATCCGTTGGTCATCAAAACTATGGCGGAGGAACACAATCAACTAAATTTTGAGACAGTAATGTATTTTTTTTTTATCTAAAGATAAAAAGCAAAATATATACACTATTAAAAAATACTTCTATCTGAAGCTTAAAGTGGGATACACTAGCCAAACACAAAAATGAGTAGTTCCAGAAACTTCTTAAAGCTTTTTTTAAATACCATCCTCATGAAAGGGTTGGTATTTGCTGGAAATTGCTGTGGAAAAAAAAATAAGGATTCACAAAAACTTAAATTCAAGCTAAATATAAGTTAAACAAAATAGGGAAACACAAACATATAGAAAAAGAACTGGTAATATTGGAAACCCACCTGTACTACTTTATCTCTGCCAGCAATATTTTTTACACTCTCCTTGATTTTCCTGATATATTTTCTTCCAGTGTTTCACTGCTTTCCTGTAGTTGGTATTTTTGCATAGACATTTTCTCACTTAGAACATTGGGCATAAACAAATCACCATCAAATGTTGACGTCTGTCACAAGATCCAGGATCCAAAGATGAGCAGTGCTAATTAAACTCAGCAGATGTTGCAACATTTGCACTGGTGAGCTTGAAGAAGATGATTGTTCTGTTGTGACAGGGTGGTTGGTGGTTTTGCTTGTGGCTCTGAAGACAAATCTGGTGTCTGTTTAGTTATCTGTGGTTAAAACACTGTAGCTCCAAATTTCATTCTGGTTGGAGGCAGATGGACAGCTCTATTGCTCGTTCTGATTAGAGAGTGTGCTCTGGTTTTGCTGCTCATGCCAGCATGTCTGCTATTAGAGCACTGTAGTCATGTCTGTGGATTGAAGCACACTGATGTGTTCTTCTGTATTATATAAGGCTGATTCTGCCGCTCTATGGATTGCATGGAGACCCAGAGGAATGATGTTCACCTGCAGCCTCCATAGGTGTCATAGGTAGAGCATCTGTCCGATTGTAATCCTCAGTGACCATCCATGGCCATCTTGGATGGGGCATCCTTCATAAATATGGGACCCCGCCAGGATTCGGCAGGCATCTTGCAAGTGGATAGAGTAGGGACAAGAACATGCTTATTAGGGACAGAGATTTAGCATCAAGGAAAGGTTCCAGTATGAAGAGAGTAAGTATGGGGATACCACGGTAAACCCCTCAAGCACCAGACTCCAGAGCTGCTATCCCCACCTTAACCAAAGCCTCACTAAAACTCTAGCTGAGTTTGCCTCCCTGCCAATCAGCAACCTCACCTGCAGATGCCTCTGTTACTACAAGTTTTTCTGAATCTGTTACTGCAAATGTTACTGCATCTATTATTGCAAGTACTACTGCACCTATTACCATACCAACTGTGTTGCTGCAAGTAACTTGTGTGCCCTACCACTTTCTCTAATACGAGATCTGTTATCTTTTCTTGGTCTCTGTGTGTGTAGTTACTGTGTCAGATAGAAGGTGAGTGTTACTGTCAGAACTGGGGCTTTCGATTAAGAGGGCCCACCACTGGGATCATGCTTCTGACAGCCATCAAAAGTTTTCCCCCCAAAAAATTGTACTAAATTTGATAAGTAAATAAGACAAAAGCTGTAGGTTTCCTTTATGCTTAGAGAGAAGAACTGTTATATTCTGAGCTCCAAAGTGGCTTATTGTGACAAAGTATTAATGTAACAGCAGGCAATGTAAGAATAACTTAAAGGTGCCTTCATATATCACTTTCAGCATTGTACAAAGCCCAACACTTCCACGTATGAGGCACAAGTATACCTCTGACTCCTGTAGTGCACTGCTTCATGCATGAGCAACCAAATGCCAGGCCTTTGGGATTTCATTTGGAAGTGGAGCAATATATGACTGTTTGAATCATTACTCTTACTTTGCATGCCTTTAACTTACAGATCGACTTTAACAATGCTTTATTATCTCTTTTTTTTTTTCCTAAAGTTTACTCACATCACTTGTGGACATTAAGGCCAGCTATACATGGTTTAAATCAAATAGATTGAACCATTAATGGGCAGGCCGAATGTACCAAGTTGATTGATCAATCAGCTTGGATCCAACCAGCCTCCCAGATTTTCTTACAATTATCACTAGTGTCTGCTATAGCCACTAGCAATAATCACTGTCTTCTCCTGGCAGGGACAGCTTTCCCCGTGCACCCCCGCCAGGAGCAGACAATGGCTCAGTAGGAGGGATTCCCCCATCAGCACTGTCTGTGTTGATGGGGGAATAATGCTAATTTATTTCCTATAACCTGTGGTGTAGGAAAGAAATTTGCACCATGTATGGCCGGTCTAAGCATTATGCTGGTCATACACTTAGTAAATTTCTTTGCTGCAACCAGGAAAGAAATTCACTTGATTCCCCCCAACAATACAGACAATGTTGATGTGGGAATCCCTCCTTCCGGGCCATGGTTTTCTCCGCCGGGAGAAGACAATGAATATTACTAGCGGCTATAGCAGCCACTAGCAATAATGTCAAGTAAGACCTGGTATGTTGGTTGTACCCAAATTGAACGATCAATCAACTTGGTACATTCAGCCTGCCCATACACTGTTCGAATCTCGACTGGTTTCTGCTAAACCAGCTGAGATTTGAATTGTGTATGGCCTGCCTTTAAGCAGCTACAGTGGACATGGCTCACTTGTAAAATGCCTATGTTTCTTATCCGGGTGATGTTATAGTTATGCAATTTATTCTGTATTAGGTATTCCTTGTCTCTTATTCGCTCATTTGTGTGTTTTGAATATTAAATGACATCTCCCCCTTTACCACCATCACCACCAAACTCTGTATTTTCTCCCTATCTTTGCCCTTGACTCCATTTTACTTGTTCCCACATTTATGCTACTAGTTGCTATAGAATTTCATCTGTTGTCCTCTGGCCTTCCAAAACACTGTCTCCAGACCTCCTCCCCCCACACACACCTTTGTACCTGCCCCAGCTCATTGGCCGATATCTGTCTATAATATCTTTATGTAGTCCTTAAATCACAGAAGCACTGGGCTTCTGAGGGAAACCAAGAATGGGGAATTAAAACAATGTTATAACATTAAACAATTGCAATCGATAGCAATGGGAATGTGTTTGATCGTTTTGCTTGCTATTTGATTTGACAATCCCATTGAAAAATGTCCAACGTCCAAGGAACCATGACCACATTTTCATTTTAGCTAAGATATACTAGTAATACCTAGACATACCAGTATTCTATTGATGTTGTCCATTGATCTGAGCTACTGTATATAACAGTCACCTTCTAGTCCTGCACATCTAATATTATTTATTGTACATACATTTCCCATAAGATTATTATCTTCATATTCTTCACCTCCACCCTCTGCTTTCTGCATTCTATTTTCCTACAAAACTAAATAAATATTTCATGCAAAAAATAAACACACTTCTATATACTTAGAAATCTACAGCTGTAGTATAAGCAGTAAAGTTCAACTGTCTACTACATATTAATTAAATTAATGCAGAAGGGAAACAAACAAAATGAAAGCACAGGACCACCTACCAACACACCTTGGGAGAGGCAAACTCCACACACGCCGTCTACCTCCCAGACAGGTGATGCGAGATGCTCCTTCCAAACGGTATCCAGGAAAACAGGAAAATGTCAGCGAGTCACCAACCCCAAACTGAAGGCCCTTTCTGATGCTGTAAGCTGGGACGTCAGGTTCATCACATGGCTCCAGATCATATTCTACAACAGAAACAAAATCAATATATTATTATTTACACATATCTGTGAATTACATATGTGTATTATTGCACATCTGTGTTAGACACTATTTTAGGTACGGCTGCAGACACCCAGTATTTGTTGCTGATGATTTACTAAACCTGGAGGGTGCAAAATCGGGTGCAGTTCATAGAAACAGCCTCCATTCAGCTTGTTCAATTAGGCTTTGCCAATAAATCCTGGAAGCTGATTGGTTTCTATGCAGAACTGCACCAGATTTTACACCTTCCACTATTAGTAAATAACCCCCACTGTGTACATTTCTTTTGGTCCTTTAATTTTTTTATCAGTAAGGTTGTGCCCCTCCTCCTCCCTAATTACTTACCCAAGGTCTCCTTTGATCCAGCACTGTGCCCACCTGTACCTGCTGGAGCCATTAGCCCTTTGCTGCTGTCCATCAAATCCTGTGATCCTGTGATTAGGGAGGAAGGGGCAGGGCTGAGCCAAGCTGTGGGTGTATATGGACGCACACAGGGCAGTTCAGGGGCGCGCCTGCATGTGTTCCCTCATAGCATCCGGCTTGCTATGGAGACACAAGCAGGAAAGGAGGAGAAAACAGTGCCAACGGGGGACCCCAGAAGAGGAGAAAGGGGACGGCTCTGTGCAATGCCATTGCACAGAGCAGGTAACTATGACATGTTTATTATTTAAAAAAAAAGACTTTACAAGTGGTTTAAGGACTGGTAAGCTGCAACATATTACATTGTTTTTCTTTTTTTGTTCCGATACACTTTAATGAATCCCTACAGACTTAACCACTTCCTGCCCGGCCTATAGCTAAATTATGGACGGGTGTGGTTCTGTTATCCTGACTGGGCATCATATGATGTCCAGCGGGATAAGCCGCGATCGCCTGCCCTAGGGGGCATGCAGCGCGGCGATCAGTGGTGCGGCGTGTCAGTCTGACACACCGCATCACCGATTTTGGTAAAGAGCCATTTATCGGCTTTTTCTCACTCGCGTCTGGCAGACGTGAGTAGAGGAGAACCAATCGGCGGCTCTCCTGACAGGGGGGGTCTGTGCTAATTGTATATCAGCGCAGCCCCCCCCGCGGATGCTCACCCAGGACCACCAGGGATGCTGCCAGGACCACCAGGGAATGCCATAAAGGACGCCCACCAGGTATGCCATCCTAGACCACCATGGATATGCCAATCAGTGCTCAGGCAGCTGCCAATCAGTGCCCATTAACAATGCCTGCCAGTGCCAACAGTGATGCCTATCAGTGAAATCTATCAGTGCCCATCAGTGCCGCCTGTCAGTGCCCATCAATGCCCAGCAGTGCCACCTATCAGTGCCACCCATAAGTACCCATCAGTGCAGCCTTTCAGTGCCCATCAGTGTCGCCTATCAGTGCCCATCAGTGCCACCTATGAGTGCCCATCAGTGCCGCCTATCAATGCCCATCAGTGCTGCATATAAGTGCCACCCACCACTGCCGCCTATCAGTGCCCATCAGTGCCATCTCATTGATGCCACCTCATTGGTGCTGCCTTATCAGTGCTCGTCAGTGCAGCTTATTAGAGCCCATCAGTGAAGGAGAAAACTCACTTTTTTACACAATTTTATAACAGAAACAAAGAAAAACTTTTTTTTTTTCAAAATTTTCAGTCTTTTTTTATTTGTTTAGCAAAAACACAGAGGTGATAAAATACCACCAAAAGAAAGCTCTATGTGTGGGAACAAAATTATAAATTAATTGTGTTTGGGTACAGTGTTACAATGACCGAGCATTCGTCATTTAAAAAGTGACAGTGCTGAAAGCTGAAAATTGGCTTGGGCAGGAAGGGGGGTAAGTGCCCAGTATTGAAGTGGTTAAACAAGATGTGGTTGTGTATTGCCAAATGAAAGAGGTCTTCGCGGGACCGCTTGCAACTGTCTCAATGGGTAATTCATCAGGAAAAACCAAAAGCGTTTAGCAAGGGTAAGTATCAGCCACCAGCATAACTACTCCACATTACATAAACTTTATCTTGCAGGAAAGTTTGTTCTAGTTGGAATGATCTATTTAACAACATGCAGAAGGTAATGTCTATTGTTTGTGTGCTAGGTTTTTACATGCATTTTCCAGCTGAGTAGATTGTAATCTATTTAGCATAGAGAATGTACATTGCTATGAAGTAGTTATCACTGTCAGCTCTATACAATAAATTATACAAAGCAACTGACAGGGCCACATGATTTGAGATGAGGATACATTGTCTACAGAGCAGCAGTGTTACACACACAGCCTCTGGCAGAACATTTGTACCCGTCACTAAGAAATTAAGTATGAACATCAAGGAAGGATGAGACCGGAAGAGCCGACTGGAGGTCTTGCCTTCTCACTCACTGATCTCATTAAATCAGGAAGGCACAGTCTGCCGTGGATAACCCCTTCAGTGCCAGATAAATCTAATTGCTGTGGTTTTTATGTCACTCATCATAGCCTTAAAGAAGATGGCAGAAGGGATCTCAACAATATACTGTTCTATTTCCAGCTTTAAATCCCCAAGTAATGCAATAAAATGAAAATTCTGACATGCAAACCACTTTGACAGACAGTTTTCCCAAGAAATACCCTGTCAGCCTTAATGTCATACATCTACTACTCACCCTTGTACTTTACCTCCATTACTATCTAATTCCTTGAGTTCACAGAAAATCATCTGTTATTAAAGCTGAACCTCAGGCACAAACTTTCATTAATATATACTCCTCAATAGCCACAGGAATATAAATCCACTTTGTGTGCACCAAACAGCTTTGTAAACCAAGATACATATCAAAAAAGCAGTGACAACATCATGTCAGTGCTGTACATGGCCTGAGCAAAGAACAGAGCCGAGGAAAGGACTCAGCAGGCTCACCTACTACAGACTGCCTACAGAAAACTACAGGAGGGGGCAGAGACAAGACCAGCCACCCAGCACAAAGAGGAAGCAACTTTGACTGGTCTTTATTATTATTTATTACAGGAAGCTAAAGCACATACAGAATTACTCAACAGATCTTGAAGAAATACACAAAGCACAACAAGATTCAAGTAAAAATACCCATGACTCTTACATTTAGACAATATTTACTTTTCCTAGAGTTCAGCTTTAGGCCCCATTCACATCTCAGGTAGCGTTAATGCGCCTTCCCACTTGCAATTTTCTTTGCGTGATTTACAAACATTTCTGTGTTTCCTATGTAGGCAGCCCATTCACTGGATTTTTTTAAAATATATATATTTTGCATTCATACATGTTCTCCAGGGCAGTGCCCTCCCCCCACCAAAGCTATTGGTTTCAATATCCCCTTGCCCATTAGCTCACAAAATTGACATTTTTAATTTGGCAATTTTGGCTCCCATTGATTTCAGTGGGGTTTGGGCTCAGCATCCAAACCCCTTTGAAGATCGCTGAACTCTGCTCAAACCGAACCCAGGGCAGTTTTGCTCATCCCTAGCTGGAGCTAGTAATAAATCTTCTGGAAGGTAAGAAAGTTGACATACATTAATTGTATGTATATATATATATTTTTAACTGCATTTCATTTGTAAGCATGTAACAATAAAGTGCAATAACAAGAGACACACATATTCATAGCTTGCCTCCTGCAAGTGCAAAACCCTCAAGCCTCGCATTTCCTGTTCATACAGTTCTACTGCTGTTTTTTCATGTTTTATTTCTTTCACATTCAGTAAGATTGAAAAGAAAAATGCAACATGTTGAAATGAAGCCCTAGTCATGTTTTTGAACAGCCAAATTGTCATTGCATCATTTTGACCTATACTATATGGCTGTTTTTCACAGAAGAATCCTAATTTGTGCCTCATTACACACTTCAATACTCATCTTGACCTCTGTATGCTGTCTAAAAACACAACACCACTGATGTGTTTTAGAATATACAGTATGATCAGGGAGTGTAGATTGATGTTATGCCAATCATTCCTTCTCTGCCCCTTCTCTATCATTTACTAATGTGAAAAAAAAAATATGCAGGACATGATGAAAGCAAAATATATGTATTTAAACATTAACTTAAAGCTTAGTTTAAGACAAAAAGCTAAATGCACTGACCAAATACATAAATGGAAAAGGCTTTATGTGCTTAAAGACCAGTAATTTGCTTTTACGGGTCTAATGATTAAGATACCCTAGCCATGGCACCATAGGTCTAGAATTCCCTGCAGGCTACAATAAATGGAAACAATACATTCTGGATACATTCTGGTCCAAGAGCTACCCCAATTTGAAAGTGACCAATGCGCATTAGCACACTGGAGGGTTCATCCCTGCAAATTATTAGGACCCTGATATATTCGTCATGCAGCCCTTTTCTTTTTTTCCAATGTGAGTGCTTCTTTTTAAATGATTACATCAGCTGAAATCAAGACTGGTGTAGAAATGTATGCTAGCACTGCAGTATGTAAAAAAATATAATTACGGGGGGGCGGAGCTAGCCGGAGACTGAGGAGGACATGCTGTAGCTGAGCTCCGGTACCAGCGGCACTTCAACGGCTTGAAACGGACGATCCAGGCACCAATAAGTTGCCCAAATACAGCGTTTCAGCTCCCGCTGACCCGACAAACCGTTATACAACATGACAAGATGCAAGAAGGAGGGGAACCGGCCGACCAAACTCACGGCGTTCTTCTCTATGGGGCCTAAGCAAGATGGCGCCGGCTCATCCTCCACACCTGTACAAAGCTCTTCCCAGCGCTCGTCTCAGAAGGGCATGAGCATGAAAAGAAGCAGCCCACCGAGGAACCCACACTCCCCACTAGCTACCCCTTCATCTGGGAGCCCGGAAAAGGCGAGATGCCGGCTGGATGCAGCGGATGCTGGACATGAGGTGAGCTCTCCCATAGATTCAGGGGATGAAACCAGAGACTTACCAGACTCCATTGACACATTCCCCACAAACGATAAACCTGTCTTAGATACAGTTTTGAAAGAGATGTTGGTGTCTCTCAGGAGCTCACTCCAGTCAGACATGGTATCATGCGTACACAAGTTTGGCACAGAACTGAGACATGTGGCTGAAAGGGTCTCTCACATAGAGAACAAGATGGAGGAGTATGCTTCCACTATCAATGACCTGGTTGATGCTAGTGAGAAGTAAAAGGAAAAAAAGAGGGCGCACCGACCTAGTGCATAACCAGTGGCTAGGTTTATTAAAAATATATAAAAAGATTACAAATACTCACAAAGCAAGTATGAAAATAGGCACGTATAACATTCCATCAATGGGAATTGCCTCCTGCTGGAACCAGACACCAGAGAGTCCAGATGACAGGTGTAACAGCTACGGCTGACGCGTTGCGAAGGCGAACCCTCTTCCTCAGAGCCAAAAAGTGATAGTATCTGGACCCCTCTCTGGACTCTTAAAGCCATGTGTAAGTGGGTGTGAGTGGTCATCAATCTAGAGCTCCACCCACCACAGGTCACTCCTCCTCTCACCCAAAAGGCATGCCCATATGAAGTTAACCCCTCACTGCCCACACTGATGTACCCATCAATACATCAGATAGTATATGCATACACCATGTGATAATGTGTATATGTGCTTTAACTGGCGGAGGATGTATGGCATATATACATATATGGTGGGACTTACCCCTATCGCACAGGCCGTCAAGGACAGTCAATCAATGCTGCCACCCATCTGAATATCGCCACAGTTGCTTCCCGTGGTGCTGAGCTATGGTCCCACCACTCGATGGGACGTGCATTGGCCGAAGACCCGGAAGTGGCGGTGGATGTGCGTTCCACCCGCCACTTCCGGTAACTGAATGCGTCACGTCCGCCCTCAGATGGGCTGGACAGGCTTCAGAGGTTGTCCCGGATACGGAGGCGGGCTTCACACTCCGCATCCGGTATCAACAACCTCCCTATACAAACGCCAGTACCAGCCAGAAACAATGTCCCCGAGTAATTTTCCTTTTACTTTTTAGTCTTAAAGAATACCAATTATTCTGAAGAGGGCAGCAAGATCCCTGGTCATTTCCTTCCCTACGGAACACTCTGGTTGTGTCACTAAGAGACCAAACTTCCAAGCGCAGGAGATTGTTTGTGTGATGCTAGTGAGAAGTCAGAGGATGATATGGAGTCAGTGAAAGCTAAGATGGCAGAAATGGAAGATAGATCCAGAAGGAATAATGTGAAGATAAGAGGGATCCCTGAATCAGTTAAAAATCAGGAGCTGCGTAGCTATGCTGCACAACTGTTCGCTGCAGTTTTGCCAGACCTGTCTGCTCTGGACTTCACTGTAGATAGGATCCATAGGCTCCCGAAGCCCACATACCTCTCTGACGCTATACCTAGGGATGTGATCCTTAGATTACATTTTTATCACACCAAAGAACAACTGATGGCAGTGTCGCGTCAAAAAGGACAGATCCCGGCTCCTTACTCTGACCTCCAGTTCTATGCGGATTTATCGCAGTACACGCTCCAAAAACGCAGAAATCTCAATACTATCACGAAGGCCCTCAGAAATCACAAACTGACCTATAAATGGGGCTTCCCGACCAAGCTGATAGTCACAAAAGATGACAAGGACTATATCGTGGACTCCCTGGCCAAAGGAATGTCACTGCTACACTCCTGGGGAATTGTCCCTGATAATCAACCACAACCTCAGCGGGGACCCCCACCCACATCAAAAAACCTAGAACCTGAATGGCGCACTGTTGACCGCAGAAATGCTCGTTCTCACAACTAAACTGGATTGCACTCTGAAGATTGCATAGAGTGCCTGTTGGAATGGATCGGATTCCTGTTCCGAACTTTCTCCTTTTCCCCACCTACCGCTTGAGTGATAATGAGTCACACACTTATGCACTCTGTTACTTGGCCAGTTGCCATTGTTATTTTTTTTTCTCTCTTTCATGTTTCTCTTGAAATAACTCTCTTTTGCCCTAATAGCCTGAAGTACGGCCTCACATACCTCGCTGAAAGAACATTAACCGAGTATGAGCACGAAAGACCTATCTCGAGCAGAGCACCTACAGGAATTAACCAGCGACTCCCACCATCTGTAAGTAACTTTATTACCCACACATGGCGGTACAGTTTATGTCTCTGAATACAAAGGGTCTTAATCACCCTGCCAAGCGGAGATCTCTGTGGAAGGAGGCCTTGCATCAACATTGTGACATTTTGTGTGTCCAGGAGACTCACTTTTTGCAGGACTCGCCTCCTAAATGCACACATCCCCAGTTTCCCCACGTCTATCAAGCTAATGCGCCCTCAAAGACAAGGGGAGTGATGATAGCAATAAGAGACACAGTCACTTTCCATCTACATGAAGCTATATGCGATCCTCAGGGACGTTTCATAATATTGATATGTGACATTAATTCCGTCACCTACACAGTGGCGAATATATATGCACCGAATGTGAGACAAATCAAATTTTTTCACAGGATTGTGAAAAAAGTAAGAAAGGTGCAGAGGGGAGGGGTGATTATTTGTGGGGACTTCAACATCACACCTGACCCGGATGTAGACTCCACCTCTTCACCAAAGAGGCGGCCCCAATCTCTGTTGAAGTCCCTACAGAACCATAACCTATATGACTCTTGGAGATGCTTAAACGCAAATGAAAGAGATTATACCTTTTTCTCTAATTGTCATGGGTCCTATAGTAGAATTGACTTATTTTTGGTTGACAGATGGGTACTGATGAAATGTAAGTCGGTTAAAATCAATTGTATCACATGGTCGGACCATGCCTCGATATGCTTAACAATAGGGAACCCTTCCTCTCAAAAATCCACTTATCTATGGAGAGCCAATCATCGCCTACTGCAGGAAGGTCCGATCAGGTCATACATTCAGGTAAAAATGAGTGAATACTTTGACGTAAATCAAGGTTCAGTGACAAACCCTTTTATTCTATGGAACGCACACAAGGCGGTGATGAGGGGGGTGATGATGCAGCAGGGGGCGAGATACAAGAGGGAAATGCAGCAGCAAATCGTACAACTGATATCCAAAATTGAAGACATAGATAGACGAAACAAAGCTAATCCATCCCACATATTGTCTGACCAAGTAACACAACTTCGCACAGAACTACGACTAAAATTCCTTGACGATTTTGAAAAGACCTCTAGGAGGTTGAAACTGGCATACTATACCAGCGGAAATAGAGCAGGCAAACTGCTTGCCAACAAACTGAAGGGTCACAGAACTAGAACCCAAATCTCCCATATTCTACAACCAAAAACGCAGGTCAAGCAAACTCACCCCCAAGCTATAGCTGACGCATTTAGCCAATACTATAGCTCATTATATAACCTAAAAGACGATCTTGACACACCACAACCGACAAAAGAGGCTATCGACACATTCTTAGACAAACTCAATTTCCCCAAACTTACACAGGAACACCTCCAGAGCCTTAACTCTCCCATATCGGAACTAGAGGTGAAACAGACGATCCAGGCTCTCCCCGCTAACAAATCGCCCGGCCCAGATGGTTTTACAGGGGAATACTACAAGACGTTTCAGGACATTCTTTGCCCACATCTCACCAAAACATTCAATTTAGCTGCTGCATCTTCCTCTTTCCCTCCTGAAATGCTAACTGCTACAATCATAGCTTTGCCTAAACCAGGGAAATCCCCAGATGTGCCACAAAACTTTAGACCAATATCATTACTGAATAATGATGTCAAGATATACGCCAAACTTATAGCTACTAGATTGGTGGATATCCTACCTGACATCGTGGATATGGACCAGTCTGGATTCACTAAGGGGAGACAAACAGCTGATGCCACTAGGCGTCTGGTGAACCTAATACACATTGCTAAGAGGAGGGGAACGCCTTCTCTGCTCCTCTCGCTGGATGCGGAGAAGGCGTTCGATAGAATTCATTGGGGATACCTTACAGAGGTGCTGAGCAGGTTTGGTTTTGGGGGCCTCATACTTTCTGCAATAAAGGCGTTATACACACTTCTTTCAGCTCAGGTTTACATTGCAGGTGCTCTGTCAACTCCCTTTGACATAACAAATGGCACGCGCCAAGGGTGCCCATTATCGCCGCTCATTTTTAACTTGTTAATGGAACCTCTGGCCATGTACGTGAGAGGACACCCCCGAATAGCAGGTTTGCAAGTGGGTAACAGGAAACATGTCATTAGTTTGTTTGCCGACGACATAATTTTGTTCTTAACTAAGGTAGAAGACTCCCTGGCCAATGTTCACGAGGCACTACAGACCTTCTCATTAATTTCCTACTATAAGGTGAACGAAACAAAATCTTATCTGATGGGATTGGGTTTAGCCCCAGAAAATAAAACAGAACTACAGACCAAGTACCCTTATGTGTGGTCAGATGGAGGTTTAGGATATCTGGGCATAACATTAACTAAGGATACAGCTGAACTAATCAATGCTAACTACACTCCATTCCTGAACTCCTTTCGAAACAAATTGAACAAAATTACTCACTCTGAATTGTCCTGGCTGGGTAGATTGGCGGCCTTCAAAATGATGGTCTTACCTCAGCTGCTATATTTGTTCAGGACTCTCCCGATACCTCTGCCTGGTGCGTACTTTGCCTCCCTTCAATCGATCCTGAACAACTATTTGTGGCAGGGGAGGAGGGCGAGGTGCGCGTTTGGCAAATTGGTGAGGAATGGAGCGGCGGGGGGCATAGGCCATGTTGTACTGCAGGACTATTATTTTGCTTCAATATTAGCCCAGATTAAAGTCTGGCTAAGACCTAACTGCATCCACTTATGGAAAAAACTAGAAGCCACACAAATACAGACAGACAACTTGGCTGATTTTTTGATGACAGCTAGTCATTGCAAATCTCTTGACAGGAATCTATCGCCACCCATACTAGCTTCACTGAGGGCATGGGCCCATCTTTGTACAGCACAATCATGGGAGGAAGAGCTGATCCCCCTGAACCTTAACATACTGGCAGTCCGCCACATTATCCCAGATATAAATCTTAACACATGGAATTTACAGGGTATTCAACATTTGGAAGATATAATTACTCACTCCAAAATTAAACCATTTCACTTACTACGACAAGAATTTAGCCTGCCACTGAGGGAGCATTATAGGTATATTCAACTAACTCAAGTAATAAGGAAGATCCCTACTCTGTTTACCCAACTTCCAAAGAAATTAACTGATTTTTACCAACAAGACACAAAAGGCTCCAAAGGTATATCGGTCATTTACAGGGCGCTACAGAGCAAGGACATCTTAATTAAAACCCCAAACATTTTGGCATGGGAAAAAGACATTGGTCTGACATTCACTGCTAAAAAGTGGGAGAGGGCTATCAAACTTCACTTAACTGCTACCAAGAGTACAAATTTGTGGGAAATGCACCAGAAAATCTTGCTTCGATGGTACCTTACCCCACATAGATTGTCAAAAATTTTCCCAGGCACTTCCTCAGGGTGCTGGAGATTATGTGGAGAGAGGGGTACACTGTTCCACATATTGTGGTCATGCCCGAAGGTTAAACCTTTGTGGATGCAGATTGAGAGACTAATACAAACTATTTCACATATCACTTTACCCTTACGCTCCGAGATGGCCATACTCTCTTTGGAGTTGCACTCTGTACCTGTGGCACTTAGGACTGTATCAGCACATATATTAATGGCCACACGCCTAACTATACTTAGACACTGGAAGAACATTGAAGCCCCAAAATTCCCAGAAGTTATAACTACTGTACAAACACATAGTACATATGAAATTCTCCATGCTTCAGCAAGAGGGCAATTTGACAGGATGTCCAAGTTGTGGGCGCCTTGGCAAGACTGGTATAACAAGCAAATAAACTAATGCAAGCCAATTAGGGCATACGTTACAACTGTAGTTAAGCTTAAAGTTATTTCATATGTTTGATTTTATTTTCTTTTATCCTTTTTCTCTTTCTTGGTTCCTACTGATGTAGTTACAAGTAACATGATATTTCACAGGAGTAGGGGCACTTTGCACTACCAATACTATTATACAAAGGAGGGGACCTCAGGGAAGGTAGTAGGTTGATCACTGCAACCAAACAGAGAGATTGCTAGTGGTTGACCATTGTTTGTGGAAACCAACCATTGTCCCTCTCTCACCAATAAAGGACTACTTAAGACGCTTAATGAATTGATTAATACATCAGGGGACTGTGTTCCTCTTTAACTCAGTTCTAAATTATTTTGTATTATTTACTATATTATTTATATCTCTTTACTTTTTGTTTGCTAAAAAGTCTTTTATCCTATGTATGCTTTAAACTTTCAATAAAAATTATTGATACATAAAAAAAATATAATTACTTTTCTATGAGTACCTACTGGATTAAATTGCTGTACATTTTCAAATCTCTTATAGTTCTGTTTAAAGTATTTGTCAAATGAATAAACATATGAACTCAATGAATGTTTTAGACTTTTGTATAAAGCCAGGCCAAATTGCCCACATTAGGAACAAGGAGACCATCATTGATAATAGTTCATTTTAAATTTGAAGAGTTATAATGTCTTAAAGCGTCGACCTCTTCTATTGCAAAAGCTTTTAATTTTTCATTTTTCCAATAATTTGAAATATCAACAAAAACTGAAAAAGTTCAATGATTAGGCATAGTTTAAAAAAACAATTGGACATTCCTTGTAGATCATATACCTCCCAATAACCAGGCAGCTGTGGAGGTGAGTATGTACTCATATATATATTCCTTTTTTGAGTCATGTCTCTGACAGACTCTCTGAATGAACCTATGGATCATTAAACTATTGAATACAATTTAGCCTATGTACTAATAAACTTCCAAAAACAAATTAAATGGATCACATTCAATAGATGTGGATATGACGAATCGATAAATCCTGCTTCTGGTAAGCATTTTTTAATTTGTCTGACATGATCAAAATTAATCACTAACGTCAATGCTGTATGTAATAAATTAAACAGAGTATGCTTAACAATGCATAATATAGATAAGTGATTTCTTAAAGTTTAATTACTAAGATTATAGCTTACTATATGCAAATGATTGCCACATTATATTTTACCTAATACTCTTCATAATCATTCATTACTTATCTGTTTGAGCCTCAGAGTATGGATAACCGTGTAAGGAGATACAATATTTCCTTATATACATGTGTTGTGTACTAATCATTTATCGTATACCCTGAAAAAGCAATTGCAAGCTCCCCATGCAATGCTCAGGTCTTGCCACAAATTTAGATGTATACATAAGTAGTGACGCATGCAGTTACCATTGAGATAAATGAACCTTGATTAGATTTCTGTTCACCATGTGATCACTGCTCTTCAAAAGTGTGCAATACAATTCAATTCAAAGATCCCTTAAAGTGAACAAATCGTATCCACAAAACTGTCAAATAACAGGGCTTCTGTGGCCAATAGAGACTCTGACATTAGACTGCTGAATGGGAGGTGGCAGAGCATAGTGCTAGGTGAAGGCAAGGTTTGATTTTGATTCTGATAGAAGTCAAGGTCTTGTAGTCAGCCTGAATTTTGGATTTCAAGTGTTCCCCTGGAGCAATGGAATTGATCTGAAGGCACACATATGTACATGCAGGTTCTTTACTAGTAATCTTAGGTTAAACACCTTGTT
Source organism: Rana muscosa (assembly GCA_029206835.1). NCBI lineage: Eukaryota > Metazoa > Chordata > Amphibia > Anura > Ranidae > Rana > Rana muscosa. The sequence goes on along the minus strand of CM055117.1, from coordinate 543,818,766 downwards.
GGACATAGCTAGTTCACTTTAATTTAGTGTATACTCTACAAAATAAAAATAAAACTGTATACTCCAATGGGATATCACACATAATTGACCTTCATTATAAATCAATGTTTGAATACAGTACGTGAAAGGTTTATTAAACACTGCAGTGAAAGGGTTATAAAACATTGCTACATTTTCAAAACTGATTGCTTAGTTGTAAACATTTTAAGTAGTGTATTTAAAGACTGATTTATAGCAAAAGTTATCTTTGATTGATACCCTATTTCGGTATCTATGCTGTATTCTTTCTTTTGTGGAACAAATTGTTCTTTGTTCGTTTCCTACCCACACCTGTTACTAATGAGGTAGAGAATGCAAGCAATATATTACATGGTTAATTTCAGCGTATCAACTGCAGTTGACCTAACGGGATCCACCATCACCAGAGCCATATGCAAATGGTTTGTTATATTTGTTAAAAACTAGGCATATGTTATGTATGGTAACAGACAGTGTGTTATGCCAGCCATGATAAGAAAATACTGTAGGGTAGCTTGTACTAATGTGGATTTGAAATAAGATTGAATAAAATGATGTTATATGTTTTAATGTGATTGTGTCCTCATTCTGTGCCAGTAAAGCATGATCAAAACATTGCTTTTGCATCTTTTACATAGTTGGCACATAGGTGGTACTACAGTACTATAGCCTGCTTTACTTTCTCAACACACTTTTAATAAATATAATTCCTTAAAATCGAATGATATAGACAGATTTATATGATTTATACAGATGTAACATGAATTTTAACCTAATCTTTCATCTACATTTCACAAGAAATATCTACTGCCTTATTACTGATATTACTGTTTTCAATGGCAAGCCAGAGGGAGAAGAGATTCCATAAAAGATATGTGATACAGTATAAAATTTCTCAGACTATAACATTGATTTGACAATTTATGTTTACACTTCATCAAGACTAATTGCTGGTACAGTTTTTTACAAGCCAAAAGTAACTTTGTGATCAATTCAAAAGGCAGCATGACAAAACATGCAGTTGATTAAATACCTTAATAAACAGGCTTTCCAATCCCAGCTACATAAAACAGAAATGTAACCAAATCCTATAGGAATTAAATCTATGTTTCTTTATAAAAAACAATGATTAATTAGGGTTCAATTTTGTTTATCAATACTTGCGAAAAAAACAAGATATCTTACCAGAGAAAGTAACATTAAATCCTTCATAAGACATAGAGAAGTCTGAAATGAAGCGGAGTTGAGCTGTAAAGTTCCCATACAACCCAGCGCTGATAGGAGCTGGTAATCTAGATCCTGTAAGGCGCTTTAGTGGCTGAGTAAAGCTACCATTTTCTGTGATGAGGAGAAAATCATGGCCACTTTCCAAGTGAAAAGTGTGAAATGTAAAAAACACACCTAAAAAAAAAAAGACAATTGTTTAATACAATGACCAAGAAATAATGCAGTATGTATAACATGTATTACTGACATATTGACATAGATGATACTTATTGTTGTTTACCTGGGGGATCCATGCTCTTCAATAAGAAAACAAACTCAAGCTTAGGTTCACTAAGTGAGAAGAGTTTGAAAGTGGGAGTTGGGGTACTCAAAGGTATACATGTTACATAATGTTTAACAAAGTGCAGCACATAAAAAGTGATATTCAATGGTAAGTGTATCAATGTCTGTGTATACGCAATTCCAGATATTACCCAGTTCTTCTCTTTTTATATACATTTTAAAAGTCAGCCGGAATAACAAGCAGCACCCCAACTTCTTGTCATATGACCTGAAGCCAGCATGTTATGTCTTTGGTAAAATATCTGCAGCATCTTTGCCTTGTGGATACTAAAATTAGTCATGACTTTATTTTCTTCTGCTGAAGACTATGTACCCTAGTGTACTGCCATTATGGCTCTATAGCAGGGTTTCTCAACTCCAGTCCTCAAGGCGCCCCAACAGGTCATGTTTTCAGGCTTTCCATTATTTTGCACAGGGGATGTAATCAGTTTCACTGCCTTAGTAATTACCACAGCTGTTTCATCTGAGGGAAATCCTGAAAACATGACCTGTTGGTGCGCCTTGAGGACTGGAGTTGAGAAACACTGCTCTATAGCATGTGACCCAGAACAGCTGGATTCCCTAACAATCCCTAAGTATCTGTGAGTAAGACCAAAATATTATGCTTAGGTTTGCATTAAACATTCTATGAGAAGTCATCAAAGAAAAGAACATTGTGTCAGAGTTGGAGGGCATAATTATGTAAATTACACAAATCTAAATGCTCATGATTCAGAAATCTCCAATGTACCCATACCCAGGCTCGGTTGTTGAAAGAATCTTCACTGACATCCAGAAAGATAACAACTAATTCTGGCTCTGCACAAACAAATTAGGCAGGAAGCATTAGGTATTTGCACATGGAAAGTACAGATATCTGGATTGGGAATACTGAGGTAAGGGTAATTTTTAATATTAAATTATTTCTACAGCCCAACCTGAAAAATCTTTTCACTCAGGACTTCTTCTAGGACCCTTAGCAAATGAATAATGCTCACATATTCACATAATGAATGCTTTTTCCTGCTTGGCATTTCAATACCGCAAGTCCTTTAAGATAATACTGTATTTTATGTATATATTCTGAAATGTATATATATGTTTAATAGTTGTTCTCATTTCTGCATTGGTATCATCCACATACGGCTATTACATGAAGACAAAAAAAAATGTTTTATTCTGATTCTCTCAAAGTTAACCAGCAACTTAGCCATAACGTAGTAATAATGGTTACGTTATCTGGAACTTTGAACATTTATGATTTAGCAGTAAAATACAGCACAACATTAGACATGGAGAGGCCTCCCCAACTTATTCAAATGGGAACTTTAGACCAAGATTAGAAACTAGCAACTATTACCTTTCCCATGTGATGTTTCTATAGTCCATGTGCAATTTAGGTTATTGGGGTAAAAGTCAGGAAACCCTGGTGATAAGATGGTTCCACTTGAGCCATGGATGTATCCTCCACAGAGAGCTGCAGAAAGAATGACATAAGAAGATAACTTATAATGCAACGGGAACCCTACAGGAAACAAGGCAAGCATGCCATAAACTCTTGCTTTTAAATATCATCTTGCATTTAAATATCACTAACAATAATTAAAAGTGAAAGTATATTTTGACTTTAACTCTTGCTGGAGGTTTATGTTAAATGTTTGTGAAAACGAACCAAATACCTGATAAAATGTTTCAAGTGAAAAAAGTAAATGTATTACTACTCTTCCCATTGGAACATACTCTACATCAGTGGTTCTCAACCTTTCTAGCGCCGTAACCCCTTGATACAATTTCCCAAGTTGTGGGGACCCCTAACAGTAAAATAATTTTCATAGTGTGGGTTGTCGGCACCCAAGGCAAGACAAGCAATTTGCGCCCTTAACCCACGGATATTAAGCGCTCCCTGAGTATCTTCCACTCGTACAGTATTAAAACCTTTTATGGTACATTTTAGGATGTACCACTCTCTCATTGTTCTCATTTCTTTCACTTGTATCCCTCTCTATCCTAATTTCTTGTTTTTTTTCCTCATCCCTCTCTCTAGCCGTCTTTGTTATTTCTCTTATTCTCTCTCTCCCTTTTTCATGGTTCCTCCCTCTCTTTTCCTTTCCCTTACATGTATTCTCTATTTTTATTCCTTCTCTTACTCCTTGGTGAGGGGGGGGGTGGGATGAGTGGCAGCACTGGCGGGGAGTTCGGATCAGTGGCAATGCTGGGGGAGCTCTGATCAGCCAACTTAGGTGCTCTTGATCAAGGTCATCTGCTGATCTTAGAACTGTAGTGGGTGACTTCTAATGGCAACTATAATAACAGGTAGTGTTACTCACTGTGTCTCCGACTTTGTGGTGTCTCGTAGCAGTGACACCTATGCCGAAATCAGGAGATAGGGTCTCCTCCAGCCCCTCCAGCCCCTCCCACTTCACATTCCTCATCAGTCAGCTGACCTCTAGTATGTGCCCCCCAGCCATGCCGTGAACTGAATGGGCGGAGAGCTGCAAAAGGCTGGGAGAGAGGTGCGGGCTTCAGGAACAGCCCAGGATTTGGTGACCCCTGGCAAATCATTCGACCGCCGAGGGGGTCCCGACCCTAGGTTGAGAACCACTGCTCTACATGAAATAATACAATTTCAAAATAATAAGCCAGAATTGTATTAATTTTTTTGAGACGCTTTCAAACCAAACTTAGTGATTGGAGTTTAGCAAGAGCTTACTAAATTCGTATTGTAGAGGATTATCATACCTGCTATGATCTTGCTGCTGAACATACCTGTATGTCTTGTTTGCTGTTTTACAAGTACATGAGTGTATTCATGCTAAACTCTGCATAGTGTTGCATGTATGTGTGCACCCTGTCATTTGCAACGGTATGCAACATCACCCCACTAATGCAGCGAAACTGACAGAAACTGACAGAAACCAGCTTGCCCATTACATAACTCACTTCTTAGTCTGTGGGTGTGCCTTTAACCGCTTGTCAACCGCCCACCGTCAAATGACGGTGGGCGGAAGACCCTGTTGTTCTGGGCGGATGTCATATGACGTGATCGCCTTCAGAAGCCACTAGGGGGCGCGCACGCGCCACGTCACAGGGGACCCGATGCGTGTGCCCGGCGGCCGCGATCGCCGCCGGGCACCCACGATTGCCCAGTAACTGAGCAGGACCGTGGATCTGTGTGTGTAAACACACAGATCCATGTCCTGTCAGGGAGAGGAGACCGATGGTGTGTCCCTTGTAAATAGGGACAACCATCGGTCACCTCCCCCAGTCAGTCCCCTCCCCCCACAGTAATAATCACAATCTACGGAACACATTTAACCCCTTGATCGCCCCTTAGTGTTAACCCCTTCCCTGCCAGTCATATTTATACAGTAATCAATGCATTTTTATAGCAGGGATCGCTGTATAAATGTGAATGGTCCCAAAAATGTGTCAAGAGTGTCCGATGTGTCCGCCGCAATATCGCAGTTACGATAAAAATCGCTGATCGCCGCCATTACTAGTAAAAAAAATAATAAAAATGCTATAAATCTATCCCCTTTTTTGTAGCTGCTATAACTTTTGCGCAAATGATGAATATACGCTTATTGCGATTTTTTTTTACGAGAAATATGTAAAAGAATATGTATCGGCCTAAACTGTGACATTTTTTATTTTTTTTTATAGATTTTTTGGGGATATAGATTATAGCAAAAAGTTAAAAATATTGAATTTTTTTTAAATTGTCGCTCTATTTTTGTTTATAGCGCAAAAAATAAAAACTGCAGAGGTGATCAAATACCACCAAAGGAAAGCTCTATTTGTGGGGAAAAAATTATAAAAATTTAATTTGGGTACAGTGTTGCATGACCGCGCAATTGTCATTCAAAATGTGACAGCGCTGAAAGCTGAAAATTGGCTTGGGCAGGAAGGGGATGAAAGTGCCCTGTAGGCAGGTGGTTAAAACTAACCATGTCATTGCCTAATTTGTCTGGATTCAGCTCTATTTTTCGATTTTTTCTGAGGTTCTGACACTTCTTGGCTGACCTCTGGCTTTTAATTCAGCTTCTCCTTGCTGCTATTATTACTTCCAGTTTGACAGTGCTCTCCTAGGTATTATAATCAGGTGTGTAGGGTAGGTCCTGTGGTCATCCGAGTACTGGTGAGCACCATTAGCATGATGTTGGCTTTTATAGATGGAGAATGTCACTTGAGTAGGCAATCATTTTGCAACCATAGTGGCAATTATCACAAGAGTAATATATATAGTTATATATAGTTAGTGACATTTTTAGGCATGAACTAACCTGGTTAAAATTTACAAATGTTGACAAAAGTTATAAAATTTAGCAAATTATTTAATACAGAACTTAACTTTCTCAATCAACATTAACGATTTTTAATCCTTATGCTGCTAGCATCAGTAAAGGGATAGCAAGTTATATCATATTTACTTGTTTTAAACTTTTTTTTTTTACACGTAATCAGTGTCGTCTGGGTTTCCAGGCCCAGGCAAATGATGTCATACATCCCAAGAGTTTCACAGTATTTTTTATTATTTTATCTGTAGGATGGTGAGGAGGAGCTTTCTGAGCTAAGCGTACCATCCTGCCTGTTTTCCTGAGCTAAGGGCAGATGGATTCCAGGGAGTAAATGCTATATGAATCAACGGCTCTTACTGAACACAGCCAGGACTGCTAAGGGGGTGTTTTTCAAAGGACAAAACAAAATATGAGACGTGAATGGATGGGTGCGTTTACTTTGAAAAATTAAAAATTAACTAAATATTTGGCTTGTGGGGCTCATAGGCAGTTTAGCTGTGCATTAAATTAGCAACTACAACACACTATTTTTGTTTCAATTAATATCAGTGTAAAATACTGTGCTTTTACTAAAGGTGTCTACATTATATGGCTATAAAAATGTTACACATGGGGATGGTTTTGATGGGTTTTACTGGGCAAATGCAGTGTGCTTTTGGCATCTGTTGGTGATGTTTCTGAGATCATACAGAGTTCATTGAGGGTGCAGCTGACCGGCATTTGACCTACTTTAGCTGATTTGGCATTCACATAGACTTGAATGGGGAGAGAAGCAGTTCTGAAGTGAACAAAAGCCCAATGACACATGGAGACAGACATTACTGATACCGCCTGTTGTATTTGCTGGCTGTCAAGCTAATTCAATGCTTTGAATCACGAACCTGGAACACATATGCAGATAAGGAGTCCTGATTTTCTTCCAACTTTCCAACTTTCTGTGAACCTGTTCCAGGTTAGTGACTTAGAAAGCTTTGCAACAGTTCAGCAAAACATCCCAAAAATTATAATTTTCAGAATGAGTTCAGTAGTAGAAACCCCCGGTTCATCTAATGCAGATTAAATTTAAGCATTGTTAATAAACTAGGGAGGAGGAGGGGTTTGTTAATACTGTTTTCTCTTGGAAAGATAAATGACAGAAGCAGAAGTCAGGACAACATAGGGCCTGCATCATCAGAAAGTTTTGCTTCAGAACTTCATAAAACTAATTAAAACATTTTAAAGTGTAATTTTACTTACTGTATCATCCACTGGGGGGAATTATTCATCAAAAATGAATACATTTTTTGTAAAAAGGATTTATATCGGTTCATACCTTCACAGCTAGGCAAAGCTCTGCTCCACTGAAAATTTGGCTCACACTCCAATGCTTGGTCATCACTGAGTGTGTAACCTGGGTCACAGCTGAAAGTCACAAGGGCACCCACGTAGAAATCATTGCCATGTCGTTGACCATTAACAGGGATTCCTGGATCGAGGCAGTGGTCTGATTGCAGTTTTACCGCTGTGAGAACGAGACAAGAATGGGTGTATGTTTATTAATGTAAGAGTGATATGTATCACTGAACCTCAAATAGATTAATTCCACAGCCTGTTATGTATGCATATATTCCCTGTCCAATAAAACTGATTGCACCAGGCTCACCTTAGCCTGGAGGAAAATTTTCCCCAAAGACAGGATATGCATCAACTTGACAGATGCATGTGAAGGCCACTCAATTCTTACACACACCGAAATCAGAATCAGTCAGTTGTTTTCAGCTTAAAAGAAATAAAGCTGAAGTATGATAAATCCTTATACAACAAATGAGTGACTAGGATAAATGCATAAAGAACCATTATATATGCATAACTTTCATCTTACTAGAGGAAGTGATTTATTTCTTGTGATATTAGAAATATAAAAATATATCCCATTGTTGTTCACGTACTGCGTTGCTGCTTATTTATTCTGGTCCTCCTCAATATTCATGTGCTACTAACCCAGCCAGAGTTTAAGTGCCAAAGAACCTGAAAATTGTTTTCAAAGTATGGGTCACATGACAGCTCCTATCTATTTATCTATAGCTCTAGCATCAATATGTGGGTGGGCTAACTACTATTTTTATAAATGATATTTTCATGTATGTAATGCTGTCAAATATTTGATGGGGTGAGTGAACAATGTTGAATAGGCATTTCCAAGGGCTACTGTGCAATCGGCTAGTGTGGGTGTTACTGGAGTTTGTCTGCAGCAAAAACCCTACAGGGGACAAGGAAGAAAGAACAATACAATTCTCCATTTGCATTTCAGTGAAGATAAGCTGCAAAAAAAAAAAAAAAATAGCCATTCAAGAACCCTTCCTAGGTACCAGGATTGCTAAAGAGCCAGTTAGCCTAGAACTCAGTTTTTTTTAAAACCTCTCTAAAAAGCACACCCAATGCTGTAGGACTGGGGTCAGCATGGAAGAAAATGACACACTTGCTGCTCCCTTGCCAAAAGGATACACACCAACATGCCTGGGATACCAGACTGGCAACAGTACAGGGAAATAGTAAAGCCATTTTTTCATATTTATATTTTAAAATTTATAAAAAATCAGCTCTTTAATTCATGATTCTATGTAAAAAGAGGATGAACATAGAATTATACAGGTAGTAGGTGTCAGCGGGTCTCCATACTCGATCATTTTATTTTCATTGCAAAATTCTATCTCACTACTTTTGACTAAGCTATGTGAACTGTAAAGACTTTGGTTGAATATGTGGAAAAATATACCCTTTGTTAGGGCATAAATTGGGGGAATGTTACGATAAGCAATATTTCCCCATTAAAGAGTACAGTAGTTATTACCAGCTGTTGTTGACTCAAGTTCAGTCCAATAAAATGTAAGAATTCTTCTGACAAATGTTTTTTTTTCTTAAATGAGGTTAAGATTCGCACAGCAATCTGCAGTGCATATCACATTCCCTTTGTTTATCCTCTCTATTTTTACCTGTAGATTGTGTAAGAGTAAAGTGAACAAAGGCATAACGTTTCTGAATGGCACCCTTGTGTCTATCAAAATGAACAGCAACCTGGCCGCAAACATTGCACTTGCTCATTTCTACCTTTGTACATATACCTGCATGGCTCTAAACTTTATGGTAAGTAAAAGAAAACTGATTTGGAAATACATAGCCATGCAAAACATTTATCACTACTTTTTTTGAAAAATAAGAGTGAGAAAAAATGCTCCTGCTGAGAGAAAGAAAAAGTACTATGGGAAAAGGTTTCTTGGCAGCTCTCATTCAAGAGAGGGAAGAAAGAATCCAAATTAAGAAGAAATAAAAGCAGCTTTTTATTCAATAATCCTGTCCAGAAGTCATTACTCCAGTTGTTATGGTAAAAGAAAATCAATAAAGATGATCAGACTGCAGAGTGCGGAACGGCTTCTAATAGATTTAGGTTCTCCAAACACTTTGCAGCAGCGCAGCTAACACAATGCCGCCAATTTCTCTATATTTGAGGGGTGCCCTGCCCTGCCCGCTGAGCTTTTTAGATACACAAATGAACAATTCCTGCAAGACCTGTCTGCATATTCATTCTGTGCACAGGGTGGGGGTAATTATGTTTAATCAAATACAGGCTGCTCAGCTCTTTTCATCTTCAATCAATAGTACTGCCTTGAATTCAGCAGAAATTGTGCCTTGCTAAGATGCAAGCATTTTATATATAACACATACAAGGCATGCAAAGTAGTGGCTTACTTTCGTAGCGTATTTGAAAGCCGACATCAGAGTGGCTTTTGTCAGTGGTGAAGAGAAGATAAAGGAAATTGCTGGTGCTGATGAGGAACTGTGGGACCTGTGTGCCATCATACACCCCAATCAATGGAGACGAATATGATTTTCCATCTCTTACTTCCAGGGTATCATAGTTTACCTCTGTCTTAAATCTGCATAGACACAATAAAAATAAAATAGGTTACATTTGAACGAAACACTTTTTTTTTTTATGAGTTGTAATAATAGGGCAAAAAGTAAGTATTCTGCCTTTCTGATATTAGCTCCATATCACTACAGCTATTGCACCATTACTGTTGTTTTATAATTTATTGGAACTGTGTATTGCTGAAGTCAACCAAAATCAATGCCAATTATCCCTTACCAAATACTTAACAACCAAATGTGGTGTTACCTATAGAATGTATTGTAGCATTCTGTCATCAAGTGTCCAGTTTTAAGGTACTACTTTTCTGCATACCTGCCATATATCTATCATAATTGTGAAGTCTACCAGAATGAGTATGATTTTAAATTACCGTAAATTGGTTAAAACTACCTGTAGAGGCTGACTGCATGTTGATCTTTCATAATTTTTCACAGTTTTCTGAATAAAAGTATTGGCTTGCCCCAATCTTTTTCCATAGCTGAGCTAGAGCTGTATTTAACATAATGGCACTTGTGTGCCAGAGGTTAGAGCAGGGGCAGCATTAAGTCACAAAATTTGCAAACGATGATCATTTTTAAATTTTGTATCTCTCTACTGGGATACGTCTGAAGTTCAGTAAATACTGTGTACAGAGGGGGTTATTTATGAAAGGCAAATCCACTTTGCACTACAAGTGCACTGCAAGTGCACTTGGAAGTGCAGTCGCTGTAGATCTGAGGGGTAGATCTGAAATGAGGGGAAGCTCTGCTGATTTTATCAACCAATCATGTGCAAGCTAAAATGCTGTTTTTTATTTTCCTTGCATGACCCCCTCGGATCTACAGCGACTGCACTTCCAAGTGCACTTGCAGTGCAAAGAGGATTTGCCTTTAGTAAATAACCCCCAGCGTGTCAAGGTAATGCTGAAAGGACTCTCATATTTCAAGAACCTAAAGCCATCTCCAATTTCTCTTGCAAATGTGTATGTATGGCAGCATGTTGTATACATAGAGCTCAACAACAACACCTTTTCTAAGCCTTTTCTAAGCATTGAGACAAAAACTGTGTATAATTTAATACATTTTTCTATGCCAGGCAGAATTAAGCAATGGAACATTTTGAACCTGCAGTCCTGTTGGGAAACAGAGATGATCAAAATAAATCCTATGGCTGTTATGCAGCCAGGGACACAAATACGCTGGATTCCAGGAATCAGATTCACTAAGCAGAAATGTAGATGTCTAGTGTTATGAACACAAGTAACAGGATTTCTGGTACATCAAACATGAAAATGTATGCACAAAGTTATTTATTGTGCAAACACTACTCCATCGCCAGCTCACTGAACCCAGGAAAGTGTCAAACATCAGTTTGGTGAGGTTTCTGGGTAGATTTTATTCTTGGTTCATTACCTTTCTGTGGGTGTGGTGTATCCTCTGTGTTGTTCTCTTGACTCTACTAATCTCTTCTTTTTAGCCTTCTTACCTGTCTTCACTTCTGTGTCATTTGAGCATTGCATACAGGTATTTGAAGATACTCTTTCCCAAAATGTACTGCTGATTCATAGCTAACTATCTCCTAGTACAATCTTAGTTCCTTTCCTGAAAAGCTTTCTATACCCTGTGACTTTGATTTTGCTTGGACAACCTTATGTTCCAACTCCTGCTGACAAGTTGTTTTTGCTCTTGGGCGAATTTATAGATCCTGTTCTTGACGTTGAAGATTTCTCTTGTTTCTGTGTACATAGATCCTGTATAATGGGTTCAGTGTTTGCTAAGCCTTCTAATTCACTTAATTTCTTCTCTTTGCACTGCTATTGCTGAATTTGGCTATCTGCTATATTAGCTACACCTTACCATGTGCCTCCCGTTCTCTGGATTCTACCCCTGGCAAATGTAGTTCACTCTCATGCTTATTCCGCTTTAGGCTGGGTTCACACCTATTCGAATTGGATGTGGGATTCCCTGCATCCAATTTATAGCAGGACAATGTGAGCGGCTCTCTAAAGAACCAGTTCACATATCTCCGAGGTGGCTGCGGAGTTCACTGCACAGAAGCGCTGTGCATTTTTGGCTCAGTTTTAGGGCCAAATTCAGGCAAAGATTTGCCCCTGATTCATCCCTGAACCAGAGAATGGGGACGAACAGCGTTCCTGTGCGATCCGCAGCCGGTTCCAGTGTGAACCGAGCCTGAGTGTTTATTTTTCCCTGATCATTGTGCATAAACAATCTGATGCACTAAGTGCTTTTTTTGCCTCTGTTCTGGGTGGCCCTGCCAGTTTTCCTGCTTCTTATTACCTATCTTGTTGCCTGGTTCCTTCTTGACACAGTACTGTCACCAAACATCTCGCATTTCTTAAGCCAAGTCTTCCTGCGTTGACTCTCACCATTTTCCAAGTATCAGTTATTTCAGTTTCTGTCAGGTCGCCCCCAGTTAATCCTCACCTTCTCTATTTGGAGTATCTTTTTGGTCTTTTAGCTCTCTGCCTCTGTGTCTAGTTCAGCCTCTGCCAATATAACATGTTCTCTTCTCACACTGTATTGGTGATAAAACCCAGCTCCATAAACATGTGGTTGCTATTGACCCTGACTTTTGCCAAGGTACACAGGCTGTGCTTTGTTCTACTGAAATCTTATATGGTAAGATCTTGCTAGAATAAGTAACCTATATACAGGACTTCTCCACTAAATTACATAGTCATAGGAGCATAGAAATAATTGACCTAGAGAGTAACTAAAGCCAAGTAGCTCTTTCAAAGTCGTTTTTTTGAGGGCAAAATATAGCTTTCTACACAAAGTATGTCATGCCAATATACTGTAGTTATTGGTTGGCATGGTGAACAGTGGCTTTTCCTAAAGAACATGTTTTTTTTGTGACACACTTTTTCACACCTTCCAGCCTCAACTTCCTTTGTGGCCTTGATATTCAGTCACATGATTACTTTAAACCAGATGCGGTGATCACTGGTGTTGACCTGTAACATATAGCTATATAATACCAATCATGTGTCACTAGCTGTTAGTTCCGCACTGACTAATGTCTGAATGGTGAAGTAGTTCCATCATCAGCCCAACACATCATATTTTTGCTGATCTAGGAATCAAGTGCCCCCTGCCCAGTCCTCCCTTGTACATTATCAATACAGAGTTGTATTGTCTTAAGTCAGGGGTCTCCAAACTTTCCAAGCCAAGGGCCACTTTACTGTCCTTCAAGTTTTAGGGGGGCCATACTGTGGCCAGTGGGAGTCGAAAATGCCCTGGCATCAGTGCCCCATCATTGGTTTAATAGGAGAAATAGTGCCCCTTTGTTGGTATCAACAGGAAGATTAGTGCCCCACTGATGGTGTCAGTAGGGGGAATGGCAACTCATCATTGGTGTCAGTTGGTAGAATAGTGCCCCAAGGGCCAGATAAAGGCAAGCAATGGGCCACATTTGCCCCTCTGGCCACAGTTTGGAGACCACTGTCTTAAGTTCTCTAGTCTTTGGCAAAGTCATTAGTCAATTGGACTAAAGTCAAGCTTTCAATACCATCCTTTAACCTTGTGCAGTTTTCTGTGGGTTTGAGTCTGCAATATTTTATGAAACGAATCATTCGTCTACACATTATTTACATTAGCTAGATCTTACATTGTGAAATATGGAGACAATCACTGTGGACAGTTTGAGATCAGAAAAATCAGCTTGACCTTTTTTTTACACTGACCTGGAATTATTGAGCTGGCATGTTGATGCTGTTATTTGTAGTAGCATTTAAAACCTAAATGACTCTGTGCTTACATCTTATTTAAATTGGCACATATTTTGAACAATTTGTTCTAACGGGAAGCACCAAACTTTCCATTAGAAAACAGCTATAATTAAAATATATCAATACAACTTTAAACAACATAATGCTAACATTAAGAAAAATTTTTTTAGAATAAAGACACAGTAAAAAAAAAAATCCAATAGGGAAAAATGTTTATCTTTTCCTCATGGACCATGACAGATCACTCCCTCTTGTTTTTCCTTTTTCTGTTTGATCTTTTATTGATCCACATACAAAGCCAAGATGCCATTATTGTGGACAGCAGTAATTAAAGAAGTTTAAATTATGACATTTGCTTCTTATAAAAAAAAAAAGAGAAAGAAAGAAAAATGCTTTGGTCGAAACTTGAGCATAGCTTATTGAAATTAATTGGTTCCTAAAGTAGATTCAGTGTCCTACTTTTATCACTTGAGGAAAGCTGTTCAATACAGTACACTCTTGTTTAACAGAACAAGTCTTAATCAATAAGAAAATAAGGGCCCAAGAGGGGCTATTCACCCTCCTTGACCTAAGCCCTAGACCTAAGAAGAAGAAATTACACAAAGAACTTCTGGAACTTAAAGAACAATTATTCAGCTGTCAATCGATACAGGGTAAATATATTTTTATAACTTGGCCAGTACAATTGGGTTTGCACAGGGGTCTCTTGAAGACTTTGTTTATTACTAAGCACATATGCATTTTCTTCTAACATATTTAGGCAAAATGGCCCCCTGATGGAAAGCACATCCATGTCTTAGATCTCCTTGCCATCTACAATAACTTAAACAAATATGCTGGTCTAGAATCCCTCTCAACCTGTGACTGGACAATGATGAAGAAGCAATATATTGATAAAGTCATTCCCAGGGTCTCTTCTCCTGTAACCATGTTAAGTGGAATAGACTGGCAGAACTGAGCAAAACAGTCTAACAAACTTGGAGTGCTATCCCTCCCCCTTTCAGGCTGAACATTGGTGTGCGTGAGATTACAGGAGCTTGATATCAGGACAGAGATAATTTTGTAAGCTATTTCTTTTTAAAATGCATTACATTTTTTTTGATATTAGGACAGAGATAATTTTGTAAGCTATTTCTTTTTAAAATGCATTACATTTTTTTTTTTATTAGCTAAATACTTATTTTGTTTAGGTCTGATTAGAGTTCTGAAACACATGATCTGTTGGGCTTGCCGGAGGGATGAATATGAGATCTCCTGATTAAAACACCATAGCTCTATCTTAATAATTAATATAAAAGCTCAGCTGTTTTACATTCCCTTTCAGGATAATGTCCCTCACCTTCCTGTATATCTGACCTCCTGGTGCCCTCTTAGGCACATTTCCCCTTTCCCCTACACTGCCTATCCTAATGCTTTTCTAACATTGTGCCTCAATTTCCACATAATTTGTTTATAATTTGTCGTACACTCAGCACTCCTTTACTACACATACTACCCACTGTCATTCCTTCCACACTTCTTTCTTAAACATGCTGTCCATTGTCATACTTTCTACACTTCTCTTCTGAATATACGGTTCAATGTCGTACCCTCTGCACTTCTCTCCTGAATATACTGCCCACTATCTAAACCCTCTGCTTTTTTTCCTCCTCATACTGCCTTTTGTCATACCTTTCACACTTTTCTCCTGCATATACTGCCTGCTGTCATACTCTCTGCACTCCCCTGCCAACTGTCATACCCTCTGCATGTTGCCCACTGTCATACCCTTTGCACTTTTTTCCTGCAAATACTGCCCACTGCCATACCTTCCCCTTTTTTTTTCTGCACATACTGCTCTCTGTCATACTGGCTGATTTTTTTTCTCCTGCACATACTGCCCACTGTCATACCCTCTACACTTTTCTCCTTTACATATTGCTCACTGTCATAAGCTCTGCTTACCTCTCCCACACATACTGCCCACTGTCATACCCTGCACTTTTTTCCTGCACATACTGCTCACTGCCATACTCATATGTAGCGCCCTGCTCCTGATGACCAGGCGCTATGTTCAAATTTAGTGGGAGTCTGAGCTGGTAGTTAGCTCAGACTTGTGAAATTACGGCTAAATCAGCCTCTGTTCTGGCTATGGCTGTGTTTGGGAGGATTTCACACTTTTTGCCTGTAGGTGGCGTTACCACCCCAGGCCAATGTTGGAACACAAACAGGCTAGAGTGCATTGGGTGTTTTTACCCAGGAACAGCTCAGTGGGGAGTGGTCTCCTCGCTGAGCATGCTTGGGAAGGATACTTAATGGACAGACGCCATTTTCTTGGGGCTCTTCTTCGCCTCATGGCCCTCCTGGCTCGAGGCATGTGTTACTGGAATTTCAGCCGTGGAGCCACGTTGGCCGAGGCTGCATCTATGCCAGGTAGGCCCAGTTGTCCTGACTGGGGCCTGAACTTGAAGGTGATCCTGTGCTGTCCATCCTGCGGGAGGAAGCCACTCAATGGAGGAAACCAGGGGAGGACCTGTCCTGGAGAGGACCAAGCAGAAGGCTGGTATCTCGGGAGAGGCCTGGTAACTTTATTGGAGGTTCACCACAGCCTATGTTACCTTACAGTCTGCTGGGATTGGCTTAAAGGCTCTAAGACTGTAAGGCTGGATATTCGAGTACTGAATCCTGTGGCAGAGGATCATTGAACAAGTTCATCTTTAATTCAGGGAGTCTGTGGCAGAGACTGTTAACCTGTTTTTGACCATGCATCATTCCGGCTGCTAGGCCAGGTGAGAGGGGCCTATCCGGGTGAGCAATACCCACAATAAGTAAAGTGGTGAGTGTGACTTTGAAACTTAGAAGCTCCCTAGTGATCTGCATTGTGTGCCTGAACCTTCCCCTAATCCTCCGTCCCTCCGCTTATACAAGTTGTTGTGGAATAAAGCCTAAAAAGAAAGGATTATAACTTGTGTAAACATTGAAGTTTCTATAGACCCTCATCTCATCCCCCTAGACAACGAAAGGTGAGGTAACGTGCAAGGCCCAAACCTAAACCAGCAGCTCCTACGGGGGTACCGCTACACATATTTTTCCTGCATATAATGCCTGCTGCCAACCCTTTGCACTCCCCTGCCCACTGTCATACCCACAGCACTTTTCTTCTGAACATACCACCTCCTTACATACTCTGTTCAGTTTTCTCCTGCACCTCCTGCCTGCTCATGTCCTCTGTACACATTTCTCCTGCACATACTGCTGCTGTCATATCCTCTATACTCTTCTCCTGCACATACTGCTGCTGTCATATCCTCTGTGCTCTTCTGTAGATACTTCTGCTGTCATATCTTCTGCACTCTTTTGACTCTAAACATACACTATATTGCCAAAAGTATTGGGATGCCTGCCTTTACACACACATGAACTTTAATGGCATCCCGGTCTTAGTCCGTAGGATTCAATATCAAATTGGCCCACCCTTTGCCACTATAACAGCTTCAACTCTTATGGAAAGGCTGTCCACAAGGTTTAGGAGTGTGTCTATGGGAATGTTTGACCATTCTTCCAGAAACACATTTGTGAGGTCAGGCACTTTTGTTGGAAATCAAAGCCTGGCTCGCAGTCACTGCTCTAATTTATCCCAAAGGTGTTCTATCGGGTTGAGGTCAGGACCTTGCTTTGTGCACTGGTCCAAATCATTTGGTGGATGGGGGGATTATGGGTGGAGGGGGGTTGGGCTTGGCCCCTTAGTTCCAGTGAAGGGAACTGTTTAAGCATCAGCATACAAGGTCATTTTAGACAATTTCATGCTCTCAACTTTGTGGGAACAGTTTGGGGATGGCCCCTTCCTGTACCAACATGACTGTGCACCGGTGCACAAAGCAAGGTTCATAAATACAGGGATGAGTGAGTTTGGGATGGAGGAACTTGACTGGGCTGCACAGAGTCCTGACCTCAACCTGATAGAACACCTTTGGGATGAATTAGAGCAGAGACTGCGAGCCAGGCCTTCTCGTCCACATCAGTGCCTGACCTCACAAATGCGGTTCTGGAAAAATGGTCAAACAATCCCTTAGACACACTCCTAAACCTTGTGGACAGCCTTCCAGAAAAGTTGAAGCTGTTATAGCTGCAAAGGGTGGGCCAACTCAATATTAAACCCTACGGACTAAGACTGGGATGCCATTAAAGATCATGTGCGTGTAAAGGCAGATGTCCCAAAACTTTTGACAATATAGTGTATCGTCATTTATGTTTGTAATATCCCCTTTTTGCTGTTCTAGATTGAGCACACTTTTTGCTTGTGTAATACTAAATTAAGAAATTTTCAAATACAAAACCCCTGCATTTACCATTATTTCCTGTATGTATTTTGACTATAACTTTCTTAAAATCACATAAATTTATATGGAGAACATACTGTTTTGCCACATATATTGCTGTTCATTTTATTGTGGTAAAACATCCAATAACTGGTCTTGACATATTTTGGTTGCTTTGGCTATTTTCAGTCTTCTGACCTTTATTTCTTCCCCACACACACTAGTGTCTTCTGATTGCAGTCTTATAATGACTTGCCCCCTTTGGTTGTTCTTTACTAGTTATATCCCTCAATCTACTTTGGTGTGTGTTTTGGGGATATACGCAAGGGTATTATTATTTAAAGTTAGACAAACAAGCGTTTCAGTTTGATGAAACCTTTTACAACCTTTTAGTACAATTGATATGGCTTATTCCATTCTTGGGTTCTCTACATCCTCCAGATCAGTGGTTCTCAACCCTGTCCTCAAGTACCCCCAACAGGCCATGTTTGCAGGTTTTCCTTTATCTTGCACAGGTGATTTAAAGTGGTTGTAAGCCCTGTACAACCACTTTTACCTACAGGTAAGCCTATAATAAGGCTTACCTTAAACAGTTAAGGAGATAGTTACTGTATTCGCATGTGCCAACGTCATCGGCACATGCGCACTGAAGAAACAGCTCGCTCGTGCCGTTTCTTCAGCTGCTGTGCCGTTAACTGAGTGATGTCATTGCGGCTCCGGCCAATCACAGAGCCAGAGCCCGCAAACCCGTAAATTACTCCAGGATGACATATCGCCGGTCACAGTGGTGTGTCGGGACCGCTGCAACAGCATTGTTCTAAGGTATGTATTTTATAATGAGCTAGTATGCGATGCATACTAGCTCATTATGCCTTTGTCTTGCAGTTTTTTTTTTTTAAATCTGGGTTTACAACCACTTTAACCCTTTAACGACCCTGTCGTGAGCTTCGTGACCGTGCCCGCGGGACCCGCGGACTTGATGTCAGCTGGTGTCCTGCAATTGGGTCACAGAGCTGAAGAACAGGAAGATGTTAGTGTAAACACAACATCTCCCCGTTCTTCCTAGTGACATGTCACTGATCGTCTGTTCCCTGTCATCGGGAACAGCAATCAGTGATGTGTCACGGCAAGCCACGCCCCCTAACAGTTAGAATCACTCCCTAGTTCACACTTAACCCCTTCAGCGCCCCTACAGGTTAACTCCTTCACTGCCAGTGTTATTTTTACAGTAATCAGTGGATTTTTACAGTAATCAGTGTCATTTTTACAGTAATCAGTGCATTTTTATAGCACTGGTCGCTATAAAAATTACTATGGTCCCAAAATGGTGTCAAAAGTGTCCGATGTGTCTGCCATAATGTCGCAGTCATGATAAAAATCGCTGATCGCCGCCATTACTAGTAAAGAAAAAAAATATTAATAAAAATGCCATAAAACTATCCCCTATTTTGTAGATGCTATAACTTTTGCGCAAACCAATCAATAAAAATTGCATATTTTTTTACCAAAAATATGTAGAATACGTATCGGCCTAAACTGAGGAAAAATTTTTTTTTTTTTATATTTTTCGGGGAAATTTATTATAGCAAAAAGTAAAAAAATATAGAATTTTTTCCAAAATTGTCACTCTATTTTTGTTTATAGCGCAAAAAATAAAAACCGCAGAGGTGATCAAATACCACCAAAAGAAAGCTCTATTTGTGGGGAAAAAAGGACATCAATTTTGTTTGGGAGCCACGTCGCACGACCGCACAATTGTCAGTTAAAGTGACGCAGTGCCGAATCGCCAAATGGTCCGGGGGCTGAAGTGGTTAAATCAGAGTCAATGGCTTGGTATTTTGGACAGCTATTTTATCTAAGAGAAATTCCCAAAACATGTCCTGTTGGGGGTTCTTGAGGACAGAGTTGAGAAACAATGCTCCAGATGATGCACAATGGCAGTTTAAACATGCAGCACATTTATACATTTTCATTCTATTAAACCAGTTAAAAATGAAATAGTGAAAACATGTTAAGAAATAATGAAAAGCTGTCACCCATCAAATCGACCAGATTTAACCTGGCAGTTTGCTTTTGTAAGTTTGAAGGTGAAAGGAAATATGACAAGGGTAAAACTACTTACAGGCATCTCCAGTTTTTGTATAAGAACGTGCTACAATATTAACAAAGCTCATAGCAGCATACCTGTCAAATGTGATTTTTATGGGATATCCAGGTTGTGCTTCCAGAACCCATACACAATTTAAGGAATCCTTGTAGAAGCCAGGCCACCCAGGAGAAAGGATCATTCCACTTGGAGCAGTTAAGTGACCACCACAGGGTGCTGTTAATAAAACACAGAGTGTCAGAAGGCCAGGTACATATAGACCAATAATATTTGTGACTAATATAACGTGCATATTTTAATTTATTTACACATAAAACTATAATAAGGAAAGAAACTCTACTCTTCTTAATGCTTTGTTAATATGTTGTATATGGCATTTACTCTATACAAACTCATCTAATAGGCTTCTCATGTATATACACAGAGCATCTGCTGACCAACAAACATACAATATGAAATTACAATTTGCTGACTCAACATTTATAGATGAGAAGTCTTCATGTCTTTTTATTTACAGGATTACGCTAGGATGCATATAAAGGTTAAAGATTATGAGCACAGAAGCAGATATACTGTATTTATTGGCGTATAACACTCACTTTTTTACCCTGAAAATAGAGGGTAAACTGTGCCTGCGTGTTATACGCAGGGGGCTGTGGAAAGTTTTTTTCCTGAAAATCCCCTCTTAAAGTTAGGGTGCATGTTATACGCCTGTGCGTGTTATACGCCGATAAATACCGTCATTTTTGACACCTGCTTTTTAAAGCATATTTAATTCTAACATAAACTTAATATAAAACAGCTTCCCATACCTTCGGTAGTTGTTCTATAAAGTATGGAGAGGACTGGGAACTATGCTAACTAGTAATAGTCGTTGAAGGTGCAGTTAAAAGTTGATTGGCTACCATGCACAGCTGCACCAGATTCTGTGTGCACCAGTTTTAGTAAATCAATCCCAGTAAGTCTTCTGTTGCTTGTAACCTTGAAGCTGTAAATGATCATAGCTATAACGGTCTATATATAGCAACACTATATTTAGAAAGTCCAATAATAATATATGTGATCAAAAAGGTAGTAAGATTTCCAAATCTTGACATCCAAGGGTCACCAAAGAAACACAGTCATATCGGGAATTCAAATTCACCAAGTGAGCCACCACCAGAGATAAGATGGACTCTTACCAAAACAAACGGACTCTATTATGGAGTCACATGCGGCTGATTTAACCACCAGGTCCAGATGGATCAAAACCTCAGAGGATCACAGGTGTTCCAGGTACAGCTCAGACAGGCATGATGGAACAAGTTGTCGCCGTATGAATAAAGCAGGAAAAAATCCACATAGTGTAAAACGTTAAAGGTATTTAATGCAATAAATTACAAAATACTCACATGTAGTATGTTAAAAAACAGCATGGTTTACAAATCAGTCAATGTACAGTATGTAGGAGATCCAAATCACTTGCAGGAAAAACAGACACTCGTGGCGACACCTTGTTCTATCATGCCTGTCTGAGGTGTACCTGGAACCCCTGTGATCCTCTGAGGTTTTGATCCATCTGGACCTGGTGGTTAATTCAGGTGCATGTGACTCCATAATAGATTCCGTTTGTTTTGGTAAGATTCTATCTTATCTCTGGTGGTGGATCATCTGGTGAATTTGGATTCCCGATATGACTGAGTTTCTTTACACATGGTGACCCCGGATGTCAAGATTTGGAAATCTTACTACCCTTATGATCAAATATATTATTATTGGACTTTCTACGTTTTTTTTTCACTAATTGTATGCATTTTTATTAGCACTGCAAATATTGTTTTTTCATGTTTTATTGCACAGTACATCTGACTGTATTTTGCTTGCGGCTTACTTATTTCTGCCAGTGTGGTTTCTTGCTTTTACACAACACTATATTCACAATGTCTAAGCTTAGACCTAGAACATCACTAGCACCTCTGTGAACAGCGACTTCCATTCTTCGGCATGGGGAGCTCCTGCACCACATTGATCCTGCATTGTGGACTATGGGCCTCATTTATCAAATGGTTTGTAATAAGAATTGTCATTTCTTTCAAATGTAGGGTTGAGTCTTATACAAAAAGGATACAGCATGTTTTTGTATTAAATATAGTTTTGTAGATTAGCCACTAGTGGTAGCTTTCAGTGGCTAAGTGCTTCCTGTTTAAAAATCTGTTGAGATTGGATATCAGTCATACAGGGACTGAATTATCTTTAATGACACAGGAAGTTTGTAAATTTGTATTGTAACAAAAAGCAGTAAAGATTTACCATCATATAGTACATCAAAGCAGAAAGCAGAGCAAACCTGTGGAATGAACAAACATGACTGCCACCTATACTTATAATATATTGTGAGGGGGCTAGCTCGGCAGCGGGTATGTGTGACCCCCGGGATGGGCTCCCCACCCAAAAACAGGCCCAGCAGACGGAGGTTGTGGTTTTCAAAATCAAAAAGGTGCGGTTTATTTTCTATTTACAGTGACAAAAACACAGCAAGGCAAAAAAAACAAACACAAAATAAATCCTGGTCAACTTGACCTCTGACTAAACTTACAGGTTTCCTAACTAACGACTGGGATCAGCCTAGTGCTGTCCTAGTCCCTGGTTTTAAATGTCCAAGCAAAATATAGCCACACAGGCTTTCTCTCACCGCACAGGGGTTCACTCTCCCTAGACAGTCCACACAGGTCTGCTTCCAGGCATGAGCTAACATCTAATGAAGCTGGGCTTTCTTATAGAGGCCTAAATGAGCTGACAAGGTTCAGCTGGACTCATCAACTCCCTGTCTGCACGACGCCCAGCCCTCTCCCTAGAGGTATGAGTCATCAATGAGCCCACTAGTCTCAGCTGGGCTTATACAACTCTCCACCTAGCTGTATAAATCGGCGTAAAGCCTGAATCTGGGCGAAATATATCTACCCCCCTGGATGCAACCAGGTGACTTTACCTTCCTGCTGTCACATACCCCCCCCTCTTGTTTTAACCTCGGGGTTGGAACACCAGCAATCAGGCATTCATGTACTCGAGACAAAGCATCCACATTCCCCATTTGAACGCCAGGGCGATGCTTTACTGTGAAGTTGAATTCCTGGAGGGCCAGGAACCACCTATTCACTCTTCTATTTGTTTCCTTGTTTTGAGCCATCCACTTTAACGGAGCGTGATCCGTAACCATGTCAAAGTGCCTACCTAGCAGGTAGTACCGAAGGGAATCTAGAGCCCACTTCACCGCTAAACACTCCTTTTCAACCGTGGCGTAATTTACCTCATGGGACTTCAACTTCCTGCTGAGGTAAATGACTGGGTGCTCTTCCCCGTTCCAGACCTGGGACAATACTGCTCCTAACCCCACATCTGACGCATCACTTTGTACGACAAAGTCTTTAGAGAAGTCGGGTGAGTACAACACTGGCTGGCTACATAAGGCTTGTTTCAAGAATTGGAATGCTGCCTCAGCCTCGGGGGTCCATTTAATCATGACCGACCCTTTCCCTTTCGTCAGGTTGGTTAGGGGCACAGCCTTAGAAGCAAAGTGGGGAATGAAGCGCCGATAATAACCCGCGATTCCCAGAAAGGCCCGTACCTGCTTCTTGCTGTTGGGACGTGGCCAACTCTGGATGGCCTCGACTTTGTTGAGTTGGGGTTTTATCACTCCCCTGCCAATGGTGTACCCAAGATATTTGGCCTCCTCCTGCCCAATGGTACACTTCTTGGGGTTAGCCGTAAACCCCGCTTCCCGGATAGAGTCTAGGACTGCTTGCACTTTTGGCAGATGTGAGGCCCAATCTGTGCTATGGACAATTACGTCATCCAGGTAAGCCGCAGCATACTTCCGATGGGGCCTCAGTATCTGGTCCATTTTCCGCTGGAATGTGGCCGGCGCATTCTGTAACCCGAACGGCATTCTCTTATATTGGAACGCCCCGTCTGGGGTTACAAATGCGGTTTTCTCTTTGGCCGACTTGGCCAGGGGAATTTGCCAATACCCTTTTGTGAGGTCAAGAGTCGTCATGTATCGGGCTGTTCCCAGCCGGTCGATCAACTCATCTATACGTGGCATGGGGTAGGTGTCAAATTTTGTAACTTTGTTCAACTGACGAAAATCGTTACAAAATCGCCAGCTCCCATCCGGTTTAGGCACCAACACAATGGGACTAGACCAATCACTTTGGGACTCCTCTATCACCCCTAAGTTCAGCATTTTCTGTACTTCCTCCCGTATTGCCTCCCGTCGGGCCTCTGGGATCCGATAGGGTTTTAACTTCACCCTTTCACCGGGCGGGGTAATAATGTCATGCTCTACCCCAGATGTTTGTCCCGGCAGCTCAGAGAATACCTCCTTGTTGCGAAGCACAAACTCCTTAACCTCCTGTTGTTGGGGTTGTGACAAGGTGGCTGCGATTCCAACCTCAGGAATCACGCAACCAGTTTGAGCTGGTGACCAAGTGTCTGCGACTAGGGACTCTCTATCCCTCCAGGCTTTCAACAGATTAACGTGATAGATCTGTTCGGGCTTTCGCCTTCCTGGTTGTCTGACCTTGTAATTCACTTCGCTCACTTTTTCCATTATCTCGTAGGGGCCTTGCCATTTGGCAAGGAATTTACTTTCAACCGTAGGGACAAGTACCAATATCCTATCCCCCGGGGAAAAGGTACGGGTCTTGGCTCCACGGTTGTACACTCTCTGCTGTGCCAACTGCGCTTGGGCCAAATGTTCCTTCACGATGGGCATTACCTGTGCAATTCGATCTTGCATCAGGGCGACATGCTCAATCACACTCCTGTGGGGAGAACTCTCACTTTCCCAAGTTTCCTTGGCAATATCCAACAGCCCTCTTGGGTGTCTCCCATACAGTAACTCAAAGGGGGAGAATCCCGTAGAGGATTGGGGCACCTCCCTAATAGCAAACATCAAATAAGGAAGTAGACAGTCCCAATCCTTTCCATCCCTATCCACCACTTTCTTCAACATTTGTTTTAGGGTTTTGTTGAATCTTTCAACCAGCCCATCGGTTTGGGGGTGATACACAGATGTACGTAATTGCGTCACTTTGAACAATTTACACAGCTCCTTCACAACCCGGGACATAAAGGGTGTACCTTGGTCCGTAAGCAGTTCTTTACAAATACCCACCCGGCTAAAAACAAGAGATAGCTCTTTGGCTATGGTTTTGGCCGAGGTATTTCTGAGAGGGATCGCTTCTGGATAACGGGTGGCATAGTCCATTATAACCAATATGTACTGGTGCCCCCTAGCGGACTTGATTATAGGACCTACCAAATCCATTGCGATTCTCTCAAACGGGACCTCAATGATGGGTAGAGGGACCAGCGGGCTACGGAAGTGTGGCATCGGGGCCGACCTCTGACACACAGGGCAGGAGGAACAATAATTTTCTATGTCCTTCATCACCCCAGGCCAATAGAATCTCTGTAATACCCTCTCTCGGGTTTTCTCTGTCCCCAGATGACCTCCAAGAATGTGCCCATGGGCCAACTCCAACACCAACTTCCTGTAAGGTTTGGGCACCACCAGCTGCTCAACGGTTTCTTCTGCCCTTTTTGCCACCCGATACAGTAGGTCCTTCTCTACGCTGAAGTATGGGTAAGTGCAGGTATTATCTGGGTTCACTAACTCGCCATCTATTTTCACTACGTTTTCCCGTGCCTTTATTAGGGCGGGGTCTTTCAACTGTTCTGTGGCAAAGTTTTCCCTGTGAACCTCAAGATCAGAAAACTCCACAGACGGTAGGTTTTCGTCTGAGGAGGTGGGCTCCTCTCCAGTTTCTTGAGTCTCCCCTGCCAATACTGACAAGGGAAATTCGGGAGAGTCCTCACCACTCTCAGAGGAGTTCTGGCTATCATATTCCTGGTACATAGGGGCACCAGTGGGGGGCTCATGATCATCCCACAGTTCCCAGAACTTTGGAAAATCCCTTCCCACAATGGCGTCATGCGGTAACTGAGACACTAAGCCCACTGGATGAGAAAGGGTACCTTTGGGGGTCTCGAAACACACTGTAGTCACTGGATACTCTCGGGTGTCCCCATGCACACAAATAACGGCTACCTTGCTATTCCCAGAGACCTCTGTTTTAACTAACTCAGCCTTTATCAGGGTCACAAGGCTACCTGAATCCAGCAATACCACAACATTTCTACCATTAATACACATTTTGCATAAATGTTTCTCAGTTCCCCGAATGGCAGTGCATGCGACTGTCGCACACAGCGACTGACGTCTGCCCGTCAGAAAGTCACACTGCATGGGTTCCTCCAAAACCGGGCAATTTGCTGCAATATGTCCCGCTTGCCGGCAGCGGTAGCAAATGATCCTTCTTGCCGCCTCTTGAGCCGCTGATTTCCCAGGCTGTTCTCGCCAAACTTGGGGTAGAGCTCCCACCCTCTCACTCTCTCCACCCTTACCCCTTGGAATCATCTTATCCGCCCCTGGGGATGGTCTGGTCTTAGGGTGGAAAGTCCGAGTGTCTCTGGAAGAGGCCGTCAGGTTCTCTGTAGCCAAGTATTTCTCCACACGATCCACAAGACCATCGGCCGTCTCTGGGTCTCCATGGCTTACCCACTTTTGGATGGCAGTAGGAAGAGCTCTCAAAAACCGATCCATTACAACACGTTCCACAATCTTTGGTGCGGACAAAGTCTCTGGCTGTAGCCACTTTCTGCTCAGGTGAATGAGATCATACATTTGAGACCTGGGGGGTTTTCCAAGCTGGAAAGTCCAGTTATGCACACGCTGAGCCCGGACAGCCAGGGTGACACCCAGCCTTGCCAATATTTCAGCTTTTAGCATCACATAGTCTTTTGCTTGGTCAGGCTCTAGGTCATAGTAAGCTTTCTGCGATTCACCCGTTAACAGAGGAGCCACCAGTCCAGCCCACTGCTCCTCAGGCCACTTTTCTCTTTCAGCGGTCCTTTCAAATGTGGTCAAAAATACCTCTGGATCATCCTCTCCAGTCATTTTTGTCAATAAACGACTCACCCCAAAGGACGCGGTATTAGTGGGACGGCTTTCCTCACCGGTCTGCGGACGTTGCTGCATTACTGCTTCCATCTGTTGTTGTAGTCTCTGCTCTTGCTTCTGCAACAGGTCTATGAAGCGGGCCTCAGATTGCTGTTGGGCTTGTTGCTGAGCCTCCAGACTCTGTTGTAAAGTTGCAAGGCTCTGTTGATGAGCTTGCTGCTGGGCTGCAAGGCTCCTTTGCAAACCTGCATTTGTCTGCTGTTGATTGGCATTTGCTAGAGCCAGCTGTTTCAGTATCTCCTCCATGCTGGCTTAAAAAAAAACTGCCACTGGTTCTCCACCAACTGTGAGGGGGCTAGCTCGGCAGCGGGTATGTGTGACCCCCGGGATGGGCTCCCCACCCAAAAACAGGCCCAGCAGACGGAGGTTGTGGTTTTCAAAATCAAAAAGGTGCGGTTTATTTTCTATTTACAGTGACAAAAACACAGCAAGGCAAAAAAAACAAACACAAAATAAATCCTGGTCAACTTGACCTCTGACTAAACTTACAGGTTTCCTAACTAACGACTGGGATCAGCCTAGTGCTGTCCTAGTCCCTGGTTTTAAATGTCCAAGCAAAATATAGCCACACAGGCTTTCTCTCACCGCACAGGGGTTCACTCTCCCTAGACAGTCCACACAGGTCTGCTTCCAGGCATGAGCTAACATCTAATGAAGCTGGGCTTTCTTATAGAGGCCTAAATGAGCTGACAAGGTTCAGCTGGACTCATCAACTCCCTGTCTGCACGACGCCCAGCCCTCTCCCTAGAGGTATGAGTCATCAATGAGCCCACTAGTCTCAGCTGGGCTTATACAACTCTCCACCTAGCTGTATAAATCGGCGTAAAGCCTGAATCTGGGCGAAATATATCTACCCCCCTGGATGCAACCAGGTGACTTTACCTTCCTGCTGTCACAATATATATATATATATATATATATATATATATATATATATATATATATATATATATATACTGTATATATATATATATATATATATATATATATATATATATATATATACAGTATATATATATATATGTATATATATATAATATTACATACAATAAGATGATCTTTTACATAATTATCGTAAACAATTTACTATACGTTCAATTTTTTTTGACACTTTGATAAATGTAGTCTACTACAGTATAGATGTCTGTCATTGTGTTTCCTTGGTGCAATATTGTAGTTGCAATTTGAATACCTGTTTTTTCATTGAACTCTGTTTGTAAAACAACCTATTTCCATGTTTATTCCCATCAACTCTTCTTAATTTTACCTAACACATCAACACCCAAAGTTATTCACATTAAGTTAATTCCAAAGGACAAGCGGGCATGCTCCTTTGTGTATGGGGGAAAGGCTTATTTACTGTCAGAGCTGTGAAATGGTGGAAATGCAAATGCACAAAGCAATCACACCTCTGGATAAACTGTGGATATAGTGCTCTGTATAATGAGGTTTTCTCTTTCTAGCTGAAGTCAAAGTCACTTGATGTTGATGATGACAAGAAACGCAATTTAAAAAGTTATTCTTAGACTATTTTTATTCTTTTATGTCATTCTTTATGATTCCCATTCATTGGGAAGCTCAGTGTGCTTCTGCTTCTCCTCCCCCAGCTCTTATGCAGCTAAAAACAAAGGGAATGTGATCACTTCTAAAAAAAAAGAGAAAAAAGGTATTTATAATTTGGAACTCAGAACTAGTTCTAGGCAGCTCAGTATATCATTTTAGTAAAAGCTGAATGCATTTATTAACATGTATAAGTAAAAACACCTCTGGATAAACGTAATTTAAAAAATCATTATAACACTTTTGCTTCTCTACTAATATTATTCTATAACCAAACATGAAGCATCTGTAGAGGATATAAAATGTGTCTGCAAAAGATTTGACTCATATTTGTGTTTATTAACATGTATAAGTAAAAACACCTCTGGATAAACGTAATTTAAAAAATCATTATAACACTTTTGCTTCTCTACTAATATTATTCTATAACCAAACATGAAGCATCTGTAGAGGATATAAAATGTGTCTGCAAAAGATTTGACTCATATTTGTGTTCACCCTCTGTACTTTTCCATTTGACATATAAAAAGTTCTATTTTGGTAGGTGTTATTTGCAGTAATGCCTGTTATTTGTCTAGAAGGTGCATGCACGTATTAATTTAATGATCTTGTCCTATGGGTTCACGCCTCCCAGCAGGATACAGACTGACTTGCTTCCTTGCTTACACAATTTGATGGACTGAACATGATGGTTCTGCTGTGTAAAGTTATTCTTAGACTATTTTTATTCTTTTATGTCATTCTTTATGATTGCTTTGTGCATTTACTAAGCTCCCTTGTGCTCTAGTGCTTAGTAATAATGTTTATAGAATTTACAGGGCTCTATCAAAATCATGTGTCAGCATTAACAATGAGAAGGCTCAGTGGAAGGTGAAGAGTTGTTTCAGATACTATGAACAATATTAGACAAATTAGGGGATATATGCTAAAGGAGTGAAGGCTGTTCACTTAGCAAAGTGAATTTAAATAGAAAAGGTAACACTGTGTTTACTTTAAATACTGAATTATGTGAAAGGGCAATAAAAAAAAAATATATATATATATATATATATATATATATATATATATATATATATATATATACAGTATGTTTGTACTAGCACATGACTGAATAAAGTAAGCACAGCTTTATTAAAGTGTTTGTTACCCCAATACTTCATATTCCTGATATGTGCCTGCTGTACCATGTACATGTATGAGAAAGTATCCTGTTATCTTTGTATTACTTCCTTTGTGTGAAATCCCTGGTGTTCCTGATAGTCCCCTTGCTATTAAAAGCTGACCACACAATGCAAGAGAACACATCGTAGTCAGTTCTCTAGCTATGCTGGGAACACAATGTGCTCTCCTCCAATGATCAGACATGTACTGACAGGCCTCTGCTGCACAGCCATTCATTGGGAAGCTCAGTGTGCTTCTGCTTCTCCTCCCCCAGCTCTTATGCAGCTAAAAGCAAAGGGAATGTGATCACTTCTAAAAAAAAGAGAAAAAAGGTATTTATAATGTCTTTTTTTATATCTATACAAAAATGTTTGCCTTTCATTTCTATTTGAAATGGAATGGGTTGTTTTACAATCACTTTAACTAAGGTTCATGATCATGAACATTGACTATGCAATGTGACTCTACTCCTTTAAACCGCCCTGCATAACTGACCTGCCCTACACCTTTGATTCAGTAAAATGCAAGTTTTACCGCAACATATGCACTGTGGTTTAATGTGTTTTAATACCATTCATTTTGAAATGCATTCCAATGCACTGCACAATAACAATCAACAGATAACACGCTGTGGAACACCATAACATACATGGCGTGCATTGCAGGGCACTGTTTGGTGCATTTCAGACAGCACACCCTAATGCACAGTAAAATATTGCATTAATGTAACCCATAATCTGATTGGGTCCTAAGCAGTAAAATCCGTTAATGCTGTCAGTCGAATCCTAAGGCTAGGGCTATAAACTGGTGATGCTTGTTGGCAGTGACCTCATTTGTAGCATAATGAACTCAGTGTGATGTTAATAAGATAACTGTTAACAAGCAATTATATCTCTCAGTAACAAAAAGATTTAATCACCGGTGTATCACTAGCAGAATTTGCAGCACATCAACTGGAATCTATTACAGACGTACTAAATACTCATCTTTCTAACAATGCCATGTAGCACCGTGGACACTGATGTCTTCCTTCTTCACTTCATGACAATGGCGGGTGGCGACAATGTTTTGTGAGCACCAGCTTAGCATAACAGATTGGCATGCTATCATGCAGGAAGGATCAGTCTTCAAAAGGAACATCATCAATCTTTCTGGCACACTTGAGCAGCATGCACAGATGTTTGAGTAAAATACTTACGTAACTGTAGTTACAAGGGCCACAAGACCCCAAAATATGTGGTGTACTCTGTAAAGTCGAGATCAAGCAAGTAGTGAAGCTCTTTTTTTTAGCATGCCACTTAGTGGGGTGCCAATTAAAGTTGTATCATCTACAAGGCAACTTAAACAGGAGCTTAAGGCCCTGCGAATGTCCAGCAGGCCCAGCTACAACCATCAGGCTCCTGCAGTAAACTTGGGAGATAGTAAAACTGGTCAAAGCTGTGCACAAAACATGATGGACAGTGGTGCATCATGGTGTCCGATAGGACCAGTATAGAATATGCAAACACGGCCACTGTTGCCTATTGCAATCCTTATCAGTGTCAATGTTTGGAGGAGCCCAAAGGTATTGGGGGGCATCAAAGCCTACTGTTGCCTTGCCTTAGGCCCCATTCAGCCTTAATCCACCTCAGGTGTCATACCTACTCATGAAGTATTTTTTTGTGCCGTATGGCAATGTCTAATAACTTCTGTTTTGATAGGTAATGCTGGAAAATGTGTGTTATCACTTACAGCGGTTCCACAAGTTGTACTGTAGTTTACCAGCTAAACTTTTTTATAAAATAAATAAGGCCTGCATTACTGCACCCTACATTGCTTTTATAATTACTTTGTGATCACTTTTATTCTCATGCCGTTTGTCATTTTTTGTATGACATTTTATTTTAATAAACCTTGATTGGTTTTAATTGACCTGCACCATTGGGAGCAATTTCCTTTCTTTGCTCTTCTTTTGTTTTGACGTTCCATCTGGAGCCTGGATGCGGGAGGAGTGTGGATACAACATCTCAGCCCATTGGACCACCCTTTCCAGGATTGATCCAGACCTCCACAGCATCTACATAGATCCAGTTCCATCGTCATTGGTCGTTGAGACCCCAACTCACTGTATGACAACTCACTGTCATACGATAGATGAGTCCACCTGTTGCGGTAAGAGTACCCCATCTATTTACCGTTTCCAGTATTTGATTTCCACAACAGTCAACTTGTTACCCTTGTCATCCGGGTCACTCCGTGGGAAGGATCATTACACTGTGTGTTCACAGTACATGGACTCCTCACTGATTTGAGTTTTTACATGCACTTATTTGCATTCATTTGGACTTTAAGTTTTTACACATTGGAGTCCCAGTCATTTGCTTTATTGGTTTTTTTCACATGTTATCATTATTTGATCCATTATTATTATTAATTTAGTGGTCATTCCTTGTCACTATTGTTATTTTAGCTCTGCACTATTTATTTTATTCCTTGTTATACTTTGTTTGTATGAGTGCTGGCAGCTTTTTTGCACATTTTGGGTTCTAGTGCAGTTTTTTCTCACCATAAAACTTAGTTTTTTGACTGTATCCTGTCCAAGATACGTTAAAGTCTGATTGCCATTGCTTTCTTTTATTGTGATATTCATTACACTACTGAATACCTTTTTACACAAACGGCATTGCCAGAGTCCAAACATTTACATATGATAAAGCTGACAGATCTCTGCATTGTTTTGTGGCCCTTTTGAATTGTGTGGGCAGTGTTTATTTTTTACAAATCAGTATTATGCAGTATAAAAAGAGAGTCTGTTTCCAAAATACGTCTTCCATCCAGGTTGTACCCATATATTTAGAAGTTTACTAAAGTTTTAATTTGTAATTCCTCTGTACAGGATTACACCCAAGTACGAGGAAAAAATTTGACTTCTCCTGCACATCATTGGATGGTTGAAGGAAATACAGTTTTATTTCAACAACACTAACCATTGATTGAAAGGACCATAATGGGAAAAAAAAAATGCAGATATTGATTTTGTGGTGGTATAGAATGTGCCAACTGTCAACATGTCAAGTCACCCAGAAATTGCAGGAGTCAACCAACCAATCTATTCACCTGATTTATTTGATAAACCAACTCAGAAGTACAAGGTATTTAAGTAAAACAGCTTTCTCCTTTCATCTCGTACCATTATATAATGTCCAATAAATTACTTGGCTGGATAAGACTGCTGATCTATAACTTTGCCTACAAGGAGTAGAAGCACTTTCCTTTCCTCATCTCTGATGCTTGTGTGCAGCTAGGACACACTATTCCTCTGTGTGCTGTAACATATTTCCTTCCATCCTCATCAGTGCCCATTATCCTTTGGCTCTTGCCACTCCTTCTCTGACCCTTTTTTCATTGGAGCCTGAGCCTCTCTACCCTCTCCCCTTCCCCTAAGAGGGGAAACTCGAGCTATATATACCAGGAGCAGGAGACCAGGAACCCAGCGCTGCAGATGTGCCTGCGTAGGACAGTTCACTAATGCTGACGTCACCCCAGAGATGTCTGGAAAACTTCTCAGAAGTGACTCCTGCTGATAACAGGGGAACTAGGCATCAGAGAGAAATGACACTTAGGCCAACCAAAGACGGTTCGAATCTCAGCAGGTTCCTGAATGATCAATCAACCTTGGTACAACCAGCCGGCTGGATTCGCTTGCAATTATCGCACATAGCTGCTATAGCCACTAGCAATAATCACTGTCTTCTCCCGGCAGGGATGGCTTCCCCCTGCCCACCTGTTCCTGTCGACAATTATTCGGCAGGTGGGATTCCCCTGCCAGCACTGTCTGTATTGATGGGGGGAATCGTGCAAATTTCTTTCCTGAAACCTGCTTAGAGCTTTGGAGAGAGACAAGTGAATACTAGATATATATGTGCTTTATTCAAATTTTATGACTGGGGGCTACAACCAGTTTATGTTTCTGTCCCATACCCCTCTCAGTCAAAGTGTTTTTTTGTAGGTGATTACATGAGGCTGAAATCAAGAGCTTTAACCAATTCTATTTAAAAATATGTTTAACAATTCTTAATCAATCTATACTTGGATTAAATGTTTTTTTTTTTTTTTTTTTAATGACTGCTTCATGCACACATGCTCATTGTTAATTAGCTCTTAAAAGCATGTCCATTTTTCTGTGCCCACACAAAAGACTGATGACAGAAAAACACCAACTGGTCCATCTAGTCAGCTTTGTTAAAAATGTTTACTCCCAAGTCTGCCTGCATTTACTTAAAGTTAATTTGCTATTTATAACATAAGTCTTAAAGTGATTGTAAACCTATTTGTTTTTTATTTAAAATGACAAATGTGTATTACTTACCTGTACTGTGCAATGGTTGTGCACTGAGTAACCCAGATCCCCCTCTTCTAGGGTCCCCTGCGGGCTCTCCAGGCTCCTCCTGTTCTCAGTGTGCCACCATAGGAAGATGCTGGTGGCACACCTGTTGGCTCGATCCTGAGCCATGCTCAGCCCCACCCTTTGGTGTCCTTGTCACAAGATTTGATTTACAGCAGCAGGAGCGAATGGCTTCCACTGCTATTAATCTACCCTGTGAAGAGGGAGAGAGCAGAGAGAGCCGCTGCTCTTGGGCATAGCGCTTGATCGTAATTGAGCTCAGGTAAATATAAAGAGGGGGGGCTAGGGTGGAGCTGAATACAGAATATTTTTTACCTTAATGCATGAAATGCATTAAGGTATAATACCTTCTACCTTTACATTCACTTTTGGTAAAGGGCCAATCACAGTGGCTTGTTAATATGTAATCAGCTGTGTCCAATGACAGCTGATCACAGATGTAAGCACAAGCCAGTTATCGGCTGACAGCATGAGGAGAGAAGAAGAGGAAGAGAGGCGATAACCGGCTTGTGTTAAAGGGACATTGGCACTTATAATCAGGGCCCACCAGTTCTGCCAAACAGTGCCCATAAGTGCTGCCAATCAGTGCCTCAACATCAGTGTCACCTATCAGTTTTACCTATCAGTGCCTATCAGTGCAGCCTCATCTGTGCCTCCTCATCAGTACCCACCAGTGCTGTCTCATCAGTGCCACCCATCAGTGCCACCTATCAGTGCCGCCTCATCAGTGCAGCCTATCAGTGCCCATTAGTGCAGCCTATCAGTGTCCATCAGTGCAGCCTCATCAGAGCACATCAGTGATGGAGAAAAATTACCTGTTTGTAAAAGTTTATAACAAACTATGAAAAAAGTTTCATTTTTTTTTTCTGTATATTTTCATCTATTTAGAAAAAAAAAAACCCAGTGGTGATTAAATACCACCAAAAGAAATCTCTATTTGTGTGAAAAAAAATGATAGCAATTTCAAATGGGTACAGTGTTGCATGACCGCAATTTTCATTCAAAGTGCGACAGCACTGAAAGCTGAAAATTGGCCTGGGCAGGAAGGGGGTAAAACTGTCCAGTAGGCAAGTGGTTAATATAAAAGTATAACAGTAGGCCTGGACACTGTATTATTAATGGGGTCTGCTGGAGAGAGATTTCATGAACTTTACATTTACAGATGTTAGGCTTGTTCCCAGCATATTTTTTGTGGATAAAGGGATTTTTATAACAGCTTACCTGTAAAATCCTTTTCTTGGAGTACATCACGGGACACAGAGCGACTTAGTCATTACTAATGGGTTATATAGATTACCTTCAGGTGCTGGCACTGGCAACTTCCAAACCGGAAGTACCCTCCCCTATATAAGCCCCTCCCATCCGGGAGCACCTCAGTTTTGTAGCAAAGCAATAAGTGTCCCTAAAAGAGGGGTGGGAGCTCTGTGTCCCGTGATGTACTCCAAGAAAAGGATTTTACAGGTAAGCTGTTATAAAAATCCCTTTTTTTTTTCGTACATCACGGGACACAGAGCGACTTAGTCATTACTAATGGGACGTCCCAAAGCAATGCCAAATGAGGGGAGGGATACACTATACATAAGCTGGGCGTCATCAGGCATGAGGATCTTTTGCGGCCTGCAACACACTGCGCCCAAAGGCGACATCCTCCTGACTTCTAACGTCTACCTGGTAGAATCTAGTAAACGTGTGTACTGAAGACCATGTTGCGGCCTTACAGACTTGAGCCAGGGAGGCCTGGTGATGCACTGCCCATGAAGTTCCAACTGCTCTTGTGGAGTGCGCCCTAACTTTGAACGGAGGCGGTCTCCTTCTCAAGCCATAGGCTTGAGAATCCACTTGGCTAAAGTAGATTTTGATGCTGCCTGACCCTTTCTGGGGCCTTCCGGCAGAACAAACAAAGTATCCGTTCTACGAATCTGAGCAGTGGCTTTTAGATAAGCTTTAACTGCTCTTACTACATCCAAAGAATGCAATAACTTTTCCTCTACCGAACTAGGTTTGGGGAAAAAAGAAGGAAGAACCACATCTTGGTTCAAATGAAACCTCGATACCACCTTAGGAAGAAAGGCTGGATGAGGACGTAATACTACTCTGTCCTTATGGACAACCAGATATGGCTCCTTACAGGACAAGGCGGCTAATTCCGATACTCTTTTAGCCGAACAAATGGCTACTAAGAAAATCAATTTCCTGGTGAGAAGAACCAAGGAAATGTGCTGCAATGGTTCAAATGGTTGTTTCTGTAGAACCGACAGAACCAGGTTTAAGTCCCATGGACATATGGGAATACTAACCGGAGGGCTAATACGCATCACTCCTTGTATGAAAGCTTTGACTAATGAATGCAAAGCCAAGGGCCTTTGAAAGAATATTGACAAGGCCGAAATCTGACCCTTGATAGTACTCAAGGCAAGCT
The DNA here is from genome assembly GCA_029206835.1 of Rana muscosa. Taxonomy (NCBI): domain Eukaryota; kingdom Metazoa; phylum Chordata; class Amphibia; order Anura; family Ranidae; genus Rana; species Rana muscosa. The sequence continues at coordinate 543,782,273 of CM055117.1, read as the reverse complement.
TCCTATCTACAGCCCACTGTAGGAAGTCCAGAATCCTACCTATTACGTACTTACGCGGATGCCATTTCCTGGCTTCACACCACGCGATGTACGCCTTCCAGATCCTATAATAGATCTGCCTGGATACCGGCTTCCTGGCATTGATCATGGTAGATACCACTGGATTAGAGAGCCCTCTCTTTCTTAGAATGTGGGCTTCAATAGCCAGGCCGTCAAACCCAGGGCTGGTAAGGAAGGGTGGTATATCGGTCCCTGCGAAAGCAGGTCCGGACGATGTGGGAGGGTCCAAGGACTCCCCACTGACATTTTTACGATCTCCGCGTACCATGCCCTTCGGGGCCACGCTGGAGCCACCAGAATCACCGGTTTCTTTTCTACCTGGATTCTGCGGATTAATCGCGGTAACAACTGTGGCGGTGGGAATGCATATATCAGCTTGAACTGATCCCAAGGGAACACTAGGGCATCCGAGCCGCAAGCTAGGGGATCCCTTGTGCGAGACACAAATCTGTCCACCTTTGCGTTGAATCTGGATGCTAGCAGATCTACATCCGGTGTTCCCCACCGCTGGCATATTGCCTGGAAAACCCCGGGGTGAAGAGACCATTCCCCCGGGCATAATTGCTGGCGACTTAAAAAGTCCGCTTTCCAATTTTCCACTCCTGGGATGAAAACCGCGGATTTGGCTGGGACATATCTTTCTGCCCATTCCAGGATGCAATTCGCTTCCCTCTGGGCTGCACGACTCCTGGTGCCACCCTGGTGATTGATATATGCCACTGCTGTGGCATTGTCTGATTGAATTCTGACAGGGGACCCTTGGAGTTTGGATGTCCATGCTACTAGGGCATACCGGGCTGCTCGTATCTCTAAGAGATTGATGGGCAGGGCCTTCTCTGCTTCTGACCACTTGCCCTGGAGAGACCATTGCTCCAGTACTGCCCCCCAGCCTATGAGGCTGGCATCTGTAGTGACCACCTTCCAAGAAACCGGACTGAAGGGTTTCCCTTTTTCCAGATTCTGGGGCACCAACCACCAATGGAGGCTCTTGCGAACGGAAGGGGACAGGGACATTGGTAAGTCTAAAGCCTGAACTTTTTTGTTCCAGGCTGACAGTATGGCCCTCTGCAAGTTCCTTGAATGGAATTGACCGTAGGGTACTGCTTCAAATGAAGCCACCATTTTTCCCAGCAGCCTCATGCACAGGCGTATGGATGGTTTTCTTTTTGTACCCACTAAGTGGGTCAAATCTTTCAAAGACGACACCCTTTCTGGAGGTAAGAAAATCTTTCTCTGATTTGAATCCAGCCTTAGCCCCAAGTATTCCAGACTTTTGACTGGTCTTAGGGCTGACTTGTCTCGGTTGATAATCCAACCGTGATATTCCAGATACTTGATTGTCTCGTGAATAGCTACTTCCAGTTTTTCCACTGAGTGGTCTATTAGTAGCAGGTCGTCTAAATATGCCATTATCGTTACACCCCGTGTTCTTAGATTGGCCAATAGTGGGGCCAGAATCTTTGTGAACACTCGTGGTGCTGTGGCCAGACCGAAAGGTAAGGCTCTGAACTGAAAATGGCGCCCTTCTACTGCAAAGCGTAGAAATTTCTGGTGGGCCGGAAAGATGGGAATATGCAGATAAGCATCTTTTATGTCGATCGAAGCTAACCATGATAGTAAAACCCGAACCCGCTTTCTTCCAAGGGAACCTTCATGATTACACCTTGGAGCAATAGTTGTTCTAGTGCCAGAAGGAGGGATCCTCTCTTCTGGGGATCGCTTGGCACGTTTGACCTCATAAAATGGGCAGGAGGAGTGTCTTTTAACTCCAGCTTGTATCCCAGACTTACTGCGGAGATCACCCATTTGTCTCTGATGGTGTCCCGCCAGGTCTCTGTGAACAACTGAAGTCTTCCCCCCACCCGATTGAGTGGGGGCAAGCCTTCATGACTTGGGGGGAGGTTTTGTACCTCTCTTGACCCAGGGTTTCTTGTTACCCTGTGATTGTCCCTGATTTCTGCCCCCTGGATTTGACCGCGGAGGCCGTCGGAACTGTTTCACAGCCGATGTGCCAGGGACTGGAGAAGTAGGCCTCTTAAAAGAAGGACTTCTACCCTTGTTCTTAACCGGCAAGAGTGTACTTTTACCGGCAGAAATTTTCTGGATATACTTGTCCAGATCTTCTCCAAATAAGCGTTCTCCATGAAATGGGAAGCTAATCAGCAATTTCTTACAGGGAGCTTCAGCAGACCAGTTTTTGAGCCATAGAAGCCTATGCATATGTACTACAGACAGCGTACAGCGGGAGGCCTGTTGGATTGTATCCTTTATGGCGTCTACCGCAAAACACAAGGCTCTAGGTAGGTCAGCTAGGGCAAGAGCCTGCTGATCTGGTAAGTCTCTTAAGACTTGTTTCAACTGATCTTTTACTGCTTGGCAGACTCCAATCGCTGCTTCTGCTGCAAGGCCCGGGTACCGACCGTTTAGCTATGAAGCTTTTTTGGTGGGATCCGGAACAGCTTACTAAGGCCCGTAAAAGAACCTGTACGCAAGCCCAGTGAAAACACATGTTACTCTTTGGCCAACACCTTAGACACTGGCAAAAAACTGAGGTGCTCCCGGATGGGAGGGGCTTATATAGGGGAGGGTACTTCCGGTTTGGAAGTTGCCAGTGCCAGCACCTGAAGGTAATCTATATAACCCATTAGTAATGACTAAGTCGCTCTGTGTCCCGTGATGTACGAAAAAGAAAGGTACAATGTTAGCTGTATGCAAGCCTTGAGGAACTTCCACTGATAGAAGAGATTGGAGCATACAAAGTACACTGTATCCATATCACCCTATCCTTCTTAGAGATTGACATCTCAGTTAATTAGCTTGGTCTCCTACAGTGCAGCAGTGTGAGCAGGTCTGCACTGTAACACTTTTTATACATGCAATCTCTCTCTGATGTTTCTATCTGTACCGTCTATCTCAGTCTTCTATCTAGTGAAATCTGATGACTGTCTCTTGGATATGCTTTATCTGTCCTCCATCACTACTCCATTCACTTTAAGCCTAAAATAACTGCTGTGCAACCTAGTATTCTGTATAATCTAAATCAGTTGTCTGCTGTTGCAATTTCTGTATGACCAGAGAACTCATATCCTGTCCAGTGCAACACTATAAAGGTTACACAATATGCATAAATTGCTATAAAAAAAAGTAACGCAGCAAATAAACATGTATATAATTATTTTTTATCTAATCATAATCTAAATGTACATTAAGGCCTAATGCCCACAGATGTTTTTACAGCCGCGTTTTTTACAGCTTAAAAACGCCTGTCCATGTTATTGTATACATTTTTTTACCTTTTTTTTTTCGAAAAAAAAAAACGTCGGAGCTCAAAAACGCATTGCTGCGTTTTTTAACGCTTCGCGTTTTTTTATGCCTAACGCCGACGCCGAGAAACGTACTGGTCCTGTTTTTTTTTTTACAGCTTAAAAACGTCTATGCTATTTGCAGCTCAAAAACGCCTAGGTGGGCATAAAGCTATAGACTAACATGGACAGGCGTTTTTAAGCTGTAAAAAACGCTCAAAAACGCGGCTGTAAAAACGTCCGTGGGCATGAGGCCTAATACTTACAGTGAAATAAGAAATATAGTTAAATTGTAGGTAAAGCAAATTGCCAGTCATAAGCATAGGAAGTGTTACGAGTTGCTGCATTTAGACATAGATAACTGAGCAGGTCATCCAGATAAGGTTCAGTAGTGTCAGTCTTCATTGGTGTGTGTGTGATAAGTACCAATTAATGCAGGGTCATAATTACAGCACAGTATAATGTGTCGGTGTAATAGGTTATCAGAATCTTGATCAAGCAGTTACATTTTAATCTGCCTGGAATACAGATTTCCGCTGTGGCTCTCTACCAAGTTAAACTACAGTATGCATACAAGGACCAGTATAGGTCATACAAAACTACTATTACAACATTTAGATAATGTCCAGGAATATAGACATGCAAAACAAGAAAGAAATCAACAGTCATTTTGCTCATGAACCACTGTAATTTTATTAAGCCCTGGTTTACACTACAACCCTCATGTGAATCGCATAGGAACCGCACCGCATTCCTGTGCAATTCACATGCGTTTCAGTGCTGTGCAATTTGAGCCAATTCATTGTGAATGGGCTCAAATTGCACCGCATTGCACCAAAAAAGTGCAGGCATCTTTTTTGGAGCCGCACCGCATGGTCATTTTGTAACATGCGATCTGGTGTGGGCAAACCGCATTGCGTTTTCAATCCTTTTTTGGGGTGTTGTTTACCTTGTATTGACACCTGCAGTGGATCGCAAACACAGTGCAATTGCAATGCAGTGTGGGAACCTCAGAGGAATCGCTGCAGTTCCTGCACCACGTATGTGTGAATGTAGGGTTAAAGGGCAAAAGATACAAACTACCTGCTTTGTGGTGCACGGCCTTGCTAACCATTTTTCGTGTGTTTTTGGTGCATTAGACAGTTATTTTAAACAAAAAGGGCTCTCCTAACGCAACATGTAAATGGCACATGGCATAGTACTGCTCATAGTTTACCTACCAAAATAAGGTTACATTATTTCATTTGAGGTTAGCAATTGTAGGGATCTGCTGCCCTCTACTGTTAGCTGCTAATATCACAGTGTTATGTATAATTATGTATTATCACTTCCTGTCTCAAGGAGGTTCTTTGAAAACCCCAGAAGGAAGAAGTGAAGAGAAAGACAGAGAATTGCGCCACAAATACTGCTGCTGTATTTTTACCTAGATCAGAAGCAGACTCTTAGGCAAGTATATGTTCCAATAGTTTAACTACAGCTGCCCATAGCTTCTTTGTGTACTGTATTTCTGAATCTTTTTTGATGAACGAGTCTGTCCTATTGTTATTATCTTACATGGACAGTGCCAGATAACTAGGTCTTTGCTACTGTATGTGTGTAGTGGTCACCTTCTATTATATTAGTAGGTGAACCTGTTTATTGCAATATAGTTTATATGCAGCTCCTGGTATTCTAGTTAACCCTGTCCCTTCTGGTCTGGGATGCTATAGCTACATTTAGCTTGCTTAGAGCTCAATAGCCAGTATAGACTAGAGCCAGGTTAGGCAATCCATAGCAACTTCTTGTGGTTGGAGGTCCGGTTGTATGTCAAATTAAAACTAGGGAGGGACTAAAGTGCAGAGTAGATAGGCTGACTTTGAGTTCCAATGCCACACCACAGTTCCCACCAGTGAGAAGCTTCATTCCAGACTGGTTGGACAACAATTGGAGATCTCCCCATGACTGCAGATCTTTCCTTCAGGTCTCTGACACAAAGACAGTCACCACATCATCCTCAAGGGCCCCTGCAACTCAACTTTTCTGCAACATTCATCTGGCTGTATCTCTTATAATAACTATATATACCCAGGTATGTTCATGATTCCACCAGGATTTCTATTGGGCCCTTTGCTGATAATTCCTGCTTGTACATTGGATGTATGTACGTACTGTTATTAATCTGTTCTATGTGTAGCAAGGTTCCACTTTGCAATGTAGCTATAGACTACAGTTTGACAATTAAGAAGGAACGTAGCTCCCTCCGGTGTTCAATTTGTTATATTGCAATAACCTATTCGCTCCAATGATATTAAGACAATGCATTGTGAATCAGACTACACTACCCACAGTGCAGCTGTGCTACCAGGGTGCACTGCATCACTGCACAGCCTGCTGGGAGAGGTTATTTAAAGGAAGGGAGGAGTTACATTCTCTCTCTCTGGACTTCGCCTTCCCTCAAGTAGGAGGCCTGTGTTGAGGCCTGCTGTCGGAGCGTCTAGGCCTGAAGCCTGGGCCTACAGCTATCGAGTAGGATCACTTAGCCTAAGGAGGGATCCTCTTCCGTGTGTCCAGCTCTCGTTTCCCAGAGACCGGTGTCATCTATCTACCGACATCCAGTGTGGCTGTGCGAGGAACTGGAGACTGCAAGTTGCGGAGAGACAGTGGATCGAGACACCAACAGCTGAGCTTACCAGAGGGACGAGGCCTGTTTTGGTGAGGGGGCACCTGCCTGGATTTCATTAACTGCTGTGTAGGCCTGTGACTTATTGAAGGCCCGCCATTATTAGAGTGGTGCATCACACGGAGGGCTATTGAGCATCTTGCGGTGGCCGCATGGTTTAAAGTTAGTGCTCGCACCGCCAGATAGTTTCATATCCATAAACATTGTGGAAGTTCAATTTGCTTTCTTTTAATCACCCTGTGGATTAAAAATGTTATGTGCACCAACGTTTGCTAGCGAAGACTCCTACTATTGGAGGAACTGTACACTTAAATCAGTCAGGCCTGACTAGAACTGTTAGTGACGGGACCCGGGTTTAGTATTGCCCATTAGGGGGAGCTCGCGTGCATAGGTAGTTTGCTTATCAAGGAAGTGTGCATTAATGCTGTGTTTTGCTATTGACATATATAGATATATCATTGACTTTGCAGGGCCCTGCATAAGTCAACTGCACCTCTGTTTAAATCTGCTACCTTTTTCACCATTGAATAAACTTGATCTTTGGTTAAACAGAATACTGTGTGAACTTCTCTGTTATCCTGCTGGACGAGTGGTTATACAAGGTAACAATGTGATGTACCATTTTACTGTTGTGTGATATCATTGTGGTTCCCAGTCAACAGTGGGTTCCACAATCATTGTGTGGTTCAGTTGTGGCAAGGGAGGTTTTGAGACAAATTTTGGGGTTAATAGGCAGAACAAAGACCCAAACAAAACCAGCAGCTCCTTCGGGGGTAGTGCTACATATGTAACGATTGTATTATCTGTATACTTTGTGCATCTACAGTATGTACTTATGGTTAATGTTATATGCTGCTTGCAATAGTTCATCTGCTCCCAATTACTTTGTTTAGATTACTGATTCATTTCCCAGGAAGAGAATCCCCTCTGTTTACAAAGGCCCTGTCCTGGGTTGGGGCACTGCCAAATATAGTACTAAACCCACTCTTCCACTTAGTGAAGGTTCTGGTTCTCTTATATACCTACAGATTTTGCGTAATATCCTGTTTGGGGAAGGCCATTTTACATTAAACCCCCCCAAACACAAAAGACGGCTACACGATCTATAGTGTTTCTGTTTACAAGTAGAAACGAAGCAAGAGTGCAATTAAATGCTCTAATTCAAAATTTAGGCTAAACCCATTGACCCAATTTCTACCTGCTGTTGATTACTGTTCTTGAGTGTGTCATATCCTGCAGAGTCAAATACCTTCCCTACTGTCATTATGCTTCTCTGACAGTTGTGTCATTGTTTTTATACAAGGAACTAAATTAATGTGTGTCATTTTTTTTTACCCACTGTAGTTACATAGTCAATGTGGTACAGTGCAAATGTGTTTGGAACAATAATCATTCTTTAGATTAAAGATTTTTTCTTATTGTTTCAAACAAAGTTCTAACTGCCGCAAACTGCAGCCTGGATATTGTTGAATAGTGTTGTGTACTATATTGCGACCCATTTGTTTTTCTTTGGTTCATGTCCTTCTCACAATTTTTCACCATAGACATAAATATTGGCAGCCTGTGGCTTGAACAGAAACATACATGTTAACACTATCCTCATCAGAGCTGCTTGTAGGGGGGCTCTTATTTTATGTGATTGTGCTTTCCTCTTTATCCATTAGTTGTGCAGTAAGCCAACCACAAACATATTGACTGAGACTTTTCTGCTCTCAGTGTGAAGACTGCTTAATCTATACATGATGTGATCAGTAACAAGCTATTTTTTTTTAATATATATTAGTTAGTATTCAGGACCTCAAGAATTTTCATATACAGTATCTTCTAGTACAGGCATGTCCAAAGTCCGGCCTGTGGGCCAATCGTGGCCCGCGTTCCGGTTTTGGACGGCCCGCCTGGTAATTTTGACATATATATCTTTTGTGGCCCCCAACGAATCCCCGAGCGCCGGGGGCCACAAAAGATATAAATGCTTGCTTCCTTGGAGGAGACGGGACGAGGGCCGTACAGGATATAGGAGTATTTCCTGTTTACACGGCGTCCTGTGTAAAAGGAAGTCCCGTCTTCTGCGCTGCCATTGGACAACTGTTCTGTCCATCACAGGAGGTGGGACTTTCAATTAAAGAGGCAGCCGAGAAAACAAGAGTTTCTCCTGTATGTCTGCCGGCGCTCATCCCGCCCCCTCCCTGTCTCCTCAAGGCTGCAAATGGACATGAATCAGGCTGCACTGACGACAATGGTAAGTCTGCAATCATGTCAATGTGGGTGCTGCATTAATGGCAATGTGGGTGCTACATTAATGGCAATGGAGTGGGTGCTGCATTAATGGCAATGGAGTGGGTGCTGCACTCATGGCAATGGAGTGGGTGCTGCATTTATGTCAATGGAGTGGGTTCTGCACTCATGGCAATGGAGTGGGTGCTGCATTCATGGCAATGCAGTGGGTGCTGCATTCATGGCAATGGAGTGGGTGCTGCATTCATGGCAATGGAGTGGGTGTTGCATTCATGGCAATGGAGTGGGTGCTGCATTCATGGCAATGGAGCGGGTGCTGCATTCATGGCAATGGAGTGGGTGCTGCATTCATGGCAATGAAGTGGGTGCTGCATTCATGGCAATATGGTGGGTGCTGCATTCATGGCAATACGATGGGTGCTGCATTCATGGCAATATGGTGGGTGCTGCATTCATGGAAATATGGTGGGTGCTGCATTCATGGCAATACGGTGGGTGCTGCATTCATGGCACTTGTGAGGTTGCAGATGGGCACTGATTAGGCTGCATTGATGGGCACTGACCCTTATTTTGCTTCACAGTTCTTTATTTAAAATGTAAGATTTCTTCCTGAAACTTCCTTTTTAAAGTTAAGGTGCGTGTTTTAAGCCGATAAATACGGTATATCCAAATAACTCGCCTAAGCTCATCTCTTCACCACACACAGCCACAAAGGCAAGAGAATTCTTGTTGGGCAGTGTATTAGTGCTCGGGCGAACACACTTCGGCCAAATTTTAATGGTTTACAGAATGTCAGGCAAAATGGTCGGCCCTCAAGCATGTTCACTTCATCAAATCTGGCCCTCTTTGAAAAAAGTTTTGACACCCCTGTTCTAGTATAAACAGAAAAGGTGTGTCACTCAATATAACTTTTATTTATTCACCATGCAGCAAATGATCAACATACTCAGAGGCGTTGCTAGGGGGGTGCGGGGGGAGTCCTCCGGCTCCTTATTCTTCCTATTCCTAAATTCCAATCCTCCTCCCTACCCTACAGAGCCAGCGAGCGACTCAGCCTGTCACATCATCACACTGCACTGTGATGATGTGACGACACGTCACTGCAGCACACACACAACTTTCTCTGCCCGGGCGGCGCGGCTGCTGTGTGTGACGGTCGCTGCCCACAGTGCCCAGCCCTCCTCCTCTCCACTCTCCAGGAGTACAGACTGTCTGAGACTCCAGCTGGCGGCGGCGCACAGAATAAGAACAGGTGGGGGGGGGTTCTCCACCGTCGGCCCGCCGGAGCACAAGATGAGGTGTGTGTATGGGGGGGTTGCCTTTGTAAGAGAGCTAGTGTGGGACAGTGGGAGGACTCAGTTTCAGTGTCTGGCGCCCTGCCCCTGACGGCCTGTATATGATATGATAAGGAAGGGGGGGGATGCAAGGTGGTCTGCTGCTAGACACAGCTATAGATTATATATATATATATATATATATATATATATATATATATATATATATATACTATGTAATACAGCTGGTCCAGCCGCCCCTCCCCCCACCAGACCAGCTAACTCCTGTGCTACTGTGCCTATTATATGTAATATAATATATCTGTGTCCAGCAGCCCCCCCCCCCATTATCAGACAGCCAACACTCACAATATAATTTATATTAGCTGACTGAGACACCCCCAGCCTGAGCTGGTCTGATGATGATGATGATGGGGGGGGGGGAATGCTGCTGGCCACAGATATATTATATTAGATATAGGCACAGTAGCTGAGTGACACACCTACCCACCCTGAGCAAGCTGGTCTCATGGGGGGGGGTGCTCTGTGTCACCAGGTATGATAGCTGAGCGGAGCCGCCCTAATCTGGCCTGATAAGGGGGGGGGGGTGTCCACAGACCACAGCACAGGTGTAGGCAGACAGTGACCCACACCCACATCAGATCCATCCAGCAAGCAGAAGGTCACAGCAGCATCTTCTCGTCTTCTCTGTGGCCATCAGATCCGGTCCAAGCAAGCAACACGCCTTGTTGTCAGCAGGTCACAGCATCTTCTCGTCTTCTCTGCGGCCATCAGATCCAGTCCAAGCAAGCAACATGCCTTGTTGTCAGCAGGTCACAGCATCTTCTCGTCTTCTCTGTGGCCATCAGATCCGGTCCAAGCAAGCAACACGCCTTGTTGTCAGCAGGTCACAGCATCTTCTCGTCTTCTCTGCGGCCATCAGATCCGGTCCAAGCAAGCAACACGCCTTGTTGTCAGCAGGTCACAGCATCTTCTCGTCTTCTCTGCGGCCATCAGATCCAGTCCAAGCAAGCAACACGCCTTGTTGTCAGCAGGTCACAGCATCTTCTCGTCTTCTCTGTGGCCATCAGATCCGGTCCAAGCAAGCAACACGCCTTGTTGTCAGCAGGTCACAGCATCTTCTCGTCTTCTCTGCGGCCATCAGATCCGGTCCAAGCAAGCAACACGCCTTGTTGTCAGCAGATTACAGCATCTTCTCGTCTTCTCTGCGGCCATCAGAACCGGTCCAAGCAAGCAACACGCCTTGTTGTCAGCAGATTACAGCATCTTCTCATCTTCTCTGCAGCCATCAGATCCGGTCCAGCAAACAACACACCGTTTCAGCAGGTCAGTTCCAAAATCCAAATCATGCCAATGATGCCATTATCTGCTGTCCCCAGGGACAGATCCGATCCAGAGATCACCATACAGTGGGATCTCTGGATTGGATCTGTCCCTGGGGACAGCAGATAATGAAAAGTGTGGGGGCAGAGCTGCGATGAAGTCACTCATCGTGTTGGAGCCCTCGGTTAAGCCCCTTTTACACTGGGGCAGTTGGTGCGTCGGCGGCGCTTTACCATCAATTTCACGGCGCTTTTAACCCCCGCCAGCGTCCGAAAAAGGGTTAAAATCACACACAAAGCGCCGCTGCAGCAGCGCTTTTCCGGTGGTATAGCCGCAGTGCCCATCCATTTCATGGGGCAGGAGCGGTGGAGAAGCGGTATACACACCGCTCCTTCACCGCTCCAAAGATGCTGCTAGCAGGACTTTTTTTAGCATCCGGCCAACGCACCGCTCCAGTGTGCGGAGCGGCTCTTTTAGGGTGCTTTGCAGGCGCTATTTTTTGCGTTATATCGCCTGCAAAGTGCCTCAGTGTGAAAGGGGTCTTACAGCACAATACTCTGAAAGTCCGGCGCGGTATGCTGGACCTTCAGAGTGCATACGCCAGTGACGTTTCCGGATGCATCTAGTATGAATATGTCCTAAACGGTGCCCGTTTAGGAGATATTCATTTTACCTACAGGTAAGCTTTATTATAGGCTTACCTGTAGGTAAAAATCACAAAGCGGTCTTTACTAGGCTCCCTTTCTTTAGTACTGCACTGTTTTTTATCTTTAAAATGTTATATCTTATATTGTTTTCCAGCAATATTGTGTCAGCAGCTTTACTAAGTTGAATTTTAGGTAACCCTAGTGCAACCTAATTTGTGTATTATATAATTGCCACTGGGATTGATTACAGTAAAATATTATAAATAAGAAATTATGGCTACACATTCATCACACATGATTAAATTACACAGTGCAGACATTTTTTTTCATACATTCAATGTGTAATGGGACCATCCAAAAAGGATGTGTGAAAAAATTCCGTGCACTTTAATAATTAGCCATAATATATTATAGTTTACTTATGATATGTACTAATGTGTAGCCAAAATGTATTATATATAATATTTTATTGTAAGCAATTCCAGTAGCAGTGTCTAGGCCTGTCACTCAGCTCACTGGAATTGATTACGCTAAAATTGTTATATATAATTATACTCTTACTAAATACATCAGACTTTCTACTTTACAAAAAGGTCATTTGGGGGGTATTTGGACTGTCCTGGTGTTTTCGGGTCTCAAGAAATGAAATAGGCCGACAATACATCAGGATTGATCAATTTTTACATAAATTCCATAGATTGTGGACTATAACTTTTCACAGACTAAATAATATACTCTGTTTTGGGTTATTTATTTTCACCAAGAAAATGTGGTCATGATGCAAATCTCCCGGTCACATCCCAAAGGGTCTCTATTGGATGAGATGTGGTGAGTGTGGAGTCCATTGGAGTACAGTGACCTCATTGTCCAGTGGTGAGATGATAGGAGCTTTGTGACATGGTGCATTATCCTGCTGGAAGGAGCCATCAGAAGATGGGGACACTGTAGTCATAAAAGGATGGACATGGTCAGCAACAATACTCAGGTAGGCCGTGGTGTTTAAACAATGCTAAATTGGCACTAAGGGTCCCAAAGTGTGCCAAGAAAATACCCACCCACACCATTACACCACCAGCCTGAACCAGTGATACAAGGCAGGAAGGATTAATGCGCCAAATTCTGACCCCACCATCTGAATGTCGCAGATGAAATTGAGACTTATCAGACCAGGCAACGTTTTTCCAGTCTTTTATTGTCCAATTTTGGTGAGCCTGTGCAAATTGTAGCCTAAGTTTCCTGTTCTTAGCTGAGAGGAGTAGCACCTAGTGTGGTCTTCTGCTGCTGTAGCCCATCTGCTTCAAGGTTCAAGGTCTACCCATTCTCCTCTGACATCACCAAGGCATTTTCCTCCAAACAACTGCTGCTCACTGGATATTTTCTCTTTCCCACCATTCTCTGTAAACCGGAGAGATGTTGTGCATGAAAATCCCAGCTGATCAGCAGTTTAAAAAAAAATATTTAGACCAGCCCATCTGGCACCAACAACCGTGTCACGTTCAAAGACACTTAAATTCCTTTTCTTCCCAATTCTGATGCTCAGTTTGAACTTCAACAATTCATCTTCACCACGTCTAGATGCCTAAATGCATTGAGTTGCTACCATGTGATTGGCTGATTAGCAATTTGTGTTACCAAGAAATTGAACAAGTGTACCTAATAGAGTGGCCAGTGAGTATATCATACTTTATTGTAATCACATCGCTGAGATTGACAAGGCAGGCCATAGGGCATATAGCCTGGTTATTGACACTGGGTCTTCTCAGGCATAATCTGAAATACAGAATATATATCTGAACAGAATATGTTGATATTTACAGCAGGAATGCCACATGGAGTACACAAGTCAAAGAGACAAAGTGGATACCAGCAAAGGAAAGCAAAGGAGGCAAAAATGAAATCGATAAAAACACTTGCGGGATCCATGCTTCAATATGTGAAAAGACCAGATGATGGGCAGGGTTCATCAAAAGACCCTGCTTGTCAGTCTCCACTTGAAGCTGATTCTTCTGATGCTTTTGCTAGCATGCATTCTGCAGAAGAGCAAAGAAGTGGAAATGGCAGAATCTGATGCAGAAGTGCAAGAAATGGAAATGGCAGAATCTGAAGCAGAAGAGAGTTCTGAGAGTGACTCTAGCCACAGTCATGATACTGTAAAGGAGATGAGTGTCATTCAGAAGAAAGATTTCCAAATGTTATCTGATGTTTCTTTCTGGGAGATACCAGTTCAAGATCATGTTCGGGTTGAAATAATCAAACAGGGAAGTGCTTCTTTCCAGAACAAGGAGGGCCCTTTCAGTGTTGCAAAAAGGCAAGATACAAAAGCTGCAACAAAGGGACACGTGCGGCAACTTTCAAAAGAGTGGTTTTACAAGGTGATGCCAAATGGTGAAAAAATTTTGCGGTCATGGATGGTTTACTCACCTGTCAGTGAGAATTTATATTGTTTTTGCTGCCAACTGTTTGCCATTTGTACTCTAGATACAGCATCCAAATTTGTGACTGGGTTTCAAAAATGGTGGAAGCTAAGCCCGAAAGTACACAATCACGAGACCTCCGAAGAACACCTAAACTGCCTTGAAAAATGGAAAACCTTGGCAGCAGGACTTAGGCTGCACCAAACTATTGATGCTGGAGCTATTACTGTGATGGAGAATGAGAAGAAAAAGTGGAGGGATATCTTACACAGATTGCTTGACATCACATTGTTTCTTGCCAAGCAGAACCTAGCATTCCGTGGCCACAAGGAAGATGAGTGCTCATTTAATAAAGGGAACTTTCTTGAGATGGTTGAAATGCTATCAAAATATGATTCAGTACTCAAAGAACACCTAATTAGATTGAAGCGGAGCACCTGTAAACTTAAAGTATCGGTCTCATATCTTTCTCCACAAACTCAGAATGAGTTTATAAGTGTCCTGGCAAATCACGTGAAGGAGAAGATTGTCATGGACATAAAGTCTGCAAAGTACTTTGGAATCATGTTTGATAGCACACCCGACATATCACATACTGACCAGATGTCCGAAGTGATCAGATATGTGAACATCAAGAATAGGAAAGTTGAAGTAAAAGAAGTGTTTCTAGGATTTTTCCCTTTAAAGGGGAAAAAAGCTGCTGATCTCAGTGTGGATATCTTTAAAAAATTAGAGAGTGATGGACTGGACATAATGATGTGTCGTGCTCAGGGTTATGATAATGCTGCTACTATGGCTGGAATTCATGGAGGTGTACAATCCATTATTAGGGAAAAAAACAAAAAAGCGATTTTTAATGGCTGTGTGGACCATTCACTGAACTTGTGCGGTCAGCACTCTTTTGCTGAGAATGCTTCATGTGTGACATTTTTTGGAACACTTCAGTCAATGTTTTCTTTTTTTGCTGCTTCCACCCATCGATGGGATGTGTTAATTCACCATACTGGAGTGTCAGTGAAAAGATTATCAACAACACGCTGGAGTGCTCATCATGCTGCAGTTAAGCCAGTAAAAGAAAAATTGAATATGTTTGTGTCTGCAATCGAAGCGCTTTGTGATCCTTCTGAAAATATGGACACAAGAGGAGCAGCAGAATGTCTACTGCCTGCTGTCTGTGATTTTACGTTTTTGTGCTACCTATACTTCTGGGGTGATGTACTTCAAGAAGTTGATGTTACACAACAGTACCTGCAGACCAAAGGCTTAAGTCTGGACAAGGTGGTGACAAAGCTAGAGTCACTAAGACTTTTTCTGTTTGAAGAGCGCAGTCACCTAGTGGAACATGCAATTAAGCAGGCACATTTAAAATCTAAAGAATATGGAATTGCCGTAGAGAGAAGAGCCAGGTTTAAGAAGAGGATGGCAGGGGAACAGGCACGTGATGCTGGAGGCATAAGTCTACAAGACGAGAACAAGAGGGCAATGCTTGAGTGCATTGATCGCTTCCATTCTGAACTCCAGATCAGATTAAGAGCCATCATGGAAGTTGCAGCCATGTTTGAGGCTGTTCAAGCAAAGAGTCTCATATATGAAACTGAAGAAACATTAAAGGTGTCCATTCCAAAACTGACCACTTTTTATGACAAAATATCTGAGAGTGAGCTGTTAATGGAAATACCCAGACTGAGGAGACATCTCAAAGCAGCCAAGATCAACCTAGAGGCTTTCTGATCTTGCAATATTATCAGTTGAAAGTGAACTAGCGAAATGTATTGATTTTGATGATGTTGTTCACAATTTTGCAGCTGTCAAGGCTAGAAAAGCAAAGTTTTGATTTAGATGTTAACTAAATGCTTTCATATTTGTTCCTGTTTTTGTGTTATTTATTTATTAATTCAGTAAAGTTTAAAGTTAAAATAAATACAGTTCTTTAACAGTTTAAGCTTTGATTTCTCATATTTTCATATGATTTTGTTATTCAAATTTGCTAGTTGATTGATAGTTATTAACGGCACTACTGTTGCCAATATATGCAGTGTTATTAGGGTGAAAAAAATTATTGGGGGGGGGGGGGGTGACACCATGTTATACCGCACCAGGTGACACCAACCCTAGTGACGCCACTGAACATACTAAGCAAGTAGTTGTATAAATCTGTTTATATCTTTAAACAGTTGACATGATATCAGGCACTTTTGTGAAAGAAATAAAGCATAGCAAAACACAGTGCAACTAAGTCCCTATACAACTCCAAACTTCGCTTGGCAAAAAGAATAATTTTGGAAACTGCTTCAGGACACTTTTTTTTAATTTAAAATGAATAATGTATTTCCTTTATAATTACTTAACTGTTGGCTATAATTTAGGTGCATTATAAGCATAGTCATTTTCATTAAGTTCTGTATTTTCAAATATTGGTAAAATAAAAATATTGCTTTGTAGCAGCCAGTATTCTAAGCTGTGCAATTTTAGCAGGAATGCAGAGTATATTAGCAGACATAGAGAAAAGCCTACATCCTTCAATGATTCCTTTGAGAAGCATTCACATTTACATCTTTGTTATGCTTTAATGCGGTAACATTGAGTGTTACTGCATTATGTTGAGCGTTAAGACGAATATGAATAAGCTGACAACACACCCTAACATGGCTCTTTTTTTTGGAAAAGTATGCAGCATATTTGCAACAATTGTATTTCTGAACTAAGGGTTCAGCTTTTTTTTAACCACTTGCCAACCAGCTGTCACAGTTTTACAGTGGCAGCATGGCTCGGCTGGGCGAAACAACGTTATGTTACGTCGCTTCGCCCTGTGGCCACTAGGGACGTGCGCGCTGCTCGCCCCCCGAGCCGATGCGAGTGCCCGGCGGGTGCGATAACCGCCGGGCACCCGTGATCCCCTAGTGAGTCCCATCCCCCCTTCAGTTAGAACACTTATAGGGAACACAATTAACCCCTTAATCGCCCCCTAGTGTTAACTCCTTCACTGCCTGTCAATTTTTTACAGTAATCAGTGCATTTATATAGCACTGATCGCTGTAAAATTGTCAATGGTCCCAAAAATGTGTCAAAAGCGTCCGATGTGTCCGCCATAATGTTGCAGTCCTGATAAAAATCGCAGATCTCCGCCATTACTAGTAAAAAATAAAAAATCATGCCATAATTCCATAATTCCATCCCCTATTTTGTAGACGCTATATCTTTTGCGCAAAGCAATCAATATACGCTTATTGCGATTTTTTTTTACAAAAAATATGTAGAAGAATACATATCGGCCTAAACTGAGAAAAAAAAATTTGAAAAAAATGGGATATTTATTATAGCAAAAAGTAAAAGATATTGCGATTTTTTCAAAATTGTCGCTGTTCTTTTGTTTATAGTGCATAAAATAAAAACCGCAGAGGTGATCAAATACCACCAAAAGAATACTTTATTTATGGGGGAAAAAGGACGCAAATTTTGTTTGGGTACAACGTCGCACGACCGCGCAATTGTCAGTTAAAGCGACGCTGTGCCGAATCGCAAAAAGTGCTCTGGCCAGGAAGGGGGTAAAATCTTTCGGGGCTGAAGCGGTTAAAGAACATGTACAAGTAGGCAGTAATTTATATCG
Source organism: Rana muscosa (assembly GCA_029206835.1). Taxonomy (NCBI): domain Eukaryota; kingdom Metazoa; phylum Chordata; class Amphibia; order Anura; family Ranidae; genus Rana; species Rana muscosa. The sequence continues at coordinate 543,764,731 of CM055117.1, read as the reverse complement.
CTAATCAACGTGGAAGCTTTTAAGGTATTCTGAAATTATATTCAAGTAATATCAGCTTTCTAATTCAGCCCATAAACTCAATGAGAGCTGTCAACAGGTGTGTAAGGAAAAATCACACTTTAATTATTGTATATTTGCAGATTCATTGCTAAAATTACATTTATTCCTTACTTGCTAGCTGAAGTGTCAGGGAGTCAGAAGTCACCTGACAGTTGCATACATGTTAAAGAGGAACTGCAGTCTGCTCACATAATTTGTAATAAAAACATCTTTGCCATTCTGAAGCTTCCCTCCAACCACTTTGCATATTATTTTATATATACTGTGATTCTGCACTTGCCAAATATGCTGCAGAAACCTCCCTCCACTGAGTCTGGCTGCAACCATTTTAACTGTGGGCAACTGAAGCTGCTGCCTGTTCACTTCCTGGATTTACACAGACACACAGAGGCACACCTCCAGCTCTGCAGCTCTCATTGGCCTTCGTATGACTCATTCCCCTCCCTTCCTGGCATACTCTCAGGAGAAAGAGCTGTGCATGATGTCATAAGCCTAGGCTAATAACCAGACAAGAAACAGGAAGTGGGCTGTATAAGGTATTTACTGGCAGGAAAAAAAAAAGTTTTACTATCAAAAGTTAAAACAACAAGGGCAGAAGGTTTAATAGATGGAAAGATTAAAAAATGACTGAAGGTCCACTTTAATATTGTACAGTGAGCATTAAAAAGATGGGAAAACAGTGAGATTTACTAAAGGAGTAGGGAATGTTCACAAATTGAATGTGAATATGTTGAAGCTGTGTTCACTGTGAATGCCCAACCATGTGCAAGGAGATTCACAAAGAAGATTTTTGCTAGCACATGATTGGATGGTCATAGTGAATCATTACCCAATTTACTTAGCTAAGTAAATATTCAACAAGTTTTTTTTACATATAACTTTAGGACACATTCAAACACGTGCCAGCTATTGCTCGCAACAAATTACCAACTATCATCCACCCTCTGAAAAGCAAGCTCAATTTTCAAAGGGTGGTTGACAGGTTGCGATCTGTTGCCTCCTCACCAGGTCTGGGGGTTAAACTGGAAAGTTTGTTGGAAAGACCATGTGGATACAGTGGGGTTGATTTACTAAAGGCAACTAGGCTGTGTACTTTGCAAGGGAAGTTGTATCATTAATGGGAATTTTCCCCAGAGCTTAATGAATGAGGTAAAACTTCAGCTTGCACAGAATGACCAATCACATGTGTGAAAAAAAAAAAAAAACATAATTTTTTGCACATGATTGAATGATAGAAGTCAACACAGCTTCAATCATTCACTGAGCTCTGGGAAAAATTTCCCAGCAACTTCCCTTGCAAAGTGATCAGCCTATTTGCATTTAGCAAATCAACCCCAGTGCATCAACCTTCCCCTCTCCCAATCTAGGATCTATCACCTAGGCTTCTGTCATTCAGAAAGACAACTTATGAAGAAATTGCAGGCTCCAATCTTTCCAGACAACAAATGTTTTCCCTGCACTTACAGTTTCCTATCTCATCCTAGAATAACCTTTAACCTGTAAAAACCATTTTAGTAAATGGCAATATTGTCTGTGCATTTCAACACACTCCAGGAAAATCATTAAAAAAAAAACAACATAAAACACTAATTACTTATTTTCGTTCCACTGCATGAAACCATGACTAATTCAAAAACATACAAATGTGTTTTCATATAGAGAAGATTGGGAAATGAGCAGCTTTAGACTACAAAGCAAAGATCTCCTTTCTCCGGAACTAAGTTATAATGGCAGAGACATCGCTTTGAAGTTTAATTCTTTATGTTTTACATGCCTCATTGATACAGATTAGCATAAGGGAAGATATGAGAGATTTGTGAATCAAAGCATAAAGCCACCTGAAGATTGAAATGACTGTTGTCCAATCGGCTTGATTAAAGTGAACAAGGTTCAGTGCCCGCAATCCCCCCCCCCCACTTGCCGTATACTCATGATCTATTTGCTACTACACTGCTTTAATCGCCTCTAGGAGCGAAGAGAAATATTCAGTACTTGCAGTTTTGGGAAGCATGTAAAATTGCCCTCTAATGCCGTGTACACACGATCGAATTTCCGACAACAAATGTTCGATGTGAGCTTTTGGTCGGATATTCCGACTGTGTGTATGCTCCATCGGACATTTGCTGTCGGAATTTCCGACAACAAATGTTTGAGAGCTGGTTCTCAATTTTTCCGACAAGAAAAGTTCCTGTTGGAAATTCCAACCGTGTGTAGCCACTTCCGACGCACAAAAGTGCTGCGCATGCTCGGAACTAATTTGACGCAGGCTCGGAATCATTGTACTTAATTTTTCTTGGCTCGTCGTAGTGTTGTACGTCTCTGCGTTCTTGACCATCGGAATTTCCGAGCAACATTTGTGCGAAAAGCCGTCGGAAAAAAAAACATGGTTTTGTTGTCGGAAATTCCGGTCATGTGTACTCAGCATTACTCTCACTCTCCAGCCAATAACTAGGCCCCAGTGCTGTCAGTTATGAGAGTTCCTAACCCTGTGTGAGCTCTGACCAGAATGACAAGGCCTCTTCTTCTTGCTCCTGCAGGTGACCTGAACAAAGGGAAGGAGCACAAGGGGGGCTGCATTCAAGTAACCCTCGGAAAAGCACAGGTTCACTTTAAAGTTGGACAGGAGAACAAAGGCAAGTCTATAGGCGCTCTGTGACCCATGAAGCATTGAGTGGATGCCCAGTCTCGTGGGAAGAATTGATTGATGAGGTTTGATTTTCCTTGACATTCCCTATTACTCTTAGCATTCACGAAAGTGTCCATGTCTGTGCACCGTTTGTTTACAAGAACGGTCTTTGGAAGTTGGAAATCTCATGTCTGTGTAGACTATATTACACACAAAGGGCTAAAAAAAGTTGCGCAAAACATTGTGGATAGACTAGAGGTGTGTATTCATGTAAATATAACACATGTGGGAAAGTGCAAGAATGGTTGCAGTTAGGAATACATACAAAAAATATGCATACCGAACAAAAGGCAAAGCATGGAGACAAAACAAGCCTTATTTGAGATGAGCTGCATTAAAGGAGCAATCTCTTATAATTATTATATTACAAAAGCATTTTAAAGTGATTTCCTAAATGGTTGCATTACCAGCTACATCAAAACCACCCGGAGATTCATTATACAGTTATTTCTAAACTATTAAAGAAGCCAAAACATTACCTTCACATCTTAGCACCGCACTATTCCATACAACATTTCCTTCCTTCAAGATGCATGTTATGGTCTCTGATCCATGGGTACGAATAAAGCCATCATCACATAGAAAAGATACAGAGCTGCCAAGTTGTAGGCTCTCCCCAAACCTCTTCCCGTTCACTGGCACGCCAGGGTCTGGGCATTCGTTGTGTCTAAAGGCTGAGTACATGGGAAAGCAAAGGGTGAGCTGTTATAAAGAGTCATGTTTGAAGGTTATAGCCAATTTAGGAATCTATGTACCAAAACTGATTACTAATAGTCTTACTAATTATAGCATGATCATGAGTAGATTTGATAGGAGGTAATGGTGCCCCATAACCATATCTATTTATTAAAACACAGGCTCATAAAACTATTGATATAAATGAGCTCATATTTCTATACAGTACAACAGTCACAATACACTACATTGGATGAGATTAGAATGGCCAGGGAGATCATAAATAAAGTATACTATTTACAATCCATCAGGCAGGTCATTTGGATTAGCGTCAACTTGTGGCTGAAAATGGTTTTATGAATCACGCTCTATAATGGAATGTCTAGCTAAATGCATCTCTTAATTAATGCTGATTTTTATTTGCTGTAGCCTACCTCCATCTTTATTTAATGCTGGGTTAACGCAATTTTCTTTCATGCATATGATGAATATTGCTATACATTTATGAATAAATAATTCCCAGCAGCACCAAATATTAACTCAGCATTAGTCACCTTCATTGAGTCTAATTAACTGCACTTTCAGCAAATCAAACATAATCATTTCTTTAGGAAATAAAATACTCCAAGGCTAAGCCTCCATGCTACATTGGGCTGCTGTATCTGAGAATTCTTGGCAGAGTACAGCAAGGTCAGATATTTTGTGCCAGTTTCTCACGGAGACATTGTCACAACAACATTATCACCGTAGGAAGTCACATAAATAGGAAACTCTATTTGATACTCACTTGGTTACAGGAACAGCTGCAGTTACAGTAGTTATTTAAAAAAGTACCGTATTTTCTGATGCCACAGATTGCTCATGGGTCTGCTTTGCAGAGATTAACACAAAAACACAATGGGTCTCTTAAATGCCACATCGGGCCTCTTATTGCAGTGATCTGCATTTAATAATGGCTGTCCATTCTACTCATTAAATGTGACTTAGACAACCAGATCTGATTAGCTGGCATTATGAGCTATAAATATTTAACAGGAGCTAGTGTGTATTGATACATAGACCCTTATATTATGTGAGGCACTGGCTGCCAAGACTGTGGATGATGTATATGAGTCACCTAGGTCTCTCACCTAGACATGGTGATGAGCTCCAGGATTTGTGTCTATTATGGAGGCATTAAAGTTTTTGTTTTTTCAGATCTTAATAAGTCATGGTCTGGGTCCTGGAGCTCAGAAGCTTTAGGTGGGATAAAGCCCCAATCCTTAGGCCCACATCTTACCGGCTGGCCAGACCTCATTAATTAGTCTCAGCTGTGCATGGGTCTTTTTATATATAAGCTGACTGAGGCTCAAAGGCTCTCATTCTCTCTTCTGTTAGAGCCTGCTGGTGGGTGAAAAGGATGACTGCTGACAGAACACAAAAAAGGGTCACACGTGCTACCTGTTTGTTTAGGAAACCCACCACATTGGTTTAGTTAGATGCTAGTTAGTGCAAATGTTTTGTTTTTGTTTTATGTTTTGGGCTTGCTGTACAAAGCCCTCTTGCATTGAACTATCTTTGTTTTTTGCCTTGCTAAATTCCAAAAAGCAGTACAAACCTGCTTGGTTTGTTCCTGGGTGTGCCTGTCTCATGCATAGTTTACTGCTGCTGATAGTTGAGCCTATCACATTTACAACTCTTTTTTATAGTTCTTGAATAAGCAGTAATCCCAAGGATTGCATATAAAAAGTTGAAGAAAAGGAATAGATAATTAGTATGACAGTGCCATCAGATTCCAACTTCAGTTTTTTGTTTTGTTTTTTCAGTTTAGGATATCTAAGCCTCTGATTGTTTTTTATTATTTTTATTTTTTTTACAATGTTAATTACATGTGTGGATGCTATTTACTTACAAGGTATCCCATTTATGCTTACCATTATTAGAAAATAAACAAGGGAATTTAAAGTTTTACTAAGCCCAGGACACTGCATTCACTATATCTGGTCTCCAACAGTACACAGAAATGCAATTATTTTAGTAAATATAAACTGCTAAATACCTTTTCTCATCAGCACTATATAGCAGTCTTGTGACTTCTATCTGTGTCTAGTTAAAGCTTGTAGGAGGAGTTTTCATTCTACTCTGACTGTCCTATGAGGCTGCAGGACCCCTGACCCTCTGTCTGGATAGTGCTGATTGGTCCTATACCAATCACATGCACCCTCCCAAGAAAAAAAATCACTCTCTAGAATTACACACCAAACTGAGCATGTGCAAAGGCTCTGTCTTATCAGCAGATGGTTAGGGGACAGTGGAAGGAGGAGAGGATCAGAGAAGACAGGATCAAACAGCCTTTTTACACGATGCAGAGGATTAACCCCTTAGGTTCCACAGTGAGTATAACAAGCATGCTTTAATACATATACAGACTGATTTTACTGTTGTGTGTATAGTAACACTTAAGTAGCAGGAAATGATTTTGCCCATTTCTATGACCCTTGTGGAAAAAGAACTTAGGACATGGATTAGTCATAAGAAGATCATGTTTCACAAAGTCAGTTACCATTACTTACTGGAATTGATCTTGTCAACATAGTCACACATAGTTGGATTTGGATACTTACTGGTAAATGTGATATTGAATCCTCGCTTCTCAGTGGAGTGGTCGGTCTGGAATTCCAGCCTTAATACATGGCCACTGCTTGTTAGTGATGGGGGAACCTGGTTCCCAGAGAATGTGCCCAGGACAGGTGACTCTGGTGATCCACCATCTTTAACTGCCAAGAAGTCAAATTGAGGCTCTACATCAAAGTCATTGAAAGCTAGGTGGATACGGCTCTCAGGTTTGGCTATGATGAGCCACACACAGTGAAGGTGGTTGCTGTATTCTTCAGGATAGTTCGGAGAAAGCACATTTCCAGATGGGGTAGTGAAATTAAAGAAGCAGGAAACTGTAAAAAAATCAAAAGTAGCAAACAAATGACAAACCAGTGGTTAGCTGCATTGTTGCATGCATCATTTAGAGTCCCAAATCTAAGGTATGTAACTGAAAATTGTACCTGAAACACATAATGCAAATTACGTTGCTTTTTTTTTCTATGTTTATATGGTCGTACTTTTATATACTTGCCATTGATTTATTTTTTATTTCAGCCACTGTTTCCTGAGCATGTAGGCCCAGATGAACTGGCAATTATGAATGATGCCAGATGGACAGAAGCATCTAGAATCATCAGTGAACTTTTATGAATCTAATAAGCTCAATTTCATCAAATTAGCTAAGGCCACTGCTGCATATATATCTTGAACATCAAAATAGTACTCACATTCCTGCCCTACTAAATTTACAAAAGTTTGACTATATTCAGCAGCAGGAACCAGGGTTTTATTATTCTTTCCACCATCAATTTGTTTTATATAAATAATGTCTACATTTATATAACATTAAAGCAGAGTTCCAGGCATTTTGTCGACCATACCCCCCCCCCTTTCCTCCCTGCTTTCGTGACCACTTTTGATAATCTATTTGGCAATTTTTTTTTCTTCAGCCCAAATACCTTTTTTTGGAGGTTTTAATCCTCCGCTTTCGCAGTACCTTGCCACAGCGAGGTACGTCATGTCTGCCCGCCTGCCCATTGGCTCCTGGCCTATGAATGTCATCAATCCCAGGAGTCAATGGGCATCCGCCGCTTCAAGCATCGCCTCACCGCACTTTGTATGATATAGCCAGCAGCTCTGTATCTCGGGATGGAATACCAGTGGGCTTCAGATGCCCACACTGAAGATAGGAGCGTGCTCAGCGGGGACAGCAAGGTAAGTTAATTTTTTTAAAAGCATTTACAAAACCAAAATTCACCACTAATCCTGTTGGATATGGGATTAGGTAGAACCAACAACAAAGGGGTGATTAAAAAATAAAAAATAAATGCTGGAACTCCGTTTTAAGACTAGATATTTAAAGTGCAAACATGTTGACTTTTGTCAAATAAAGTGTAGAAACAGGTACAATTTTCAATATATATAAAATGTTTAAAGATATTATACTCCACAAATACAAGAAACTGCAAACAACTTTAAGCTTTATCTAAATATTACAAAACTGCATTTGCTGTCAATGTTTGCCATGGAAGTGATTTAGCCAAATTTTATGTCATATTGGGATTTCATTGGTGGTTTTTATCAGCCGTAGACACAGTAATTCATAGTCTTTAATTCTCATTCATATCTATAATTTTCCTGATTAACTGTTTTATCTAAGCATCATTCTAGTTTCATAACATTATCTTTATAAAATGCATCCATATTACTAATAAGACAGCATATACATATTGTTTACAATACATAATACATTGATATAAGCTGCCAATACACTACTCAGTTTATATCATTCTGCCAGCTAGCTGATCAAAAAAAAATCTAAGCTGATTTCCTCATCCACACATTCGAGGTGGATGAGAAAATCCTCCCTTTATGTCAGTGTATTCTGACAGCAAGACTCCCCTGCCATCAGAATACACTGATCGGCACTGCAGCCCGTTGGCTGCATACTGTGACAGAGTGGACATTTTCCAACAAGCCTGTTCATGAACATTTGATTGATAGGTTGACATGGATCGAAATTCATCCAGTTTCTGCTAAGCCGGATTTCAATCCATGTATGGCCAGCTTTAGTGTTTAGTCTGTTTTAGCTTGCAGCCCTGGAGTACAAATTGTATTACCGTCTTATGGAGACTTTGCATGCAGTTTTGTAAGCTTATCTTGCATTTATAATGTTTTCCTTCAGATGCTTTGGTTTTCACCCACAATCCAAAAAAATGCAGACTTCTATCAAAATTGCTCTTTTGTGTGGCACATTGAAAAGTATCAATCTGGGCAAAGCAGCAGGTTTGTTTTAATCATACCTCTCTACCCAGCAGTGTGTACTTCTTATAACTCTCTTTCTGTCCCTCACACTGGGAGCTAAAGGAGATACTCGGTACTTCCGAATCTGGAGGAGAATGTTACCCCATCAAATCATTCCCTGCATCTATTACCTTTTGTACCACCACCCCCTCCCTTTAGAATGTAAGCTCTACAAGCAGGGCCCTCCTGTCCCTTCTGTATTGAAGTGTACTGTAATTGTGCTGTCCCCCCCCCCTCTACATTGTAAAGCACTGCGTAAACTGTTGGCACTATATAAATCATGTATAATAATAATAAAAATGTTTCCCACTTCATGTATCAGCACTGCGCCAATTAATACTGATCACAGGGAATCCACAGCCTTTGCTCTGTGTGAGCAAAGCACGATTTCACAATAACATTCAGTGGTTGTGGTAAAGTGTAGACCATTGTCTGCATTTCTTTACCCATTAATTTTAATGACTGAGCAAATTGCTACTAGCAATCCCGAAACTAACTGAGATGAATTTTAGAGTAGGAATATATTAGAACCCATGTAAACCTTTTAATGCTGGCTGTGTCCCTGCTAGGTAGATTCACTCTTTTAATTTGTCTGGGTTACCTTTGTCACTAGAGTTGTACCTGTTTCAGTGAAAATATGGGAATTCCCTGAACTTTTTAGAGATTTCCTCTAATTCTTGTTATGTACCTGGGACAGGAAGAGCAGGGAAATATCCCAAACAGCAAAAAAAACTCAGAGGTTTCAAACCTTTCCTACTTGATCCAAAACATAATCTCAGCTCTTGTGATAACGCATCGTCATATATCTGTTAGATATGTCTGATTCTTATTAAAAAAAGTTTGCATGTCTGAGTGATTGTCTTGGTGTTTTATTTAGGTATTATAGGTATTAACTGACCTCAATTAATACCTATTTATTTAGGACACTGGACATGAATAGGATTCAAACCTGCAATGAATAAATACATTTATTAAGTTATAAATCTAAATAGTTGGCATAGGGCAATTTTTCTGTCAGAAACAATCGATTATCAAGTCCTATCATAGACGAAAATAAATGTAATGAATAATCAGTGTTACCATTTTAAATATTTTTCAAAAATATATACATTTATATGTATTAATCTTTATTTACCTTTCTTTTCTACATGAAACAGGCACAAGACATGCACCACTTGTACATGTTATCTGATGGGGGATACTGGAACTGGTCCAAAGGGTTGTTGGATGCAAACAAGCAAGAGAAAACATCTCATTACCTTTTGCCCTTGCTTACCTATGTCTTGCCTTTATGTTACCAAAGACCGGGGCATATATTGTGGAGCTAATTCTTTTAATAATGCCATTTTGAAACTTTTTTAATTTTTTTTTTATTTATTTTTTTTACTAATTAACTGTTAGTTTACATGATAATTTTAAAGTATTTGAGGAGTATAATTTTCTTTGCATCCATTTCAAATGAATACACATATATGCGGCATATATATATATACATTTATACAAACAACTATTCTGTTGACATTCATTTTGTGCCATTTCAAATTCCAATAAAGTATTCATTGACAATCAATAGAAGTGAAATATAAATACTGTAAAATCCAAGTCCAAGCCAGTTATAAATGAAGTCATGTATACAATGTTTTGGATAAAGTTTGGTTTCATTGTGTTTTCCTTCATTAACAATGATCTCTGAACAGGATGGAATAAGAATGGTACATTTATAGTTGTTAAATACCAAGTTCATTTATATGCATAAGAGAGACGCATGCAGTATTCTACAGAAGAGAATGACATGCAAGGTGGTGCAATGACATGCATAGCAATAAGGAAGCATGCTGAGCAAAATAGAGTACTGACCAGCATAGCAGTGTGTAGTGATAAGACCCAATGTGTGATCATGGAACTGTGACTACAACCACAAAGCCTCTGCAGCTCTTCAATCTTGGTATGACCTCCAAGTTTCACTGCCTAACTACTGAAAGGCAACATCTTGATTTCTTTCTTTACCATTATACTTTATTTGCTTATTCTTTCAAATAAAGATCCTGCAGTTTTTGGAACCCCTGTTAAAAAATGTGTTCCTCCTGACCAGAGGCGTTGCTAGGGGGGTGCGGGGGGTGCGGTCCGCACCCGGGTGACACCCGCTAGAGGGGTGACACCCTCCCGACAGTGAAAAGTTTTTTTTTTAACTTTTTTAACTTTTTTTATTTTTTTACAGCTGAAACTTTAATTCAGCAACTTCACCCCGCTGGGCTGGAACAACACTTCCAGCGCTGCGGCCGCGCCTGGTGTGTGTGTCCTCCGGCTCCGGGTTCCTTATTCTTCCTCCTCGCTCCCTACTCTACAGAGCGTCAGCCTGTCACATCATCACACTGCACTGTGATGATGTGACGTCACACACAACTTTCTCCGGCTGCACGCTGTGAGGGTCGCTGCCCAGCCCTCCTCCTCTCCAGTCAAGACTCCAGAAGAACAGGTGCGGGGGGTCTCCACCGCCGCCCCAACTCCCGAGCACGAGATGAGGTAGGTGTGTGGTGTGTGGGGAGCAGGGGGGGCGGTTGCCATTGTAAGAGGCAGAGCTAGTGTGGGAGGAGGACTGGCTGTCTGGCAATACAGGTCTGGCACCCTGACCTGTCCTGTATTGTATGATAATGAAGGGAGGGAGGAGGGGTGCAAGGTGGTCTGCTGCTGCTAGACACAGCTATAGATTATATATATAGATATTATGTAATATAGCTGGTCCATCCGCCCACCCCCCCACCAGACCGGCTAACTCAACTACTGTGCCTATTATATGTAATATAATATATCTGTGTCCAGCATCACCCCCCCCCCCCCCCATTATCATCATCAGACCAGCTCAGGGTGGTGGTGTCTCAGTCAGCTAATATAAATGATATAGTCAGTGTTGTCTGTCTGATAATGGGGGGGGGGGGTGATGCTGGACACAGATATATTATATTACATATAATAGGCACAGTAGTTGAGTTAGCTGGTCTGGTGGGGGGAGGGGCGGATGGACCAGCTATATTACATAATATGTATATATAATCTATAGCTGTGTCTAGCAGCAGTAGACCACCTTGCACCCCATGATGGAGTCCTAACCTGGCACCATACCACCCCAGCCTGCCTATGCCACCGCAACCAGTTCTTATGCCACCGCAACCTCCCCTATGCCACCGCACCCTGCCCTATACCACCGCACCCTGCCCTATGCCACCCCAGCCTGCCCTATACCACCCCAGCCTGCCCTATACCACCGCACCCTGCCCTATGCCACCCCAGCCTTCCCTATACCACCGCAACCTGCCCTATGTCACCCCAGCCTACCCTTTGCCACCGTAACCTGCCGTATGCCACGCAAACTGCTCTATACCACCCCAACCTACCCTATGCCACCGCACCCTGCCCTATGTCACCCCAGCCTGCCCTTTGCCACCGCAACCTGCCGTATGCCACGCAAACTGCTCTATACCACCCTAACCTACCCTATGCCACCGCACCCTGCCCTATGTCACCCCAGCCTGCCCTTTGCCACCGCAACCTGCCGTATGCCACGCAAACTGCTCTATACCACCCTAACCTACCCTATGCCACCGCACCCTGTCCTATGCCACCCCAGCCTTCCCTATACCACCGCACCCTGCCCTATGCCACCCCAGCCTTCCCTATACCACCCCAACCTGCCCTATGCCACTGCAACCTGCTCTATGTCATCACACCCTGCCCTATATAACCCCAACCTGCTCAATGCCACCCAGCCTGCCATATACCGCCCCAACCTGTTCTATACCGCCCCAACCTGCTCTATACCACCCCAACCTGCCCTATGCCACCGCAACCTGCTCTATGCCATCACACCCTGCCCTATATAACCCCAACCTGCCCAATGCCACCCAGCCTGCCATATACCACCCCAACCTGCTCTATACCACCCCAACCTGCTCTATACCACCCCAACCTGCCCTATGCCACCCCAGACTGCACTATACCACCGCAACCTGCCCTATATTACCCCAACCTGCCCTATATCGCTCCAGCTGGCCCAATACCACCCTATATTTTAATTTACAGGGGTCATTTGGGGGTGCGCCTCGTGACTGTGCGCTGCCTGCAGGGCGCTGGGCAGGATAGACAGGAGGGGGTGACACCATGTTTTGCCGCACCAGGTGACACCAACCCTAGTGACGCCACTGCTCCTGACACCAGTGATCTCTAATTGGTGCTCTGCATGGAAATATCAGCGTGATTCTGCCACGCTGACCTTCCTGCACCCTTTTCACTATTAATTTGTTAAATAAACCCATCTTGCGCCAATGTTTCCACAGCGGGGGATGCTTTAATGCATTGTTTCCCTGTTTTAGCCACATTTTCCTATCTCCATCTGAACTCAATTATCCTCTGTTTTGCATTGCTCATTTAAACCTAAATTCTGCTAATATTGAAGAATTTAGATGAAAGATCATATTTATATTCATAATACAGTACAGATACAGAAAATAACCTCCAGTAACAAAAATAAATAAAACATGCAAAGAGGACCTTGTATATATGATATACTAAAATAACTATGCACATACCTAAATACAAGTATATGTAGATTTATGTATGTATGTACGGTATGTATTTTGAAAGCTTGCAATGTGAATGACAATTACTTCTGAAAAATGACTAACAGTATATAAGCTGCCGACGTGGCGGTTTGCGTTGAAGGTCAATCAATCAACATAGGACCCTCTTACATAAGGTGCAAAAGAATGGGCAAACAGGGATATGATTGACATTTGCACTACTTATCCACATGTCTAAATAAAATCTTAATTAATTAATTTAGAAAATGTTCATTTGGGACATATACTCATATTCTCAGCTATGAAAATGATCCCATCAGTGTCCATGTTACAAGGAAAAAGTGCTTATTCCTCTGCAGTTAGCCAGTACACATTGAGGCTGGGCAATTTTGCAGTGCTTTATTTTTGGGCATAACATATCATCCCTAGTACTTTTTGGTCTTTTTGTTATTATGATGTACATTCTCGTCACATACTGTATTACAGTACCTGCCCCAGTTGAGACTACAATCTCATGTTCCCACACCAATCATGCATACATGTCCCTACATAAAAAAAAAACACAGTAGGACCAATTTAAACAACCTGTAATCAATCATTAGCTTTGTGGAATGCATGAAGACACTGCATTTAATAATGGAAACCCATTGAAACAGACACATACGAAGCACGGATAAAGAACATTTAAGTCAGGACTCTAGTGCCATGGGACAGCAACACTGATGTTTTTTTAAAAGCCAAACATTTTTCTTTTCATTTTGGATCGGGTAAGGAGTGGTTAACTCCCTTGTCAGGTTTCATGCCATCTCAGTCCCATTCAGGTGATTGCTTTTTACTTCCTGTACTGCAGACTTTGAAATTCCCTCTTTGATAGTTGTCACCGGAACAGATCTCCCTATTGGAACATGCCCCTTCTATTCTTGTCCTGTTTCAAATTGTGGTGTGTGTGTGAGTAACAGCGCTGGACCAATGAAAACAAAGCTTGGTAGTGATGGATGTATTGTGGTGGAGTGAGTCTTCCTTCCGGGGGGCTGATACCCAATGAAGAGGCAATGTGGGTGGACCCGGTTACGGTTTTGATCTGCTACCTCTCTGAAAACGCCAATGAGGACGTTCCGCAGAAAACACCTGTATGGGTATAAAGGGGTGCCTTTTCTAAATTTTGGATTTCCAATCACTTTTAATTCTGGTGACAACGGTAAACAGGATGAATAGAGAGTGAACCACTCTAGCTATTGTTTATTTCTTCTCTTCACTCTATCCAAACTTAAAGCCGAGTTCCACCCAAAAATAGAACTTCCACTTTAAGTGAAGGTGACCTCCTGACATGCCCTATTTGGCATGTAATTTTTTTGGGGGGGAGCGGATATCCTCTTTTTTAGAGGCACCCAGCTCCCACTTCCTCCCGGTGCGCCGAAAGGAAGTTCACCTCTCCCCCCTCCCTTCGTGCAATCTTCTGGGACACATCACAGGTCCCAGAAGATTGCCCAGCCAATCACAGGGTGCAGCGCGGCTCGCCCATGCGCAGTGCGTGCCCGGTTGTGAAGCCACAGCCGGGCGCCCACAGTCAGCTGTGGATAGGAGGGGGAAAGGAGCGGGGCTTCGTTCGCCCGCATCGCTGGACCGTGGGACAGGTGAGTGTCTGATTATTAAAAGTCAGCAGCTACACTTTTTGTAGCTGCTGACTTTTATATGGTTGGAACTCAGCTTTAAAGCTGCAGACACAAACAAGAGAAAACTGTGTCACTGCCTCAACAATATCTGATTGATTTCCCTAAAAGCATTTAAAAGAATAACACATTAAACAATTTATTCATCCTTCACAACATGAACAAAAAAAGCTTACAACATATCCCAATAATAACATGCACAAAAAAAATCTCTCTACTTCCCCATTGTTCCCTAAGATACCTCTCCCAATTTTACTTAAAACGATGATGAGACACTAAATGATAGCATTAAAAAGCAGGAGTTGCATGAATTGTGTTGTCTTCTCTTATTAGATGATGCGAGCTGACAATGCAAAAATTACAGAGAGAAAGAAAGAACTGCCAAAACTTCACTTATGTTGTCATTCAATGAGCACAGAATAACTGTTGACTATTATATAGGAGGGTGCGAAGTAGCAAAAGTGAAAAAGTAGGTTGAACATTCCTACCCTTGACACAAAAGTAGCATCCAGACTACAAATAAAGGAAATGATACTGCATACTTGATCATGACAGATGAAATATGGGTCTCTCCTTGGAAACAATAGAAAGCAAGAGGTAACAGCAAATTATGTCACAAGAAAAATAGGTAGCGCGCATAGATGGGTGTTGCCGCATTATGGTTTAGAGACAGAATATGAAGCAAAAACAAGCCTATATGTATTTGGTTGCATTTAAAGGACAGAAAATGTTTAACTCCACAGGGGTAAATCTTCAGTATCCTCAAGCCATTTCAGGGTTTCAGTGCATTCATAAAAGGAGAGGTGTCAAGAACTTTCCAGAATTCCACTAATTACAAGGAGTATGCTTTTTTAATTACTGAGCTATTACTTGATCAATAAATCAAAGTGATAAAAGGTCCAGGAGGGAAATGTCACTGCAGTCATAGCCAAGGGTATCCTGCTGAAAACATGGTTCACTTAATGCTTATATTTGCATAGCAACGGTCCTTTAAGTTCAGTAAACAGACATATTGATGCACACAATAGCATGGGTCAAACAGGACAATTAACCAACAAATCCCTATTATGTATTTAGCTTAGATCTGTAAGATTTACAAAACACGTAATAATAACGTGTGGTAAAGTAGCTATCTTTCAAACTTATACAAGAGAAAACTGTATGAGTGGAGAATGCTTGAACCTTGATGTTCTCATTATATTAAACATTACTTTGCTCCAATAGGAGGTCACCAAATTTACTGTAATATCACTACAGCTAATGATAGCCTTGGGAAGTTTATGTTGTTTAATATGTACTATCTATCTATCTATATATATATAGATATAGATAGATATATATACAGTATATATACATTATATTACCAAAAGTATTGGGAGACCTGCTTTTACATACAGATAAACTTTAATGGCATCCCAGTCTTAGTCCGTAGGGTTTAATATAGAGTTGGCCCACCCTTTGCAGCTATTACAGCTTCAACTCTTCTGGGAAGGCTGTCCACAAGGTTTAGGAGTGTGTCTATGGGAATTTTTGACCATTCTTCCAGAAGTGCATTTGTAAGGTCAGGCACTGATGTGGACAAGAAGACCTGGCTAGCAGTCTCCACTCTAATTCATCCCAAAGGTGTTCAATCGGGTTGAGGTCAGGACTTTGTGCAGGTCAGTCAAATTCCTCCACACCAAACTCTCTTATCCATGTCTTTATGGACCTTGCTTTGTGAACTGGTCCAAATCATTTGGTGGGGGGGGGGGGGTTATGGTGTGGGGTTGTTTTTCATGGGTTGGGCTTGGCCCCTTAGTTCCAGTTAAGGGAACACTTAAAGCATCAGCATACCAAGACATTTTGGTCAATTTCATGCTCCCAACTTTGTGAGAACGGTTTGGGGATGGCCCCTTCCTGCTCCAACATGACTGCACACAGTACACAAAGCAAGGTCCATAAAGACATGGATGAGCTATTTTGGGGTCCTGACCTCAACCCAAAAGAACACCTTTGGAATGAATTAGAGCAGAGACTGTGAACCAGTCTTTCTTGTCCACATCAGTGCCTGACCTCACAAATGCGCTTCTGGAAGAATGGTCAAACATTCCCATAGACACACTCCTAAACCTTGTGGACAGCCTTCATACAGTCAAGCATAGTGGTGGGAGTGTCATGGTCTGGGGCTGCATGCGTGCTGCCAGCATTAGGGAGTTACAGTTCATTGAGGGAACCATGAATGCCAACATGTACTGTGACATACTGAAGCAGAGCATAATCCCCTCCCTTCAGGGACTGGGCCACAGGGCAGTATTCCAACATGATAACGACCCCAAAAACACCTCCAAGATGACCACTGCCTTGCTAAAGAAGCTGAGGGTAAAGGTAATGGACTGGCCAAGTATGTCTCCAGACCTAAACCCTATTGAGCATCTGTGGGGCATCCTCAAATGGAAGGTGGAGGAGCGCAAGGTCTCTAACATCCACCAGCTCCATGATGTCGGAGTGGTAACCTGTGAAGCTTTGGGGAGCTCCATGCCCAGGAGGGTTAAGGCAGTGCTGGAAAATAATTGTGGCCACACAAAATATTGACACTCTGGGCCCAATTTGGACATTTTCACTTAGGGGTGTGCTCACTTTTGTTGCCGGTGGTTTAGACATTAATGGCCGTGTAGAACAGAAAAAAAATTAACTCAAAACATACTGAGTGAGAAAAGCTAATGGTAGAGCTTGAAAAACAATAACAATTATATATTAGTGTAATAAACTCAATAACACCACATGACAAGTGATAAAAAGTCCATAACATAAATAATGTTGACATTTATGAAATTATTCCTTATTTCAGTATATCTTCCACCACACCACCGTGCTGTGCCAACTTCCCTCTGAAAAACGCACTCACCACATAGATTTGCCTTTCACACTCATGTCAGGCTAAATCGCTTGTGTATGATCCCACAAATGGAAAAAGCAATCTCAGCTGTATCACCGTGATAATCGTTATGTTGCACATATAAGAATAAAGAAAGAATAAAGAAAGTGCTCCAATAGAGTAAAATTGTAACACCAGTTTAATGATAAAATCACAGCAACACTTCAATCATTCAACTCACATGTAAAAAGTGAAACGTAAGCTTCAACTGAATTCACAGCAATCAACAGTGAAAGATTGGCTCTGCGGTGCTAGGTGGCCATGGCGGACCTGAGGTGTGTGCTATGTTACATTATATTACCAAAAGTATTGGGAGACCTGCTTTTACATACAGATAAACTTTAATGGCATCCCAGTCTTAGTCCGTAGGGTTTAATATAGAGTTGGCCCACCCTTTGCAGCTATTACAGCTTCAACTCTTCTGGGAAGGCTGTCCACAAGGTTTAGGAGTGTGTCTATGGGAATTTTTGACCATTCTTCCAGAAGTGCATTTGTAAGGTCAGGCACTGATGTGGACAAGAAGACCTGGCTAGCAGTCTCCACTCTAATTCATCCCAAAGGTGTTCAATCGGGTTGAGGTCAGGACTTTGTGCAGGTCAGTCAAATTCCTCCACACCAAACTCTCTTATCCATGTCTTTATGGACCTTGCTTTGTGAACTGGTCCAAATCATTTGGTGGGGGGGGGGGGTTATGGTGTGGGGTTGTTTTTCATGGGTTGGGCTTGGCCCCTTAGTTCCAGTTAAGGGAACACTTAAAGCATCAGCATACCAAGACATTTTGGTCAATTTCATGCTCCCAACTTTGTGAGAACGGTTTGGGGATGGCCCCTTCCTGCTCCAACATGACTGCACACAGTACACAAAGCAAGGTCCATAAAGACATGGATGAGCTATTTTGGGGTCCTGACCTCAACCCAAAAGAACACCTTTGGAATGAATTAGAGCAGAGACTGTGAACCAGTCTTTCTTGTCCACATCAGTGCCTGACCTCACAAATGCGCTTCTGGAAGAATGGTCAAACATTCCCATAGACACACTCCTAAACCTTGTGGACAGCCTTCATACAGTCAAGCATAGTGGTGGGAGTGTCATGGTCTGGGGCTGCATGCGTGCTGCCAGCATTAGGGAGTTACAGTTCATTGAGGGAACCATGAATGCCAACATGTACTGTGACATACTGAAGCAGAGCATAATCCCCTCCCTTCAGGGACTGGGCCACAGGGCAGTATTCCAACATGATAACGACCCCAAAAACACCTCCAAGATGACCACTGCCTTGCTAAAGAAGCTGAGGGTAAAGGTAATGGACTGGCCAAGTATGTCTCCAGACCTAAACCCTATTGAGCATCTGTGGGGCATCCTCAAATGGAAGGTGGAGGAGCGCAAGGTCTCTAACATCCACCAGCTCCATGATGTCGGAGTGGTAACCTGTGAAGCTTTGGGGAGCTCCATGCCCAGGAGGGTTAAGGCAGTGCTGGAAAATAATTGTGGCCACACAAAATATTGACACTCTGGGCCCAATTTGGACATTTTCACTTAGGGGTGTGCTCACTTTTGTTGCCGGTGGTTTAGACATTAATGGCCGTGTAGAACAGAAAAAAAATTAACTCAAAACATACTGAGTGAGAAAAGCTAATGGTAGAGCTTGAAAAACAATAACAATTATATATTAGTGTAATAAACTCAATAACACCACATGACAAGTGATAAAAAGTCCATAACATAAATAATGTTGACATTTATGAAATTATTCCTTATTTCAGTATATCTTCCACCACACCACCGTGCTGTGCCAACTTCCCTCTGAAAAACGCACTCACCACATAGATTTGCCTTTCACACTCATGTCAGGCTAAATCGCTTGTGTATGATCCCACAAATGGAAAAAGCAATCTCAGCTGTATCACCGTGATAATCGTTATGTTGCACATATAAGAATAAAGAAAGAATAAAGAAAGTGCTCCAATAGAGTAAAATTGTAACACCAGTTTAATGATAAAATCACAGCAACACTTCAATCATTCAACTCACATGTAAAAAGTGAAACGTAAGCTTCAACTGAATTCACAGCAATCAACAGTGAAAGATTGGCTCTGCGGTGCTAGGTGGCCATGGCGGACCTGAGGTGTGTGCTATGTTGGTATATCTCACCACACTCCAGACTCCCGGCTCACAATAGCGGTAGATGGTCTAAACAGCAGCGGCGTCCCTAATAAGTAAAGCTAGTGAAGTTGTAGCCAAGTTCCTGCTGCTGTTTAGACCATCTACCGCTATTGTGAGCCGGAAGTCTGGAGTGTGGTGAGATATACCAACATACCACACACCTCAGGCCTGCCGTGGCCGCCTAGCTCCGCAGAGCCAATCTTTCACTGTTGATTGCTGTGAATTCATTTGAAGCTTACTTTTCACTTTTTACATGTGAGTTAAATGATTGAAGTGTTGCTGTGATTTTATCATTAAACTGGAATTACAATTTTACACTATTGGAGAACTTTCTTTATTCTTTCTTTATTCTTATATGTGCAACATAACAATTATCACGGTGATACAGCTGAGATTGCTTTTTCTATTTGTGGGATCATACACAAGCGATTTAGCCTGACACGAGAGTGAAAGGCAAATCTATCTGGTGAGTGTGTTTTTCAGAGGGAAGTTGGCACAGCACGGTGGTGTGGTGGAAGGTTTCCTGAAATAAGGAATAATTTCATAAATTTCATCAGAAATAAGGAATCATTTCATCATTATTTATGTTATGGACTTTTTATCATTTGTCACGTGGTGTTATTGAGTTTATTACACTAATATATAATTTTTATTGTTTTTCAAGCGCTACTATTAATATACAAAAATGCAGCGCTATGCGTATAACAATGTAAAACACCCAAGTGCTCGAAATTAAACTAAATCACAAATGATTAAATATAAGTCCAAATGTATATGAAACTCCAAAGGATGTGAGAAACATAAATTCGAATCAGTTCCAGTTTGAATCAGTCCCAAATTGTAAAGGTGAATCTTCCAAAGTAAAAAAGTGACTTGTAACGTAACCACCACCACGTGAAAGGGAGGCTTACCAGATGTAATGGACCCAATGCACGTATGTGTAAGGGGTCAGACAGGCTGAATATGTATATGTCCATACATATGGAAACCAGGCCGGCACAATGCACCCTTGCGTCCAAGGTTCAAACTCAGGAAAAAACACCGGAAATTCAAGCCAATAGGAGTATTGACTAGGCTCACATAAAGTTCATGTGGAAAAAGAAGGGAGAAGGCACATAGAGTAATACCGCAAAGGAATTTTAATGAATATAGGCAGATACACTTACATCCAATCCATGAGTATAGCGCTTTGCAAAGACACTCAATGGCAGCAATGGAGTCTCCCGACGCGTTTCGCAAAACCTTGCATCGTCTGGGGCATAACTCCACTGTTGCCTTTATGCTATTTATAAAAAACAAGGACCTCCCCCTGATCTGCCCACTGAAACAGCACTTCCTGCAAAATCCAAAATGGCGCCGGAGCGTGCGTTCCTAGCCTCTCTATGGAACCCCTCCATAGGTGATTAATGCATATAGGAATCTGTATTGGCCAAAAGGGGAGGTAATAATAAATATGGTCAACTTGTGTAACCACTTACCTATGCATGGTGAGGGTTGAACCCTACAGTCCACGTGTATGTAAAGCCCTCATAGTGTGGGGCCATGACGCTTGGGATGCTGTCATTAGGCCAAATAATGGCCTTGTATGTCTGTCCCGCCACACCACGTCACCCGGCGTGCAAACGCACACAGAGCATCACCTGGCGTGCGGACGTTACCTTCTCCCAAGCGTCGCGTAGCAGCGTCATCCAGCTCCACATGACCGCCACGTGACTCCGCGTCACATGACCGTCACAGGAGCCTGACGTAGCAACGTCATCCAGCTCCACGTGACCGCCACGTGACATCACGTCACATGACCCTCACTGAGCATCACACTGCAAGGGGACATCAGTACCTATCAGGAGTGACATGTCGCATCATCAATGACAGGCAACGCTTCCCCAAAAAGGGGTTGTCCCTGCCTAGCTACGTTGACTGCGCTGCGCTCCAACGCCATATGTTACACAAGGCGTGGAACGCAGCCCAGAATGGAAGTAAGTTAGTTAGGAGTTCACCCTTAACGGTCCGCATAGATGTAATAAATCTACCATTGCGGCCAGAAAAGGGGAAACGAATGTATGCAAACCAAAGGAATGATTGCAATAATGACTGCCGTTAATAATGATAATAAGACATACTAAAAATTTTTTATTAAAATTAAATATTAGATGATCAAACAAAGGAAAAATTGTACCTCTTGATCATCGCACTGTGTGTGAGGTAGATAACTCACATAAATTGTAAAACTCTTATGGGAGACAGACTGGGAAGCCTAAATTCTCACGAAAAGAATTCCCAATTACAGCAACAGTAAACTGTCCAATGGGCAAACCAGGGGCAGTCCCAATCTTACACATTGACAAATAGAATAATGAATAACATGTATAAAAAATTTACGATTATATTAAAACAAAATAAAAAGGAAATGGTCATGGGGAATTGAATTTCTCCGTACAAATCTCCTTCAAGAAAAGGTGAAGGTAAGTCCATGGTCCAATGGAGACCGTCATTATTAGGATTGGTCGATGAAGGAATTAATATCCCACTCAACGTTTAAACCAGATGGCCTGTGCGTTTGTAATTCATATATCCAGTAGGTCTCCAACTGGGACACACCCCTAATTTTGGGGGCACCCCTCCAATGGGGAATAAAATGATCGATGATCAAAAATTGTGTGCCAGCTGGATTCCTACTGTGATATAATCTATAGTGTCTACTATTAGCTTTTCTCACTCAGTATGTTTTGAGTTAAGTTTTTTCTGTTCTAAAATTTCAGTCACTAAGTGGCAGCTTTAGTTATTTGCACGTTTTTTTTCATTGGCGCTGTGGTGATATAGGTTATTCAGGGCGTTTATATCCAATATCAACAACACATTAATGGCTGTGTGTTGAGTTATTTTGAGGGAACGGAAAATGTACACTGTTATACAAGCTGTACACTCACTACTTTACATTGTAGCAAAGTGTCATTTCTTCAGTGTTGTCACATGAAAATATATAATAAAATATTTAAAAAAATGTGAGGGGTGTACTCACTTTTGTGAGATACTGTAAATATTGCAACCAATCTGACCTAAAGCTGAACTCCCGGTACAATTTTATTTATTCAAATATATTTCTTGATAGTCACAAAGAATATAAATCCACTTTGTGTGCATGATGTCTTTGCAAACCGTGTAAAAGTAGCAGTGACATAATCACGGTGCTGTACATAGAGATATGGTCTTTATTACAGGACGCTCCTGCACAGAAGCAAAGTTTCAAACTGGATTACTACACAGATCTGGAGGAAATACACAAAACACACCACAATTTAATGAAGAATGCACATGATTCTTGTATTTAGAAAATATTTTCTTATCCCAGGGCTCAACTTTAATTATACTGCAGTCACATTAATAAAAGATTTTTTTTAACTAGTTCAGATCACTTTTGGATGAGCAGTGAGTGCTAGAGGATAGGGGAGACATTAGGGTCTGTTATACCCCTGTTGTCTCCAAACGAAAAACCTCCCACTGCCTAATGCTATCATATAGGGGCTTGTTAGCCTCCTTGTGATAACAATGATGTTAAATGGAAAAAAGTTAAAAAATAAATAAAAATAATGAAAAAAAAATGAAAGCAACTCCGTCACCCTGCACACATCCAGAAATGCAAATGTGAGCACAGGGTGTGCACATCAGAGTGAGCGCAACATTTCTAGGGTCTTCATTTACAGTTTACTCTAAACTGATGATCTGTAAAGGCCTCTTTCACACGGGCGGACCGTGTCAGTTTTTTCGGCGTACCTGAACTGGCGCGAACATGCAAGTCTATGGAGCGACGGATGTCAGCGGTGACATGTTCGCTGACATCCGACCCGCTAAAATCAGACGTATGGCGATACGTCGCCATCCGTCCATGGCGGGTCGGATCGGGTGAGATCTGATGAAAACGGACATGCTGTCTGTTTTCGTCTGATCTCTCCATAGGAATCAGCGGTGCTCAACAAGCCCCTACCCGCTCAGTGAGCAGAGAGGGACCTGTCATCCGCCAGCTCAGCAGAGATCAACAGAGAGATCTCCCGCTGAGCTGGCGGACTCCGCTGCAACGGATCCGCCTCGTGTGAATGAGGCCTAAAACGTTGCCTGTTGATATTTTTGGGTACTGTCATTTTTTTTCCATTTAAAGGGTGCATGCAGTCTTTTATTTTGTAAATAAAATTGGGGATCGAATTGTGTTTATGTGCAATAAAATTCATTTTAGTGTATTTTTTCCTAAACTATAGATTTGATTAACAGTTGCACACGCATTGAGCAACATACAAAATTGCAACTAACATCTTTTTCCTCTACCAGGCCTATTCTTTCAGAAAATTTATAATATTCTGGCGGTTTTAAGTAATTTTAATGCTTAAAATTCAGATTTTAACTTGAGTGGAAAGAAAATACTAAATTGCTCTAGAGGGAAAGTGGTTAAGTAGTTGCTTTGGATTACTGCACTTTGAACATCATCACTTGAAATTGTCTTTTTGTAGCTTCTGTTTTTTTTTAAACATGCTCCTAGAACATCACTTTTTTATCAGAAGTGTCAAAGCAAAGTCTGGTCCAGAGGTTTCACAAGATATTGGTCTCACCTTAATCTGTTGGCTTTACAGCAGTGAAGAAAGAAAACTGAAACAAACAATATATAGACGAAGATCCTGAGCTGATGTAGAGGTATATAGGGGCCAGGGGTGTTGCTACAGTGCTGTGAAAAAGTATTTCCCCCCTTCCTGAATTTTTTTTTTTGCATATTTCTCACACTTTCAGATCATCAATCAAATTTTAATACTACACAAAGATAACCCGAGTAAATCCAAGATGCAGTTTTTGAATTATTATTTCATTTATTAAGGGAAAAACGCTGTTCAAACCTGCCTGGTCCTATGTGAAAAAGTAATTGCCCCCTCCCATGCTGAATAATGAATTAACTGTATTTAACCACATTTTTTTGGAAAGCTGAGTTAAATTTCACTTGCCACACACAGGCCTGATTACTGCCAGACCTGTTGAATCAAGAAATCACATAAATAGAAGCTGTCTGACAAAGTGAAGCATGCTAACAGATTACAAAAAGCCACACATCATGTCACAATCTAAAAAAATTGAAGAACAGATTAGAAACAAAGTAATGTACATGTATCCGTCTGGAAGGGTTTCAATGCCATTTCTAAGGCTTTGGAACTCCAGTGAACCACAGGGAGAGCCATTATCCACAAATGGAGATAACTTGGAACAGTGGTGAATCTTCCCAGGAGTGGCTGGCCTAAAAAAAATTACTCCAAGAGCATGACGACGACTCATCCAGGAGGTCATAAAAGAACAACATCTGAAGAACTGCAGGCCTCATTTGCCTCAGGTAAGATCAGTGTTCATGATTCAACAATAAGAAAGAGACTGGGCAAAAATGGCATCCATGGGAGAGTTCCAAGGCCAAAGCCACTGCTGACCAAAAAGAACACAAAGGCTCATCTTACATTTACCAAAAAACATCTTGATTATCCCCAAGACTTTTAGGCAAATATTCTGCGGACTGATGAGACAAAAATTTTACTTTTTGGAAGGTGTGCGTCCCGTTACATCTGGCATAAAATGAATACAGCATTTCATAACAAGAACATCATACCAACAGTCAGCCATAGTGGTGGTAGCGTGATGGTCTGGGGCTGCTTTGCAGCTTCAGGACCTGTATAACTTACCATAATTGATGGAACCATGAATTCTGAGCTCTACCAGAAAATCCTAAAGGAGAATGTCCGGCCATCAGTTTGTGACCTCAAGCTCAAGTGCACTTGGGTTATGCAGCAGGACAATGATCCGAAACACAACAGCAAGTCCACCTCCAAGTGGTTCAAACAAAGCAAAATTTAGGTTTTGGAGTGGCCTAGTCAAAGCCCGGACTTAAATCCAATTGAGATGCTGTAATATGACCTTACACGGGCCATTCATGCTGGAAAACCCACCAATATGGCTGAATTAAAACAATTCTGCAAAGAAGAGTGGGCCAAAATTGCTCCACAGCAATGTGAAAGACTGATTGCCAGTTATCGCAAACGCTTGATTGCAGTTGTTGTCGCAAAGGGTGGCTCAACCAGTTATTAGGTGATGGGGAAATTACTTTTTCACATAAAGCCAGGCAAGTTTGGACAGCTTTTTTGCCTTAATAAATGAAACCATCATTTAAAAACTGCATTTTGTATTTACTCGGGTTATCTTTGTGTAATAATAGAATTAGTTTGATTATCTGAGTCATTTAAGTGTGACAAATATGCAAAAAAAAAAAAATCGGAAAGGGGGCAAATACTTTTTCACAGCATTGTAGATCCTGGCACTCTGGGCACATGCTATAGGTCTGCTAATGAGGTCTTCTTTGAGATTATTAAGATGATACATTGTATGCATTATACATTGAAACCTTGTATATTTTATCATCACATTTTTAATCCATTTATTAAGTTATTTGTCATAATATGTAGCATTCCAGTTTTTAGACCAATTAATTTTTGTTCAGTTAAAAATATTAAATTAGTCTTATGCCTTGTACACACGATCGGAATTTCCGATGGAAAAAGTCAGACGGACTTTTTCCATCGGATATTCCGACCATGTGTATGCCCCACCTGACTTTTTCCATCGGAAATTCTGAGGAATTCAGTCGGAGTTTAGATAGAGAACATGTTCTCTTTTACTCAAATGGAATTCCGTCGGAATTCCGATGTGATTTTGGCCGGGCAAAAGTCAGACCGTGTGTACGGGGCATTAGATTTGGTCATAAGTGGTTATCATGGTATGCAATGCTTTATCAGCTCTTCAACCTTTTAAAACCAAAGTGCAGCCAAAATAAAAAACAAAAAGGGGAAGGATGTGTCCCTTATGTTGATGCCTCTTCTGTTAATTGAAATCTTCCTCTTTCCATGCTGCCCCCCCAACCATCGTAATCTCCTGGTGCGGTGGGAGTTTAAAAAAAAACAAAGGGGCTGTCACTGGCTTTCATCAAGAGAGCCCAACTATGCCCATCCTTTCTGCCCATCTGCTCTCCATTCATAAAAGCCATAATACAGTTTCTATAAATGAAACACAGTTTTTGCATGGAGGGGGCAGACCTTTCAAGCATGTGCATTCATAAATCATGTTTCATTCATAGAAGTTGTAGTACAGCATCTATGAATGGAGCAGCTAGACGGAAGGACAGTCAAAGTCAGGCTCTCTTGATAAGAGCTTGTGATAGCCCCCAAGTTCTCCTTTCCCCCGCTGCAAAACAAATGATATACATTGTGAACTCTCACTGCTGCTTTAGTCAAAGCCCACTCCAATATCCACACATTTGGACAACATTATGCCCTATTTTTGGATAGAGTGGTGAGGTGTTGGAATCGTCAGTTTTTTATTGCTGTCTGTGTCCCCACTAGGAAGATTCCCTATTTCTAATTATTCTAGTGACTCTTGTTTCTGGTGAAGAAACGTTTTGTCACAGGAGTGGAAATTTTCCAATGAGTGAATTTATGCCAGTGAAAACTGTCGAAAAGAAGATTCCCCCTTGATTTGGAGAGACCTTCTCTTACTTCCTGCTCTGTCTCTGCGACAGGAAGTTAAGGGAAACCTCTCCAATGGGACACAAACAAAGGAGTCTTAAAAAATACATCTTGGCTATCCTGCTGATGTTTTGGCACCTAGCATTTTCAAAAGACATCCGGCGTGGCAGCCTTTGTACTTCTCTGACAGATTTCTTTTACAAATTCTAACTACGATGCCAACAAAGGAACTGTTAGACAGTATGTGGCATTCAAATAATATTATTTTCCCTGATTAAAGTTAATATTCCATAGCTTTAACAGCAGATGGCAGAGCGTGAGTTGCCTGGCAATGACAAAACCAATACAGCAGTGACGAACAGATTTAAAGGGTCAGAGTAAAAGTATTTATAAATTGGGAATGACGAGGTAAGTGCATGCATTCATTATTCATTCAGGAGCTGACTGGAAGCATCAAGACACAGAGCAGATTTAAAAGCTATTAGTGGGATGCAATGGCAGGACAATTAGGCTGATCTTCTGTTGTTTTAACAGAAAAGAAGAAGACTGCCATTTTCATGGCCGGCTTTTACACATGGCAGGCCCATCGTGCACTCAAGCATTGTTTTAGTTTTGTGAACGGGGAAGGCGACGTATGCAGCTCTACTGTACTCGTTATTCCAATCAATTCCAGCAGTGTAAAGCAGAAACCTTATTAGACTTGCTGCAGAGAAAGAGATTTTCTGAAAAGAATTTTCAATATACAAGCTGAAAATAAATTGCTAATCCTATCCGCTGGTAAAATTTCAGCAGTGTAAAAGAGCAAATGAGAAATAGCCCAGAAGTACTTTAAGCAGACACCAGGGGCAGCCATGGAGGATAATCATACTTGGTAACCAGAGGTACTGCATTCAGAGTAACTGCTTGTTTTCCAGTACATAGATAAATGTGGATTTTTCCAGCAGTACTTATATGATACCTTAATTTTTCATCTCACCAAAGACTAGATTGAGATACAGCAAGTGCAGCAAAACCCCATTAGTTGGTTCCAGTAAAGGTACTCTACCTGCCATTCTCCTGGACTTGTATCCTCATCTCATTCAATAAATGCCAGGCAATAATATGAATGTCCAGCACTGACTAAATAGGTTAAGTCAAAGGAGTAATGCTTATTTTAGCTAAAAACAATGGTGTTCTCAAATCAAAGTACACTAGAAGCATTCAAGGATCAGAATAAGACTTAATAGTAAATGTGCTACCTAACCACTTGCCTACTGGCCACTTTTACCCCCTTCCTGCCCAGGCCAATTTCCAGCTTTTAGCACTGTCACACTTTGAATGACAATTGCGCGATTATTCAACTCTGTACCCAAATAAATTTTTTATACTTTTTTCACACAAATAGATCTTTCTTTGGGTGGTATTTAATCAGTGCTGGGTTTCTATTTTTTGCTAAATTAAAAATGAAAAACAATTCTTAGTTTCTGTCAGTAAATTTTGTAAATAAGTAATTTTTCTCCTTCACTGATGTGCACTGATGAGGCGGAACTGATGGGCACTAATGAGGTGGCACTAAAAGGCAGTGATTAGGTGGCACTGATGAGTGGGGGAACTAATATGCAGCACTGATAGGTGGCACTGATATGTGGCACGGATGAGCACTGATAGGTGGCACTGATAGGTGGCACTAATGGGCACTGATAGGTGTCACTGGTGGGCAATGATAGGCGGCACAGATAGGCGGCACTGGTGGGCACTGACGGGCAGCACTGATGAGCAGGCACTGATGGGCACTAAAAGGCAGCTATGACTGGCATCACTAATGGGCACTGATTGGTGTCATTGATAGGCACAGATTGGTGTCACTGGTGAGCACCATCAGGTTTCGCCCTCTCTGCTCCAAAACTTCCCCAGCTGTCCATACGGCCACTCTGGTCATTCTCAGGGCATCTGTTACCCGCACCAGCATGCTTATGGATTCCCCTAATTATGTAAAGCAAAATAAACATTCTCCAGTAAACTACTTGATAAAATGCCTACCCCAGCCCTTGCAGTTTACAATTGTCAATTCTGCTGGCTCCTGCTCTCTCGGCGCTGCTTCCCTGAACTAGAGGTTCTCACAGGAAAGACATGAAGTGATTGTAAATTATATATACTGTATATTACCTCACAAAAGTACACCCCTCACATTTTTGTAAATATGTTATTATATCTTTTCATGTGACAACACTGAAGAAATTACACTTTGCTTCAATGTAAAGTAGTGAGTGTACAGCTTGTATAACAGTGTAAATTTGATGTCCCCTCAAAATAACTCGACACACAGCCATTAATGTCTAAACCGCTGGCAACAAAAGTGAGTACACCCCTAAGTAAAAATGTCCAAATTGAGCCCAAAGTGTCAATATTTTGTGGCCACCATTATTTTCCAGCACTGCCTTAAATGTCTTGGGAATGGAGTTCACCAGAGCTTCACAGGCTGCCACTGGAGTCCTCTTCTACTCCTCCATGACGACATCACGGAGCTGGTGGATGTTAGAGACCTTTCACTTCTCCACCTTCCATTTGAGGATGCCCCACAAATGCTCAATAGTGGTTTAGGTCTGGAGACATGCTTGGCCAGTCCATCACCTTTACCCTCAGATTTTTTAGCAAGGCAGTGGTCATCTTATAGGTGTGTTTGGGGTCGTTATCATGTTGGAATACTTCCCGGTGGCACAGTCGCCAAAGGGAGGGGATCATGCTCTGCTTCAGTATGTCACAGTACATGTTGGCATTCATGATTTGATCAATGAACTGTAGCCCCCCAGTGCTGGTAGCACTCATGCAGCCCCAGACTATGACACTCCCACCACCATGCTTGACTGTAGGCAAGATACACTTGTCTTGGTACTCCTCACCTGGTTGCTGCCACACACGCTTGACACCTTCAAAACCAATTAAGTTTATCTTGGTCTCATCAGACCACAGGACATGGTTACAGTAATCCATGTCCTTAGTCTGCTTTTCTTCATCAAACTGTTTGTGATTCTTCTTTAGAAGAGGCTTCCTCCTGGGATGACAGCCATGCAGACAAACACCAAATTTAACACACCTGCTCCCCATTCACACATGAGACCTTGTAACACTAATGAGTCACATGACACCAGGGACTGGAAACTGGCTAATTGGGCCCAATTTTGACATTTTCCCTTAGGGGTGTACTCAATTTTGTTGCCACCGATTTAGCCTTGACCCTTCTCATCTTGGGGTGCTCCTGGCTCCTCCTCTTCTTGGTGTAGCACCATAGGAAGCTGCTTCCTATAGTGGCACACCTGTGGACTCAATCCCGAGCAGTGTTGCGTGCGTCTATAGACACAGACAGCGTGGCTCGGCCCTGCCCCTTCTTCCTCCACACAGGATTTTACTGACGGCAGTGGGAGCCAATGCCTCCTGCTGCTTTAGCAAAGCCTGTGAAAGTGGGGATAGTCTTTACAAATAGGCACAGTGCTGGATCAAGTGAGGGCTCAGGTAAGTATGGGTGGGGGGGTGGTGGTGAGGGTGTGATGTTAAAGCCTAAACATTTTTTACCCTAATGCAGGGAGTGCATTAGGTAAAAAATGTCTAGGCTTTAGAACTACTTTAACAGTGGACAGTGCTGCCTCCAGTCATTCTATTAGCTTAGAGAAGGGGGGGGAGGAGGAAGGAGCAGGGGAATACCGTCCTATCTTAGGCTTTGGGACTGGGACACTTTGGGACACATCTCCAGGTCTCAGTTTGGGAGGGTAACTCCAAATGCTGCAAAGTAAAGAGCCACCTTGAAGCAGGAATTCTGGGGTAGTTGTCAGGGTACCAGATTGAACTGATATATAGGCAAGGATTAAAAGGTAAAAAAGGTAAAAAAAGCTGTGTACTCAGCAGGTGATTAAATCATCTGCTGAAAGTACATTTATACACATTGATGTAGCACTGGCTGTTTAATCAACCTATGCAAAAGTAATCAACCCGTGCTCCTAAAATAAATAGAAAGGTATAATAAATGTATCTCATGGTGTAGAAAAGTACTGTCCATAAAGCAGTTTTGAAGAGTAAAGTTTTGTAAACTTCATGTAAGAATATGTCATGTTAGATTTGATACTATATGGGAAACATTATTGTAGTAAAAAAAAACAGATGATGGTCAGCTACTGAACTGCTGGCTCACATGGTCCTCCAGCAGAAATGTATGATTATTAAAGTGCAATGAACATCAGGTTTAACTGCATTTTGAAATTGTTTCAGAATGGCGTGGCTTCTCTTTGTTTTTAACCCCTTTGAGCCGATGCCTCCCGGGGTTTACGATGCGAGGAATCAGGGTTTATGATCATGTGACTGCCGTGATTGGCTGTCACGGTTAGGGACCGGTAACTGTGCCAGGACTGCTCTCTTGGCACAGCTGTGTGCCACCAATTCACGCAAATTTTTGGTCACTCTGCACCAAGGTCCACCTGCCGAGAGGCCGCATATTTGCATGCAACCGGCACCAATGGGTTAAAAAACACAATGATTTGCAAATGATGGCAGCTCATAGCAACCAACCATTTTGTTTTACTATCTCCAAGATCAATGGAAATTATACTTCTGATTGAGCTGTTTAGGGTTAATACACAGCATATCAACATTTTTTCTGTGCTTTATAATTCCACACACCCACAACTGACACTAACATCTGCTTCCTAAAAAAAAAAAAAAAAAGAGCTTTGCTAACAGATAACTATCAGCAAAATGAATAGGAGGCGGCAATAAATATAAAATAATAGTTGCTGTACTTCAAATAAAGCATCATTTCTGTATTGAAACAAACTGGAGAATGGATTATTTTTATGATGTTATAGTAGAGTGATACCATTGAATGGAATACTATTCATTTTAGAAAGACAAGCCGGTTTTCCATTCAGATGCACAACTTTAAAATAGAAAAATGCCAGATGGTTTATTAGCAACCATGAGATCATTAGTAGCATTGCGTGATGAGCAAATAGTGTTGCAAATTAGGCAAAGTCGTGAATTGCACATTTTTTGTTTAACCTGAATGTATGCATGCAGATTATCTTCAGAACCATACAATTCGTGAATAACAACTGCCCGGGTTTCTGAAATGCATGATTCTCAGCAAATCAGAAAGATCTTCATTTAAATATTCAGGCAAGTCAAAAATAGGCAAATCTTTGATAGTCATAGCTCTACAAACAATAGTATTAGTAGATGGAGATGTAGAGGAACATCCTTTATCTGCTCCATTTTCACGTAAATATCACAGTAGAGATAAATTGTCTATTTCCTGTGATGGTCTCCAGGTCCCAGGCTGCCAGATAAAGGTGGATAGGTCTTTCAACAAAAAGCACAATGGGCTTCTGACATAAATGAAGTGCAGAACAAGTTCTTTAACTATTCACTACGGCAGCCAATATGGTTACCAGCACATCTCTAACGTCAGGTGTCATTCCTCTTTGTGCCCTAATCACAATACCAAAAAACCCTAGCTTTCTTCAAACTTTCAAGGTAGAATAAAGGGTGGGCATTCCTTTTCAAACATGCAGTGGAGGGTCAGTGTATGCACTAACGTTTCTGCTTGCAGACAGTATGATCACCAATTCATAGATGTCTTATGACACCTCTTCTACCCTTTCTGAATAAAAAGTGCCAATAGGGTGCCTGAGTATAGTAGTTTGAGAGCAGAAGAGGGTATGGTGTAAAAAGCACAGACTGTTCTCAACAGTTAATGTTGTTTAATAGGACAATAGTTAGAAAAAACGACTTTTGCTAATTAAGGTCCTGGATTAGCACAATGTGGCTTATCAAATATTTTAGCGCTAGTGCAAAGCTCCGTAATGCACTGGACCCTGTTTAATGCCTCTATAAAGGTCACATTGACTTAATGTGGTACCTGTCTTCAAAGACATTGCCAAACCAATTTTAGCTGGTTTGGCTATTGTCATAATTAACAACACGGTCTGTGCAGTGCAATCCATGCTTACTTTACCATACTTTCTTGTACACTGAAATTGAGTGGAGGCTGGTGCTCAAATTTTTTGGGGGGCGAAAACAATTGCAATTGCAGCCACTGTGGCCATTAAATGCAGCCACTGTGCCCATAATATGAAGCCTCACCCGTGCCAATCATATGCGGCCCCACTGTGCCCATCATATGCCCATCATATGCGGCCTCATTGTGCCCATAATATGCAGCAGCCTGTACAGTGTGGAGGGACAGATGATGTACAGTATACCTGCAATCAGTGATGATTGAGGAAGGTCTCTAGTATATACAGGAAGGAAAGTGGGTGTAAACAGCTATATATACACCTACCACCTTCCTTCCTGTATATAGAGACCTTCCTCCATCATCACTGACTGCAGGTTTATATCATCTGTCCTGTTACTATGTACATAGCTGTATACAGGACAGATGATGTATACCTACAGTCAGTGATGATGGAGGAAGGTCTCTATATACAGGAAGGAAGGTGGTGGGTGTATATATAGCTTTATACACCCACCTTCCTTCCTGTATATAGAGACCTTCCTCCATCATCACTGACTGCAGGTATACATCATCTGTCCTGTTACTATGTACATAGTTATATACAGGACAGATGATGTATACCTACAGTCAGTGATGATGGAGGAAAGTCTCTATATACAGGAAGGAAGGTGGTGGGTGTATATATAGCTGTATACACACACCTTCCTTCCTGTATTTAGAGACCGTCCTGCATCATCACTGACTTCAGATATACATCACCTGTCCTGTATACAGCTATATGCATACATAGTAACAGGACAGATGATGTATATCTGCAGTCACAGCGATGATGGAGGATGGTCTCCAATATACAGTCAGCATAAGATGTGGGTGTATAGCTGAATGCAGTTTGACTAGAGGATAGTCAGTGAGAATCACTATCACAGTCTGCACTGGGCGCTCCGGTGGGGAGAGAAGCAGGGAAGTTACTGTGTGTATTAATACTGTATGGCGTATGCCTATGCGGAGCAGCGGCTGTCAGCAAGTGCTGGCTGGGAATCAATCTACATAATCCTCCATGTCTAGAGACCATCTGAGGCCCACGGGCTGCACTGAGATGGACAGATTGGTGCTGCTTAGCTAAGATTATTAGCTTACCCGTCCGTTCCGTCAGGCCGTGCTCTCCGAGTGGTGTAAAAATCTGAAGTGACAGTTCCGCTATAAGCCCCGCCTACCGTCCTCCGGACCCGCTGATCAGGTGCAACAGGGTAGAATAGAATAATGAATGAATGGTTGTTGAGTGGGACAGGGAGTGTCAGGATGCATGGCCTGCGCCCTGTTTACACTCCAAATACCACCCAATGAAGCTTTTCTGCTGCAATCATCCGATTGCAGCAGTCAAGCTTATAGTGGACAGCTCAGTGTCTGGGGACCAGACGCTCTTAAAGGACTACTTTTTTTTTCTTTCATGTCCAGCTTTGGCGGGGGGCGCCACTGCTGAAATTACTAAAATTACTATACCCCAGAATACCATTTGTATTTTATTTCAGTACTGGCATAAGATATAATATTTGGAATATGACAGATGGGGCTATATGAGACAGCAGATAGGATTTTCTAAGATGCATAGTTGATATAGGGAAAGCCAAGTGAGCCTGTACTTCATCCTTGCAGTATGTACATGTACAGTATAACTGAGGTTACTATCCTAGGACAGTATATTACTATTATTATTTTATTTTTTATTTTTTTTAGGTTATCCCGTTTCAATATAGAGAGATCTATTAATGCTTAAAAGATTCAAAATTTTACATCTTTAATTGTTGCCTTGCTTTCACCAATTATCTGTTTGAAAGCAATTGTAAAGTAAAATTTTTGACAAAACTTTATTTTTTGTTTTGGATAGAATGGCAAATGAGAGCTTTTGGCTTCAATGGGGAGACTTTCCCTCGATTTTTGTCCTGGTAACAGTGTGTCAAAGGAACAGAAAGTGATGGGAAATCTCTGCAATGAGGAAAGAGACAAAGGGGTTGATTTAGTAAAACTGGAGAGTGCAGAATCTGGTGCAGCTCTGAATAGAAACCAATCAGCGTTTTTGTCAAAGCTTAATTGAACAAGCTGAAGTTAGACGCTGATTGGCTACCATGCACAGATGCACCGGATTTTGCACTCTCCAATTTTAGTAAATCACCCCCAAAGTGGGGGACAATTAGCATCTTAGTCATCTCAGTAGTGATGCCTTTCTGTCCTGATTACCACTGTTCCCTTCATTGTCCTGGCGTCAGAGGAATAAAAAGTGAGAGGAAACCTCCCCAATGAGGACACAGATAGTAAATTAGTAATAACAATCTGGCAGAGGTTTTACCTCTTCCATATTTTTCAAAACGTAACAAAGTTCTGGATAGAGTTGACCTTTAAGGGGAAAAAGTTTCCCTTTTAGGCCCCTTTCACACTGGGGCCTCTGCGGCGTCGGTGGTAAAGGGCCGCTATTTTTAGCAGCGCTTTACCGTCGTATTTGCGGGGGCATTCGGCTGCTAGCAGGGCACTTTTAACCCCCGCTAGCGGCCGAAAAAGGGTTAAAACCATCCGAAAAGGGGTTAAAACCACCCGTAAAGCGCTGCTGCAGCAGCTCTTTGCCGGCGGTATATCCGCGGTGCCCATAGATTTCAATGGGCAGGAGCGGTGGAGGAGCGGTATACACACCGCTCCTTCACCGCTCTAAAAGTGCTGCTAGCAGAACTTTTTTTACCGTCCTGCTAGTGCACTGCTCCAATGTGAAAGCCCTCTGGGCTTTCACACTGGAGAGACAGCAGTGGCTCTTTCTGGGAGCATTGCAGGCGCTATTTTTAGAGTTATAGCACCTGCAAAGCGCCCCAGTGGGAAAGGGGTCTTAGTCTAAATGTAAAACAACTTAACAATGGTTATCTTTCCAAACTTAATGAAACAAAATACCAACTTTTCTGAGATTTTCAAAGCTATAGGCTCAAACACAAAGTGCCCTCTAGCAACCAAGCCTCAACAACTGTCTGCCAGCTGCAGGTTTAAACACTCAAACCAAGTGGAGTGATACATAGCGAAAGGTCACATAACTAAACACACACAGGCATTACTGAAAATCATTTGACAATCTGAAGAACCTGCTGCAGTCACATATCCCTGTGGTGGAGACCCAGGAGGTTCAAACAGACTGCTTGAAGATGTTCACTGTAATAGAGTTTCCATGTTGGGAGTAACAAATCCACCAGCTGCATCTCAGCTGGCTGCCTTTGATTCTATGTTGTTTATTATTTATTGATGGGTTTATTTAGCACTGGCTCTACTGTATATAATACCTAATACAAGCTAAAAGAGTTTGAATTTTCAGGGTCACACATCTAGAGAACTGGATTTTGCACAAACACACCATTTTCTCCAGCCTAAGGCTAGACATACACACAACGACTTTGTAGGCTGAACACGATGAATCTAATATTACTCCATCCACATTAAACAGAGTCTGTTGGCTATTGTATTCATGCTGCTGTTAAACCTGCGGTTGTCTAATGTAGTCACTGTCTGTTGGTTCTACACTGCTAATTCGATTTTTCAGTCAATGTTCGTTGAGCCGGGGGTGGCATGAGAGTCACCCATGGTCACCCATGGTTCAAAATGCACTGAGTTCAGTAGGAATCGGTCAAAATTTATGGCCAGCTTTACGGTAAAAGGCTGTTTTGAAACAAGGAGCTGATCTCATTTCTGTTACCAATGAACAACTATAATTGTAAATGTTTACCCTTTGCAAATGTTGATCAGCAAATAAAAAGTCAAGTACCTTATACCCATGAAAACTGAGTGGTTGAGTTACGAAAGGCAAATAGACTGTACACTTTTGCAAGAGCAGTTACTCCAGAGCTTAGAAAAATTAGCACACGCTCTGGTGACTTCCACCATCCAATCATGTGCAAGCAAAAAGTAAACAAGAAAGAAATCCCCTAGGGTGGACTTTTAAGGCACAATTTGTATAATACAAGTATGAAGAGTATTATGAGTACAAAAACGTTTATTTAAAGTATTATTGCATAAAAAAAATCAACATATAAAATGCGGAATGTATTACATACGGTATTTACAACATTCTCATGTATTCATATAGCCAACTATAAGCAAAAAGCAGGTTGTTTTGCACGTGATTGGGTATTCTTTGCAAATTGAAGCTTCACCTCATATACTAAGCTCTGGAGCAACTGCACTTGCAGAGTACAACTGCACTTTGCAAAATGTACAGTGTATTGGTCTTTAGTAAACCAACCCCTTTGAAGGCCTCTTGAGCCCCTTAGGGAAAGAGAGCCTTGACTGATAGGGGCTTGTCAAGGTGCAGGACAAGCTGTTGGTCACCCAAGAATTGGTTAATTTGGGGGATGGGATGGGCCTGAGCTTGGGTAAAGGATTGCCCCAGGGAATTATGGGTTCTTTTGGAAAACGTGCTGGGAAGAGTTGCCCATCCTCCCGCCCCTTTTTTCTGTGGTATGTCACAGCTTGCTGCGGTTTTATTGACCTTGCCAACATAAAATGGCTGTAATGGGCCATGCCCATGATTGATATCGGAAGTAGGTGGCCTGTCCAGCACTTATGGTAAGGACAGGCCCCTCCCACCCCCTTTGGAATTGTGTGCTCACAGTACAACTGTGACTGGCACTTGTTGAAAATAATGTTCACA
This sequence comes from Rana muscosa, assembly GCA_029206835.1. NCBI lineage: Eukaryota > Metazoa > Chordata > Amphibia > Anura > Ranidae > Rana > Rana muscosa. Next base: position 543,726,915 of record CM055117.1, on the reverse strand, counting down.
TGTTATGTTTGGATTTAATATAGCTGTGGCCTTGCCCTTTCCAACCTAATGGTTGTAAGCGTGTTTATTTAATAGGGTAAGGGGGCAAGGGGGAAGATTTATAAATACATCTATGTTGCAGTTAATGGTACCTGGGCTCATTGTGCCTCAGCAGTCATGTATCTGTTCCTTTATGATATACAACACCATTCTGATTGAAAAACAAAAGCTTCCTTGTTTTGCATTATGGATATTTCCCAAGCTTAGATCAGTTCAGCTAGCAAGGTATACCTGCACACTGTCTATGGAAAATGATTGAATGGTCAAAATTTATATTACTCTTAAAAAGAAGCCTGTTTGACAAACCTGTAATTTCATCTACAGTGTAATATTCCAAAGGAGGCATTAGTAAGCTGGTCAAATAGTGCCCATCAAAAATCAAGATTGTATTTGTATCAAAAACTATTTGATTAGATAACACTCTGTCAGCTTTCTTACACAGCAAAAGTGACCCTATTAGGAGGATTCTGAAAAGACATATAATATGGGAAACAGAACAGCTGGAAGCACATGAATTTTCCATTGTGAACCTGTCCTGAATAAATGCTAATTTCTAATAGAAATCCTAATTTCAAGTTATAGATTCAGCATTTAATGTATTGCAGATGGAAAGCCTTCTCATAACAGCACAGTCAGTATTATTTGAGGGCTTGCTGGTACCTATGGTCCTGCATAGCTATTCATTTTGGTGCAATTTGTATGACAAGGTAATTATGGTGCAAAATTTTAAAGCTCAATCCCAGGTATGTTTTCTGCATAATTATATTTGTCCAGCTTATTTTCTGGGTCTTGCATTTTTCTTAATGAATGCAAGTGTTTACAGCAGGGTTCGACAAACCCCGGGCGCCAGGTCGCAATTGCGACTAGAATTAGCGACCTGGCGCCTGGGGCGGCAGAGCTGGGGTATCCTGTGTCTCAGTGCGCCCCCTTCCCCCCGTCGCGCAATCACCTCGGGCCGCGCCGGCCGGTAATTGAGGCCGCGGCTTTGGGGCCTTCTGCAGGCCTGTGCTTCCTTCTGTGATCTGGTGCCATCTTGTGGTGGCCGTTGGTATGACAAGACAATCAACAATGCTAATGGAGCTTCCCCTGCCTGTTTTCACTGCCATCTCCTTCTCATAAATTAGAACCCCCAAACTATATATATATATCTTTTATTATAACACCCTAGAGAATAAAATGGCGGTCGTTGCAATACTTTCTGTCACACCATATTTGCACAGCGGTCTTACAAGCGCACTTTTTTAGGAAAAAATACACTTTTTTTAAATTAAAAAATAAGACAACAGTAAAGTTAGCCCAATTTTTTTTATATTGTGAAAGATAATGTTACGCCGAGTAAATTGATACCCAACATGTCACGCTTCAAAATTGCGTCCGCTCGTGGAATGGCGACAAACTTTTACCCTTTAAAATCTCCATAGGCGACGTTTAAAAAATTCTACAGGTTGCATGTTTTGAGTTACAGAGGAGGTTTAGGGCTAGAATTATTGCTCTCGCTCTACCAATCGCGACAATACCTCACATGTGTGGTTTGAACACCGCTTTCATATGCGGGCGCTACACACGTATGCGTTCGCTTCTGCACGTGAGCTCGGCGAGATGGGCACGTTCCTGGCTCCTAACTTTTTTAGATGGCTCCTAGATTCCAAGCAAATTTGTCAAGCTCTGGTTTACAGATTGGATGAGATGCAGATGCGGGTTAGTGATCCCCACAGATCACCTTGTAAACACTGAGAAAAATACAAGACACTCCCAGAATGGCGTCTGTGTTGAGCAGACGACCCCCTGAGGTTGCCATGCAGTAGGACAGCCCCTCAACACAGGACCCAGAAGCAGAGGCGTAACTAGAAACTTCTGGGCCCCGGTGCAAGAAATCACAAAGGCCCCCCCCAAAAAAGCATGGTTTTGATACTTTTTTTTTGAGGGGGTGGCAATGGCGGCAGTTGAGGGGGGCTGGCAGCAGTGGTACTTGAGGGGGGTGGCAGCGGTGATGTTTAAGGGGGGTGGCAGCGGTGTAACTTGAGGGGGAGGTGGCAGTGGTGGTGTTGAGGGGGTGGCAGTGGTGGTGTTGAGGGGGGGTGGCTGCAGTGGTACTTGAGGGGGGTGGCTGCGGTGGTACTTGAGGGGGGTGGCTGCGGTGGTACTTGAGGGGGGGTGGCTGCGTTGGCAGTGGTGGTGGTGCCATCCTCTCCCACCAGCACCTGTGCCTCTTACTGATCCCATCCTCCCACCACTGATCTCATTCCTATCCCCCCCATCACCTCTGTTGTAGAAGTAATGGGGGGATAGGGATGAAATCAGTGGTGAGGGGATGGGATCAGTAAGAGGCACAGGTGGTGGAGGTTGTCATCGATTGCTCAGCTCTGAAAAATGTCACTTACCGTCAATCAATCGATTCCTCTGGAATTCCGTTCGATCGGTCACCGTCACCGTGCCTTCCAATCTCCCGCCAGGATGCCTTCTTGCCTCATGGGTAGACGGTACAGGTACTCCACACAGAGAGGAAAGCTCCTCCCCCGCCTTCTCTCATTGGTGTCAGCAGGTCTGCTGACTTAATTTTTCAGTGTCTGCCCCCAGTCTCAGCGGGGTCCCTAGAGAGCCTCCCCCTACAGTAGGGTCCCCAGAGAACCTCCCCTTACATCAGGGTCCCCAGAGAGCCTCCCCTTACATCAGGGTCCCCAGAGAGCCTCCCTACTTACATCAGGGTCCCCAGAGAGCCCCCTTACATTAATGTCCCCAGAGAGCCTCCCCTCTTATGTTAGTGTCCCACGAGAGCCCCTCCTTACATCAGGGTCCCCAGAGAGCCTCCCTACTTACATCAGGGTCCCCAGAGATCCTCCCCTTACATCAGGGTCCCCAGAGAGCCTCCCTACTTACATCAGGGTCCCCAGGGAGCCCCCCCTTACATTAGTGTCCCCAGAGAGCCTCCACTCTTACATTAGTGTCCCCAGAGAGCCCCTCCTTACATCAGGGTCCCCAGAGAGCCTCCCTACTTACATCAGGGTCCCCAGAGAGTCTCCCCCTACATCAGGGCCCCCAGAGAGCCTCCCCTTACATCAGGGTCCCCAGAGAGTCCCCCCCTACATTAGGGTCCCCAGAGAGCCTCCCCTTACATCAGGGTCCCCAGAGAGTCTCCCCTTAAATAAGGGTCCCCAGAGAGCCTGCCTACTTACATCAGGGTCCCCAGAGAGCCTCTCCTTACACCAGGGTCCCCAGAGAGCCTGCCCTTACATCAGGGTCCCCAGAGAGCCCTCCTTACATCAGGTTCCCCAGAGAGCCCCTCCTTACATCAGGGTCCCCAGAGAGCCCCCCCTTACACCAGGGTCCCCAGGGAGCCTCTCTTAGACCAGGGTCCCCAGAGAGCCCCCCCTTACACCAGGGTCCCCAGAGAGCCCCCCTACACCAGGGTCCCCAGAGAGCCCCCACTAACATTAGTGTCCCCAGAGAGCCTCCCCTTACATCAGGGTCCCCAGAGAGTCTCCCCCTACATTAGGGTCCCCAGAGAGTCTCCCCTTACATTAGGGTCCCCAGAGAGCCTCCCCTTACATCAGGGTCCCCAGAGACTCTCCCCTTACATCAGGGTTCCCAAAGAGCCTGCCTACTTACATCAGGGTCCCCAGAGAGCCTCTCCTTACACCAGAGTCCCCAGAGAGCCCCCCTTACACCAGGGTCCCCAGAGAGCCCCCTTTACACCAGGATCCCCAGAGAGCACCCCCTAACAATAGTGTCCCCAGAGAGCCTACCCTCTTACATTAGTGCCCCAGAGGCCCCATTCCTTACTTAAGTGTCCCCAGAAAGCCCCCCCTCTTACATCAGGGTCCCCAAACAGCTGACCCCCCCTTGCAGAGGTTCCCCTGTACTTGGCTGGTGGAGGTGGGAGGCGGCGATCGGCAGCTCTATGGTGTCCACAGGCAGGGGGATCTTGCTGGGGCTAGTAGTTCTATATCCGAATGTATACAGCAGAGGGGGGAGGGGCCTCTGACCCCGGGCATCAGCAACAGTGTACAAGCAGAGTGAAAGTGAAACTAATACCTGCCCGGGTCAGAGGCCCCTCCCCTCTCCTCTCCACTGTATACACTCACTGACACTTGAGAGTACTACAAGCCCCAGGGAGATCCCGCCGCCCACACAGGTACCATAGAGCTGCCGATCGCTGCCTTCCACCTTCTACCATATCTCCCCACTGCACTCTAAACGGCCAGCCAGAGGTGCAGGGGGAGATGCCGGGTCTTAGGGGGGTTGCCGCGGTGATGCCCCTGCATCCACTGCCTTGTCAGGAATCCGGCCCTGCCTCTGCCTTCTATGTCCCTCAGCGGGCGAAAGCACCCGATCCCCGTCGCGGAACGGCTCCTCACACTGGCGGGCGGTGGGCAGGCCCCTCACACGAGTGGCATGCAAGCCCCCCGGACTTGGCGGAACTACAGGGCCCAGTCGCGACTGTTGCGACCCTGATAATTCCACCACTGCCCAGAAGACAGCAAGAAGAACTGTAGCAGCAGCACCTACTAGAGTGGTTCTCTGCTTTTAGTTATGTATTATATATAATATACTTATACTGATCCAAGCTGGATGTAACAATGCAAAAAATCATGACTAAAGTTCCTGAGCTTTAAATATTTTCCACATTTTGCTCATTGCTTTTAACTTAGTACTATCATTATACCATCTATTGTGCAAAAAGGGATTGAGTTACTAAAGGCAAAAAGGTTGATCACTTTGCAAGGGAAGTTGTACTTTGCAATAATTTAGTTGTGAAGCTCTTTGCACGTGATTAGCTATTGTTTTTCAAATTTCACCACATTCCCTGAGCTCTAGAGAAAACTCCCTTGCAAAGTGCAACTTTCCTTACAAAGTGAACATTCTATTTGCCTTAAGTAAATCATACCCCTTGTGTACATTCTGGTGACCACACACATAGGGAATCAGAGCAGTAGTAGAGGGGAACTTTTCCAGCAGAAAATGTGTCTAGGTGACAACTATCTAAGATGGTATTCCCTTTCAATTTGGAGAGATGTCCTTTCACTTCCTGTTGAAGTGAAGGCAAATATCTTCTAATTGGACTCTGAAAAAAAAAGACATGGGTCCTAACCATTTTCCTTTCAATCGACAAAAAACAAACAAAAAAACCCCCAAAAATATGTGTTTGGTTTAAAAGAATTTAGGCACACTAGGATTATATTTACAATTGATGAAAAGGAGCACAACACTGCTAAAGGGACTGGATCAGCTACTGATCTAGTCCCTTTAGCAGTGTTTGGCTTTAGCAGTGTTGTGCTCCTTGTTTTTATCAGTTGTAAAGAGACTGAACTGTGAACTGATCTACTAGCTTCCGTCATGACCACTGCAGGGTAAGAAATTTATGGGAATGGCAGTGAATGAGGCTCATTACTGCAATTATCAGCTACCTATACAAAAATAAATAATTGAAAGAAGTTAAATAGTTCCCTGAGAACAGCTGTTTCACACAGGGGTCTAGCAATTCAATTTGGAAACTTACGTGATAAATTTTATAGTATGTTGAATTACACAATAGTGTTCAATACATCACAGCAATTGAGAAGCGACTAGTGTGCCAGTTAATATCTGAAAGCGCACATTAGGTTAAAGAGAGATGCAGCATATTACAGATCTTTGTACTATACCAAAAAACACACACTTATTAACGATCGATGATCTCCCACCTTATTCCTTTACTCATTTTTTACATTCCTTTCTTACCATTTGCAAGAATGTTTTTACATTTTTATTAACCCTTATATATGCCCTCTTCTTGTATTGTTAAGTCTAAAATAAAAATAAATACAAATTAATATATATATATATATATATATATATATATATATATATATATATATATATATATATTGTGATATTGGGGTGTTTTAGCTCAAGTGGATAGATGCATTTTTATGCAGTGAGTCCATATCAGACAGGCGTTCTAGTTAAGGGCCTGGTAGCCCACGTTTATTAAAACAGAAAAACAAAAGCAAAATGTCCATTCAGGATTCCCACGCAGGGGTTTAACTTCAGTTAGCAGTCCAAAAATAAGGAAAAACATACCGAGCCACCTGGCTCTCTTGTCAGCAGTTCCTCTGCTCGCTTTCAACAGACTTCGCAATTCTTTCCAGCCCCCTGGACTTACTGGCTTCCTCAGTCTCCCTGACTCTCAAGGCTGGCCAGCCTTTCCCAGTCCCTGGGCAAAGAAACCCCTTTACATGGGCTGCAGTCTCCCACAGGGCAGACCACTCTCCAGACATAGGTCTGTCTACACACAGCAGTTAGCAAGCTGCTCACTCTCCACCATCCTCCACACTCTGCTCTCACCAGCCCCTCATTATATTGGTTGTGTGCACCTGAGAACACACCATGCTGGCTGTCCACAAGACCCAGACACAGGGTTGGAGATCCCGTCCCACCCAAGTCTCTTAGGGATCTCCAAACTACTGAGTCCCATACTAAAGTTGGAAAACCAGGAGAAAACTGACAGAGCATTTTCCTCCATTTAAATTCTACACTCTGTAGTCCTGCAGTCTGCAGATATGCAAACCCTGTGTCCCTTTTATCTTCACTTTCATTGGGACAGAGCATCGCTCTGCCACATACCCCCCTCCCTTGTTTTGATCCGAAGGGAGAAACACCTGTACTCACCATAGCAGTTGGGACACCTCTGTGCTGGCCATCAGCCACGTAGGCCCAACCCTTTTTTCGGGTGTGCTTCTAGGTACGTCCCAGCTTGGATCTTAACAGGGTCCTATAATTCCATATACTCTGCCTTTCCTCTCTTCTCTTGGGGTCCCTGAGCATTCTCTCCTCTCTTGGGGGAACTCTGCCTACCCTGATCCTACCTTTCAGCTTATGGAAGTAAGTTTTATCTTTCACCACAGGTCTTTCAGGTTCAAAAACCTCTCTCTGGTTACCCAGGGTAACCACATTACTTTTAACAGCGCCAATCATTAGCAAATCATATATTTTAATGTCACACTTTCCAACGCAATCAGTGCTGTCCATCTCAGTGCTTGTTAGAACCAGACCTGAGGAGGGACCACACACAGGCGAGGGACTACATCCCACAGGACCAAAGCCAAGTTCCACCTCACCTGTTGTCCAACACTCCATGGGTAACTGATCTAACAAATGACACTGATCCAAGCACAAACTACTTCTTTCTGATGCACACATTACATTGTTGCAGCAACCATTAGCAGTTTTTCTCACAGTGTCTCCGGGTACTTTAAGTTGTACCTCTTTCTGAGTGATAGAAGGCATCTCTGCTAGTGCTGCATCTATTCTGGGCCCTTCCTTCTCATGAGATTTAGCTGCTGAGACAGTATCTGCGCCCTCTACTGACCACTGCTCAGCTGCACCTTGGACCACACCAGCAGAGATGTTTCCAGTCACTACACCAGTCGGAGAGTCCTTTGATGTCTCCAACAGTTCTGAGCGCCTTCCATACCACTCAGTAACTGGGAGCACCCTCTTAGAGAACCTCAGGACTATTTGCCACACTGTTAATAAGCTTTCCAGCACAGCCTGTACCACCTGGCTCCACCTATTGGTACCATGCAGCACCACCTGGTCCGACTGCGGTGGAGACACCCAAGTGTACAGTGAGGGCACTTTTACCAACTCCAGCATTTCTAATAAAGTTTTTGTCAACTCTATGCAACCGATGTCTAAATGCGTGACCTTTTTGGGAACCTTTTCCCTGTCCGAGACATGGAGGGGCTCATCCATTGCAGATTGTGAGGTTGAGACATTTGAAGAGACCTCCATCTCCTTGGAGGTACCCCTCATCCCAGCCTGTTGCTCCCCTGGAGTGCTGTCAGACACATGTCTCCTCTTCACCTCTAACGCTACACCAACGAGCCTCTGCGAGTCAACATTAGTCACATTGTCACCTTGACACTTGCCATTACTTAGTTGCTGGGCCGTGGACAACCCATCTGCCATGCCTGCGCCCAGAACCGTTCCTTCAGACTGGAGGGCATCAGCCTTCGCAGGGGCTGGCGTGCCCTTGAGCACTGGCCATTCTGCAACCCCTCCATTGGGCATAGCAGGTGTTCTGTCCACAACTTTGTTACACATCATTGCTTCGTAATTCCTTGTCACTTGGCCTAGTGCCGCAACTGCTTCCTTGCACCAATTATCCCAGTCTCCTGTGGTTCCATCACTAGTGCTCCACAGCACTGCATCACCTGCTCTAGAAGGCCCAACAGGAACCTGGGATTCACTAGCCAAAACAACACACTTGTCACTTCTATCTACCTCACATTGTGACAATATTTTTTTTCTCACATCACACTGGGAGATTGCATCCTCAACCAAGGCAGGGTGCAATACCTTATTTTGACCACCTTGCTCTGGTGGCGCTACAGACACATACAGCTCTGCACTTTCAGCTTTTGCAGGCTGAATTAACCCTTTGACAACTGGGTTACACTTAGGGTTGTGGGGCTGCGCCCACACACACTCACTATGTGACACAGTCTTCCCTTGTTTCACCAGAGTAGCACCACAGCAATCCTGGAAAACCTCTGGCTCCAACACATGGAGGCCCCATGAGACTTCCATGGACAATCCTGCACGTCTGGTTGTCATGGGAGATATCCCACTCCCATCATTGGTAGTAAACATATTTCCAACATTTTCAGACATGACATTAAAGGAAACACATTTTTCAATGTCATTATCACCAATACCATCACATTTGCCAACAGTAACACATTTGACAGCATAACCATCAGAATTTTCACTACGTGTAGACATAACTGCTACTTTTGTGGATTGTCTATTACCCACCAAAGCCTCTGAGTGACTCCTCACAGCGCCCTTCATCTTTAAAGGGGCACCCTTTCTTACATGGGCAGCTCCAAAGCTGACCTGTGAAACACTCGGCTCCATCACTGCGGGCTTCTTGGAAGTTTCCTTAGGCAACCCTGCAGTACCTGTCACTAGGGAACATGGCACCAGCACTGTTTTGGTCACCCCTAACTCAATTTTCCCAGCCATCTGCTGGACTATAGCAGGCACGTGCAGAGTCCCCATGCCCTTTCCAGTCTTTAGCCCTGCGGCTAGTTGGGCTTTACGCTGTGCCTCCCCACTGCTCTGGGTAACACACTGCCGCAAGTCTATGTCCATTGGCACTGCAGATCTCCGCACTGGACATACTCCCACTTCACTGGGTTCAGTACCATAAACTGAAACAGTCTTACCAGTTCCTGCAGCTCGTGTAATAGCCTTCACTTGAGTGCGTTGTCTCACAAGTGTAGTGTCTCCACAGGCTGACTCCCCCACTGATGCCCCCTGTAGGTAACACAATATCCCTGTTGCTAGGGGTAACAGCAGACTTGCACTCCAAACCCAAAGTTGGCTATGCCTCATGCAGGATGTAGACTGTTGCACCCTCCTTTCTGGGCTGACCACTTTCTTTAAGCGGCCATGACACAAAACTTTGCATTTCTCAGACTCTCGGATATTTTGGCCTCCCGGTGACACCTCTCCGATCCTAGAGCATTGCTGGTGGACCATGATACGCTGGACGGCTCCTCTAGGAAGGATTTCCTCTTTAAACTTCTGGTAGTCATCCTGGTCACAATCCATCAAATGGTAAATCGATCGGAACTCCGTCAGTAACAGGGGTTGCAGCAATTCTGGCCACCGGTCCCTAGGCCATTTTCTCCTTATAGCAACTTTCTCAAACTTTTCCAGGAAGTCCCCAACCTCTTCTGTAGGTAGCATGGGCTGCATGTAATCAGAGGCCAAGATCTCAGCCCCTTGCACTGCGCCCCACTCTCGAGGACTCCACTGGTCATGACCATCAGCAGACAGACTCCTTGGATCCCCGACATCCCTGCTGGCCTGGACGTTGCTTCCACGGATGACCATTCTCCTCTTTTCCAAACGCTGTTGTCCACCTGGCTTCCTGTTACCAGGGACAACCTCTTTCACTTCCCTTTTAACTGGGGGTGACATGATTAATTTTCCCCACATCACAGAGATTTCACACTCAGTCAAATTCTCTGGTTTGGCTGGGGCATGTGGTGAAATACCCTCTAGCCACAGTAGCCTTTCTCTTGCTTCAGCAAGGATCGCCTCCTTTTTCTATTTTGACCGCCCGCCCCATCCTTGCGGTGTTGCACACAGCAACCGGTAACACAGTTCACAGCAGAGAGGGAAGAAAAATGTGATTCTCCTTTTACAGGTACACAACCCGCATGCAACACAGTCTATCAAACTTCTGTGCAATGCCGTTCGCCTGGCTGCTACACAAAGCTAGCAGCAGTTCCTGATGCGACTCACTACTGGTGCAGAGACGCGGATTCCACCGTCTTGTGCCCACTGTGATATTGGGGTGTTTTAGCTCAAGTGGATAGATGCATTTTTATGCAGTGAGTCCATATCAGACAGGTGTTCTAGTTAAGGGCCTGGTAGCCCACGTTTATTAAAACAGAAAAACAAAAGCAAAATGTCCATTCAGGATTCCCACGCAGGGGTTTAACTTAATTTAGCAGTCCAAAAATAAGGAAAAACTTCCCGTGCCACCTGGCTCTCTTGTCAGCAGTTCCTCTGCTCGCTTTCAACAGATTTCGCAATTCTTTCCAGCCCCCTGGACTTACTGGCTTCCTCAGTCTCCCCGTCTCAAGGCTGGCCAGCCTTTCCCAGTCCCTGCGCAAAGAAACCCCTTTACATGGGCTGCAGTCTCCCAAAGGGCAGACCACTCTCCAGACATAGGTCTGTCTTCACACAGCAGTTAGCAAGCTGCTCACTCTCCACCATCCTCCACTCTCTGCTCTCACCAGCCCCTCATTATATTGGTTGTGTGCACCTGAGAACACATAATGCTGGCTGTCCACAAGACCCGGACACAGGGTTGGAGATCCCGTCCCACCCAAGTCTCTTAGGGATCTCCAAACTACCGAGTCCCATACTAAAGTAGTTAAACCTGGAGAAAACTGACAGAGCATTTTCCTCCATTTAAATTCTACACTCTGTAGTCCTGCAGTCTGCAGATATGCAAATCCTGTGTCCCTTTTATCTTCACTTTCATAGGGACAGAGCATCGCTCTGCCACAATATAAATATATATATATATATATATATATATATATATACACTCACTGGTCACTTTATTAAGTACACCTGTTCAAAAAACAAGCAGCAGAGTGGGGAAGAAAGGGGATTTAAGTGGCTTTGAACGTGGAATGGTTGTTGGTGCAAGATGAGCTGGTCTGAATATTTCAAAAATTGCTGATCTACTGGGATTTTCACACACACACACATCTCTAGGGTTTACAGAGAATGGTCCGAAAAAGAGAAAATATCCAGTGAGCGGGTTTTGTGTGAACAAAAATGCCCTGTTGATGTCAGAGGTCAGAGGAGAATGGGACGATTGGTTTGAGATGATAGAAAGGCAACAGTAACTCAAATAACCACTCATTACAACCAAGGTATGCAGAATACTATCTCTGGATGCACAACATATTGAACCTTGAAGCAGATGGGCTACAGCAGCAGAAGACCATAACGGGTGTTGTTCCTGTCAGCTAAGAACAGGAAACTGAGGCTACAATTCGCTCAGGCTCACCAAAATTGGACAATAGAAGATTGGAAAAAGGTTGCCAGGTCTGATGAGTCTCGATTTCAGCAGCGACATTCAGATGGTAGGGTCAGAATTTGGCATAAACAACATAAAAGCATGGATCCATTCTGCCTTGTATAAACAGTTCAGGCTGGTGGTGGTGTAATGGTGTGGGGGATATTTTCTTGGCACACTTTTGGCCCCTTAGTACCAATTGAGCATTGTTTAAACACCACGGCCTACCTGAAAATTGTTGCTGACCATGTCCATCCCTTTATAACTACAGTGTACCCATCTTCTGATGGTTACTTCCAGCAAGATAATGCATCATTTCACAAAGCTCAAATCATCTCAAACTGGTTTCTTGAACATAAAAACTAGTTCACTGTACTCCAATGGCCTCCACAGTCACTAGATCTCAATCCAATAGAGCACCTTTGGGATATGGTGGAACGGTAGATTTGATTGTGGATGTGCAGCCAACAAATCTGCAGCAACTGCCTGATGCTATCATGTCAATATGGACCAAAAACTCTGAGGAATGTTTTCAACACCTTGTTGAATCTATGCCATGAAGAATTAAGCCAGTTCTGAAGGGAAAATGGGGTCCAACCCAGTACTAGCAAGGTGTACCTAATAAAGTGGTAGGTAAATATATATATATATATATATATATATATATATATATATATATATATTGCATCTGGAAAGTATTCACAGCACTTCACCTTTTCCCCAAAAAATTATGTTACAGCGTTATTCCAAAATTATTTAAATTCATTATTTTCCTCAAAATTCTACAAACAATACCCCATAATGACAATGTGAAAGAAGTTTGTTTGAAATTTATTAAGCATAAAAAGCACAAAAAATTACAAAATGTACATAAGTATTCACAGCCTTTGCTCAATACTTTGTTGACTTTGCTCAATACTTTGTTTGGCACCAATTACAGCCTCTAGTCTTTTTGAGTATGATGCTACAAGCTTGGCACACCTATTTTTGGGCAGTTTCTGCCATTTCTCTTTGCAGGACCTCTCAAGCTCCATCAGGTTGGATGGGGAGCATCGGTGCACAGCCATTTTCAGATTTCTCCAGAGATGTTCAATCAGGTTCAAGACTGGGCTCTGACTGGGTCACTCAAGGACATTCATAGAGTTGTTCTGTAGCCACTCCTTTGTTATCTTGGCTGTGTGCTTAAGGTCGTTGTCCTGTTGGAAGATGAACCTTCACCCCAGTCTGAGGTCCAGAGCGCTCTGGAGCAGGTTTTCATCAAGGATGTCTCTGTACATTGCTGTGTTCATCTTTTTCTCAATCCTGACAAGTCTCCCGGTTCCTGCCGCTGAAAAACATCCCCACAGCATGATGCTGCCACCACCATGCTTCACTGTAGAGATGGTATTGGCCAGGTGATGAGTGGTGCCTGGTTTCCTCCAGACATGACGCTTGCTACTGAGGCCAAAGAGTTCCATCTTTGTTTTATCAGACTAGAGAATTTTGTTTCTCATGGTCTGAGAGTCCTTTAGGTGCCTTTTGGCAAACCCCAGATGGGCTGTCATGCGCCTTTTACTTAGGAGTGGCTTCCGTTTGGCCACTCTACCATACAGGTCTTATTGGTGGAGTGCTGCAGAGATAGTTTTTCCTCAAGAAGGTTCTCCTCTCTCCCCAGAGAAAAGCTGGAACTCTGTCAGAGTGACCATTGGGTTCTTGATCAACTAAGGCCGTTCTCCCCCGAATGCTCAATTTGTCCGGGCGGCCCGCTTTAGGAAGAGTCCTAGTGGTTCCAAACTTCTTCCATTTATGGCCACTGTGCTTTTGGGACCTTTAATGCTGCAAACATTTTTCTGTACCCTTCCTCAGATCTGTGCCTCCATACAATCCTGTTTTGGAGGTCGAAAAACAATTCCTTGGACTTCATGGCTTGATTTGTGCTCTGACGTGCACTGTTAACTGTGGAACCTCATATAGACAGGCATGTGCCTTTCCAAATCAAGTCCAATCAACTGAATTTACCACAGGTGGACTCCAATCAAGTTGTATCTCAAGGATGATCATTGGAAATAGGATGCCCCTCAGCTCAATTTTGAGTATCATGGAAAACCTGTGAATACTTATGTACATGTGATTTTTTAGTTTTTTATTTTGGATAAATTTGCAAAGATTTTAAACAAACTTCTTTCAGGTTGTCATTATGGTTTTTTTTTTTTTTTTTTTAATTTTAAGGAAAATAAGGAATCCATCTTGAAATAAGGCTGTAACATAACAAAAAGTATAAAAAGTGAAGCGCTGTGAATACTTTCCGGATGCACTGTATATATACAATTTCTAAATACCCACAACTTGGTTACCAAGAACATCATTTAGGTGTTGCTCCAAAAGGTGACAAAGTTGGCAAGAGGGCAACACAAAAAGGTTTACAGTGTATTATTTTTTTTTACCTAATAAACAATCAGAAAGTAAGTAAAGCCACTTTTACAAACATGATACTGAGAGAGGCAAAATAGCAACAGCCATGAATGTTCCAGTGTCACAGCGGAAGACTTGCTAACCTGGCCATGGGCAGAGTCAACATACTACAGGCAGCCTTGACATGGAAAGGAGAGCTACATGAACAACCACAGGAAGTACTTTCCAGGACCTGCTTGCTAGCATTCGACCTCAAGCAATGACATCACAGTGATACAGGAATGCATTTTGGGAAAGACTTCCCAAAGCCTGAAGCTGAAGCTGACAAAAGGAAAGTCCTCCTAAAAACACAACCTTGGATCACTGTATGGTCAATGCTTATGAACATTTTTTTTCCATTTATTGTTGGCTTGATGTAACAATAAGAAATTTCCTTAAAGACCTAGTTATAATTTAGGTGTTTACAGCATCCACATGCATGGGGGCTTTGAATCTTTTTAATGTCTGACAACAGGTCACTGAGCTCTTTGGCTGATGGGTGTTCATTATAAGCTGTCTGAGATGTACATAAACCTCAAAGCTGCATAAAAAAAAACTGCAAGACATTGCAACTTATGAACATTTATCATTTGATTCTGGATTTATAAGACCTATATACTGTAACAGACATGTGATACAGATGGAATATTATGCCAACTGCACAAATCTTGAAACTAGCAGAGGTATTAGTGGTTCTCATGGTGATGCTTAAACATTCCAAAAAGGCAGAAACAAATTTTATTTACAACTAGACTTTCTGTAGAAAATCCAAGCACTTTCATGTATATTTCAAAACTCATAGATGGTTCATTGCTCTCTAGAGGACGATAAAATATAATATTTGGCAAAAACATTATAGAGCATCATATGAAAATTCCGACATTCTAAGATAAATTGGAGGAAAAGCAACAATCTCCATGTTTACATTGCCCCAAAGATCTATATTTATTTGTCCTTAAGGGACATCCTTTCCTCCCACAGGTCAGGTTGTAGAACAGGATGACAAATTGCTAGCTTGGCGTATACAGAAATCAAACTGGCTTACAACAGTACATGGGCGTCTGAGCCTACACTCTGCATGGAAAGCAGCGTGCAATTTGTATGCCACTTCTCATAAGCCTGGATTTGCTACTAAAAGTCCATCATGTATATTTGTTGTGTCAGAACCATTTGAAGGGGCAGTGGGAGCAACTGCCAGAGGCCCAAAGAGCGTGGGGAGCTTGGGTTGATTTAGCTGAGAGCCTAATATGTTCTCACTGCTCACATACGCACAGATGCAGTTTATGAACTAGTTCTGCAAAATATCCCACAAGTACATTTTGCTCTTCCCGGAAAAAAACTTCTGCTTTTGTTAAAAAATAAAATAAAATTTTAAACCATATATAAGAGAATACACTCTATTATATTAAAAAGTGTGGGATGAAAACAAACTTGCATTTCTCATGCCTGTATATTGTAAATTTAATTCTGCATGTGCTTTCTGGAAAGTATCCTTACTTTTATATACTGTATTTATTGGCGTATAACACTCACTTTTTTACCCTGAAAATAGAGGGTAAACTGTGCTTGCGTGTTATCCGCAGGGGGCTGTTGTAAGTTTTTTTCCTGAAGCCTCCCTCTTAGGTCCCTTTCCCACTGGGGCGGTTTGCATGCGCTATTGTGCTAAAAATAGCGACTGCAAACCGAGCCTAAACAGAGGCTGCTGTTTCTCCAATGTGAAAGCCCCGAGGGCTTTCACACTGGAGCGGTGCGCAAACAGGACGTGAAAAAAAGTCCTGCTAGCCGCATCTTTGGGGCGGTGAGAGGAGCAGTGTGTTTACCGCTCCTCCACCGCTCCAAAGATTGAAATGAATGGGCCACCGCAGTAATACCGCCCGCAAACTGCGGCTGTAGCCACGGTTTGCGGGTGGTATTAACCCTTTTTCGGCTGCTAGCGGGGGTGAAAACCGCACCGCTAGCGCCCGAATACCTCAGCAATCCCGACGGTATAGCGCCGCTAAAAATAGCGGCGCTATACCGCCACCGCACCCACCGCCCCAGTGTGAAACCAGCCTTAAAGTTAGGGTGCGTGTTATACACCTGTGCGTATTATACGCCAATAAATACGGTAACTACCCTGTCAGTGTGGAATTGCTTTGTCTAATGAGTGACCATATCCTGGTAATGGCAAAACTCTCCCAAGGTTATTATGCGAGTCACTGTTAGTAGAAAGCAGGCATAGATGTGTATTAGAATTTGCATAAGGACATATACCCTGCCAAACACCATCAAATATTTTCTATGGCAAACTCCTAGGTGCATAATATGGCAGGTTAATTTATTATTCCTAAACAGGATGTCTAGGGTAAATGAAATTGTAACATCGTTTTTCATCTCCCTAGAACTAGAACATGAATTTCATCTGCAGCTGGAATAACTCAATGGAATCAAGTCCAGAGCAGTTATAATTGAAACTAACTGTTTGTGGCTAAAACAGTAAACTTTAAAAAAACTTTAAAAAAAAAAAGAGTCCTCCTGCAAGGTAATGTCATAATGTGCTAGTATGCATTGCATGCCATCCCTTCAGAGCACATGCATCAGTGATGTCACCGGCTGCTTAAACAGAGAATATCTCCTAAACGGTGCACGTTTAGAAGATATTGCTTGTGCCTACGGGTAAGCTTTTTTTTTTTAAAGTGGATGTAAACCCGATTCATGAAATTTGAGCTGGGCACATATATCTGCAGTGTTTTGTTATCTCCCTTCAAAGCACCGAGTCCTGTGACTTTCTCCTGCTCTGTCCTTGTGTAATCAGCATGATAACTTCTGACAAGGCCTCCATCAACTGAGATAAAACCAGGCTGAAATTTGTGTTGGGGAGGTTGCTATAAATAGATTAGCAGAAAGCTAAACTTTTCACAGAACAGCTCTGAGAGTCTCTGCCTATGTGGAGTGAGGGTGTGTGCCTTCCCTCCAATCAGATGTATTGGTTGTGTGCCCAGACTTCAGTGCAGAACAGGAAGAGGAAATCTCTAACACAATGTGAACTTTCCAAAGAATACAGTATATAAAGCTGAAGACAGCAGATATACATGTAAAACATATGTAGGATAATTTGTGATTTGTTTCATCCCTGTGTATCATCTGGGGCTGTTTACTTCACTGGGTATATGTGAGGGTTTACATCCACTTTAAGCTCATTTGTAAGTATAAATGTACCAGCGGTGTTTACTACCACTTTAAAGTAAAGCTAAAGGTAAAAAAGGTATATTTTTTAAAGGGATATGTTACACCAACATTTCATATTTCTGATATGTGTCTATTGCACCATGTATTTGTATTTTAAAAAAGTGTCCTATTCTCTTTGTATTGCTTTCTTTGTGTGAAACACCTGGTGTTCCTGCCAGTCCCCTTGTTTTCCTAGTCTAAACTGACCACACTAGGGATGAGAACACAACGTTGTCAGTTTTCTAGCTGTGCTGAGAACTCATACTGCTCTGCGGTGTTCAGGTCACCAATGTCACCAAGAAGAAAAGTGGTGTTAAAATTTGAGTTGCCACCAGAACAGAAATAGAAGGGGAAAAGTGGGTGAGACAGCTCTCAACACTGTCAGGAATTGGCATGAAGCTTGAGTGGTTATTTAAATATATGTGCTAACAGGTTTAATTTAAGGTAGTCCAACAAAAAGAGGGCAGAATGCTATCTATTGTGGCATTTTGGCTTCCATGATTCCACTTTCAATGATGAATACCTCTTTGATCACTCTTAATAGTGAGAGAGGTAGGTATATTCCAATGTACATTGTGCATATTTAAGCATACAGGAATCTATGGAGTACATAATGTTCTATCTAGGGAAGTGCTACAATTTCACCCAATAAATAAACCACTGGTTTAACAAAGATATTCACAGATAATTACAGATAATTTGTATGTCTGCTTGGCAATTCTTCTCATTAGCTGAGCTAATGCTATAAAATTATCACTTCACAGACTATACATCTACATTTATATATTTATCTGTGCTGATCCTTCTTATTTATTATCATAGGCAATGAGTGCTTAACTCACACACAGTGCGAGATTTCTGCAAGACTACAGCAGGGA
Source organism: Rana muscosa (assembly GCA_029206835.1). Classification (NCBI taxonomy): domain Eukaryota; kingdom Metazoa; phylum Chordata; class Amphibia; order Anura; family Ranidae; genus Rana; species Rana muscosa. Next base: position 543,708,768 of record CM055117.1, on the reverse strand, counting down.
CTTATAGTCCATCTGTATGCCAAGAACCTAGTCCTTACTTTGTAGCTTGGCATACTGCAAAGCTTGGTTAACATGAGTAAATATACATACAGATCAATTTAATAAAGCATTATGAAATACTACTAACACCTTACTAAAACACTAATGTGCAAACTACATTGTATGTGGCTTTGTCAGTTGATGGAAATGGCAAATATTTTAAAGCCTTTCTCCATTATAAACTGTGTTAAAATCATGCCAATGAAGTGGAACTCCAGCCCAGACTTTAAATTTGATTATGCATGGAGTTTGTTTAACTACTGTCCATTTTAGCAGTCTGAGAGTCAATTGGCGATGTCTCTTGTTTACACTTTAGTAGCCTAGTGTGCAGGAAGCTGAAATGCTTAAAGTATATCTAAATACACAATGTTTTTTATTTTATTTAAATGGTTAAAATTCCTTTATATTTTGTGGTCTATGTCCCTTTAGGTTCTATTTTTCTTCACTTCCTGTCTCTAAACAAGTTAAAGCGTAACTCCACTTTTGTTGAGAAAAAAAACATTACCCCCTGGGTGATCTATGTACATTGCAAGGATTATAACAAACTTTGTTGCAGATTCCTACCTTTTGTTATTATGAAGAAATCCCTGTGTGTCTCTCTGTGCCCATGTGGGAAAGTAAATCTAATGGGAGAAGTTTTATAGTTATCAGTCAGCTGTGCACTGGCAGGGCACTAATGAGGAAAGCTGCTGGGTCTGCATCCCTTTAGATGTGATTTCCTATTGGGAGTATCGCTCCAAAAATGACATTTTTGTTACAGGGGATGCCTGAAATCTGACTTGTAGCTTAGTGCAGACTTCTGGGAAAATTGGAGAGCCAATCACACAAGCAGGAAATTATGTTTCTGGGGACATTCTGTACACATTCTGAGTACAGAACACCTCCAGGTAGCCATATTACATTTTCAGAAAATTACAGAGCTGCAGATTGAAAAGGAAAGGTAATTTTTATTAACATTCAATTACAATATGACTATGTCACAATTGTTTACGCTATATTATTTTTCTTTATTTGCTATTTTTTTCCCCACGAAAGTGGAGTTATCCTTTAAGCAAAAACCTCTAATCACATCATGTTTGTTGAGTTGTTTTTTTTGCTCACCACTGCACATGCTTGGTGTGAACAGGGCAAATTTAAAACATCTTTTTATAGGCCCTGTCCACACCATACATGTGTGTTGAGCTTCAGAAAAATGCACAGCTGTCACCAGAACAAATGTGCCCATTGGAAGATTTCTCCTCTGTTTCTACACAACTTAGAATTTCGGACTTTTCCTACAATGGTCACCAGGACAAATAAAGAAGATAAATCTCTCCAGCAGGGATGCAGTCAGCAATTCAGACCTGGCTGAGGTTCTGTTCCTTGCACACCCCAAAATAAAAATAAATGGCTTCATTATAAGGGTCTTTTCACATGAGCGTCCCATTTGTTTAATCAGTTTACTCATGTTTTTTTCAAAGAAAAAGTTTTACACCAGTTGTACATCAGTTTTTTTTACATCCACTACCAATGCATACACAAATGCAAAACAGACTGTTTGTCCGTTTACATCTATTTTTAATCCATTTGTTTTTTTTTAATGGAAGAAAAATAGGGCCTTGATCTGTTCCAAAAAATGGATGTTGACAGAAGCGGATGTAAACGGATGTAAATAGATGATCATCCGTTTACATTCATTTTTCCATAGAGATGCATTGATGTCCGTTTTTCATCTATCTATATATAAAATGAACAAACAGAACGCCCGTGTGAAAGGTGCCTAAGTCTTTCAGGGAGGCTGAAATATATTTCACTCCCCCTGTATTTCGACCCCTACTAGCAAAAAAAGGCTTGAGGGGTCTTTCAAGTGGCAAAATCAATGTGGTACTGTCCATGATACCTTTTTTATTTGCACTGACATACAAAATTTTAGGGCAAGCTTTCGGGGTGTACCTCCTTCTTCAAGGTCCAAACGTTTTTTGAACGGTACCTTTAATGTGATTAATCCTCCTCAGGTTGAAGCCATAATACACAGAACCATTATAAATAAAGAGTGAATATTTAACTATACCATGAATAATTGGCACTACGTACATCAACTCCAGTGAGTTGACGTATTTTGCACAATAGGGTTGATCTGGTGCAGCTCTGCATAGAAACCAATCAACTTCCAGGTTTTTCGTCAAAGCCGAATCGAACAAGTAAGGTAAACAGTACCCAAGATGTTAAAGTCAAGTGAGGAGAGCATTAGGGAAGCTGTCATTGCTGATCAAGTTTAAGGTAGCAGCCATAGAGCCAAAACATATAAAAATAAGTTAAAAATGGCTGCTCCTCTTTCCTGGCAGGGGGGCATGAGATAGGCTGTGCAGACATGAAGCCTAATATCTATTTTCCGGCCACTGGCTGCCAGAAGCTGATTGAAGTTGACGATAAAAGCAACCTGCGTACTTTTTATGAGAAACACATGGCCACAGACGTTTCAGCTGATCCTTTGGGTGAGGAATAGAAGGAATATGTTGTGCACATCAGTGGAGGCAACAATACGCAAGGTTTCCCCATGAAACAGTGAGTTCTCGCCCACGACCGTGTCCGTCTGCTGTTGAGCAAGGGTCACTCCTGTTACCGCCCCAGGAGGACTGGCGAGTGCAAACGCAAGTCTGTGCGTGGCTGTATTGTAAATGCCAACTTAAGTGTGTTTAACTTGGTGATTTCAGGAAAGGTGGGAAGGACATCCCTTGCCTCACAGACAACACTGTTCCATGTAATTTGGGCCCTAAAAGGGCAAGAAGAATCTGCAAGCTCTTCAATCTGTCCAAAAAAGATGATGTGCCCCAATATGTGGTTAGAAAGCCTCTTGCTAAGGAAGGGAAGAAGGCCAGGACTAAGTCCCCCAAGATCCAGCGTCTTGTAACACCTAGAGTTCTTCAACACAATCGCAGATGTATTACCCTGAAGAAGCAGCACACTCAGTAGAATAAGGAGTATGCCAAGCTCCTTGCTAAGAGAATAAAGAAAGCAAAGGAGAAGCGCTAGGAGCAGATTGCCAAGAGGCATAGACTTTTGAGCCTCCACATCTAAATCTGAATCCAGCCAGAAGTAAAGCCTCATGGTTTAGATAAATGTGTTGTAAATGATCAACTTGTGCAAATTTCTTTTTAAAGGCTTTGGTGTCTACAAAATCTCTATGCATATGCTATTGACTTGATCTGGGTGTTTGAGAAAAAATTATGTGGTATGTGCAGATTCAATTTGGTTTATACAGTATATATAAAAAAATAAAATAAAATGGCTGCTCTATATTTATCTCCTCAAAGCTTCCTTTTAACAAGACATTTAAAATGCCTGACTTGAACATGAAAAATACATGCTTTGATTTCAATTCCCACTGCAAAAGTGTTTTGTTTCCAAAGTGTTTGAATTTTTACTACCAAGTTTTACAAAAATAAACTTTGTCAAACCACTTTAGATTTATCAGTGACTGCCAACGTTGCTGCTTTTAAAATCTTGTCACTAAATGTCTCTTAAAAGTTTTTCATCAACAATTTGAAATGATTATTTCCTCCTATTTGCTACAATGATTCAACATTTTAGTTCCCCAATTTGTTCAAGCAGTCATATTTTTCCCAGAAAAATATGTCCCTCTGATATTTAGCAGCTTTTCATGATCAAAGCTTGCATTACCTTTCACAGAAGCTATGGTAGATTGTGTAAGCACACATCACTTTCTTCCCTAGACTGTCAGCTACTCCACACATCCTGCTACTCCCCCTTCTCTAAAGGACATGTATGAACTTATAAATAAACTTGTTTCTATAGTATGATAAATTCCTCAGTTCAAATACTGCAGTAAAAACAAACTCTTCTGCCAGAAACCCAGGAAATATTTGCTTTGTGATATGTCGAAGTAATTGGTTGGCATAAAATGTTTCCAAATTTGCAATGCCCATAAATCCCTGGAATAATTTTGCAGAGGTGGAAATGAAAATAAATAACTAATTATTACGCACAACAACTACAGATTTATGGCAATTAAAATAAAAGTTGTATCGCCTTGGTTTGGCTTAAGTACTATATATGTAAACTTGCTGTTGTCTGAATACAGATTAATATTTCCGTTGCATAACCTTTATTAAATACTTACTTTTTTTAGGGCCTGTTCACATGTAAGTGCTCCACTGACGTGGGTTAATGCACAAACCTTAATGCTCTTAATGGCACACATTAATGTTCATTATGAATGGACTGCCAGTGTACCACAATGGATGATTTTTTTTTTGATGAGCCTTTTATAAAACAAACGGTGCACCATAACAGTAACAACACATGAATGGCACTGCAATGCATCACACATGCTATGCATTGTGGTAATGTGTGTTAGCGCGTGCTTGCCACAACCCACAAGTGTGACTGGGCCTATACTGTTGCAGTACTGCAATAAATTTTATTTTGAGGTATATTTAAAACTGTTCTTACTCAAGATTCACACATTTTTCACCCAAAATCTCCACATTGTTCTAATTGGATTCATTTAAACAAAGGTGTGAATGCTGAGCAAAAGTTTGTAGATCACATTTTTAATAGACCCCTTGACATGCCAGGCTTTTCCTTTTTGATTTAGTTGACATTATTATAAAGCAGCCCTCACTACTGCGGTTAAACTCAACCATAATAAAAGGGAAAACTACGGTATATATTTTTTCTCTGGTACAACTAACCCTATGTTTTAAAAAAGACAATATTTGTGACAAACTTCACATTTCAACAAAAAGTTGGTGGTGGGTTGATAAGTGAATTAAATATCTCAACCTCAATAACGTTCCTTTCATAACAAATGTGTCTAGAAAAAAAAATACACTGGCAATTGAAGAAATTTTACAGACAATTTATTTCTAAGGAGCCAAGTGCATTTAAAACCCAAACTTTTTTTTAGTTTTGGATTGAGTGGGGAAGGATTAGAACCCCTGACAGTTTTTTTTTTTTTTAAAGCTGTCTATGTTACTGCAGGGGAGATTTACCTTCTTTATTTGTCTTTGTGACTTTTTTCACCAGAACTAAAAGTGATTGGAAAGTCATCATTTTAAGTTGTCCCACGATTAAGCCTAGAGGGAAAAAACATCCATATCAATACACATATGGTATGAGAAAAAAAAACAAAAAACTGACAGGGGGTTTAATCCTTCCATACTTAAAAAAGGTTTTGGCTTTAGCTATACTTTGAACTTTCTGCTTATTTGCTTTTTATGACAAAGCTACCCTGGTAGCTCTTCTGGAACTATATCATGTTTACAAAGCTTTTACAGTAATCATTTCTTCTAGTTATTGTTACATTTACCCAGTAACCTTTGCCAGAGATATTACTGAAAGGATATGTTAGCCAAGCCAATACTTTATAAGTTTGGGTCAGTGCGTTGGACTGCACAGCCATTGGGAGTTCCAGGGAAGTGGAGGAACAGGCTGCAGCTATGTGGCACAGTCTATCCAGCTGCCCACAAGGAATTTCAAGCAACTCTGTCAACTGGAGGTGTCTGCACCCCTACTTCTGAATGCTGGGTCATTCTGAATGAGCATAACTCTGAGACTTCCAGATGACAGTGCTTGACTACTAACTCCTCCCCTTATACATTTTTACTGGCCTGTCACTATGATAAGCTGCCTCATTGCCCAATATAAATGTATGGGAGGTGGGAAGGGTTAGGATAACTCAATCACTACTAGGAAGTGCCAGAGCTTTGCCTTATTAGGATAGCTCAACATTCATAAGGAGGTGTAGAGGAGGCTATGGTAGCTGCTGCACGTATGTGCAGATATCTTAAGATGCCTTCACTTTGTCACTTGAGAGCAGATATAGAGAAACTTTAAGATGACTATTGCCCTTTACCTGTGACTACAAGCTGAGAATTGATCTTGCAATTCACAAGCCTGTAAGCTTAAATTACAAATAAAGGCTCCTGTAAGATAGTCTAAAAAAGTACTATGTGATACACAATCCTCAAAGTACACAACAAATTCCCTTTATCTTCACTAATTGCACCAAATCCTCCTTCATTTGTGTCTCCACACACTCACCGTGCACTATTTCTACAGGCTTATGAATGCATTGACAATGCTAAAAGTCACACTCCCAGAACATTTTCATCTGTAGTGCAAGCAGGTACAGCCTACATGAAAGTGGCCATGTGCTCTGAATTTAGGAGCAGTACAGCATTGTTGTCAAACCATCACAGGAAGTTGCATAGTGGACTTCACTGGAAGGATCAACATGCAGATGTGGGACTTTGCAAGGAGGGCTATGTGAAGATTGTAAGTGCAGATGAAGTTGCAGCACATGTGCTTTTTAAAGGGAGGCCATATTTTTTACTTTAGTAGGAGACTAAAGGTGGCCATAGATTAATTAAAATTCTGCTGAATTTTGATTGGTGTGTGGACGTCCCCACTCTACAGATGTCTATTGTTAGATTGACTTCTTTTGAACAAATGCTGATCGGTGTACTCTGACGGCACCAAGTCCCATTGTCAAAATATAATGTCTGAGCAAAAGGGAATCCTTCATCCATCAGCTGGCTGAACAAAAAAAAACATAATCATTTATGGCCAGCTTTAGAATGTCAAAGTGTATACTGTTAGGAGCCTAGGGAACAATTTCTTTACAGAAGTGTATGTTGTATGTACTTATTGAATTATTGTGACTATCTCTGTTTATTTCCTACATATTACAGTCTCTTATATACTTCCACATTCATTGACCCAATCTGTTAACTACACCTTCAGTAATGGCATTCTCAATCTCTGTGATGTCAAAAATATTTTGATACTGGGTCACAACATCATTTTGATGTATTGTGTGATCATACAACATGTTAGCAAGCAGAGCTATAGGAACAGATACAATGATTATATCTGGAAGTCCAAAGGATAATGCAGTTTTACTTATTTACTTAAGATATTTCTTATTTTAAGTACTTATTCTCTCTAGAAGTTAACCATAGCAATCGGGTATGTGAAAACAGATAAACTATTTACTTTAGATTGATGCCTAAATAGGTAAATATCTAGAGAGGTGACTTCAAACCTGGGATTCTTCTGAACAACTGAGTAATTATGATGTATCTGGAGATGCACAAATGATCTCATACTCCCCTTGTTTCAACTACTTTCATGTTATCTCATTTAAAATATATATTTTTTTCTAATAGAAAGGAAAGATTTCTGCACACTTTTAATGAGCCAGTCTAAAAAAAAATCTGAACTGGTTCACACGGCAAAGGGCAAAACATCTTCATATTGGCCTGGCTAATTCCATTGGCAAAAAAAAAAAATGGTTGCTATGACATTGAAGTGTGTATAACTTAAACTGCATAGCACCAACACTAAATGCAAAATTGTACAATTGTTCTCATGGTGCCAGACGTAGTCAGATGTAGTCAGAGGCTCATGAGTTTTAGTCTTCAGCTGTAATGCATTTGTGAATGGAGCAAGGACCGTGTATACAGTATCTTTCTTGCTTTTCCAAAATGCTGCCTGTAGAAATACATGCAGGTCACAATTGCCACTACAGAAATAGATGCTCAAAAGAACCAGCATATTCCAAAAAGCTGAGTGTATACAGGTATACAAATACACCCATTTTATAAAATGACATAAAGTTCATGGAGGTTTGTAAACTAGACCTAAGGGTTTGTAAACTAGACAAATGTTAAATAATTCCTTTGCAGCAAATGATTAAGATCAATTGCTCTAATATGTAGAGTATAGCATATGTCAACAGAGACAACTGCAATTTACATACACACATTGGCCTAAAAAATAAATTCCTTCCCCCAGCAGCAGTGCTAAACCCACCATTTTCACTGTCAGCAACTCTATACCAAGAGTAGGCTTATAGCATGACCTAACAGACCCTAAACAGCCTTGACTGTCAGTGCCAAGGACATGCATTTAAGCATTGTCCTGATCTTGGAATATACTACTGTATAAAAATTTAGGTATGCATATTGGAAATTAATGTGTATTAACCCATGGCTGCATGGGCACAATAGCAGAGTTCATCAATGATAAAGTACCAAAATATTTGTGCAATATCTGGTCTGATGAATTCTGGGTTCACCAGTGTAGCTTGATATCTTTGGGATCAATCTGAATGCAGCATTTATACAAGGGAACATCCAACTATCTGCATTGTGCATTGCAGAACGCACTGTTTTCTGCATTGGCAGCTTTAAGATCAGGACATGATGGTATCCTTGTAGAGTATAAAACATACAGTAGCTGTTATCAGGGCAAAATGGGCCCAACTAATTTCTGTTTTTCTGGCCAGTGAGTGTATATATTTTACATTAGATTTTTCAAATCTTTTAAAAACACCACCATGCTCCCATATATATATATATATATATATATATATATACCATATCGACAAAGGGTTCAAGTCACTGATTTTTTATCAGTAAAATCACTGTTGGAAATACAAATGTTATATAAGTAGTAAAGTCTCAAACTATGCACATAATAGATAAAAGCAGAAATATAGTGGCATCAAATAAATATTTTTTTCCAGAGATGGCTGATAAGGAAATAGTTAGGCCACGCTTGTTTAAAGATTTTCCACTGGAACAGAATGATGTCTTTTGTCACAACTACTGTACACGACCTCAATATGTCAGCTGATGGTCACATAAATTACACATATATTTGGGAAATTACCAAACATCACCTAAACCCTTTTCTATAGACCTATGCTGCTCAGCACCAATCTCCATTGCTGACGACTGAGAGCAAAGTTAAAAAAGAAGAGCAGGCACAACGTTAACTAAAACAATCAGGCCTAAGCTCTTTAGGGGGGTTCTCAACAACTTAAAAGTAAATCCAGCTTTACATATTTTGCGGGATAAATTCAAAATCAAAATCAGGACAGCAAGATACTCAACTTTGTAGAATGCAATCAATACCTTTTTTGTTCTATTTTGCAATGTCTTGAAGTTTTAAACTCTACCTGGTCAGAATGCTCAAAGTTTGCTTGTTGCTATGTAGGAAGTATAAAAAACTGGGCTTATATGAACATTCTATAGTGAAGTTGTTATCAGCTGTAGAAAAAAAAGCATGGGATCTAGCAAAATTGTAACATTTCCTGTAGGGCTCACTGAATATTTTAAAAGACTCCACAAAATAAACTAGGTACTACATACTATCTACAAAGTGTATTATATCCTGTCGTGTTTTACAATATCAGATTTGTCACAAAAAAGGAGTTACACTTTAAATTATTATTTTTCTGAAGAGCGCCACCTGATTATTTGAAGCACATTGACATTGCTATGCCATGGACAATTACATCATTCCACTGTACAAAGCCCACATCGCCCCTCACATTAGGGCACTGGACATGACAGTTATTCCCAAGAGCATAAAAAAAGACATACATATTAATAATGATGTAGCTCATTTCCATTAGAAAGATCCTTTGCACTAAGATTATGCATCACAAATCTTTGTGAGGATTAATACGCACTTAACAGTTACCTGGTGAAGCTTTGCCTCAAGGTACTGTATTGCACTACGTCGCTGAAAAATCCTCTTGTGTGTAGTTACTGGAAAACCCATAACCAACATCCATAGAGTTAACTCAGCTAAAAACACAGCGCAAGGTACATTAAAAACTGCCTGATTGCTGAAATTCTCTTCCTCTAAATTAAAACATGAATATTTCATGATAAAAAATAAGGTTCTCCTAGAGAGGCAGTAACTCCAGCTGCACCTCTCCCTTGTTGAGCGGCTTAAATTACTGCTGAAAATGGAATATGAATGTTATTAGCATGCGATTAGTATTTTCATTTGCATGGCACTCTGAGTCTTTATTGCCTTAGGGGAAAGGAAGGGTGGAAGATGAGTGGGTGCATAGCACCCATTACTGGCTGGCTGGCCTGATTTTACACACACACACAAACTCCTCTCATCACTTACACACACAACTAGGTTTTCTGGCAGACCATTGGCTGTTCTTTTGGCATGTGATTGTCGACTGTCCAACCAGCTCAAAGGCTGGCTGGCACCGAAATACCAGAGTGTCTCCATGTCGGAATCTGGAGCCCTCTCTCATTCCGAATGCTGGAATGCCTGGATCACCGCAGCTCCCCTGGTCTATTTCTGAAAGACAAAATCATAACAGTCTTGTGAGAAAATGTATGTATCAGTATTGCAGAGGTTTATACTTTATGTGGCCTCCACCTTTGACTTTCATTCTATTAGGGATTGTATATATTTCCAGGAAATTATATTTAGGGGCCAATTAAACATAAAATACGAGTTTATTTATGTAAAAGTACCATTGTAGAATCTGGCATATGAGAACACTGTACAACAACAGCCATATACAGGAAATAGATTTTTTCGATTTACCAATAGGACAGGAAACATAAACATACCAATGCACAAGAGAATTGCGATTTGCTGATCTGAATGGATGTTTGTCAAGTCACCTATCTCATGAAAAAGTGGACAAATCACAAACTGCAATTACTGTGATTTACGATCTGTAAGATTTACCACAGAACAGGCAGATCAGCAAGGGTATATTAAAACAGATCAGAAAAAAAAAAAACGTGTTTCTTCTGTGTAATTTAGGATTTGCCAATTCATCGGTACACAGATCACAAATTACATAGCTCGTCTCTGCTCTCTACCTTAGCACTTTTATCTCTCCAATATCTTCCGTTCTGATAAGATTCAGAAAATTAGAAATGTATTCTTGAATGTTATTAAAAAAGCTCTTTTATATAAATCAATTTGAAATGCAAGTATATAATTCCACTTGCAGACACGAACGAAAGGTGAGTACGGAGATTCATTACATATTCAGATATTACAATCATATCATGAGATCAACGTTTCTGGATGAGCAATTTGTATATAAACCATACTCATTCACATGGGTGCCATTAAGTTTTATAACTGAACAAGACATTTAATTCATCTACTGTTAATCTGTGTTTGCTGTTTTTTTTTTTACTTTTAATTCAACTAGGCTTACAGTACAGATCCATGGCTCACAACACATCTTCTGTATTAAAGGGGGCGCATACATTATGATGCCATGCATATACTAGAGCTTGTTCTTCAGTTTCATTAAACTCCTTTAGCCCTGTGTTCACAGTTTGGTTCTTGCATCAGTGTGCCATGAAATTGTCTGCCTACTCAAAACATTTTTCAAACATGTTGCTCGTGATATACTCATATTACCTATCCTAAATGAAGACTACTAAATCCATTTAGTTAGTATATAGTTAGTCATATAGTTAAAAGAGCTGTAAGCTTAATAACATTTCAAGTAAGTTGCTTTACTGACAAAATTGTTGACCAAGAGTTGGGATAAAATAGATCCTCTTTCCGACTAATGTATGTGTCCCCACTTGTGGGATTTTAACTCACTTCCTATCCCAGATAGATATTTACTGTGTCTCAGGCAGCTAAAACCCTTAAGATTCTAACCCTTCCCCGTTAGATTCTGTTGTGTTGCTTCCATTTCCAGGGGGCAGCAAAGATTAGAACAGGAAGTTGTGGGAACTCTCCCCAGAGACACAAGATTAAGAACCCGATGGAAAACGAAAACGAAAAAACTCTAAAGCTCTCTATTCTGTTCCAAAACGTGAAGGAAGCTTTGAGTAGACTTTACTCATAACTTGTACCACCTATGATGCACGTATACAGTATCATGCTTTAAGAAAAGAAGCATACAGAATGCACTAGTAAACAGAAAAACTAGAAACAAAATGTCTTCCATCTGATTAACTCTTTATATTTTAGCATTAGGCGCCACAATATTGGTCACATAATTTGTAGCAGTTTTAAAGCACCATGCCACCGTATACTATGGGGTTGATTAATTGAAACTAGGGAGTGCAAAATCTGGTGCAGCTGTGCATGGTAGCCAATCAGCTTCCAACTTCAACTTGTTTAATTAACTGTTGACAAAAAAAAACCTGGAAGCTTTCTATGCACAGCTGCACAAGATTTTGCACTCTCCAGTTTTAGTAAATCAACCCCTTTACCTTCCAGTTTACACCAATGTCTCCTCATTCCTCACTTTTCGCACTACTGCTAGAAGTTCATTTGCCTACAGTATCTAAATTATCCTCTTTCATTGCAACACATGGGTGTTTTGATACATTAAATATAGCCTAAATCTATATGGGGAACTTTGGCAGACAACAACAGACATTCAATGAGGGAAAAAAGTATTTAATCCCCTGCTGATTTTGTACGTTTGCCAACTGACAAAGAAGTGATCAGTCTATAATTTTAATGGTAGGTTTATTTTAATAGTGAGAGACAGAATAACCAAAAAATCCAGAAAAACACATTTCAAAAAAGCTCCCTCTACATATTTTCTATGTGATTAAGGTCTGGAGACTGGCTAGGCCACTACAGGACCTTACTGTGCTTCTTCTTGAGCCACTTCTTTGTTGCCATGGCCGTGTGTTTTGGGTCATTGTCGTGCTGGAATGATTTGACGGTACATGGCCCCCTCCATCGTCCCTTTGATGCAGTGAAGTTGTCCTGTCCCCCTAGCAGAAAAACACCCCCAAAGCATAATGTTTCCACATCCATGTTTGACAATGGGGATGGTGTTCTTGGGGTCATAGGCAGCATTTCTCTTCCTCCAAATATGGTGAGTTGAGTTGATGCCAAAGAGCTGGATTTTGGTCTCATCTAACCACAACACTTTCACCCAGTTCTCCTCTGAATCATTCAGATGTTCATTAGCAAACTTCAGATGGGCCTGTATATGTGCTTTCTTGAGCAGGGGGACCTTGCGGGTGCTGCAGGATTTCAGCCCTTCACTGTGTAGTGTGTTACCAATTGTTTTCTTGGTGACTGTGGTCCCAGCTGCCTTGAGATTCTCCCGTGTAGTTCTGGGCTGATTCCTCACCGTTTTCATGATCACTAAAACTTTACGAGGTGAGATCTTGCATGGAGCCTCAGACTGAGGGGGGTTGACAGTTATTTTGTGTTTCTTTCATTTGCGAATAACCAACTGTTGTCACCCTCTTACCAAGCTGCTTGGCAAGGGTCTTGTAGCCCATTCCAGCCTTGTGTAGGTCTACAATCTTATCCCTGACATCCTTGGACAACTCTTTGGTCTTGGCCATGGTGGAGAGATTGGAATCTGATTGATTGTTTCTGTGGGCAGGTGTCTTTTATTCAGGCAACAAGCTGAGATTAGGAGCACTCCCTATAAGAAAGTGCTCCTAATCCCAGCTCATTACCAGTATAGAAGACACCTGGGAGCCAGAAATCTTGCTGATTGATAGGGGATCAAATACTTATTGCACTCATTAAAATGCAAATCAATTTATAACTTTTTTGAAATGCATCTTTCTGGATATTTTTGTTGTTATTCTGTCTCTCGTCGTTAAAATAAACCTACCATTAAAATTATAGACTGATCATTTCTTTTTCAGTGGGCAAACTTACAAAATCAGCAGGGGATCAAATACTTTTTCCCTTTCTGTAGGACTCTTTCAGACAGGCAGATGGGGGGCAGTAAAATCTGAGTTTTACCACCCCCAGCTACCCACCTGAATTGTGACAATACAGTCAGACAGGGCTGTACACATGCCATGGCAGCCACAGCATTTTTAACTCATGGTGCAGAGTTCGATAGGTAGCATAGCCTGTCAAAGTCACCCATTGAGTTCAAATGGGCTTCAATGCAACCATTAACTAAATGCATGCCTTACACCTTACAACTGCAGTGCAATCCCACATTGTAAAATTGTCATTCAGAAATTGTTAAAAAGAATGGTAAAAAATAAAATAAAAAATCAGGCCTCCTGAACATCTTTGCTGTTGCTATACTGTCTTCTGAAAAGCGATCCACTTTGCAAATGTGAAAGAAGCCTTTTGCTGTGATTATTTTACAATTAATACAATAATGAGGGCCATTTAAAATGCTTGTATCTGTGATACAGCAATATTTACATGAATTACATGTAGGCACAGTTCTACTGATAATAAATATTACATAGTATATTCTATTTAGTGTCAGTTATGTTTAAACTCTTTGTAAAATAAAGAGGTGACTCTGGCATAAAATGAACATCTCTGCCAACAAATAGTACTATGACCACCGCTAGCATAATACACAGAAATACATAATCTTTACATATGACATGAAAATAATACAGACATCTTCTGTCGGTATATAAATATATTGGGGTTGATTTACTGAAAGAAAAGGCTGTTCACTTAGTAACTTTGCCACTTTGAAAAGAATATCTTCACTTTGCAAAGTGAATGTTAGTAAATAAGGTGTACCTGTGTTCGCTTTAAATATTAAATTATGTGTGAGGGACGTGAAAAAAGCATAGGATTTTTACCAGAACATTCTTGTCTGTATTCTCATTGCACACGTTCCTGGAAACAGGGCTCATTAGTAATGGGTGCTGTAGCGACTACCAGCTGGTTACTGGAAACACCATAGATAAATGCACATATTCGCCCACACACCAAGGATCTTCAAATGTAGTGCAAAGGGCTTTTATTGCAGAAAAATCACATCACAAGAACAAGTGCAACGTTTCAGAGCCACGCAGGTCCCCTTCGTCAGGCATGTGACTACATTTGAAGTTCCTTGGTGTGCTGGCAAATATGTGCATTTATTGTGCTAGAACATGATTGGTTGATAAAAGTGAACACAGCAACCGCTTATTCACCAAGCACAGGGAACTTCACTTTGCAGATCAATCTTTATCTAACACATTTCCTTTAGTAAAACAACCCCGCTGACTCATACTCTTCTAATATGTCAGCGACCATTATCTATACAGTGTCACTGACCGAATGTGTTTTGTTATATTGAAATGTTTATTAATATATATATATATATATATATATATACCATTTTTATCGGCGTATAACACTTAAAATCAGGGGAAAATCGTGGGTGCGTGTTATACGCCGATCCCCCGCTGATTTTGAGGAAACGCAGTCACGCCCACCTCCACTGATTGCAAGAGGAGCGAGCGCCGCTGATATACAGAAAGCCGAGTGTACTTCGGCTAGTCTCGGCTCCTCTCGCAGTCCCGCCCCTGACTGTAAGCAGAGCCGAGTCTAGCCGAAGTACACTCGGCTTTCTGTATGTCAGCGCCGCTCGCTCCTCTCCTCTCGCAATCAGTGGAGATGGGTGGGACTGTGAGCAGAGCCGAGTCTAGCCAAAGTACACTCGGCTTTCTGTATCTCGGCTCCGCTCGCTCTTCTCCGCTCACAGTCAGCGGAAATCAGCGCCAATTTGAAATCAGGGCAATGCTGAAAAGGCACTGGGCAAGGCTGCAAAGGCACTGAGCAAGGCTGCAGATGGACACTGGGCAAGGCTGCAATGATGGACAAGGCTGCAGATGGACACTGGGCAAGGCTGCAATGATGGACATTTAAATGTAAGTTTTTTTCCTTAAACTTCCTTCCTAAAGGTTTTTTTCCTTAAAATTCCCTCCTAAACTTGGGGTGTGTGTTATACGCCGGAGCGTGTTATACGCGATAAATGTGGTATATACATACACACACACACACACTATATTGTCAAAAGTATTGGGACACCTGCCTTTACAAGCACATTAACCTTAGTGGCATCTCAGTCTTGGTCCGTAGGGTTCAATATTCAGTTGGCTCACCCTTTGCAGCTATAACAGCTTCATCTCTTCTGAAAAAGCTGTCCACAAGGTTTAGGAGTGTGTCTATGGGAATGTTTGAACATTCTTCCAGAAGCCCATTTGTGAGGTCAGGCACTGAGGTTGGATGAGAAGGCCTGGCTCACAGTTTCCGCTCCAATTCATCACAAAAGTGTTCTATCGGATAAAGGTCATGAATCTGTACAGGCCAGTCAAGCCCCTCCACCCCAAACTCGCTCATCAATGTTTTTATGGACCTTGCTTTGTGCACTGGTGCACAGTCATGTTGGAACAGAAAGGGGCCATCCCAAACTGTTCCCTCAAAATTGGGAGTATGAAATTGTCCAAAATGTCTTGGTATGCTGATGGCTTAATAGTTCCCTTTACTGGAACTAAGGGGCCAAGCCCAACCCCTGAAAAACAACCCCATACCATAATCCACCCTCCATCAAATGATTTGGACCAGTGCACAAAGCAAGGTCCATAAAGACAGGGATGAGCGTGTTTGGGGTGGAGGAACTTGTCTGGCCTGCACAGAGTCCTGACCTCAACCCGATAGAACATCTTTAAGATGAACTAGAGCGGAGGCTGTAAACCAGGCCTTCTCATCCAACATCAGTGCCTGACATCACAAATGCACTTCTGGAACAATGTTCAAACATTCCCATAGATATAGAGAATGGAGGTAGGATTGATCAATGGGTTAGGCCAACATCCCGAATATAGAACAGATACAGTAAAGGAAAACCCCCTAATGGGACTTTAATGGCCTAGGTAGTATTATTCAATCTTAATAAAATATACATTATCCACAGAGTACAAAAAACTAGTACAAATTTTATTTAGACAAATGGTTTAAAAGAACAACATAACGTGGCTGAGGTACATTCAAACCAACGTGATGTAAATAACATAAATGTATACTGTTCTACATATTCTGCTGTGATGAAGGTCACCATGGCAGACATGAGCAAGGAAAACACCCGACGCATTTCAGAAGTTCATTCTTTGCTCAGGGGTGTAAGATATAACAGAACAAATCACTTATGTTAACAGCAGTTGGAACATGCATACAACAGCCAAAGATAATTAAAAACAATCACTGATGTCATAGTTACATAGTAGGAGAGGTTGAAAAAAGACACAAGTCAATCAAGTCCAACCTATGTGTGTGATTATAGGTCAGTATTACATTGTATATCCCTGTATGTTGCGGTTTCTTCAGGTGCTTATCTAATAGTTTTTGAAACTATCGATGCCCCCCGCTGAAACCACCGCCTGTCGAAGGGAATTCCACATCCTTGCCGCTCTTACAGTAAAGAACTCTCGACGCAGTTTAAAGCGGAGGTTCAGGCAAAATAACATCCATATACAAGCACACTCCTTAAAGAACGAACATGTACATTAGCCACTTTTTTTTTTATGTAGTACATACCGTACTAATGTCATTTCCAATTTCGTCTTCCGGGTACTCACTCCCGCGGGAGTAGGCGTTTCTATTCACCCGCAATGCAATCTGGTAGTTCTCCCGGATGTGACATGTCCTGCAGAAAAAGTTCCCCGGCGGATAAGGTTCCCCCCCCTGTACTGCGCATGCGCGGCACGAACCTCAACGGAGTTTCCGAAAGTAGCCGAACAGGAAGAGCTGCGAGTCGGCTCTACACAGCGCCTGCGCAGTCAGCTCTACATGACGCCGTTGTAGAGCTAACTCGCAGCTCTACATGTTCGGCTACTTTCGGAAACTCCGTTGAGGTTCGTGCCGCGCATGCGCAGTACAGGGGGGGGAACCTTATCCGCCGGGGAACTTTTTCTGCATTACACCGTCCACCACCAGGAAGTCAGTGCTTGTGGGCTTCAAAATGCCCACAAGCAAAATGGAAAATTCAGACGGCTGATTTTAAAAGTGCATCTTTTGCCAGAAAAAATACAGGGGAGGTTTAAAGTCACCAAACACGTGAGTACTAATTGGTGATCTACAAATACTTTGCATGCAAGCGGAAAAAAAAAAAAAATGCCGCGGAACCTCCGCTTTAAGGTTCAATCTATTTTCTTCTAATTTTAGTGGCCACATGTCTTATTAAACTCCCTTCTGCGAAAAAGTTTTATCCCTATTGTTATGGGGTCACCAGTATGGTATGTTCATCGATTTTGCCCAGGGAAAGGAGAATTTCAATGCTGGTAGCCCCAAAAATTAGATCCAAGAAAGGGTAAAAACACAAAAAGTGGAAGCTCAGTCTGATGGATGCGCAGTTGGTGGTACAAGTCCACTCAGTAGAGGGATGCCACACTTCTTCTCACCTGTAGACAGCCTTCCCAGAAGAGTTGAAGCTGTTATAGCTGCAAAGCGTGGGCCAACTCAATATTGAAGCCTACGGACTAAGACTGGGATGACATTAAAGTTCATGTAAAAGCAGTCCCAATACTTTTGACAATATAGTATATATATATATATATATATATATATATATATATATATATATTGTGACAGAGCATCCCAGAGAGAGCCTGGGAAAGTCCTGTTCGGGGTTTATACATCTCCCAGGCTCCTCTCATATACATTCAGGGATCTCTGAGCCAGGATCCACTTCAGGTGTTGGTTCTCTCCACCAGCTTAATTAAAAGCTCACCTGAGCAGACAGCCTTTGCTCAGCCTGGGAAACACAGACAACATTGGTCTGTGAGAGCAAGAAGGTTGGTAAAACATTGTTACTCTGTGAAGGTGGAAGCTGACAAGCGTTAGGCTTGTTCAGCCTAGTAGTGAGGGCCTGTAAATACTGTGTAGTTAGAGCCGAGACACGGCTAGGCTTTTGTTTAGATATTTTTTCTTCTGTTTGTTTTCAGCACACTGTACAGCACCTGTCATTGACATTGTATATAGCACCAATAAACCACACTGTGTTTTCACTGATCCAATGGACTTGGTATCTGTGCCTGCTCATCCCAGGGAGCTTTTGTACCTACTACCTGTCCCCCAGGTTACATATGGTGGAGGCTGCGACCAGCTGTAGTAAGTTACTACTTAAAAGGCCAGTACCTAAAGTGATAACATGGAGGACCTCCTCAAACAAATGGTGTTGGCAAACGCTGCACAATAGCAAACTAACGCTGCATGGCAGCAAGCAAATGCTACACAACAGCAAACTAACGCTGCACAACAGCAAGCCAACGCTATCGCACAGGAGCAAACCAAGGTGCTGTTCCAACAGATTGGTGCTGTACAGGAGCAATCGCAGAGGCTGTTTGAACAGCTTGCCACTGCTGCAAAAGCGGATAGGAAAACCCTCACTGAGGTTGTGGAGACGCTAGCACAGGGGTCACCTGCGATAATGAAGGATATTGGAGACAAGCCCTCAGCCATCCATGTGGGTCGCTTTCTTTCAAAGATGATGGCAGATGATGATCCAGAGGCCTTCCGACTAACATTTGAACGGACTGCTGAGAGGGAAGGTTGGCCCCAAACCCAGTGGGCAGGACTGATAGCCCCCTTACTTTCTGGAGAAGCGCAGAAGGCCTACTATGATCTGGAGTCAGCAGAAGCGGGAGATTATGAGAAGGTCAAGCGGGAAATCCTGGCACGACTTGGCGTTACCTTGGCTGTTCGAGCTCAGCGGGTCCACAGCTGGTTCTTCCAAGAAAAGAGGCCCCCAAGATCGCAGATGTTTGATCTGATCCACCTGGTGCGGAAATGGCTACAGCCGGAGTCCCTGTCTGCGCCACAAATAGTGGAGCGTGTGGTCATGGACCAATTCCTGAGGTCACTGCCAATTCCCCTGCAGAAGTGGGTGAGTCAAGGAGACCCCAAGTCAGCAGACAACCTGGTGGAGCTCGTTGAGAGGTACTTTGCTGCAGAGAACCTGGTCACCACCCCTACAGCCGCACGGACTTTCCACCCAAAGCCACGGTCTCCCCAGGCAACCGGTAAGACTGTTCCAGGGGAAGTGGGTGGTAAGCATGGCAAGGAAATAGGGGGGAGGATTTTTGGTGCCAGGACTGAAGTTTGGCGGCCCAAACAAGGGAAGCCACTGCCTGTCAGCAAACCAAACTGGGGAAACATCAGGTGTTTTCGTTGCCAAGAACTGGGACATGTTGCAGCAAACTGTCCATTGACAGATGAACCAATGCAGTGTGATCTATCTTTTAGAAGGCAGTCTATGTTTGCTGCTGTTTCATGCGCTGCAATGCCAAATGTGGGAAAACACATGTGTCATGTGACTATTAATAATAAGCCTATTATGGCCTTGCTGGACTCTGGAAGTCTGGTTACTTTGGTTACAGCTGAGATGGTTGAAACTGTGAATTTTCATGCAAAAAAGGTTGCTGTGATCTGTGTACATGGGGATACCCGCGAGTATCCAATAGCCACTGTTCAGTTTAAAACTGGCTTAGGTACGGTGACCCATTCGGTCGGACTGGTGCCCCACTTGGTGCATGAGGCTATCATTGGTAGGGACTTCCCTAAGTTTTGGGAACTGTGGGATTGTCCCGACCCAGTCGCAGTACCTAACTCAGTCGCAGAGCCAGAACTCGTGGCCATTACTGACCTTGTGAGTTCAGGGGACTCCTCTCAGGGCTCTCCGGGTGATCCTTTCTCAGTTATGGCAGGAGAGCTGGGGGAGCCGGAAGAAGTCCCCACAACCAGTAGAGCTGGACAGCCGTCTGCTGAATCTGAGCCTACGTTAGAGTTTGCCAATCTTAATGTGCACAAGGAAAATTTTGGTACGGAGCAGAGAAAAGACCCTACCCTTGCCAGGGCCTGGGAAAATGTAATAGTGATTAATGAGGTACCTGTCGAACCAGGGGACAGGCTCTGTTTTCCATATTTCTGCAGCAATGAGGATTTACTGTATCGTGTATGTAAATCTAATGATGAAGTGGTTGAACAGTTGGTAGTCCCTAAGTTATACAGACGGGTGGTGTTGGAACTTGCCCATGGGCACTTGCTAGGAGGCCATTTAGGGGTTGAGAAAACCACTGAAAGGGTGTTGCGCAGGTTTTACTGGCCTGGGATACGGAAAAACATAGAAAATTATTGTCAATCCTGTCCTGTGTGTCAGATGTCAGCCCCCCAACCCCACTTCCGAAGTCCGTTAGTGCCCTTGCCCATTATTGAAGTGCCTTTTGAGAGGATTGCCATGGACCTTGTGGGTCCACTCCCCAAATCTGCCCGCGGTCATCAACATATCCTCGTGATCATGGATTACGCTACCCGTTACCCGAGGCCGTTCCCTTACGCACTGCATCTGCTAAAAACATTGCCAAAGAGCTGTTTATGGTGTTCAGTCGGGTTGGCGTCCCGAAAGAAGTCCTTACAGACCAAGGTACCCCATTCATGTCACGAATAACTAGGGAGCTCTGCAAGTTATTTAAGGTGACGCAGTTGCGTACCTCAGTGTACCATCCTCAAACGGATGGCTTGGTGGAACGCTTCAATAAGACATTAAAGAGTATGTTAAAAAAGGTTGTTGATAAGGATGGGAAAAACTGGGACTTCCTGATACCTTACTTGATGTTCGCCATCAGGGAAGTTCCCCAGTCCTCTACGGGGTACTCTCCATTTGAGTTGCTTTATGGGAGACACCCTCGGGGACTCTTAGACATAGCCAAGGAAACTTGGGAGGGGGAGCAGACACCTCACAAAAGTGTTATTGAGCATATCGCTCAAATGCAGGATAGGATTGCAGCAATCATGCCAGTAAAAGAACATTTACTGCAGGCCCAAGCAGCCCAACAGAGGATATACAACAGGGGGGCCCAACTTCGTGTTTTCTCACCTGGTGACCGGGTCCTCGTGTTAGTTCCCACTGTTGAGAGCAAATTCCTGGCTAAGTGGCAGGGACCCTTTGAAGTAATTGAAAGAGTTGGGGAGGTCAATTACAAGGTGTATCAACCAGGTAAAAGGAAGCCCGAACAGATTTACCACATAAACCTGTTAAAACCCTGGAAGGATAGACTGGCATTAACTGCGAGGTCCCTCCCGGTAACCCTTAAAGGTACTGAATCCCCTCTGATCCCTGAGGTCACGATTCCAGACACCCTGTCATGTTCCCAGAAACAGGAAGCTAGAGAGTTCCTGATGAGGAATAAAGAGAAATTTTCAGAGTTGCCGGGCACGACTTCAGCAGTTCAGCATGATATTGTTACTGAACCTGGAGTCCGTGTCAAGCTCAAACCATACCGAATTCCCGAAGCTAGAAGAAAGGACATCGGTGAGGAAGTTAAAAGGATGTTGGAGCTAGATGTTATTGAGGAATCCAATAGTGACTGGTCTAGCCCCATTGTATTGGTCCCAAAACCGGATGGCACTTGGAGGTTTTGTAATGACTTCAGAAAGCTTAATGCGGTAACAAAGTTTGACACATACCCAATGCCCAGGGTAGACGAGCTTATAGACCGACTTGGCAAGGCCCGTTATCTGACCACTTTGGACTTGACCAAAGGATATTGGCAAATACCCCTGACTGGTAGTGCCAAAGAAAAGACTGCATTTGTGACCCCGGAGGGGTCGTTTCAATATAAGAAAATGCCTTTTGGGTTGCAAAATGCCCCTGCAACATTTCAGAGGGCTATGGACAGGACCCTAAGACCTCACCGACAGTATGCTGCAGCCTATCTGGACGACATAGTGGTGCATAGCACTGACTGGGAGTCTTACTTGCCCCGTGTCCAGGCTGTCCTGGATTCCCTCTTCAAGGAGGGGTTTACGGCAAATCCAAAAAAATGTGCCATTGGGCTAGAGGAAGCCAGGTATTTGGGCTACACTATTGGCCGGGGTGTCATAAAGCCCCAGGTGAATAAAATAGAAGCCATCCAGGAGTGGCCACGCCCTGCAAACAAGAAGCAGGTCAGGGCCTTTCTTGGCATTGCGGGGTACTATAGAAGATTTATTCCAAATTTCGCAACTATAGCTGCCCCACTGACAGACCTTACGAAAGGGAAAGCCTCCGTAATGGTGAAATGGTCTCCAGTAGCAGAAGAGTCTTTTCAAGTCCTGAAGAAGGCTCTTTGTGCACAGCCAATCCTATACTCCCCCGATTTCTCCAAAAACTTTTTGGTCCAGACAGATGCGTCTGATGTTGGTATCGGGGCAGTACTTTCACAGGTACACAATGGGGAAGAACACCCTGTGGTGTACTTAAGCAGAAAGCTCAATGACCATGAAAAGAAGTACGCAGTCATTGAAAAGGAGTGTCTGGCCATAAAGTGGGCCGTGGACGCGCTCAGGTACTACTTGTTGGGGCGCCAGTTTGAGTTAATAACTGACCATGCTCCCCTGAAATGGATGGCCCAAAAGAAGGAGACTAATAGGCGGGTGAACCGGTGGTTTTTGGCCCTACAAGATTACGCCTTTACGGTAAAACACAGGCCAGGTGTTGAGATGGGGAATGTAGATGCCCTCTCCCGTGTTCACTCCTGTTGGGCTACAGGTGTTCCAACCCTGGGGTTGAAACAAGGGGGGAGGATGTGTGACAGAGCATCCCAGAGAGAGCCTGGGAAAGTCCTGTTCGGGGTTTATACATCTCCCAGGCTCCTCTCATATACATTCAGGGATCTCTGAGCCAGGATCCACTTCAGGTGTTGGTTCTCTCCACCAGCTTAATTAAAAGCTCACCTGAGCAGACAGCCTTTGCTCAGCCTGGGAAACACAGACAACATTGGTCTGTGAGAGCAAGAAGGTTGGTAAAACATTGTTACTCTGTGAAGGTGGAAGCTGACAAGCGTTAGGCTTGTTCAGCCTAGTAGTGAGGGCCTGTAAATACTGTGTAGTTAGAGCCGAGACACGGCTAGGCTTTTGTTTAGATATTTTTTCTTCTGTTTGTTTTCAGCACACTGTACAGCACCTGTCATTGACATTGTATATAGCACCAATAAACCACACTGTGTTTTCACTGATCCAATGGACTTGGTATCTGTGCCTGCTCATCCCAGGGAGCTTTTGTACCTACTACCTGTCCCCCAGGTTACAATATATATAGTTTTATATATACATATATATATATATATATATATATTGTGAGGGGGTTAGCTCGGCAGCGGGTGTGTGTGACCCCCGAGATGGGCTCCCCACACAAAAAACAGGCCCAGCAAACGGAGGTTGTGGTTTTCAAAATCAAAAAGGTGCGGTTTATTTTCTATTTACAGTGACAAAAACACAGCAAAGCAAAAGAAACATAAACAAAATAAATCCTGGTCAACTTGACCTCTGACTAAACATACAGGTTTCCTAACTAACGACTGGGATCAGCCTAGTGCTGTCCTAGTCCCTAAGTCCCTGGTTTTAAATGTCCAAGCAAATAGCCACACAGGCTTTGTCTCACCGCACAGGGGTTCACTCTCCCTAGACAGTCCACACAGGTCTGGGTCCAGGCATGAGCTAACATCTAATGAAGCTGGGAGTTCTTATAGAGGCCTAAATGAGCTGACAAGCTTCAGCTGGTCTCATCAACTCCCTGTCTGCACGACGCCCCACACTCTCCCTAGAGGTATGAGTCATCCATGAGCCGACTAGCCTCAGCTGGGCTTATACAACTCTCCACCTAGTTGTATAAGTCGGCGTAAAGCCTGAATCTGGGCGAAATATATCTACCCCCCTGGATGCAACCAGGTGACTTTACCTTCCTGCTGTCACATACCCCCCCCTCTTGTTTTAACCTCGGGGTTGGAACACCAGCAATCAGGCATTCATGTACTCGAGACAAAGCATCCACATTCCCCATTTGAACGCCAGGGCGATGCTTTACTGTGAAGTTGAATTCCTGGAGGGCCAGGAACCACCTATTCACTCTTCTATTTGTTTCCTTGTTTTGAGCCATCCACTTTAACGGAGCGTGATCCGTAACCATGTCAAATTGCCTACCTAGCAGGTAGTACCGAAGGGAATCTAGAGCCCACTTCACCGCTAAACACTCCTTTTCAACGGTGGCGTAATTTACCTCATGGGACTTCAACTTCCTGCTGAGGTAAATGACTGGGTGCTCTTCCCCGTTCCAGACCTGGGACAATACTGCTCCTAACCCCACATCTGACGCATCACTTTGTACGACAAAGTCTTTAGAGAAGTCGGGTGAGTACAACACTGGCTGGCTACATAAGGCTTGTTTCAAGAATTGGAATGCTGCCTCAGCCTCGGGGGTCCATTTAATCATGACCGACCCTTTCCCCTTCGTCAGGTTGGTTAGGGGCACAGCCTTAGAGGCAAAGTGGGGAATGAATCGCCGATAATACCCAGCGATTCCCAGAAAGGCTCGTACCTGCTTCTTGCTGTTGGGACGTGGCCAACTCTGGATGGCCTCGACTTTGTTGAGTTGGGGTTTTATTACTCCCCTCCCAATGGTGTACCCAAGATATTTGGCCTCCTCCTGCCCAATGGTACACTTCTTGGGGTTAGCCGTAAACCCCGCTTCCCGAACAGAGTCCAGGACTGCTTGCACTTTTGGCAGATGTGAGGCCCAATCTGTGCTATGGACAATTACGTCATCCAGGTAAGCCGCAGCATACTTCCGATGGGGCCTCAGCATCTGGTCCATTTTCCGCTGGAATGTGGCCGGCGCATTCTGTAACCCGAACGGCATTCTTTTATATTGGAACGCCCCGTCTGGGGTTACAAATGCGGTTTTCTCTTTGGCTGACTTGGCCAGGGGGATTTGCCAATACCCTTTTGTGAGGTCAAGAGTCGTCATGTATCGGGCTGTTCCCAGCCGGTCGATCAACTCATCTATACGTGGCATGGGGTAGGTGTCAAATTTTGTAACTTTGTTCAACTGACGAAAATCGTTACAAAATCGCCAGCTCCCATCCGGTTTAGGCACCAACACAATGGGACTAGACCAATCACTTTGGGACTCCTCTATCACCCCTAAGTTCAGCATTTTCTGTACTTCCTCCCGTATTGCCTCCCGTCGGGCCTCTGGGATCCGATAGGGTTTTAACTTCACCCTTTCACCGGGCAGGGTAATGATGTCATGCTCTACCCCAGATGTTTGTCCCGGCAGCTCAGAGAATACCTCCTTGTTGCGAAGCACAAACTCCTTAACCTCCTGTTGTTGGGGTTGTGACAAGGTGGCTGCTATTCCAACCTCAGGAATCACGCAACCAGTTTGAGCTGGTGACCAAGTGTCTGCGACTAGGGACTCTCTATCCCTCCAGGCTTTCAACAGATTAACGTGATAGATCTGTTCGGGCTTTCGCCTTCCTGGTTGTCTGACCTTGTAATTCACTTCGCTCACTTTTTCCATTATCTCGTAGGGGCCTTGCCATTTGGCAAGGAATTTACTTTCAACCGTAGGGACAAGTACCAGTATCCTATCCCCCGGGGAAAAGGTACGGGTCTTGGCTCCACGGTTGTACACTCTCTGCTGTGCTAACTGCGCTTGGGCCAAATGTTCCTTCACGATGGGCATTACCTGTGCAATTCGGTCTTGCATCAGGGCGACATGCTCAATCACACTCCTGTGGGGAGAACTCTCACTTTCCCAAGTTTCCTTGGCAATATCCAACAGCCCTCTTGGGTGTCTCCCATACAGTAACTCAAAGGGGGAGAATCCCGTAGAGGATTGGGGCACCTCCCTAATAGCAAACATCAGATAAGGAAGTAGACAGTCCCAATCCTTTCCATCTCTATTGTGAGGGGGTTAACTCGGTAGCGGGTGTGTGTGACCCCCTGGTTGGGCTCCCCACACAAAAACAGGGCCAGCAGACGGAGGTTGTGGTTTTCAAAATCAAAAGGTGCGGTTTATTTCTCTATGTACAGTGACAAAAACACAGCAAAGCCAAAAAGAAACATAAACAAAATAAATCCTGGTCAGTTTGACCTCTGACTAAACATGCAGGTTTCCTAAACTAACAACTGGGATCAGCCTGGTGCTGTCCTAGTCCCTAAGTCCCTGGTTTAGTAAAAGTCCAAACAAATAGCCACACAGGCTTTGCCTCACCGCACAGGGGTTCACTCTCCCTAGACAGTCCACACAGGTCTTGTTCCAGGCATGAGCTAACATCTAATGAAGCTGGGAGTTCTTATAGAGGCCTAAATGAGCTGACAAGGTTCAGCTGGTCTCCTCATCTTTGTCTGCACGACGCCCCACACTCTCCCTAGAGGTATGAGTCATCCATGAGCCTACTAGCCTCAGCTGGGCTTATACAACTCTCCACCCTAGTTGTATAAGTCAGCATAAAGCCTGAATCTGGGAGAAATATATCTACCCCCCTGGATGCAACCAGGTGACTTTACCTTCCTGCTGTCACATACCCCCCCCCTCTTGTTTTAACCTTGGGGTTGGAACACCAGCAATCAGGCATTCATGTACTCGAGACAAAGCATCCACATTCCCCATTTGAACGCCAGGGCGATGCTTTACTGTGAAGTTGAATTCCTGTAGGGCCAGGAACCACCTATTCACTCTTCTATTTGTCTCCTTGTTTTGAGCCATCCACTTTAACGGAGCGTGATCCGTAACCATGTCAAAGTGCCTACCTAGCAGATAGTACCGAAGGGAATCTAGAGCCCACTTCACCGCTAAACACTCCTTTTCAACCGTGGCGTAATTTACCTCATGGGACTTCAACTTCCTGCTGAGGTAAATGACTGGGTGCTCTTCCCCGTTCCAGACCTGGGACAATACTGCTCCTAACCCCACATCTGACGCATCACTTTGTACGACAAAGTCTTTAGAGAAGTCGGGTGAGTACAACACTGGCTGGCTACATAAGGCTTGTTTCAAGAATTGGAATGCTGCCTCAGCCTCGGGGGTCCATTTAATCATGACCGACCCTTTCCCCTTCGTTAGGTTGGTTAGGGGCACAGCCTTAGAAGCAAAGTGGGGAATGAATCGCCGATAATACCCAGCGATTCCCAGAAAGGCTCGTACCTGCTTCTTGCTGTTGGGACGTGGCCAACTCTGGATGGCCTCGACTTTGTTGAGTTGGGGTTTTATCACTCCCCTGCCAATGGTGTACCCAAGATATTTGGCCTCCTCCTGCCCAATGGTACACTTCTTGGGGTTAGCCTTAAACCCCGCTTCCCGGATAGAGTCTAGGACTGCTTGCACTTTTGGCAGATGTGAGGCCCAATCTGTGCTATGGACAATTACGTCATCCAGGTAAGCCGCAGCATACTTCCGATGGGGCCTCAGTATCTGGTCCATTTTCCGCTGGAATGTGGCCGGCGCATTCTGTAACCCGAACGGCATTCTCTTATATTGGAACGCCCCGTCTGGGGTTACAAATGCGGTTTTCTCTTTGGCCGACTTGGCCAGGGGAATTTGCCAATACCCTTTTGTGAGGTCAAGAGTCGTCATGTATCGGGCTGTTCCCAGCCGGTCGATCAACTCATCTATACGTGGCATGGGGTAGGTGTCAAATTTTGTAACTTTGTTCAACTGACGAAAATCGTTACAAAATCGCCAGCTCCCATCCGGTTTAGGCACCAACACAATGGGACTAGACCAATCACTTTGGGACTCCTCTATCACCCCTAAGTTCAGCATTTTCTGTGCTTCCTCCCGTATTGCCTCCCGTCGGGCCTCTGGGATCCGATAGGGTTTTAACTTCACCCTTTCACCGGGCGGGGTAATAATATCATGCTCTACCCCAGATGTTTGTCCCGGCAGCTCAGAGAACACCTCCTTGTTGCGAAGCACAAACTCCTTAACCTCCTGTTGTTGGGGTTGTGACAAGGTGGCTGCTATTCCAACCTCCGGAATCACGCAACCAGTTTGAGCTGGTGACCAAGTTTCTGCGACTAGGGACTCTCTATCCCTCCAGGCTTTCAACAGATTAACGTGATATATCTGTTCGGGCTTTCGCCTTCCTGGTTGTCTGACCTTGTAATTCACTTCGCTCACTTTTTCCATTATCTCGTAGGGGCCTTGCCATTTGGCAAGGAATTTACTTTCAACCGTAGGGACAAGTACCAATATCCTATCCCCCGGGGAAAAGGTACGGGTCTTTGCTCCACGGTTGTACACTCTCTGCTGTGCCAACTGCGCTTGGGCCAAATGTTCCTTCACGATGGGCATTACCTGTGCAATTCGATCTTGCATCAGGGCGACATGCTCAATCACACTCCTGTGGGGAGAACTCTCACTTTCCCAAGTTTCCTTGGCAATATCCAACAGCCCTCTTGGGTGTCTCCCATACAGTAACTCAAAGGGGGAGTATCCCGTAGAGGATTGGGGCACCTCCCTAATAGCAAACATCAAATAAGGAAGTAGACAGTCCCAATCCTTTCCATCTCTATCCACCACTTTCTTCAACATTTGTTTTAGGGTTTTGTTGAATCTTTCAACCAGCCCATCGGTTTGGGGGTGATACACAGATGTACGCAATTGCGTCACTTTGAACAATTTACACAGCTCTTTCATAACCCGGGACATAAAGGGTGTACCTTGGTCCGTAAGCAGTTCTTTACAAATACCCACCCGGCTAAAAACAAGAGATAGCTCTTTGGCTATGGTTTTGGCCGAGGTATTTCTGAGAGGGATCGCTTCTGGATAACGGGTGGCATAGTCCATTATAACCAATATGTACTGGTGCCCCCTAGCGGACTTGATTATAGGACCTACCAAATCCATTGCGATTCTCTCAAACGGGACCTCAATGATGGGTAGAGGGACCAGCGGGCTACGGAAATGTGGCATCGGGGCCGACCTCTGACACACAGGGCAGGAGGAACAATAATTTTCTATGTCCTTCATCACCCCAGGCCAATAGAATCTCTGTAATACCCTCTCTCGGGTTTTCTCTGTCCCCAGATGACCTCCAAGAATGTGCCCATGGGCCAACTCCAACACCAACTTCCTGTAAGGTTTGGGCACCACAAGCTGCTCAACGGTTTCTTCTGCCCTTTTTGCCACCCGATACAGTAGGTCCTTCTCTACGCTGAAGTATGGGTAAGTGCAGGTATTATCTGGGTTCACTAACTCGCCATCTATTTCCACTACGTTTTCCCGTGCCTTTATTAGGGCGGGGTCTTTTAACTGTTCTGTGGCAAAATTTTCCCTGTGAACCTCCAGATCAGAAAACTCCACAGACGGTAGGTTTTCGTCTGAGGAGGTGGGCTCCTCTCCAGTTTCTTGAGTCTCCCCTGCCAATACTGACAAGGGAAATTCTGGAGAGTCCTCACCACTCTCAGAGGAGTTCTGGCTATCACATTCCTGGTACATAGGGGCACCAGTGGGGGGCTCAGGATCATCCCACAGTTCCCAGAACTTCGGAAAATCTCTTCCCACAATGGCATCATGCGGTAATTGAGATACTAACCCCACTGGATGAGAGAGGGTACCTTTGGGGGTCTCGAAACACACTGTAGTCACTGGATACTCTCGGGTGTCCCCATGCACACAAATAACAGCTACCTTGCTATTCCCAGAGACCTCTGTTTTAACTAATTCAGCCTTTATCAGGGTCACAAGGCTACCTGAATCCAGTAATACCACAACATTTCTACCATTAATACACATTTTGCATAAATGTTTCTCAGTTCCCCGAATGGCAGTGCATGCGACTGTCGCACACAGCGACTGACGTCTGTCCGTCAGAAAGTCACATTGCATGGGTTCCTCCACAACCGGGCAATTTGCTGCAATATGTCCCGCTTGCCGGCAGCGGTAGCAAACAATCCTTTTGGCTGCCTCTTGAGCCCCTGACTTCCCAGGCTGTTCTCGCCAAACTTTGGGTAGAGCTCCCACCCTCTCACTCTCTCCACCCTCACCCCTTGGAATCCTCTTATCCGCCCCTGGGGATGGTCTGGTCTTAGGGTGGAAAGTCCGAGAGTCTCTGGAAGAGGCCGTCAGGTTCTCTGTAGCCAAGTATTTCTCGACACGATCCACAAGACCACTGGCCGTCTCTGGGTCTCCATGGCTTACCCACTTTTGGATGGCAGTAGGAAGAGCTCTCAAAAACCGATCCATTACAACACGTTCCACAATCTCTGGTGCGGACAAAGTCTCTGGCTGTAGCCACTTCCTGCTCAGGTGAATGAGATCATACATTTGAGACCTGGGGGGTTTTCCAAGCTGGAAAGTCCAGTTATGCACACGCTGAGCCCGGACAGCCAGGGTGACACCCAGCCTTGCCAATATTTCAGCTTTTAGCATCACATAGTCTTTTGCTTGGTCAGGCTCTAGGTCATAGTAAGCCTTCTGCGATTCACCAGTTAACAGAGGAGCCACCAGTCCAGCCCACTGCTCCTCAGGCCACTTTTCTCTTTCAGCAGTCCTTTCAATAGTGGTCAAAAATACCTCTGGATCATCCTCTCCAGTCATTTTTGTCAATAAACGACTCACCCCAAAGGACGCGGTATTAGTGGGACGGCTTTCCTCACTGGTCTGCGGACGTTGCTGCATTACTGCTTCCATTTGTTGTAGTCTCTGCTCTTGCTTCTGTAACAGATCTATGAAGCGGGCCTCAGATTGCTGCTGGGCTTGTTGATGAGCTTGCTGCTGGGCTGCAAGGCTCCTTTGCAAACCTGCATTTGTCTGCTGTTGATTGGCATTTGCTAGAGCCAGCTGTTTCAGTATCTCCTCCATGCTGGCTTAAAAAAACTGCCACTGGTTCTCCACCAACTGTGAGGGGGTTAACTCGGTAGCGGGTGTGTGTGACCCCCTGGTTGGGCTCCCCACACAAAAACAGGGCCAGCAGACGGAGGTTGTGGTTTTCAAAATCAAAAGGTGCGGTTTATTTCTCTATGTACAGTGACAAAAACACAGCAAAGCCAAAAAGAAACATAAACAAAATAAATCCTGGTCAGTTTGACCTCTGACTAAACATGCAGGTTTCCTAAACTAACAACTGGGATCAGCCTGGTGCTGTCCTAGTCCCTAAGTCCCTGGTTTAGTAAAAGTCCAAACAAATAGCCACACAGGCTTTGCCTCACCGCACAGGGGTTCACTCTCCCTAGACAGTCCACACAGGTCTTGTTCCAGGCATGAGCTAACATCTAATGAAGCTGGGAGTTCTTATAGAGGCCTAAATGAGCTGACAAGGTTCAGCTGGTCTCCTCATCTTTGTCTGCACGACGCCCCACACTCTCCCTAGAGGTATGAGTCATCCATGAGCCTACTAGCCTCAGCTGGGCTTATACAACTCTCCACCCTAGTTGTATAAGTCAGCATAAAGCCTGAATCTGGGAGAAATATATCTACCCCCCTGGATGCAACCAGGTGACTTTACCTTCCTGCTGTCACACTATCCACCACTTTCTTCAACATTTGTTTTAGGGTTTTGTTGAACCTTTCAACCAGCCCATCGGTTTGGGGGTGATACACAGATGTACGTAATTGCGTCACTTTGAACAATTTACACAGCTCCTTCATAACCCGGGACATAAAGGGTGTACCTTGGTCCGTAAGCAGTTCTTTACAAATACCCACCCGGCTAAACACAAGAGATAGCTCTTTGGCTATGGTTTTGGCCGAGGTATTTCGGAGAGGGATCGCTTCTGGATAACGGGTGGCATAGTCCATTATAACTAATATGTACTGGTGCCCCCTAGCGGACTTGATTATAGGACCTACCAAATCCATGGCGATCCTCTCAAACGGGACCTCAATGATGGGTAGAGGGACCAGCGGGCTACGGAAATGTGGCATCGGGGCCGACCTCTGACACACAGGGCAGGAGGAACAATAATTTTCTATGTCCTTCATCACCCCCGGCCAATAGAATCTCTGTAATACCCTCTCTCGGGTTTTCTCTGTCCCCAGATGACCTCCAAGAATGTGCCCATGGGCCAACTCCAACACCAACTTCCTGTAAGGTTTGGGCACCACAAGCTGCTCAACGGTTTCTTCTGCCCTTTTTGCCACCCGATACAGTAGGTCCTTCTCTACGCTGAAGTATGGGTAAGTGCAGGTATTATCTGGGTTCACTAACTCGCCATCTATTTTCACTACGTTTTCCCGTGCCTTTATTAGGGCGGGGTCTTTCAACTGTTCTGTGGCAAAGTTTTCCCTGTGAACCTCAAGATCAGAAAACTCCACAGACGGTAGGTTTTCGTCTGAGGAGGTGGGCTCCTCTCCAGTTTCTTGAGTCTCCCCTGCCAATACTGATAAGGGAAATTCCGGAGAGTCCTCACCACTCTCAGGGGAGTTCTGGCTATCACATTCCTGGTACATAGGGGCACCAGTGGGGGGCTCAGGATCATCCCACAGTTCCCAGAACTTCGGAAAATCCCTTCCCACAATGGCGTCATGCGGTAACTGAGATACTAAGCCCACTGGATGAGAGAGGGTACCTTTGGGGGTCTCGAAACACACTGTAGTCACTGGATACTCTCGGGTGTCCCCATGCACACAAATAACAGCTACCTTGCTATTCCCAGAGACCTCTGTTTTAACTAACTCAGCCTTTATCAGGGTCACAAGGCTACCTGAATCCAGCAATACCACAACATTTCTACCATTAACACACATTTTGCATAAATGTTTCTCAGTTCCTCGAATGGCAGTGCATGCAACTGTCGCACACAGCGACTGACGTCTGCCCGTCAGAAAGTCACACTGCATGGGTTCCTCCACAACCGGGCAATTGGCTGCAATATGTCCCGCTTGCCGGCAGCGGTAGCAAACGATCCTTCTTGCGGCCTCTTGAGCCGCTGATTTCCCAGGCTGTTCTCGCCAAACTTGGGGTAGAGCTCCCACCCTCTCACTCTCTCCACCCTCACCCCTTGGAATCCTCTTATCCGCCCCTGGGGATGGTCTGGTCTTAGGGTGGAAAGTCCGAGTGTCTCTGGAAGAGGCCGTCAGGTTCTCTGTAGCCAAGTATTTCTCCACACGATCCACAAGACCATCGGCCGTCTCTGGGTCTCCATGGCTTACCCACTTTTGGATGGCAGTAGGAAGAGCTCTCAAAAACCGATCCATTACAACACGTTCCACAATCTTTGGTGCGGACAAAGTCTCTGGCTGTAGCCACTTTCTGCTCAGGTGAATGAGATCATACATTTGAGACCTGGGGGGTTTTCCAAGCTGGAAAGTCCAGTTATGCACACGCTGAGCCCGGACAGCCTGGGTGACACCCAGCCTTGCCAATATTTCAGCTTTTAGCATCACATAGTCTTTTGCTTGGTTAGGCTCTAGGTCATAGTAAGCTTTCTGCGATTCACCAGTTAACAGAGGAGCCACCAGTCCAGCCCACTGCTCCTCAGGCCACTTTTCTCTTTCAGCGGTCCTTTCAAATGTGGTCAAAAATACCTCTGGATCATCCTCTCCAGTCATTTTTGTCAATAAACGACTCACCCCAAAGGACGCGGTATTAGTGGGACGGCTTTCCTCACTGGTCTGCGGACGTTGCTGCATTGCTGCTTCCATCTGTTGTTGTAGTCTCTGCTCTTGCTTCTGCAACAGGTCTATGAAGCGGGCCTCAGATTGCTGCTGGCTTGTTGCTGAGCCTCCAGACTCTGTTGCAAAGTTGCGTTTGTCTGCTGCTGGGCTGCAAGGCTCTGTTGATGAGCTTGCTGCTGGGCTGCGAAGT
Source organism: Rana muscosa (assembly GCA_029206835.1). Classification (NCBI taxonomy): domain Eukaryota; kingdom Metazoa; phylum Chordata; class Amphibia; order Anura; family Ranidae; genus Rana; species Rana muscosa. Next base: position 543,674,626 of record CM055117.1, on the reverse strand, counting down.
TCTGTTGTTGAGCTGCAAGGCTCTTTTGCAAACCTGCATTTGTCTGCTGTTGATTGGCATTTGCTAGAGCCAGCTGCTTCAGTATCTCCTCCATGCTGGCTTAAAAAAAAACTGCCCGCATTCTCCACCAACTGTGAGGGGGTTAGCTCGGCAGCGGGTGTGTGTGACCCCCGAGATGGGCTCCCCACACAAAAAACAGGCCCAGCAAACGGAGGTTGTGGTTTTCAAAATCAAAAAGGTGCGGTTTATTTTCTATTTACAGTGACAAAAACACAGCAAAGCAAAAGAAACATAAACAAAATAAATCCTGGTCAACTTGACCTCTGACTAAACATACAGGTTTCCTAACTAACGACTGGGATCAGCCTAGTGCTGTCCTAGTCCCTAAGTCCCTGGTTTTAAATGTCCAAGCAAATAGCCACACAGGCTTTGTCTCACCGCACAGGGGTTCACTCTCCCTAGACAGTCCACACAGGTCTGGGTCCAGGCATGAGCTAACATCTAATGAAGCTGGGAGTTCTTATAGAGGCCTAAATGAGCTGACAAGCTTCAGCTGGTCTCATCAACTCCCTGTCTGCACGACGCCCCACACTCTCCCTAGAGGTATGAGTCATCCATGAGCCGACTAGCCTCAGCTGGGCTTATACAACTCTCCACCTAGTTGTATAAGTCGGCGTAAAGCCTGAATCTGGGCGAAATATATCTACCCCCCTGGATGCAACCAGGTGACTTTACCTTCCTGCTGTCACAATATATATATATATATATATATATATATATATATATATATATATTAATATATATATACATATATATATATATATATATATATATATATATATATATATACATACTGTGAGGCAATGGCATGTCACCTTGGTTCCCCACCTACATAAGACGAGAAGCTCCAGGATTTCTGTTTGCAGTGGAAGAAGCAACTTGTATTGTTTTCTCAGATTTTAATACATTCTGTTCTGAGTTCTGGAGATCAGATGCTTTGCAAAGCTTTGGGTGGGATAATGCCTCTAATCCTGGGCCCACATCCTAACCGGTAGCCAGACTGTTTATTAGCCTTAGCTATGTGAGGCGACCAATGCAGGGCTCTATCTCTCTCTCTCTCACTTGTTGTGAGAGCATACTGCTACGTGAAAAGGCTGAGTGCTGAGAGAACACTAATGGTACCTGAGCTCCCTGCTGGTTTTGGAGAATCAATTAGGGGGCACTCTGGCAGTCAAAAATAGACTTGAGGTTAGTTAGCGGCTTGGATGAGCAGATGTTTAGCCTGTTTTATGTTATGGACTTTCTGTATAAATTCCCCTCGCATCGATCCTATATTTGTTTGCAGCCTTGCTTAATAAAAGTGCAATACAAACCTGCCTGGACAGCCTGTCCCCCTTGCAATACACAGAATATATATCATAGGATTTATGCCTGAACAGTGTTCTATTGAGAACATTTTCCATTGCCTACAACAACCAATCACTCCTAACTGTGATTCTTCCAGTGCAGTTATAAATGAAACAAGGACTCTTGACTCAGTGCTGTGTGCAACAAGAAATGTTCTGGCTTGCACATATTGCATACAAAAGTCAATGCGTAGAGCAATGAACAACATGATGAAGGAGGACAAGGTCCTCCATAGGGAACCCAAATCATGTCCTTGCCTGTAAACAATTTTGAAGGTAGTTACATACCTGTTTGCACTTTAATACAAAAAAATCCAAGTTTACCATTTTTTCCCCCATCCTGTTCTAAAAATACTTGTTTAGAATTCAGGCAGATTTGCTTCCTATAACCCAGTCCTGTCCCCATGGTATCATGGGATGAGACCTAAACAATCAAGGGAGATCCCATTAATGTATTAAAGCATCAAGAAACGGACAGAAGAAAAAGAACAACAAAAGAACTAAAATGCTAAGAACTGATGAATATAGGCAGAAGGCAATTTTCTGTGTAGTATGAGAAATCCCATTGCAGCAGGTAGCGGAAAAATGTCAGACAGAGTTGAGCAAGTACTTTTGACACATTTCTAAACAGAGATCAAGCAGACTGTTTTCAAAGCTAGTTACTTTTTGTTCTTTTTACTGCCATTTTTGTTATTTTCCAAGGAATGATCAAACAGGGGCTGCAGAAAATAGGATGATGGGGTAACAACTGTGGCAAAAACAGCTTGAACTTAAAAGCCTCAGGGGTAATGTATTCTACTGATAATAGCAAACACACAAAGCATATGGTAAATGAAAACAAGAAAAATAGAATATTGAGATATAGAAATGGCCCTAACTAAAGGTCATTTTGCTGTTATTTTGCAGCAAACACATTTAGGATTTGGCTTTCCTTCATCACTGGACACAAGCTGAGCCCTTTTTCTTTAAAGCTAACTTCTAGCTACTCCAATAAAGATATGGGTATATTTCTTATGCTCAGTTATATATATATCATCTTCAGTTTTCCTATTGACAGTCAATGTGGGGCAGCAGGGGAATGCCTGTTCGGCTCTATTATTTAGTAAATATTATGCTATCATTTTCTCTAGGTTCTTATTTTTATGGCAATCATTTTGTTACATTTCGAGACTTGAGCATGTTGTGTAAAATCAGTGAAGGGATTTGTTTTTGTTTTTGTCTTACAGCAGCGTCAAAAGTGAGATTTTTCTCAAGGGTTCAATGATTGGTTGAAAGTGTGGATAAGGAGACAAGAGAGTTGATTTATTAAATTCTCACTACCCCTTCCAACACCTATGTTGACTAACCTGCATAAGAAACATGTATAAATGTACTTATTTTCAGCCTGCTCCGGTCCAGTTACATGATACGGGTCCCCTATGTCATCCAGCGGTGGCTGCAGGGGAGAGGAGGAAGCGCTGACAACAGATGGGCCATAGGAGCCTCTCAATGATGTCACTGCTCCCAGGCATTACCAGCCATTATCTAGTGCTTTCTCCTTTCCCCTGAAGTTGCCTCTAGCTGATACAGGAGATCACATGGCTGGTCTGAAGCACAATGCTGTATCCTGGCCTAGGCCAACAAGGCCAAGGCCTAGGGCAGCACTTTGCAGGGGGGCAGCATGGAAAGAGTCCCGCCGGCTTGCGCTACACTTGGCCACGCTGCTTCTGGTATGCGGGCGGTCAGCATTTTGCAACTGTGGGGGGGGGGTGCCGTTTCTAATTTTGACTGTCCTATCATCCTGGACCACAAACCTTCCTCACTGTGCTATATGTTTTCTGCTGCACCATTGGCATGGTTATATCTTCTTAGTCCTCTCCATAAAATTATCAGAACTAGTGTCCCCACTCAAAAATTTCAGGGAAGGTCTTAAACGGCAAGGGGTGTGGCCTTGACAGGAAGGGGTGGGTCATATTTAAATTAGGGGGTGTACAAGTTTAGTCAGGCCTAGGGCAGCACAAAACCTAAATACACTACTGCTGAAGCAGGGTGAAAATAGGCAAGTATATACACGTTTCTTACACAAGTTAGTTAGCATAGATGTTAGGGGGAGAAGCATTTTTAAGATTAGTTACGCATAGCCTGGAATTCCACTTTAAGGAGTTGATTTGCTAAAGGCAAACACACTGTGTACTTTGCAAGTGCAGATGCACTCACTTTCCCCATAGCTTAGTGAATGTGGTAAAGCTCTGCTGATTTCCATCATCCAATCATATGCAAGCAAAAATGCTGTTTTTTTTTTCCTTGCACCCGAATGGCTATTCTTTACAAAGTGAAGCTTCACCACCTTCACTAAGCTCTGGGGAAAATGAGTGCAAATTTAACAGTTTTTTTGCCTTTAGTAAATCAACCCTAATATTTACTTTTATACTGTATGTTTAGCGGTATATAATAATCATATACCAGTAAATTTCTTATTTAAAATAAGGAAAAGTTACCCCCACACTTTCACATGTGCCATTATATGGGAAAGAGATTAAAAATACTGTTCTATTTTAGAAACATATATTTATTAGTCTTAATAGTCCTTAATTCCAATGGAATACCTAGTTGCAGCCATGATGGAATGCCCTTACCGCCCCTCCACTCCCCTACCCTTTCTTTCCCCCCTTCTTCTTTATAAACAGGCATACCCCACTTTTAAATACACAATCGGGTTTATTTACTAAAGTGCAAAATCAGGCTCACTTCTGCATAGAAACAAATGAGCATCTTACCCCAGCTTGTTCAATTAAACTTTGGTAATAAAACCTGGAAGCTCATTGGTTTCTATGCAGAAGTGAGCCTGATTTTGAGCTTTCCAGCTTTAGTAAATAAACCTCATTGTGTACTTAAAAGTGGGGTATGCCTGTACTCCTCCTTCATAGAAACATAGAAGAGTGACGGCAGTAAAAAAGACCATGTTGTCCATTGAGTCTGCCTCATTTTTAAATGTTTTCATATTTATACAACTTTTTAAAATATTTTTACAACTTTTTTATTGGACCGTTATGTGGAACTGTATCAAATGCTTTGCTGAAATCAGGAAAGGGTATGGTCACAGCACCAGCATGTTCAAAAACTCTGGTCTCTGGTCAAATGACACAAAGATTAAAGTGCTGGAAATATCCCATAGACCTACACGGTTTAGGAGATATTTAAAATAAAGCCATGCGCCAATGTCTACGACGCATGCACACTTTAGAAAGGGCAGATCGTGCCATTTCTAAAGGGGTCATGCCCTGACTGGTGGCTCCCTAACTCCAGCCAGTTACAGAGCCAGAGTTTGCGGCCCCCTGGAAGGAAGAGGGGTGAAGATGGACGCTCGCTGCCAGTGGGGACATCAGTGACATTGAAGGCTTAGGTTTCAGGTAAGTGACACATAATGGGCTAGTATGCGATGCATACTAGCCCATTATGCTTTCTCTTTGCAGGGAAATAAAGAGGAAGTAAAACCCATCAGGGTTTACTTCCTCTTTAATCAGTGACCTACACAGAATAATCAGTGACCTACATAGATTAATCACTGACCTAGCTACATTTCAGTAATATTTTCATACCTGTATGCTATGAGACAATTTTAACATAGGTCTTACCTGGCTGTATTGACTTCATGAACATCGAAGCGAATGTTAAATCACTGTACTGTTGTGTTATACTTTTTCATCACATTATACTCCTCAATACATGTTGGGTCATAGATCAATATCTCTGTTATATGTGTATACACCAAAGGAATTACCCTGTACTGTTTTCTAGACATGTGCACACTGAAATATTTCGTTTTGGAATTTCGTTTTCGTTCGAAAAATAAATTTATTTAGTTACTCACGAAATTCGTTTTTATTTATTTTGTTTTTCGTTAGAAATTGCATTCGTCCAAAAATCTGAATTAATTAAGGTCGAATCTGTCATTGAAGGCTTTTGGTGTCTGTCGAATGTTCAAAGAAGATTCAACGGAGCAGCGAAACTGTACGACGCCGCAATCGTACATTTCCAGTCGAATGTTCCACCTACAAGCTAGCTATAGTAGAATTATAATGTTGTATGACTAGTAATAATTATATTTATTTATTATTATTACTAGTCAACCAACATTAGAATTTTTCTATAGCCTATGGGCAGAGTATTTGACTGGAAATGTACGATTGCAGCGTCGTACAGTTTATCTGCTCCGTCGAATCTTCTCAGAACTTTCAACAGACACCATAAGCCTTCAATGACAGATTCAACGTTTGTATGTTTTTCGATGCTTTGTCGAATCTTCGTCGTTCACGTTGAATTGTCAAGTTAGTTCTAGCTATTTTACTGCTCCTCCTCTTTGGTTACAATCAGCCAATAACATTCATCATCATCATTATTTTTATTTTACTTCCCCCACCCAATTCCAGCAGCGATCTTTTCTCTCTATGTCGAATCTTTTCTCTCTATAATGTTGAATCTTTTCTCTCTATAATAGAGTACACTATCATAACCATTCAAAAGTGGGGTACCCACCTTCTAGTATATAGACTATGCTGCTCGCCTAATTATACATGAAAAAAAGAAGAATTGGACTCCCAGGGGCTTGTGCGCAGCTTCAATAATGTATTAACTCATAATGAAAGTATTAACTGATTTTATTATACAAGTATCAAATTTACAATCTCATAGGGAAGTAAAAAAGAGGGATTGAGGGAATGGATCCAATTACATAAAGGAAACAATAATAAGAGCTCTGGTATACAAATTTTACGGTATTCACAAATCACATGTCACAATAACCATATACAGGTCACCACTGTTGTTTGGTATATATATGGATCCCCGACACGTTTCGATCTTTATTAGTGTGACGATCTTCCTCAGGGGGTATTATGTGGACATCTGTGGTGTATTACAAAATATCATTAGCATTTTTTCATTGTATTTGCATATCATGCACACCTGTCGATGCAGGCTATAAACAAGAACGGATAAAGTCATATCTTGCATGAAATACCATATGTGCTAGATCAGAGTAAATATCTTTGAAACCTTTGCTGTTACCCTGCATGTGCAAGTAACTAAAAAGTAACATAAATTTGACACAACATTGGGTCATAACAATATATGTAGAGTGAAAATAAATTTAACCCATATGTATTTGTTTATTTAAATACTGATACGATATGTTAGATAGCTACGACACACATAAATTAAAAATGAATCTAGCCTGCGCCTCTCTGCCCCCCCTCTCCCCTCCTCTCTCTCACACCCATGTGTGTCTAATTTTTATATGTGACCTCTTGCAGGCAAACTTTGGGTCCTTCACTTCTGCCTTCTGGTCTAGCACATATGGTATTTCACGCAAGGTATGACTTTATCCGTTCTTGTTTATAGCCTGCATCGACAGGTGTGCATGATAAGCAAATACAATGAAAAAATGCTAATGATATTTTGTAATACACCACAGATGTCCACATAATACCCCCTGAGGAAGATCGTCACACTAATAAAGATGGAAACGCGTCGGTGATCCATATATATGCCAACCAACAGTGGTGACCTGTATATGGTTATTGTGACATGTGATTTGTGAATACCGTAAAATTTGTATACCAGAGCTCTTTTTGTTTTTTCCTTTATGTAATTGGATCCATTCCCTCAATCCCTCTTTTTTACTTCCCAATGAATTTTTAAATTTGATACTTGTATAATAAAATCAGTTAATACTTTCATTATGAGTTAATACATTATTGAAGCTGCGCACAAGCCCCTGGGAGTCCAATTCTTCTTTTTTTCACTATCATAACCATTATCCATAATCAAAGATCCTGTTCCAGACCACGTAATTTAATTCTACCAGGAGTTAAGGAGTCTTGTATTGCCACCCTGTCCTCAGGTCTCATAACCACCTTTCTGACCTTTTTATTTGCAGCTGCTCTGCAACACATATGTAACAAACAATTGGCCCCTGCCTCCACCTATAACTGGCCTCCGCAGCAAGGAGCACATGGAAGGGCAATGCATGTCAGACAAAACCAAAGAAAATTCCCAGCTTAAGGCTTCATGTACACGGGACTTTTTTACAACCTCTCCTGAACAATTTAACTTGACAGATAGTAACCCACGTTTAAAACGTCTGTTTTGCAGCGTTTACATGCCGCGTATAGCAGCGTTTTACCACGTTTGCGTTTAGGAGCGTTTTATAAAAAAATATGTAGCACTACCCCCGTAGGAGCTGCTGGTTTAAAGTTTTGGGCCTACCGCTACCTTTATGTTCACCACACTCGTGTCAGGGATCCCTCTTGAAGAGCTTTCATGAATGTTCACACCAACACCTGGTTACTTTTTCTTCAAGAGCTTTATTATACCAGTTCCAACAGAGGGGTAGAGGGATAGTGGAGGTTCAGGTACCTTGCTTTGCGGATCACGGGCACAATCTTAGACCCAGAGGACAATTCAGTTCCATGCTGGATTCAGCAACCACCGGATAGGCCTATTCTCACTGGCTTAGCAACCAGCGCAAAGCTCGTTCAAAGTCTCTGCCACAGACTTGATGAGTGCCGTCACGTTGTTTCACAACCTTCCGCCACAAGATCGTGTAACCATACTGACACTTTGCAAAAAGTTCCTTCAAAAGTACACAGCTCACGGTGCCAGGATCTTTCAGCCAGCCGGCAGCACCGCGAGGGAAACTGGCCAGGATGTGTCCTTTAATTGAGTCCCCAATTGTTCCGCTTCTTCCCACAGGCAAGACCGCGTAGGACTATCCCTGCACTAGTAGGCCCCAGCAACTCCTGGGCCTACTTCTCAGCCGCAGAGCCTCGGGCCAGCAGGCCCCAAGGCCGAAAACGGCCCACACATCCCTGAGGCCAGAAGGGCCCTCAGGTCAGGATCCGGCAACGAACCCTGATAGAGTGGTCTCTGTCTCTTAAGTACCCCCTCCCAGAATGCACAGTGGGTTGACCACGCCCCCTGAGCCACTTCTGGGGAAGGAATACCCAATACACCTAGCCTGCTGCATTTCCAACCCTGACCTGTGGTGACAGTGACACCTACTGTCAGGTGGAAAACGCGCAACCCAGCTAGACTGAAACAAAGCCACCATTTTAGCATAATCCTTCTCAGCTAAAACTACAGCTCAGATGACTAAATTTAACACATAGCACCTCCCCAACAGGAGCAGGGCGCTACAAATATATTTATATATATATATATATATATATATATATATTTTTAAATAGCCAAAAACGAAAAACGCCTGTAAACGAAATGCGGCTAAACGCGAGCTACCGCGTAGACACGTTTAGCAGCGTTTGGAGCTTGAAATGCCTCTAAACTCAGCTTCTGAACCCATTTTTTTTGCGTTAAAAAAAAAGCCTCTAAACTCAACTGCCTAGAGACGACTGTAAACGGCCCTGTGTACATGTACTGTTAAGACTCATTTCACACTAAAGCGTATTGCAGGCGCTATAGCGTTAAAAATAGCGCCTGCAATCCGCCCTTAAACTGCTGCACCATTCATTCCAGTGTGAAAGCCTGAGGGCTTTCACACTGGAGCGTTGCGCTAGCAGGACGGTAAAAAAAGTCCTGCTAGCTGCATCTTTGGAGCGGTGAAGAAGCGGTGTGTATACCGCTCCTCCACCGCTGCTGCCTATTGAAATCACAGGGACGGCGCGGCAATACAGCCCGCAATGCGCTGCTTCAGCAGCGCATTGCGGGAGTTTTAACCCTTTCTCGGCCGCTAGCGGGGGTAAAACCGCCCCGCTAGCAGCCGAAATGCGCCGCAAATCCGCCCATAGCATCGGTGGTAAAAATAGCGGCGTTTTACCGCCGACGCTATGGGTGCCTCAGTGTGAAAGGGGTCTAAGATAACATAGAGAAGAGTTCACGAGCAGTTGAAAAAAATACTCAACTGCTCCTGAACATCCGTTTACCAGCAGCAGTGTACATGAGGCCTTACTCACCAGCCAGTCTGAAACCAACCAAATTATTCTGTCTAACAGTTTGCATTAAAAACAGGGGTTCAGTTTGCACACATTTGCAAATACATGAGTAAGCTGCAGAGTCACTTAATGCCTCCCCAGTATTATCTGCAGTCTTAACTGTAAATTGTTGAGAGCCTTCATAGTAGAAGCACATGCATAATAATGGATAGATAGAGGGCAGGTGAGCCTGGAGGGAGCCCACCCCTCCTTAAAGGCACAGGGGCACACTGGACACACAGCACATAGCACAATGGTAGCAAAGGTGTCCAGTGTGTCCCCTCACCAATATTACATCAGTATCAAACAACTGGCCACTGCCACCTATAACTGGCCTACACAGCGAGGAGCACATGAAAGGGTGATGCAAATGTGTGCTAACTTAACCCCTGTTTTTAAGGAAAACTGTTAGACAGGAGAATTTAGTTGGTTGCAGACTGGCTGGTGAGTTTAGCCGGGAGATTTTTATGGTTTTGTTTGATGTTCAACACATATAATATTTTGATTGATGACATATGCGTTTACAATACATGTCCTGAGGAGAACATGGATTTGGAGGAAGAAAATGCACATCACATTTGGATGATTGTTCACAACATACTTCATTTGACTAATATGTAATATTAAGGGTCTGTTTATTTCTGGTGAGAGCATAAAATATATTTATGGACTGCATTGAACATTGGGATCTTTGAGAAAAGCTCTGGTCCTGTTTTATATATTTTCATCTGCCCAGGGGGGGGGGGGGGGGGGCTTTTTCAGCTGCTAGGACTGTTTTGACTTTTTCCTGTGTGCTAATATAATCGTTATAACCATTAATTTTCATGTTGTCACTGATTATCAGTGGAAAGGGTGCAGCTTTGAAGTCTTTTATTTACAAAAAAAACTACCTTAAAGCTACATAGAATGCAAATTTCACAATATTCTGCACCCAAATGTTGCAGATAATTATTTAACCACTTCAATACCATGCACTTACGCCCCTTCCTGCCCAGGCCAATTTTCAACTTTCTGCGCTGTCGCTGTTTAAATGACAATTGCGCAGTCATGCTACACTGCACCCAACCAGAATTTTTATCATTTTGTTCCCACAAATAGAGCTTTCTTTTGGTGGTATTTGATCGCCTCTGGGGTTTTTATTTTTTGCTATACAAATGAAAAAAGACTGAAAATTTTGAAAAAAATAAGTTTTTCTTTTTTTTCTGTTATAAAATGTTGTAAATGAGTATGTTTTCTCCTTCACTGATCTTCACTGATAAGGCAGCACTGATGGGCACTGATAAGGTGGCACCGATGAGGCGGCGCCAATAAGGTGGCACTGATGGGCACTGACGATGGGCACTGATATGCGGCACTGATAGGCACTGCTAGGCGGCACTGATGGATGGCACTGATATGCAGCACTGATGGGCACTCATGGGTGGCACTGGTGGGTACTGATTGGCACTGATAGGCTGCAATGGTGGGTGGCATTGATAGGCGGCACTGCTGGGCACTGCTGGGTACTGATAGGCAGCAGTGCTGGGCACTGATGGGCATTTATACATGGCACTGATGTGCGGCACTGATGGGTATCCCTGGCGGCACTGGCAGGGATTTTGAGTGGGCACTGGCAGGGATTTTGAGTGGGCACTGGTTGGCAGCTGCCTGGGCATTGATTGGCAGCTGCCTTGGCACAGATTGGCATTCCCTCGTGGTCTAGGGGGCATACCTGGTGGTCCAGTATGGATGCCCATCCCTGGTGGTCCTGGGCGGCATGCTGGTGGTCCTGTGCGGTGATCCGAGGGGGGGAAGGACCTGGTGGTCCTGTGTGGAAGTCACAGTGAAGGAAGGGTCCCAGTAACTCTCTGGAGGGATGTCTTCTCCTTGAACAGAGACCAAGTTCACCAGGTCTGTGGCAGAGACCAAGTTCACCAGGTCTGTGGCAGAGACCAAGTTCACCAGGTCTGTGGCAGAGACCAAGTTCATCAGGTCTGTGGCAGAGACCAAGTGTAAAGTTCAAGCATCATTTCGGCTGCTAGTCCTAAGCTAGGGAGACTATCCGAATGGGCTGAGTCTCCTTGAGAATCGGAGCAGTGAATTGTGTTACGTTTGTGCCTGAACCTCTTCCCCACCTTAAGCTGTCCTGTTCTCCCTCCAACCTTTCCTGTCAGAGTTTGTGTTTTATAAGGAAATAAACCTGTACATTGGAGTGCAGGTGGTGTGGACATTCAAGTTACTGTGGGGATACAACGACTTGTCTTTATTCAATATAGAGGTGAGAGACATTCTATGGCTGCCTGACTGTGGAAGACCCATCAATAACACCACTCAACCTCTTCCCACAGGAGGGTACAGGCTTGTGGTGCGGTGTGCCTCTCTCTTCCTGCGAGGAGCCAAAGTTAATGCAGGTAAAGAAAGGGGTCTGTGCGCTACATACGTAAAAATTATAACTAAATCCACAAGAAGTAAATAAATCAACAGTTGTTAAAAGATGCTTCTCTCCTAGCACACATCAAATTATATCTCATATTAATAGGCCTCAGTTGACACTATTAGAAGCTACTCTAATTTAGACATGTGCAATTCGTTTAGTTACGAATTCGTTATTCGTCAAAATTTGTTATATTCGTTAATTCGTAAACATACGAATGAACGAACGGTTCACTAAAATTATCGAAAAGAACGAATATGGAAAACAACGAAAATACGAAATTATTAAATTAGAAACAGCGAAAATACGAAAGAGTGAAAAAACGAAAACATAGGAACAACGAAAATACCGAACAAAGATTCAAAATAACGAAAATTAAAATGAACGAAAACTCGAAATTACGAATATTCAGAAAACGGATATCAAAACAACGAAAATACCGAACAAAGATTCAAAATAACGAAAATCAAAATGAATGAAAAAAAAACATCTAAATTACGAATATTCGGAAAACGGAAATCAAAACAACGAATTCGTTAGTTCTGAAATATTTCTGGATGTTGGCCAATAAGCTTGTCCCTTCCCCCAATGAGCTTGTTTCTTATTCCCTTGTGTGTTTTTCTGTGTTAGACTGCAGTGCATTCCATCCAGATAGGGTGTGGTTGGGTAGGTGGCACTGTTTTGGTGGATTTGTGAGTTAAGTTGTGACTTGTGAGAGAGAAATTCTTTGTTTCTTAAGCATACTCTGTCTAGAATCTAGTTTCTATATTACGAATTATGCCCCGATTACGAATCTACGAAAACAATGATACGAAAGTACGAATAAATGAGCCGGTCAATCTCACGAAAGTACGTATTACAAAATTACGTAGTGTTTTGAATAAACGGATAATGTATTCTAACGAAAGTACGAATGTAATTAAATCTACAAAAGTGCAATTTTCCAATCAACGGAAATTAGACACGGAAATACGAATCATTGCAAATCAACGAAAATATAGTTCTTACGAAAATACGAACGGGGCCGAATATAAAATATAACGAAAAATACGAATTTTGAATCAACGAAAATTAGACGGAAAAGCGAATCAACGGAAAAATAACCCTTACGGAAATACGAAAGAGTCCGAATACGATAACCCACGTCTTACGAAATTACGAATCGTTATGAATCAACGGAAACTAACAGAAACTAAACCAAACTAAACAAATTTTTATGTTGTGCACATGTCTACTCTAATTTAAACAAATCATCACACATATGTTAAATCAAAGATATAACATTAGCAGCGCTTAAAATTATTCAACCCTGCGTGTCAAAATTCACATATGTTTCAAATGTTTCAATGGATTTACCATATGTGTGTGATGTAAAAATTATACTTTTAAAATATGTTGGGGTTGTATTGTAAATAACATTGAAAAAAAAAAAAAAAAAAGACATAGGTGTATTTTTCTTTGTGTACAGTAGGTGGCACTAGAAAAGTTGTCAACCTTTTCAATATGCCTACGCATAGCGCTGGCAAACCCCTGGTGTTTAAGACAGCTGTGTTAAATTTCAAGAACACTTGCGTCAATCTCTTTCAGAAAATATGGCATGTGCACAGCATAGTTCCATCGTGTTAAGATTTCGTGGCACTAAACAATTGTAAAACAGTAATTGTAATGTTCAGAAACAGAAGAAAAATGCTTATGAAGTTCCATTTAAATAGTGTCGTGCTGAGAGCTATGTCTGCATGTAAACACTTTATATACTGCACGCCAATAATTATTGCTGTAACAATAGATTTCTTCTTTCTAGCATCAAATAGGTTAACAGGAGCCTTTCCCCCCTCCCCGGCACTAATTCACAGCGACTGCTGTACACACATTATTTCCATCGTGTTCTTTAGCTTGCACTCCATTAAACCGTTCTGTTAGTAGAGTTCAACACCAGCCATCAGCAGGGAGAGATTGGAAAAATGGGGAGGGGATGAGATGGGAGAAAGCATTAGCCAGAAATGCCCTTTAAATATTCAGCAAACATCCATTAGACAGGTCAGGCACTCAGAAAACAACTCTGGAGGTGGTATGCCCACAGCTAGTGGACTGGGGCGTTATGTGGATAATCAGCTGGAATTATACATGTAGGGAAAGCGGTGCTGCTGTACTGAGGAAGATGTACCACAATGAAAGAGATCTCTGTCTAGGAACAAACAACATGCTTGAAATGGCACATTGCGTCCCGGGGAACGCGCTCATCAATACTTACATCTGTGCATTGATTTTACAATTTATCAAATTGTTTACCCATCAATCCATCACTTTAACTATAGATCTTCCCAGGTCTATATAATCAATCTTTTAGTTACATTTATTAAAGAAATGAGTGAACCATTCATTCTGAGTGCATAGGATTCTTTCTGCAAAATGATAAGTAATAGCATCTCTAAAAATCCTACAGAATCTGCCAAAACTGTTCATTTGGGCGGTATGAGTCTAATCTCTCCCTTTATATCAGATCACAATCTAAAATATACTGTGGAAGATAGTTGAAGACTATGAGGTTTACTATGCTTATATTTGTCTTCCCTATTTCCCCCCTCCTCAACAAAATACCTTTTTTAGATGCAGTGCTATCATCACTGGGTCTCTGTTCTTCCCTACATAATGCAGGCAGGTCAAGGCTGGTGAGAGGGGTTGACGGAGTGTGGTAAATAGTTTATTGTATTCCTCTGAGGAGCCCTTAGTCCTGATGCAAGCAGTGGGCAGGGTCTTGGGAAGAGTTATGCAAATATCATAACACCTTTATGGCCAGCTGTCAGTTTAAATGGGTGGGCAATGCTGTCACACTTTGAAAGACAATTGAGCGGTCATGCAACACTGTACCCATATGAAATTTTTATCATTTTTTTCACATAAATAGTTTTCTTTTGGATATATTTTATCACCACTTGGTTTTTGGGATTTTTTTTAAAAACAAATTAAAAAAGTCCGAAAATTTTGAAAAACATAAAAAAATTACATAGTCGGTTTTAAAATTTTGCAAACAGGTTATTTTTCTCCTTCACTGATGTGCGCTGATGAGGCTGCACTGATGGGCACTGATAGGCTGCACCAGTGGCGGCTGGTGCTCAAATTTTTTTTGGGGGAGGGACGCAAACAAACTGAAAAAAACAAAACACATCAATTGCCGCCACTGTGCCCATTAAACGCAGCCACTGTGCCCATTAAATGCAGCCACTGTACCATCAAACACCGCCAGTTTGTCCCCAAATGCAGCCCCCAAATGCAGCTAGTTTGCCCCTCAAATGCAGCCAGTTTTGCCCCCAAATGCAGCCAGTTTGCCCCCTCAAATGCAGTTTGCCCCCTAAAATGCAGCCAGTTTGTCCTCTCAAATGCAGACAGTTTGTCCCCTAAAATGCAGCCAGTTTGTCCCCCCAAATGCAGCCAGTTTGTCCCCACAAATGCAGACAGATTTTCCCCACAAATGCAGCCAGTTTGACCCCCCAATTGCAGCCAGTTTGTGACGCCAATTGCAGCCAGTTTGTGCCCCCAAATGCAGCCAGTTTGTGCCCCCAAATGCAGCCAGTTTGTGTCCCCAAATGCAGCCAGTTTGTGCCCACAAATGCAGCCAGTTTGTGCCCTCAAATGCAGCCAGTTTCTCCCCAGCCCGGCACTTACCTTCCTCGGGGTCAGTGCCGTCCTCCTCCACACTCCCTCGATGTCTTCTCCCGTCCTCGATGTCGCTTCAGCCAATCAGGTAACCAAAGCGATTCCCTAACACAGCACTGTTTAACCAGGGAACGTACAGCCAGTGCACCCTCTGGTTAATTATTTGGAAGCCGATTAGAGCCCACAGGCTCTAATCAGGAAGCCTATTAGAGCGGCTAGCTCTAATAAGGCACTTCCAAAACACACCCTCCGCTGTTATTCAGATGGTCGGCGCTCAACAGGGGGCCGGAAACCTGAATAGTGGGCGGCAGCGGCGACAATACATAGATTCATGCAATGCATGAATCTATGTATTGTTGATTGATGGGTGCAGGAGAGAGGGAGTGGCGCTTCTTTGCGCACTATGGACGCACCGCCACTGGGCTGCACTAATGGGCACTAATAGACTGCACTGATGGGCACTGAGGATGTGGCACTGATGAGTGGCACTGATGGGCACTAATGAGGCTGCAATGGAGGGCACTGATGAGGCGGCACTAGAGGGCACTGATAAGACTGCACTGATAGGCAACCCTGATGGGCACTGATGGACTCTGTTAAGCGGCACTGAAAGGTGGCGGAAACTGATAGGTGGCACTGATGGGCACTGATAGGCACTGGCAGGCTGCACTAATGGGCACTGATAGGCAGCACTGATAGGTGACACTGATGAGGAGACACTGATTGGCAGCACTGATGGGAACTGATAGGTGGCACTGGTGGGCACTGATTGGCAGCACTGGTGGGCACTGTTGGGGCTGCACTGATAATCAGGACACTGATAATCAGTGCCCTGATTATCAGTGTCAGTGCCCTGATTATCAGCGTCAGTGTCTCTTTAACATAAGCCGATTATCAGCTCTCTTCTCTCCTCATGCTGTCAGCGTGAGGAAAGAAAAGCCAGTAACCGGCTTGTGTTTACATCCTGTCATCAGCTGTCATTGGCAGCTGATCAAGTGGTAAAGGGCTGCTGTTATTTACCCTTTACCCTGATCTGTGACCATCTGAGTCTTAAGCAGCGCAATCACAAGAAGATCCATTTACACCCTCCCAGCAAAGTAAGCCTGTGCTGTAGCCATCTTTCTGCTATAGCGTGGGCAGGAAGTGGTTAATTTTACTAGAAGCCATCAGTTTTTTGCCTGAAGCTTGTAAACATGTCTAAATTGACTACTGAAAGGAATTATTGCTCAAGTGCTAGTTTTTAGGCATGTTTAGAAGCTTTTAGCATCGTCAAACATTTTTTCTGCCCAAACTCACTAGTAGTTTTTTTTTTCCTGCCTCTAAAAGATCCTGCCACATAAACGCTGCTAAAAGCAGCAACATAGGCTGACATGCAGGGGCA
The DNA here is from genome assembly GCA_029206835.1 of Rana muscosa. Classification (NCBI taxonomy): domain Eukaryota; kingdom Metazoa; phylum Chordata; class Amphibia; order Anura; family Ranidae; genus Rana; species Rana muscosa. Next base: position 543,657,805 of record CM055117.1, on the reverse strand, counting down.
TTTAGAGGCAGAAAAAAATGCCAGACACCCCTAGGAGGAGCTGTAAAAACGTCCAGTGTGCATGAGGCCTTATGCTGCTGAACCCCTAATAACTAGTACCGTATTTATCGGCGTATAACACTCACCTGAATGACACGCACCCTAACTTTAAGAGGGAATTTTCAGGAAAAAAACTTTCCACAGCCCCCTGCGTATAACACGCAGGCACAGTTTACCCTCTATTTTCAGAGTAAAAAAGTGAGTGTTATACGCCAATAAATACAGTATATAACTCAAACAAAAAAAACGAAAAGTACTGCAAATATGATATATAACACTTAAGTAAATATATTATTGACAACCACACTTCCTGTTTGGCTTGACTCCGCCTTCCTAAAAAGGAAGCGCGCTTGGGATGGTTAGAAGGTGATGCTGATGTCTTGATTTTTCTGTAAGGGTACAGCATAATGTATACCTAGAAGCCATATATCCATGTGCACAATTGAAGGTGCACTGTTCCATGTGACTGAAAATTTTGAGTTTTAATCCAATTTGATTCTTTAAGTATGGTGAAACACAATGATGGCCTTTTTTTATAATAGTTGAGCCTTGTTTGCTGGAGGATCCATCTTATGGAAGCAAAAGCAGCTGGTGAAGCAGACGGTATCCTATACCAGTGTGTTTGTACATTTATACAACTATTTTGTAGTGCTGTTTGTTATCACATGTGCTAAGCTTATTTAATATTGCACATAGGGCATCACATTTTAGGTCACCCATGCTCCACCCCTTTTTGACAATGTCATGAAGGGGAGGGGCTTAGTCATTATCACATAAAGCCCGGGCATGCAAAGGTTTGAGAAACCTGATGCAAAAGCTTAATAGAAGGATCAAGCTGCCATTGTCTGGTTAGCAATTTCAAATCTGTTTTTATGTTTACAGAGGTTTCCAGTAGTGACTTTTCTTTCTGAAAATGCCGGAACCATGTCTCTGTTCCAATATTTATATTTATCAACCCGGAGGAGGTATACAGATAGGAATTTTTTTACTTTCCTTAAACTTTTCTGATTCTGGCTCAGAAAGCATTCCGACCTATAGGTGAGCAGTACAGCCAGGTAAAGAGCATTATTAGAAGGTTAGCATTTATATCTCCTGCATATCTATCATGAAATAATTAATTTAACACCTTGGCCACAATTATACAAGTAGTGCCGTTAGATGATCTCCAGAACATGGACACAGGTTGCCTCACCTGAAGCAGGTGCTGGTGCAGTTGGACAGCTCACACTCAGCTCTTCAGGCGTGCTCCCTTCCTTCCCTTAGGCTCTGAGCAGCACTGCCTGGAGAATATGGAGGAAGTGAGTGGAGCCAAAATTGACCAGGTTCAAAGGAGGAAGAAGTTTTTCCTCTGCTCAGAATTCTGGGGCATCGCCTTGGCCTCATGATGTGATGTTGCTGGTTGCTAGACGCCAGGCAGCAGGCGAGTCTAGCAACCAGTGCAGGGGACATCAGAGAGGCCAGCGGATGGTGCAATAAGAGAGTCTAGGAAGTCAGGACGGCGCCGCTGCTGCTGAATGTAACAGTAAGTGACTGCCACAGCTTCGGCGCCCCCCTTGCCTGCCACTGCTGGAGGCGCATGGGCACGGTGCACCCTGGGCACCCACCCAGGATTGGCCCTGAGTGTCCGTGTGTGGACTTGCCCCCCCTTGCGGACACTCATGTGTATATATATATATATATATATATTTATGGCCGGAGCCCTATGATCGGAGAGATGTGAACCACATAAATACACCAAAAGACTAACATAAAGTAGACCTGAAGTGTGCACTGGTCTGCTGGACGGTATGCCAAGAGAAGGGGGCATAGCCAAGATAAGTGAATGGATGGTTGTAGAGGAAGTGTATTCAAGAGAAGAGAAGGGGAATGGGTGGGTGGGTACCACGCACTGGAAACAACAAAAGACCACTGTGGGTGGTCTGCTTAAATACCCCATGGGCTCCTCCATAAACATGAAGCAGCTTACAGTGAGTGTAGTTGCAAGTCCCGATCCTTTTTTTTTTTGGAGCTGAGCGATAGTAGAGGATATAGACTGCGGAGAAGCCTGGATGCCAGGTTGGGCTGCTGCTGGCGGTGGGGATAGCAGCCTAAAAGCTTGGCTTTCCTAGCTGTGGCAGGGTAGGAAATACCCCTTCGCAGCAGCTTTGCTGTGAGCTTGGGGATGGTCCAAGCTCTGGGAGGTTGAGTGCCGCCGCTTTCTAAACCCCACAGAGGGTGATGAAGGGGTAGAGGCGAAGACTTCGCTGTTTGCCTGCGACATGGCTTCGGCTAAAAGACAAGGAGAGGGGAAGTGCATATGTTAAGATAAGTTGAAAAGGCAAGAGGGGACAGATGCATTGGGTAGGTAAAGATGGGAAAAAAGGAGGAAAACGAGAAGGAAAGGAAAGGGAACGACGGTTTGCGAACAAATGCTGTTGAGTGGAATTTAGAAAACTCAAAAGAATGCGTGGCAACTGAGGTGAGCCAGGAGGTGACTAGCCAGGTAACCGATAGCTCGGGTGCCCGTCTGTGCTTGGCACAAACCTGTGAACCAGAGCCCCCAGGGCATACTGGGGCGGGGAGCTGCAGTCTGGTATTTCTAAGTAGGAATGTTGCGACCTGTAATTTATTGTCGTGTGTTCAGCCTGCTAACACTTGCACTACCAGCAAGCTTGATTTTGAGCGACCTTGTCTGCGTGGTGAAGGATCTTGCTTCGAAAACAGAGTGTAATGCACAGAAATATGTGACAGTTACTAATGCCTAACGAGCAACTCAAATCTTGTATGTGAAGTAAAACATTTAGTGAAAGGGTGTTTAAGGAAATATTGCAAGGGAAGGTCCCTTGTACTATGCACCGGACTCGATGCCCCAGCTTGCGAAGTCCTGGTTGGGGTCGAGAACTGGGTTGACCGGGAACCTGTAGTAAGGTGACATAGGAGTTTTATTTTTAAAAGGGCTTGCAAAGAGCTGTTTGGGGCATAGCTGGCCACCTGGTGAAGGTACGAGCCCTATCGTCAATGTGCGTTTATTATATTTTAAAACACACACCTTTTTTTTACCTGAGCAAATACCGTCCAAACCTGGTGCAGGATGGACCAACTTGAACTCTATTGACCTTAAGGGGAAATGACAGAAAATAGGTAAATGGCCGATTTGCCACAGGAGACGATGAGTGGCCGATTTGAGAGCCACTTGCAAATGTGCTTGCAACGATTGCAAGTAGTCAGCCTAATCAGGAAGGCGAAAACAAAGATAGGGGAATTTGAGCATGTAGGAATGACTGACCACAACAGCATACGAAAAGATGGAGTGAGGTGTGTAAATTATGCGCCTGATAAGAGAAATGTAAGTCAAGGATCCAAATCGTTGTGCCACTGCAATGTCACGCCGATGCGACTAGATTCAGATCGGACTGAAGAGTGAGTTACTGGTGTTGAGTGTAGAGCCGAGGATCCAAATCATTGTGCCGCCGCGATGTCACTCCAATGCGACTATATTCAGATCGGGCTGAAATGATGTAGTATGTAGAGCCGAGGATTTGGGTTGTTATGTCGCTGGTACGACTAGATTCGGAACTGGCTGAAGTGTGAGTGAGTGGCGTGGATTCGAATCGTTTGTGCCGCAGACGCGACTTGATACAAATCGGCCTGAGCAGTGGGCTGACACGAGTCGTTACGTCGCTGGTGCGACTGGACTCGAATGGGGTGTTGAATATTTTACGACTGGGTGGTAGTGATTTTTGAGAAACCAACTAGGTACGAATACATGCGAATGATACGGTTAGTTAAATGAAGGCAGTAGGGATAAGGCAAGGAACTTATGACATGCGGTAATGACAGTTTTACGAATGGGGAACATGATAGACAATGGTTCGAACGTATCCAATGATATCTGTTACAAATCGGTTTGCAAAGAGAGATGACTCCGATAGGAATCGGTTATAAATGTATGAAACTAATCCGATACGAATCGGTAGTAAGTAGTATTAAATGGATCTGATACGAATTGGTTGTAGAGTGTATGCCACCCCTAGCTCTGAAACCAAACACAAACCAACCACCCAAACCCCTAGGCTAATCAAGGTGCAGGCAAAGCACCAGGTGGGTCTTATTACCACCTCAATCAGCCACAGAACCCATACAAGCAATACATGCTCATCTCCAAATGGATGAGATGGCAACCCAATGGACAGTGAATACTATAACCAGTGAAGCTGAGTGATATCGGACAACGACCAACGGCGGCTCGGAGGCTTGGATCTACAAATGAATCATATGTTTGCAGATGGGATGACAAACAAGGCAGAAGAAACCTATGAACTTACTACGCTTGTGCCAAATGATGCCGGGACATGACCGACAATAACTCGGCGGCAGTTTTTTTTACCAAAAGGGATGCGGGATAGAAAGCATAACGAATCGCAAGATTGCACGTTACGAAAAGGTTTGAATCCTACCTGCAACAGTGAGCGGGAACCACCGACAAAGACTACGAATGGAGAAGCCGCAATGCACTTGCGATCTAATGCACAGACTCACGAATATGAGGTGAGCTGGAAGAGTCGGCCTAGTGACGTGTAGTACCGCGCACTGGAACCGCTTAAATCCCTTTATATCAGGCCACCATACTGGCCTTCCTATATATATTTGTTTATGTGTCCGGGTCTATCACATTTGCAGTGCTCTTAGGTATTTTGTTTAAATTATATACCAGTTATTAAGGTTTTAGCATCATAAGTCATAGATAGATAGAGCATTCTGGTGATTCCACCACTATTCACATATGTTAGTTTTTTAAGGGGGCAGCGCTATATTTGCATGCAGACTGCCTTAGCTATTGCCCACATATTGCCCAGTTTCCATGTTTGAAAAAATTCAATCCAGGAAAGGGCTAGATGATACTGGACAGCCTAAAGCCAGGGAATGAGGTGAGCACAATTTGACTTGCTATAGCTTCTAAAGCTCAATGTGAGAAGCTTTCATTGGGAAGGGAAGATTGACTAAGAATTTGTAGTACTGAGGAGCATAAACAAAGCACAACTGTTATTACTTTGTTCTCTTAGAAATTAGTTTGTATGTACAGGATGTTTTATGTTTACTTCTATTTTGGACAGCTATCAAAAGACAGTGGAGGTTATTGCCCCTGGAGCATTGTTTTTACAAATAAAGGTCAACATCAAAGTGGGTAAGGTGTGCATTTTTAGGTGATTTTCTATGGTTACTTTATAAAGCACCTACTGTATCTAGAGAAACATTAAGGTCCATAACAGAAGCCTTTTCATAGAGTCTTTTTAAAAGAACAGTTTCAATCATGACCAACACAGCATAGGTCTGCTAAATCATTATAGCTATCTCTAGTCTTGTTATCCAGGTACCCCTGCTAAGTAGCTTGACCAGGTTCTGTACTCCCTGTGTCCTCTGTGCTGCAGTGGAGCAATGCAGCCTGGTCTAGTAACTGTCACAACCTGGGACTGGGCAGTGAAATTGCAAAATTAACCTGCTCCCAAGCCCTGAATTGGTCACCCTCATGGACAATTGAAGGCTAACGCCAACAGGGCATCCTATGGCTCATAGACTGCAAAAATCCAAAGGAAAAGACTGGCTGTATTTCAGAGAAATTTCAAATTCTGGTAATGTTATTCACTGGGACAACATGATCAGAAAGTCCCCATCTGGGACCAGGGTTGCCAACCATCAGTACCTTCTTGGACAGCTTGTAAAGCGATTTTTACATCTGTCCGTGAATGTCCGTTATGGAAATGAAAATTGCATGTCTGTAATGGACATTCACGGACAGATAATGGATATTAAAAACCATGAAATTATTGACGGTTGGCAACCTTGTCTGGGACCTCTTCCTCTGCTAACATTTCGTACACAAGGCTGGGTTTCATTGTAGAGGACCTCGATGATAAGAGGTCCTCTAGGTACCCAATTCTCCCCTTCCCCAGTCTGAGTGCTGCGGTAAAGATGATTACAGTTGGCTGACATCAAGAACGATTTAGGTATTTTTTTTCTAGCTGTGTATTAAATTACATTTACTAATTTATTAATTAATCAATTACTGGATGAATTGGTGTAGTTAATATTTTTTATTCATTAATTTTTTATTGAAAGAAAAGAAAAAAAGAAAAAAAATGCCGTAAGGAATAAATAAATAAAAAGGAAACATTTTATGCTCAAATCCAGTCTTAATATAAACATTTTGGTAATACTTCATAATCTTAGGCTTACAGACCTTGCTGCAGCTCACAAAAGCATATTAGGAGAAAAACAAAATACTGAGAAGAGAGTAAAAAAAAAGAGACGGAAAATAAAAAGGTTGCCTTTAATATCTGCCTGGAGTTCAGGTTTATTTTAAAAATGAAGCATACAGTACATGGTTTAGCTCACCTTCTCTGTCTGTTTTATAGTTTGACACATTAAGCTAGGAAGGAAGAGACAGACCTTAATTATAAACACCTTTTATATTTGTTTTATATCCAAGATTAAAAGAACATCTGAGGAATTAAGTTCTAAGCCTAGAAAATGCCTTTGGCTAGTCTCCTCCCAATAATCTGGTTAGAGGAGATTAGTAACTCAAACTACAAAAAAATAAAAAATAAAATATACACAAGGAGCTCAGATAGTCACCGAGCCTGGTTTAATTAGGGCTGCCTTTCAGATTTAAGAAGGATGAAAAAGATCAGAGGCTAGAACAGAACTAATCCAGATCGGAATGAGGGATCCCAAAGAAATTGAGATACAATCCACATTATAACATCACTAATATCACATATACTACTGAAGTTTTCCACCTTCTTACATTTCCAACCTCATTTGATTACATTTCTTAATGGATACAGTTTTACTTTACCATAATCCTAGTTTACACTAGGAACCAGTACAGGTATTAAAGGAAGCACAAGGCAATATTTCCTCTAATCCCAATCAAGTGATACCAGGCTCAGTTCACAAGGGTTTTACCCCATGTGTATATGCTTTGTAAACCCTAAGAATATAATCGATTTAGATAATAACTTTCTGTGCTCTCTGCCTCTGCGGACTCTTATTAGTTACATAGTTTCCTTCTCTCTCTGTGGACTAAAAACACTTCCGCCCATGTTATGAAAAAGAGAAAGGGGGGGGGGGTCCTGTACATCTAGGGTAACTGTGCTGAGTCTCTAGAATTTTGTGTGAGCGCTCCTACGAAAGGTTTCTGTCTGGATCATATTGTAGAATTAAATGGGGGAAAAAAGAATACACTTATGCAGCCAACACAATTAGGACTAGTAAACTGCAAAATTTGACATCTGCTGTTCTTGGATTTGAATTATTTTCTTTAAAGTGGTTGTAAACCTCTAACATGAAAAATTTAAAAAGCATATTCCTCGATAGTATGTAGTGACCTCAATACAAAGCACTTTGGGTCATTTCTGTCTGCTGTCTCTTCCTTCTGCTATCTGCATGTTTCCCTATGGTAGTGTGTAGAGAGGGGTGTGTACATCCCCCACTTTGGTTTCAGGTTTTATTGAGCTCTGTGCTCTAGCTGTGCAGTGTTGGACATCAGATCTCCGCCCCCTGTCTGCTGGAGCTGAGAAATAGCCTTTAAGCTGTATTTTAGGAGGCTGTAGAGAAGACTAAAGATAGACAGGTGCAACATATGTAGGAGGATTTGTTTCATCTCTGTGTATCACCTGAGGCTAGTCACTTCACTAGGTAAACAGGTGCATCTCATAAAATTTGAATATCATCAAAATGTTAATTTATTTCAGTAATTTAATTCAAAAAGTGAAACTCATATTTTATAGAGATGCGTTACACACAGAGTGATATATTTCAAACATTTCTTCCTTTTAATTTTGATGATTTTGGCTTACAGCTATTTAGTATAGTATGCACTCAGTACTTGGTCGCATGAATTACTGCATCAATGCGCGTGGCATGGAGGCGATTAACCTGTGGCACTGCTGAGGTGTTATTGAAGCCCAGGTTGCTTTGATAGTGGCCTTCAGCTCATCTGCATCATTGGGTCTGGTGTCTCTCATCTTCCTCTTGACAATACCGCACAGGTTCTCTATGGGGTTTAGGTCAAGCGAGTTTGCTGGCCAATCAAGAACAGGATACCATGAGAATTAAACCAGGTATTGGTACTTTTGGCAGTGTGGGCAGGTGCCAAGTCCTGCTGGAAAATTAAATCAGCATCTCCATAAAGCTGGTCAGCAGAGGGAAGCATGAAGTGCTCTAGAATTTCCTGTTAGAGGACTGTACTGACTTTGGACTTGATAAAACACAGTGGACCAACACCAGCAGATGACATGGCTCCCCAAATCATCACTAACTGTGGAAAATGTTTCATTTCGAATTCAAGGTCCCAGAGTCTGAAGGAGCAGCTGAGAGGCACAGAATCTAAATTGCATGGGGTCCAGTGTGAAGTTTCCACAGTCAGTGATGATTTGTGGATTTTTGTGTTTTCACTAGCTGCAAGCCATAATCATCAAGACTAAAAGAAAGAAATGCTTGAAATATATCTTTGTGTGTAATGAATCTATATCAAATATATGAGTTTCACTTTTTTAATTGAATTTCTGAAGTAAATTAACTTTTTGATGATTTTCAAATTTTTTGAGATGCATCTGTAAGTAAGGGTTTAGCATTTGGAAATAATAGGATTTATCTCAAATTATCAATGAAAATACCATATTTCTTGCAACAGTTTATACAGTAATTTAATACTTGCTGTGGTAAAATAGGTGTGTAAAAGTAAGTTCACAAAGACTATCAGATAAGATGGTATTGTTCTTTAAAATATAACTAGCTCCTGTATAGCAAAAAATGTGAGGTTCTATGATTTAATTAGTAAAGAGAGCAGAACAAGGAGCTATTTCAGAAAAGGTATTGATTATCAAGAAACAGAGGTTTAAACTAGTGAAAAAATACTGATTCCTTGCATATACTATATGTGCATTTGATGATATTAAAAAATCCAGTTTAAATAGATAAAGTATCTTTGTAAATGGATGATAAAATAAGTCAATATTAAAATTTCTGCTATGAGAACACACAAATTAGGAACTAACAGAAGTGTGGACTCTTAGAAAAAGCAGCAAGAGTTCCTAGGAGGGCTTAGATCCACAACATTTGTCTCAAAAAGACTTATAATTGGTGGAGGGACTAATAATTATGTGAGCCACATCATAGTCATTAGAAAGCTTGTAGTTTATAGGATTAAAAGGAATACGCTTGATCAAACAAATGTCAGAGGCGTGTATTAACCTTCATGATAGTGTTCCGGGATGTGTCTAGATGGATGACGGGTCGCAACGATGGTAAGGACCCCTGGACTGGATGGTGACAATACCCAGCAATCGACACATACTCTTGGGACTTCTTTATAGATGTGACAGCTCTTGTTGCCCCTCTGAAAAGGGGAACTGCAGTGGATCGCTTTTCAGAGGTTTTTCACAGCCATATAGGAGGCAATAAATCACCTCCTCACCGCCTGCTTTAACCCTGTAAATGCCGCACCAAGGCACTGCAACCATGTGCAGTACACACAATGGCAGGCCAGTAGTGGTGTGGTCCTATACACTTAAATGAGTCGCATTTGACAGCGATACCATCTAGCGAATGCAACATGCTGCTTAATTTTTGCTGCAGCATATGTACTACAACCCTGTGCAACTGCATGCTCTTCTTTAGGTGGGCAGTCAGAATGCGGTAAAACTGTGACTGTTTTTACTGCCCCCACTTCTTCCCATGTGAACAACCCCCTGGAAACACTAATACTTCTGGAAAATGGAAGACTGTGTAAGTCAAAGCTAATATTATTAGTTGTCACTCTGGACACACAAGCCCTGCTCGCTCTCACTAGGTTATATTTATATTGTCAAGTATTATAATTGAATTTTAATTTAATGCTCTTTAAAATAAAACTGTCATTCTCATCAAGTACTCCTACAGTCAGGGATTTTGGCACACATTAAATTTGGAGCTAAAACCCAAAATACATTACCAAAGATTATTTTTCACCAACCCATTCAAGTCCGTTTTACCCTAAAACGTTTGTTGTATTGGTGTGAATACATGTGTATAAGCAAACCCTAACAAAAACATGTTTTTCAAGCTACATTTTTAGGAGTCAATGGAAGGATAGGATACACATATGTAAGCAATCCATTAAAGAATGCTGTCTTGTGTACAATTACTTCTTAAATGATAAACAATGTAAAGGTGCAGCAATCCGTAACAACGAGTCAGTGATTAACTTTCATCGATCTCCTGCTATTTTCACTATGGACATTAATATGTGATTATTATGGTTGAAACACATTTGCAATTTTCTAACATTCATCCCTTTGAGAAATCATGAAGTCAATGATGTATTATGCTTAATATGTCTTTAATATCCAGCACAATATATCTGTGTCAGGAATGGATGATGCATTTCTTTTTGTCCTTTTTACTATTTACACCTATACTTTTCAAAGAGTTGTGTAGATCTGGCTTGTCATTTACCGTAATTCTTCAAAGTACATAATATCAAAATCTGACTATTCTCACGACACATTATGCTTTTTGTTATAGAGTGCCAACTATAAGTTGCATTGAGCTGCTGGGAAAATAGGAATCCATGCTATTACAATCATAAGAATATGTTTTACGTGTTTTGTTACTGTGAATAACTAATATACAGAGGCTCCTTTCACACAGACGCTTTCCATTTTGATCAGCAGGCGATCTGTTTGCTATTCCCCTGTTGATCAAAGCAGAGCAGGCTGATTACAGGTCCATGCCTGCTCGGTTTATGCAGTGTGGACAGAGCCTGCTCTGCTCTATGGGTGGTCGGGTGTAAACGGGCTCCACTGTCCGTTTACACCCGATTACCTCTGATCTGATCTGCGTACATGGAGGAGAATGAATCCCACCTCTGTTAGTGTTTAGCAGGCCGGGTTGCATTGGAGGTAGCCGGATGTAAGTTGACACAAGCCTGTTTGCACCCGCCGGTCCAAATGGGCGAATGGATCGTCCCCCTGAAAAATCGGCAGGCAGACCTGATTGGGACAGTCATGTGATAGGGGCCTTAGTTGTACTTGTAAAACATCTATCAGTAAATACGTGTGGTTAGCATTAAAACTTAATTGAATGATGAGTTTAAATAAGCTAAATACATTGCAGATGCAGGGCATGCAAATTCAGCAAAGTGATGCAGTGGACAGCACTTCTGCCTAGCAGCACCGGGGTCACCAGGGATTCAAATCCCAATCATGGCCCTATCTGGCTGGAATTTGCATGTTCTCCCGGTTTCCTCCCACACTCCAAAGACATGCTGCTAGGTTAATTGGCTCCTGTCTGAATTAATCCTAGTATGTGTATGTATGAATGTGAATTAGAGCTCTTAGACTGTAAGCTGCTTAACTGCAGGGACTTATGTGAATGCACAATATACACTCACTGGCCACTTTATTAGGTACACCTGTGCAATTGCTTGTTAACACAAATTGCTAATCAGCCAATAACATGGCACCAACTCAATGCATTTAAGCTTTTAGACGTAGGGAAGATGACTTGTTGAAGTTCAAATCGAGCATCAGAATGGGGAAAAAAGGGGATTTAAGTGACTTTGAACGTGGCATGGGTGTTGGTGCCAGGCAGGCTGGTCTGAGTATTTCAAAAACTGCCGATCTACTTGGATTTTTATGCACAACCATTGCTAGAGTTTATAGAAAATGTCTTGTTGATGTGAGAGGTCAGAGGAGAATGGGCAGACTGGTTTGAGACTATAGAAAGGCAACAGTAACAAAAATAACCAACCAAGCTATGCCCACCACTGTGGGCAGCACAGTGGTGTAGTGATTAGCACTTTCACCTAGCAGCAAAAGGGATGCTGGTTCGAATCCTGACCACGACACCATCTGCCTAGAGTTTGCATGTTCTCCCTTTGCCTGTGTAGGTTTCCTCTGGGTTCTCCGGTTTCCAACCACACTCCAAAGACATGCTGGAAAGTTAATTGGTTCCCGTCTAAATTGGCCCTAGTCAAGCGTGTCAGGACCCTTCGGGGTAAGACAGCGCTATATCAAGATACCTCTCAACTCAACTCAACTCAGAATACCATCTCTGAAAGCACAACACATCGAACCTTGAAGCAGATGGGCAGATGAGCTACAGCAGCAGAAGACCACACCGGTTGCCACTCTTGTCAGCTAAGAACAGGAAACTGAGGCTACAATTCACACAGGCTCACCAAAATTGGACAATAGAGTATTGGAAAAACGTTGCCTGGTCTGATTAGTCTAGATTTCAGCTGCACAATTCAGATGGTAGGGTCAGAATTTGGCATAAACAACATGAAAGCATCCATCCTGCCTTGTATCAACGGTTCAGGCTGGTAGTGGTGGTGTAATGGTGTTCGGGATATTTTCTTGGCAGACTTTGGGAAATTAGTACCAATCGAGTATCGTTTAAATGCCATGGCCTACCTGCATATTGTTTCTGACCATGTCCATCCCTTTATGACTACAGTCTTCCCATCTTCTGATGGCTACTTCCAGCAGGATAATGCACCATGTCACAATGCTCAAATCATCTCACCACTGGTTTCTTGAACATGACAATGATTTCACTGTACTCCAATGGCCTCCATGGTCACTAGATCTTAATCTAATAGAGCACCTTTGGGATGTGGTGGAACGAGAGATTTGCATAATGGATGTGCAGCCGACAAATCTGCAGCAACTGCGTGATGCTGTCATGTCAACATGGACCAAAATCTCTGAGGAATATTTCCAACACCTTGTAGAATCTATAAAATGAAGAATTAAGGCAATTCTGATGGCAAAAGGAGGGTCGAACCCGGTACTAGCAAGGTGTACCTAATAAAGTGGCCGATAAGTGTATATGTAAAGTTCTGCATAAAATAGTCAGTGCTATATACATACTAATAAATAAAAAAAAAAGGGTGTATTCTTTAAAAGCCAGCCACAGCTAGCGTACAAAAGCCTGTCCTCTGCCAGCAACTGCAGAGTAGGATACTTCCTTTCTGTGTGGGAGAAGTTGTTTCCTTTCAGAGATCCAACCCATCCCCTACTGAGTGAGAGAGGAGCATGATCTTTGATGATTATAGAGCTATAGGGAGCCATGTAAGACCTCAGCAATGAGACCACTGCTTCCACAAAGAGAGCTACTGGCATGGGACATGCTTTCATACATAGACTGTGGCTGCATTAGAAAGAAATCTAATTGTAAAGCATTGAACACCTTTTGCCTTGATGCACATAGAATGTATTTAGCTGATTGAAATACAAGGTTCCTTTGGGCTTTAAACCAGAGCTCTGTGGGTTATGCCAAATAACTCTGTAAAGCCTACAGCAAGCAATTGAATTCTGCTTTCCATACCGTAGACACACAATAATATGATAGTTAGGAAGTAGTTAGTAGTTATTGGTTGCTGAGCGTTGCACTGTAACTGGAACTCTGAGAATGTGAACAGTTGGCTGGCGGGACGGAATCTTTCTTTTTTTTTCTATGTGTCCTCTAGACTAGGGCAAGCACAGAAATGTAGATAGTATTTAATTGGGTATCTGTGTACTTCACATACTGTATTCTTATTTATCTGCCTATAAAATATAGCGTTCCAATTCACACTTTCCATTCCCATTTTCTGAAATCTAAATTTCTTTTTTATTTACTTATTTCAGATATTTATATAGCACTTACAATTTAAATACACACTGTACCTTCACATTAGTCTCTGGCCTCGTACACACGGCCGAGATTCTCGTTGAAAAAAACATGTCGTTTTTTTCGACGAGATTCTTGGACAAGAAACTTGTCCCGGCCGAGTGTACACACGCTCGTTTCAAAGAACCCGCGGTTCTTTGAAAGGAGCGTACGCGGTGACGTCATCGACTATGTCGAGCATGCGCTCGTCACATTCGATGCCGTCGCCGCCATCTTGGTATACCCTACGTATGCCTAGGAAGCTACCGCGCATGCGTCAAATTCATTTCGAACATGCGCGGGCTTCCGGGCGGACAGGTAAGTGTACACACACTCACTTTTCTCGTCGAGAAACATGCCGAGGAGAATCTCGACGAGAAAATAGAGAGCAGGTTCTCTATTTTCTCGTCGAGGTTTCTTGTCGGTTTACTCGACGAGAAACCCGATAGCAGCGTACACACGACCGATTTACTCGGCAAGACCTCTCTGCCAGCAAGTTTCTTGCTGGTTCTTGCCGAGAAAATCGGTCGTGTGTATGAGGCCTCTGCCTTTAAAAAGCTTACAATCTAAGGTCCATATTTCACATGCATACACACTAGACATGTGCACACTGAAATATTTTGTTTCGGAATTTTGTTTCCGTCCGAAAAATAAATGTATTTAGTTACTCCCGAAATTCGGTTTTATTCATTGAATTTTTCGTTAGAAATTGCATTCGTCCGAAAATCCAAATTAATTAAAGTCAAATCTGTCATTGAAGGCTTATGGTGTCTGTCGAATGTTCAAAGAAGATTCGACGGAGCAGCGAAACTGTACGATGCCGCAATCGTACATTTCCAGTCGAATGTTCCACCTACAAGCTATAGTAGAATTCTAATGTTGTATGACTAGTAATAATTATATTTATTAATTACTATTACTAGTCAACCAACATTAGAATTTTTCTATAGCCTATGGGCAGAGCATTTGACCGGAAATGTACGATTGCAGCGTCGTACAGTTTCGCTGCTCCGTCGAATCTTCTTAGAACTTTCGACAGACACCATAAGCCTTCAATGACAGATTCAACGTTTGTATGTTTTTCGATGCTTTGTCGAATCTTCGTCGTTCATGTTGAATTGTCAAGTTAGTTCTAGCTATTTTACTGCTCCTCCTCTTTGGTTACAATCAGCCAATAACATTCATCATCATCATTTTTTTATTTTACTTCCCCCACCCAATTCCAGCAGCGATCTTTTCTCTCTATAATGTTGAATCTTTTCTCTCTATAATGTCGAATCTTTTCTCTCTATAATGTCGAATCTTTTCTCTCTATGTAGAATAATCTTGGACTAATAGAGTTAAGGTTAGGCACATTCGACCACAGGTTCGATAGACACAGATTGTTATTGTCAGCGTCACGTCGAATCTCCTATCTATATCGAACTGTTGTTGCAACGAAAACGAAAATAAAGCATTTGTTTATGTCGGATCTTTTAGTTTTCGGATTCTACGCTTTTGTTTTCGTTTGTTAAAACGATAACGAAAATACCTGAAATTCGGACGAAAATGCATTCGGACGAAAACGATTGCACATGTCTAATACATACCAAGGTCAAGCCTTAATCATTTAAACTACATAAATAATATATCTGATGTACATATAGTGCTGAGCAGCAGGTCACCCATGTGAATAAGTAATATGGATATCTATTTTAAAATTTGCTCTGTTGTTTCTTATTTAGGAAATACTAGTATGTTTAAAACCATTTCTATGTAACTATATTTGAACTATATTTGATCTTTTTTGCACAGTGGTGGAGGTTTACTATAGTATTGAAAGTGCCCAATCTATGGAGATAGTTTTGGACCTTACTGATGTACCTAAGACTGATTGGTTGATATCAGCACCATCGTCCATTTACTGAATACAAAGGCATTAATTAAAGTTATATGAAATACAATCTGTTTTAATGAAATCCACACAATTGCTCAGAAGGTAGATCATTTCAGTTTTTTTCACTGATTATTAAGGTGAACGAATGAAGCATATGGTGAAACATCTGTGTACACACAGCAATCCTATTCAGGCAGGCTCACCTTCATAAGATGCTTTAAATCCCAAGTTACTTCCAGAAGAATCCGTCCTGAAGAGAAGCCACATCTGGTGATTGGAGCTCACTATAAGATCTGGAACACTGGCTCCTGTCAGACTGTTATAGAACATGTAAAAGGCAATTAAGATTTGGAGCAATGGCTAAAGAAAATCCCTACCTGTTCATTATTAACACCCGAGTGAGAGTTTGGCTGTGTGCATGCAAAAAGCTCTGCTCAGAACATTTTGGATGGTTAGTTTTCTGTCTTCCACCCATGTGCTATATTTTTTATATACAATTTTGACTCTTGTTCTCCCCTACACTCTCTCTTCCCTAATGGTCAGTGAGGCTGCCCAGTTAGTTTAGTGCCAATAGGGAGTTGAAGGGGGCAGAGCATTACTCTGGTTACAACTGCCATTATGCAGCATTACTAGAGGATTTTGGAAATAGGAGTTTTTTTGTTTGTTTTTGCTAAAAATGTTATAAAATCGTTTTATCATAGTGGTAAAAGAGAAAGAGAGAAGAAAAGAGAAAGAGAAAAAATGAGCATTTACTATAACAGTCTACCTATTTACCTATGTTAACTAGCAAGTCACAACCTACATTAGGAAGTCACATAATACTACCTTATATATGGTCTATTAGCTTTGTATATGAACAAATCTTGTGTACCACTCCTGCACTTTGTTTACTACTTCAAAACGTTTATTAAAGTGGTTGTAAACCCTTAAAGATCACTTTTACCTATAGGTAAGACTAGATTAAGGCTTACCTGTAGGTGCAAGAAATATCTCCTAAGCCTACACGGTTTAGGAGATATTTGCAAAAAGACGGGCACCGATGTCTACGGCGCATGCGCCGTAGACAACGGTGCAGGTGCACTGTGGAAACCTTTAGAAACGGCGAGCGTGCCATTTCTAAAGGTGATCGCGCCGTGACTGGCGGCTCCTGCGCGCATGCGCGGGAGTGACATCATTGTGGCTCCGGCCATTTACAGCGACGGTCCCACGATACCCGGAAGTCACTCCGTGAGAGATGGCGGCGACGGAGGAGGGGAACGAGGACAGCTGCGGGGGCTTCAATCTCAGGTAAGTAATTCATAATGAGCTAGTATGCTATGCATACTAGCTCATTATGCCTTTGTCTTGCAGGGTGTTTTTTTTTTTTTTTTTGCAGAGGGTTTACTTCCTTTTTAAAGGATCTGTGACAGTAAAATTCAACTTGCTTCAAGAATTACTAGTATGTTTTTCAAGTATATACAGTATGTAATTGTCACCAGATCTACAGATAATTTATAAGTGAGATTTCAGCCAAAACTTGGTTTGGTTAGAGTGGGAAAGGGTTAAACCCTTTTAGGTTTTTATTGCAATCTGTGTCTCCTTTAGAGAGATTGTTCCTTACTTCTTGTGCCAGTGACCACTGGAAATATGGGGAAATCATTCATCTCCCAAGTGGAGACACAAAGAATACATTTTATCAGTAGCATTGGAAAGTATTAGAACCAGTTGCTGTCTTTGTCTTGTTTGGGAGATTACCCCTTATTTACTTTGAACCAGAAAGATGTCCCTTGTTCAATAGAAAAAGGGAGCTTGCAGTGTTCTGATCAAGCTTAAGAGCTCAAGTCTATTAGGGAAAGTAATACCTCACCTTTGTAGATTCTACTGCTGGTGATGTGTCATTATCAGCAAAAATGCCTGTCTACATGGCCCATAATAACAAAGTGGAACAAGGATTTGAAATTTGTGGACAAGTTGATTTTAAGACTTTCTTTCATGGTACCTGCTCTTGGACAAAGCTTCCACATTTAAACCTGTAAATGGCTTTCAGGTTTGCTTTAAGAAAGAAGTAGTAATCAGATTCAGCTGTCATTTAGCTGTGCAGGCTTAAAACTGATTGGTGGATGCATGATAACCAAACTTAACATAAACAAGGGTGACTATACTTCAACAAAGTCCAACTTTCTATTAGGGTCAGTCCTGAAAAGCAGGGGTTTGCTTCCCCAAAACTTTCTAGTACATAGTATTGAGTTAGAGAAGCATTTTTTTCTGATATATAAGTCCAGTGTTGTCTTTCCTAACTGGAAGCCTTAAACAAAATATCATCAAAAGGCTGTTGCCTACTGAAGATACATTGGCAACTATTTTATGCATACCTTACGGGCAGAAGATTCACACTTCTTCACTTCTGCTAAAGCGCAGAAAACCCTTGGTTTTTGTGTGGGTTATCTGCGCTTTTCCATAGACTTCCATGAGGACCTGCAGTTTTGGTGCAGTTTCAGAAGCACACTAAAACTCCTGCATGATGCACTTTCTAAAACTGCATCAAAACCACAGGACATCATAGACATTTATGCAAAAGAACAGCTAAATAGCATGAAAACCATGAGTTAGCTGCACTTTGCCCAAAGAGCAGTGGGGCCGCACTGGGGCAGGGTAAAGCCGCACTAACTCCAGAAAAGCAGCAAAATTTACCATTTAAATACATGATAACATATAACATAGATAACATAGCTTGGTTAGGAACATAACCCCAGAATACTGACAGGATAATAAGGAGCAGCAGATCACTAATGAGGACACCGCTATGCTCAGTTAGCTTCTTGTAAGTGTATATAGACTGTACCAGATTCTGAGTCTCTTAGTGCCTGCCCACCTTCTCCAAGTGTGAGTGCCTCTGTGCAATACAGGACTACGAGATGTTTTATTTTTATATTTGCCCGAAGCTCAGCAAATAGTGTGACAGGTGGAAAGTATGCCTTAGGCCCAAGAAAAACAGAATAGTAAAAACGTTGAATAGAACGTAATTTATTTTCCTAATTATTCCCAGTAATTTTTAAGAACTGAATACAAAGATATACATAGGACTCACATAGATGAATCAGTTGCAGTTTTACAAGTGGGAATCAAACCTTCTTTCAACATCCCGTATAATAAGCTTGTTTTCAAAATATATATTTATAATGAAAATGAATGCACTTACACATAAAGTACAGACTTCTGATCCTCAACATTTCCACCATCTCCTACTGTAAGAGTATCATACCCTCTTTCCAGTTCAAACTCTTCAAACGTTAGCTTGATCACCTATCAGAAGATTAAAAAGGATAAGTACACTGGCTGGTTGTTGCTTTGTCTCTGTAATGGAGGAAACCACTAGTAAGACAAACCTCAGAAATAGTCTTAATGCAACAACAATTTAGTTGAAAATTTATAGTAGGTACTCTAAAATATAGGTGCAAGTTCTAGGTAATACCATAACTTGAACTGAGCAAATAAGAATAAAGTGCTTGGTAATGTCTAAAATGTATTTGCTAATAAAATTTGTAAAATAATTAATTTGAATACTTAACTGAGAGTCAGGATGAAGCACTATGCATCTTATGCTGTTTTTTCTATTGGCCAGTACTATATAAAGAAGCTCAGATGCTGCGTTTTTTTTTTAACATGGACCCAGTCAGTATGAATATATTTTTTTTATTAGGAAAGAACTATAAATATATCTATTGATAAAATTAATTTACTTCTACCATGCACTCCTATTTACCCAGCAAAATAACACAAACTTTAATATGTAATCTACATAGTACACGCAGTCCTGGACACAGCATCCTAGATCTGAATATTTTTGCATTGTGTATAGAAATTTCTCATCACTCCAGCTTTTTGTTGTGCTCAGGCTTCACCTGAAGAAGTGTTTTGTCTTGCTTTGTTACGTTGTAAATTAAGAAAAATCATCAAGGATTAGCTTTTAAATGATAAAGGACAAATACAATAAGCACCAAAAAGGACACCTAATAATTTACGGTCAATGTTCCCTAGCTGAACCACTGTTCCAAAGTTTGCAGTTCCATACATATAAAAATGCCATTCTAGGTTTTGTTTCAGATATTTAAAACAAAACTTACAGAGGATGCTTACAAGAGAATATTAAATAAAACACTCTTCCCTGATCATAGACTCATTACAAATGTATACGATCTCAGCACCTATAAAAAATGGAAGGCCTAGTGCCTGGTTGTGTTTCTGGGAGAAGTGCTGCCATATTTCTTATTCACCCCAAACGAGGTCAAGCATTGCTATTAATGAATCAGTTCACAGGTTGTGCTGAATTTTTTTCCACCACTACAGAACATGTTGGTTCAGTAGACTTTAAATTGACCATTTATGACACCAAAGCTTATGTGTCTTGGTTGTTACAGTACTGCAGAAAGCTATACCTGTACTAAATGCTTTTAGGGCACCGTCACAAATAAATGACAGGGGGGGTCTCATATGCATATTAGGTGTAATTCAATTAACTTAAGTGTTATGATCTCAGAGCCAGATATTCATCACATTTTTTGTTTAATTAAATGACAGTTTGAATTGTAAAGACAACTATATGATTAGATGTCAAACAAATCCACAGAGCTTTCTCAAATGCTTATTACTGGTCCCTTGTCTGGACTGAATTAACACCTTCTTAGCACACATTAAATAATTACTGTTTATGTAGTGACATAAAATAGATCATCCTTCTATACTCAGCATACGTCATCTCTCAACACCAGTTCTTCTGGAAATGGAGGAAAAGTGGTACATAGTCTAACCTTTCTTAAAAAAAAAAGCTAAACTGTATCTCATTATTATTACAAAAATTTGGATGCTAATACAAGACAGAAAGTATTTTTTTTCTGTTAACACAGTGACAGTAAACAAATCGTTCAGGCATCTCTAGACCAGTTTTCACTAAGAATAACCATTCTGCAATAATAAAGTTAACAACATGATTTCATTTTAGGTGACACTTATAATGAAGAGTATTTACCCTTTGGCATCCTTCTTAGTTCCATTATTTATTTCTACAAAAGTACAAGAGATTATTCATGTTGCATAACTAACATATTCCAAAGTACTTGGATTATGAACAACCAGTGAATCTTACACTCTCCAGTGCACCCAATCTTTAATGTACCTACTCAATTACAACCTCTAAAACACCTCCAACCAGCCTAATATTTTTGAAATTTAAATGTGAACCATTCCAAACTAAGTAAATATTAACTAAATACAAGAGGTATATCAATTCTTACTTTAATCTGTGTATGCTTTGTGTGTTTCTTCCACATCTATTCAGTAAGCCAGCATGAAGCTTTGCCTCTATGCAGGACCACCCTGTAATAAAGGCCAGTCACTGCTGCAGTTCTCTACTTGCTCTGGATGACTGCTCTTGTGTCCACCTCCTCCCGTTGTATTCTGCAGGCAACCTGTAATGGATGGGCCTGCTGGATCCCTCCCACAGCTCTGACCTTTGCACAGGCTATGTGTTGCACAGTAATGATGTCACCACTATGTTTACAAATGAAAAAATGGGTTTGCAATTGCAAATGCATTTGATGCATTCAATGTGGATTTATATATTTTGTGGCCAATAAGGAATATATTTGTTTTTTTAGTCCAACTTTAACTTCAAAGCCTATGACTGAAATAACATATTTAAAAAGCCATTCAAAATTGCTATTCAAAATACACATGTTGCATGTTCTTTTCTTGTGCAAATAAAATATAAAATCAGATTTCAATGCATTCAGAAACTATGCAAAAATATACCGGTAGTAGGAAAGTAGCACAGTGTATCTAGTGCTCTCAAGCTGGCCACATATTGTAATTCTTACGATCAGCTGTCAGCAGAGTTTCTCTCATACTGTGCTGTTTTAATCTAAAGGACTCCATGTAGTATAAACTTTTCTCATTCCATCCTTCAAGTAGTGACCCCCTCACCTCATACCTCCCTAGTGTGAAAACCTCCACTAGTTTGTTTTCTGCTGAGTCATCTTTCACAATGCCCTTTTCTTCATTTCTCACATCCAAGCTCCGTTTAAATTCTACTTCTTCACCTAAAAAGCAATTCTTGAATGTGCTTTGCGTCTCGCTAAAAACATAACTCCTTCTAAACAGTTTTCTCCCAGCTGTCAAACTCCAATGTATTTTAGATGCTTCACCTGTATTCCTTTTTATATATACCAGCCTTCAGATAACACCCCCCTCACCCTTCCTCTGCCTATTTCTACAGCACTTTATCTGCTTCCTTGAATTCAATTTAAAAACCTTGTTCCAATGTGTAAAGCCTGGTGCTGTAATGTAATTGGCTCTCCACAAAATAAAAACATGATGGAACGTTCTCTTCTAGTCTAACTTTCCTTGAGTGGCATATTTTCAAACAAAGCAGTAACATTCTATAGCATGTAATTGACCCTGCCCTCATAAAGTGAAATATAAACTCTGTGCTGTTGAATACATAATCAGGTATTAAGCCAAATACCATATATATCTTTCTAGATATTACACATACTTGAGAAGAAGTCATTTCACAACCCTAAGCATGGTTAATCCATTCCACTAACTAGATTTGTAGGTAATATAATTTAATTAGAGCCAAACTCCAGTCAATATTTTTATTCTGGATAATTAGTAAGCATTAGTGCATTTGTTGGATTTTCATTGACATCTATCCCCCTCCCGAAAGCACCAAGAGCACCAAATTTTTTTTTAATGGAGTGGAAAAGTAGAAGAATCTCAGTCAGCTTTTTATTGCTGTCTTTCTTCCCATAGGAAGATTT
This sequence comes from Rana muscosa, assembly GCA_029206835.1. Classification (NCBI taxonomy): domain Eukaryota; kingdom Metazoa; phylum Chordata; class Amphibia; order Anura; family Ranidae; genus Rana; species Rana muscosa. Next base: position 543,635,416 of record CM055117.1, on the reverse strand, counting down.
CCCCCACTTCTTCCAATGTGGCACCATAGAAATACTATGTTAAAGCAAAGTTACTGTACGAAATGTATTATCTTTTTTATTATATTTCATTCTAATCTGTAGGTTACACACTCATGATCCTAAACTTTTTTTATTGAAATGGGAGGCAGATCTGATATCATATCTGATAGCACATTCACCCAGGCCCAAAATATAGGCTACTTCTTTTCACAGACAAATTCTCATTGGCAAATACATTCCAGGAGAATGGAAATAAGATACTAACATGATGGTACAAAACCTCATAACTAATACATAAAATATATCCTCAGGTATCTTCTCTCTGTAGGCTGGCTCCCTGCTGATGGTGGCTTGCATGTGGATTTTGTGAACATCAGTGGAATTTTGAACTACAGTGGAGAGTTAAAAACCAGGACTTTTGCTTTTAACTGCTTCTGCTTGCAAGTGTTGATTTATTTATTTTTTTTGTCCTTTATTTGATACGTTTATCAGTTTTAAAAATACTTTCCCCCCCCCCACTCCTTTCTCTGACACTTTTTAAACAGCTTTTTTTCTTTCTGCTAATTAAGGGGAGTGGTTAATTGTTCACAGGTGAGTATATAAGTGTCTGTACAAACTCCCTTAGGAGCTGGCTCCCTGCTGATGGTGGCTTGCATGTGGATTTTGTGAACATCAGTGGAATTTTGAACTACAGTGGAGAGTTAAAAACCAGGACTTTTGCTTTTAACTGCTTCTGCTTGCAAGTGTTGATTTATTTATTTTTTTTGTCCTTTATTTGATACGTTTATCAGTTTTAAAAATACTTTCCCCCCCCCACTCCTTTCTCTGACACTTTTTAAACAGCTTTTTTTCTTTCTGCTAATTAAGGGGAGTGGTTAATTGTTCACAGGTGAGTATATAAGTGTCTGTACAAACTCCCTTAGGAGCTGGCTCCCTGCTGATGGTGGCTTGCATGTGGATTTTGTGAACATCAGTGGAATTTTGAACTACAGTGGAGAGTTAAAAACCAGGACTTTTGCTTTTAACTGCTTCTGCTTGCAAGTGTTGATTTATTTATTTTTTTTGTCCTTTATTTGATACGTTTATCAGTTTTAAAAATACTTTCCCCCCCCCCACTCCTTTCTCTGACACTTTTTAAACAGCTTTTTTTCTTTCTGCTAATTAAGGGGAGTGGTTAATTGTTCACAGGTGAGTATATAAGTGTCTGTACAAACTCCCTTAGGAGCTGGCTCCCTGCTGATGGTGGCTTGCATGTGGATTTTGTGAACATCAGTGGAATTTTGAACTACAGTGGAGAGTTAAAAACCAGGAGTTTAAAACAGGAGTTTAAGACAGGAGTCTTCTAAACTGTGAGTAACATTATAAACTTCCTACAAGTAATTATATTGTAACTGGGAAATGAGTGCTAGCAGGGTTGAAGGTTTTGCTCAGTGCACAGTGTGCCACATGTATGCAAAATTGGTGCAACAGCTCCAGGATGGATACCGCTGTGACAGATGTGAGCAGGTTGCCCTTCTGGAAGCTCGCATTAGAGATCTGGAAGAGCAAGTTGCAACACTGGGCGGAAAGGACAACCTTGAAAGGGGTCCTCTGCTCGCTGAGCAGGTGGTCAGTAGGGCTGATGTGGAGGGTGGAGTGGCAAGTCAGGATTATCAGATAGGAAGATGGGTTAATGTAGTTAGAGGGAGTGGAAGGGGCTTGCAGAAAAGGAAGGCCAGTCCTGTATTTGTGCATCAAAACAAATTTTCCACGTTGGGTGAAGATGTGGAGGTGGCAAACACAGAGGTGGCAGCCCTAGATGTCACTGCTACCCCTAACAGCCGGGAGAGCAACCCATCTAGTAGAGGTGGTGAGGGGAGTGCAGGTAGGCCAAGACAGTTGGTGGTTATAGGTGATTCTATAATCAGAAGGACTGATAGAATAATTTGTCGCCAGGATCGCCTCAACCGAATGGTTTGCTGTCTCCCTGGTGCCAGGGTTCGGCATGTGGTGGACCGGGTGGATAAATTACTGGGAGGGGCTGGGCATGACCCAGCTGTCTTGGTCCACGTTGGAACCAATGACAGTATACATGGAAGGTGGAGGCTCCTTAAGAATCAATTTAAAGAACTAGGCTGCAAGATGAAGGCAAGGACCTCCAAGGTGATATTCTCTGAAATATTGCCTGTGCCATGCGCAACACAGGAAAGGCAGGGGGAGATTAGAGAGCTGAATGCATGGCTAAAGACCTGGTGTAGGGAGGAGGGATTTGGGTTTCTAGAGCACTGGGCTGACTTTTCATTGGGGTGCAACCTATATGCTAAAGACGGTTTGCACTTGAATGGAAGGGGGTCTGCTGTGCTGGGGGAGAGGTTTATGGGAAGGCTGGAGGAGTATTTAAACTAGGTTTGAGGGGGGAGGGTGAACTAGAATTACATACAGGTCAGTTAGTGGTCAGACATTAATGGAGAGTGGAATGGGGATAGATGGGGGGAGGGTTATGGCAGGTGACAAGAAAGTTCCCATGTTGCAAACAGCCATTGGAAACTATAGTGCCATTTGTACTACTAAAAATTATATGAAAAACACCAGAGAAAAATGTAATACATTAAAGTGTTTGTTCACCAATGCCAGAAGTCTGCCAAGCAAAATAGGTGAGTTGGAAGCTCTGGTGCATGAGGAGAGCTATGACGTAATCGGTATTGCTGAAACGTGGCTTCAATCCTCACATGACTGGATTATTAATATTCCTGGCTATGCACTCTTTCGGAGAGACAGGGCAAAAAGGAAAGGTGGCGGGGTCTGTCTCTATGTGAGAAGTGATCTCAAAGCGAGTGTGAAAGAGGACCTGGTTGATGGAGAGTGTGATGAGGCTGAAGCATTATGGGTGGAACTGCATACAGATTTGCGTAGTTCAAAGTTAATCATTGGAGTTTGTTATAGACCACCCAATGTTAATGAGGAGGTGGAGACTCAGCTCCTTGCACAGATGGAAAGGGCTGCAAGGGCTGGGACGGTGATAATAATGGGGGATTTTAACTACCCAGAAATTGACTGGAGTAATGGAACTGCTGGGACAGTTAAAGGGCAAAAATTTATAAGCCTATTGCAGGACAATTTTATGGTCCAGTTTATTGAGGCCCCAACTAGGAATGATGCTCTGTTGGACCTGGTAATCTCAAACCATGCAGAGCGTATTACTAATGTTCAGATAAAGGAACACCTGGGTAGCAGTGACCATAACATGATTTCATTTGATGTTAGCTGTAAGCAAGAAATACATGCAGGAAGGATAAAAACACTTAATTTCAATAAAGCAAATTTTCCAAGGATGAGGGCTGCTCTCCAGGACTTAGACTGGGAGAGAATATTGGCATCAATGGGCACAGAACAGAAATGGGAATTCTTCAAAAAGACTGTTTGTGAACTCACTGCAAAGTATATTCCCATGGGCAATAAGTTTAAAAGGCTAAAAATAAAACCTATGTGGCTCACTGCCAAAGTTAAAAAAGCTATAAACTATAAGAAAAGAGCTTTTAAAAAATATAAAAATGAAGGAACACTAGTGTCATTTAAATGTTACAAAGAATATAACAGGATATGTAAAAAGGAAATCAAGGATGCAAAAATTCAAAATGAACGACAGATTGCAAAAGATAGTAGGACAAACCCCAAAAAATTCTTCAAATATATTAATAGCAAAAAGGTCAAGTCTGAGCATGTAGGCCCTTTACAAAATAATCTAGAGTGGGTGACTGGGGACAAAGAGAAGGCTAATTTATTAAATACTTTCTTCAGTTCTGTGTATACAAAGGAGCATGAGGGAGCTCATGTCCATAATGGGGGTGGTAGTGACACAGCCCCAAATCCACAATGGCTCAAAAGTGATATGGTCCAGAAATATTTAGATGGAATAAAGGTGGATAAAGCACCTGGACCAGATGGCATACACCCACGGATCCTAAAAGAATTGAGCTCTGTAATTTCAAAGCCATTGTATCTAATTTTTAGGGACTCATTAATGACAGGAATAGTACCACTGGATTGGCGCAGGGCCAATGTGGTGCCTATATTTAAATAGGGAACAAAGTCTTTACCAAGTAACTATAGACCTGTTAGTTTAACTTCCATAGTTGGGAAGATACTGGAGAGATTAATAAAAGACCACATAGATGAGTTCTTGCTGGAAAAAAACTATTTAAGCAACAGACAGCATGGATTCATGAAAGACAGAAGTTGTCAAACAAACCTGATTTCTTTTTATGAAGAGGTAAGTAAAACCTTGGACAGAGGGGTGGCTGTGGACGTGGTATACTTGGATTTTGCAAAAGCGTTTGATACAGTTCCCCACACACGGCTCATGTGTAAGGTAAAGTCTACAGGATTGGAAATATCAGTTTGTAAATGGATAGAAAACTGGCTAAAAGACAGAATTCAGAGAGTAGTGGTTAATGATTCTTACTCTGAATGGTCCAAGGTTATCAGTGGTGTACCCCAAGGTTCAGTGCTGGGACCCTTACTTTTTAATATCTTTATAAATGATATTGGGTCTGAGATCAAAAGTAACATTTCTGTCTTTGCAGATGACACCAAGCTATGCAGTGGAATAACGTCCTTACAGGATGTCTCCAATTTACAAGCCGACCTCGATGCCCTGTCTAATTGGGCGACTATGTGGCAGATGAGGTTTAATGTTGATAAATGTAAAGTTATGCACTTGGGGGCTAAGAATATGAATGCATCATACATACTAGGGGGAATACAACTGGGGGGATCCGTAGTGGAGAAGGATCTGGGGGTTTTGGTAGATCATAAGCTCAATAATGGCATGCAATGCCAAGCTGTGGTTTCCAAAGCGAGCAAAGTCCTTTCTTGTATTAAGAGAGGTATGGTCTCCAGAGAGAGAGACATCATTTTGCCCCTGTACAAATCATTAGTAAGGCCTCATCTGGAATACGCAGTTCAGTTTTGGGCACCAGTTCTCAAAAAGCATATCGGGGAACTGGAGAAAGTGCAGAGAAGGGCAACCAAACTGATAAGAGGCATGGAGGAGCTCTGCTATGAAGAAAGATTAGAGGAACTGAATTTATTCACTCTTGAGAAGAGGAGAATAAGGGGGGATATGATTAACATGTACAAATATATAAGGGGTCCATATAGTGAACTTGGTGATGAGTTATTCACTTTACGGTCAACACAGAGAACAAGGGGGCACTCTTTACGTCTAGAAGAAAAAAGATTTCATCTCCAAATGCGGAAAGGTTTCTTCACAGTAAGAGCTGTGAAAATGTGGAACAGACTCCCTGCAGAGGTGGTTCTGGCCAGCTCAGTAGATTGCTTTAAGAAGGGCCTGGATACTTTCCTAAATGTACATAATATAACTGAGTACTAACAGTTCTAGGTAAAGTTGATCCAGGGTAAATCCGATTGCCTCTCGGGGGATCAGGAAGGAATTTTTTCCCCTGCTGTAGCAAATTGGATCATGCTCTGCTGGGGTTTTTGCCTTTCTCTGGATCAACTGTGGGTATAGAATTGGGTATATGGGATTGCACGATTTTTTTTTATTTTATTTTAGTTATTTTTTTATGGTTGAACTGGATGGACTTTGTCTTTTTTCAACCTGACTAACTATGTAACTATGTAACTATGTAATGTCAAAAGACTGAGGGCATGCTTCTACACATTGTATGGGACTGCAATAGACTACAGGACTTCTGGTCTGCAATTAAAACCTCCATTAAAACCTTTTGTGGATAAACCTGCAGTTTACTCATTCCATAATACTCTATTATCAATTTCCTTTTAAAACATATTTTGAACCTGGCAAAGACGTGAATCTGAAAAGTACTTTCAAATTTGGATGCCTTAGTTCTTCTATAACAACTTTCTACTTCAAGGTCACACCTTCTGCCAGGAACTTCATGCTGTTCTGGCTTGGGGCATTATACTGGGGCAGTGCACACCACCAGAGAATAGAGATCTCTACATTTCCCCACACTCACACCTCTCTTTACAGCACCTTTTTTTATTTTTCTCTTTTAAAGCAAGCTGTGTGTACCTAAAAGTGAAGTGATGTTGTTATTACTTTAAATACCCAATAACACGCAATGGAAATTAAAAAAAATACTGTACTGTATGTTTGCTAGCACATTGGTTGGTTGCATGAAGTTGGATGAAGTGAATACAGATTCAACACATTTGCTAAGCTTAAGCAACATTCACTTTGCTAAATGAACAGCCTCTACAATTCATTAACTACAGAAGGTATTGGTATTTCAAAGGTTTTATGGAATTTCACAGTTTTTGTGGAAGTTATTAGTTCTGACAATTTTTCGATTTCTGGAGCTGCTGTGGACAAGAGTCTACTAATTTGTAACATGTTTAAAAAAAAAATTAAAATAAGATACCAAATATATTTTGCGGATAGATTTTGGGAATTTAAGCACATTTTTAGTTGAACTTTTCATGGCTGATTCACACCTTCCCCAGCCTGGCAAAGGCCATTTAGAAGAAAGTCAGGGTAGCACTTTTCTTTAAGGTGACATATTTACCCTTTTAAACCACATTGTGCAAGTTTTTTGCTCTTTTATGATTGTATATTTATTATTTATACCTTTCATAGCAACCTAACTTTTTGTAATAAACCTTTATAAACAGATAAAATACCAGGCAAAATGTTACAAATAAATATAAGCTATGCAGCTATCATTGCATCAATGATGGACAACAAATCCTGTGAGAGCTTTATTTCGTTATGAATCTATAAATTAAAATGTTGTATCTAGGCACAGTTGGCCATCAAGGCCTAAGTTAAATATTTAAGCAACTCTAACCACTGCTCTAAAATGAAATCCTTGTTTTTGGATCTGTGTTGAAGATGACCATACATGCTTGCCTTCTATTTTAAGAAGGCAATACTGTAGTTGTCTTGAAAGGATACCATAAGGTGGTTTGTGAGTTATTTATATTTATTTTTACTTAAAGTTTACAGGTTTTTACACTAATGTGTTCTATTTAAATAAAACCTTTAGTTTACAAATACATAATTTAATACAGCATGCTCCGATGACACTGCAGCCACAGAGAATTAAAGAGTTTTCTAAAGAGAGATCAAAGCAGAAGCTGTTTACTTTCCAATAGTCTCTCTCAAATAGAAGTTTGTATGGAAACTGTGCTTCATTTTACAGCACTACAGTGGAGGATATGTTGTTTTTTCCCCCTTTTTGTATCACAATGAGCTTTTTTAATATGAAATGCTGTGCCCTTAATCATGTTTTTTTTTTTTTTTTCATATACCACCAACTTTCTCTTTTACCTACTTCTAAACCTTTGCTAACACACACTTCCACTGTTCTAAAGTGAAACTGCCATGGCCTTCTCCACTCTTTACAGCATGTCTGGCAAAATAATTTTCAGTTTAAGGGCAAATACCCAGGATATACAGACAGAATACAAGGCATCATTCAAGTCTTAAGTCAGTGGGGATAAATTTGCAGAGGCATGGCCAGCAGTAAAACGTATTTAATTGGACAGGCCATAAACAGCAGAGAATTCCAAAGTAGCACTACAAAGACAAGTAAATAGCTTGAGGGTTAGAACTGTGTTGCTTAGGGTGTAAGTGTGTGTGTGGGGGGGGGTGGTTGGTACCAAACGTTAAATTAAATGTTGACTTGTCCTATCCTGTTCTTACAAGTAGGGGGTCAAAACAAACACTTAAGCCCTGTACACACGATCGGATTTCCTATGGATTTTAAACCGATGGATTTTTCCATCGGAAATCCGATGAAGCTGACTTCCATCAGTCTTGCCTACACACCATCAGTCAAAAAACCAATCGTCCCAAACGCCATGATGTAAAACACTCCGACGAGCCAAGAAGTTCTATGCTTCTGAGCATGCGTCGACTTGATTCTGAGCTTGCATGGGTTTTTTATCTGATGGAGTTCCCCACAGACGATAGTAATTTGCTATCGTTTTTTTTTTCCATCGGATAAATTTAAAACATGTTCTGTTTTTTAACACCGATAGAAAAAAGACCGATGGGGCCCATACACGATCGGTTTGTCCGATGAAAAAAGTCTGTTTTCATTGGTAAAACCAATCGTGTGTACAGGGCTTAAGAGAGCAAAATCTCATAAAGTTTTAGGTTTGCTGCTATTCCAGGTGATTGTATCAGGTGGCTGTCAATTAATTTGTATAAGCATGCATATGAATTTGGTAAACACAAGGTAAGTGATACTAACTATTTTTTTATCAGGTTCTTTAAGGCACAGGAAAAGATACATGCTTCAGTTCCAATTTGGCTTATGGATACCAGAGGCAGATGGCAAACACCATCTCAATAACCCGCTTTTTGGGACAGTGCCTAGTGATTCAGAAGCACACAGGATGTAGGCTTACTTGATACATGCTGTTGTAATCACATTGGCTTTTGAGATGCAATTTGCCAGAGTTCCACACTAAAGACGAAACCTTTTTTCTGATACAAATTGTTCTCAGCTAGGTAACAACATTTCACTATAATTTGATGCTTCAAATCATTTCCGCCACCATATCGTCTTACCAGTTATTCTTATTATTTTCATTGGCACAAAGATAGAATGGTCACTGGGAATAGCAATCGAACAACTGTACAACCTTGGCGCGAGGAGACTGGCAGACACATAAGCCCCAGAGCATAAGAGTTATTCAGTTATTTTTCCTAATAACCAAACTAGCTAGACCTATGACCAAATTTAAACCCTTGAAAACACTCTTTGGACATACACATTAGTTCTCATTGGAGGCTATGGGAACAGATTCAAACCAACAGACCTCCAAAATTGAGAGTAAATGTAAATGGTCATGTGTGACCAAAGTTAAAATTAATCTGTACTTTGCTTGTGCATGTGCATCTACTCATGATTATGTACTGCTTTACCTGCATGGGCAACAAAAAAAATAAAATTAGGTTCACTTTAAGCAGTTAAGCAGCATAATGCCCCGTACACACGATCGTTTTTAATGTCATTTTTTAAACCGACGTTTTTCTCCTCGTTTTTTTTCATGTTTCCTCTCAAGCCTGCCTTGCGTACACACCATCATTTAAAAAAAAGATCAAGCAAAGCGCAGTGACGTTCAACACGTACGACGGCACTATAAAGGGGAAGTTCCGTTCGAATGGCGCCACCCTTCATGTTAGTAAAGTTTGTTGAGCGACGATTCGCGCTTTTCAGTCCGTTACTGTGTAATGAATCTGCTATCTCCATTACAAACGCTAGTTTTACCAGAACGAGCGCTCCCGTCTCATACTTGATTCTGAGCATGCGCGTTTTTTTTCACGTCGTGAAAGCATACACTATCGTTTTTCACGTCGTTAAAAAAAACGACATGAAAAACGACGTGAAAAAAGAGAGCATGTCCGGAATTTTTAATGGCCGTTTTTCACGTCGTTAAAAATGCTCTGGAGCCTACACACGATCATTTTTAATGGCCATTTTTTAAAATGGCATTTTTAACGGCATGAAAAACGATCGTGTGTACGGGGCATTAGTCTGACTGTCATTATCAATAGGTCCACAATAACCAGTACGATTCAATGTCTCCTAATATAGTTATGCAATATTACTTCTAATTTTAGTGCTGGTAAATATGGGTTTTTATTTCTAAAAGAGAAAACATGTTATTATCTTAATGCAGCCCAACCATTTCATTATACAGCATAGCAAAATATATTCCTCAAGTCATCTTCCAAGAAAAAAGCTTTTCAAATATGATCACTTTATTCACAACATATATCTTGTTTTACATTTAATTGGACACTGGCTTAAATCAAATTGCAATTAGAATTTAGTTTAATTGCATAATGTTGGCAAATGGAAGCTAAGAGATTGTTATTTCTTGGTGGTGATTGAATCTGCTTCCATCAAGTTCTGAAGACGAATGCTAATACCGTAGATGAAATAGGAATAATTTAGTGTTATGGGTGTGCACTAAAACTCTCTGGCAAACACCCATCCCTAAAGAAATTTCTGAGATTTCCCAATTATATATACTACGCTATTATGCAAAACAAATTTTAAAGGGAAAGAACAGAATATTTTCAGTATTTGCAATGCTCACTTAAAGCGGAAGTAAACCCATCGATTTAAAAGTTTCAAAAAGCAGTTACATTCCCGGCATGCCGGGATTGCTAACTGTCACATTGGCTGTGCTCTCAACCAAACTGTCAAACCATCCGATGGCTGGTGTCATAACTGATCACATGTGCAGCATCATGGCAGTTGAAGATTAAACAGAGGCCAAGATGGCAGCTTCCTTGCCTGAAAATGATAGGAGGGTTTACTTCCAATTTAAAACTGTTTTCGTATTTTGAAATAATTGCTTTTTAATGTTAAAGAGAAACTAATACAGCCACCTGCAATATATAAAATAAAAATTGTGTTTAGATATGCTATAAAAACTGTTGTGAGAATTTCAGCCATATAAAAGTTACACTGTCAGAATATACAGTAATGCACAACTACCATGTAGCATTGCAATGAAGAGCAAATACTGCATGTGAAACTAATAGTATTAAATTTAAATCAATTTGACTAAATTCCTTTTTGTATTTTTGTGAATTATGTATTTAGTAGTGGGCTGTACTCAGCCTAACTGTACCTCAACAGAAGTGTCACCTTAAGGGGACAGGGTGTGCTAGAGAGATACTATATATTCTGGGTTAAGGGTTTTGATAGCCTAACCAATTAGTAAACCTGGGGAGCTTGCGGTGCATGCCGGGGAAACTATGGAATTCTGAGGATATTCCTGTTCTATGCCTTCCCTCATGGGCTTCTGCCCTATGAGGATGTATTCCTAATTGGTCTTCCCTAGGCATCAGGCCTAGACACATGGAAAGATGCAGTGATCACTCCTACTGGGAGCAAGCCCTGAAGGTGTTTGTCTGCAGGAAGACTATAAGACCTAGGGGAAGCAAGCGGTGACTGTCCATTTGCACATAAAGATGTGGAGAGTTATGGTTAAGTGAGAAGTTTTATACAGGAACGTTTCCTTGCTGTCCTTCCGTGGAAGTGTAGACTCAGATACCACTTAAATCTTAGTCACTAGAGACCCCAGGCTCTGAAGTAATCTAGTCAGTGCAGTCCGTGATCTGAAGATAACATCCATAATTTCTGAGAGATCTAGAAGAGATTGAGGCCTTGTATGTGTTCTATTATGTAGTAGGATATCCTGATCTATACCTAATCTGCTTCCCATATTGCCCTGTGCAATAAACCTCTTTCCTATTTAAAATGCATTAAAGTGACTGGTGCTCATTTATTCTGAATGTCCAAAGAAAAGAATCACACCTGGGCTGAAAGTGTCTGGAACTTTACATTAAGTAAATTGACTTACAGCTATTTGTAATGTAGATGTTTAAAAGTTAAAAATCAATACTAATGCATAATTATTGAAGCTTAGTACAATTAGCTACACATGCTATTACAAACTAAGCATAGGAACAAGGTGATGATATGTGTCTAAAGCCAAAACTGTTTTTATTTTTGGACAGAGTAGGGGAGAGTTAGAATTCCTGTGGGATTTTATTGCTGTCTGTGACTCCATTGGGAGATTTACCCTATCCATTTGTCCTAGTGACCATTGTCACTGGGGCTGAAAGTGGTAAAAAATCAAAAATGTCACGTTGTCAGCAGAATAGCAATAGAAGAGAAATCTTCACCTGTTCTGAAGAAAACTGTGCAGGGAACTGAGAAAAACTGAGAAACTTACTGTTGTGTCTATGGGACAACAAATGAGATGAGTGTTTCCCAATAGGGTAGAGAGAAAAGAAAACTGAAAGAAATTTTCACAATTTCCTACTCTATTTCCTACTCCTACCCCCCCCCCCAAAAGCCCTAAAATATGCTCTAAAATGAACTATATATACAATTATTCACATGACACTGATCTCTTTTATACGTTTAAAAATACTGAGAAGTCTATACTAGTCCTTTAAAGTGTAGCTCATATCGTCATATCAGAAGGCATGGGAGTTTAAGTAAAGCAGTACAGAATGTAATGACTATGTGAAGAGTAGTAAACCAAATCTCCAAATCAACAACAACAAATAATATTTACATCTATTGTAGTTCTGTAAAATATTAAAGGCTAAGTCCATGTTTTAGACCATGCTTTAGGTTACACCCATATTTAGGATGCAACATGAAGCATGGTCACATACACTATGCCCAAAACAAAACACCACCACAACCCCTCATCATTACCTAATTTGCAGGGTGCTTCTTCAATCAGAAGCTTGTACCCATGTGGATTTAGCATGGGTATGTGTGGCTCTGCCTATGTATGCAGATCATGCCAGTGATTCCTTCTTCTTGCTCTGTAGTCCATATCTGCATATGGACCTGAGGCTGGGGGGGAAATATTGCAAGAGCCTGTGCATTGCACCTGTGATGCACTGATTTTGGGTGCAATGCTCTGCAGGCTTCATAGCAAAAAATTGAAAATGCATATTAACCACTTAAGCCCCGGACCAATATGCAGCATAAGGACCAGGCCCCTTTTTGCGATTCGGCACTGCGTCACTTTAACTGACAATTGTGCGGTCGTGCGACATGGCTCCCAAACAAAATTGGCGTCTTTTTTTCCCACAAATAGAGCTTTCTTTTGGTGGTATTTGATCACCTATGCGGTTTTTATTTTTTGCGCTATAAACAAAAATAGAGCGACAATTTTGAAAAAAATTCAATATTTTTAACTTTTTGCTATAAAAAATATCCCCAAAAAATATATAAAAAAAACATTTTTTTCCTCAGTTTAGGCCGATACGTATCCTTCTACATATTTTTGGTAAAATAAATCGCATAAAAGCATTTATTGATTGGTTTGCGCAAAAGTTATAGCGTTTACAAAATAGGGGATAGTTTTATGGCATTTTTATAAAAAAAATTTTTTTACTAGTAATGGCGGTGATCAGTGATTTTTTTCGTGACATTATGGCGGACACATTGGACACTTTTGACACATTTTTGGGACCATTGTCATTTTCACAGCGATCAGTGCTATAAAAATGCACTGGTTACTGTGAAAATGACACTGGCAGTGAAGGGGTTAACCAGGAGAGGGTGCTGTAGGGGTTTAGGTGTGCTGTAGGGGTGCTATAGGTGTGCCCTGATGTGTTTTACTTACTGTGGGGGAGCATGGCTTAGCGTGTGACTTCACTGATCGTCGTTCCTAATGACAGGGAACAGACGATCAGTGACAGGCTCACTAGGAAGCACGGGGAGAGGTTTGTTTACACTTTACTTACCTCTCCCCATTCTTCCTCTGTGTGACCCGATCGCGGGACACCAGCGCCGATCGGGTCCACTGTTCCCGCGGGGACGGTCACGGAGAAGAGGACCGGGTCACGAGCATGCCGCCGGTGGCGCGCTCACGACCCACGGCTGGGCTCTTAAAGGGGACGGACCTGTACGCCCATGTGCCCAGCCGTGCCATTCTGCCGACGTACATCGGCGTGTGGCGGTCCTCAAGTGGTTAATCATTTGATCAATGTTGCTGCATTTACAAATGTTTGCAAAAAGTAGACCAGGCCTATAATTTTATTTGGTCATTATGACATTTTGCCTTATTAAATTTAATACAGTTTACAAGGGAATTTGCCCCTGAGCTTAATGATTGTAGCTTAATTTTGTAAAAAATACCCAATCATAATTAGATGATGGAAGTCAACAGAGCATCACCTCATTCACTAATTTCAGGGGCAAATTCCCTTTTAAAGTGCAACTTTGCCTTCAGTAAATCAACCCCTGTTGTCTTCTAAACTGCTTACTTTATCTCTGATAGATTTTAAAGGTTAAAGCCTCTTATCTTCTACCCACCCCCCCTCTACTATAGTAAATAAATAAATAAAAATGCTTTCAATGGTATAGTTAGCAGACCAAAAGGGAGCAAAAAGTAGAAGTTTATTTTTAGAGTTTACATACACTTTAAGCATGCAAGTGAAGTTTGCCATACGGTTATTAGGTTGTTCAATACAATGGGACTACCCAACTATCTTAAAACTGTAAAAATGTACTCATAGATTATGAACAGTGATACCAAGCTGATCAATGGATCACAGTGGAGATTAAAATTGCCTGCAAATATAAAACTCACTCAGGCTTTCTTAGCTAAATATATTGCTGCCCCTTCATGATCTCTCATGACTGTTCTTGACACAAACAAGATGTGGTCACATAACCACAAACCTTTGTAACTGTAAATTCTCTGCACAGAATGTTTCTGTCACAAGCTAATATGGGGACCATGTTTCTCTGTTCTCTGGCTTTCCCTGCAAGTGGAATCTAAAGGACAGCTGGTGTTCCACCAGGGACCCCCAGGGCATTCTTCAGGTACTCACAGTCGAGTGGAGAAGGGTTGGCGCCAAGTAATAGGGGGCTGAAGCAAGGGAGAGGCACAAGGCATTAGAAAGCTGGAGGCAGGTGTGAGGCTTTGAGTCTGTGAGTGCAGAAAAAGTCACAGCAGAGACTTAGACTTTGAATGCAGCAAAGATTGCAGGAGCAAAGATGACGAGGGTGTGGGTGCTGCTGAGACTGGGGTTGCAGCTGAGAAGCAATGGCATCTGCAGGTGTTTTGTGAAGACTCTGGATAACACTAAGTGGCAGAGGTTGTGAGACTGAAACAAAGACTGAAGCTGTGGGTGCAGTGGAAGCTTGGGTAACTGGTTCAGCAATTGGTTGGAGAGCAGGGAGACCAAGCTGGAATGCAGTAGAGTTTAAGATGCATGTGCAGCAGTGGCTGAGCTGTAGATGCCATGAAGATCTGGCTGGTAGGTAGGAAAGGCTTAGGTTCTGGGTGCAATGGTAAAACAGTGATAGCTCAAGAAGTGTGATAGCTCAAGGAGAAGACACTATGCATGAGGGGTGACTGGACATTCATGATGTGATGCAATGTGACCCTCCAGGTTTAACCCAGAAGTGCTGGAAACCACTTGGGATCAAGGGTTGCCATGACATTCCCTACCTCCATATGGGTCTCCCCACCCATTAAAGGTCTGGTTTTAAAGGGAAGAGATGGAATTTTCATACATAAGTGGGAAGCTAAAACAACTAATGCATAGGCCAAGAAAAGTTCTCTGGGATGTAGCTTTTCTGATACTATAACTTGCTTCTAAAAGAACTTTGAATTTAACATTTGTTGGACCTTGTATTTCTGGCAGGAAGCTGCTGGAGGAGAAACTACTTGGGTAGGTCAAGAAAATTTGATGAGAACCAATGGTTTCAGAAGAGAGGCCTGAAAGGAATTGGGTACTCACAGATGAGGTGAAGACATAATTGATCTTAATTGAGATTTCATAGGGACCAATACAATGTAGAGCAGACTTACAGAGGACATCTTGAGACAAAGGTTTTTATGGAGAGCCAAACTTTATCTCCTGGCTGGCAATTAGAGACTTTCCACTTTTGTGTCTGAGGCCAAATTGCATTGAAAGAGGTCTACAATAGAAAACCTTGGTTCTAAGATTTTCTGGCAACATAGTTATGCCTGGAGGAATGGGAATTTTTGTGACAGAGGTCACTGTCAGAATTTGTGCACGAATAATGGACTCCAGTTCAGAAGAGGGCTCTCTGTTGAGGGGATCAAAATCAAAAAGTGCCACTTGATAGACTGACACTAATAGTTTGTGATCCTGACACTCCAGGTAAACTGGCCGTGGCAGCATAAGGTCAATCCAGCGCTAGAATGTGTAAGATAATTAACCATATCTGTATGGGTTCTAAATTCATAGTTGTTTTTTCATCAAATAGGAGAATACATTAGATAAAATTACTATAGCAAAAGAATGTTTCATATTCTTGTCACGCTTTAGCAAACTGACAGCCAGTCCTAATGAACAACTCAAGAAGCATTTTTATAGTTTAGCAGAGTTCATACTCTGATACCAGAGGTTTTGATTAAATATAATCACTCTGCTTTTTAATTATCGTCTTCCTTATTATTCAACAGAGTGAACCACCTTTTTATTTATAAACATGAAGCAGTTTACACAGATGCAAAGCAAAAACCAATGGAAAAGTGCATGAAAGAGAGTGCATGAAAGAGAAAAAGAGACAGCGAGGGAGTGAAAGAGAAATAAAAGCAGACGATCGAGAGAGAGAGAAATAAAAGTAGATGGCCAAGAGAAACTATAATCTTATTTTGTGTCATTTCATTACAATAGCTAGCCTTTTCTAGGTGCATCCTCTGTGGTCATACATTGTGCACTCAAGTTTTAAACTTGATGTAATTTCTGTGGTTCTAAAAATGTATTTAAAGAATTGAGTCCCAGGGTGTGTGATGCTGCCACCCCTGACTCTTGGGGATATTTCCCTCTCCCTTCCATCTCTGGCCCTTGATTCCATCCAGGTGCAACCTTTAGGAGCCATGGTATGTGATGTAAACTTGATATGTCATACTGAATGCCTTTGTGTGTGCATTATTTACTAATTATAGTTCTTTTTATTTAGTTATGTTATTAGTACTTAAATACTTCCTGAAGAAGCCATTTTGGCTAAATATGTAGATGATATTAGTGCGATTGGAATCAATTCTATTACAACAAGTCATGGTCAAAATTCCTGTTATATATACTGTATATGTAATATGTCTATATTTGTATGGTTTTTAACTTTTGTACAAATAAAACTTTTGTGTTTTTATATATCACTTTTGTCTGTGGACTCTAATAGCACCTTAAAAATCCCATTAAATTTTTTTGTTTGTAAAGAATTGTGAATCAACTTTTTTTTTAACTTATATTGCTGCTGACTGAATCAATGGAAGCCAAAGAACATGCAATATAATGCCCCGTACACACGGCCGTTTTTAATGTCATTTAAAAAAACAACGTTTTTCTCGACGTGATTTTTCGTGTTTCCTCTCAAGCCTGCCTTGCCTACACACTATCGTGAAAAAAAATGCTCGAGCAAAGCACGGTGACGTACAACACGTACGACGGCACTATAAAGGGGAAGTTCTATTTGGATGGCGCCACCCTTTGGGCTGCTTTTGCTTATCCTCATGTTAGTAAAGTTTGGTGAGAGCCGATTCGCGCTTTTCAGCCTCATGCTCTTCAGTCCGTTACAGCGTGACAAATGTGCTATCTCCATTGCGAACGCTAGTTTTACCAGAAGGAGCGCTCCCGTCTCATACTTGATTCTGAGCATGCGCATTTTTTCCCCCTTGTAAAAGCATACACACTACCGTTTTTCACGACGTTAAAAAGAACGACGTGAAAAACGACGTGAAAAAATATGCCGCGTACACACGACCGTTTTTCATGGCGTGAAAAATGCAATTTTTTTAAATTGGTCATTAAAAACAATCGTGTGTAGGCTCCAGAGCACTTTTAACGACGTGAAAAATGGCCTAAAAAAAATTAGAACCTGCTCTATTTTTTCACGTCGTTTTTCACGTTGTTCGTTTTAACGTTGTGAAAAACGGTAGTGTGTATGCTTTTACGAGGGGAAAAAAAATGCGCATGCTCAGAATCAAGTATGAGACATGAGCACTCCTTCTGGTAAAACTAACGCTCGTAATGGAGATAGCACATTCATCACGCTGTAACGGACTGAAGAGCAGGAGGCTGAAAAGCGCAAATCGGCTCTTACCAAACGTTACTAATACGAGGATCAGCAAAAGCAGCCCAAAGGGTGGTGCATCCAAATAGAACTTCCCCTTTATAGTGCCGTCGTAGGTGTTGTACATCACCGCGCTTTACTCAAGCATTTTTTTTTTCACGATAGTGTGTGGGCAAGGCAGGCTTGAGAGGAAACACGAAAAATCATGTCGAGAAAAACTTTGTTTTTTTCAATGACATTAAAAACGGCCGTGTGTACGCGGCAATAGTGCAGGTTCTATTTTTTTTAAAGCCCATTTTTCACGTCATTAAAAATGCTCTGGAGCCTACACACAATCGTTTTTAATGACCAATTTAAAAAATTGCATTTTTCACGCCATGAAAAACGGTCGTGTGTACGCGGCATAAGTTGCTTAGATTGGGAGCTAAAGAACAGCATTTTTATTATGGTAAGAGAGAGGTACTTTTCTAGTTTAAATAATAATGGGGAAAGGGGAATTGTCTGGGTTAGTACACCACATAAGTGTGTGCAGCCTATTGCATTAGGGCGTGCATCCCAAATTCCAAACACACACTACCGATCGCTCACGGTGTTCATTCAGAAAAGGGAGGGGTCGGTAAATTACATATTTACTGGCCCCTTCCCCACTCCTAAAACATCCCAGCAGCAACAGCTGCTAGGAGAGGAGGGAAGCTGGCAGCGCTGCGGGGGGAAAGATGGGAGCCAGGGCAGTAGGGGGAATATGTGCTGCACAGGGTGATTAGGGTGTGCCTGGGCACACCTGGCACACCCTGTGCGCATGCCTATGGTGCACCAGTAGGCACAAAGAGCACCCAGCCAACCCCTCCCAATAAAAGCCAAACATGTGAAAGTTTTTAGTATTTTACAGGAAAGAATATGAAAACCATGCAAGCTAGAAAAAAAAAGGTTTGGATTTTGTTTTTGATTTGCAATGAGATAAAGTTTACCAAAAGCTCTGCATTGTTTTGCATATGTTGGAATATGGGCGTTACTTGGAGGAGCGTGCTTTCATTTATTAATGCAATATACTGTATATAATAAGAATAGTATCAAAATTTAGTAAGGCTTGTGAGGTTAGAGAAAAGTTTTATTGTGTAGTGGTTCTTTTGGAAATGGATTGTGATAAAGGCAAAGTAAAGCAGTGATGCATGCTGGGTAAATTTTAAAAAAAACTACTTGAAAGCAAAAGTACTTTAGTTTTCCTGGAATTACTCACATGTAACCACTTATGATGTTATGAGCAAGCTGTGAAATGAAAGATGCTGCAACTTGCATTTGAGGGACTGGTTAAGAATTAAGCTGGTTTTCCTATAAAAACGTCTTCCAAGTTTACCACACTTAGCATGAATAATTTATTACAGATCACGTGTGAAATCATACATTTTCAATACCTCCTTTTGAGAAAAATTTGTTTACAAAAGTAAAAATGATTTTTTAAATATCTCTTAATCGAAATAATTATTAGACAACACCTCATAACTATACATCGGTTGTTTGAATGAAAATACATCAAGCTATTTCTTTGAATGACCCATGGCTTTGATGGTATTGTTCACAGAATGAAGGCCACACATTCTACAATACATATGACACACGACTGGTGTAAATAGTTTATACATTTTCTGTAATGAGCTTGGCTAGTGTAAAGGTAAACATACGTAAACTGAGTTTAAAATCTAGGGCTTGTGTCATTTTCTGTGAGGGTAGGTAGAGAAGCAATTACCACATACAAACTTCAGGAATCATTATTTTGATTGGCTTGGTTGAAATGCACTAATTAGTTCTCATATGTTTTCTCATAATGTCACAAAGACAAAAAGCTACCGTATATACTCAAGTATAAGCCAAGTTTTTCAGCAAATTTTTTTGTGTGCTGAAAATGCCCCCCTTGGCTTATATTCGAGTCACCTTTTTGCGCCTAATCTCCCAGACTTTGGGGACCCGGACCTAAACTTGGCACACATGTAGCCCCACTCTTTCTCTACAAGTGTGCAAAGTTTGTTGTCCAGGGGACATACGGCCGGGGAGCACCGATTTTTCAAACCCGGGAACCCCTTCCATAGACTCCCATGTTAAATGGTAATTTCTCTGGTGACTTTGGGAACCTGGTACTGGCAGGTCGTAGGTCCCCTGGACCTGAAACCTGGTCCACATGTAGCCCAATTTATTCTCTACAAGTGTGTAAAGTTTGTTGTCTAGGAGACCTATGTCCGGGGAGCACCGATTTTTCAAACCCGGGCACCCCTTCCATAGACTCCCATGTTAAACGTCAGTCTAGTCATGGACACAGTGAGGCATGGGCACAGTGAGGCATGAACATGGACACAGTGAGGCAAAGTGAGGCACAGTGAGGCATGCAGATGGACACCCTAGGCTTATACTCGAGTCAATAAGTTTTCCCAGTTTTTTGTGGTAAAATTAGGTGCCTCGGCTTATATTGGGGGTCGGCTTATACTCGAGTATATACGGTAATACTTTACACATCTTTATTTTGTCATGATAAGGCAGTTGGTAAGGTTACTGTAAGCAATAACGATATAGTAAAAGAAAGTATGTGGGATGGATCTTAGCACTACAAACAAAGTCATGAAGTTAACAGAGTGATTGTTCAGTCAATAACCACTGAAGGGTTACCTTTTTCCATGATCAAAAAATGCACTGTATAGCCTACAAACCAATTACAACTCCATTTTTAGGAAAATATTTATGTAGCCAGAACGTTACATAACTGTTGTCTTGGTTAAATAAATATTTAACCGGCTGTTTGGATGGCTTCTGTTGGACGAACATGCTGGAAAACCAGTAGCGGAACGGCTCTCGATCAGCGCTCTCAGTCAATGGCTGAGAGCGCTGACTGGAGTGTTCTGTCCCCCTGTCAGAACACAATTGCTCAGCAGGGGAGATCGTTGTACTAACATCTGATTGTTAGTACAGCGGCTCCGATCTGAGCTATCAGGTTTTTTTTTTCGTTCAACCCGCTGGGTTGTACAAGAAAAAAACTAGTAGTGCATACTAGGCTTAAGTCTACAGTTTGTTCTTGGTATACAAATTTCTCTTCAGCAAAGGCTTTGGAAAATTATTTAGGTAAAAGGAATACTTTGGAGTCTATTTTGTTAAATGCCAAAACCCAACGAAAGCATACTAGTTAGTAAAAAAAGGCCCAAAGCTATGTTTTTCTGACCATCTTAAAGCGTTGGTCTCACATTTTCTGACTCTTCATAACATACTTTTTTAAGGAAGTAGCTGCAATTCTGCAGTTAGAAGGTTTTTTAGAAAAATGGGTGAGATAGTTGTAGCTGTATTAGTGAACTTGCAAACAAAAATTATTTATGTTATTGCAAATAAAAATAGGATGACCGACAGTACTCACAATTTTTTTTTTTTTTTTTTAAGATCATATAAGCTCTTATGTACTGTCAAAGTACAATAATCATGTATATGTTACTTACTGTAACAACTAAAAGCAATAGTGACTTCACAACCTAAGGACACTGCTTGATAACAGGAAATGACACCAGAGTCACAAAAAACATTTATTTTCTGCAGTAAAAGCCCTTTTTTTGAGGTTAAACTTTCATTTTCACCTTTTGTATGTTATGATTCCTGGGTGTTTTTATTTTTGCAATTATTCTGCATATAGTGTTTTGTAATGTTTTTAGCAATATGGGACACCAGACACTTTGAACTAATGAGCAGATGCATAGAAGTTGCACAATGATACCTGAAAGTAATCTTTAATGCACACATAAACCTTATTTTTAGGCAACCTAGCCAAGCCAGGTACATTCCATTGTTGATTGCTGATTCTTCCTTTCCCCATTGACAGTCTTGTTAACCCATTGTTTCCCTTTTAATTTTTTTTGCAGTACTCACCTTATTGTTCCCATGTCACCTCCTACATAAATACATTTAAGGCTAAGAAAATAAAGAAATGGAGCAGTCCAGCTACGAGAGCATTCAACTTTTTAGACCAAATATCAAGAACAGACAAGACTGTCAAAATGTATACAGTAATGATCTTGCATTTTGTTTATGCAGAACAAAACAAGAAACAGATTTAGAAAACATACATAAATTTGAACGTATAGTATGTGTGTAAACACAAAAAATAAGAAAAAATATTTTGTTACTTTATTGTATATTATCACTACAACTTATGTTGTGCTATTTGTAGCTGTTAAATAATCAATTTTAAATGTTTCCATCTTACCTTGGATGGATTAAGAGCAGTGATGATCCATACACAGTGTGCATTACTATCATACTGAACTGGATAGTTGGGTGAGGTGATGATCCCAGAAGGCCCACGAAGGTGAGCATCACACATTCTCGCTGTAGGTAAAACCAGAAAAATCATTACATTATGTAAACAGTAATACAAATAAACTAGATGAACCACTTGCAAAGCCATCCTTCTTAATTTACAGTGATGTTTATGTGAACATTCACTGCAGAACTGCAGAATTGTTAAAATGAATTACAGGTAATTTCAACTTACTGTACAGTAAAGCTCAGCTTGCTCAACTAAGCGTATCAGCCAGTGCTTCTAGACATTATGCATGTTTTAATTTGTTTAGATATTCAGCGTTCCACAAAGAGGTGCTTTGCCATATGCAGCATCAGACTCAAACAGCCAAACAGAAGTCATGGACACATGTTGGACAGCATCCAAGTCAGCGTGACAAAACTACATTCCTTTTGTTTCCCTTGTTGTTCTAATATCCTTGGAATACCTCCCAAATTAGTCTGAAAAAAAAAAAGACTTCTGAAGAGAAGTCTTATCAGGTCATTATCATCATCTCCCTTCTTCCCAAGGAATCTGCATGCATGTATACATGCATAAAGACACATGAACCTATGGCAGACCACAGATGGTCAATGCCTTTGCCAAATTAGCTGTCACAGTTTTGTAGATGAGTCATCAGATGTTATCTCAACATCTATCGGCAGATGAGTGTATAAGGAACTCCTAGCAGAAAACTGACACCCAAAGCTGGGTGTTATGTTGTCTCACTGTACAGAGGACTACCGCTAATCGCAGGCAGGCATACTTGTAAAAGGCTTATGGTTAAAAAGGCAGGAGATCACATACATCTGGCACTAGAAAGGTTAAGTCAGGCTGCTCTGTTTAGCTACTCTTAGAGGTTTTCGATTGGGAGGGGAATATTTTATAAAAGCAGTAGATCTGGACAGACTCTGCTTCTCTCCCTCCACTGAAGACTGCTCAGTTTGTCTCCACCTCCCTTGTGCGTAGAGTGTGTTTGGGGTGGGTGTGTGGCTCTGAATATCAAGTGATGCTAGGACAGTGCTGCAGTGAAATGCGATGGCTCACTGAGGATTCTCACTGACAAGAATGAATGCTAATTAACGAGACCCCATGCCACCATTCTACAGGACAGCGCTAGCCTGGCTTGTCAACGTCCATTCAAGGACATCAAAGGGTTAATGTGTTTCTAGGTGACCTTGTGACAAACTATTATTGAAGGGAGGAGGAGGGCACCCATTCATTACTGTACAAAAGGCAGTGACAATTTGCCATTGGATTTATAAAACCTCTGCAATCCATCATGCCCCAGCCAGACATGTCTTGCTTTAATGTTTAATGCAATGTTAATGCTCCCTTATCACCACTCCCTCGCAAATGTTTGGCGGATTGACAGACGCATTGCTACACTTCTGTGACACGTACAGCAGGTTCCACAAGAGTATTCTTTGGCTTCACAGAGGGGGGAGTGTATGGTGCTGGTGCAATATGTCAAAAATTAATTATCTTCCAAAGTCAATATATTTTTCTACTGCCTTATCAACAGAGTTTTTCATCTTCGCACAGCTCAAAATTATGTGACTGCAATTTAAAAGACTAAAGATTGGATCAGCGTCAGCTTCTCCTAAAATCCGAGGGGTATTACAATAATATCTTACAGTAAAGGGTTACTGTATAATGATCTGATATGACTGAACTCAGTTCAGCTAGCATATGGTGAAATAGGGAACAATTATGCAATTTCAAATGACTTTGTTTAGCAATGGAAGGTAACAGCAACAAGAATAAGCAATGATAAATGCTATTTCACATAATCAAACAGTTTGCACAGTATACTTGCATTCTAAGACTAGCATCATTTTATGTAGGCCCTTCAAGAACCAGAATTAAAGTATTAATGAGCAGCGATTAGTAATAACTCACGTTTGGTCTCAGCTAAAAATAGAATTGCAAAAAGCAATTTGTAATAATCCATGACAACAAGAAATTACCTTTTAACAGCCTTGCGTGGGCAGACTGATAAAAGTTCTGATTGGTTGCCATTGGAAGCTATATACCCTTAGAATGTCTATATCTGCATTACTTTTCAGTTTAATGGAATTAATATTTAAGTCCAGAAAATACCAGAATGATGGGAATCAATAGACCCTTTGCTGCTTATATAACCACCAACAGCTCTTCTGTGACTTTGCTCTTTGTCAAAGTGTCAGACCTTGTCATATGCTATATGCTCTACTGGTCACAGTTGGAGCATGGAGAAAAGCCAATAGACACATATACAATGTACATAATTCATCCACATACTGAGAAAAGGCTAACAGAAAGGATAGCTTTCATTTATGTAACTGACATTTTGCAATGTATTTAGGCATAGTAAATGGGTGAAATCACTGTGTAACAGACAGTATCAAAAGGCACATAGCTAATAAGAGTGGCCTTGCATTTGAACCTGTGGCTCCTCCTCGAACAGTGCTTTTTTGTATTTATTAGAGTATGAAGGCTTCAAAGTTCAAATGGTAGAAAAATACACAATTTTTCTGGAATTATTTAAAGTCAAACTTTTCAATCCTCATTATTATAAAGATATTGGTCCCTCCGATATCCAAACGAAATCTTCCATGCGTTAGTGCTGTTTACCAATATCAACTTTTTATGCCTCTATGAACCCTTCTCCTTCAGCCCTGCCCAAAAAATCTTAAGGAGAAGCCAAGCTTTAACTGATACAGTAATTATATCAGGGAGACGTGCCTACCCTCTCAGTGATGCAGATGAGTTTTATGGCTATATACGCTTCCAAGAGACCTCTGTTTACACATAAATCTGGTGGTGTGGTTGACAGGTCCCACATGAATGCTCTCAGGTCTTTGAGTTGCATGCAGTGATTAACAACCATCCCATTTCTACCCTATGTCAAAATAAGGGTAAAGATGGCTGTATCCAAAGCAGAGAGACAGTCTTATAGGACAGATAGGCAAATATTTTTGCACCACTGCTAGTGAATACTTCAGTTACCTTTGCATCCTCATTTTTAGCAGTGGTATGATGTGATTTTTGGATAGAAATGGTTAAAATAATTAGGCAAGTACAGTATGCAAAGTACAGTGGACTATAGCTACCTGTTACTATAAAAAAGCAGTCTAAGCCAGAATTCAATTTACTGCAGTCAGATCAGTTAAAAGATTATTTGCTATTGCATTTTTTGGCTTGATGTGCTTTGTACATCATCAATGATCATCCTCTGTGCACTGTCTTCTAAAATTTAGGCCTTGGTTGTTGATTAAATTGCTCTATTGTGTACAGCATCCAACCAAACTCCACGGTGACTACATATTTTGTTACATACTTTAATGCTCCTAAAAAACACAAAGATGTGGGCCCTGTATTTCATAGTATGCCCTTAGTGAATTGTGTATACTCAAATGTATAAACACGATGTACTGTAGTCAAAAAGATCAATTAAATGAAGTTCACAATTAGAAGCAGTGCATGAACAAGGCAGCCATGTCGTAGCATCAAGAAGTATGTGCACTCTCAACCTAATGAAGATAAAGATATTAGGGTAAGTAGCAACATGTATCATACAACGTTTTACTCCATCTACTTTATAAAAGAGAGTGAAAAACAATTCACACAAATTAGCAATGCACAGTAACATGTACAGAGCTAAGCAATACTGGAAGCTTAATAAGAACAATCCATCCTTCTGTACTACTCGAAGAGCATTCATGAAAATGCTGTTCATCAATATATAACAATCAAAGTAAGGATGGGGATGGGGAATAGCTGAGTACGAGGAGTACCTTA
Source organism: Rana muscosa (assembly GCA_029206835.1). Lineage (NCBI taxonomy): Eukaryota > Metazoa > Chordata > Amphibia > Anura > Ranidae > Rana > Rana muscosa. The sequence continues at coordinate 543,609,748 of CM055117.1, read as the reverse complement.
GCTGACATATTTGATTTAATAAAGTATGGTGGCAGGTGAAGCTGAACCTGTGTTCATGTCAAGCATCAAATCATGAGCAGGGGTTCTTTTTTTAATTCCCTTGGTCATGATTGGAGGTTGACAGTGCTGCACTACATTTCACCTGCCTTTTTACTTGAAAAAAAAAAAACAAGTCTATTGTCTCCTAGTTCTGCTGTATCAGTTGTGTTTACTCTCCTATTACCAACAGAACTGGAATCTTATGCAACATTTCAAACTCATGTTCTATTCTCACTATCAAAGCCTTTGGTACACTAAATAATACAGAACAAAGATGATTTTAATGGCCACACCGGTAACATTCATATTTGCTACAAACCCTTACTCTAATTTCTTGATATTACCTCTGCAGATAGGTCGGTGGTCGCTCCATGCTGCAAACATGTCGCTTACTTTCATGCAGGTGATGCTTTTAGAACCTTGTAGGTCATAGCCATCATCACATAAAAACTGAATACTGGAGCCTAGCCTATGGAGGAATAATGCAAGATGTAAAGAGATGGTGGAAGAAAGGTTTGAACACACACATACAAGGGATCCACACATAAGAGATACACACTCTACACATTATTTACCGAAAATAGTTTGCCGTTACTTGCATAACCCGCGAGATCTATGTGGCTCTGCATCTGGAGCAGAGAGCATGCGTTTTTTTTCCTTTAATATGCTCCCTGTTTTGTTGAAAGCTTCACCAATTTTCAAGATTGTACAGGTCTTGTCATCTCATACACATGGACCAGTAGGCTCTCACATGATGATGGATGAAATATGATGATTTAAACAAGTAATGCCTTTCCAACCATATTTTTATTTATATTCTTACTAAGGAGCAGTGAGAATTTTTCATGATATATTCCCTTTCCAATTTCCTGAGAGTATTAGCTTCTACCACCTCTGATGGGAGGCTATTCTGTGGATTAAGCCCTGCATTTGAAAAATATAGATTTTCTGTTCAGCCTGATAACATTTCAGAAACCAATCTTCTATGCTGAAGAGATGTTTGATAAATATCGACTGCTCCTGCTCGCTTTCTATAAAAACAGCATAATGTACAATATTGATATCCCGTATTTCCCAGAAGCTCCATGATTTATCGTATTATCACTGTCATTACAAATCTTCTAGATGTTTCTGTAGCCAGAGAACTGACTATAGCATTGTAGTGTATTTCAAGCCCCATCTGTTGGTGGAATGTGTTAATTTACATTGTAGTTACAGGTTAAAGGTTACAGGGTTAATGGTTGCATGTAGAACACAGAATCAGCACTGTATGATACATTTTCATACATGAGCCATTTATATAGGTTTCTACTCATTATGAAATTATAAAAATACTGAAAAGTAAAAACAGTAAAATGGCAAATGGGTTAGCTAAAATAGATGTGTGCACCGGCCAATAGAAGTCTCTAGCAGTGTTTTACACAAGTATGTGCTGGAAACAATAAATTCAGTATTCATACTGATAGACTGGCACAGTCTTTCAGCAGAACGCAGCGATTTAGGAATACATAAGAAACTGGAAAATTAATTGCAGAATAAAAAAACACTGTTTCAATAAAATTGAATACAGTAACTGTGAAAAAATTTTTTTATACCTCTGGTAATATTAGTATAACAATAAATATAATACTGTGCATGCCCTTTTTTAGCCATTAAAATACACCAGCACAATGTCTATAATTTGTTACTGGTTGGGAAAAAAAGGTGAAAATACACAAAGCAAAAAGAACATCCCTATTTTACACTTTACCACCATACATCTATATTGAAGGCTTGACTGAATTTTTTACTCATCTTATTATATAACTGTCACACATAGCATTACAGTAGGTCTTCAAATACTAAAACTAGTTCAACTGGGAATAAAGGCTGTAGTATACATGAAATCGTAACCTGGAGAGGGAAAATAGGTTTCTAAATGTATAGGTAGGCTAAACATCATGAAAGCTGCAGTAATAATGAGCTAAGCATCATGGATGCTGCAGTGAACCATTAGTTGCAATACGAATATGCATATGAGCTACTGGGCCAACTATAATAATCCATATCTTTGGCAATAGATTTTTAGCAGAACAAATTGAAAGAAATTTGTTTCAACGAGCTATGTCCCTTGTTGAAGAAACAAAATCACGTACTAAGTGCTTTTTATTAGACACTAAAGAGTGCAACATTTGCTAGTAGAGATTATTGTGCTTACCATTTTCTTCAACATAAATCCTCAGAGCTTTAAAAAAGTACATGCTCGCCTGTTCTCTTTACAGAATAACTAACAAACTAATTTGTATGCTTCCTTTACAAATGAACATGACTGAGCTCCTTTCTGGCCTGTTAGAGAAGCCATATGACAAAATACAATTACAATTTTTTTTTATTGTTATAACCAACAGAGTTGAAAGGAAACCTATATCTAATGGGCATTTTTCATAATAAAAGCTTGTTACACCCAAGTTGACATTATGCATACATTTTGAGCTGTGCAAAAGAAACACAGGCAATAAGGAAGCATGAAAAGGGGCCTCTCACCTGAAGTCAGAACCTATTCTTTTTCCATGTTCCGGTGTTCCTGGGTCGGGACACAAGTGGTGTCCTTGGTAAACACCCACCTGAGTTACTAAAATGCAAAAAAGAGAGCATACACAGAGAGGAATCACTCCACACACAGCCAATTGGAAAAGTGACACTGCTGGATAATGTGCAAACACAAAAGTATACAAGAACTGCCACTTCAATACAGTTAGGAGTTTACATGTGTTGCTTACAAATAAGGCAACTGAATGAACATGATTTGCTCTCCAAACCAAAAATCTTCTCCTACCTCCCCCTTGACACAAGCACACATTAGAAAATACAGATCACTGCTTAGCACAATTAAGAAACATCTTAGTGATTAACACATAATGTAAATCACCCTTTCAGCTCATGAGATACCAAAGTGGAGTTAAGGAGAGGTCTTGGTCTTTCACAGCTGGATGGGTGTATGTGCTCCTCACAAAGATGGGACACAGGTAGGTATCAAAGATCTTCTCCTAAGAAAATGGGCCATTTCTTAAGAGTTTTGATTCAATTTTGATTAAGGAATCACTTGATATGGGATTGTGATGTAATTCCTTAAAGCGGTTAGGGATGATCTTGTAAAGATGGCTTGCCACAGTCACTGAAGAGTAAAAAAAATGATCAGGTACCAATTACTCTGCAGACCCTTGGGCATCAACAGTCACACCCACACACACACACATACAAACACCACCAGCGCAGTGGGAGGTTACAGCATGTGGATATGGGTTCTGTATGTTTCCATTGTTTGGAAACATTACTGGGAATATTTACTAAGAGCTGCATGAACATGTGGTATGACCCACACTGAAAAATGGGGGATAAGCAACAGGACTTACACTAAAATGTTATTACTTTCCTGAGCTCTTCTGCCATCCTCAGTACAACTACAACATGCCCTCTCTATCACAGGCCTGTTTTCCAGAACTGAGTAAAAATACTGTAAACCGTTTAATACTTGATCATGGTGTATATCTTGGAACACCCATTGGAAAGAAAAAGTATTCTCAGGACACATAAAACCTGTGTTCAGGAACACCAACCTGGATGTTGTTACATGCATCGCAAGCACCAGATCATGTGTAGAATATGACATTATGTCTACTGCCCTCCCCAAGAAATCCTCAGTATGTAATGACACTAATGAATTTGAACACCCTTGGTTTTATAGCGGCATCAATAAAACATAAAAACAATCATCCAAGAAAATCTTATGACATTTTCTTTTTCTTGCGTGGTTAATACCAAACTCTGAATGCAGGCAGGAGACTGGATTGTCATTCACGAAGGCACATACATATGTATGTGCTCTGTGCATATGCATGGTTATTACAGCATATAAATAGGTGCAGAGAATATAATAAGGTAGACAACGTGCTTTTTAAAAGAGGATTTTTTTTTTTTTTTTTATTTGATAAAATGAGAAAGATGTTATTTATAAAATGTGACGAGAGACTACATAATCTTATTCTGTACATTAAAATTAAAAGAAAATGACTGCCAGGAAAGATAAGCAAATGATCAAAGGATAGAGGCCAATGAATAGAATGAAGTGAGAGGGCATTTAGCAGTGAGGCATTGGAGGAAGATGGGGAAATAAATACCATGGAAGGATCACAGAAAGATCAGAAAAATAGGTTTGAATCTAACGTAAGAGGATAGAATAAAGAAAGGTCTGGCCATAGCGACAATGGAACAATAATAAAAAAATAGAGTTAGAGTGGTTAAAGATTTACAGAGGGCTTAACAGATCAAGTTAAAGGACCAAACGAATCACAGCAATGTACTGAGTTGAAATTAAAAGGAACTGTAAAATAGAGCAGGAAGATGGTTATGCATGCATGCATCAGTGGTACAGCACTAGGGTTTCTAAAGCAAAGTAATTTAAGGTAGGATTTAGTGGCTCTAGAGTCCAGCCTGTGATCCTAATGCATGTAATGGTACCTCGGGGTACATGCAGCTAAAGGTTTTGACTGCAATAACAGGATAACTATCCAATACCTTGGATATACTTCACACTTCTATATAACAGGGGCCTACTTTTATTTCAGCTGTTCCCCAACATACCTAAGCTGTATATGAAAACCCATTTGCACATTCGCCCATGAAAGAAAGAGTGCATCATTTTTTTGTATGTTTACATTAATTATCTGCAAAGAAGCCTCAAACCATACTTGAAATTGTATTAATTTTTCTTCTTGCATGCATAATAGATGCAAAGCATGTTAGTACAGTTTGTTAGATCCTTTCTATTTAATTTAGAAGAAAAAACAAATGAAACATTTCAAAACTATCTTACTAAGAGTTTAGAGTATATTTCCAAAAAAAACTTATCTAATGGCATTTCAATAGTATTGCAGTTTAAGTGCAATATAGGGAACCCCTCCCAGATTACAGAAATGAAATGCCAAATTTAAAATTTAAAACTAACATACATACAAATAAAAAACAGCAAAACCATCTACGGAAAGAAAAATTAAATTTTTATGGTATTTTTACAGATATTGGTTAAAGTTGAAGGAAAAAAAAGTCACTATCACTAGAGAGGCCTTATGTTCTAACATGACTTCGGGCAGTATTGGCCATAAGTATTTATAATGGGTTTTAGTTACAGCTCAAACATATTTACAGAAAATGGAAAAAAAACAAACACCTGACGTAACTAAACATACAGAAGGTCAGCTGCATGGTCAACCAAACACAGAAGGGACTAGTGTTGCAGCTACTGGAGGATAAGAGTGGATTGAGAGTGTCACTGAGGTAATGTACGTGTATAAAGAAGCAACACTTATTACCTCAGGGAGCCAAAGCAAACAGAACTTAAGATCCAATTTACTGTTATCCTTTGACCTTGGTGGCTTCCAATCCTAGAATATAAATGACTAAGTGCCCTTTGACCTGTTGAATGGTTGTTTTTCAAATTCCAGGAAAAAATCTACTGCAAAACATGAATGCTTCACTAAGAGGTCTAATCTTAGCTTTCAGAGGACTTTTGTGACTGGTAACAGTACAATTAGCCTTTGGGGTATCTGACATATTACAAAGACCAAAGCTAAACACATGTATGTATGCCAGGCTGTGTTCTGCTATCTTTTATCACAGCTGTTTGAACATATTTTTTACTATGTTGCCAGTGATTTACAATAAATTAGATGTGCCTTTTTAAATATTCACCATATCCCACTCACATTGCTTGCTGAGTGCTGAATTCTCTTACTCTTCTGCCTTTTCTTTTTAATATATTTTGATATAGCTAATCCAGTTTTCCAATCTCACTACTCATTTTGCTGATGGTGCAGCACTCTAGAAGGCATGAATGTGCTATGTACGCATCAGCACTGGTCTAAGTGTGTCACACACTAGTATTTTTGGATGATGTACGGAAGATAAGCTTTCAATATTTTAAGGATTTTGAGTTGAATGAAAAACAGGTCTACAAAGACCTTGATGCAGAGATTCTTAAGCGTTAGATAATACTTGTTCGCTAATATTCTCATTCATGAATACATGTGCCCACTGGTTTAAAAGGGAACTTGTCACAGAAAAATATTTTCATGAACTAGCATGTGGCTAATAAGTATGCACATGTGCTACACAATAGAGATGAAATGGTGAGGATGAACCTAATTATTGAGTCACTAACCTAGCGCTCGTATGTGGCACGTGAACCTGTGTTGTGCTGCATCTGTCAGAGCCTTATTACAAAAGTGCGTGCCTAATCACAGAATCTCTTTGGGGAACTTTACTTAACTTCATATACATATACTGTAGTAGCCCCCAACTTCTCATGCCATATAAAATGCTAATGTATACCTAAGAAGAAGAAAAAACACTACGAGAAATAAATGAAAAGTATTTACACATTGTACCTTAGTTTCTGCTCTGGTAGCTAAGGCCCCAGCAACATCACTTTGCATTCCTGTGGGATCATAGGAAAGCTGAGGATTTCAAATCCTGTGAGAATGAGTTTTGGAATTCTCAGCTTTCTTAGGATCTTAGAGTACACTAAGTGATATCAATTTTACCTAGGCGAACAGAAATCAACATCCAAGGTAAGAATTTTTCTTGTTTAAGTTTGGGTTAGCAGTCTTATGTGGAGGGCTGCTAGATAGGGTTTAGTTGATATTTTGTTTAGTTTAATAAAAAAGTATGCTTAATGACTAGTAAATGATAAAATATTATAATATTTACAGCATGTTCTTAAAATTCATTTTTTTTTCTCTAGTTTCCTCGTAATTTAAGTAGAAGTTTGAAAAAAAAATAGGTTCCATTAACTGTAGTTAACTTAACAACCTTTGGTAAATAATTCCTAAAGCCGTGTACACACGATAGGTTTTACCGATGAAAACAGTCCGATGGACTGTTTTCATCGGACAAACCGATCGTGTATGGGCCCCATCGGTCTTTTTTCCATCGGTGTTTAAAAATAGAACATGTTTTAAATTTATCCGATGGTTAAAAAACCGATCGCAAATTACTATCGTCTGTGGAGAACTCCATCGGATAAAAAACCCATGCATGCTCAGAATCAAGTCGACGTATGCTCAGAAGCATTGAACTTAATTTTTCTCGGCTCATCGGAGTGTTTTACGTCACCGCGTTTGGAACGGTCGTTTTTTTGACTGATGGTGTGTAGGCAAGACTGATGGAAGTCAGCTTCATCGGTTTTCCGATGGAAAAATCCATCGGTTTAAAAACCATAGGAAATCCGATCGTGTGTACAGGGCTTAAGGCTTATAGATTTAAATTTACTTGACAAAAATAGTGCAAATAAAATTAAATACAATTCTGATATTCTAGAAAACTGTGTCCGAAAATTGATTGAAAATTGAATGTAAACATCTGATAAGTAACCCAAAGGCCATGAAGCATAGCTACGCAAATAAGTTTGACTGATTTAATCTCAGACAATAAATGCTTGTCTAAACAGCATCAGCTCCAGTAAGCATTTAGAAAGCATGTAACAAGCTTTCGGCAGACTTCTTTAACCCCTTATGTTGCCATTCAGCCCTGTAAGTATTAAATATAGATACTAAACAAGCTTTTTGCAGGCTTCACTATTATTTGGAAAACTTCAATAACAGTGAAGTTTTGCTAAAGGCCAATAAAGCCTGGTAAAAGTTTGTTTAACGAGACCCCACCAATCATTGTTAACACTTAAGAGGTCCTGCTTAAAAGCAAATATCACAAATGCTTTTGCATTTGGCAGCCAGAAAATATTCCTCTGTGCCCCTCTCTTCAAGACTGACACTTACCATCTCTTAGTCCAAGCTTTTTACAGACTTCACTATTATTTGAAAAACTTCAATAACAGTGAAGTGTTGCTAAAGGCCAATAAAGTCTGATAAAAGTTTGTTTAATGAGACCCCACCAATCATTAACACTTAAGAGGTCCTGTTTAAAAGCAAATATCACAAATTCTTTTGCATTTGGCAGCCAGAAAATATTCCTCTGTGCCCCTCTCTTCAAGACTGACACTTACCATCTCTTAGTCCAAAGAAAATGCCTAAGTGGATAGCAAGGGTAGTCTCTGTGAATTCAGGAATTCAGGAAATCCAGCCCAAGAAAAAAAAAAAAAGGAAAATTTGATTCGGAGAGGTGAGCAGAAGAGGTTCTCTGACTACCATGGTTAACAGCAAGCATCTTGGGATGTTTTTTCTTGTGTAGGAACTTAGGTTTACATGTTTAAAATGGTTAACAGATACACATTTATTGTAAGTTAAACTTGCACTTTCATGAACATCTAGAATAAACAACTCTGGATTAAAATTGAAGGGTACTTTATAAAAAAAACTGAGAGAAATATGTAAAGGTTCCGTTTAAAAAAATAAATAACAAACATATCATACTTACCTCCACTGTGCAGTTTGTTTTGCACAGAGTGGCCCCGATCCTCCTGTTCTGGGGTCCCACGGGGCTCTCGCGGCTCCTCCCTGCAATAGCTAACCCCCTCTGGGAAGCTCTCTCCCGAGGGGGTTACTTTGCGGGCGCGCTCCCGTGTCATACACTCGGCATCCATAGCCGCCGAGTGTATGACTCGGCCCCGCCCCTCCGGTGGCCGCGTCATTGGATTGCCAATGGCTGCGCTGCTATCAATCTTTCCAATCAAGGCAGAGACTCCGTGGAGAAGAGGATGCCGGGGACACGCAGAGCAGGTGAACTGGCTCAGGTAAGTAAAACAGGGGGCCCGTGAATGGCAGGTGTTTTTTCACCCTAATGCATAGGATGCATTAAGGTGAAAAAACACGAACCTTTACAACCCCTTTAAATACATTCAAAGTCACTAATCTGGGACAGTTATGAAGCATATTATGCTAGTGCAAAGTCAGAATTCTTTATTCATATATGCGTTCTGGGTCAGTGTCTCAGAAAGTACTGATCAACATGACACCCCTGCAATTAGCACTTTCAGAAGAACAGGTTAGCAATGGCAGCCCCTACATTTTACTCAGGACAGGTTTCCTTAGAAAGTCCGTTGAAGCTTTTGAAATGCTGTTTGAATGCTTCCTGATGCCTTCAGATTAAAGTTATCTAGCTTCAATTAGGCTGTGCCTGTACTTCAAGGGCCTTAGAAAATGGGCCAAGAAAAATATAAGGGCACATTAAAGAAAGGGAGTTAAATGTTTTGTTATTAATTAAAGCACCTAATACAAAGATGTTTAATTAATAGCAGAAACACTAATGTGTGGAAAGCCACTGTCAGCAATCAAACAGCATCTTTCACTAGACCATTTCTAATCTACTAAAAGCTGAAACTGGTTCCTGTGAGCTACTGCACCCTGGTAAATTAGAAAAAGTCACTTAAAATTATTTTTTTTCCTCTAGTTTCCTCTTAATTTAAGTAGAAGTTTGGTAAATTAACAACCTTTGGTAAATAATTCCATAGGCTTACAGATTTAAATTTACTTGACAAAAATAGTGCTAATAAAATAAAATTAAATTCTGGTATTCTGGAAAACTGTGTCAGAGAATTGATTGAAAACTGAATGTAAACATCTTATAAGTAACCAAAGGCCATGAAGCATAGCTAAGCAAATAAGTTCGACTGACTATAAATACTTGTCTAAACAGCATCTGCTTCAGTGAGCATTTAGAAAGCATTTAGCAAGTTTTTAGCAGATTTCTTTAACCTCTAGGTTGCCATTCAGCTATGTAAGTATTAAATATAGATATCAACCACTTAAGGACCGCCGCCTGTACATATACATAAGCAGAATGGCACGGCTGGGCATAAGCACGTATATATACGTCCCCTTTAAGATGCCCAGCCATGGGGCTTGCGACCCGATCCTGAGCTCCGTGACCGTGCACGCGGGACCCGCGGACCCGATCGCCGCCGGTGTCCCGCGATCGGGTCACAGAGCTGAAGAATGGGGAGAGGTAAGTGTAAACAAACCTTTCCCCGTTCTTCCTAGTGAGAGTGTCACTGATCGTCTGTTCCCTGTCATAGGGAATGACGATCAGTGATGTCACATGCCAAGCCACGCCCCCACACAGTAAGAATCACTCATTAGGTCACACTTAACCCCTTCAGTGCCCCATACAGGTTAACTCTTTCACTGACAGTGTCATTTTCACAGTAATCAGTGCATTTTTATAGCACTGATCGCTGTAAAAATGACAATGGTCCCAAAATGGTGTCAAAAGTGTCCGATGTGTCCGCCATAATGTCGCAGTCATGATAAAAATCGCTGATCGCCGCCATTACTAGTAAAAAAATATATTAATAAAAATGCCATAAAACAGTCCCCTATTTTGTGGACCCTATAACTTTTGCGCAAACCAATCAATAAGCGCTTATTGCGATTTTCTTTACCAAAAATATGTAGAAGAATACGTATCGGCCTAAACTGAGGAAAAAAATAGTTTTTTTAATATATTTTTGGGGATATTTATTATAGCAAAAATAAAAAATATTGCATTTTTTTCAAAATTGTCACTTTATTTTTGTTTATAGCGCAAAAAATAAAAACCACAGAGGTGATCAAATACCACCAAAATAAATCTCTATTTGTGGAAAGAAAAGGACGTCAATTTTGTTTGGGAACCAAGTCGTACGACCGCGCAATTGTCAGTTAAAGCAACGCATTGCCAAATCGCAAAAAGTCGCCTGGTCTTTAACCAGCCGAAATGGTCCCGGGCTGAAGTGGTTAAACAAGCTTTTTACAGACTTCACTATTATTTGAAAAACTTCAATAACAGTGAAGTTTTGCTAAAGGCCAATAAAGCCTGGTAAAAGTTTGTTTAACGAGACCCCACCAATCATTGTTAACACTTAAGAGGTCCTGCTTAAAAGCAAATATCACAAATGCTTTTGCATTTGGCAGCCAGAAAATATTCCTCTGTGCCCCTCTCTTCAAGACTGACACTTAGACCCCTTTCACACTGGGGCGTTTTTTAGGCGCTTTTGGGCTAAAAATAACACCTGTAAAAGCACCTGAAAAACGGCTCCCCTGCAGTCTCAGTGTGAAAGCCCGAGTACTTTTACACTGAGGTGATGCGCTGGCAGGACGTTAAAAAAACTCCTGCAAGCAGCATCTTTGGAGCGGTGAAGGAGCGGTGTATACACCGCTCCTCCACCGCTCCTGCCCATTGAAATGAATGGGCAGCACGGCCGAACCGCCTGCAAAGCGCTGCTGCGGGTGGTTTTAACCCTTTTTCAGCCACTAGCGGGGGTTAAAGGTGGCACTAGTGGCCGAATACCTCTGCAAAAACTACGGTAAAGCGCCGCTAAAAATAGCGGTGCTTTACCGCCGACGCCGCCCCCACCCCAGTGTGAAAGCGGCCTGACCATCTCTGAGTCCAAAGAAAATGCCTAAGTGGATAGCAAGGGTAGTCTCGGTTAATTCAGGAAATCCAGTCCAACAAAAAAAAAGGAAAAATAAATTTGGAGAGGTAAGCAGAAGAGGTTCTCTGGCTACCATGGGTAACAGCAAGCATCTTGGGGTGTTTTATCATGTGTAGGAACTTAGGTTTACGTGATTAAAATTAACATTTATTGTACGTTAACCTTGCACTTCCATGAACATCTAGAATAAACAATTCTAAATTAAAATGAAAGGGTACTTTATAAAAAAAAACGAGAGATATACGGAAGCAGCCAGTGCTGACTTTTTTTTTGGAAATTGCTGGTTGCTTGGCTAAAATGTTGCTCTAAAGGCTTAAATACATTCAAAGTCACTGATCTGGAACAAGTATGAAGCATATTATGCTAGTGAAAAGTCAGAATTCTTTATTAATATATATATATATATATATATATATTGTGACAGCAGGAAGGTAAAGTCACCTGGTTGCATCCAGGGGGGTAGGTATATTTCTCCCAGATTCAGGCTTTATGCCGACTTATACAACTAGGGAGAGAGTTGATGAAGCCCAGCTGAGGCTAGTGGGCTCATGGATGATTCATACCTCTAGGGAGAGTGCTGGGCGTCGTGCAGGCAGGGAGTTGATGAGACCAGCTGAAGCTTGTCAGCTCGTTTAAGGCCTCTATAAAAACTCCCAGCTTCATTAGGTGTTTGCTCATGCCTGGAACCAGACCTGTGTGGACTGTCTAGGGAGAGTGAACCCCTGTGCGGTGAGACAAAGCCTGTGTGGCTATTTGTTTGGACATTTACTAAACCAGGGACTTAGGGACTAGGACAGCACCAGGCTGATCCCAGTTGTTAGTTAGGGAAACCTGCATGTTTAGTCAGAGGTCAAGCTGACCAGGATTTATTTTGTTTATGTTTCTTTTTGCTTTGCTGTGTTTTTGTCACTGTAAATAGAGAAATAAACCGCACCTTTTGATCTTGAAAACCACAACCTCCGTCTGCTGGGCCTGTTTTTGTGTGGGGAGCCCATCCAGGGGGTCACACACACCCGCTACCGAGCGAACCCCCTCACAGTTGGTGGAGAACCAGTGGCAGTTTTTTTTTAAGCCAGCATGGAGGAGATACTGAAACAGCTGGCTCTAGCAAATGCCAATCAACAGCAGACAAATGCAGGTTTGCAAAAGAGCCTTGCAGCTCAACAACAGAGCTTCGCAGCCCAGCAACAAGCCCAGCAGCAATCTGAGGCCCGCTTCATAGACCTGTTGCAGAAGCAAGAGCAGAGACTACAACAACAGATGGAAGCAGTAATGCAGCAACGTCCGCAGACCAGTGAGGAAAGCCGTCCCACTAATACCGCGTCCTTTGGGGTGAGTCGTTTATTGACAAAAATGACTGGAGAGGATGATCCAGAGGTATTTTTGACCACATTTGAAAGGACTGCTGAAAGAGAAAAGTGGCCTGAGGAGCAGTGGGCTGGACTGGTGGCTCCTCTGTTAACTGGTGAATCGCAGAAAGCTTACTATGACCTAGAGCCTGACCAAGCAAAAGACTATGTGATGCTAAAAGCTGAAATATTGGCAAGGCTGGGTGTCACCCTGGCTGTCCGGGCTCAGCGTGTGCATAACTGGACTTTCCAGCTTGGAAAACCCCCCAGGTCTCAAATGTATGATCTCATTCACCTGAGCAGGAAGTGGCTACAGCCAGAGACTTTGTCCGCACCGGAGATTGTGGAACGTGTTGTGATGGATCGTTTCTTGAGAGCTCTTCCTACCGCCATTCAAAAGTGGGTAAGCCATGGAGACCCAGAAACGGCCGGTAAACTTGTGGATCGTGTAGAGAGATACTTGGCTGCAGAGAACCTGACGGCCTCTTCCAGAGACTCTCGGACTTTCCACCCCAAGACCAGACCATCCCCAGGGGCGGATAAGATGATTCCAAGGGGTGAGGGTGGAGAGAGTGAGAGGGTGGGAGCTCTGCCCAGGGTTTGGCGAGAACAGCCTGGGAAGTCGGGGGCTCAAGAGGCAGCCAAAAGGATTGTTTGCTACCGCTGCCGGCAAACGGGACATATTGCAGCAAATTGCCCGGTTGTGGAGGAACCCATGCAATGTGACTTTCTGACGGACAGACGTCAGTCGCTGTGTGCGACAGTCGCATGCACTGCCATTCGGGGAACTGAGAAACATTTATGCAAAATGTGTATTAATGGTAGAAATGTTGTGGTATTACTGGATTCAGGTAGCCTTGTGACCCTGATAAAGGCTGAATTAGTTAAAACAGAGGTCTCTGGGAATAGCAAGGTAGCTGTTATTTGTGTGCATGGGGACACCCGAGAGTATCCAGTGACTACAGTGTGTTTCAAGACCCCCAAAGGTACCCTCTCTCATCCAGTGGGGCTAGTATCTCAATTACCGCATGATGCCATTGTGGGAAGGGATTTTCCGAAGTTCTGGGAACTGTGGGATGATCCTGAGCCCCCCACTGGTGCCCCTATGTACCAGGAAGGTGATAGCCAGAACTCCTCTGAGAGTGGTGAGGACTCTCCAGAATTTCCCTTGTCAGTATTGGCAGGCGAGACTCAAGAAACTGGAGAGGAGCCCACCTCCTCAGACGAAAACCTACCGTCTGTGGAGTTTTCTGATCTTGAGGTTCACAGGGAAAATTTTGCCACAGAACAGTTAAAGGACCCCGCCCTAATAAAGGCACGGGAAAACGTAGTGGAAATAGATGGCGAGTTAGTGAACCCAGATAATACCTGCACTTACCCATACTTCAGCGTAGAGAAGGACCTACTGTATCGGGTGGCAAAAAGGGCAGAAGAAACCGTTGAGCAGCTTGTGGTGCCCAAACCTTACAGGAAGTTGGTGTTGGAGTTGGCCCATGGGCACATTCTTGGAGGTCATCTGGGGACAGAGAAAACCCGAGAGAGGGTATTACAGAGATTCTATTGGCCTGGGGTGATGAAGGACATAGAAAATTATTGTTCCTCCTGCCCTGTGTGTCAGAGGTCGGCCCCGATGCCACATTTCCGTAGCCCGCTGGTCCCTCTACCCATCATTGAGGTCCCGTTTGAGAGGATCGCAATGGATTTGGTAGGTCCTATAATCAAGTCCGCTAGGGGGCACCAGTACATATTAGTTATAATGGACTATGCCACCCGTTATCCAGAAGCGATCCCTCTCCGAAATACCTCGGCCAAAACCATAGCCAAAGAGCTATCTCTTGTTTTTAGCCGGGTGGGTATTTGTAAAGAACTGCTTACGGACCAAGGTACACCCTTTATGTCCCGGGTTATGAAAGAGCTGTGTAAATTGTTCAAAGTGACACAATTGCGTACGTCTGTGTATCACCCCCAAACCGATGGGCTGGTTGAAAGATTCAACAAAACCCTAAAACAAATGTTGAAGAAAGTGGTGGATAGAGATGGAAAGGATTGGGACTGTCTACTTCCTTATTTGATGTTTGCTATTAGGGAGGTGCCCCAATCCTCTACGGGATTCTCCCCCTTTGAGTTACTGTATGGGAGACACCCAAGAGGGCTGTTGGATATTGCCAAGGAAACTTGGGAAAGTGAGAGTTCTCCCCACAGGAGTGTGATTGAGCATGTCGCCCTGATGCAAGATCGAATTGCACAGGTAATGCCCATCGTGAAGGAACATTTGGCCCAAGCGCAGTTGGCACAGCAGAGAGTGTACAACCGTGGAGCCAAGACCCGTACCTTTTCCCCGGGGGATAGGATATTGGTACTTGTCCCTACGGTTGAAAGTAAATTCCTTGCCAAATGGCAAGGCCCCTACGAGATAATGGAAAAAGTGAGCGAAGTGAATTACAAGGTCAGACAACCAGGAAGGCGAAAGCCCGAACAGATCTATCACGTTAATCTGTTGAAAGCCTGGAGGGATAGAGAGTCCCTAGTCGCAGAAACTTGGTCACCAGCTCAAACTGGTTGCGTGATTCCGGAGGTTGGAATAGCAGCCACCTTGTCACAACCCCAACAACAGGAGGTTAAGGAGTTTGTGCTTCGCAACAAGGAGGTGTTCTCTGAGCTGCCGGGACAAACATCTGGGGTAGAGCATGATATTATTACCCCGCCCGGTGAAAGGGTGAAGTTAAAACCCTATCGGATCCCAGAGGCCCGACGGGAGGCAATACGGGAGGAAGTACAGAAAATGCTGAACTTAGGGGTGATAGAGGAGTCCCAAAGTGATTGGTCTAGTCCCATTGTGTTGGTGCCTAAACCGGATGGGAGCTGGCGATTTTGTAACGATTTTCGTCAGTTGAACAAAGTTACAAAATTTTACACCTACCCCATGCCACGTATAGATGAGTTGATCGACCGGCTGGGAACAGCCCGATACATGACGACTCTTGACCTCACAAAAGGGTATTGGCAAATTCCCCTGGCCAAGTCGGCCAAAGAGAAAACCGCATTTGTAACCCCAGACGGGGCGTTCCAATATAAGAGAATGCCGTTCGGGTTACAGAATGCGCCGGCCACATTCCAGCGGAAAATGGACCAGATACTGAGGCCCCATCGGAAGTATGCTGCGGCTTACCTGGATGACGTAATTGTCCATAGCACAGATTGGGCCTCACATCTGCCAAAAGTGCAAGCAGTCCTAGACTCTATCCGGGAAGCGGGGTTTACGGCTAACCCCAAGAAGTGTACCATTGGGCAGGAGGAGGCCAAATATCTTGGGTACACCATTGGCAGGGGAGTAATAAAACCCCAACTCAACAAAGTCGAGGCCATCCAGAGTTGGCCACGTCCCAACAGCAAGAAGCAGGTACGAGCCTTTCTGGGAATCGCGGGTTATTATCGGCGCTTCATTCCCCACTTTGCTTCTAAGGCTGTGCCCCTAACCAACCTGTCGAAAGGGAAAGGGTCGGTCATGATTAAATGGACCCCCGAGGCTGAGGCAGCATTCCAATTCTTGAAACAAGCCTTAGGTAGCCAGCCAGTGTTGTACTCACCCGACTTCTCTAAAGACTTTGTCGTACAAAGTGATGCGTCAGATGTGGGGTTAGGAGCAGTATTGTCCCAGGTCTGGAACGGGGAAGAGCACCCAGTCATTTACCTCAGCAGGAAGTTGAAGTCCCATGAGGTAAATTACGCCACGGTTGAAAAGGAGTGTTTAGCGGTGAAGTGGGCTCTAGATTCCCTTCGGTACTATCTGCTAGGTAGGCACTTTGACATGGTTACGGATCACGCTCCGTTAAAGTGGATGGCTCAAAACAAGGAGACAAATAGAAGAGTAAATAGGTGGTTCCTGGCCCTACAGGAATTCAACTTCACAGTAAAGCATCGCCCTGGCGTTCAAATGGGGAATGTGGATGCTTTGTCTCGAGTACATGAATGCCTGATTGCTGGTGTTCCAACCCCAAGGTTAAAACAAGAGGGGGGGTATGTGACAGCAGGAAGGTAAAGTCACCTGGTTGCATCCAGGGGGGTAGGTATATTTCTCCCAGATTCAGGCTTTATGCCGACTTATACAACTAGGGAGAGAGTTGATGAAGCCCAGCTGAGGCTAGTGGGCTCATGGATGATTCATACCTCTAGGGAGAGTGCTGGGCGTCGTGCAGGCAGGGAGTTGATGAGACCAGCTGAAGCTTGTCAGCTCGTTTAAGGCCTCTATAAAAACTCCCAGCTTCATTAGGTGTTTGCTCATGCCTGGAACCAGACCTGTGTGGACTGTCTAGGGAGCGTGAACCCCTGTGCGGTGAGACAAAGCCTGTGTGGCTATTTGTTTGGACATTTACTAAACCAGGGACTTAGGGACTAGGACAGCACCAGGCTGATCCCAGTTGTTAGTTAGGGAAACCTGCATGTTTAGTCAGAGGTCAAGCTGACCAGGATTTATTTTGTTTATGTTTCTTTTTGCTTTGCTGTGTTTTTGTCACTGTAAATAGAGAAATAAACCGCACCTTTTGATCTTGAAAACCACAACCTCCGTCTGCTGGGCCTGTTTTTGTGTGGGGAGCCCATCCAGGGGGTCACACACACCCGCTACCGAGCGAACCCCCTCACAATATATATGTTCTGGGTCAGTGTCTCAGAAAGTACTGAGACACTGACCCAGACACTGCTTCCTGATACCTTCAGATTAAAATTGACTAGCTTCAATTAGGCTGTTCCTGTACTTCAGGGCCTTAGAAAATGGGCCAAGAAAAATATAAGGCGCATAAAAAAATGGAAATTAAATGTTTTGTTATTAATTACACCACCTAATATTTTGACCAAGTGCACAAAGATGTTTAATTAATAGCAGAAACACTAATGTGTGGAAAGCCACTGCCAGCAATCAAGCAGCATCTTTCACTAGACTATTTTTAATCTACTAAAAGCTGAAACTGGTTCCTATGAACTACTGCACCCTGGTCCCCTTTGCCCAATGTTGGTAAATGTTGGACATGATGGAGATTGTTTGCTCTCACTTGCTCACAACATAATCAACATTGGTTATTGTTTTTTTATTAACCATAGTGGTTAAGGCCCCTTTCAGATGGAGTAGAATCCATCAAGCGGATACGCCTGCTCAGCAGGGGATCTCTCTGCTGATCCCCGCTGAGCAGACGGATGACAGGTCTGTGTCCACTTTGCTATACAGAACAGGCACAGACACAGCCCGATGTTCTCTATGGGGTGGTCAGATGGAAACAAACTGCCTGTCCATTTCCACCCAACTGTCATCTGATCCACCAGATGGATGGAGAACAGATCCCCATCCATCTGTTTTTAGCAGACCAGATCGGATCAGATGCCAGGGGGTGTCAGCAGACAAATTGGGACCAATCCGTGAAAGGGGCCTAACACCTCAGCCTTGCAGCACTATGGTCCTTGGTTTGAATCCCACAGACACTGCATGCATGCATAAAGTTTGCATGTTACCCCTGTGCTTGTGTGGGTTTCTTTACACCAATGACATGCTGGTAGGTTAATTGGCTCAACTGAGTGATCCCAAGATGGCTGCCTCAATTCCTAAGCACTTTAGTCTCCAGGGGGAAAAGTGCTATCGAAATATAAATGTTATTTAAAAAGTAAAACAAGAGGTTTTATTATTTTGTTCTTGTGTAATACAATGTGTTTAAAAAGATGACAACGATTCAGCTTGTTACAGTTTGTGGCCTTCTAGTGTGCTGAAAACCTTTTAAAATAAAAATAAAACAAACCTAAAGTTCTAACAGGCCCTGCATCTAAATAATACAGGGTAGCCAAACAACCTAGGTTTAATTACTACATTAATGTATTTGCTATCAATCACTAAAGCTACAAAGATGAAGGAAAAGTGGCAGCTTTGAGCATCTGAAAGATTGAAGGAAGAGGGAAGAGAGAAGCTGAAAACATCCGTCAGGTGCTGCTGTGTTGCCAAGGCAACTAGTCCAGGATACAGTGGCGTGTATTCACGGGGGTGAGCCTCTCTGGCATCTCTCTTCCATCCATCACTCAAAGGGTTAACCCTTAACTAGTCGGCTCCCAAACCATTCATTAGGAACAAGTGGTGCCTGTGAGGATAGCAGCGCTCTGGGCAATTATTTGTATCTGGTAGGAGAAATCAAGCAACGGATGTGGCCTCTTTTATGCAAGAAAAAAGCCTTAAATCTTTTCCCTACAGTGCAAGCATTGTTAAACCTGTGGCTTCCAGACATTATCCAGGCTTATACACTCCCATATATGTTTCACCAAGGCTGTGCTATAATTATAGGAGAGAGCTTTCTAGGAAACAGGAGGCATGATACATTTATCAGTATATGCATGTGACTTTATCCACAATGCAGTAACTCATAGCAATTACTCAAAACTGTCTTTACTCATCAGTTAAAAACGTTGTTATGGGTTACTGCACTTTAAGCATTATCACTGTTATTTGAAATTCTTTTTTTGAAAAATTTGGGCCAGCAATAGAGACATTAAAGTGGAGTTCCGACAATTTTTAAAAAAAAAGTCAGCAGCTACAAATACTGCAGCTGCTGACTTTTAATATATGGACACTTACCTGTCCTGGGCGCCCGCGATGTCGGCACCCGGAGCCGATCGGTCCCTCGGCTCTCGGGTGCTGTCCGCCACAATCTTCGGTAAGGGAAACAGGAAGTGAAGCCTTGCGGCTTCACTTCCTGGTTCCCTACTGTGCATGCGTGAGTCGCGCTGCATGATCCCGCTGGGCCCTGCTGTCTTCTGGGACCTGTGTGTCTCCCAGAAGACAGCGAGGGGAACAGAGTAGGCGCCGGACATGGCGTAGGTCACTGCGGTAATCTATGCCCAGAAGTGGGAGCAAATACCTGGATTACACAAGTATCTGCTCCCTCCTCCCCCCTGAAAGGTGCCAAATGTGACACCGGAGGAGGGGAGGATTCTGAAAAGCAGAAGTTCAGTTTTTGGGTGGAACTCAGCTTTAAAGAGCTATTTACGTTTGTGCGGTGCTTTAATGCATGTGCATTGTATTAAGAAAGCCCAATAAAAATAACGGGCTGCCAACATGCTAAACAGATCCAAAAATTGGACGTGCCACAAAACTTGACATAATGCAGTATAATGCATTGTAGCAGACTAAAACACATGTGTGTTGCCTTAGTGCATTGTGGTGCCATTCAAAATGATGTGCACCACAATGTGTTTATGCAAATCAGCCTTTAGAAGAAAGTGAAAATAGTTTACAATGCCTGTAGCAAATATAGGGCTTCTGTCACTCCTTTCATGTGAGTTATTCCTCCAAATGGTGATTGCTTTAGATAACGCCCTCACTTTTCTATACTTACATTGCCTTGCATTCCCTCTTTTAAAGAGAAGGCTAATTAGTTGTCACATTGAAACATTTTCTAGTGTGACAAGATTCACTCCATTTGTGCTGTGTCTCCGTAACCTCACGTGTCTTCTTGCTCTTCAGTTTCCAAACTGCAAACTTTTAAGCTGTCCTCACTCAGCATCTCAACAACGACTGGAGCAAATGGAAAATCTGAGGGATTTGCTGTTGACCTTTCCCAGATAAGACATGTGAATAATGTGCAGTGTCCTTTACACAGGGATATTGCTGATTTTATTCCAGCCAACAATATCCATTCTGCTGCCCAGGACAGAAATTATTAGCTCCAAGTGAGCAGGTGCGCTAGAACAACCAAAAAGCTTGTGTAAACAAGATATAAAGGGAACAAAATAAAAAAAAACATGCATCTGCGGCTACAATATAAGTATGTTTCTTACAACTATTATTTACAAGCTGTTTATTGAACTACAAACATAACAAGCTTCTACCTATCTACATATCCATCAGATGTATTCAATAAAGAATGAAAAGAGCAGTTATGATATGCAAAGTGCAGAAACCTAGAGCAACCAACTGGATCTCATTGATCAGATTATTATAGTAAGCTTATTGATAGCTTTAGGTAGCTGCACATCACTTGATGCTCTTTTTATTGTCATTCTGAATACAGCTGTATATAAAAAAAAATTGAGGCATTGCATGTTAGGCGTTGTATGCAGAATCTTTACAATCATTCACATTTACAAAGAACCGAATAAACTGTAAACCAATGTTTACAGCTACAGTATGAATAAATGATCTCAGTAGAGCTTTCCTCTACTTGTGCTCCAAGCTGGGAGCCCTCAAAAATGCCTGGTATCATTTGGACCTCACACACTGAGCTCCAGTTCCATAATTTTTTATATCCACCAATACAGGACAACGTGTGGATATAAGTCTTTGTAGCTTCCAGGAATGCTGGTACTGTAACTTTTACTTAACATATTTCTATTTAACATCTATGTTCTTCTCTTTTCTTGCATGCTGTGTTACATGGTATACATAGTCCTATTTGTTTTAGTTCTGGGAAAACAAGGAAGTGTTAAAGCATCCCCCACCCACCCTCAGTTAGGTGCCTATGAGCAGTGAAAGGAGAGCCATCAAACCACTGACTGTTGAGTATGCAGGGTGTATGGTTGGATAATGGCAATGCATGAAGGTGTAGTAATTGGTTTTAAACACTTACACACTGAAGTCTTCTGGTTGCTGTCTTTGTTGGGGAGAAGCTTGACTCCTCTAGATTTCATCTCCATTTGCTTTTTCACTGGAAGGATTTTGACAACGTAAGTGTTAGCTTTATGACTAACTTACTCCTCTAAACACACAAATTACATGTTCTGTAAACCCAATAACCAATGTACACATATCTCAAAAGAAATAAGCAGTTGCCTCACTTTTCTTAATTTTCATTAAACCTATTGTATATTATTATACAAAACATACTTTTTTTTAGAACAATGGTACATTAAAGCAAAATATAATCAACTCATACATCATTTCCTAAATTCACACTGTTTGATGAAAAAACAAATATTTGGTTTGTGTCCAGGCACAAAAATGTTAATTGGGCATGTCTTTCTATACAGATCCAGATTCCCACATCCGATGGGATTCCACGCTCCATATATTAGGTTTAATGCATAAACTAAAGCACCGGTCAAAACACATTTATATGTGTAGATTTGGCATTTAAAAATTATTTTCATTCCACATTTCTGACAGTCATAGTCCATAATCTTGAAACCTCAAATGTGTATTAAGTTGTCCCAGTGAAGCTCATTATGAAGTGAGAGAAGAGCGCAAGAGAGGTCTATAACCTCCAATGTACAACTACAGTAAATAATAATACATACAAAGGAACCTTTATTCATTTGCTGTATTAACCTTTCTCAATATATGCTAGATGCTAACT
This sequence comes from Rana muscosa, assembly GCA_029206835.1. Lineage (NCBI taxonomy): Eukaryota > Metazoa > Chordata > Amphibia > Anura > Ranidae > Rana > Rana muscosa. Next base: position 543,587,636 of record CM055117.1, on the reverse strand, counting down.
GAAAATAATGATCAATTAAAAAAAATTATTATGATGAATACAAGCTGTGATGGGACCTAATGTAATCTACTGTATGTAAGTGGATTCATATCTCTAAACAGAAGTCTTTTATGGAAAGAAAACAGATTCTATAGTTACATTTAATTGGTATACATGAAGGAATCATGCTCTATAACCTAGTCAACATCCGCCATTGTAGTATGCTATTATTGTTTACACTCTGCAGTGTAATAAAAGAGATGTATGGGAAGAATTTATTTTTTAAATCATACTTACCATGTGGTTGAGATCTTGTCCGAGCCTGGACCGGCCCTGTGATGTCAGCTGACAGTGGGCTTTAGCCTGCTGTCTGCTGAAAATGGATCACAGGAGTGCAGAACGAACTGCACTCCTGTGATACACAGGAGTAAAAAAACACTAGCACAGATCGACAGTATGCTATGGCTGTAAAGTTACCACTCTCGGTCGATTACATCCACAAACAGAACGTTGAGGGGCAATTGACGTCACGACCCTCTGTTTGTGATATTTCGAGCACAATTTATTTTTGCACACTGGACTGTAAGAATCGATATTATATATATATATATATATATATATATATATATATATATATACAGTAAAAATAGTGAAGAATAATACTGCGCCACCACACTCAATAAATGAGCTGCTGACACTGCAATTCGAAAAATTGTGTAAAGAGAGTAGTAAGGATTTAAGTGCAGCTCTAAGTAACTAGTGACATGTGTAATAATACAAACATATGAGTGACAGTGCTAAATCAAACATCCATTAATGGAATTGCCTATAAAGCAAGACTAGTATGCAAAAGAGTAAGACAACATATATATATATAAACATGTTGAGAACCCTAATGTCCATTAAACTGCATCAAAAGACACTTGGACGAGTCCAAAGTGAAAAAAAGAAATGTTTCAAACGGTGCAAGATAAGTAAATATTCAGACTTCCAGCCAAAAATGACCAACAGAGGTATGTGCTCGATTCAGCAGAGAAACTAATTCACCATCAAATGTGCTACCTCCACCAGTGAAGAAGAAGAATGCATTGTTGTGGAGACAGTGCGGTATGTCCCGACGTGTTTCGTCTACCAAGAAATCATCTTCTTGTGATCACATTATACAAAGGCCTGTTTTTATTTACATTGATGTAAGTGCAATACGTTATTTAAGAAATTTTTACTACAAGGATTTTATGCTATGTGACTATCTTTTTTTCCTGTATGATTGGTGGAGCCGATGAGTCTCTATGTGCTGAGCTTGGAACGTTACACTTTCTTGATGCTGGTCCCGGAAAGTTTGATTGCTGAATCTGCACTGCTGTACAACCCACATGCTGGTTCCTGTGATGCTAAAGACTATATATATATACACACAGTGTCTTGAAAAAGTATTCATACCCCTTGACATTTACCACATTTTGTCATGTTACAACCAAAAGCATAAATGTATTTTATTGGGATTTTATGTGATAGACCAACACAAAGTGGCACATAATTGGGAAGTGGAAGGAAAATGATAAATGGTTTTACAAATAAATATCTGAAAAGTGTGGCATGCATTTGTATTCAGCCCTTTGCACATCTAGAGGGTGAAACTATTGCCCATTAGTCTTTACAAAATAGCTCAAGCTCTGTCAGATTGGATGGAGAGCATCTGTAAACAGTCATTTTCAAGTCTTGTCACAGATTCTCAATTGGATTTAGGCCTGGACATTGACTGGGCCATTCTAACACACGAATATACTTTGATCTAAACCAATGGTTTTCCAATTTTTTTACAAAATATCTGAAAAGTGTGGTGAGCATTTGTATTCAGCCCCCTTTACTCTGATACCCCTAACTAAAATCTAGTGGAACCAATTGCCTTCAGAAGTCACCTAATTAGTAAATAGAGTCCACCTGTGTGTAATTTAATCTCAGTATAAATACAGCTGTTCTGTGAAGCCCTCAGAAGTTTGTTAAAGAACCTTAGTGAACAAACAGCATCATGAAGGCCAAGGAACACACCAGACAGGCCAGGGATAAAGTTGTGGAGAAGTTTAAAGCAGGGTTAGGTTTTAAAAAAATACCCCAAGCTTTTTTACATCTCATGGAGCACTGTTCAATCCATCATCTGAAAATGGAAAGAGTATGGCACAACTGCAAACCTACCAAGATATGGCCATCCACCTAAACTGACAGGCCGAGCAAGGAGAGCATTCATCAGAGAAGCAGCCAAGAGGCCCATGGTAACTGTGGAGGAGCTACTGGAGGAGCTACAGAGATCCACAGCTCAGGTGGGAGAATCTGTCCACAGGACAACTATTAGTCGTGCACTCTACAAATCTGTCCTTTATGGAAGAGTGGCAAGAAGAAAGCCATTGTTGAAAGAAAGTCATAAGAAGTCCCATTTGCAGTTTGTGCAAAGCCATGTGGGGGACACAGCAAACATGTGGAAGAAGGTGCTCTGGTCAGATGAGACCAAAATGTTACTTTTTGGCCTAAAAGCAAAACGTTATGTGTGGTGGAAAACTAATACTGCACATCACCATGAACACACCATTCCCACAGTATAACATGGTGGTGGCAGCATCATGTCGTGGGGATGCTTTTCTTCAGCAGGGACAGTGAAGCTGGTCAGAGTTGATGGGAATATGGATGGAGCCAAATACAGGGCAATCTTAGAAGAAAACCTGTTAGGGTCTGTAAAAGACTTGAGACTGGGGCGGAGGTTTACAACGACCCTAAACATACAGCCAGAGCTACAATGGAATTGTTTAGATCAAAGTATATTCATGTGTTAGAATGGCCCAGTCAAAGTCCGGACCTAAATCCAATTGCTGTTCACAGATGCTCTCTTTCCAATCTGACAGAGCTTGAGCTATTTTGCAAATAATAATGGACAAAAATTTCACTCTCTAGATGTGCAAAGCTGTTGGAGACATCCCCAAAAAGACTTGCAGCTGTAATTGCAGTGAAAGGTGGTTCTACAAAGTACTGACTCAGGGGGGCTGAATACAAATGCACGACACACTTTTCACATATTTATTTGTAAAAAAAAATTGAAAACCATTTATCATTTTCCTTCCACTTCACAATTATGCACCACTTTGTGTTGGTCTATCGCATAAATATCCAATAAAATACATTACAATGTTTGGTTGTAGCATGACAAAATGTGGAAAATTTCAAGGGGTATTAGTACTTTTTCAAGGCACTGTATATTTTAAGAACTATATTCATATGGAATTTATACTATGAGGATTTGTGAGATTGTTTGTGATTGTTAATTAGAAACCTATTGATTGTGTTTACTCCTAGCACTTTTTACCAAGGAGGGTCACTTTATATTATTAAAAAAAATATATTAGTATTTTTATTTTAATTTGACATAGTATTCACAGGACACAGAGGGGGTTATTTACTAAAGGCAAATCCACTTTGCACTACAAGTGCAAAACAAGTGCAAAGTGCACTTGAAATTGCACTGAAAGTGCACTTGGAAGTGCAGTTGCTGTAGATCCAAGGGGGACATGCAAGGAAAATAAAAAACAGCATTTTAGCTTGCACATGATTGGATAATAAAATCAGCAGCGCTTCCCCTCATTTCAGATCCACCCCTCAGATCTACAGCGACTGCACTTCCAAGTGCACTTTCAGTGCAATTTCAAGTGCACTTTGCACTTGTAGTGCAAAGTGGATTTGCCTTTAGTAAATAACCCCCAATATTATGTAATTTGATATTTGACTCTTCCTGCTCTATATTCTTGAAGCTTTTCCCAGAAGCAGATAGGATAAATCAAACACCCAGCTTAGAAAGCCCTGAATAGACAGAATCCCGCGGTACAAATATTTTTTAATTGTTTATCACACAGAACATATGGGATTGTGTTAAGTGCCAGCAGCTTACAAAATGTATTAGATGCACATAGCAGCTCACAAGATTCCTTTATTGTTTGTCTAGACAAGAGTCAAATATCCAGTTATAAATATGTATCATGCCTCAGCCAATCCCTGGAAAGGGGCATCCATAAGGTGTCTAGGGAGGTGAAAAATATTTGGGAGGCCTGGGCAGTGTTCTTCCTTTGAAATTAGGGTTCCTAATCTCCAGGGGCTGCTTCCCTTGGGAGGCAGCTAGAGTGGGCTGAATAATTGCAGTTTGGGCCTTAGCAGATGCTGGGCTGAGGGCCTGGTGCAGATTACTAAAAGGATCTTGCTGGAGGGCACTCTTCTGAAGTACTGGTCTGGAGAAGGATCTTTTAAATCCCTCAGTGAGCAAAATACCTGTGGAAGCTGAGTGACAGTCAGCTCCTGAGACATTTGCGAGTAAGACCTACTGTAGGACTTTTATGTGTGTCTGCAACTATAAGGATTTGTGCTAGAAGTTTGTCCTCCTTTTTATTGTTTGGGAGTATCCTGCTTAAACCCTATCCTGCTTCAAGATTTTCAGCAATAATTCCTGTGCCATCGGGGGCCCAGAGAATGAATCGTCCGGCGCCGGAGGTGAACCATAGAGATGACTGGTGATCAGATGGTCACCAGTCATCTCAATGACCGTCGGAGGCCCGGGCGCAATGTGATGACGTCACGCCCGGGTCCTCAGAAGTAAACAAAGCCGCCATTTCGGCTAGTAAGCATGAGACTGCTTTCCAGTCTGGAGGAGAGATGTGGGGTCTTATTGACCCGGCATCTCTCCATAAAGAGGACCTGTCACTAACAATTCCTATTACAAGGGATGTTTACATTCCTTGTAAAAGGAATAAAAGTGATCAAAAAAAAAAGAATAAAAAAAAAGTGTAAAAATAAAAAAAATGAAGTAAAAAAAAAGAATAAAAAAAAAAAATCTAAACGCCCCTGTTCCCGGTAGCTCGCGATCAGAAGAGAACGCACATGTAAGACCCGCCCACATATGTAAACGCTGTTCAAACCACATATGTGAGGTATCACCGTGTGCGTTAGAGCGCATGCAACAATTATAGCACTAGACCTCCTCTGTAACTCTAACCTGGTAACCTGTAAAAATTTTCAAAGTGTCGCCTATGGAGATTTTTAAATACCGAAGTTTGGCGTCATTCCATGAGTGTGCGCAATTTTAAAGCATGACATGTTAGGTATCTATTTACTCGGTGTAACATCATCTTTCATATTTTACAAAAAAATTGGGCTAACTTTACTGTTTTGTTATTTTTTAATTCATGAAACCATTTTTTTTTTTTTAAAAAGGCGTTTGAAAAATTATTGCGCAAATACCATGCAAGAAAAAAAGTTGCAATGACCACCATTTTATTCCCTAGGGTGTCTGATAAAAAAAAAAATATATTGTTTGGGAGAGAAGTGCCAGAATAGGCCCAGTATTGAGGTGGTAAAAAAAGCCCGGTGTTGAAGTGGTTAAAGTGAAAAAAAAAGTGAAATATTCATTTAAATATCGTACCTGGGGGATGTCTATAGTATGCCTGTGAAGTGGCACGTGTTTCCCGTGTTTAGAACTGTCCCTGCACAAAATGACATATCTAAAGGAAAAAAAGTAATTTAAAACTGCTTGCGGCTTTAACCACTTAAGCCCCGGACCAATATGCAGCATAAGGACCAGGCCCCTTTTTGCGATTTGGCACTGCGCCGCTTTAACTGACAATTGCGCGGTCATGCGACGTGGCTCCCAAACAAAATTGGCGTCCTTTTTTTCCCACAAATAGAGCTTTCTTTTGGTGGTATTTGATCCCCTCTGCGGTTTTTATTTTTTGCGCTATAAACAAAAATAGAGCGACAATTTTGAAAAAAATGCTATATTTTTAACTTTTTGCTATAATAAATATCCTCCAAAAATATATAAAAAACCATTTTTTTTCCCTCAGTTTAGTCCGATACGTATTCTTCTACATATTTTTGGTAAAAAAGAATCGCAATAAGCGTTTATTGATTGTTTTGTGCAAAAGTTATAGCGTCTACAAAATAGGGGATAGTTTTATGGCATTTTTATTCATTTTTTTTAATTACTAGTAATGGCGGCGATCAGTGATTTTTTTCGTGACATTATGGCGGACACATCGGACACTTTTGACACATTTTTGGGACCATTGTCATTTTCACAGCGATCAGTGATATAAAAATGCACTGGTTACTGTGAAAATTACACTGACAGTGAAGGGGTTAACCAGGAGGGGGCGCTGTAGGGGTTAAGTGTGCCCTGATGTGTTTTACTTACTGTGGGGGGGGGGACGTGGCTTAGCGTGTGACGTCACTGATCGTCGTTCCCTATGACAGGGAACAGACGATCAGTGACAGGCTCACTAGGAAGCACGGGGAGAGGTTTGATTACACTTACCTCTCCCCGTTCTTCCTCTCTGTGACCCGATCGCGGGACACCAGCTACATTATCGGGTCCACTGTTCCCGCGGGGACGGTTACGGAGAAGGGGACTGGGTTGCTGCCGGCGGCGCGCTCGCGACCCATGGCTAGGCTCTTAAAGGGGACGTACCTGTACGTCCATGTGCCCAACCGTGCAATTCTGCTGACGTACATCGGCATGCGGCGGTCCTCAAGTGGTTAATGTAATGTCTGGTCCCGGCAATATGGATGAAAATCATTGAGAAAAATTGCATGGGTACCCCCCCCAGCCCATTACCAGCCCCTTTGGGTCTTGTATGGATATTAAGGTGAATCCCGCACCCAAATTAAAAAAAGGGAAGGTGTGGGGTCCCCAGGCCCTATATACTCTGAACAGCAGTATACAGGCAGTGCAAACAAGACAGGGACTGTAGGTTTGTTCTTAAGTAGAATCTGTTTGTCATTTTGAACTGGTACATTTTGGAAAACCTAGAGAAGGGTTATCACCCCTGTAACATTTGTTTTGCTGTCTGTGCACCTGTTCAGAACATTTCACCTCACTTTCCGTCCCAATGACAAATGTTTTTTGAAAATTTGGGGTTTTTAGTGAAACAAGGATTGGTGATAAAGCATCAGTGGAGAGGAGACACCTTTTTCCCATATTAACTCTTACAGGAGAGAATTTCCTTCCTAGGGGTAGATTTCCTCTCACTTCCTGTTGTCTCCTTCCGTTTGCAAGTAGGAGTCGTTTGTAAGTTGGATGTTTGAAAGTAGGGGCCTGCCGTATATACTCTGCAGAAATTTGGTCCTTAGGTGTTGGTGTTGCCACAACACTGTAAGCCCTCACAGTTACTCTTGGTGGGCGCTGGAACACCCTGCTGTGAACTATTATATCAAGAATTGTAATTACATGCAACAGTGGTAGGAAAAATTGGGCCTTTGGTGGTGGTGGTGGCGGTGCTGGTGCGACAACACTGTAAGTCCTCAAAGTTACTCTTGGTGGGTGCAGGAATGGGCCCAGCTGTGAAATATTAGATCAAGAATTGTAATTATATGCCCCTGTTGAACAAGGGCCGAAAAATTGGGCCTTTGGTGGTGGTGGTGTTGCCACAACACTGTAAGCCCTCACAGTTAGTCTTGGTGGGTGCAGGAATGGGCCCTGCTGTGAAATATTAGATCAAGAATTGTAATTACATGCCCCTGTTGAACAGGGGCATAAAAATTGGGCCTTAGGCACTGGTGCCACGACACTGTAACCCCTCACAGATACTCTAGTTGGAGTGCAGGAATGAGCCCTGCTGCAAAGTATTGCATCAAAAATTGTAATTACATGCCCCTGTTAAACAAGTTCTTAAAAATTGGGCCTTAGGTACTGGGGCTGGTGCCACAACACTGAAACCCCTCACAGATACTCTAGTTGGAGCGCAGGAATGAGCCCTGCTGTAAAGTATTGCATCAAAATTTTTAATTAAACGCCCCTGTTAAACAGGGGCAGAAAAACTGGGCCTTAGACATTGGTGCTGGTGCCACAACACTGCAACCCCTCACAGATAGTCTAATTGGAGCACAGGAATAAGCCCTGCTGCAAAATATTGCATCAAAAATTGTAATTACACACCCCTGTTAAACAGGGGCTGAAAAATTGTGCCTTAGCCACCGGGGGGCGGTGCCCAGAACCAAAAATGTTCTTACAAGCTATCAGCATGATCATTGAGGAGGAAGAGGATATTCACTCAGCATAACAGGGTAGTCACTCAGCATCAGCATAGGCATTCTTGAAGGGATCTGACATCTAAAAAAAAATATTCTGTTACATCAGCATCAGGTGCTTGGTAGCTGGTGGTGATCCAAGACTGATTCATTTTTATGAAGGTCAGTCGATCGACAGAGTCGGTGGACAGGCGCACCCTGTGATGGGTTACAAAGCCTCCAGCAGCACTGAATGTGCGTTCCGAAAGAACACTGGATGCAGGACAGGCCAGTAGCTCAATTGCATACTGTGCAAGCTCTGGCCAGTGATCCATCCTCAAGAGGAATTTTGGTGGGAAAGGTGTCCAAGTCTGATCTTGCCCCTAGGTATTCCTGCACCATGTAAACCAGACGCTGGCGATGGTTGCTGGAACCGATCATACCTTGGGGCTGTGGACTAAAAAATTGTCTGAACGCATCGGTCAGACGGCCACCTTCTCCACCGCTCCTTCTTTGACTGACCAAAGCCTCAGCAAAACGTTGTCCAGGACCAGGAATTTGTAACCTCCCAGTCTCTGGAAACGCATTGCACAGATATTTCTGCAAGGCCTCCCGAAGATGTTTCATCCTCTGCTCCCTCTGCGACAGCAAGATAACGTCCGCAACCTTACCCTTGTAACCTGGATCAAGGAGGGTTGCCAGCCAGTAACGATCCCTCTCCTTGATAGCACAAATACGATGATCCTTCCGCAGGCTTTTCAGGATCAGGGAGGCCAGGCAGAGTCCTCTGGGTCACTCAGGATGACATGATCCACAGCCACCTCCTCCCAGCCACGTACAAGTCCATGGGTGTCTTGGGACTGTAATTGATCCCGTGAAGACTGCTGCTGATGCAGAGTGCTAGGCTCCAGCTCCATGCTGACACAATCCTCCTCCTCCTCCTCCTTCTCCTCCTCCTCCTCGTCCTCTTCCTGTGTGATAGGTGGGCCAGCAGGAACACTGTCTGGATAAAGGGGGCCTTGAGAGGTAAGGAAGTCCTCCTCTTCCTCCCTCTGTTCTGCCTCAAGTGCCCTGTCCATTATTCCACGCAGCGTGTGCTCCAACAGGTGGACAAGAGGGACAGTGTCACTGATGCATGCACTGTCACTGCTCACCATCCTCGTGGCCTTCTCAAATGGTGCCAGGACAGTGCATGCATCCCTGATCATGACCCACTGGCGTGGCAAAAAAAAACAAGCTCCCCTGACCCTGTCCTGGTGCCATATTGGCACAGATACTCATTGATGGCCCTCTGCTGCGTGTGCAGCCGCTGCAGCATGGCCAACGTTGAGTTCCACCTGGTGGGCATGTCACAGATTAGGGGGTTCTTGGTTAGGTTAAATTCCTTTTGCAGGTCAGTCAGCCGAGCACTGGCATTATATGACTGGCGGAAATGCACACAGACTTTCCTGGCCTGCCTCAGGACATCCTGTAAGCCTGGGTACCTGCCCAAAAACCGCTGCACCACCAAGTTAAGGATGTAAGCCAAACAGGACACATGGGTCAGGAGTCCCTGTTGGAGGGCGGAGAGGAGGTTGGTGCCATTGTCGGAAACCACCATTCCTGGCTTAAGCTGGCGTGGCATCAACCACCTCTGAGCCTGCCCCTGCAGAGCTGACAGAATCTTTGCCCCAGTGTGGCTCCTGTCCCCCAAGCACACCAGCTCAAGCACTGCATGGCATCTCTTTGCCTGTGTACTTGCATAGCCCCTTGAAGGCCTACGGAGCACCGCTGGTTCTGAGGACAAAGCACAGGAAGAGGCCATGGAGGAAGAAGAAGAGGAGGGGGTGGAGGAGAGAGGTGTGTCAGAATCACCAGTAGTAGCATTTTGGAGGCGTGGTGACGGAACAACCTCCAACACTACTGCACCTTGTCCTGCATCCTTCCCAGCTGCCAGCAGAGTCACCCAATGCGCCGTGAAAGATAGGCAACGTCCCTGTCCATGGCTGCTGGACCATGAGTCAGTGGTAATATGCACCTTACCGCTGACCGCCCTGTCCAGCGAGGCTAAGACATTGCCTTCCACAAGCCGGTAGAGAGCCGGAATCGCCTTCCGTGAGAAAAAGTGGTGTTTGGGAACCTGCCACTGAGGAACCTCACATTCCACAAACTCACGGAAGGGGGCAGAGTCTACCAACTGAAAAGGCAGCAGTTGAAGTGCTAACAATTTAGCCAAGCTAGCATTCAACTGCTGGGCATGTGGATGGCTGGGAGTGAACTTCTTTCGGCGGTGCAGCAGCTGGGGCAGGGAAATTTGCCTGGTACAATCTGACGTTGGTGTACCGATAGCAGATTGCCCGCAAGTACTTGGCTGTGACACACCTAATTCTACACCTTCATTCCTCTCAGTGCAGGTTTCAGAGAGGACTGAAGGTATAGTGGGGTTGGAGATCCCAGCTGATGAGGAGCAAGGAGAGGTCCGCTTTGTTCTTTGGTGTGGGTCTTTTAGGTGTGCTTGCCAACGAACTGCATGGCAGGTCGACATATGTCTGATAAAGCATGTGGTGCCCAAGCGGGTGATGTTTTGGCCATGCAAGATACGCCTGAGACATATGTTGCAAATAGCAGCACTGCGATCTGCTGCACTCGCTTCAAAAAATAACTTTTGAAATAACGCGCAGAGACAGCAGCAGCCTGCAAATGCAGAGCTCTGCGGTGTGATGCTGTCGGTGTGCTGCCCTTAAGCTGGCCCCTGGAGGGCATCCTGCCTCGTTGGAGATGTGCCTCCTCCTCCTCTCTCCTATCAGGCACCCACGTAGAGTCCGTGACCTCATCATCCCCTCCCTCCTCATCACTGTAGCAAACCTGGCAGTATGCTGCAGCTGGGGGAACATGACTGCCAGATTGCTGTCCTTCTTGGGCACCCCCTCTCTCTGGGCTCACATTACTGCCTTCCTCTAGCAGGGTACCATCAACGGAGCCTTCAAAACGCTGGGCATCCTCCTGGAGCATGTACCCAACACTGTGGTCAAACAGTTCGGGGGACTCCTCAGGAGGACATAGTGGGGCTAGGGAAGGAGTGACTGATGCCATTGAGCCGAGAGAAGAGGCCCCTTTGGCAGCTGCTTTGCCAGACAAACTACCCTGATCCTGGGTGAGAGAGGATGAGGAGGATGAGGATGGCTTGGTCATCCACTCTACCAAGTCTTCGGCATGTTGCGGCTCAACACGGCCAGCTGCCGAAAGAAAGGACAAGCGTGTCCCACGGCTACGTGCTGATGAGGATGCACCGTGTCCACGACCAGCACTGTTGCCTCTAGACACAGAGCCTACTTGCCCTCTTTTATTGGCTTGTGACTCTCTGCCTCTCCTTGTTGTTCTACCAGACATACTAATGGCCTGCAGGGAGATGTAGCTGCACAAAGCTGGGATGTATATATATACTGATTATACTGCAGCTAGCAGAATTAACTGCCTTCCTGTAGTATTATTAGTATGTAAACACCAGCAATTGTCTTCAGTTAGCTTTAGTTGCACACTGTGCAGAGGACACAGTACACTAACTGAAAATACTGCAGCTCCCTGCTTGTGGTTATTGTATGAGAACACCAGCAATTGTATTGAGGTAAGCTTTAGGTGCACACTGTGCAAAGGACACTAAAACAAAATACTGCAGCTCCCTGCCTGTATTTGTATGAGAACACCAGCAATTGTATTGAGGTAAGCTTTAGGTGCACACTGTGCAAAGGACACAAAAGCAAAATACTGCAGATCCCTGCCTGTATTTGTATCAGAACACCAGCAATTGTATTGAGGTAAGCGTTGGGTGCACACTGTGCAAAGGACACTAAAGTAAAATACTGCAGCTCCCTGCCTGTATTTGTATCAGAACACCAGCAATTGTATTGAGGTAAGCTTTAGGTGCACACTGTGCAAAGGACACTAAAGCAAAATACTGCAGCTTCCTGCCTGTATTTGTATCAGAACACCAGCAATTGTATTCAGGTAAGCTTTAGGTGCACACTGTGCAAAGGACACTAAAGCAAAATATTGCAGCTCCCTGGATTAAAATAGGGGCTATTGGAGCTGCAGCTCCAGGCCCCTTACCTTAGATAGGCCCATTTGCCCCCCAAAAAAAAACAAGAAAAAAAAAACGATTGACTTCGAGGGTCGTGGCATGGCGACCAGAGGTCACAGAGACCCCAAATTTGGGAAGTAGGTATCTGAAGACCTACTCAATCACTGGTCAAACATGGGGCTTCTATCATCTATGGTTCCAGAGATACAGGGCTCCTTGCGCAGCCTGTCAGAAGCTACATACAGAGCGGCTGGTTTAAAGAAGTCCAGCCTAAGCTTGTTTTGCTGAACTTCTTCTATGGATCACAGGAGTGCAATTTGTTTTACACTCCTGTGACCCGTTTTCAGCAGAGAGTGGTCTGAAGTCCGCTCTCCGCTGATGTCACTGCTATCAGTTGAGGCAGCACATCATCCCGACTTCCGAAAGTCTGCTACCCGCCCCTCCACAGCTCAGCGCTATAATGAGCGGGGAGGAGCAGAGATCTCAGGGATCTATGAGAACCGAGCCATCGGCAGTGTTCGGTGGCTCGGTTCTCAGTGCAGAGATGACAGGGGACAGATGCTGCATCCACCTAGGTAAGTATGAATCTATAAAAAGAAAAAAAAAAGCATACTTCTCTTTTAAATACAGGCTGGCACACTCTGTTTGTAGCAGACTGAGAGGATGAGCTCACAGTGCCTCTCCTCACTTCTTGTCAGAGGCACTGAGCTCAATGGACAACTTGGAGCCTGCAGAGTTTGACAGGCAGCACTGCCTGTCAAACTCGTCTATTAATTTCAATGGGGCCACTCTGTAACTACAAGCCAAACTCGCTCGCAGTAGCAGCATAGTCCAACAATGTAAAACTACCATTCAGCAATGTAAAAAAAACAAAAAAACAAGGATGCGGCAGTAGCACCTTATGAACACCTGTCAGTTGCTGCTATACCACTCCTTGAAAAGCAATCCACCACAGATCATTTTTCAGAGGGCAGTAAGCATTACTGCAAATGTGAAAGAAACTTGAAACACTTCATCCATTTCACACTCCCCACCAACCAGGTCACTCCCCAGCCACTTCCCTTGTTGGCCACCTCCCTTCAACTTATATTACATGTGACCATTTTCCAACATGCAGATGACAGAACCTACTCCAAAAGATATCACTCCCAGTTACTCGCCACCACCTGCTGATTGATATCCCTCTATGGCCACCTCACACCCCACTGCTGACAGACCTCTCTCCCCAGCCTGTCCCCACACACCCTCCCACCTGCTGACCTGTGGATGGATTAATCCCTCCCGCAGTGTTATTGTGTTCTGCCAGTAGGGAACCTTCCCTACCCACAGAATACAATGATCAGTGTTGCTTACTATAGCTGGCAGCACTGATTGTTTTGGGAAAAACCTGACAGGCTGGTTGTACTCAAGTCGTTTAATAGATTGTCCTTTGTACAACCAGCTAGCCCATACATAGATCGACTATGGCTGGTCTCTGCTTAATTGGCTTAATTTCAATCCATGTATGGCCCGCTTAACCACTACGCAATCCCTAAACATCCTTCCACAAACCTTTACATTTTTCCTTCCCAGATTCCTTCATCCTCATCACCTGTACATAGTGCCCGCTGCCATACCCTCCACACTCCTCTCCTGTACATACTGCCCTCTGTCATACCCTCCACCCTCCTTTCCTGTACATACTGCCCTCTGTCATACCCTCTGCACTCCTCTCCTGTACATATTACCCACTGTCATACCCTCCATACTCCTCTCCTGTACATACTACCCTCTGTCATACCCCCCACACTCCTCTCTTTTACATACTGCCCACTGTCTTACCCTCCACACTTGTCTCCTGTACATACTGCTCACTGTCATACCCTCCACACTCCTCTATTGTACATACTACCCTCTGTCATACCCCCCACACTCCTCTCTTGTACATACTGCCCACTGTCTTACTCTCCACACTTGTCTCCTGTACATACTGCTCACTGTCTTACCCTTCACACTCCTCTCCTGCACATACTGCCCGCTGTCATACACCCCGTACTCCTCTCCTGTACATAGTGCCCACTGTTATACCCCCCCACATTCCTCTCCCTCACCTGCACATACTTCCCACTTTTATACCATCCATACTCCTCCCCCATGCCTCCTACCCACAAAAACAGTTCTTTCAAATTATATTGAGTATCCTCAGCTCTAGAATGGGCACACTTTTGTTAGTTCAACTAAAGGAAATCTTCTCAGTCCTCATATTTGTTCTGCCCATTTAGTACTCATTTCATTTTATGATTACTACTGTGATGTATAGAGGAACATAGGGGATATCAGCTACTCTAAATATACCACTGGTAAAAAAAAGGTTCCCTAAAAATATTTTTGAAATGTTGGCAACTATGCACTTGGGCACTGCCCAAGGGCCACCAGGGCAGTAGGAGGACCCATGAGAGGCTCCTGGGATCCTGTGATATTAAAGCAGAATAAACTTTTCTAACATTACTACTTTTTAGAGGCCCTGAGGTAGGTTATGCCATAATGTACAAGTATGCACAGCATATTAGGGTACACTTACCTGTCAGACTGAGTCCTCTAGCGCTGCGCTGTGATCAATCCGTCGGGTCCCGAGCACTTCCATCTTCACCCAGTCTTCCTTCCCGGGTTCTGTGCCTTCGGTCACTTGCCTTGGCCAGGCTGCATTGCTGTCACTCCCATGCATGCTCATGCGTATCCTCTGTCTCTCTCTCTTTCTCTCTCTCTCTCTCTTTCTCCCATGTTTCTCTCTCATCCTCCCTTTCTCTATTTAATTTAATTTGTTATAACAAAAAATTGTTTGCACTTTTATTTATTTTTCTTAAAAGCCCCACCAAAATCCTCAGCACCAGGCCCATATGGTTCTTAATCTGGTCCTGCCTGCCTGTATTTGTATCAGAACACCAGCAATTGTATTGAGGTAAGCTTTAGGTGCACACTGTGCAAAGGACACTAAAGCAAAATACTGCAGCTCCCTGCCTGTATTTGTATCAGAACACCAGCAATTGTATTGAGGTACGCTTTAGGTGCACACTGTGCAAAGGACACTAAAGCAAAATACTGCAGATCCCTGCCTGTATTTGTATCAGAACACCAGCAATTGTATTGAGGTAAGCTTTAGGTGCACACTGTGCAAAGGACACTAAAGCAATATACTGAAGCTCCCTGCCTGTATTTGTATCAGAACACCAGCAATTGTTTAGAGGTAAGCTTTAGGTGCACACTGTGCAAGGGACACTAAAGCAAAATACTGCAGCTCCCTGCCTGTTTTTGTATCAGAACACCAGCAATTGTACTGAGGTAAGCTTTAGGTGCACACTGTGCAAAGGACACAGTACACTAAGTGAAAATACTGCAGCTAGCACAATCACCTGCCTGCCTGTCAGTATAGAGAATAAAAGGAACGGATCTAGCTAAATTGAATACAGTGTGCAAATATATATACAACACCTAGGATGCATATATATCCTCTACACACTGTAACTGAAGCTAACTGACTCGCCTGCCTGCTCTATCTAACTCAAATTAAATGACACTATCTCTATAAGCCTTGTACACACGGCTGAGATTCTCGTTGAAAAAAACATGTCGTTTTTTTCGACGAGATTCTTGGACAAGAAACTTGTCCCGGCCGAGTGTACAGACGCTCGATTCAAAGAACCCGCGGTTCTTTGAATGGAGCGTACGCGGTGACGTCATCGACTACGACGAGCATGCGCTCGTCACATTCGATGCCGTCGCCGCCATCTTGGTATACCCTATCTATGCCTAGGAAGCTACCGCGCATGCGTCGAATTCATTTCGAACATGCGCGGGCTTCCCGGAGGACAGGTAAGTGTACACACACTCACTTTTCTCGTCGAGAAACATGCCGACGAGAATCTCGACGAGAAAATAGAGAGCAGGTTCTCTATTTTCTCGTCGAGATTACTTGTCGGTTTTCTTGACGAGAAACCATACACTCGGTCGTGTGTACGAGGCCTATCTCTCTCTGTCTTTAACCACCGCTGCAACACATTACACAAGGCCGCCACGCAGGTAGCCTTATATAGTGTGGGGCGTGTACTAAACCCTCTGAGACATAATTGGCCAAAGCCACCCTGGCTTTGGCCAATTATGGCTCTCCGTTTTTTCCGTGCTGTGATTGGCCAAAGCATGCGGGTCATAGTGCATGCTTGGCCAATCATCAGCCAGCAAAGCACAGCAATGCCGCAGTGAATTATGGGCCGTGATGCGCCACTCGAATTTGGCACGAACGGCCCATAATGTTCGAAATTCGGCTAACAGACGATGTTCGAGTCGAACATGGGTTCGACTCGAACTCGAAGCTCATCCTTACTTGTGACTGGCAGCCTCTGTACTAGCTAGGGAAACCTAGGGTAATCTACAGCAGTCCCTCCGGGGGTGAGAGTTACAGCTCCTAAATAGTATGCAGAACATTTACAATTATACTGATCATTTTCTGTGTACCTAACCATAGTTTTAATCATACTGTGTAAAATCACTGAGGAGTGTACTCTAGAAACGTTTGTTTTTACAATTTTAATGACCTATTAAGGTATCCCATAGCATAGGTACATGCTTTGGCTATGACAGTATGAAGACAAGCAGTTACCCATAGCAATTAAACCAGCAGTTCCATGCAGTCAAATCAAAGAGGGATGCTGCATTTGTACCTTTATTTTTACTTAAATGAGGACTATAATGATCCCCTGTTTAATTAAGTTTCATCTCCCGGTATGTATCCATAATAATTTACTATTATCATGACAGGAATACTGGAACTAATTCATTTAACACCACTTTATAGGAAAATCAACCGGTCGTAGGTTTTAAGCTGACCCTTGCACATAGTGAGTCTCAGTGACTATACTAGCATATTTTCTTATTAAAAGCATTGCCTTCTAATCCATTTTTTCAGCAGCTGCCAACAAAACGCTGCAATAACTTTGGCAGCAAATTCTCTTTTATTACACATTCACAATGCAGTGAATAGCTGAAGTGGCTAGAATCGTATCCTTTGTAGCGCTCTGTCCCTCTGTTAGTCTTCCAAACACACTAGAGGAACCTAACAAGAACTCTTATTGTGTTTAGCCAACCGGTTTCCCAAAAGTGGCCATATGAAAAAAGAGCACAGACCAATAAAGCATCTACCCTGTTGATCAACCAATAAGATTTTGTAATGAGTTTGCTGCGGGTTGCACAAATGTACAGTGCTGGGAGACTCCCTGCAGGAGGATTTAATACCTTGAAAGCATAACAAGGGCTGAAAAATATATTAAAATCTGAATCATTACTGATGTAAAGGACACACTGGGGATATTCTAAGTGTTTCTGTGCAGATTGTTCCACCAGCGGCAATAAGGAAGAAAAACTAAAAAAAAGAATGTAGCTAAAATACCCTACTAATTCACATAAATGAAATCCTTCATCTATAATTTATATGGCCAGCTTTTTATATCTAATTAAACAAAAGCAGGACTAAAACAAATAAGTAATATCACATTATGTTCACCTATTCCCTAAACACATACACATAATAGGTGAGAATTTTCTGAACCTCTGGTGTTTTAGTGGTCTTTAGACAGGAAGAATTTGCTTGTATAGACATACAGCAGGCACAGTCATCGTCCTTTATCTAAATCTCACTCTGCCATGACATTAGGCTCTGCCTCCAGAAAATACTGTACCTTTGTTAATCTCATGCAAGACATATCGTAAACCATTCCAAAATCTGATGGCCCATGGGCATTATTGTTTAGGATTAATTTCAAGCAGGTGTCAACAAATAGGATTTGGGTTTTAATATGAGATTACATGCACTGGTTCTAGTTGAACATTAATCTGTTGAGTCGGCCTAAGCAAAAGAGGCATTTACATTGATTTCAATTGTGCTGTTTCAACCCTGTCTTTAGGCTTCTTGGGGCACTACAACCTGTTTTATGAAGCTTAATGAACCACTCTGCTCCAAGACCTAGTACATAATATCTGTTCCTGTGGTTCCTACCCTAAAGATAAGAAACGTGTGTACATGTCCATTTTGCCACTATTCACATTGGCCTGGCAATGGATCTGTTTAAGCTACATATCTTGCTTCGCTGCTCTTAGTGTGCCATGAGCTCAACAGAGTTGATTTATAACTCTTTTGCTTTGCTTTAGCAAATGGAAAAAAGTACTTTCCCCTAGTGTTTCAAGGCTTATGCTTACATGTCAATATAGATCAGCTGTAGATGTTGCACATGTGCAGGCGAGCCCATAGAGGCTTTAAAGGACATTGATAAAAGGAAGGAGAAGAAGACTAGTCACAATTTGTCTGAACCACTTGTTTTCATTGATCAGATCTTAGCGCTGTTGATTTCAGCACAGTAAAGGCAGTTATAGATAGAACAGTTTTGATGTTCAACACAGGCAAATACAACTCTTTAGGAGTACAGTTAGCTAATTTTGGGGGTTAGATGATATGTTAAATTGAAATTTGCATACAGTATGCAGACTTTTTATCTGGCAAAGGATTTAGCCATTTTTTTACTCATGCACCTTGGCTAGACAACACAGCCAGAAAAGGTGACACCACTGTTAGAGTATATACATTGCTGTCACCTCCGGTCCTGCAGTCTGCAGATTAAATAACAAGGAGCAACAACATGCTGATTAATCCTGCGGCAAGGTGGCTTGGCTGCGCAAATCGCCGTACTGGTACGGCGATTCGTGCACTAGCTTTTGTGGGTGCTTGCTCTGATTGGCCAGTGGAGGGAGCCAATCAGCGGGTCCAGCGGACTCAATGTTCGCCGGCCGCCACGAGATCGCTCTTCGCTAGGGATGAGGTTCGAGTTCGAGTCAAACTCATGTTCGACTCGAACATTGCCTGTTCGCCCATTCGCCGAACAGTGAACAATTTGGGGTGTTCGCGGCAAATTCGAAAAGCCGCGGAACACCCTGTAAAAGTCTATGGGATAAATCTAAAGTGCTAATTTTAAAGTCTTATATGCAAGTTATTGTCATAAAAAGTGTTTGGGGACCTGGGTCCTGCCCCAGGGGACATGTATCAATGCAAAAAAAAGTCAAAAATGTCAGTTTTTTCGGAAGAAGTGATTTTAATAATGCTTAAAGTGAAACAATAAAAGTGAAATATTCCTTTAAATTTCGTACCTAGGGAGTGTGTATAGTATGCCTGTAAAGTAGCGCTTGTTTCCCGTGATTAGAACTGTCCCTGCACAAAGCGTCATTTCTGAAGGAAAAAAAGTCATTTAAAAGCACTCGCGGCTATAATGAATTGTCGGCTCCCGGCAATTCAGAGAAAAGTCATTGATAAGAAAAATGTTAAAAATGCGTGGGGGTCCCCCCAAATTCAATTACCAGGCCCTTTAGGTCTGGTATGGATATTAAGGGGACCCCTGCATCAAATTAAAAAAAAAGAATGACGTGGGGTTCCTCCCAAATATCCATACCAGACCCTTCAGGTCTGGTATGGATTTTAAGGGGAACTCTACGCCAATTTTTTTTAAAAAATGGCATGGAGTTCTCCCCAAAAATCCATACCAGACCCTTTATCCGAGCACGCAACCTGGCAGGCCGCAGGAAAAGAGGGGGGGATGAGAGAGTGCCCCCCCCTCCTGAACCGTGCCAGGCCACATGCCCTCAACAGGGGGAGGATGCTTTGGGGGTCTGTGACCCCTCAAAGCACCATGTCCCCATGTTGATGGGGACAAGGGCCTCATCCCCACAACCCTTACCTGGAGGTTGTGGGGGTCTGCGGGCGGGGGGCTTATCGGAATCTGGAAGACCCCTTTAACAATGGGGACCCCCAGATCCTGGCCACCCCTATGTGAATTGGTAAGGGGTACATTGTACCCCTACCATTTCACAAAGAAAGTGTAAAAAATTGTAAAAAAACACACAGACACCGTTGGGATAAGTCCTTTATTAAAAATAAAAAAAATAAAAAAAAGATTCCAGCGGTGGTAATTAACTCTTGGTATCCTGCGATGGGTGATCTCCTCTCCGGGGTCCAGCGATGGATGATCTCTCTTCTCCGGGGTCCTGCGATGGATGATCTCTCCTCTCCAGGTCCAGGCTCCAACGATGATGTCCAGCGCAGCGAGGAACAGCAAGCATCCTGTTTCCACCCGAGACAGCCCGGGAATCCCGGCAGCCTGACAGGTCTCTTATATAGCTGAGGGCAGGGCCACCCGTCACGTGACCACGTCCCCCTCTGACGCAAGGGGAAACCCGGGCTTCCCCAGTGAAGTGCGGATGACCCCGCCTCCCTCTGATGCAATGGCAACCTACTTTACATCAGAGGGGGGCGGGGTCACCCACACGTCACTGGGGAAGCCCGGGTTTTCCCTTGCGTCAGAGGGGGACGGGGTCATGTGACGGATGGCCCCGTCCTCAGCTACATAAGAGACCTGTCAGGCTGCCGGGATTCCCGGGGTGTCTCCGGTGGAGACAGGATGCTTGCTGTTCCTCGCTGTGCTGGACATCATCGTTGGAGCCTGGACCTGAAAAGGAGAGGCGAGATCATCCATCGCTGGACCCCGGAGAGGAGATCACCTATCGCAGGATACCGAGAGTGGATTACCACCGCTGGAATCTTTTTTTCATTTTTTTTATTTTTAATAAAGGACTTTTCCCAACGGTGTCTGTGTGTTTTTTTTTATTTTTTTACACTTTCTTTGTGAAATGGTAGGGGTACCCTTACCAATTCACATAGGGGGGGCGGGATCTGGGGGTCCCTTTTGTTAAAGGGGTCTTCCAGATTCCGATAAGCCCCCCGCCCACAGACCCCCACAACCACCGGGCACATGGTGCTTTGAGGGGTCACAGACCCCAAAAGTATCCTCCCCATGTTGAGGGCATGTGGCCTGGTACGGTTCGGGGGGGGGGCGCTCTCTCATCCTCCTCTCTTTTCCTGCGGCCTGTCAGGTTGCGTGCTCGGATAAAGGGTCTGGTATGGATTTTTGGGGGAACTCCACGCCATTTTTTTATATTTGGTGTGGAGTTCCCCTTAATATCCATACCAGACCTGAAGGGCCTGGTAATTGAATTTGGGGGGACCCCTACGCATTTTTTATATCAATGACTTTTCTCTGTATTGCCGGAAGCCGACAATTCATTATAGCCGTGAGTGCTTTTAAATAACTTTTTTCCTTCAGAAATGACACTTTGTGCAGGGACAGTTCTAAGCATGGGAAACAAGCACTACTTTACAGGCATACTATACACACCCCCTAGGTACGAAATTTAAAGTAATATTTCAATTTTATTGTTTCACTTTAAGCATTATTAAAATCAATGCTCCTGAAAAAACTGACGTTTGCATTGATACATGTCCCCTGTAGCAGGACCCGGGTCCCCAAACACTTTTTATGACAATAACTTGCATATAAGTCTTTAAAATTAGCACTTTAGATTTTTCATGTTCGAGTCCCATAGACTTTAACGGTGTTCGGATGTTCGAACAAATGTATTGCCTGTTCGCAAGTTCTGGTGCAAACCGAACTGGGGGGTTTTCGGCTCATCCCTACTCTCCACAAAGTCAGAACGGGGATCTACCAAAGTAAACAAGGCAGATCTTAGTTCTGTCAGGGGATGACACTGAGATCTGTCTTCCTGCTAAGCAGGAAGATGGATCTATGTGTTTCCCCAGTCATACAGTCCCCCATACAGTTAGTAATCACAAACAGGGAACACATTTAACCCCTTGATCGCCCGATAACCCCTTCCCTGCCAGTGTCATTAGTATAATAACAGTGCATATTTTTAGCACTGATCACTATAATATTGTCACTGGTTCCCAAAAAAGTGTCAAGATTTTTAGTTAGGTGGCCGATCTGTCCCTTGCAATGTCACAGTCCCATTAAAAATCACTGATCGCCGCCATTACTAGTAAAAAATAAATAAAAATGCCATAAATCTATCCCCTATTTTGTAGACACTATAACTTTTGTGCAAACCAATCAAAATACGCTTATTGGGATTTGTTTATATATATATATATATATATATATATATATATATATATATATTTTTTTTTTTTTGGATATGTATTATAGCAGAAAGTAATTTTTTTTTCACAATTGGCGGTGCTTTTTTGTTTATAGCACAAAAAATAAAAGCTGCAGAGGTGATCAAATACCACCAAAAGAAAACTCTATTTGTGTGAAAAAAGGATGTCAATTTTGTTTGGGTACATCGCCACACGTTCGCACAATTGTCAGTTAACCCCTTAACGACCGCTCACTGTATATATACGTCGGCACAATGGCACCGACAGGTACAATCACGTAGAGTGTACGTGATTGCCTTTGTACAGTTGGGGGGTCCGATTCTGTACAGTGAGCGGTCGGAATTCGTTGGGGAGCGATCCGACATGAGGGGACGGCTGTTCGATTCCGGCCACCCCCCGCGATCGCTCCCGGCGAATGGAAATGCCCCCTCTGTCTGTGTAATGTTTACACAGACAGAGGAAGCAGGAGGAAGTGATGTCATCTCCTGTGCGGCGCTCACATATACCGAGCGCCGTACAAGAGAAGACACACAGGTTCGTGCACAAACACTACACTAACACCAGCACACATAGGCACATAAATCGCCCCACCAGGCCCCCCCAGGCACCCCCAGATCACCCCCCAGCCCCCAGTCACAGTGTCACTGATTGCAGTGACCATTTATTTAGTGATCACTGCAATCAGTGACATTTGTGACTGTAAAAGTGTCACTACATTTAGTTTTAGGTCCAGTGTAGACCCCTAACCCCCCCTAATAAAGGTTTAACCCCTTGATCACCCCCCAGATAACCCTTTCACCCCCTAGCACCGCCGTCGCTAAGCTATCATTTTTCTGATCGCTGTCTTAGCATCGGTGATGCAGATCGGTACCCAGTAATTTTTTTTAGGTTCGCCGCAGGTTTTTATAGCGTCAGGTACCCCCATAAATTATCTAATAAAGGTTTAACCCCCTTGATCACCCCCCAGGTAACCCTTTCACCCCCTATCACCACTGTCGCTAAGCGATCATTTTTCTGATCGATGTCTTAGCGTCGGTGATGCAGATCGGTAGCCAGTATTTTTTTTTTAGGTTCGCCGCAGGTTTTTATAGCGTCAGGTACCCCCATAAATTATCTAATAAAGGTTTAACCCCCTTGATCGCCCCCCAGGTAACCCTTTCACCCCCTATCACCACTGTCGCTAAGCGATCATTTTTCTGATCGCTGTCTTAGCGTCGGTGATGCAGATCGGTAGCCAGTAATTTTTTTAGGTTCGCCGCAGGTTTTTATAGCGTCAGGTACCCCCATAAATTATCTAATAAAGGTTTAACCCCATTGATCGCCCCCCAGGTAACCCTTTCACCCCCTATCACCACTGTCGCTAAGCGATAATTTTTCTGATCGCTGTCTTAGCGTCGGTGATGCAGATCAGTAGCCAGTATTTTTTTTTTAGGTTCGCCGCAGGTTTTTATAGCGTCAGGTACCCCTATAAATTATCGAATAAAGGTTTAACCCCCTTGATCGCCCCCCAGGTAACCCTTTCACGCCCTATCACCACTGTCGCTAAGCGATCATTTTTCTGATCGCTGTCTTAGCGTCGGTGATGCAGATCGGTAGCCAGTAATTTTTTTTAGGTTCGCGCCAGGTTTTTATAGCGTCAGATACCCCCATATATTATCTAATAAAGGTTTTAACCCCCTAATTGCCCCTAGTTAACCCTTTCACCAGTGATCATCATATAAGTGTTACGGGTGACGCTGGTTAGTTAGTTTGCTTTTTATAGTGTCAGGGCACCCGCCGTATATAACCCAATAAATGTTTAACCACCTGATCGCCCGGCGGGTGATATCAATTAGGTTTTAGCGTCAGAGAGGGTCTGCGTCACACCCCAGGCAGCGTCAGGTTAGTGCCAGTAACGCTAACACCCATGCGTGAAGCATACACCTCCCTTAGTGGTATAGTATCTGAACAGATCAATATCTGATCTGATCAGATCTATACTAGCGTCCCCAGCAGTTTAGGGTTCCCAAAAACACAGTGTTAGCGGGATCAGCCCAGATACCTGCTAGCACCTGCGTTTTGCCCCTCCGTCCAGCCCAGGCCACCCAAGTGCAGTATCGATCGATCACTGTCACTTACAAAACACAACACACATAACTGCAGCGTTCGCAGAGACAGGCCTGATCCCTGCGACTCCAGTGCTGTAGGAGGTGATTTCACCACCACAGTTAAAAAAAAAAAGCATATATGCCAAAGCATTGGGGCAGCAGGAGCAGAGGAGCGATTTTGCTCCTAATGCCACGTACATACGGTCAAAATTCCGACGGAGGCTTGCCCGTGGAAAAGTCCGACCATGTGTATGCGGCATAACTTTTTTGCGGGAGGATGCCCCCATGCTTCGGCATATATAAATGGTGCATGTATGCCCATCATTAGAAGTGGGTGGATGAAGGGCGGTATTCTAATGGTGGGCATACCCACCGATCAATCTCTTTTTTTCGTTCAGCCACCTGGCTGCATGAAAAAAAAAGATTACAATACATGTCCAACAAGGACCAGCAACGTACTGGTATGTTGCTGGACTTTGAATGGTTATACCAGATTGATGCTTGTGGGTTTAGGTATCATCTTGGTATCATTCTTTTCAGCCAGCGGCCGACTTTCATGTAAAAGCAATACTAGTGGCTAATTAGCCTCTGGACTGCTTTTACAAGCAGTGGGAGGGAATGCCCCCCCCCCCAGATATAAAAAGCGCCATTGGGAAATTGGGAAAGCAATTTATCACACCGATCTTGGTGTGGTCAGATGCTTTGAGGGCAGAGGAAAGATCTAGGGTCTAGACCCCAGTTTTTTCAAAAAAAAAGAGTACCTGTCACTACCTATTGCTATCATAGGGGATATTTACATTCCCTGAGATAACAATAAAAATGATTTAAAATAAATAAATATGGAAGGAACAATTTAAAAATAAAATAAAAAAGCAAAATTAATAATAAAAAAAAAAAAAAAAGCACCCCTGTCCTGCCCTGCTCTTGCCCAATGGCGAACGCAAGCGTCGGTCTGGCGTCATATGTAAACAGCAATTGCACCATGCATGTGAGGTATCACCGCGAAGGTCAGATCGAGGGCAGTAATTTTAGCAGTAGACCTCCTCTGTAAATCTAACGGGGTAACCTGTAAAGGCTTTTAAAGGCTTTAAAAAATGTATGTAGTTTGTCGCCAATGCGCGTTTGTGCGAAATTTTAAAGCATGTCGTGTTTGGTATCTATGTACTCGGCCTAAGATCATCTTTTGTATTTCATCAAACATTTGGGCAATATAGTGTGTTTTAGTGCATTAAAATTAAAAAAAGTGTATTTTTTCCCCCAAAAATGTGTTTGAAAAATCGCTGCGCAAATACTGTGTAGAAAAAAAAAATGCAACACCCACCATTTTATTCTGTAGAGCCTTTGCTTTAAAAATATATATAATGTTTGGGGGTTCAACATAATTTTCCTGCAAAAAAAAAAATATGTTTTCATGTAAACAAAAAGTTTCAAAAAGGGCTTTGTCTTCAAGTGGTTAGAAGAGTGGATGTAAGCTTCCTAATGTTGTGTATAAAATGCCAGAACAGTTCAAAACCCCCCCAAATGACCCCATTTTGGAAAGTAGACACCCCAAGCTATATACTGAGAGGCATGTCGAGTCCATGGAATATTTTATATGTTGACACAAGTTGCGGAAAAAAGACAATTTTATTTATTTTTTTTGCACAAAGTTGTCACTAAATGATATATTGCTCAAACATGCCATGGGCATATGTGGAATTACACCCCAAAATACATTCTGTTGCTTCTCCTGAGTACGGGGATACCACATGTGTGAGACTTTTTGGGAGCCTAGCCGCGTACGGGACCCCAAAAACCAATCACCGCCTTCAGGCTTTCTAAGGGTGTAAATTTTTGATTTCACTTCTCACTGCCTATCACAGTTTCGGAGGCCATGGAATGCCCAGATGGCACAAAACCCCCCCAAATGACACCATTTTGGAAAGTAGACACCCCAAGCTATTTACTGAGAGGTATTGTGAGTATTTTGCAGATCTCGCTTTTTGTCACAAAGTTTTGAAAATTGAAAAAAAAAAGAAAAAAAAAATGTTCTTTCTTCATTTTCAAAAACAAATGAGAGCTGTAAAATACTCACCATGACCCTCAGCAAACAGCTTGGGGTGTCTACTTTCCAAAATGGGGTCATTTGGTTTTTTTTTTTGCTATTTTGGCATTTTATGGCCTTTGAAACTGTGATAGGTAGTGAGGAGTCAAATCAAAAATTTGTGCCTAGAAATCCTGAAGGCGGTGATTGGTTTTCGGGGTCCCGTACGCGGCTAGGCTCCTAAAAAGTCCCACACATGTGGTATCCCCGTACTCAGGAGAAGCCGCAAAATGTATTTTGGGGTGCAATTCCACATATAACCATGGCATGTGTGAGCAATATATCATTTAGTGACAACTTTTTGTAATTTTTTATTTATTTTTGTCATTATTCAATCACTTGGGACAAAAAAAATAAATATTCAATGGGCTCAACAGGCCTCTCAGCAATTTCCTTTGGGTGTCTACTTTCTAAAATGGGGTCATTTGGGGGGTTTTGTGCTATTTTGGCATTTTATGGCCTTCAAAACTGTGATAGGTAGTGAGGAGTGAAATCAAAAATTTGCGCCCTTAGAAATCCTGAAGGCGGTGCTTGGTTTCCGGGGTCCCGTACGTGGCTAGGCTCCTAAAAAGTCCCACACATGTGGTATCCCCGTACTCAGGAGAAGCAGCAGAATGTATTTTGGGGTGCAATTCCACATATAACCATGGCATGTGTGAGCAATATATCATTTAGTGACAACTTTTTGTATTTTTTTTTTTTTGTCATTATTCAATCACTTGGGACAAAAAAAAAAAATATTCAATGGGCTCAACATGCCTCTCAGCAATTTCCTTGGGGTGTCTACTTTCCAAAATGGGGTCATTTGGGGGGGTTTTGTACTGCCCTGCCATTTTAGCACCTCAAGAAATGAGATAGGCAGTCATAAATTTAAAGCTGTGTAAATTCCAGAAAATGTACCCTAGTTTGTAAACGCTATAACTTTTGCACAAACCAATAAATATACGCTTATTGACATTTTTTTTTACTAAAGACATGAGGCTGAATACATTTTGGCCTAAATGTATGACTAAAATTGAGTTTATTCGATTTTTCTTATAACAAAAAGTAGAAAATATCATTTTTTTTCTAAATTTTCGGTCTTTTTCCGTTTATATCGCAAAAAATAAAAAGCGCAGAGGCAATCAAATACCATTAAAAGAAAGCTCTATTTGTGGGAAGAAAAGGAAATTTTGTTTGGGTACAACATTGCATGTCCGCACAATTTACAGTTAAAGCAGCACAGTACAAAATTCTGAATTCACCTCTGGTCCTTTAGCTACCAAATGGTCCGGGGCTTAAGTGGTTAAAGTAACGCAGTGGCGTATCACAAAAAATTGCCTGGTCATTAAGGGGGTAAATCCTTCCGGGGCTGAAGTGGTTAAGAGAGCTATGGACTCCAGAGAGAGAGAGATATCATTTTTCCCCTGTTCAAATCATTAGTAAAACCTCATCTGGAATATACAGTTCAGTTTTGGGCACCATTTCTCAAAAAAGGATATCGGGGAACTGGAGAAAGAGCAGAGAAGGGCAACCAAACTGATAAGAGGCATGGAGGAGCTCAGCTATGAGGAAAGATTAGAGGAACTGAATCTATTCCCTCTTGAAAAGAGGAGATTAAGGGGGGATATGTTGAACATGTACAAATACATAGGTGGTCCACGTGAACTTGGTGTTGAGTTATTCACTTTAAAGTCATCACAGAGGACAAGGGGACACTCTTTATGTCTAGAAGAAAAATGATTTAATCTCCAAATACGGAAAGGTTTCTTCACAATAAGAGCTGTGAAAATGTGGAATAGACTCCCTCCAGAGGTGGTTCTGGCCAGCTCAGTAGATTACTTTAAGAAAGACCTGGATTCTTTCCTAAATGTACATAATATAACTGGGTACTGACATTTATAGGTAAAGATAGGAAAAGGAAAAATCCAATCGCCTCTCAGGGGATCAGGAAGAATTGTTTCCCCCTGCTGTAGCAAATTGGATCATGCTCTGCTTGGGTTTTTCGCCTTCCTCTGGATCAACTGTGGGTATAGAATTGGGTATATGGGATTGTATTTTTTTTTGGTTGAACTGGATGGACTTGTGTCTTTTTTCAACCTGATTATGTAACTATGTAACTATGTATGGCTGAACTCGCATTGAATTTGCACAAAAATGCTGCAGGAACATTCATATTGTTCACACCCATGCAATTTGATTCCTGTCCGAATTCACAGTTTGCACTGCGATCTGCGAACTGATTTGGGGTGTCATAGACTTTGTGTTGACACCCGCAGCGATTCGCAGAGGGCAGTGTGAACTGCCTGCGAGGGAGATGCAATGCGGGAACCTCCACTGGAATCATGCTGGTTCCAGCATCGCAATAGTGTG
Organism: Rana muscosa; assembly: GCA_029206835.1. Lineage (NCBI taxonomy): Eukaryota > Metazoa > Chordata > Amphibia > Anura > Ranidae > Rana > Rana muscosa. The sequence goes on along the minus strand of CM055117.1, from coordinate 543,559,017 downwards.
AAACAGGGCTTAAGGTGATGGTAAAAGTTAGGTGTTAGGGTTAGGTTATGTGGTGATTTTCAGGGATAGCTAAAGTATATTTCTTCTTTTGCAGCCAAATTAGGACAAATTAGGTTAAGTGTTAGGTTCAGGTTTATTGTTTGGGTGAGCTCAGAGGTCAAGGATTTGAGGGCAGAAACCTTGGGTACTTTTCACACCTACCATGAATTTGACACATAACTGCCTAAGCTTCTGTACATTTCAAACCTATGTTTTTGTGGGTTTTAAACATGCATTTTTATGTGGTTATGTTCTTGTGTTGTGCAAACGCAAGAGTAATATTCAAAACAGAGATTTACCGTACTACAGAAACACTACACATTCACTAAAATGCATTAAACATGTTGTTGTGTATCTGCCATTCATTTCAGTGGGTCTGTTTAAAGTGCTTATTTCTTAACAAAGCCCTCTGAGTTGCATAAATGTCATTTTGTCACATAGTAATGAATGGGATATCTGCTTGAAATGCATTTTCGTGTAGTTAAAAATATATGCCTTTTATTTCTTGAAAGCAGACAACTTCACCTTATTCACTAAGCTAAGTGAACATTAATTTTGCTAAGTAAACGGCCCCTACTTCTTCACTAAATCAAATCTTTTGTGTCTGCCCAGATGTAATAGGTTTATCAAGCTCAATATCCTATATGCTATCCTGTATTTTTCTATATCAGTCATTGAAAGGCGCACAGCCTTGCCAAATTATATAGCAATCGTTACTAGAGTACGAACATAAAATCAAGAAAATATGGTCCATCAAGTATGTAAACTGTTGACAGTTACCACAAAAACTATCTTCAGATAAAGGTTAGGTTACGTTCACACTAGCATACATGGTAAAACGCAGCTCACCAAGAGTGCCTCCAATGGCTAATAGGGAAAAGAGCCAGGGGGTGCACTATCAGAGCCACGTAAAAGTGATTGGGTGACATTAGAGCTTCCTGCATCACTTTTACTTGAAAGCCATTTGCCAGTTATTAAATCCAATAGCAAGCTCATGGCTGCAGACGTTCCTTGGTATCCAAGGGCTTAATGTCTGTGTGGATGGGCTTTGGTTCTCTTCGGTCGTGTTTTACATTCACATACAAGTCTACAGAATGGAAAATCTGCTAGAAGCAGGTAAAATGCAAATCAGAAGACAGTAAACTGTGGGTCAAATGCCAGGTGGCCCCACCCTTACCTATATAAGAACTTTCAAATGGCCCTAAGGGTCTGGCATGGACTGGAGGGGTCCACACCGTTTTTTCCTTTTTTTTTTTTTAAATAGATCTATTTTTTTAAATAGATAGGTACCAGCAATTGCAACCGCGAGTCAATTTAAATGTGATTTGACTTGCTTTTTTTTTTCTTTAGAAATTAAATTTTTGCTGCAGCATGTTCTATACATGCTACAGATGCGTCACTTTATAGGCAGACTAAGGGGACCCCCCCCCAGCACTATATTTAAATGATTTTTTGATTTTTGTTGTTGAACTTTAGGCATTATTAAAATCACTGCTCTTTTTTTAAAAGATACATGATACATGTACCTAGACCCTCATACCCCTTTTATAGCCAATTACTTGCATATAAGCCTTCAAAATGGACACTTTTGCTTTTTCTGTTCAGCTCCCATAGACTTCAATGGGGTTTGCCCTTCGGGTCAGAACTTTTCCCTTGTTCGGGAGTTCTGCTGCAAACCAAACAGGGGAGTGTTCGGCCCATCTCTAGTGGTGAATAAAAACCGTCACCTTGTGAAGAAAGCCACCACCAAGAGAAGTCTTTCACAAAAGGACTTCAGATATTTAAAAAATACATCCTAATGCAGATGTGTATTCATTAAACAAACATTAAGCCTGTTTTTTAAATGCTACTAGTGTAAGTACTCAAACTCAAGCCAATCAAGCTCTGCTAAAATAAATGCTTACTGACTGTGAACACCTAGGCAGGAAGAGCATAGTGAGCATAGAGATGACCTCATTGTTCACTAAGAGGCTGGGACATGGGTTCTTTCTGCTATAGGCTTAAAGAGGAAGTTAAGTCTTCGGCCTCATACACATGACCGGTTTTCTCGGCAAGAAAGCTCTCCCTGCAGTTTTCTTGTCGTTTCTTGCAGAGAAAACCGTGCGTGTGTACGAGGCTTTCAGGTTTCTCGTCTGGAAATCTGCCCAGAATCTCGACGAGAAAAATATAGATCCTCCTCTCTATTTTCTGATCGGGATTCTTGTCGACCTGTTTCCCGACGAGAAACCCGAGCGTGTGTATACTTACCTGCCTCCATGGAAACTCGCGCATGCTCGAAATGACTTTGACGCATGCGCGGTAGCTTCCAAGGTTGAAGCAAGATGGCGGCGACGGCATCGAATGTGACGAGCGCATGCTCGTCATTGTTGATGACATCACCGCGTTCGTGCCATTCAAAAGAACGGCGGTTCTTTTGAATCGTACGTGTGTACACTCAGCCGACACAAGATTTTTGTCAAGAATCTTGTCAGGAAAAACTACAGGTTTTTTTCCTGATGAGATTCTCGGCCGTGTGTACTAGGTTTAACTCTTTAATTGTACCTACAGGTAAGTCTATAGTAAATATCTCTTAAACTTGCATGGTTTAGAAGATATTTACTATATACGCTGCCGCTGATGACATCGGCGCATGCGCACTGAAGCAATGGCCCGCTCGTGCCTTCCTTCAGGACCCGTGCCGTGGCACCCATGCGCATGTGTGGGAGTGACATCATCGCGGCTCCAGCCAATCACAGCGCCGGAGCCCGCAAACCCAGAAGTGACTCCGGGAAAGATGTTGATCATGGGAGCGGAGTGCGGAGGCACTGCAGGGCATCATTCTAAGGTAAGTATTTCATTATGAGTTAGTATGCGATGCATACTAGCGCATTTTGCCTTTTGTTTTTGCTATTTTTTTTTTAGGTTTACAGCCTCTTTAAGGATCTGGCAGTGCTGCCTGGCAGGAGTGTCTTGATCATAATACTAGTGTGACGAATAACAATTCTTTGGCTGGTATAAACTGACTAATTTATGGATTTCAACAGGTTTATTTAAATGGTTGCCTGGGGCTCAGCTTTAAAAAGGTGAAACATTTTATCAACATTTTGAAGATAACTTTGCTAATTGATAAAGACTGTTCATCCTTTTTTTCTTTGCTGCCACTACTTAATGTCATCCTACAGTAGGCATAATCTATTATTTTTAACATAGGGAAGGTGCTTCCCTCAAGGGACAATCATTTTTTATTTACCATGTTTTTATTTTTTATTTTTTTTCCATTTTGACATAACTTTCGAGTAATTTTCATATTTTTTGGGCTTCTCAATTCCACATCGCAACTATCTATTTTGAACATTTATCATTTTAACAATAAAAAGTAGATGAAACAGCAAGCACGTATTTTGCCCATCTGTACAAATTAGACCTTGTCCACACTATACAACAATGTACTAATGCATGCTCTAAAAGGCTTTATTGTACATTGCCGTGTGCTGATTTACTTCAGACCATTCATTTTGATTGGGCTCCAAGCACAGAAAAAAAATTATTGCATTGTAGTGCAGGTGTCTTGTGGGTTTTTGTGCCTAAAAATATAAATAGCATTGTACATACGCAGTACACCGCAGTGTGCTTTAGTAAAGTCTACATAAGAATTGTACTTGTACTTGTGCACATATGTGCAGGCCAGCTGCAGTGCAAATATTTAAAAGAGAGAGGTATGATTTTCAGTCCTGAATGAAATCGTGCCGGACTCTTTTTACAAATCGCACTGAAACCAGCCCTGCACATATGTGAACCCGGTGCCTTAAAGTGAATGTAAAGTCTTGTTTTTTTTCTCTAAAAATAACAAACATGTTATACTTACCTGCTTTATGCAGTTGGTTTTGCACAGGGCAGCCCAGATTCTTTTCTTTTTGGGTCCCTCTTCCGTGCTCCTAGCCCCTCCTTCCTGTCGAGTGCCCCCACAGCAAGCAGCTTGCTATGGGGGCACACAAGCCGAGTCACAGCTCTGTGTGTCCATTCAGACACGGAGCCCTGATTCGGCCCCACCCCATCTCTCCCCTGATTGGCTAACTGACTTTGATTGACAGCAGCGGGAGCCAATGGCACCACTGCCATGTCTCAGCCATTCAGGAGGGGAGTCTCGGATGGCTGAGCAACTCGTGGACATCGCTGGAGAGAGATGGGGCTCAGGTAAGTATTAGGAGTGATGGAGGGTGGCTGCTGCACACAGAAGGTTTTTTATCTTAATGCATAGAATGCATTAAGATAAAAAAAAAACCTTCTGACTTTACATCCCCTTTAAGAAGTGTTTTAGGACGGCAGAACACTTCCACTTTCCTTTTCTCCATAACATAGAGAGAGGTGCTTCATAGTTCATAGCAAAAGCTGGGAACAATAACTGGTAAGAGACAGCAGAGGGCACAGTAGTATATCAGCTCACTAGATTTCTGGCAGGATGAACAGGTATTTTTGCACTTGTCAAACAGATAAAACTTTTAATAGCATGTAACAGACCAAAATAGTCCAAATGAGAGAAGTTCATTGTTAGATACTTTAAAGTAGAACTACAGGCAAAACTTTTTTTTTTCATTTTGTATAGAGTAGGGGGATGGTTATCAGTGGCATCATTAGGGGGGTGCGGTGGGTGCGGATTGCACCCGGGTGTCACCCACCAGAGGGGTGACACCAGGGGTGGACTGACCCAGGCCGCTTTGATGCCCCCTGAAAGGCTGCACCGCTTCCACTGCAAACATGCAGGGCTGGTGGCTCCAACCACCTGCTCCTCTCCTCCACCTCCTCCGATGACCGTTCTGTCCTCTGTGAGTGCGGGTGACAGCTGGCTTGAGAGCTGCAGCAGTTCTGGAAGAAGGGAATCCCCACAATGCTCCATCCACCTCCAGCATGCCTGAGCAGGACGACACTCATCATTTCTCCTGCCCCTCTCTCCCTGCCCATGTGCTCATCTGTGAAGGGGATGTGGGGGTGGGAATATTAAACAAGCTGACAGCCACATTGAAAGAGAAGCTGCTGACTGAGCCAATGAGCCTCCGGGGACCATCCAAGTGAGTGAGCACTGACCAGACCCTGCCCCCTTCTCTCTCCCAGCCCCCTCTCTCTCTCCTTGCCCCCCTCTCTCTCTCCTTGTCCCCCTCTCTCTCTCCTTGCCCCCTCTCTCTCCTTGCCCCCTCTCTCTCCTTGCCCCCTCTCTCTCTGCCCTCTCTCTCTCTCTATCTGCCCTCTCTTTCTCCCTGTCCCCTCTCTCTCTCTCTCTGCCCCCTCTTTCTCTCTATGCCCCCCTCTTTCTCTACCCCCTCTCTCTCCCCCTCTCTCTCCCTGTCCCCCCTAACTCTCTCTCCCTACCCCCTCTCTCTCTCTCTCCCTGACCCTCTCTTTCTCCCTGCCCCCTCTCTCTCTTCCTGCCCCCCACTCTGTCTACCTGCCCTTCTCTCTCCTTGCCCCCTCTCTCTCCCTGACCCCTCTCTATTTCCCTGCTCCCCTCTCGCTCTATTCCTGCCCTCCTATCTCTCTCCTTGCCCTCCTCTCTCTCCCTACCCCCCTCTCTCTCCCTGACCCCCTCCCTCTCCATGCTCTCCCTCTCTCTCTGCCCTCTCTTTCTTCTTGCCCCCATTCTCTCTCCCTGCCCTCTCTTTCTCCCTGTTCTCTCTCTCCCCTCTCTTTCTCTCTCTGCCCCCTCTTTCTCTAACCCCTATCTCTCCCCATCTCTCTCTCCATGTCCCCTCACTCTCTCTCCCTGCCCTTCTCTCTCTCTGCCTGCTCACTCCCTATCCCGGCCCCCTTTCATTTTGCTTGCTCCCCCTCTCTCTCTCCCTGACCCATGTCTCTCTCTCCCTGCCCCCTCTCTTTCTCTCACCCTGCCCCCTCTCTTTCTCTCTTTCTGTCCCCCCTCTCTCTCCCTCTCTCTATGCCCCCTCTCTCTCTGCCCCCTTTCTCTCTCGCTCTCTCTCCCTGATCCCTTTCTTTCGCTCTCCCTGCCTCCTCTATTTCTATCTCCCTGCCCCCCCTCTCTCCCCCCCTGCCCCCCTTCTCTCCCTGGCCTCTCTCCTGCCGGTTGCAAAAAATATTGGGGGGTGACACCATGTTTTACTGCACCAGGTGACACCAACCCTAGTGACGCTGCTGATGGTTATAACCTCTGTCAGAATTTTTTTAACCATCTGTGTCCCATTGCAGAGATTTCCCTTCACTTCCTGTCCCAAAGCCAAACAGGAAGTGAAAGTAAATCCCTACAAATTAGGGGAATTCTCATTGAAAGATTTCCCCTCTATTACTTTTCTGTGGAAAACCCCAAAATTTTCATTTTCATTTTCTTTCAATAATAATGGTAAACAAAACAAATAGAGCGGGTAAATCTCCTTAACAGGGGCACAGACAGCAATAAAACTGACAGATGTTATAATCCCTCTGCACTCCATCCAAAACGAAGAAAACATGTTTTGCCTTTAGTTATATTTTAATCCATCTGGTATTCACTACAGCCTGATTCCAGTGAGCTCCTTGGGTTTTCAGAAACCACTGCTGTCCAAATTCTGTCTGTTCGTCTCTGCTTCCTTTATTACCAGTCAGATTAAAGTGGATGTAAACCCTCTCCTATACCAAGTGAAGTGAATAGCCTCAGATGATACACAGAGATGAAACAATCTCCCTTCACAAGTTTTACATGTATACAGTATCTGCTGTCTTCAGCTTTCTAGACCCCTTAGAAAGTGCACACTGTGTTAGAAAACTTTCTTCCTGTTTCAGCAGTGGGTGTGGAGTCTGGGCATACACTGTGTGTGAGCTGATTGGAGGAAAAGCACAAACCCCCTTTGATCTGTGGCTGGCTGCACCGCAGTGATCCCCTCCCGCCTCTTCCTCTTGTTTGTCACAGTCACACACAGCGGGAGCGCTGTGTGTCACAAAGCTGGGTCTGTGTGTGTTGTCGGCGGCACAGTGTAACAAGGTCCCGCCCCCCTAGACCAGCTCGTGTGATAGTAGATTGAATCAGTGTTCCACCTATCACACAAGCCGGGCTAGGGGGGGACCTTGTTAAAGCGCTGCCGAACACACACAGACCCAGCTCTGTGACACACAGCGGAAGATGTCCGCTGTGGAATCCGGGGGAGGCTATGGTGAGTCTGCATTCATGGGCACAGTGAGGCTGCAAATATGGGCACAGTGAGGATGCGATTATAGGCAAAGTGAGGCTGCGATTATGGGCAAAGTGAGGCTGCGATTATAGGCACAGTGAGGCTGCGATTATGGGCACAGTGAGGCTGCAATTATGGGCACAGTGAGGCTGCATTGATGGGCACAGTGAGGCTGCGATTATGGGCACAGAGAGGCTGCAAATATGGGCAAAGCAAGGCTGCGATTATGGGCACAGTGAGGCTGCGATTATGGGCACAGTGAGGCTGTGATTATGGGCACAGTGAGGCTGCATTGATGGGCACAGTGAGGCTGCATTGATGGGCACAGTGAGGTTGCATTGATGGGCACAGTTAGCCTGCATTGATGGGCACAGTGAGCCTGCATTGTTTGGCACAGTGAGTCTGCATTGATGGGCACAGTGAGGCTGCATTGATGGGCACAGTGCGGCTGCATTGATGGGCACAGTGTGGCTGCATTGATGGGCACAGTGAGGCTGCATTGATGGGCACAGTGAGCCTGTGATTATGGGCGCAGTGAGTCTGCATTGATAGGCACAGTGAGGCTGCATTGATGGGCACAGTGGTAGGCTGCATTTGATGGGCACTGGTGAGACTGCATTGATCTCTTGTATCATGTCTGCAGTCTCTGATGTCTTTAGTGTGATGTCCTCAGTCTCTAACCTTGAACAAAAACAAGAAACATTGGGGCAAAAGAATGCTCCAATAGAAGGTCAATGAAGTGAATCAACTACACCTGTTGGATCATTTCAAAAGGGGAGACTATATTGGTGAAATTAACACAAGGTGAAATAATTTGTGATAGCTCCTGGCAGGGGGGCTGGGCCTCCAGGTAATCTGAATCAAATTAAATGCAGTAAAAAGTACAACGTTGTAATTAAAAACCTAACCTTAGCCTGCATCATGTCCGCAGCCTCTAACCATCTCTTGTATCATGTCCGCAGCCTCTAACCAATCTCTTGTATCATGTCCGCAACCTCTGACCATCTCTTGTCTAATATCATGTCTGCAGTCTCTGAGGGAATTTGGAGAGGAGACAAGATTGGGAGTGCCACCAGGATGGGGGTCATAGGAGAAGTCAGACGTGTGTGGACTGTGGAGAGGAGACTATAGGATAAAACCAGAGCCACCGAGCTGGAGCCGACTAACTGAGCCCTGCACTGTGCACATGAGAGGAGGTCAGTGACAGCGCTGCCAGGCCAGTTTAAGGCGGGGTCCCTTATTTAAGGGGGGCGTGAATACAATAATGTAAAGGGACACTGATCTAAAGGTTCCCCCCCTTATATCAGTAACCCCCCCTTACCTTGCGGAAGGTGGTCTCTGGTCACCAGAGCCCCCCCTCCCCTTGTTCCCAGAGTTCCTTGGGTCCCCCTTGATGAATGACCACTTTTACCAAGAATGACCACTTTTACCACTTTTAACTGGAATTTTCTTATATATAAAGCCCTATGTGATTTCATATCTGTCTTCTCTATATATAATACACTCTTCAAATGTGCTTTAAAATGCATGGTTTTCTCTTTCATGAACAAGAAAATAATAAGGTTATGATGTTGGGCTGGTATGATAATGCTATGGGGCTGGTATAATTTTTTTCCTAGGGCTGGTTTTTATTCCCAGTCCGGCCCTGCCCCCCTCCACATAGGCAGAGGAATGAAGAAACATGCAGAGCTGTACTGTGAATAGACAAGCTCTGTTTATCTATCTCTAAGCACCCTCCCCAACACAGGGTGTCAGTGTCAGAGAACTTGTCAGAAGTCATCTTGCTGATAACAGAGGAATGAAGCAGCAGAAATACACAGCACTCAGAGCTTTGGAGAGAGAAGCAAACACTACAGCTATATGTGCCTGGGTCAGATTTCATGAATGGGGTTTACAACCACTTTAGGGCACATGCCACACTAGCAATCCTGTCAATGGCAGCAACTTGCCATCAACAAGATGTCTGGGAGAAGAAAGAAGCTACTACCGGTTTCTAAACCATTGTCCCTTACTGGTTAGACCAGCAGGGTGTCGTCGTTGTTCCTTGGCTAGAAAACAAGATTCTGTAGCATTACAGGCAGCAAGGTAGTAATGCTTCAGAACAAGGCGAGTGTTCTATTTAGCGTTCCTTTTGCAATTTGTCTCTAACAATAGGAAGACTAGTCTCACACAGACCTTAAACCTGAATCCCAGGTATAGCTGTTTTTGCATAGTAACATGACCCATCTTGGATGTGTCATACCTGTAGGTTCCCTGTGGAAGCTGGAAATCACTGTTGTGGGCACCGATACTAGTTTTCTTTGTTATCTGAGTCCACTACAGTGATTTCTAGACATGTGCATTAGTTTTTGTCCGAATGCATTTTCGTCCAAATTTCGGGTATTTTCGTTATCGTTTAAACAAACAATAACGAAAGTGCAGAATCCGAAATCCGAAAGATCCAAATGCTTTATTTTGGTTTTTGTTGCGACAACAATTTGATAGATAGGAGATTCGACATGACGCTGACAATAACAATCTGTGTCTATCGAACCTGCGGTCGAATGTGCCTAACCTTAACTTTATTAGTCCAAGATTATTCTACATGGAGAGAAAAGATTTGACATACAGTAGATAGAAAAGATTTGACATAGAGAGAAAAGATTCGACATTATAGAGACATGAAGATTCAACGAAGCAGCTAAAAACATACGATCGCAGCGAGCGGACATTTATGGTGAAATGCTCTGCCAATAGGCTATAGGAGAATTCGAATGTTGGTTGACTAGTAATAATAATTAATAAATATAATTATTACTAGTCATACAACATTAGAATTCTACTATAGCTTGTAGGCGGAACATTCGACCGGAAATGTACGATTGCGGCGTCGTACAGTTTAGCTGCTCCGTCAAATCTTCTTAGAACATTTGACAGACACCATAAGCCTTCAATGACAGATTCTTCCTTAATTAATTCGGATTTTCAGACGAATGCATTTTTTAACGAAAAACAAAATAAACAAAAACGAATTTCGGGAGTAACTAAATAAATTTATTTTTCGGACAAAAACGAAATTTCGAAACAAAATATTTCAATGTGCACATGTCTAGTGATTTCTAGTTTCTATGGGAATCGGCCAGGCATAATGCATGCGTACTTACATTAGTCCAAGCTGGGTTGGGCAAAAGAACTGTAGTGGGCGTATTTGGGAATTCCTCTCCTGCGTCGTTCACAAGCATGCATTCTCAGATCACCAGATAACTGACAAAAGCCAGTATAATGGATAAGTGAAATGTTGAAAGTTAGAACTAATGAGCAAGTAAGCTGTATTCCACGTATTCATTTTAAAGGAGTTGCAAAGGCAAAAGATTTTTATCTTAACCTCCCTGGCGGTATGATTCTGTCAGATTTTAGGTGCTGAAAGCGGTACCATTATTCTGCATGGAAATTTGGCGTTTTATATTGTAGGCCTGTAATTCTTAGGAATAACTCACTTAAATCTGTCCAAACCAGAGTCTAGAAGACATCCCGGGTATGATAAAGTTCAAAAAACAAAATCATAAATTATAATTGTAGCACACAAATCATTTTCCCCCTTACCTTCCTTTAGGGGATCAGACACACCATGCCACATACCCGCGTCCTCTGGATTAGAGGTCGGACGGTGTTATGTATTTGGGTCCCGCAGCGAGTTGCTCCCCTTCACTGGTTCTTCCCTCTAGATTATAGAGGCAAGTCTTTACCTTTCCCAAATAAGGTCAATGTCCACACAACACTTCAACTCCAACAACAGTTTATTTTCTCTTATTTGCTTGAGTAACCGAAAAGTTGGAGAGGAAAGGTGTTAGCAGAAATAGAATGGATTCAGGCACACTCTTGGTTTCGTCGCCACTCGGTCCCGAGTGGGTACAGCTCACCCGGATAGTCACTCAATAGCACTAGCAGCCGGCATGAAGCTCGAACAGTGACTTAGTCCCCTCCAAGGACAAAGTCAAGGAGATCCCTCCTTTAGTAACTACACTCCGCAAGGGCAGTCTGCGATGAAAGGAATTCTTCCCTCCGACAGGTGACCAGGCCTCTCCTGAGACAGCAATACTGTATTACTCGCCTCCTTAATGGGACCAATCCTCCCCCGGTTTCCTCTTGCCAGAGCGGTCGCCCTCTCCTGGGCTCCCTGGGTTTCCTTTCTGGTTGTAGACCCAGTTGAAGGTACTGGGCCTACCTGGAACTCCGCAGCCTTGGGCCAAAGGTGCCCGAGACTCCTCAGTTAAGGTTGGGCGCACCCCCCCCCCTTAGAGGGGCACACTCCTCTGGGTACAGGTCCCCGGGCACTCCTCCACCACCACTACTCCTCTACAAAAGCGTCTGCCTCTTATATATCCTCTCCCGACATGCACAGCAGGCCGTAACCGCCCACCGCACGGCAGCCGAGAGAGGACGTCCAATAGCCACTCCATCACCTGTGGTTCAACCCCGGGTATAAGTGACAACACCACCTATACGCCTAAAGGGGAACTGCACGCCAGGCAAGACAGAGTCCAAATAATTAGAAGACCCGAGCCATCTACCGCTCAGGTCACCCCTAAATTGAATCATATACACTCCCTAAGTAGGGACCCCGCTACATACACCCCTCCCCCAAAGAGACACTGCCCCCAGTGTCTGAAATAAATCCGCAAACTCAATCCTGAGCAAGCGCAAATTTATTCCTGGAACTATATACAAAGAGTTGGTGCCTGAATCAAAGCCTGGAATTATAGAAAAGGGAAGAAGGACAGAAACAGTTTTCAATACACATTTTAACAATTCCACCCATCATCCTATCACAACTGTATCCCACCCATTCTCCGGTGTAGTTGCTTGATGATCTTCCTGAATGGGAAAGAAAAAAAAAACATGGCACACAATAAACATCCCATCATTATAAGTGGGCATAGGTGCACCACAACACAAGGTTCTCTTTTGTTGATCACGGCGGCTTCCAGCTTGGCCCTGACTAACTCTACCCCAAAGTTCAATTCTCTTTTCTTTTCAAAAGAGGAAAGGAAACAGAAAAATGTCGTCCTTCAAACCTCCAGAGAGTAAACTCCCTGGGCATAGAGTCAAGCGCAGCAGTTCAAGGCATTGTCCCTGAAGTGGTAATAAAAAAAAAAAAAACACAAGTCCCACTTCAGAAGTAAAAACTGGGGTCAGGGAGAACAAGAGACTTCCAGTCCTTATCCAAAGTCCCTATTGAATAGATCACATCGTCTCTGTCTTTGCTACAGATCACGACCCGATCTGCGTATATGTGCCGACCGAGAGTCCAATCTTTCCGGCAACCTTTATATCTCTCGGTCATCACGGCCAAACATTTAAAGTACCTACGGCCTTTCTTTACCTCCAAGTGGTCCCAAGCAAAGTCACTGTACCAACGTTCCCGAGAGGCTTCAATTTCAAACAACAAGTTCTTTGGAACGTATGGATCCTCCCAGCCATAGTCCATAGCAACCTTCCGATGCAAGAGCCGTTGTAATCGGGCCAAAGGCGGCATAGTCGCCCGATCTCCAGCTCCTGGCAAAACACCTGCATACAGAGATCTGCGGGGGCATATGGGCTCTAACTGTGGCATAAGCGGCCTCAATGGGAAACGGACCTCCAGAACAGCAGGCACGGGAGACACCGGAACATGCAAAGCGGGCACAGGAACAACTTCTCCAGCAAGAACAGGGGCTTCCACCCGGGGTGCGGTTTCCCCAGAGTCCATGGGTGAACCCTCTTTTCTGCTACGGGGTGCGGACAACAGGGTTTTGTCCCATCCCTTCTTGACAAACATTTTGTCTATCTCGAAGTCATCACCAATGTCAGAAGAAGAGTCTATGTCCGAAGTGTCATATTCCTCTGCTGGCATTTAGTTCCTGGTCAACACCGACTCTTTTACTTTTAAAAGTTCCCGCGGGTCAGGCACCAAATTATCCCATATGGAACGGACACTGAGTTTCTTCCCTTTCCCCAGCAAACTTTTTATTGAAGTGTCCCCAGCCTCCTTACCTTCCCTTTCCGTGTATCGCTTGGAGATCCCTCCGACTGGGCGATCCAGTTCAGGCAGGCACTGGGGTGGGCCTCGATCGCAGCCGCCAGAAGACTTTACGTATCCCACCTTCCTTTTTGCAGGTGGAAGGGAGGATCCCGTTGCAGCAGAAGCAGCATCCGCTGGGTTTTCGGCCTCAAGTTCCTTAATGGCCGGAACTTCAGTTTTCACTTCTACTATCTCCGCGGTAGTGCGCATGGGCATGGCTGTGGGAGCACACATTTCCTCCTCAGGAGCAACAGCACCTGAGATACAGTTGACACGGTAGACTTTCGGCAACTCCGTTGGCTGTTCTACCTCAAAGAGGAACTCCCCACAGTGGGTACATTTCGCAAAAGGGCGAAGCTGTACGACCAGTCCCTGGCACTTCAAACAAATCATGTCCAAGGCCTCTGCATCTCTGCATGTATAGAGAGCAAAGCGACCTCGGGGCTTTAGCCGAATCCCTGTATCCATCAGGGAGGACATAACAGGGGCAACGTCCATGGTTGAGCCGGGTAAAAGAACACGAGATCCCGGTGAAGCAGACATCAATGGAGCAGTAGACATGTTGCCTCGTCAATCGTTTAATCAGCACTGTCTCTTTGGTGCCAATCGCACCACGTGGAACACAAACTTGGCGGGGTTCCTCCCATCTTCTCCTTTTACTGCATGCAACTCGCGGGCTTTTCCATACTTTGAGACATGCACACGAACTCTCACTTGTGGCGCAGTTCAATTTTTTTTTTAAATGGCCGACCTCCAAAGAGCCATGCGGGAAAAGTAAAGTCCAGCTCCCAGAAAACAGCTGCAGAATCCCGGACTCGAGCCCCCACGTGTAGCAGACAGATCCTTTTTCCCCCTTACCTTCCTTTAGGGGATCAGACACACCATGCCACATACCCGCGTCCTCTGGATTAGAGGTCGGACGGTGTTATGTATTTGGGTCCCGCAGCAAGTTGTTTCCCTTCACTGGTTCTTCCCTCTAGATTATAGAGGCAAGTCTTTACCTTTCCCAAAGAAGGTCAATGTCCACACAACACTTCAACTCCAACAAGAGTTTATTTTCTCTTATTTGCTTGAGTAACCGAAAAGTTGAAGAGAGGAAAGGTGTTAGCAGAAATAGAATAGATTCAGCACACTCTTGGTTTCGTCGCCACTCGGTCCCGAGTGGGTACAGCTCACCCCCATATTCACTCAATAGCACTAGAAGCCGGCATGAAGCACGAACAGTGACTTAGTCCCCTCCAAGGACAAAGTCAAGGAGATCCCTCCTTTAGTAACTACACTCCGCAAGGGCAGTCTGCGATGAAAGAAATCCTTCCCTCCGACAGGTCACCAGGCCTCTCCCAAGACAGCAATACTGTATTACTCGCCTCCTTAATGGGACCGATCCTCCCCCGGTTTCCTCTTGCCAGAGCGATCGACCCTCTCCTGGGCTCCCTGGGTTTCCTTTCTGGTTGTAGACCCTGTTGAAGGTACTGGACCTACCTGGAACTCCGCAGCCTCAGGCCAAAGGTGCCCGAGACTCCTCAGTTAAGGTTGGGCGCACCCCCCCCCCCCTTAGAGGAGCACACTCCTCCGGGTACAGGTCCCCGGGCAATCCTTCACCACCACTACTCCTCTACAAAAGCGTCTGCCTCTTATATATCCTCTCCCGGCCTGCACAGCAGGCCGTAACCGCCGACCGCAGCTGAGAGAGGACATCCAATAGCCACTCCATCACCTGTGGTTCAACCCCGGGTATAAGTGACAACACCACCTATACGCCTAAAGGGGAACTGCACGCCAGGTAACACAGCAGCAAGACAGAGTCCAAATAATTAGAAGACCCGAGCCAACTACCTAAATTGAAGCATATACACTCCCTAAGTAGGGACCCCGCTACATAATATAATAAATAACTATAAAATAATTATAACCAATAATAATATAATAATAATAAAAGTGTTTTTCAGTGTTTGATGACAAATTTTCCCACAACACACTATCGCTCAATTCTGCAAGTGATTCTAATTTATTATCGCTGTTTTCTAGCTGGTCTAAAACCACTTTTGATGTAAAGGGACACTTTTTGGTTTCTATGGACAATCTCCAGTTTCCAGGCAGAAAGAACAGTTTTTATTATATAAAAGTGCATGCAGGGCATTGGGCAGACCACTAGGGACAATGGGGGTGTGTTATTATTTGATACAGTACTGTAATCTGTAAGATTACAGTATACTGTATGTGTTGTGTGTGTTTCACTTTTTGAATTTGGCGCCGAACTCCGGCGCAACGTCGCAGGGAACGGAGCTCGGCGGCACTCGGCAGTGTGGATCGAGCGAGATGACGGTTCGCTCACACAGCGGGGACACATCGCAGGATCCAGGGACAAGGTAAGTAACTTCCCCTGTATCCTCCCCTGTATCCTGCAATGCGATCCCAAGTCTGGCTCGGGGTTACCGCTTTAGGTACTGAAATCTTACCCCGAGCCAGACTCGGGAATACCGCTAGGCAGGTTAATGCATTGTATGCATTAATTTTAAAAAAAAACTCTGTGTGTAGCAACCTCCCCAGCACCCCCTAATAATTACCCTGAGCCCCATCTCTCTCCAGCGATGTCCACAAGTCCCTCTGCCATCCGAAACTCTCCTCCTGATTGGCTGGGGCACAGCCGTGGCACCACTGACATCAAAGTCAGTTAGCCAATCAGGGGAGAGAGACAATCAGGGGAGAGAGGGGGCGGGGCTGAACATCAGCTGCGTGTCTGAATGGACACACAGGGCTGTAGCTCGGCTCGGGTGCCCCCGTAGGAAGCTGCTTGTCTATGGGGGCATTTGTCAGGAGGGAGGGGCCCAGGAGCAGTGAAGAGGGACCCAAGAAGAGGAGGATCTGGGCTGTCCTGTGCAGAACCAACTGCACAAAGGAGGTAAGTATAACAGGTTTTTTTTTTATTTTATTTTTAAAAGCGAGACTTTACAATCACTTTAAGGCTAATTTTCAATTTAAAATGGAGAGGACTTTTAAAGAGCCAGTGTAGATCACTTATAAATACTTAGTTGCACAGAAGAAGCAAGATTCTTGATACAAATAGGAAATGCCATAAAAAAAAATGACAAACAAAAAACAACATTTAATAGATAGTGAAAAGAATGTACAATGATTTCTACTAAGTTCTTAAAAAAGATATGCATTTTTTCTTACCACGATTCATGGATTATTCTAAAATAGAAACTTGTCTAGAAGAAAATGAGCTACCATCTCACCCCCTCTGTAAGATGGTAACTGTCTAGGCTGATTGCACTAACCTTGATACTGTGCGCTGAAGCCTTTCTGCCTGTGATTGCCATCTGATGTAAAGTGAATTCGCAACCAGTTTTTACTGCTGATGACTGGTGGTGGTAAATTCGTTCCAGTAAACCTGCAAAAGAAAAACATGATGGAATATTAGTACTGCTATTATATGTTTAAACAAATATCAAAACTCGTTCACAATATACTTAATAATATATGGTAGTCTATGTAATTAATCTATCTAGCTATGTAGAGGACAGTATAGTATTTCCTGTGTACTCATTCCTCCACAGAACCTTGGATGTTCACTAACCAATGATGTAACTGGCCATCACTTTGGTTGTTTTTAGTAACAGATTGGTCAAGGTGGAGAGACAGGGCAGTGACATCACAATCTCCACCTCATCCAATCGTAGAACGCTTTGCATTCATTGAGAAAACAATTTGTTTCTGTGAATGGCACCCATGCCAAGTGAGCGACCCTCTGTGGTTACTTTGCTGCAGGGCACTGGACCTGGAAGACAACAGAGATCATTGTAGCAATGATGCCTACCACAGTAATTCTTGGCTTCCACGTTAATCCCACAGGTATGACATATGCATACTTACATTAGTCCAAGCTGGACTAATGTAATTATTCAACAAAAATCTATACCTAAAGTAAAAGTTACATATAAATGACCTTCTGAAGGCAGGGGTGTCAAACATTGTTCATTGTGGTTACAATAAACGGCCATTTGTATCTGTAAGACTATATAAATTTATCTAGGGCTTTTTTCTCAGAGAATAGATGCAGGATCTCAACCATGCCCCCTCTGCTGAACAGCATTGAACGATGAGTGTGGCCAGATTGCACTAACAGTGGTAGGATCTTAAAGGGGCAATAAATACCAGGAGTGCGTTATGTGCGAAGTTCAGGCGTGCGCTATGTACAGAGTGCAGTTTTCAGGGTTCAGCTCTCTTTCACAGGCTGTCCATATCTCACTTCAACCCCTCCTCGGCTCTTACCTCTGCACCACTCTCACCCTTCCCCACCTCTGCACACATCTCCCTCCGTAGCCCTTTTCTCTAACCCAAAAAAGCTTCCTCGCATCTCACCTACCCAGCCCAGCAGTGTAGGCGGCTCCGCCTCTCTCTCTCTCACTTGCATGGATATCATTTGTGAGCATCTGTGCATTCACAGTGCAGCTTACCACGTGGTGCCACATCCCACACTGCACCTGTATCTCCGATGTCCCCACCGAGTGCGCAGGGATCTGTAAGAGCCACTGAGAGGAAAGTTATCCTTGTAAACACAGTAGGCTTCTATATTTACAAGTGACAGTGGATGAGAAGAGGCATATTAGAGGCAGATTAGGGGATTTCCGCATAGCAACAGGCATTTTGGGTGAGTATACATTTTTTTTTCTATAAATTTTTTTCTTTAGGATTTTTAATGTAAATTTTTTTCTGGGTGGACTTCCGCTTTAAGTGACTTTGAACGTGGCATGGTTGTTGGTGTCAGATGGGCTGGTCTGAGTATTTCAAAAATTGCTGATCTATTATGATTTTCATGCACAAAAATCTCTAGGGTTTACGGAGAATGGTCCGAAAAAGAGAAAATATCCAGTGGGTGGCAGTTGTGTGACCGAAAATGCCTTGTTGATGTCAGAGGTCAAAGGAGATCGGGCAGACTGGTTCGAGATGATAGAAAGGTAACAGTAACTCAAATAGCCACTCGTTACAACCAAGGTATGCAGAATACCATCTCTGAATGCACAACACATTGAACCTTGAAGTCGATGGGCTACAGCAGCAGAAGATCACCCCGGGTGCCCCTCCTATCAGCTAAGAACAGGAAACTGAGGCTACAATTCGCACAGGCTCACCAAAATTGGATAATAGAAGATTGGAAAAATGTTTCCTGGTCTGATGAGTCTCGATTTTAGCTACGACATTCTGATGGGTAGGGTCAAAATTTGCCCTAAACAACATGAAAGCATGAATCCATCCTGCCTTGTATCAACGGTTCAGGCTGGTGGTGTAATGGTGTGGGGTATATTTTCTTGGCACATTTTAGGCCCCTTAGTACCAATCGAGCATTGTTTAATCGCCACGGCCTATCTGAGTATTTTTCCTGACCATGTCCATCCCTTTATGACTAAAGTGTATCCATCTTCTAATCCATCTTCATCTTCCAGCAGGATAATGCACAATGTCACAAAGCGAAAATCATCTCAAACTGGTTTCTTCAACATCATGAGTTCACTGTACTCCAATGGCCTCCATAGTCACCAGATCTCAATCCAATAGAGCACCTTTGGGATGTGGTGGATGCGGGAGATTCGCATCATGGATGTGCAGCCGGCAAATCTGCAGCAACTGCATGATTCTATCATGTCAATATGGACCAAAATCTCTGAGGAATGTTTCCAACAATCTATGCCACAAAGAATACAGACAGTATCAAAAGAAAAAGGGGGTCCAACCCGATACCAGCAAGGTTTATCTAATAAAGTGACTTTGGTGATGGCTCTGGATCTTTCTTAGCAGAATCTCAAGAGCTTTTTTGGTGTTCAAAGTCTTGTTTTCACCACATGGACTTTTAACAGTCTTCGGGTGGACTCTTTTTTTATTAATATGGTGTGTGAGTCAATTAGCTATGGTTCTATACTATAGTTAAGAACTATGGATTACGGGTGCTTACTGTGAAAATCACATTTGTTTTTAGCACAAACTATCTCATGCTCAAGCGTACTGTGTTGCATTTCAAGTTAGGACTAATATATCATCGTATAGGTGTTTCTGCAGCTTTATTAAATGAAAACTGTGAATTTCTTAAACATTGCTGGGCTTCCAAACATAAAACTGCTTAGTGAGATACTGAATATGCATTAAGGAAAAAAAAAAGATGTGACCGGGTCAGAAAACTGAAAGGTCGTGATTTAAATTGTGAACACAGATATCCAGTAAGATGTAGGCAAACAAAATACATGTTGTTGTGACACTTTCTGTGCCTTGATCTTGACAAAAACAGCAGCTTATATTTCCCTTGGTAAAATTTTAAGTTAAAAACAAGTTTTTTTAACAACGTGCAGAAGAGGCCCTTGTAGGACCCCAAAGAACCCCTTTTATCTTGAGACACAGTTTCACGTAAAGGGACACTATATAGGATGTAGGTCACGTACATTTTAATTCTATTTTTATGGTCATACGTTTTTAAAAGTCTTATACCTTTTTTACTATATTTACAGTACATAATTCAATAGTTTACAAACAAGGTTTTTATGAATGACAAAGGACTTCCAAAGTATTAGAGGCTAGCTAAACATATAGTCTACAAACTAAAGCTTGCTTTGCAACCCCCTTCCCATTTTTTAACCTAGTAACGCACATTTGATAATGTTACTATTGTGATGACACATTGGATATACATTGGACACACTGGAGTTCTCACACGACACATTCAAGTTCTGCATACACAGAATTTCTTTGAGCACAGCTGAAAGCTGAAATAGCTTTAATATGAAATATTTTATATTAACCTGACTAAGTTTTTTTTATATTCTTAGAGGCTATTTCTTATGGTTAGGACTAAAAAAAAACAAAAAAAACCCCATAAAGAATATATGATGATAAAAATGAAAGTTGCCATTGATGTTCTTTTTTAAATTCTTGTTGCATGGCAGTGTCTGATTAAATACTTTTAAGTAATGGACCTGGAATAAGCATGCTGTAAATGGGTGTCAGAATTCCTTATCTTTATACCCATTCTCAGCAGCAAGGGCAGCATTGGAACCAAAGCATCAGCATGACAGCAAGGGAATTAACATGCTCAAAAAGCAAGTTCAGCAATGGCAGCCTCCATAACCTTTTATGACAGAGTCCCTTTAAGTATTCTTGCCTGCAATAAACTAATTGACAACAGTCAGCCATTATAAGGTGGTAGACTGCCACTTAAAAAAAGTCAATGTAGTAGTTTATTAGATAGTAATATACACTACTGAGCATCCTTTAAGGCTATTATGTCACTAATCATTCAAATTAGTATGCAGTAATAGAGGTTAAACAATGTTCTCTGTAGTCAAAAATTTCATTCACAAGCCACTTTGTGTTCAGAAAATACTAATCCTGCTCGTTGGTATGCAGAAAGTCTGGATCTATGCTGATAAAGTATGTTTAAAGTGTAATTGTTGTGGAAAGCTGGAAGAATAATCAGTTTTAAACACAGTTTTAAACACTGGAAACAGAATGAAACACTTGTCTGGGTACTCTAAGAGAGAACAGACATGTACTATATGCATATGTACACAAGTCGTTTTCTTTTCATCTGCATAAAAACTCTGTAAAAATAGATGGAAATTACTTAAGGAATTACTTGTG
Source organism: Rana muscosa (assembly GCA_029206835.1). Classification (NCBI taxonomy): domain Eukaryota; kingdom Metazoa; phylum Chordata; class Amphibia; order Anura; family Ranidae; genus Rana; species Rana muscosa. The sequence continues at coordinate 543,538,179 of CM055117.1, read as the reverse complement.
AAGTGTGTACCAGTCATAAAATTATGGTTCTTTTTAAAGTAAAATGATTCCGTAAATAACAGGGACGTATACCTAAGCTGGCAATTTACAATTCTGGTGGATGAATGGATCTCTTCAGGTGAAAACTACTTAAGTGGTATGTTCTTCTATATCTGCAGAAAATCACTTCTATACATGGCTCTCACCCACCCACCTGGACTCTGCTTTTATTTCAAAGCAACAGTTAAGGCTGGTAGAACACAAAAGCCTGTGTTTTGAGGATTAATTCAGAAACTACACCTGGCATCTGTAAAGAATAGGTACCAACCTTGTAAATAAGCATGAGATGTTCTAAACTAGAATTACTCAGGATACTACACATTCAGACACTGCATATAATAAGGAAACCTGTGTTGAGAGAAATAATAAGCTTTCCACCTGCTGACCTATACTTCTAAAAATTATAGATTTCTTGCTGTCATGCTAATCCAAAAACTTCCCTGACTCAAAAACAACTCCTTGCTTCTCATTGGTCAGTGACTGAAATTACAATACTGTACATAGAAAAAAATGCAGCCATGTCACGTCTACCCCAACGCAGGTGGTCAGACATTATAGCTGGCTACTGTTTGCTTCGCCTATAGCAGCCCCCTTTCCCTTAAGGCAAGCAGGCCTACCGGTACTTGGTTGCCCCTAGGACTTATACACAATGCTATAGTGTCTGGCTACCACAAAGGGGCAGATGTGAACTGAGCGAAGCAAAGAGATGCTTGCAGTTAGCAGACAGATAGCGTGGTTCTATGACTGTCTAGGAAAAAGGCAGGCTGAATTCAAGGAATAGTCCAATAATCCGGTCCAAAGTCATACACAGGGAAATCCAAACTAGCAAAGCAGGGCAGACAGACAGGGAGCTTGATCGGGAACAACACAGGTATCGCTCACTATCACAAGTGAGGGATTGAGCGTTCAGCTTGCTTGATACAGGTGACTGACCACATCAATCACCTTGCAGGTGGACACAGACAGGGAGAATGCAATAGCTAAAGACCCTTAGCGTTTCTCGGCTTATTAGGACAGCTAGCAACAAAGCAGGCCGTGGTTGCCACAGTATAAGCAGTGTCCCTGAGTTCTCCTTCTAGCCATTTCCCCAGAGGATAAATGGGTAGCGCCAATTTATATGGGCTCATCCTCCTGGAGTGGTTAAGAGGGCTCAGGAAATGAAGAAAAGGTGGGCAGCGTACAAGGGGGCAAAGAAACCAATCTCTCTGTACGTCTTTCCCGTAAACGCCTGTCTATACGGATGGCTACTTGCATGGCTTGATTCAATGACTTTGGTTCAGGGTAGTGTACTAAGGAGTCTTTGATGGAGTCTGATAAGCCTAACCTGAACTGGCTTCTTAGAGCTGGGTCATTCCACCCTGAGTCAGGTGCCCAGTGGCGAAAAACAGAACAGTATTGTTCAGCATTGCGTTTATCCTGACGTAATGACCTAAGATTAGCTTCTGCTGAGTGGGCTTGATCAGGATCATCATAGAGTAAATGTAAGGCCTTGAAAAAAGCTTCAACTGACCCTCTGGCTGGGTCATCTGCAGGGAGGCTAAAAGCCCAAGACTGGGGATCCCCCTGCAACCATGTAATAATCAGGTTAACCCGCTGTGCTTCAGAACCAGAGGAGTGTGGCTTAAGCTTAAAGTATAGCATACAACTATTTTTAAAGTTGGAAAACACATGGGGTCACCAGAAAAACGATCAGGCGGATTAACTTTGGGCTCTGGCTCCTGAGTTACTGCTGGAGGTGCTTTACATGCACAGACAGTTGCTGGACTTGGCGTGTCAGTTTGCAAATTTCCTCAGCCAATAAGCACGCCTGAGTAGAGTCCATCTTGACAGAATTATTTTTTGTTAAAGGTTTGTGATAATGTCACGTCTACCCCAACGCAGGTGGTCAGACACCATAGCTGGCTACTGTGTGCTTCACCTATAGCAGCCCCCTTTCCCTTACTGGTACTTGCCTGCCTCCAGGACTTATACACAATGCTATAGTGCCTGGCCACCACACCAGGGAAGATGCAAACTGAGCAAAGCAAAGAGATACTTGCAGTTAGCAGACAGATAGCGTGGTTCTATGACAGTCCAGGTAAAAAGGCAGGCTGAGTTCAAGGAATAGTCCAATAATCTGGTCCAAATTCGTACACAGGGAAATCCAAACTAGCAAAGCCGGGCAGACAGACAGGGCGCTTGATCGGGAACAACACAGGTATCACTCACTATCACAAGGAAGGGACTGAGCGTTTGGCTTGCTTATACAGTAACAGGTGACTGACCACATCAATCACCATGCAGGTGGACACAGACAGGGAGAATGCAATAGCCAAAACCTGGATGCTGGAATGAGGAGCAGGAGCACTTAAGTGATCCTGACAGGCTATGCCACAGCTACTTGCTTTTCAGTAAACAATTTGGCCAGACACCAGCTTCTACCTCATGCATTTCGTCATGATGTAGGCCTTTATCTTTGGCAAACCCATGGCTGGTTCAGCAACAAATATAACCTGGGAGTGTTACCATGGATTTTTTTTGTTTGACAGTGACAGTGACAGTGACAGCAAGGTTACTGGTTACTAGCATTTTCATAAGGAGGTTGGTCACCAGTAAAAGTAATATATGTACAGTGGGGAGAACAAGTATTTGATACACTGCTGATTTTGCAGGCTTTCCTACTTACAAAGCATGTAGAGGTCTCTTCAACGGTGAGAGACGGAATCTAAAACAAAAATCCAGAAAATCACATTGTATGATTTTTAAGTAATTAATTTGCATTTTATTGCATGACATAAGTATTTGATACATCAGAAAAACAGAACTTAATATTTGGTACAGAAACCTTGGCAATTACAGAGATCATACGTTTCCTGTAGTTCTTGACCAGGTTTGCACACACTGCAGGAGGGATTTTGGTCCACTCCTCCATACAGAGCTTCTCCAGATCCTTCAGATTTCGGGGCTGTCGCTGGACAATACAGACTTTCAGCTCCCTCCAAAGATTTTCTATTTGGTTCAGGTCTGGAGACTGGCTAGGCCACTCCAGGACCTTGAGATACTTCTTACAGAGCCACTCCTTTGTTACCCTGGCTGTGTGTTTTGGTCATTGTCATGCTGCAAGACCCAGCCACAACCCATCTTCAATTCTCTTACTGAGGGAAGGAGATTGTTGGCCAAGATCTCGCGATACATGGCCCTATCCATCCTACCCTCAATATGGTGCAGTCGTCCTGTCTCCTTTGCAGAAAAGCATCCATAAAGAATGATGTTTCCACCTCCATGCTTCACGGTTGGGATGGTGTTCTTGGGGTTGTACTCATCCTTCTTCTTCCTAAAAAACATGGCGAGTGGAGTTTAGACCAAAAAGCTCTATTTTTGTCTCATCAGACCACATGACTTTCTCTCATTCCTCCTCTGGATCATCCAGATGGTCATTGGCAAACTTCAGATGGGCCTGGACATGCGCTGGCTTGAGCAGGGGGACCTTGCGTGCGCTGCAGGATTTTAATCCATGATGGCGTAGTGTGTTACTAATGGTTTTCTTTGAGACTGTGGTCCCAGCTCTCTTCAGGTCATTGACCAGATCCTGCCTTGTAGCTCTGGGCTGATCCCTCACCTTCCTCATGATCATTGATGCTTCACAAGGTGAGATCTTGCATGGAGCCCCAGACCGAGGGAGATTGACCGTCATCTTGAACTTCTTCTATTTTCTAATAATTGCGCCAACAGTTGTTGCCTTCTCACCAAGCTGCTTGCCTATTGTCCTGTAGCCCATCCCAGCCTTGTGCAGGTCTACAATTTTATCCCTGATGTCCTTACACAGCTGAGAGACGGAATTCTTACTGGATGGTAGGTGATCAAATACTTATGTCATGCAATAAAATGCAAATGAATTACTTAAAAATCATACAATGTGATTTTCTGGATTTTTGTTTTGGATTCCGTCTCTCACAGTTGAAGAGTACCTATGATAAAAATTACAGACCTCTACATGCTTTGTAAGTAGGAAAACCTGCAAAATCGGCAGTGTATCAAATACTTGTTCTCCCCACTGTAGTTGGGAATTATACAGAGTTGTATTGCATGCTAAAAATTAAGAAATGGTTAAGAGACAATTAATTACTGTAAGAAAAAGCTTAATGTTAAAGCCCATCTACTGAATAAAACATATAGTCTCAATTACAAACGTCTTTCATAAAAGGTTGAAAAATCTGACACACAACCATCTGTATCAAATGACATTGCATGACACTAAACAGTTGGTGAAATCAAGAGTATCAGTGATAGTCCTTTCTCTGAAATCCTTGCCTCCTGTAACAATGGGCTGATTTTGCAGCAGATAAAATCTGCTGAATTTGTCATAGTTTTGACCCTATATTACAGAGAACACAAAGTAAAGCTTAGTACACACCATTCGTTTTTTTTTTTGTTCAACCCAGCAGGTTGAATGAAATAAAACTGACAGTTCCAGTCAGAGCCACTGTACTAATAATCCCAATTTAGTACAGCGATTCCCCTGATGAGCTATTGTGTTCTGACAGGGGGACAGCCCCCACCAGAACACTCCGGTCCGCACTTTAAGCCATTGGCTAAGAGCGCAGATCGGGATTCGTTCGGCTGCTGGTTTTTCAGCATGCACGTCTGAATGGCTGGCTTCCAGTCGGACTGGCTGCCATACACACAGGCTGAATGTTGGCCGGTTTTTATTGAACCAGCTGATGTTGCCCGACATTCAGGCCTGTGTACTAGGCCTAACAGTAAAGCTATCAAATGTATCAAATAGTGAGGACATTACTGTTACAAAGTATGTGTTTCAGAGTGGATGATTGAACATTAACATGCATTTAGGGCTAACAAGAATCCCAAAAAGTTCACAATAAAGTGTTTTTGTTTTGTTTGTTTTTTCCAGGAGATTCACAGTTGTCACCAAAAGAGAAAGTGAAGGGAAAGATGTAACTTTAAAATTGTCACCGCAATAAGAAGTGAGAGTAAATCTTGAGTTGAGGACACTTGTACCAGAGACAACTGTCCAGGAGGGGAATTCCTCTCACTTTGGAGAGATGTTTCTCACTTACTGTTGTGACTTTAGGACAGGAAGTGAAAGAAAATCTCCCCAGCAGGACATGGGCCTGCCATCTAATTAACAACTTCTGTTTAACCGCCCTGTTCTTATCTTTTCTTTAGATCAGCACTGCAGACTATAGACTATAGCATTAATCTGTGTATTCTGACAGTGGGGAAGTCCCCTTTCTGTTAGAATACAATGACTTAGGGTGGGGGGGGGGGGATCCCATATTCACATTGAGTGTGTGGGTGGGGAAATCAGGTCAGATTTTTTCATTCAACCCACTGAACGAAAAAATCTGACCCATGTATGGCCAGTATTATTGACTAAGCCTGTTGGTCTGTTAATGGTTAACAGTGGTTGTTTGGTAATAAAGGTTAAACTTTATTTCATAATTAAAATTGATGTGCTATTGTGTTGTTATGATATGATTAGTGTTAATAGAGTGTGCAATCCCATGTTCCATGAACAGAAATATCTTATGAGAACTAAAGATATTTAAAATACTACCTGATCAATAGACTCTCTGCCTCCTACACTACCCAACTATCTTCAGTCATGAGTCATTTGTATTTTCCGCTTCATGCCAGACAAATTAAGGCAACTGCAGACCAACTAAAACAACTGAAGACTAGCAGCACATTGACAAGACAATAGAAAAAGCACTGGACTCTTTGCTAAGTGGTCAATTTCTATTGTATTTACAAAGTCTGTAAGTTCAACATAAAGTACTTTAAATTCACTATTGGGAAATTCAATTAAAGCTCTGATAATAATTAGTACAAACAGAGCATCTAAGTAATGAATGTGATTACTTTTTATATCAATTCCAGTTAAATAGAGCTTCATTAACAGAATCTAACACAAAAAGAAAAGTATTTACTATTAATTAGTCACATTAGAGATAGAAGATATAAACTTTTGTTTAGCAATTGAGCTCATACAGTGATATTTTTTATGTACACCCACTGAACAGAAATCCTCAAAAAAGAAATTACAGCCAAAATCCATGCAGTTTCCAATCTATTTTCTAAAGATGCAAACGGGTATTATCACAGAGGGGAGTGGGAGTATCTGTGGCAGCTGTAAGCAAAAGAGAGCTGCTTAAACTCTCTCAACCCTATTCTAAAAAAAATATATATAATAAAAAATTTGGTTAAGTCTGCAAACATTCCAGTTATCAATGAGTATGAATGGGTCACCAGTGCATAGGATATGATCCCCCAAAGTGTGGATTCTAAACAGTCTGCAGCCTTACCAAACTTGGGAAACAAAGCATGGTCCAGGATCCACCCCAGGCTATTACTTGACAATTAAGACCCAAATGCACACCAATGAGATCCTTCTTCTGTAAGCAAGTTTACAGTCAACACTGCACAAAGTAAAGCCTAGTACACATGATCAGAAGATCAAAATACTGCTTTTGAAGCGTTTATACGATGATCGTTTAGTACACAGCTTTTGTCAGACATTATTCAAAGGGACAAACATGAACATTTTCCTTGTGTGATACCAGAACGTTCAATTTTTGTTTAATCAGTAACATTTTTGTCCGAAAATACAATACAAATACAATATAATACATTATATAACTTCCAAATTGTAATTCTGTCATACAAGAATTTTTGTAACTTTAGTAACCTCTTCATTTTCGATATGAGACTAGCATGCAAAATAAATAAAAAAAACGGATAATCATTTGTCTCATAATCTCATTGTGTGTTCCCTTCTTTATGGAGCACTGGTTGGCTCAATACATTTTTTTCCTGCCTGTGCCCCTTTTGGGTAATTTGGGTAAAGACACAAAAAAATTAGGTAATCTGTTTAAAGTGAGGAGAATTCCTCTCCCAGAAAGTTGTCACTTGAGTGTCCCTATTAGAAGATTTAGTATTGCCTCCCATTCTCCAAAACTAGAGAGGAAAAAAATATATTTTTACTATGCATACACTTTAGGCTTTTAACTATCAAGAACTTCTATGCTTTAAAATGAATTCCAGGCAAGCAGCTAAATGTACAGCTAACCCTGGAGACAACACTACACAATCCTTCACTCCAACTGCAAGAGAGTCAATGAAAGAGCATCAGCAAACTGACGAGTCATTAATCAGCTTAGTTTACTTCTGACAGCTGTTACTTGTCCCCATGTAAGCCTTAATTGGCTTCTAGTGCTCAATTGAGATGAGCTCAAGGTTTGGTATGAACACAGGTTTGATTGAACTTAGCCTGTTTGGGCACTCTTCTGAATGTCTGACTTTTTATTTACTCTGTGGGAAACAAAAGTCATGTATGGTAGTGGTATTTTTACCACTACTATATAGGACAGCTTCCTGTCCATGGTTGCAGCAGGTGCTGTCCTTAGCAACTAGGGACATCACTTGGCCATATAAGCAAAGAGGCAATGTGACCCTGTCCCATTTTGAGGGCAGGAGGCCTGGAAAAGTTTAGGGTGTGTGTGTGGGGGGGGGGGGGGTTGCCAGGAAGTATGTATCAATTAGGGTCTGGATTATACTTCGGGGGGCTCACGCTCAAAATTCATACCAGACAAAAAAAAACATGCTCTTTTTTTTCTGTGGGTCCCCTTTGGCATCCATATTAGACCCTGATTAAGAGTAAAGGTCTAGTATGTATTTTTAGAGGGAACCTCACACTCTGTTTGTGTGTGGTACCCCATTACCATCTATATCAGAGATAAAAGTGTGGTATTGATGAAGGGAGCCCCTATATGCTTTATTGCCTTTTCTGGCAATCTAAACAGCATTTTATTATTTGTAAATGTAATTTTTGCTACAGTAGATTATATACATTGTACAGATGTGTCACTTCACCAGGTTAAGGTAGAGTTGCTGCCTCATCCCTTTAAACCCGAACACATATGAATTACACATGTTCTGATGCTAATTCAATGCAGATAAGGCACCAAGTGAGTTTAATTACCACCTTAATCAGCCATAGAACCTGTGTAATTGATATGTGTTTGGGTTTAAAGGGATGAGGTGGCAACCCTAGGTTAAGGGCACATGTTATTTGCATTATATGCTATTCTAATGTTTGACTTAAAGCATTCTTGAAATTGCTCATCACTACCAAATGCAATTTAATTTTTTTTTTAGGGCTTTTGTACATATTTACCAGGGCAGTAAACCAGCACCCGTCCTCCCGTGACCCCCCGTGCCATATGCCATTTGTGTTACAGTCCTTTGCCTATTGGCCTAGAAAATGGCCACTACAAAGTTTGGTTCCTATTGACTTCAATGCAGTACAGATGTGACACTTAAACGTCAGTAAAGTTCACTGAACCAACCTCAAACCAGACACGGTATGTTCTGCCCATTTCTAGTGCTCACTCTCCAAATCTGAATGCTACTGTGCCAAAGATTACTGGAAGCTAATATTAATGCAGATTCCTGCACTTTCACTAATTGCATTTAAAAATACATTTAAAGTGATTTTTTTTTTTGGAAACATAAATGCAAGATTTGGTGTTTTTATACCTGCTGGAGTTTGGATTTGTGTGCAATCAGCCTATGCAATCCCATCTAGCATTGCAAACCAGAAAATAAAGTGTAGCACTGGTTTCAGGAACTGAAAAGACCAGATTTAGCTGCTCACACACAGCAGGAGATTCATACACTTCAGTGATTCCTAAAAGTGTATTTTATATTTCACTTTGAAGACAGCAATTTAATACTGGGAAGTAGGCTCATAAAATCAGAAGGAAATCATTGTTTATATGATGCAGTTTCAAAGAAAATCTTTTAGACCTAGAAAAGTGTTGAGGCTATGTCAGACCGGTTATTCTGTAGCAGCGGTAAATCGCTGCTACAAATCGCTAATGGCAGCGATTAACAGGGATTTGTAGCGATTTAATTGCTAAAGTCACTGGCAATTTGTCACTAGGAAGCAATTTGTAACTGCTACAAGCTTAGGTTTTGCTACAGCTTTGTGCTAGTGTGCTCTGCTACAAATCGTTTTCCTTCAGTGATTTGTAGCTAAGCCATAGAGGTGAACGCAGAGTGATTGTCGCTGGTGTGCTGTTCGTTGACATGCAGCGCTGCACAAACTCAATAGCTGAGCCACTAAGCTACAAACCACTGTAAAATTAGTGAGCTAACAATTTCACAGAAAATAAAACATGATTTTCATAGCAATAAATTGCTTTAAAAATAAAATAAAAAAACATAATTGGTGTGAATAAATTGCCCATCTGAAAATGCTCTTATTGTACAGCACAGAGTCACAAATAAAGAAAATTATGTTTAAAAGTGCTACTGAAGTGATAAAAAAAAAAAAGACATACATGAAAAAAAACACATTAAGATTTTTTTTTTGCCCAGTTCAGATAGATAGGGTAACTGAGAGTGGCCAAGCAGCACTTTAGGACTAGAAAACCAGCATAGGTTATTAAAACACAAACATGAATTTAAAGTAGAACCAAAAGACAAAACATTTCTTTCATTTTGGAAAGAGAAGGGAAGAGATATAACCCCTGTCAGTCTTTTTTTTGCCATCTGTGTCCCATTGAATTTTTTTGACACATTGAAATATTTTTGACATCCTGTCTCATAGAATTGAGAGGAAACCCCTCCAAACTGAGGGAATCCCTAGTTTAAACCAGAGTCACCAATAACTATGGTTCCCATTGGAGGATTGCCCCTTTATTATGTTCTGGGAACTACCCTAAATTCTAGTTTTTCTTTTGCTTTTACTTTTACTGATAATGGTAAATATGACAAATAGTGAATGAATCTCCTTCAACACACACTCCTACAACCACAATTAAAAACCTGTCAGGTGTTCAAATCCCTCTCCCTCAACCACATCCCACTCGGCCACTGCACATATACGGCCGGGTGGGCGATTCCTCCTTCTGAGTGGATGCTGTTTTTTACAGCTTTTTATACACTGATCACCTGCCACAGTGTAAACACACTATGTAAACACACAAAGTCCCCAAAATAGTATCCCCAAAACACTGTCCCCACACACATAGTAAAAACACCCCACATATGTAACAGTAAAATCACATGTTTCAATGATCATCTGCACACATATGTCCGTGATCACCTGCACACATATGTACACAGGGTGGAGCTATCGAACGTGACGTCACTACGCTACAGCTGATCGGCACAGACCGCAGCTGAGTACTTACATTGTTTTTTGGAGTTTGCCGCTCCTGATTTGAAAACCTGTTTGATGTCATTTTTACCCAGGATAAATAAAGGGTATCCTATTTTATAAGGAATACTGCACCATGAGGTTTTATTTTCTTTCTTCCTTATTACCTAACATCCATTGTGCTGCATGAGCTAATCACATCAGCTGATACCTGGAAAGAGAGCCTTTGTTTTCTTGGAATAAATATCCAGGAGGAGGGAGACACCATCCGATTCCAGTGTTTCGTGGCTGAATGTCCAGTGGGACCATCATATGAATCTGAGCCCTTATAGATCTCCGTGACAGAGATCCATTAGATCTGGTAAGCTGCCATTTCTTCTATAATTTATCTGAGCAAGTTGGATGTGGATTTTTCGCCTACAGCTTCTTTGAAGAGTTTATTACACATACATCAGCAGATGAGGTTGCTCGTTTTGTTTATGAACTCCATTTGGAACTCTAATTTTTTCCAATTTTTATTTTTATTTTGTTTTTACATTTATTTTTATCTATCCATTTGTGCACAGGTGATACCACTGATATATTGTCGTTTTTCAGCACAGGACTTTGTTTCCATTAGTTTTTTGTGTGTGTGAACACATATGAATTATTAGCACTATGATTGCTTGCTTTGAAGGGTAGCACATTTTTATTTTCACTTCTTGCATGTATTTGTGTAGCGGTTATTCCTGCTACTATTATTTTGCAGCACCCACTAATTCACTTTATTAATTTAACTATTATTATTTATATATATATATATAATAGTTTCTTCATTCATTAATTAATTCACTAATTCCAAGTTCAATCACGGTTAGCGCAGATTTTTCCAATTTTACTTCTTTTATTACCAGTATCTTTTAGAAGCTGTTAGTTCCTTGGCTGCATTGCTTATTTTTTGACATTGCTAATCAAAGAAGCACTGACCCGGTACAAGTATCAGAAATTCTAAAATCACTTGCTAAATAGTTTTTGTGCCTCAGCGGCTCACTTAGTAGTAAAACTGGAGGGTGGAGGACATTTGCAGCTTGTAGGGCCAGCAAAACTCTCAGTAGAGATATTCCCTATTTACGGCCATTCACTGTTATTTTTGTAAGATACCACAGCAATTTAAGTGTGTTTCCAGACTCTATGTTCATACATCGGTGTTTACAAGAAAAAACACACATAAGTCTTTATTTGACAAGGGGAAGTGCAGTGGCGCATAGCAAGTAATGTGAAGGCATTTTGTACTTAACTACACCAAGCGGCAAACAAAATTGCCTGGTATGAGTAACATTAAATACTGTCAGTACTATGTTATTATTATAACGTTGCTAATTACTACCTTTTCTAATGACCTTATTTTTCTTATTTTTTGTATTAACTTTATAGGTCCCTTAAAACATATTACAGAAATAAAGTATAGTCATGATTATGATACATATTTTACAGTGTAACACATTTATAGTGTGGAATTATCCTCTAAAAATAACATTTGATTTTCTGGAAAACGTGAACACTAAGGCATTAAATGATTCTAATCTAAGATGTATTCAGTTGCTGGTTTTAACTAGTAAAGCCTTGGCTGGAAATTAAATTATCAGTAAAGCTGTCCAGATTTAAACTTTACCTGCCCTAAAGTATGACTAAACCCAGGACTCTGCATTCATTATATCTGGTCTTCCACAGTACACAGAACATGGAAAAGCAATTCATTTAGTAAATATAAACCTTTTATCATCCGCAGTATATAGAAGTCTTGTGACTTCTGGTTAAAGTTTGTAGGAGGAGTTTTCATTCTACTCTGACTGTCCTATGAGGCTGCAGGACCCCAGACCCTCTGTCTGGATAGTGCTGATTGGCCCTGTGCTGATCACATGCACCCTCCCAAGAAAACAAAAATAATCTCCAGCAATGCACACCAAACTGAGCATGTGCAGAGTGACTCCAAAGGCTCTGTCTTATCAGGAGATGGATTGGGGAAAGTGGAAGAAGGGGAGGATCAGAGAAGGCAGGATTAAACAGCCTTTTTACACGATGTGGAGGATTAACCCCTTAGGTTTCACAGCGGTTATAACGAGCATGCTTTACTTCAAATACAGACTGATTTTACTGTTGTGGGTTTAGTAACACTTTAAAAACAAGGGGCTGCCATTTTCCACCTCTTGCTGACAATGCTAGTTGCCTGGCTCTGTCTGGCTTCAGCATTTTCGAATCACTGATTTGAAACATGCATGTTTCCAAATGTATATCAGAAAAGTGTCAATATTCCTTACCGCCATACTTGTTCCAGGTCAGTGAGTCAAAGCATTGAAGCAAATACATCAGAATGACAGTCACACATTCTCAAAGGTCAGCAGTGTCAGCCTCCTTAATCCTCTTATGACAAGTGTACTTTAAGATAAAGACTTGCTTTACAAATAGCTTCTCTTAATTAGTTGTACTGAACTGGGACAGTAAAGCCACTTGGATGTGGTTATGTTGTTAGCTGAGTGGTCTACCACACACGTGTGAGGAAACTCCCAACACCACTAATGAAGAGAACATGAACACTAAGGGCCAATCAAATGTTAAGATGGTTGTTACCAGCTTGTGATGACTGCTTAGGATACTATCCCATAGAAATCACTTATATATCAGCATCATTTCTATTTTTTTCACAATCAAAGTTTTATTGAAAGATGAGTAATACAACATGTTAACAGTGGCATTACATCGAAAAATTACGTACTCAACATACATGTTCCACTTCCCTCAATCAGGGAAGCAAAGTTTAAGGAATAAAGAGCCTTTACAATGTAAGTTGGGGTAGTACAATTGTCAAATTAATCCTTATTTGTAGAGGGGGGAAAGGAATGAAAATAGAGGGGTTATAGGAGATCAGGTTTAGATAAGGGAGAGAGTAAGAGGAGGGAGGGGGGGATATGGGAGAGGAAGGGAGAAAAAAAAAGGGGGAGGAGGGGGAGGGGGAGGGGGGGAAGCTGTCAGAGTTAAGGACTTCATAGAGGCAGGAAACGTAGGGACAATACAGGATATGAGTTCTCTATACAAATACATTGCCGCAAATCAGTCTAGGTTACATTCTGTCACAGACACAATATGTTTATGTCATTATGCAAGGGGGAAAAAGGAACTGCTACAGGGGAACAGGGTATCAACAGATAAAGTGCTAGAAATGTATTTCTATAAACATCTTATTTCATCAGAGTTTGGAATTCAATAGAGTGTAGAAATAGATCCCAGGGCTGCCAAAGTGCATGGAAGCTTTCAGTTGTTTCTTTTTTCATTGCTACCATTTCGTCCATTCTGTGTATGAACATTACTCTGTCCAACCAATCCTTGACCGTCGGTGTGTTAGCCGTTCTCCAATGCAACGGGATGAGTGTTTTAGCAGCAGTTAAGAGATGCCTTGTTAACGCTTTTTTGTATTTGCTAATTTTAAAGTGATTAATATGTAGAAGGCATGTGGCTGCGTTTAGATCGATTTTAGTTTCTGTAATGTGTTTTATCCAAAACTTTACTTGTGACCAATAGCCAAGGATAGGGGGACAACTCCACCAAATGTGCAGAAAGGAGCCAGGCTCTCTATTGCATCTCCAACATATGTCTGATATAGTATTCGACCATTTTTGGATAACAACGGGGTAACATACCAGTGGGTCAATATCTTATATGAAATTTCCTGGTATCTCGTGCTTAGAGAGCATTTATGTGCAAAAATGCAAGCCTTTTCCCATTGTGCATCGGTAAAAGTAAGACCTAGTTCCGTTTCCCATTTGTTTTTATGTTTGTTACATGTGTCTGTTTGTGTGTGACCCAGCCAGGAGTATGCCAGGGATGTTGTCTTAGTAATCTGAGATCTTGAAAGGCAGATATTCTCTAGCTGGGTCAGGTTCTTGCTGTATGCAGTTTTATGTTTGCTATTGATCAAAAAGTCTTTCAGCTGTATATAGGGCCAAGGTTCGAGTGATGGTTCACCAAATTCGTTTCTGAGAACATCTGTTGATTTGACTCTGTCATCAGTCAAGCAATGGGTAACCAGCAATTTACTGGTGGTAGTGGGGGTTGGAAATCTCCGCTTGATTTCACCTGGTGGGAAGTCTGGGTTGTCCACAATCGGTGTCAATGGGCCAGGGATTGTGGCTAGTTTATAAGGTATAGCTATTTTGTGCCAGACATCAAGTGTGGCTGCTACGAAGGGATTAGGTATTTTCTTAGTGAATTTGGAGGAGGTTGACCAGGGGAAGTATAGGATGGGTTTCTTATTGTGATCTCGCTCTAGCTGTACCCAGTCTTTGTTAGTGTCGTGGCAATGCCAGTCTATCAGTCTTGTAATATGGGAGGCTATATAGTATTTCTTATAGTCAGGTAGACCTATGCCCCCCTTATTTTTTGGAAGTGTGAGGGATTTCAAACTAATTCTTGTTTTTTTCCCAGCCCAAAGGAAGTGTCTCTGGACTTTTTGTAACTTCGAAAAGAAGGAGGGAGGTATCTTAATTGGTAAGGCATTGAAAAGGTAGAGCAATCTCGGGAGGATAGTCATTTTTAGAATAGACGCTCTTCCGAACCAGGAAAAGAGCTTGGAGTCCATTTTTGTAGGTCTACAGTGATAGAATGTAGTAAGGGAACAAAATTTGCCGAAAAGAGACTGTCAATAGATGGGGTCAGTTTGATTCCTAGATATTTAAGGGTATTCGATTCCCATTTAAATTTGTGGTTATTCTTGATTAGGTCATAAGTTTTGGGGTCTAGATTCAGATTGAGGGCTTCTGATTTTGACTGGTTAATTTTGAAATTTGAAACAAATCCAAAAATTTTAAAAATTTCTGTGAGGTTGGGGATAGATAAGTGTGGCTGCGTGATAAAGAAGAGAAGATCATCTGCATATGCAGCTACTTTGTATTCCTTCTTCAGTACGCATCATTTCTATTTTATAATTACAGAGTGAGACAGCATAGAATAATGTATCCTTTTATTTTTAATAGGCTAGTGTTACAAGAATTAAAGTGGTAATTCATAGCAACATATAGAATTTCAGCAAATCAGTGTTGTCAAAAATAAGATTTCTTTACTGTGAGTTACTACAGTTTGTAGTATAAATAATTTAAACCGCATCTAGAGCCAAAACATTTAGATACAGTAGTGAGAGGTTAGTACCCTTGTCAGGTTTGTATTACTGTCCGTGTTCCTATTAGAGAGAGATTATTTTTCCTAGTGTTCTGTTCACCACCATCACTCACCAGGAATGAAAGTAAGGGATAAGCATACATTTTTATTTGGCACCAAAACAGGGTAAGAAGAGAAATAGAAGTGGGATATTTGTTTCAACTGTCTATAAGCAACTTTTGCTCACATTGGAGAGTTTTCTTCTTACTTTACATTGTCTGCGGCAGTAGTTCTCAACCTCGGTCCTCAAGTACCCCCAACAGGCCATGTTTTGGGAACTTCACTTAGATAAAATAGCTCTTATCGATACCATGTCATTGATATCCACTTGTCCCCCGCCCACTGTCAATTGACGGCGGGCGGAGGATACTCTCGTTCTGGGAGGACGTCATATGACGTCCTCCCTTTAAAACGAGCTAGGAGGCGCGCGCTTGCCGCCAGCGGCGCACGCGCACGCCCGCCGTGTTCACAAGGCCCCGGTGCGCGTGCCCTGCGGCCGCGATTGCCGCCGGGCACCCGCGATTGCCCGGGAAACGAGCAGGAAAGTGGATCTCTGTGTGTAAACACAGAGATCCACGTCCTGTGAGGGAGAGGGGACCGATGGTGTGTCCCTTGTACATAGGGACAACCATCGGTCACCTCCCCCAGTCAGTCCCCTCCCCCCACAGTAAGAACACATTGAGGGAACATATTTAACCCCTTCCCGCCCCCTAGTGGTTAACCCCTTCCCTGCCAATCAAATTTATACAGTAATCAATGCATTTTTATAGCAGGGATCGCTGTATAAACGTGAATGGTCCCAAAAATGTGTCAAAAGTGTCCGATGTGTCCGCCGCAATATCGCAGTCACAATAAAAAATCGCAGATCGCCGCCATTACTAATAAAAAAATAAAAAAATTTAAATGCTATAAATCTATCCCCTATTTTGTACACGCTATAACTTTTGCGCAAACCAATCAATACGCACTTATTGCGATTTTTTTTTTACCAAAAATATGTAGAAGAATACGTATCGGCCTAAACTGAGGAAAATTTTATTTAAAAAAAAAATGGGTATTTATTATAGCAAAAATTAAAAAATAGTGTTTTTTTTTCCAAACTGGACGCTCTTCTTTTGTTTATAGCGCAAAAAATAAAAACCGCAGAGGTGATCAAATACCACCAAAAGAAAGCTCTATTTGTGGGAAAAAAAGGACGCAACTTTCGTTTGGGAGCCACGTCGCACGACCGCGCAATTGTCATTCAAAGTGTGACAGCGCTGAAAGCTGAAAAATGGCTTGGGCAGGAAGGGGGTTTTCGTGCACAGTAGGGAGGTGGATATTGATCTAAAGCAGCTGTGCAAAGTAAAGGAAAACGTGAAAACATGGCCCGTTGGGGGTACTTGAGGACTGAGGTTGAGAACCACTGGTCACCACTAAAACCCTGTTTAGGAAAAGAAATGGGTCTAACGTTGAGATAAAAATATTAGATTTATTGGAATCACATATAAAAACACTTGACTAAAGAAGTACCTGAACATGTCTGTATGATTTATTGTGATTCCAATATGTCATACAGACATGTTCATGTACTTCTTTAGTCAAGTGTTTTATTTGTGATTCCAATAAATCTAATATTTTTATCTCAATGTGAGACCCATTTCTTTTCCTAATCAGGGTTTTAATGGCAACCTTTAAAGTCCATTCTTTTTTTCTGTTTTTTGCTTATACATTTTTGGGTGCGGTGCCCAGGGGAGGGCTGGCCCGGGGGGCAGAGATGCAATTGCCCCCTGGGCTGCTCTCATATGCTCCACCTAGGGCCGCTGTGTCGCCAGCTCAGAACCGCACATGCGCAGTTTTTGAGCTGGCCGAGTGCGGCATCTCCATCCAGTACTGTGAGCCAGCGATGTCTCAGGGCCGACAGTCTCTGTTACACAGCCCTGCCCAGCCCCTCCCTCCTCCACACGATTGGCTGGCAGAGGCTGGACCTGTTCTCTCTTTCCCCGCCCACACTCCGGGCAGCCCGTGTGCTGTCTTGAAGAGGAATGTATGGGTGGGAAAGTTAAATCTGAGCAGTCGGCTCGAATACAGTGAGTCTCCTGGGAGGCTGGGACCGTCCAAGTAAGTGAGTTCCTCCTCCCTCCCCCTCTCTGCAGCTAAAGAGTTTTTTTTTTCCTAGCAGCCTGTGACACTACCTTGCCCTCCTAGGTGTTGATGTGGGCTCATACTGGCATGCTGCAGGTTGGTCTGCAGTGCTGATGTACTGACAGTCTTCCTGCATGTTGCCCCTGGTCCCATAGAGGTTGCACATTTTTACTGCATGTTCTGAAAGTGCACAAAACGTCCTGAATGCTGCATCTTTGATGTACTTCCAGAAAATGCAGCAAAAATGTGCAACCTAAAAGAAGTCTGAGGGACTATGGCTATAGAAAACTGCCAGTATACAACTGTGAGCCCAAAGGCTTGTATTCACTTGCAGCAGGCACTGCTACTCCACTGAAAAGTGACAGGCAGAGGAGGTGATACCACATTTCCTCCCTGCCTGTTTTAACCCCCTAAATGCCAATTCCTCCAAGTAATGGCATGGTTCACTTTGAACTCTACCTTGTTTCCATTACTCTCAGTAGGTATTAGATGCGCTCTCACCTTATTGTTTGCACATCTAATACCTAAAGAGTTCTGAAAATAAGGTGGAGTTCAAAGTAAATTTCTACACCTAAGTGGAGCACCCCTTTCAGGAGATTTGAGGATATTATTAAACCCAGAGACTGGTGAACTTAAGCCACCATAGACAGATTTTATTTTCTGCTGAACCAGCAGAATTTCGATCTATCTATGTGCAGACTGGTTGTACAGAATTCAATCTATCAACTGACTTCTGTACAGCCAGCGTGTCTTTCTTCTTCTTTTTTTGGGCGATCACTGCTGGCTGCAGTGATCACTGTATTCTGATGGCTGGAAAACGTTCCCCCCCACAGAGAGTGACCGCTTCGCACTGCCCCCACAGAGAGTGACCGCTTCGCACTGCCCCCACAGAGAGTGACCGCTTCGCACTGCCCCCACAGAGTGACCGCTTTGCACTGCCCCCACAGAGAGTGACCGCTTCACATTGCCCCCACAGAGAGTGACTGCTTTGCATTTCCCCCACAGAGAGTGACCGCTTCGCACTGCCCCCACAGAGAGTGACCCCTTTGCACTGTGGGCAATGTGGAGCAGTCTCTCTCTCTGTGCAGGCAGTGTCAAGTGGTCTCTCTGTGCAGGCAGTGTCAAATGGTCTCTCTCTCTGTGCAGGCAGTGTCAAGCAGTCTCTCTCTCTGTGCAGGCAGTGTCAAGCAGTTCCTCTCTCTCTTTCTGTGCAGGCAGTGTCAAATGGTCTCTTTCTGTACAGGCAGTGTCAAGTGGTCTCTTTCTGTACAGGCAGTGTCAAGTGTTCTCTCTCTCTCTGTGCAGGCAGTGTCAAATGGTCTCTCTCTCTTTCTCTGTGCAGGCAGTGTCAAGCGGTCTCTCTGTGCAGGCAGTTTCAAATTGTCTCTCTCTCTCTCTCTCTGTGCAGGCAGTGTCAAGCGGTCCCCTCTCTCTCTGTGCAGGCAGTGTCAAGCGGTCTCTCTCTCTCTGTGCAGGCAGTGTCAAGCGGTCTCTCTCTCTGTGCAGGCAGTGTCAAATGGTGTCTCTCTGTGCAGGCAGTGTCAAGCGGTCTCTGTCTGTGCAGGGAGTTTCAAATGGTCTCTCTCTCTCTGTGCAGGCAGTGTCAAGCAGTCTCTCTCTCTGTGCAGGCAGTGTCAAGCGGTCTCTCTCTCTCTCTGTGCAGGCAGTGTCCAGCGGTCTCTATCTCTCTGTGCAGGCAGTGTCAAGCGGTCTCGCTCTCTGTGCAGGCAGTGTCAAGCGGTCTCTCTCTTTGTGCAGGCAATGTCAAGTGGTCTCTCTGTGCAGGCAGTGTCAAATGGCCTCTCTCTCTCTGTGCAGGCAGTGTCAAGCAGGCTCTTTCTCTGTGCAGGCAGTGTCAAATGGTCTCTCTCTCTGTGCAGGCAGTGCCAAGTGGCCTCTCTCTGTGCAGGCAGTGTCAAGCGGTCTCTCTCTGTGCAGGCAGTGACAAATGGTCTCTCTCTCTGTGCAGGCAGTGTCAAGCGGTCTCTCTCTCTCTGTGCAGGCAGTGCCAAGTGGCCTCTCTCTCTGTGCAGGCAGTGTCAAATAGTCTCTCTCTGTACAGGCAGTGTCAAGCGGTCTCTCTCTCTCTGTGCAGGCAGTGTCAAGCGGTCTCTCTCTCTGTGCAGGCAGTGTCAAGCGGTCTCTCTCTCTCTGTGCAGGCAGTGTCAAGCAGTCTCTCTCTCTGTGCAGGCAATGTCAAGCGCTCTGTCTGTGCAGGCAGTGTCAAATGGTCTCTCTCTCTCTGTGCAGGCAGTGTCAAATGGTCTTTCTCTCTCTGTGCAGGCAGTGTCAAATGGTCTCTCTCTCTGTGCAGGCAGCGTCAAGCGGTTTCTCTCTCTGTGCAGGCAGTGCCAAGTGGGCTCTCTCTGTGCAGGCAGTGTCAAGCGGTCTCTCTCTCTGTGCAGGCAGTGTCAAATGGTGTCTCTTTCTCTCTCTCTGTGCAGGCAGTGTCAAGCGGTCTCTCTCTCTCTCTCTGTGCAGGCAGTGCCAAGTGGCCTCTCTCTCTCTGTGCAGGCAGTGTCAAATGGTCTCTCTCTGGCAATATGGAGCAGTCTCCCCCCTCTCTCTCTCTCTCTCTCTGTGCTGGGAATGTGGTGTAAATGGATGGTGAGCTGATTTTGTGGTTCAATGGACCACTTGACTGGATTTGCCCTCCAGGCCTAAGGCTGCTAGCCCTCCCCTGGCGGTACCACACTCTGCAGTATACGTCTCTAACTTCTCTGTTAAAATCTTCCTAATTGGACACAGATGAAGAAAAAAACCTGACGGGGTTTTCACCATCCTTTACTTTTTCTAAAATGAAAAAAAAATTGGGGATTTTGTCATACTTTAAACCCAAAGTATATGCACTACTCTCTTAAAGGGGAATCTGGAGCACCAAAATAAAGAAATAGTTTAATAGAGAAATCTCCAGTAAGTGCATTAAAACTGTTTTCTTAAAAAAAAATCTATTGAAGAATGCTTTACAATTGTTTTCTGAAATCAGTTTAAGTGATTCTGATGGTCTGTTGCCTATGTCAAAGAATGCAGCTAAGGCTCTAGGTGGTAGCATGTGATGAAGTCACAAAACACTGGGAGGAGATTTGCTCTAAAAAACACTATTGGATCTAAGGAGGGGTGGTAAGGCACAGATGCCATTGAAGAGTTCAAATTCCATTGCAGTGGTGGCAGGGATTTTTCCATTTTATTGTGGTGCTACTGAAGCCCATACGCACTGTTACCCATATCAGAATCAAGACCAGGAGCAAAAATGAACAGTAAATAAGGTACAATCGTTATGGGTGAGGATCGCTACAGATGAGAATACATTGAATACATTGCTAAAAATATGTGGAAAAAAAAAACACAAGCTTTTTTAAAAAATAAGTAATCCCCACTAAAACAGCCTCTAGACTAGAGGGAGCTGTTATTCAGACTGGATGTTTTAAAAAAACATACTCTTTCATTCATGAACGGACACAGCTTCCTATTGACAAGTGGGTATTATCCTTCATTTAGGAGTGGCTAGGCAGAAAACTTGTAGAAAGTGTTAACACACCACACCCTCTACAGCACTGCCCAGGGGGCGGACCCTCTGGGTATAATCCCTCTCTCTGCACCTCGCAGATAAAAAAAAATTATGCCTAGTAAGGATCCGTCGAATCCTAGGAGACGACGTTGTATTTTTGGACTATCTGAGCTCTGAGAGCATAAAGCGTCTGTTTCACCAGGTGTGTAAGGCGGCGACCTGCTCGTCTGTTCCCACTTTCATTAAACTCTACAAGTTGATGTGTGTGCATCTTCAGATGCTTCTTTTGTCCGCAAGGTATTGCAGGCGGCTGTTTAGAGTTGCAACTCCTCCGTTGAGGAGCTCTGTTTTGTTTTGGGGTGAAGTTCTTTTAATGCTCTTCCCACCCCTTTTTTTTGACACTGCTTTGGGACGTCCCACTTGTCAATTGGAAGCTGTGTCCGTCCCTGATCGAAAGAGTAAATAGGATTTTTTACTCACCGTAAAATCCTTTTCTCTGAGTTCATGGACGGACACAGCACCCACCCCTCGTTTTTAAGTTTGTACTGCTTTTTGACAAACTGATCTGCGAGGCGCAGAGAGAGGGATTATACCCAGAGGGTCCGCCCCCTGGGTGGTGCTGTAGAGGGTGTGGTGTGTTAACACTTTCTACAAGTTTCCTGCCTAGTCACTCCTAAATGAAGGATAATATCCACTTGTCAATAAGAAGCTGTGTCCGTCCATGAGCTCAGAGAAAAGGATTTTACGGTGAGTAAAAAATCCTATTTTTGTTTACTGTTGTGTGTGTGCCATTAAACAGTGGAGAACATAGGCTAAAGGCACAGAGCTAATCAGTCGCTCTGTTTCTTGTAATCATTACTGTGATGGCAAATCATAGTGACCACAAATGTAAACAGGTGTCATCCCTTTCCTTTTACAATGGACTATGGAGCATTGGTGCAGGATCAATGGAGAAGAAAGATAAGTTGTAGCGGAGGGATGCTTCATTCAAGGTGGTGGTGGTGGCTGTAGTAAGGGGAGGGAGCATTAAGTATCACTGACCATAATTGATTGTGGGATTGTTTGGGGAAGGGGGGGTTAAAAAGCAACTGACGGGGGAATGGGGGATTTTAAAATAGCACTGACTACCACTGATGTGTGGGATTGTTTTAGAAGGCTCTAAAGTGCTACTTACAATCCTTTAATGAGGGATTGTTTTAGGGGGTTTAGGTGTTTTCCATGACATTTGTCCATTGAACACAATGCTATTTCAGCGCAATGCAATTTCATACTCCAGGGAACTGCCTTCCACTAATAACAGAAGACTTGCACTTAGCTTCAGTGGGCAAATTTTAAAGGCTAAATATACCTTAACCACCTCCATATCACCATGTTTCTTCATTTCCAAAGAATTGTGGCAAAAAATAAGATCACCTTGGAGTGTCCACTTTAAAAACAGGGTCATTTTGGGGGTGATTATACTGTCCTGACATTATTATTTAATATGTTTTCTATGAGAAGGTAAGGGAAAAGGGAAAGAATATTTTTTTTCAAAATGTTTAGTCTTTTTTTTTTTCTTATAAAAACCCAGTGGTTATTAAATATAAAAAAGCTCTCTATGGCTATTTTTTTTTATATATATACAAAATGCATTTGGTTACAGTGTTGCATGACTGTGTAACTTTCAGTCAAACTATCACACCACTGAATACTGAAAAATGGGCATGTAATAAAGAGGGCAGTTAAAAAAAATTTTTGTTAAAAATAAACCTATACTTTATTCACCAACACGTTTTATGTTATAAACCTTCAGTTATCTTCTATAAAATAGCAAAGCTAGCAATCTGCATTAATGAGGGCACAAAACAACATGTCGTGCAGCAAACTTCACAGGCATGTTCTACACTAAACTGTGGACATTATCTAAATTGTGGTCTTCAAAGCTTATGTTCAACTTGATTAACCTTTTACTGCTGTTCTGTGATTTTATGCATTAGTTTATTTCACAGCACATTAATGTGAGGAAAGTATGTAAAAAAGACAACTGACAGCTGTGCCAAGTGCACAGTATTACATGGCTGACACTGATACTACTTTATATAGTAGACTCTTTGCGAGAAGGAAAAGCTGCTGGTGAGCAAGAGGTAGTATACGTGGAGAGCTTCTCACTCAATTACAGAAAATACCCTTATCCTGAGCGTCTCTTAAATATCATTAGTGGTGTAGACCTGTAATTACACGTACATACAATGAGCTGCTCTTATCAGCACTCTCAGGGGAACACTCTTAAACGACCTCCATTCAGGAGAATTTATGACAGAAGCCCATACATATCCAAGAGAGACTGCAACTAATTTAACTTTAGAATGAAAGCACAGGAGATTAGAGAAGTTGAATGCATTGGTGTCAAGAACAAAGTATTTGACAAAGAAGAAAAGCTGAAGCAGATATTGGCTGCAATACAAATGTGTTATAAGTATGTAGCGGGGCTCTAAAATATAAGAGAATGTTTGAGTGGTAGTTGTGCTCAAACACACTATTTGATAGGGTTCTGTAAAACCCATTTTGAACTACAGGTGGGATACTGGTGTATAGTTCCCCGTGGCCTGTTGGTGGCGCTGCCATCGGAGGCCAGGGTTGAACCGCTGGTACAGTGCTGTGCCTTGGATGTCCCCTTTCGGTGGTGGTATGGTGGGCGTGTTGGACTGCTGTGCATCCCGGGAGGGGGTATAAAAGGGCCAGACCCTGTCTGAGAGTGGTGAGTTCCCGGGGTGTGAGATCCTGTTCGTGGCCACCCCAGGCACCTTTAGTCCTGGGGTGGAGTTCCTGGTCCGGTACACTGGCGGATCAGTCATAGGCACCTTTAGCCCTGGGGCTGCAACCGGAGGAATCCCAGGGTTCTGCCTTGCGAGGAGACCCGCATCTAGATGAGGAGGCCGGGGGAGGACCGTTCCGAAGGACTGGTGAGAGATCACAGTGAAGGAAGGGGCCCGGTAACTCTCTGGAGGGATGCCATTTAGAGGCAAAAAACAGAACCAACGTTTACCAGGTCTGTGGCAGAGACTGTGTGTGTACTCTGATTCGAGCATCATTCCGGCTGCTAGGATCCACTCCATTGGGAGACTATCCAGATGAGCTGAATCTACCCGAAGATATGGGTAGTGAATAATTATTCGTTTGTGCCTGGACCTATTCCAACACCTCTTGCTGTCCTGATCTTCCTCCAACCTTTCCTGTTCAATGATTATGCATTAGAGAGATTAATAAACTTTACGTTGGAGTTGCAATTGGTGTGGACCTTGAAGTTATTGGGGAATAGAGACTTGTCTTTATCACAGTGAAGACGGGAGCCATTCTATGGGGGAACCTGACCATAGAGACCCAGGTACATTACACCGCTCAACCTCTTCACACAGGAGGGTACGGGAATGTGGCATAGGTGTGCCCTTTCTCCCACGAGTGAGCCAAAGGGAGAAGGGGTGGTGAGTGCTACAAGTATATGGAAGTTACAGGATTATTTTGAGTATGTAGTCTATTAAAGCAGGCATGTCAGATGGGTGTTTTATGGGCCACACTCTTGCTCCTTCTTTGGTGCCCTCATTGGTTTAGGGATAAAAACAAGTTTGACGTGCCTGAGTACAGTATATGTAAAGTCAAAACTTTATTCTTAGTTGGGATAAAGTCAGAATTACTTAAAAACCCTGTAATGTTCTTGCTTGCCATATGTGCTTGGAAAGATTTCTCTGCACTTCCTGACCAAAAGGCACAACAAAAAGCAAGAGAAAATCTCTTCAAAGTGAGGGGAAATTCCCCTTTTCACCATTGTCTCTGTTACAAATCTCCTCGATGAAAGATTTTCCCTCTATTCCAGTTTAGATAACAAGTGTAAACTATTGGATTTTGCATGCTATCTGTACTGAATGTCCACCAGGACAATCAGACAATCTAAATCTCCCCAGACAGAATAGAAGGCTGAAATGGGTTTAATTATTTTTACACCCACCTATGTGAATATAATTTCCTTGCTGGATGCTCCTTTGCTGAACATCTGCTGCTTCACTGTTCCCTAACCACTGTATATGTGGTTAATTTTTTTAGTGTGGGGGGGGGGGGGGTGGCAAGGGGGCAAGTATTTGATCCACCAGAAAAGTCAGTTACTTACAGTAGCTGGGCAGCAGTGAAGTAAGTTTTTCAACTCAAGGGCTGCCGGAAAGATAAATATATTTACTCTTTTTTTACAGGCTGCTTTTTAAGGGTTACTTTAAGAATTAAAGTATAGAGATTCTCCCATTCAGGGCAAGGTTAACATTCTGTTAAAAGCCCACTTACTCTACTACAGATGGTTACTATGCTACCCCACCTGCCACTTTGCCCTTGGAAAAATCATGTGTAGGCTTTCTCTTGGTCTAGTCTGGAGGCCATACAGAACACATCCTCTGCTACTGAGACTTACTATCACCATGCTCCTCTGCCAACAACTTTGCCCTTAACAAAATACTGCGTAGGCTTCCTCTTGGTCTAGGCTGAAGGCCATATAGAACTAAAGATACTTTCCATACCCACATAACTTTAACCTGGTGATCGGCTGCTTAGATGTTTGCATAGTGGGATGATAGAGGGGGTGTAACATACTCTGAGCACTTTGTATATAAGTTGGTTACATTGGATGGTAGGGACACAAAAGGAAGGTGAGCATCTGTGGAAAACAGAAGGGCTTTAAAGCAAACTTACTGTTTGGTCCTAAATAAAGTGCAGGCTCTCTTTAGGGCTCCTTCCTCCCCCTAAGAATTAGGTAAACTGGTCAAAAACCCAGGCAACCCAAACTAAGCATATGATAAGAAAATGCATGAGCAGGGGTTACCTTTAGAGAAATATATTCAGTGACCCTGAGGATGTGGAAGATATTAAAGAGCAGCTGCTATAAAGCCTTCATTTGCCAAATGTTTAAAGCAGCTCTGTTTAATAATTGTTTCAGTCCACAGAACTGGATGTGCTGGAAAGACAGAGGATAATGGCACAAAGCTGTAAATCATGAATCTATTGAATTAGCACTGAAAGGAAAGCTACACAAAGTGCGTAATTTTCCTCACACAAATGCCCTTTTACTATAGCAGATCTGATTGGAGGTCTTCGGGAGTTGAGGACTGTCTACATCTGCTTCTGAGAGGTGCACATCCTTCACACCCGTAAAAGCTCCAGATGTTTTGCCTTTGTTTTGTCACTTGCTTTGGAGTCCTTTTTTCTTAAAATGGTATAAGAAATCCTGAGCCTTCAATATAGTAAAATACAGATTACGCATAGGAACAGATAAAGTAAAGTTAAGCCTATTGTAATATAAAAGCCTGCTGCTATTATATATACATATATACACACATATACCGTATATATAT
This sequence comes from Rana muscosa, assembly GCA_029206835.1. NCBI lineage: Eukaryota > Metazoa > Chordata > Amphibia > Anura > Ranidae > Rana > Rana muscosa. The sequence goes on along the minus strand of CM055117.1, from coordinate 543,511,787 downwards.
ACCAGGCATGTCCAAAGTCTGGCCCGTGGGCTAATTGCGGCCCGCGTTCCAGTTTGAAATGGCCCTACTGGTAATTTGGCTATATTTTTTTTGTGGCCCCCAACGAATCCCCGAGAGGGGCCACAAAAGATATATACCCGTTAGTTATTTATATATATGTACCTCGGAGGGGACCAGGAGGGGGCGGGACGAGCGCCCACAGAATACATACAGTGAGAATTTCCTGTTTACACTGTGGCCTCTGTAAAAGGAAGTCCCATCTCCTGGGTTGCCATTGGACGACTGTTCTGTCTATCATAGGAGGCAGGACTTTGTATTAAAGAGGCCGCTGAGAAAACAGGAGATGCTCCTGTAAGTAATCTGTTGGCACTCATCCCGCCCCTCCCTCTCCCCTCAATGGTGAGGCGGCATTCATGCAATGGTGAGGCTGCATTCATGCAATGGTGAGGCTGCATTCATGCAATAGTGAGGCTGCATTCATGTCAATAATGAGGCTGCATTCATGCAATAATGAGGCTGCATTTATGCAATAATGAGGCTGCATTTGAGGCTGCATTCATGTAAATGGTGAGGGTGGATTTGAGGCTGCATTCATGGCAATATACGAGATGTATCAGGTAGGTATGCCATCCAGTTTTAGTCACCAGTCCACAGGAAGGATGTCCTTGAACTGGAGTGAGTTTCTTTCAACTGGAGAGAGTCCAGAGACAGGCAACACAGCTAATAAGGGGGCTGGAGGACCTCAGTTATGAGCAGCATTTTCAAACATTAAAGCTTATGTTGCACAATGCTACATGGGCCCAATACCGGGCAGTATATTTGCAGTATGTACAATAGAAACTGACACACATTTGGCCCGTGTGTACAGCAGCTGGTCCAACAGAAGTTGGCCAAACGTCCGACTTCTGTCGAAGGGGCATGAATGAAAAAAATGTCTGCCGATCCTCATCCGATCAGCGCTCTCAGCCAATGGCTGAGAGCACTGACTGGTGTATTCTGGCAGGGGTGCCGTCTCCCTGTCAGAACACAATAGTTTAGCAGGGAGATCACTGTACTAACATCAGATAGTTAGTACATGATCTCCTCCCGAGCTCTGAATTAAATTATTTTGTTCAGCCCACTTTGTTGAATGAAAAAAAAACTGCTAGTGTGTACCAGGCATGATTCGGGGTTCAGAAACAAGCATCTCAGTTGCAAAATAGTTCACACTTGCTCACAGCTTGTGGACCACTCCACATTACCTCATAGACCCCTGCTGCTTAATTCCTGCTGCTTTTCAAGTCTCCCTTGCATGTGGCAACAATAATCTAGAAGAATCTGCTGTACCAGTTGTGGACAATGGACCATGAAATGAGCTGTGAGATTCAGGGCACAGCCAACCTGCAGTCAACTAGCAACAAAATGTTTTCATCGGCTGTAAAATGAGCAGTGTTCACTTAAACAGACAGTTGGCCTTTACCCTAAGTCACACCCAAATTGACCATTTATTCTAACTAAATTTCAAGCTGAGCATTCTACTTACCAATACCACCCTTGATATGTGTTACTCGCACATTAGTCTTTCATGATCTCCTCATTGGCATTGTCCTGAATACTGTCAATTCAATTGTTCATAACCACCCTGTTTCATATAATATATATATATAGAACAAGCCTAAAAAGAGATGTGTGACATAAAAGCCTCCCAAATTATTTCATGCTGTCAGTGTGCTGGCATACATTCTCTTCATCTCGCCCTTATCTGGCTCTGTCTAATACAAAATGGAATCAATTCTGGCACTTCTGTTACCTGGAAGTGTAGCACAAATGTGTCATTCATATCTTCAGCCAATTTCCAATAAGTCAGAGATTGCTTGGCAGTAAATACTGACAAACCAATGCCATGCTATTGGGCAAAGAGAGAAATCTTTCATTACAAAGCTGTGGCTTGATCTTTAGCTCTGAAGGGGCGATTGCAGTACATGCTGAGTCAATCCTTTTAGCAAACGGAATGATGTTTATGTGAAGCAGGTCGCTCATGGATGTTATACACACACACTGATAGCATCTTGCTTTTAAAACTGTACTCTTATGGAGAGATTTAGTATCATGGCAATAATCTTGAGACAGATCATTTTTCATAAATACAGCGTATTATTACACTGAGGCTGGGCCTTTTCTGGGATGCCACAACTGGTCTTAAGAATGTGCGGTGACAGCCATTGGCAGGGCTCAGATCATCTTGTCAATACACTGGACCATCCAAGCAAAAGCAGCGAAGGGCATAAAGACGGATGGACGGTAAATATAAAGGGTTTTCCTGGGGGCACACCAGCTGAAATGACTCTTCAGCTTCCTAACTGATGACACTAGCTGGCTGAGCTCCATGGACAAAGACGGATAGAGATCAGATGTAAGATGAACTAAAAAGCATTGCATGCCAGAGGGCACTGCAGTGAAGTGCTTTGTCTGGTGGTATATTGAATTGTGAAACACTGCAGGATGTACACAGCAGACTGGTAAGATTTGCAACTGAATAAAAAACACAATGGAGCAAACGGCAATAGGAAAGTGTTTAGGGTTTGCTACTAGCAGCTTGGTTTCTCAAGCTACAAAAGTTTATTCATTCATCCAGGTATGTGTGCTAACACTGCATGCAGCACTTCTGCACTGAACAACAGCACAAGCTGAGCAACAAGCTACCCACAGCCGTTTAAACAATGAAATCAACTTTCTAGGACCTGATAAGTGCAACTTGACATTTAAATCAAACTTTTCAAGCATTAAAGTGGTTATATAGTCTTTTTTTTTACTTTTACCTATAGGTAATCCTATAATAAGGCTTACCTGTAGGTAAAAAAAATATCTCCTAAACCTTTACGGTTTAGGAGATATTCCCCTTGCAATGAGCTGCTGACTGCAGCGGCGCATGCGCACAGGGGATTCTCGGCTTTAGGCCTGGCAGACGCCGGACCTTGCCGGAAAGAAGTCTCCCGCGCGCAGGCGCGGAAGTGACGACATCGCAGCTCCAGCCACTCACAGCACCGCGATACCCAGAAGACACGACGAGTCAACATGTCGGCTACCTCGGCGTGGACCAGGTGGGTGACAGACGCCTTGTTCTAGGGTAAGTATTTCATAATGAGCTAGTATACTAGCTCATTATGCCTTTTGCCTTACAGGGGTAAAAAAATAAAATTGTGTCAGCGGGTATACAACCACTTTAAACTAGTCTGTATGAATGCATTCCTGACATTTTACAACGTAAAGCACCAGTATAATTTTTCAAAATAGATCTACCATTTATCATTAAAAGCAGTTCTTAATCTCAAGGAAAGTGGCTGGGAGGGTTTATTTACTAAAGGCAAATCCACTTTGCGCTATAAGTGCACTGCAGTGCACTTGGAAGTGCAGTTGCTGTAGATCTGAGGGGGACATGCAAGGAAAATAAAAAGCAGCATTTTTGTTGTACATGATTGGATGATAATATCAGCACAACTTCCCCTCATTTCAGATCTTCCCCTTAGATCTACAGCGACTGCACTTCCAAGTGCACTTGTAGTGCAGAGTGGATTTGCCTTTAGTAAATCAACCCCTATGCCTAAGTTGAGATGATTTTATCATGCTTCAGGCTGAAGGAAGTACAGGCAGTCTCCGAGTTACGAACACCCGAGTTAAGAACGACTCCTACTTACGAACGGCCTTAAATGCCGGCCACTTGTGCTCCACGCTGGTCCTGGATACCTCCGAGCACCTCCGGACGTATCCCACACTGCAGTACTACATGTAACATAACAAGTGCCCGGAACATCCCACATCCATGCAGAGGCGGACGTTACACTTACGAATGCAGTGTTCCGCCCGGAAGTTACATTTACAAATGCAGTGTTGCGAATTACGTACAACTTCGACTTACGAACAAACCTACAGTCCTTATTGTGTTCGTAACTTGGGGACTGCCTGTATGTCCTATTAGTGAGAGCCTGCAACAAAGAACCAAGAAATGCACAGGTATTGATATCATCCGATGCAGGGAAAATATACCTGCTCCTCTTATGTTTTTTTTTACTCCATCAGGAGCTTAGTCATACAGTGAGAATTGCTGGATAGAAAACATTTTTATTAAAGCCAAATTACAAACGTGTGGGAATTGCACCAGGGGAACCAGGCTTAGGGTAATTAATCAAATACAAAAAGAGTGCATACTAAGGCCTGGTTCACACTAGTATGCTTGCAGATGCAACTTGAATCACACAGAATCACATGACAATGGAAATGGTGTGCATTCACATCAATGTCGCTCACCATGGTGAAATTTTGGAAAAGGTTCCTGTATTACTTTGGTATGATTCCAGTGTGATTTTAGCCCCATAAAACATGCAAACCACATCCAAATAGCATCCAAGTAGCAAAATGTGATTGCACTGAAAAACAGATCGTGGAAGTGTGAACTTAGCCTACACCCTTCACAAAACGAAATGTTACAAAATATCCAAAATATGTAACATAATGATCATTTAGCAATTGTACAAAATGATGTTGCCCAATACAATGTATAATGTGTGAATATCACTCTGCACAAACAGACATTATTCCATCTTTTTATTAATAAAGTTATATTCTATCAATTGGAAATGGATTGAATAATAGCCATGACATATTTGTGTAAATAATAAATGTCTACTATTGCATGGCTCCCATGGTACAAAAAACATCACGTAACATCAATATTTTTCATACATAAATAAACAGCATATTCATATTCCCATGCTTTAAATATCCTATCCCCTACCCGCCCTACTAAAATCAGATGGGTGGCTGGGATGATTTTCAAACTAGGCGTAAGGATTGTTCTATGTACTGTGGGTAATCTGCCAGTATTATATATTTATAACGAATAAATAAATAGTACATTTTACTGTAAGTTTAAAAACTCTATATCGTGTGTAAATGCAATTATTTTCAGAAATGTTTGCTATAGTAAATTAATTTTCTCATAAAATGTTAATGATGACTATTATCTTCAAAACAAGACGCACATCTATTTCAGTAAGGCAGTGCAAAGAACAAAGAGCAACATCTATAGCATGTAATCAGACTCAGTCTTCCAATGGTTTAAGTTTAGTAAATTGTAAATTAGTTGCTAAGTGTCCATGCACTTTGCATTCATCTGAATGGTATAAGCTGGCAAGAGTAGCTACATCACTTTCTGTATGAGGCAAGCCACTGTGAGCAGATGTGTGAGGGTTCAGCACCACGGACAGCAGTACTTTATTTCTAAATCCAATTTAAAGGAAAACTCTCAGGATACACAAGTGAGAGCCATAACGGACATGTTTTTTGGAGATGTAAATGCTGGACCTGCTGTCCTCAAACCTGATGTACGTTGTGAACAAATATAAGGAGAACAGCCCACAGCTTAAACCTTCAAAAACAAGTCAGTAATGGAAGCTCCCATATTTCTATCTTCCTTCTATCTTCAAAAACTGCCATTGTCATCATAATCCAATGCTTCAATGCATGGAACAAGCATGAATTCAGTGAAGTCAGAACTTCTTCAAAGTCAGTGACTAAGAAAGTATTGAATCAGGTTGACAACCCGACAGCTGGCCTTGTGAGAAAGAGATGCCAGCAGCTTATCTGTTTCTTTTAGACCCCTTTCACACTGGGGCAGTGCGGGCGTTAGCTGTAAAACGCTGCTAGTTTTAGCAGGGCATTACCGCTGTTATAGCGGCGCTTTTAGGGGCGCTAGTGGGGCGCTTTTAACCCCCGCTAGCGGCCGAAGAAAGGGTTAATATTGCCCGTTTTGCGGCACTGCTGAAACGCTTTGCAGGCGCGTTTCGACAGCGCTCCCTAAAAATTTCCATGGGCAGGGTGTTTTGGGAGCAGTGTATAGAGCGCTCCCGCACCGCCCCAAAGACTTTTTTCCCCGTCCTGCAAGCGCACTGCTCCAGTGCTGGGGTGGCTTGAGAGGCGCTTGAGAGGCGCTTTACAGGCGCTATTTTTAGCGCAAAAACACCTGAAAAGCACCCCAGTGTGAAAGGGGCCTTGGTTTCTTAGTTTGTTTCTTGAGACAAAATTCACTACCAACTTTATAAAGCAATTTCACATGACTTATTTAATAAGACAAATAGAAAAATTCAGTAACCCATGGCATAGCAACATCAGGTTAAATGATACCTGTATTGGGAGAAAAAAAGGAGAAAGCCATTGCTGAACTTTCCTTTTAAAAAAACTATTTGCCTGGCTGTTAGAGTGATGTGATGACTATAGGAATTTTTAAAGACAATGACCTACAATAAATATATAGGTCTTCAGTTTTGACTTCAGTTCCTTGCTCTGGGCAGGCCATAGCAGTAAATGATATACATATATGTACCTGAGGTTTGTCCTTTTATTTAGGCAATTGCTCAGGACAGTGAGGGGATTGTTTATGGAGTTTTAGATATGAATGAACCTACACTTTAGCTACTATAATGCAATAGGAGCTTTAACTCCACTTTCATGGGGAAAAAAAATTGTAAATAAAAAAATTACAATATAGCGTATACATTTGTGACACAAGTCATATTGTAATTGAATGTTATTAAAAATGACCTTTCCTTTTCAATCTGCAGAGCTGTCATTTTCTGTAAAGTGCAATGCAATATGGCTACCTGGAGGTGTTCAGTACACAAAATGTGTACAGAACGTCCCCCAGAAACATAATTTCCTTCTTGTGTGATTGGCTCACTGATTTTCCCAGAAGTCTACACTAAGATACAAGACAGATTTTTGCCATCCACTGCAACAAAAGTGTCATTTGTGGTGAGATACGCCCAATAGGAAATAACGTCTAAAGGGATGCAGACCCTGTCACTTTCCTTATTAGAGCCCTGATTCTGCAGCAGCTTGTTGACCATTATGAAACCACTCCCATTAGACTCACTTAGAACAGGGGCATTTAGGAACAAACAGGGATTTCTTCAGAATAACAAAAGGAAGGAATTTCAACAAAGGTTGTTATAATCCTTGCAATGTACATAGATCGCCTAGAGGGGAATGTTTTTTTTTTTTCAACAAAAGTGGAGTTACGCTTTAAGCTAGACTATCAATTAGAATTATGTTTTAACACAACATGTTTAAAGGTTTCAATTGCTGGACTGCATGTTATCTGCTATCACACACTTCTCTCTTTATTCAACTGCATTATCCTGTTTTTATTATACTATATATGAGAGTTGTTTTACTTGCCAAAATACTTGTATTTTTGTTTATTGAGTTTCTAGATTACACTCTAATACACAGCACAGCCATGTCTATCAGTGGAGGTGACCTGACCTTTCTCTGCTGCAGTTTCACTTTAATTTAAAGGTCCCCTTCCCACACTCACCCTGTAACTAGAAATAAAAATGGATGAGACCTGTCCCAGCCTAGAAAAAATGCCAGAATGCCTCCATCCCTAAATATTATGTAAAAACAAAGAAAAAATTGTGGAGTTGGGACTTTAAGAGGCATAGTGGTGTATAAATGGAATAGGTTAAATAGGTTAAATGTTATAGTTCCCTGAAGTATAGCATAATTGTAAAATAATAAATCAGTAACCAAAATACATTTATTAAATGTGATCATAAAAGAACAATTCATAATAATCATCATTAATTTAATAACACATGGTCAAAAAGGGAACATAATTATTGACATACAGACATAATAATAAAAGCATCAGATAATAAACACATAATTCATACATAGTCAACATATATGTAATAGATACATGATGTGATATATTTGATAGAATGGGCTTATGTAGAGCATCCATGGATGTGTGCTCAACGCGTTTCGCGGCCGTATGCCGCTCATCAGGAGTAAGATGCATAAAGGGATTCTAGAATTGAATGAGTAAAGAGATTCGTTTAGGTGGTTTCTGGGGATCCACTACTCCCCATAGACACAACCAAAAATAGAAAGAAGAAAGAGAAGGTGTCAGTATACCTTACAAAATAGCCGTATGTTATGGCCATGGGGTGGTTATGGGATGATGTTCCCTTATTGATCATGTGTTATTAAATTAATGATGATTATTATGCATTGTTCTTTTATGATCACATTTCTGTGTCATAAATGTATTTTGGTTACTGATTTATTATTCTACACTTATGCTATACTTCAGGGAACTATGATATTTAACCTATTCCATTTATACACCACTATGCCTCATTTAAAGTCCCAACTCCACTATTTGTTCTTTGTTTTCACCCTGTAACTAGACTAGGCAATAAGAAGCAGCACACTGATTAGATTGTTTCTCTAAAACACCACTCTCTTGTACTGCAGGACACCTATTTGCAGGGCCGGGACGGGGGGGCGAAGGGGGCAGAAGCCCCAGGTGCAATAATATACTGGGAGGGCGCAGGTGAAGTACCGACTCACAGTGCATGCAGTGTGCTTGCTTAACTGGGATCAGTAGTATATAGGTCACCACTGCTACAGTACAATAGAATACAATGCAGCGCTGCAGCAGTGTGCCGAGCACTAGTCTATTATGAACACACTTGCTTCCCTGTCAGGCGGAGGGAGTGATCTCCATCCAAAAGATGTCTTCTAAGCCGGGCCCAACTTCATTGAGATGCCAGGAGGCAGGATAAGAGAGGAGAGGAAGTGCTGCTGGCACTGGTACAGTGTGCAAGTGAGCAATAACCTAAGGCACTGGGCTGCCACTAGCAGATACTCCTTCCTGCCTGAAATCCTGTTCACATTGACAGTGTCATTTTGTGTGTCAGTGTGAACTGGCTCGAGTGATTAGAGGCTGACTGGAGGGGTTAATTAATTAACAATGAAAGCGTTAATGTGCTGCCTCTGGTCACTGATGCTTTAGTGACCAATTACAGTTAATCAACCCCTTTGTCCCGCATTAGTGGCACCAGTGTCCGTGTTAATTAACCCCTTTATGCTGCAGCATGAAGGGGTTAATAAACACTGACACTGGTGCCACTTATGCAGTCTAAAGGGGTTAATTAGCACCGCCACTGCCCACCTGCATTGATGCAGAAAGATTAAAGCAGATTTTCACTGATCCTCTATATTTTTTTTTAACAACCGCTGCTTACTGGGTTATGTGTTTAGCACATTTCAGATTCTCACCCACCCAGTGGGTCCAGCTCTGTCCAGCTGAGAAACTCTTCTCCTCTGGCAGCTCTTGGTCTCACGCTGCCATGTTTTACTGTGACATCATTGAGAGGCTGCCAGCTGCTCTGGGTTCAGCTGGCACGCCTCCCAATAATATGCCAATAGGTCCGCCCCTCCTTCCTTACTGAATAAAAGCCTCTGCCTCCTGGGATATGTGACATGCATATCCCAGAAGGCAAAGGGAGCATATTTGCCTAGGGGGGGGGGGGTGCAAAAATGTTCTTAAAAAAAAGCAGCTAAGAGGAAAAAAAGCTCACGATACATGTAGAGGACCGGAGGATCTAAATTTGTAGGGTTAAAATCTGCTTTAAAGTAAAAAGGCCTCCTCCTAACACTTAAGCCCTGTACACACGATCAGATTTCCTATGGATTCTAATCCGATGGATTTTTCCATCTGAAATCTGATGAAGCTGACTTCCATCAGTCTTGCCTACACACCATCAGTCAAAAATCCGACCGTCCCAAACGCCGTGACGTAAAACACTCCGACAAGCCGAGAAAAATTAAGTTCAATGCTTCTGAGCATGCTTTGACTTGATTCTGAGCGTGCGTGGGTTTTTTGTCCGATGGAGTTCCACACAGACGATCGGAATTTGCTATCGTTTTTTTCCCATCGGATAAATTTAAAACATGTTCTATTTTTTCTCACCGATGGAAAAAAGACCGATGGGGCCCATACACGATCGGTTTGTCTGATGAGAAAAGTCCATCGGACTGTTTTCATCGGTAACACCAATCGTGTGTACACGGCATTATGTTGACTGACCTATTTTTAGCCCACTCTGATCTGGTCACTTGATCTCCCCTGTGTGAACCAGCAGTGGCTGCAGGGGAGAGGAGGGAGAGCTGACAATGGCTGAGACATGGGAAACTATGGGTGATATCGCCACTTCAAGCTATACCATCCATTGTCAGCACTCTCTGTTCTCCCTGCAGCTGGCATTGACTAACACAGGGGTTCACATCACCTGACCAGACAAAGCGGTGTGAAAATAGGTAAGTATATATCTCTTTTTTTTAGGTTAGTCAACATAGGTGTTGTGGGGGGGATTTTTAAGTCTAGTTAGATGTAAGCTGGAATTATACCTTAAGAGGGGTTTAAATAGCATAACACCATTGACCACTGGGTTATTGTTGCAGAAACTGGCACTGATGCTGGAGGTTATTATTGCAGAAACTGCCATCAATGATGGGGGTTATTGTTGCAGGCACTGAAACCAATGGCATTGTTGAAATGACACTGACTCATTCGTGGGGGGGGGGGGTTGGGTGGCGCAGTTTTTCATTTTCGCCCTGGGCACCGGATGACCTTGTCCTGGCACTGCCTGTTTGGCTCCATGTGCTGCTTCTTCCCCTCCCCCTCTCTGGGCTCTGCTTGATTTTAAAAATATGTATTAATGACTGGAGGACTGCAATAATGTGTGTCATTTATATCTGGAGTTCAGATATAAAGTTCAACGTCATAGCTAAAATGCATTTATAGGAACTGTTTTAGCCACCAAAGAATTTGAATTTGAAGCCTCGTACACACGGCCGAGAATCTCGTCGTTAAAAACATGTCGTTTTTTACGACGAGATCCTTGGACAAGAAACTTGTCCCGGCCGAGTGTACACACGCTCATTTCAAAGAACCCGCGGTTCTTTGAATGGAGCGTACGCGGTGACGTCATCGAATACAACGAGCATGCGCTCGTCACATTCGATGCCATCGCCGCCATCTTGGTTCACCCTACCTATGCCTAGGAAGCTACCGTGCATGCGTCAAAGTCATTTCGAGCATGCGCGGGCTTCCCGGCGAACAGGTAAGTGTACACACACACAATTTTCTCGTCGAGAAACAGGCTGACGAGAATCTCGACGAGAAAATAGAGAGCAGGTTCTCTATTTTCTCGTCGAGATTCTTGTCGCTTTTCTTGACGAGAAATCATACACACGAACGAGTTTCTCGGCAAGAAATCTCTGCCAGCAAGTTTCTTGCTGGTTTTTGCCGAGAAACTCGGTCGTGTGTACGAGGCTTGAGGTTTAAAAAGCTATGCTAGATTTTACAGTTAGGCTAGTGACCTAGCTTTTTATGAAGTCACCTCCCTGCCCCATGGCTATGATTGGACACTGAAGGAAGAGGAGCAGCAGCCTATCCATGTAGTCACTATGCTCATCCTCTTAGCATGTTCCTTTTTTAGCATCTGATTGGTTCCTAGTGCTTCTGCTCTTTATCCCATTCTAAGCCTGGCCATACGCTATACAATTTTCTTGTAAAACTTTCCTTTAGATTTACCAAAACCATATAATATGTAGTCAGGTAGGCCCTTGCACTACTACATAGTTGAGGGTAAATCTAAAGGAAATTAAATAATTAAATTAGTGTTTAGTGCCCATGTATAGGGTAATGTTTATGTATAGGGGAATGCAAAAGGTGAATACAAACTAAAATCCAAGTAGGTATTTTAGTTGCATTTAAAAATGAAATTAACCTATTGTTTAATGCATACATAACTGCATTCATTTTTATTTTATTTTTTATCTGCCCTGAGTTCAGCTTTAAATCTTTGTAACTAACAAAATATAGAGAAAGAGAATAAACAGAAAGTAGGGCAAGGGGATTTTGGACAAAGAAGCAGACAGTGTCCCTATAAAAGAAAGGTATGGTGTAGTACAAAGAAAGGATTCCATTAGTCTACTCTAATCTGTTCTGTCTCAGTACTTTCACATAATACAACTGAAGCTATATGGCAGCCTGCAAGATACAGCATTAAATCAAATGAAATGGATAAAGTCCTTAGCTTTTCAAGCATGACAAAACATAGAAACCTAGTACAGTATTCAGAGCTATGACAAATGCCCATCTTGGTCTAAAACTAAATAGATCCTTGCAGCTACACCTATGGGTGTTGTCTCTACAATGCCGACACTTCTATAATATAGTGACATTATAAGCCACTGAAGAACAGAAGTAAGTTGGGGATTGTGTACAGCTCTCATGCTTCGTGCAGACAGAAAAAAGAGGGAAAAAATATATATACTTTAGTGAAGCAACTTGGAGACATCATATGAGGAAATGTATACAAAAAATAAACATTTAAATTAGTTACATAGTTGGTAAGGTTGAATAAAGACACCAGTCTTTCCAGTTCAATGTGTGTGTATGTGTTTATGTCACTACCATCTCCCATATTCCTGTATATTGCATTCACTAAGATGCCCATCTTAAAGTCAGTCTCCACTGACACCACCAATTGTGGAAGGGAGTTGCTGTGTGTCTTCTTAAGAGACCTAAGATTGAGTAGTTTAGCCCCTATGCTAGAATCACCATTTAGATACTTGTATATTGTGATCATATCTCCTCTTAACCACCTCCCACCCGGCCACTGCACATATACGGCCGGGTGGGTGCTTCCTCTTTCTGAGTGGACGTTCAGGAACGTCCCTCAGAAGGAGGGGGATCGCATGCGCAGTTCCGCAATAACGATGCGCTCGTGTCACCCGGACACGCCGCATCTCCGATCGGCAGGAGGGCTCAGTGATTGGTCATACTGATCACATGACGGCTGTGTCCAATCACAGCCATCATGTGATGTAAATATTCAGCTGGTTGCTAGACGATCTGCTCTCCTCTCCTCACACAGAAGTTGTCAGTGAGGAGAGGAGAGCTGATCGCTGCAGCTGGCCTGTGATCAGTGTGTATGAGCTGTTTTTTATAGCTTTTAACACACTGATCACCGGCCCAGTGTCCCCACACAGTTTAAACACACACATGTCACCAAAATAATGTCCCCACACACATGTCCCCACACATGTCCCCACACAGTAAAAACACCTGTCCCCCATATATGCCCCAGTAAAATCATATGTCCCAATGATTATCTGCATACACATGTCCATGATCATCTGCGCACATCTGTACATGATCATCTGCGTACATCTGTCCGTGATCACACAAACCAATTACTTAACATGATTTTTTTTACCAAAGACATATAGCAGAATACATTTTGCTTAAATTCGATTTGATTGGATTTCTTTTAAAATAGAAAGTAGAAAATATTGTTTTTTATCAAAATTTCCGCTCTTTTTTCACTTAAATTGCCAACAATAAAAACCAGAGTTGTGAATAAATACCACCAAAAGAAAGCTCTATTAGTGTGAACAAAATGATAAAAATGTATTTTGGGTACCGTTTTGCATGACCGCGCAATTGTCATTGAAAGTGCGAGAGCGCTGAAAGCTGAAAATTGGCTTGGGAAGAAAGGGGGCGAAAGTGCCCAGTATTGATGTGGTTAAGCAACTCTTACCCAGGGAGGATACGTTTAATGTTCATAGTCTTTCCTCATAACTGAGGTACTCTTTATTAGATTTGTTGCCCCTCTCTGGACTCTCTCCAGCTCCAGCACATCCTTCATAAGGACTGGTGACCAGAACTAAATGGCATACTTAAGATGTGGCTGAACCTGAACTTTGTAAAGTGATAGAATTATAGAGTTATCTCCTGAGTAAATACTCTTTTTAAAACATGCTAGTAGTCTGCTGGCCTTGCATGCTGCAGCTTGATGTTGCAAAGCTTGTGATCTACTAAGACACCTGTATCCTTCTCCATCCTAGATTCCCTCAGTGGTTCTCTGGCTAGTGAGTAAGTTGTATTTCATATTTTTAGTCCAAAATTGCATTACTTTATGTTTTTCAATATTAAACCGCAACTGCCATGTAGTGGACCACTCCTCTATTTTATCAAGGACTTCTTGTGAAATTGCTATATCCTGTTGTGAAGCTATTGCCCACTTAGTTTTGTATCATTAGCAAACACTGAGATTGAACTTTTTGTACAACCCCAATATCATTTATGAATAAGTTTGAAGAATTGGTCCCAGGACAGAGCCTTGGGTTACCCCATTTACAACACCAGACCATTTAGAAGATATGCTTTTTTCAACATATGGTAGTATGTGATGAGTCTTCACTGATGACAGACAATTGACAAACACTGGATCTTTAATGACATAAGACAAAAAGAATCATAATGCTTATAACTAGTTTATCAACTGGAACTGTACAATAGGCTGACGGCAGCACATTTGTTTGCATGTTCTTTCTCTGCATAGCATTTGGCCTTTATTGGCTATGTTTTACACATTTCCAAGCCTTGTTCCCAGGGAAAATAACTAGCTTAAAGTGGTTGTAAACTTTCAGGTTTTTATTTTATAAAAAGGACAAACATACCTATACTTACCTTCTCTGTGCAATAGTTTTGCACATAGCAGCCCCGATCCTCTTCTTCTGGGATCTCCTGCTGGCGCTCCAAGTCCCTCCACTTTATCAGGTGCCCCCACTGAAAGCTGGTTTTCTTGGGGGCACCCGTGCAGGCTTGCTCTTGAGTTCCGCTGCTGCGTTTATTGACGCAGACAGTGGGACTCTGCCCCGCTCCTGTGTCACAGAATTTTATTGACAGCAGCGGGAGCCAATGGCTCCTGCTGCTATCATTCTGTGCAATGAGTAGAGAGACAGCAACTGGAGCTGCTGCACTCGTGCACATTGCTGGTTTGGATCCGGCTCAGGTAAGAAAAAGTGGGAGTCTGGGGGGAAGCTGCAGCACAGAAGGTTTTTCACCTTAATTCATTAAGGTGAAAACTTAAGGCTTTAGAATCACTTTAAAGCGGAGTTCCACCCAACAGTGGAACTTCTGCTTTAAGCACTCCTCGCCCCCTGACATGCCACATTTGGCATGTCATTTTTAAGGGGGGGAGTGGGTACCCTCTTTTTAGTGGGACTTCCTGTCCCACTTCCTCCTTCCTTTCTTTGGCCTTTTAGGTGACTCCTCCTCTCGCCCTAGGCGGCCCCTCCCTGCCAGCGATCTTCTGGGACACAACTCAGGTCCTAGAAGATAGGCTGGCCAATAGGAGAGCGCAGCTCGACTCGCGCATGCGCAGTGCGTGCCTGGCCTCAAAGCCGTAAGCTGTCACGGCCGGGTGCCCACAGTTACGATCACGTCACCGAGGAAAGGAGGGGGAGGGGGAGAGGAGCGAGCCTCCGGGGGCGTCATCGCTGGACCGTGGGGCAGGTAAGTGTCGGTTTATTAAAGGTCAGCAGCTATGCTTTTTGTAGCTGCTGACTTTTAATAAACTAAAACACGGGTGGAACTCGGCTTTAAGATACATTTTGATCCAGTTACTGTCCATGTCCAGGTTACAAACACATACACGTGGAACAAAACATACAAACCTGTCAATTGCAGCAACTGATTTGATTATTCACAGTACAACCAACATGCAACAAATGTGACAAATGTGACACAGAAACTGCGCATAAAGGTAGAGTGCATCAATACTTAAAGCAGATCTAAGCCTGCATCACATCAGCACCCCTTGTACCTCAAATGCCTATTAAAACCCTTCAAATACTTACCTGCTTGCAAGACAAGACAAACTACACCTAGTTTAGTTCTCTTCAAACATGTTTTGCATTTCTAAACAAATACAATTGCAAAACCTGTTTACGTGAGTTTGCCCCTTTATATCAATGTCCCCTCTTACATTAATTCCCACTTACACTAGTGCCCCTCTTTCTTTAAAGCCCCCTACATCAATTCCCCCCTTTATATTAGTGTCCCTTCTTATATCAATTCCTCATCTTACATCAGTGTCCCTCTTTACAATAGTGCCTTCCTTGCATTAGAGTGCCTTCCTTGCATTAGAGCTTCCCCTTACATCTGTGGCCCCTTACATACTTGTCCCCCGCCCTTACATCAATGTGACCCACCCCCCGTCTTTCATCAGAGTAAGAGTCTATGGGGAAGTTCTGTTCTGGAAACTGGCGAGTGGACTGAAGAAGTTATGTAATTTCTTGTTAAGCCACCTAGCAACCAAGGACTGGGGTTGCCTCTCCAGGGCTCCTTCGTTGGACAGGTCACGGGTGCTGTGAACCTGCACCAGGAGCTGATAGGGGAAGGAGGGGAAGGGGGGCAAGCATGTTGTTCTGCATACTCTATACTGGCCTCACTCTCCTACAGCTCCGCTCTCTCTCTGAGCACATCATCTAACATTCAGGAGTCCTGCACCCTTACTGCTATTCTTCCGTTAGGCTCCCAATAATCCCTGGTGCATTGGAATGCTGGCCAGCAGCACAACAAAAAGACAAGGGGAGCCAAGAAAAGTATCTGGGGGGAGAGAACACTTGTTTTTCAGTAATAATCTTTAATGTGTAATCAGGAGTGCTGCACTGACAGAAGGGAGGAGGGGGAGAGAGAACACAGCCATCGCCTACTCAGCTCTCTCCTCCTCCCTCCCAGCACTGGGCTGACAGGAGCAGGGATGTTGCTCTCTCTACTCCTGTCAGCCGCGGCACCCCTCTCAGTGTGGCACCTGGGGCAGGTGTCCCCCCTGCCCCCTCCCCCTAGTTTTGTCCCTGCCTGCCATTGCCCATTGTTTCTGTTGTAATGCACAAGTATTCACAGAATATTTGCAAATTACATCTGGCTATGGCAGCAGTTTAGTGTGTGGGCAGATTTTCCTTTTAGGTGCAGTCAGTTGGCAGTAAAGGGGGGTGTCTGCATTTTATCACAGTTCACTGCACTGCACCTCATTGTAATGTGAACAGGACACATAGAAAACAATTGTTTCTAACCTTTACCATCCAGTGCAACATATAGAAACAAGGCGCCTTGCTTCAGAACTGCAGCCATCCAAATTGTCCCTCATCTCTCCATCACTGCTATTGACATCGTCCGGTCGTCTTTCAGTTTGGCATCCTTAGCCATCCTAATCTGCTGGGCCAGGTTCAGGGCCAGACTGGCCTACTGTGAAATTTTACGGTAGGCCGCCTGCCCTGGGGCAGGCTTAAACTCTGGCTGCAGGCTGCAGCGCTCCCCTCTAGGCTCCCACCTCCTCCTCTTGTTTGTCTCACACACAGCGGGAGCGCTGTGTGTGAGGGCCCTTGTAACAGCGCCAGCGACAACACACACAGACCCAGCTCCGTGACACACAGCGGGAGATGCCCGCTGTGTTTGTGATCCAGGGCAAGCAATGGTGAGACTGCATTCATAGGCACAGTGAGGCTGTGATTATGGGCACAGTCAGGCTGCATTGATGGGCACAGTGAGGCTACGATTATGGGCACAGTAAGGCTGCATTGATGGGCACAGTGAGGCTGCGATTATGGGCACAGTGGTAGGCTGCATTTGATGGGCACTGGCGAGACTGCATTGATCCCTTGTATCATGTCCACAACCTCTGACCATCTCTTGTATCATGTCTGCAACCTCTGACCATCTCTTGTCTTATATCATGTCTGCAGTCTCTGAGAGAGTCTGGAGAGGAGTCAAGAGTGGGAGTGCTGCCGGGATGGGGATCATGGAAGAAGTCAGATGTGTGTGGACTGTGGAATGGAGACTATAGGATAAAACCAGAGCCGCCAAGCTGGAGTCGACTGACTGATCCTTGCACAATGAACTTGAGAGGAGTTCAGTAACAGCACCGCCAGGCCAGTCTAAGGGGGGTCACTGATGTAAGGGGGGCGTGAATACAATAATGTAAAGGGACACTGATATAAAGGTTCCCCCCTTATATCAGTAACCCCCCTTACCTTAGGCTGCTTTGACACAGAGGCATTGGGGGCTTTTTTTAGTGGCGCTTTGACGTCTTTTTTGCAGCGCTTTTCGGACGCTAGCAGGGTGATTTTAACCCCCGCTAGCGGCCGAAAAAGAGTAAAATCGCCAGCAAAGCGCCGCTGCAGCAGCACTTTGCCGGCGGTTCGGCAGCGCTGCCCATTGATTTTAATGGGCAGGAACGCTTTAGGAGCAGTGTATACACCGCTCCTACAGCGCTGAAAAGATGCGGCTTGCAGGACTTTTTTTACCGTCCTGCCAGTGCACCGCTCCAGTGTAAAAGCACTCAGGATTTCACATTGGAGTGAGAGGAGAGGCGCTTTACAGTCGCTATTCAGTCATTATTTTGAGTGCTATAGCGCCTGTAAAGCTCCTCAGTGTGAAAGCAGCCTAAGTGTATTCTTTCTGCAGAAGGTGGTCTCTGGTCACCAGATTCCCCTGTTCCCCACCACGTTCCCAAAGTTCCTGGGGTCCCCCTTGATGATTGACCACTTTTAACTGGAATTTGCTTTTATATATATGTAGCAGGGTCCTCAATTTAGGGGTAGTGTTTGAGTGGTAGTTATGCTCAAACATCTAAATTGTTAGGACATTATCAACCACTTTGTCTGCAGGAAGAGTATTTGTGTACTGTTCCCTGTGGCCTGCGGGTGGTGCTGCCATAGTGGGCCAGGGTTCAACTGCTGATACAGTGCTGTGCCTTGTGTGTCCCCTCTCGGCAACCATACAGTGGGAGTGGTCGGCCTGCTGTGTATGCTGGGAGAGGATATAAAAGGGGCAGACGCTGCCTGTTCGGGGTTCATTCATCGTCTGGAGTCCTACTCCCAGGGAGTGTGTTCCTGTCCGCCCTGGGCACCTTTGGCCCAGGGGCGGAGGTCGGAGAATCAGTCCCAGGCACCTTTAGCCCTGGGGATGCAACTGAAGGCCTTGGGCCCAGCACCTTTGGCTGGGGCCCATCAAGGATCGAGGAATCTCAGGGTGCCGCCTTGCGAGGGGACCCGCATCTTAGATGAGGAGGCCGGGGGAGAACATTCCTGAGGGACTGGTGAGAAGTCACAGTGAAGGAAGGGGCCCGGTAACTCTCTGGAGGGATGTCTTCTCCTTACAAAGAGGCCAAGCTTTAAAGAAACCAAGTTCACCAGGTCTGTGGCAGAGACCAAGTTCACCAGATCTGTGGCAGAGACCAGGGTACCAGTTTGTATAGTGATTGAGTGGTCAGTTCGAGTACCATTTTGGCTGCTAGTCCCTATCTAGGGAGACTATCCAAATGGGCTAAGTCTGCTTGAGAAGCCAAGCAGTGAAGTGTATTACGTTTGTGCCTGGACCTCTCCCACACCTTATGCTGTCCTGTTCTCTCTCCAACCTTTCCTATCAGAGACTGTCGTTTGGAGTTACAGCTGGTGTGGACATTGAAGTCATTGGGGGAAATAGAGACTTGCCTTTATTGGCTATAGAGATAAGAACCATTCTGTGGGAGTATCTGGCTGTGGAGACCCATCACAACACCGCTCAACCTCCTCACACAGGAGGGTAAAGCCCTATGTGCTTTTATATCTGTCTTCTCTTTATATAATACACTCTTCAAATGTGCATGGTTTTCCCTTTCATGAACAAGAAAATAATGACGTTATGCTGTTGGGCTGGTATGATAATGCTATGGGGCTGATATGACATTTTTTCCAGGGCTGGTTTTTATTCCCAGTCTGGCCCTGGCCAGGTTGACTTAATTCCAACACACATACACACTGGAGTAAAATTATCCCGATACTCAGCATATACTGGGATTGTACACTAAACAGTGCATGTGCTGCTCAGTGTACATTCACAAAAAACATTGCTGGCAGGCAGATAGCACTTATTTTGTGAACTTGAGTTTAGTTCCACTTTTTAGAGAAGATCCAATGTGCTCAAGAAAGAAATGTGTCATCCATCATAAAAAACCTGTCAGTTAGCATCTGTTTTATGAGAGATTACTACACTGTAGGGATAGTGTTTTTATAAATACCTAATATTTGAACACAAGTAGGGAAACATGCAAAACATAAGAAATGTAGCAAACGTCAATTATTACTGCATCTTTTTGAATGCTTCAGTGTATATTATTCTGCCCTAGCCTCATTCAAAACCAAAACACTATGAATAAAATAGCTTCTTTATTTTAATTACCTATTATTTTAGCGCTTCTACTGAGTTATTACATCCCCAATGACCACTTGCTTCAGCATTTTTATTGCAAAATAACTATTCCTGTTATAAAATGATTGCTCTTAGTGAATTTTGTACTGCCCAAGCTTGTCATGTTATGCTTCTGAATGGGTTGTAAATATTATACAAATTGATAACCTGGATTCAGAACAATGAATATAATTATAATGAGAATGAAGTCTTGCAAAAAAAAACGTGGTACATTCTCTGTATTAGAATCAAGATAGATCTATGTCAAGAAGGCTATATGCTTGCTTTCATAGTTAGATGAATAGATAGATAGATCGTTTTAATTCCAGAATAGTAATATTATTTGTATAACCCTAGCATGCAAGTACCCATGAGTACCCACAATCCATTTTATGTGCTGACTTTTTAATCTACATTTTAATTCATTTAATTATTTTAATGGCATGCTGCCAAAAGTTCACCATACACAGGCACAACTAAAATAATAAAATAAGGCAGTGATGATAGAATGTCTAAAACTATAAGCAACTTACCTGGTTGTTTTTGACTGGAATATACATCTAGAAATAATGTTCTTAAGTAAATAATATAGTCTAGAGACATCAGAGTAGGTAAACCCTTGAATGGCAGGCTTCTACTCATTTGGGCTTGGTCAACAATGGCAGAGATGTCCAAAACTCAGTTCGACCACCTAATTTATGTTACACTGTGCTTTGTAATCCACTAGCACCAATTCTAAAGAACTAATTACATGGAACAATTCTCTTTCTTGAGGTCTGTGCTATGCATTGTAATCTTTCTTTGTGTTTGATTTATTAATGACCAGTTTGAAACGGTTTGAATGTGATTGGTAGATGAAAGAAACTTCTTTGTAATTATATTTTTTTGCATAGGGATTTCTAAATGTATGAGACAGCAATCTGGATGAAGATGTTGTGTTTGGGTGCACAACAGCTATACCTGCATGAAAATCTGAAGCTTACCAAGGTTAGCTCCAACACACGAAATTGGAGTTAAACCTTAAAAAAAGAAAAAAAAAAAAAACAACCGGCAAAGAGGTGCACATACTGTATATAAAGAGATAATGAGTAATGCCCTGTACACACGATCGGATTTCCGATGGAATAAAATCCAACAGATTTTTCCATCGGAAATCCGATGAAGCCGACTTCCTTCAGTCTTGCCTACACACCATCAGTCAAAAATCCGACCGTCCCAAACGCCGTGACGAGCCAAGAAAAATTAAGTTCAGTGCTTCTGAGCATGCGTCGACTTGATTCTGAGCATGTGTGGGTTTTTTCTCCGATGGAGTTCCCCACAGACGATCGGAATTTGCTATCGTTTTTATTTTTTTGGGGAAAAAAGACAGATGGGGTCCACACACGATCGGTTTGTCTGATGAAAAAAGTCCATCGGTCTTTTTTCATCAGAAAAACCGATCGTGTGTACGCGCAATAACTGATATTACTTAAAGCATATTTCAAATTTCGCAGCCAAATTGGGAAAACATCTACTTTTATATTTTTTACATATTCCCAATAACATAACTTTAAAAAAAATTCTAGTTACCTTTTTATTTGCTTAAAAATCCTTTGGTTTTTGTTTTTGTTTTTTGTTTTTTGTTTTTTTTGTTGTTTTTGTTTTTTTCTTAGAAAACTGATTAGGATGGGTCTCGGAATTTAGATAGGGCAGTATATGTGGGGTACTGCTTTTTGCATTTTGAAAGCGACAGGAGTTAATAATTTTTTTTCATGTAGAATTAGTGATGGGAAATAGAGAAGACACTCTGGATGACGACTTAATATGTGGTCTCCTGTTTTCAGGCTGTAATGAAATGTTATAAACGTGAGATGTTTAAGTTTAATTGTAATGTTATGCTTTCTGGAATGCTTAGTTGTAAAGCCTTGACTATGTCCTATGATTAAATAAAGTATTACATTTGGAAAAAAAAATCCTTATATGCTCTATCTGCTTGGTGATGTTTAGGAAGGGGTTCTGGAGTAATGGTTTACATAATTAACCGTGTCTACTACATTTGAACACTGTCTGCCCTAATAAAGGATTACAAATTTAGAAACCACCCTCCTGCATTGTATATTAATACACTGTCTAAGAGGTACACAATATATATATATATATATATATATATATATATATATATATATATGTAGCGCTACCCCCAGTTAAGAGAGCCGCTGATATTGATTTGGGCCCTGCAGTGCACCGCTGTCAACCCCCGGCAATCGGCTCTAACCTCCCGTGGCACAGCTGGTGATAGAGAGATAGGACCGCGTGATCGCAACTGTTGGTGACGCAGTCCTATAACAAACATACACAGAATATACTTTAAAACTCCTATTAAAGTAAGCGGAACTGACACCAAATGTACTTTACCCAGATATTTTACTGAGGCTAATGGGCAAGTAATAAACAACAGTATAACAAGTTGCAGATCCCTGCAACAAACAGTAATAAAGATAAACAGAGTAATCAGAATAATAAAGTATTTCTATGCAACTCTAGCGCTGCCCTTTTACAGCTACTTCCCCTCATGGGTAGACTAACACCCAGCAATGTCTACCTATGCAGTCAGGCCTGACTGATCTAAATGGAAGTTCAGTGAAACAATATTTGCTAGCAATCTCTCGGTGGTGCACTTGAAGAACAACTTTGTAATCCCAACGAATAGTAAAGATAAAGTATCTGTCTTTAAACAGCTCTCACCACCTGGACAAGTCCAAGTCCCTTTCCTCCATCGATTCGTCTAGGAACAGGAATCCACCGACATCCAAGTCTTCAATCCTTCTGGTGTACTGCAGCAAGGAGGATTAGATGTCTCTAAGGCTCTGCTAGGCTGGCAGAGGGCTCTTTGGAAAGGAGCACATGACCCAGGCTTCAGGCCTTGTGCACACAGCAGTTCAGCACAGAGATCCTCTTGCTAGGAGAGGGGTGTCCAAAGAGGCCGACCAAAACTCCGCCTCCCCTTTATAAAGTCTGCCCCAGAAGTCTCTGTTCTGGAGCAATGCACCCTGGGTGCTGCAAGATGTACTGGGAGATGTAGTCTCTCTCTCCTCTGCTTTCACTTCCATAATGTCTCTTTACTTCCTCCCGACTCACCTCTCACCTGGAACTTCTTGTCTCTCTGCATTAAAGGGGAACACCCCGCTACACACTCCCCCCACTTGAACTCTTTGGTCCCCAAAGATAAACTTCAACAAATACTGTTTACCATTTTGGACAATGTCGAGCATGATGTTGGCATAGGGAATTCCCACCAAAACTTTGGGATGGAACTCTCTTGCCCACAGGTCACACTACCATGAGTGGCCTGCCTAACTGTGCCAGAGAGTGAGCTGGGGTTGCCCTCCACCAAATGGACGGTGGAAGGATCAGGTTGTTCAACACTTCTCCTAGCCGTTACAACAGAGTCCTCTGAGCTCGTCCCCATTTGGGGGTAAGTTAGTTTCTTGGGAGGCCTGATGACTCTGCGAGCCCTCTGCTCTCTTGGTGCTTCTGACTCTGGCACCACAGGCTCTTCTTCAGGAGTAAGTTCAGGTAACATTGCTGGTTCTGGAACCTCTGATTCAGAAGTCGACTGACGTATGGAATCTCTAGAGTCCTCCTCAGCGCAAGTGTCAGGAACATCTTCCCAGTAATCAGCTGAGGGACTGAAGGGTATGAATTCAGTAGCCTCCGGATTCAGCGTTGCATCTGGGGTATCCCCTCCATTTGGGAGATCTATGGCGGACGTTCCCAGAGTCGAGGGAGGCCACAGCCAGTCCAGTTCTCCACCTTCTTCTGTACTCAATTGGGAGGCCTCCCCATCTTTGGCTCGAGAGGTCTGGGACCGAGTGTTCGGCCTAGGAATATCCAGGATAGAGGCCGGTTCAGGGGAGTCTCTCACGGGAGGTATTCTGACTGCCTCAGCAAGTGGGAGCAGGTGGTTCCGATGCCACATCTTCAGTGGACCCACCTTTCCTTCTGGCTTTAGTTTGTAGACAGGCAAACCGGGCAACTTCCTACAGACAACATAGGGCTCAGATCTCCACCTGTCGGCAAGCTTGTGTTTTCCAGGGACCCCCAGATTGCGTAGCAGTACTCGGTCCCCGGGCTGCAGATCTTGCACTCGAACCTTCAGATCAAAATTTCTCTTGTTGCGGGCCCCCCTTTGATCCGAAGCCGCCTGGGCTTGTTCATAGGCCACCTGCAAGCTACGTCTAAGTCTGTCCACGTATCCCTTGTGGGATGTAGCTGAGGTATTGTCTATAGAAGTGCCAAAGGCCAGGTCCACAGGTAGCCTTGCTTCTCTCCCAAACATAAGTCAATAAGGGGAGTAGCCAGTGGCGTCACTTGTGGTACAGTTATAGGCATGTACTAGGGCTGATATGTGCTGACTCCAGTGTTGCTTCTTCTCTGTTTCTAAGGTTCCCAAAATGTTGAGCAGGGTCCGGTTAAATCTCTCCGGCTGAGCATCTCCTTGTGGGTGGTAAGGCGTGGTTCTGGTCTTCTTTATTCCTAATGAATCCAAAAGTCTTCGGATCAACCGACTCTCAAAGTCCCTTCCTTGATCTGAGTGGAGTCTCTGTGGTAGTCCGTAATGGACAAAATACTTCTCCATAAGTATCTTGGCCACGGTGGATGCCTTCTGGTCTTTGGTTGGGAAAGCTTGAGCATAGCGGGTGAAATGGTCGGTTATTACCAGAACATTCCCCAATCCACTCAGGTCGGGTTCAAGGCAGAGAAAGTCAATGCATACCAGATCCATTGGGCCTTGACTCTGTAAGTGGCCCATTGGGGCAGCTTGATGGGGTAGGGTCTTTCTCTGAATGCATCGTGCACAGGAATGGCAATACTCCTCTACTTCTGCCCTCATGCAGGGCCAATAGAACCGATTTCTGACAAGCTGGAAGGTCCTTTCTGCCCCTAGGTGACCATGATGGTCATGCAGGGCAATTAGTACAGTCTCTCAGTGCTTCTCTGGAAGAAATAACTGCCACTTATCTTCTGAGTCATCAGAGGGGCCCCTTCGGTAGACCACTCCCTGATGTACCTGTAGCCTGTCCAATTCCTTCCTCAACAGGCGAGCCTCCTTTGAGGGGTGATGTAGGAATTTGTTGGGATCCTGATTCTCCAGGGCTTCGAGGACCAACCTCCCCATGGGGTCTTCCAATTGGTCACACCTCAACTCCTTCTTGGACAGTCTCGGTAGGTTGTCTTCCTCCAGTTGAGTTACCCCACAATAGTGTTTGGGGACTCCTACCATGGTAACCCCTATTTCTTCTGCTCTGGAGCCTCCTCTGGCTTGGAATTCAGCCCCTTGACAAAGGGCCCGCACCCTGTCCGGTGCCACTTGGGTCCAATCTTCCCAGTCATTTGTCGTGGCATGAGACCTCCGGGACAGGGCATCTGCATCCCTATTTCCGGCTCCTGGTCTGTACTTCAGACTGAAGTTGAATCCAGACAATGCGGCCAACCACCTGTGTCCGGTGGCATCTAGTTTTGCAGTGGTGAAGAGGTAGGTCAGGGGGTTGTTGTCTGTCTTCACAGTAAACTCTGCCCCATACAAGTAGTCTTTTAGCTTGTCTACTACCGCCCATTTGAGGGCCAGGAATTCCAGCTTATGAGTGGGGTAATTCTTTTCTGAGGGGGTCAGGCTCCTGCTCACATAGGCCACTGGTCGCAGTTGTCCTTCATGTTCTTGGTAGAGTACACCACCTAGACCCTCATGGCTGGCATCCACATGTAATTCATAAGGTCTGGTAGGGTCGGCGTAGGCCAGGACTGGGGCAGTGGTTAAGCTCCTCTTCAGAGCATGAAAGGCCTCTTCACACCTTGGGTTCCACTGATCTTGAACTGACTCACCAGGCCTCCTGGGCCCTGAGTCATCCTCTTCCCCTTCTGCCTTTAGCAATTCATTCAATGGGCGGGCAATCCGAGCAAACCCCTCCACAAACCTCCTATAATAGGAGCAGAACCCCAGGAAGGATCTGAGCTCTGTTACTGTGGTGGGTCGTGGCCAGGAAGTGACTGCTTCCAACTTCTCAGGATCTGTGGCCACCCCTTCTTCAGACACTATGTGCCCCAGATAGTTCACAGAAGACTGGTAGAACCGACACTTCTCGGGGGAAAGCTTAAGTCCCTCTTCGCTGAGTCTTCTCAATACTTTCTCCAACCTGGCTTCATGTTCTTCCAAGGTTCTTCCAAAGACAATGACATCGTCCAAGTACACAAGGACTTCTATAAGATTCATGTCTCCAACAGTCTTCTCCATAAGGCGTTGAAAGGTAGCAGGAGCTCCAGACAGACCCTGAGGCATCCTATTGAATTCGAAGAATCCCACCGGGGTTATGAAGGCTGTCTTCTCCCTGTCTTCTGGGTGCATAGGGATTTGATAGTACCCACTCTTGAGGTCCATCACACTGAACCATTTGGCTCCAGACAAACTTTGTAGGGCATCTTCTATCCTTGGCGTGGTGTATTGGTCAGGGATGGTTCTCCTGTTGAGAGTCCTGTAATCGATACAAAGCCTCAACGACCCATTCTTCTTTCTGACCACCACGATTGGGGAGGCATAGGGACTTCTAGACTCCCGGATCACACCAGTCTTCTTTAGTTCTACAAGTTGTTCCCTCAGATCCTCCAGATCTGCCAGGGGGACCCGCCTGACCCTCTCTCGGAAGGGCTTATCTTCTTGGAGGCGGATCCGATGGGTGGCACTTCTTGCACACCCCACATCGAATTCATCTTCGGAAAAGATCTTCTCCCACCTGGTCAGCTGGGCCTTGGCTCTTTCTTTCCAAGCCCTGGGTAGGTTCGGGTTTTCCACGGACAGTTTCTCCCAAACATCTCCTCCGTCACCCGTCCCCTTGACTTCGGACCAAGTGACCGGGGCAGCAGGGCTCACCTGACCAAGCAACACTCTGGCAGGGATCTCCATGGGTCCTCCCGTAGTGTTCCTAACACTCACCGGAACTCTGCCATGGGCCTTCTTCAGGGCCTTGAACGGAATCACTTCTGGTATCACTTCCAGGCCTGAGGACTCTTCCCTTGGGTCTGATTCCAGCATGACAAAGGGGCCAGGTTGTTCCCACGAAAGCTTCACAGTGGCCCTAAGACAGGTTACTTCTCCGGGCTGTAGTACTACTCCTTCTCTGCCAAGTCTCCACACCTTCCCTATCCCCTCTCCCGGGGTCTTCTGCTCTAAGACCAGTCGTTGGTAGGCCGTCTTTAGCATGGGATGGATTTTGGTGGCTGAATGGTTTCTCTCTTTCACGAGAGGGGTCAGGAGTCTCCTGACTAGATCCGTGTTTGTCCCAATGATCAGGGAAATCTTGCTGGCTCCAGGCGGCCGGGGACACACAACTGCCAGGGTGTCAAACACTTCAGCCTTCCCAGCCACGGATGGGTCGAAAGTCATCTTTATGGGCAGGTACCCATCATAAGGGAAACTCTGGGTTCCAAGTCCCCATATCTCCAGCTCTTCTATCTTCTGGATAGGCAGATGACTCAAGTGCCTATCATAGAAGTCCCGGTATAGTAAAGTCACCTGTGCTCCGGTGTCCAAAAGAGCTTTAGTATAGACTCCTTCCACTTGAATGGGCACAGTAGGAGACGGGCCCACCAGTTCCTTTGGGTATGGCCGGACTGGGGTCACCTCTTTTTTTTGGCTTTCGACCCTTGCCTTGCTCCTTTTGGACTTTAATTTTTCCTGAGCCTGGCATGCATTGACTTTCTCCCTCTCAATGGGGGCACAAACCCGCTGAGGGATGTTATTGTTCCTTTTAGGTGGATGTTCCTTCTTTGGGGTGCTGTACTTCCACTGAGGGGTCTTGCCCCCTCCCTCTGGGGTACATCTTGGTGGGGGTGTACTATACCTCCTCCTAGGAGTTTTGTCTCCTCCATTCTTGGCCTTTTTTTTTAGTTTGGAGCGCACTGAAGATGATGGGCACCCGGTTGACTCCTTCACCGGGGCCCTTTGGAGTTTCCCGCCGGCTTGCAATTATCTGTTCTCTTCTTCTTTGGGCTGGAGCATACGTTAGCAAAGTGGCCACTCCCTCCGCAGTTATAGCAAATCACCTCTTCTCGGTCCTGTAGGGAGGCCGGTGCTGAGGTGTTCGGGAACAACTCCTTTCTTGGGCTTGGTTTCTCTCGTCTTCTCTGATCTTTCTCCATCAAAGAGGTCAGCATCTCCAACACTTGGGCCATTTGCGATTTCAGAGTGTCAACCTCCGCATCTCTTTCTGGGCTCTTGACCGAATGGACCAACACTGGTACAGGTGTGACATTTGCCTTGGCCACCTGCTGATCTTCCTCCAGCGCCTCTTCGTCCCTAATAATTTTTATTAGATCAGAGTAGGTTAGTGACATTCCTCCTCCTGAGGTTTTCAGGTGCAGCCAGACCGGGTCTGAGCGCCGCGCTCCCCTCATGATCTGCTTCATGCGTGCTTCATCTGCATCTTTGGGCAGCATTCCCTTCTTCAGTACAATCTTGCATAACTGCCTGTTCAGCCTTCTAACATATTCTGACAGTTTCTCATTCGGCTGCTGGAGAGTGTGTTCAATTTGATAAATCATCTCTGACACCTTCTCCAGCTGACCAAACTCTTCCTGCAGCATGGCCAGGCAATCTTGAGCTGTACAGTTTTCATTTCCAAACCGGAAGCTCTTCACCGATTCTGCCGCGGCACCTTTCAGACTTTCTAAGACTCGCTGTCTCTTCTGTGCCTCAGGCACCTCCCATGCTTCTACTGCCTGCAATGCCTGTTCCACCCAAGTGTCAAAATCTTCCTCCCCCACAGGGATGGGGAGCTTCCCTGAGAAGGTGCTAAGCTTCCGGTAACTGGCCTCCACATGCACCGTACTGCTTTTCTGGCACTTAATTACAAGGTCTCCTAGAGCATTCAACAATTCAGGCCCTATAGCGGCCAGCGGTGATCCTGGGCTTAATAGTTCCTTAAGCTTTTCTGCTTTAGGGGATAGTGGTGGAGATAATTGTGGGAGTGATGGCTTTGGTGTCTGAAACCATTCTTCCTTCACTGGCAGCGTATGTATCAAGTGATAGATCTGATTATCTATGGCTTGTATACTCTGACTTTTAAAATGCTCTGGGATTTCGTTTTTCCATTCTACCAGTGCGTATGTAAACGAGATCACTGGATCTGGCCTAAAATCCATCACCCATGCTTTGTGGCTCGGAGACAGTAACAATACGAGCTGTTTTATCTCCTCTTCCTTCCATCTTTCCCCCGGGAGTACAATGACTACCGCCGCGGTTGGATCGGCGCCAATCGCTGCGCACCACTGTGACATTGCCAGCGGGTCCATGCTGGTACTTCTGACCGGCTTGATTGCAGCGTGCAACGTACAAGGATCCCGGACTCGAGCCCCCACGTGTAGCGCTACCCCCAGTTAAGAGAGCCGCTGATATTGATTTGGGCCCTGCAGTGCACCGCTGTCAACCCCCGGCAATCGGCTCTAACCTCCCGTGGCACAGCTGGTGATAGAGAGATAGGACCGCGTGATCGCAACTGTTGGTGACGCAGTCCTATAACAAACATACACAGAATATACTTTAAAACTCCTATTAAAGTAAGCGGAACTGACACCAAATGTACTTTACCCAGATATTTTACTGAGGCTAATGGGCAAGTAATAAACAACAGTATAATAAGTTGCAGATCCCTGCAACAAACAGTAATAAAGATAAACAGAGTAATCAGAATAATAAAGTATTGCTATGCAACTCTAGCGCTGCCCTTTTACAGCTACTTCCCCTCATGGGTAGACTAACACCCAGCAATGTCTACCTATGCAGTCAGGCCTGACTGATCTAAATGGAAGTTCAGTGAAACAATATTTGCTAGCAATCTCTCGGTGGTGCACTTGAAGAACAACTTTGTAATCCCAACGAATAGTAAAGATAAAGTATCTGTCTTTAAACAGCTCTCACCACCTGGACAAGTCCAAGTCCCTTTCCTCCATCGATTCGTCTAGGAACAGGAATCCACCGACATCCAAGTCTTCAATCCTTCTGGTGTACTGCAGCAAGGAGGATTAGATGTCTCTAAGGCTCTGCTAGGCTGGCAGAGGGCTCTTTGGAAAGGAGCACATGACCCAGGCTTCAGGCCTTGTGCACACAGCAGTTCAGCACAGAGATCCTCTTGCTAGGAGAGGGGTGTCCAAAGAGGCCGACCAAAACTCCGCCTCCCCTTTATAAAGTCTGCCCCAGAAGTCTCTGTTCTGGAGCAATGCACCCTGGGTGCTGCAAGATGTACTGGGAGATGTAGTCTCTCTCTCCTCTGCTTTCACTTCCATAATGTCTCTTTACTTCCTCCCGACTCACCTCTCACCTGGAACTTCTTGTCTCTCTGCATTAAAGGGGAACACCCCGCTACACATATATATATATATTTTTAGTTATGCTGTGTGAATTGGAACACAAAACACATATATAGTGGTGTTTTCTCAAATTTGACTGCAAAGGTAGAAATATGCTTTGAAAAACTGAAGTATAAACAGTATCTTAAAAAATGTTTTTGACAGGAAGCATTGAAATCACAGGAAATTGTCATGGCACTTTAACCTTGGATATCGGGTAGAAAGGCTGACCATGACATACATAATA
This sequence comes from Rana muscosa, assembly GCA_029206835.1. Lineage (NCBI taxonomy): Eukaryota > Metazoa > Chordata > Amphibia > Anura > Ranidae > Rana > Rana muscosa. Next base: position 543,481,251 of record CM055117.1, on the reverse strand, counting down.
TGTTGTTGATGAGATGTGACGACAGGACAGAAAACTACCATCCAAAATTTTGACAGGGTACAGCAAGAAAATAGGATAAGTCGATGGGATATGTCAACATGACAGAAAACTACCATCTCCAACAACCTTTGACAGGGTGCATCAGATAGACAGAATAGTTTGATGGGATGTAGCAAGGGAACAGAAAACTACCATCCCAACCTTTAATAGGGTGTAGCAAGAGGACGAAATAGGTTGGTAAGATTTAGCAAAATGACAGGAAACTACAATCCAACCTTCTTCAGGGCTTACTAAGAGGACAGGATAGGTTGATGTGATGTGTCAAGGGGAAATGAAACTACCATCCCAATCTTGATAGTGTACAGCAAGAAGAAAGAACAGGTTGATGGGATGTGGCAAGACAACAGAAAGCTACCATCCAATTTTTGAAATGCACTAGAAAACAATGTATTCAGCGAACTTCAGCATATCTGCCACAAACTCAGCTTCAAGAAGTGCACGTTTTGTTGATCTGCTTGCAGTGCAGTTGAACATCTGCAGAGTGAATGGGACTGTAGGAAAAAGTGACAGATCAGGGAAGGCTATTCTGCATAGGAGAGCTATCTATTTTTGGGGTTATCCATCCTAAATTCTGGAGTGCTTTGGGAGTAGCTAGATGTATTCTTTGACCAATATAATAGAAATATAGAGCTGTATATCACAGATATGCTTAAACTACAAAATAAAGATAAAATATGACAGCATTTCACTGTCCTTGCATATTATAAACTGCAAATGCAAGTATTTTGGCAAATTTTAGCAATTTTTAACATTTTCGGCTATTTTAACTATGAGACAGTTGTTAGCTAAAGAACCTACTTGTATTAAAATGGGACAGTCAAAATGCAATTTTATCTTGTTTAGGGTAGAGTGGAGAGAGTTATGCCTTGTACACAAGAGCGGAATTTCCGTCAGAATAAACTCTGACGGGAGTTCCGACAAAATTCCACTCAAGCTGTCTTGCATACACACGGCCACACTAAAATCCAACCGACAAGTACGCGGTGACGTAAAACACTACGACGAGCCGAGAAAATTAAGTTCTATGCTTCCTAGCATGCTTCAAATTGTTTCCGAGCATGCATGGTTTTTAGTCCGTCGGAATTGCATCCAGATGGACGGAAATTCCGATAGAATTTTTTTTCATCAGAAAAATAGAGAACATGTTCTCTATCTAATTCCATCGGAATTTCCAACAGAAAAAGTCAGATGGGGCATACACACAGTCGGAATATCTGCTGAAAAAATTCCGTCTGACTTTTTCCATCCAAAATTCCGAGAGTGTGTACGCGGCATTAGATTGTCAGGAATTATTGCTGCTGGTGCTCCCACTGGAGAGATTTCTTGTAAGTTCCTGAACTAGGATCACACAGAAAGTGAGAGGTCATCCTTATATAAGGAGGAGAAATTCTAACCTTTACAGACATCACTAGTCTTTGTGTTCCCACTGGAACATTTCTCCTCTACTACTGTTCTGGTGACAACTCTAAAATGTTATATTTTCTTGCAATTTTTGCAGTGACTAAAAATTTGAGTGACTCTACAAAAGTTTAAAGACAGCATTTTTTGCTGCTGGAGCTCCACTTTAATATGATTAGAACCTATAATCATTAATATAATGCAATCACTACTACAGTGGTATAATAACTGCATATCATATTCATACTCTTATCCAAAAATAAGATTCACTGTATTACAACATATCTGCAGTACAGCAAAAATAAATGGACCTTTACACTTTAGTGGGTACTAAAAGAAAAACAGCTTTTTCTCCAGCTTGATTCTCTTTTTTCTGATTATTCTTCGTGACGATAATATGTGCCCAGAGGCAGCACTAAGCTATGCAAGGCTGTTTGGAGCCATTTCTTGCCTACAAATATATTTTTTTAATGCAATCAATATAATTTTCTTTCTCTCAGGAATCATATACTTCCTAACAATTCTGTAAGATAACTCGTTTCTCCCTACCAAAGATACAGTATTTTGTGAGTCTCACAAAAATGAAATTTTCCTTCTCTATGTTATTAAATAATTTCACCTACATAAGTGCCTTAAGTTACATCACCCAATGGAGAAACCGAATACTGCTGCACATCCAAAACAGAAAGTTTGTGGAATCGATTGACATAGAAAACTGCTGATTGGAAAAAGAGCTTGTATAGGCACAAGACATTATTTTCCAAATCCAACAAAGTTTTAATAACTGGTGTCCATTTTCTGACTCCAGGTTCTTTTTTTTGAGCACCTCACTATACACTTTGCTGAACTCTGGATTCAGGCTAGGAAACAGCATACACTAGCAGTGTGACAGGAATTTAACTTGTAAGAGAATGCTTTGGATATGAACGATCCAAAGCATACTTAGAAAATAGATTTCTAGCTTCTGCTAGTTTTAACAACTTTAAAACACAATTGCAATTACAGACTATGAAGTCTATTTGATCAATAAGGGGCTGATTTACTAAAGGCCAGTAGGCTGTTCACTTTGCAAGGCAATTTATATTTTGTAGGGGAATTTTTCTGTTAGCTTAGTAAAAAAGATGAAGCTCTATCAACTTCCATTATCCAATCACATGCAAGCAAAAATATGGTTCCTTTTTTTTTTTCCCTTTCATTTCATTGGGTATTCCTTACAACGTGAATTTTCACCACGTTCAGTAAGCTAAGGTAAAATTTCTATTGCAAACAGTCTATTTTCCTTCAGTAAATCAATCTCATTGTGTGGATTGATTAGTCTATTAAAATTCCGGTGCAAGGAACCAGTGTACTCAAACCACTCTCTAGGACTGCTGTTCTCAAAATTCTTCACATTGTACTACAACACCTAACCCTCTAAAGATAATACTAATTATGAGGAGAAATTACATTATAGCAAAAATGTACAAATTATGTTTGTAAAAATGCTCCTTGCACCAAGAGGGAGAAGGGTAGTCCATTTATCTCTATGTAATGAACCGTCACATATGCCATAGTGAACAGGTCTCTGACAATATGGATGCTGCAAACACTTCCCAACAGATGCTAGGTCAAGACAATCCAGATCAGAAAGTCAGTATCTGAGGTCTGCAATTTTATTTAGGGATTTAATGCAAGGGGCAAAAAAGCCTTATGGAGGAATAATACCGGTAATTCAAATTATTTACACTTATGCAGCCATGGTGTAGAATATAGGTTCAAAATATCATGCATAAATAACAAATTCCAATTTGATTCCAAAAGTTTCCAGCAAGCACAATAGCAACCTCTTTAGTTCAAAATGGTCAAGAGATTAAGGTAAATAAAAAGTCCATCGGTTTCAATTAATTCCAATATTGTTTTAATAACATTGATCAAGTAGGGGCAAGAAAAAAAATCCATTGATACGGTTACCCCTTACTGTGCTGGTGGTGAGATTGCTTCTTTTCAATTCTTTCTTTTCAATTCAATTCTTTTCTAACTGTTCCTATAGTGATCAATAGCAGAAAAGGTAGATGAAGCACAGATCCACAGAATGGACAGAAGTAGGAAGAGCCTTGCACTACAGATGCTTAGGTACAGCTTTCTCTCCAGCAAGTAGAACAGTGAGCAGAACAATAGCGACCTTAGTTAGAGTAACAGTCAGAGTAACAGTCAGCAATGTGATGATCTCACATTGCAGATATACAATTATGAGGTTTTAGGTACAGTACTACATAATTTCAGAAGTGCACTGTTTTTTTCAGGAGAAATCCAATTAAAGAGGTAATTTGTCAGGCCACTGCATTAAAAAAAGAAAAAAAAAATTTGGGAGTTTTCTGTAAGAATACAAATCTTCTGTTTTTGAGTTAGGGTTCACTTTAAACAGTATTTAACTAACTCATACATTACTCAGATCTCATTTAAGGTGACTTTCTTACTTTGCATAGTAAGAATAGTGAATATGATCTGTCAGAGATGCCCAATATCTAATTCCTGTTGTTTAAAAAAAAACTTTGCAAAGACCTACTGTCAGGGACGTGCTTGGGCTTGAACCTGGGACCTCTTCTGTGTCTGGCATTGACTCTACCAGCGGAGCTATCTGAGATGCTGGACAGTTCCCTGCCTGATCTGCTGGATAACCTATCTGATCCATTAGACTACTCTGCTTGGTGTCTGATTACTGTTTGAACTCTGAACCCCTTGCTCCTCCCATGTACTTCATATAAAAGACATTCCAGAGATGTTGCCCCTTGCGGTTTGATCTGCTTCTGTTCCCTGAGTTCCTGATTCTGTGCTTGTATCCTGTTTCTGTGTTTGACCCGGCTTCCTGACCACGCTTCTGTCCCCAGTCCTGACCTCGGCTCGTTTGACCCTGCTCAGTTATCTGCCAGTCTGCCTGTTGCCAAGATTCGGCCTGGACTTTGACTACTCTCTGCCTGCCACTTGTGATGTTTACCTTGATGTGTATGACCCGGCTTGTCTGACTCTGCAAACCTGCACCAGCTTACCTGCATCCTCTGCTCTGCAAGCTGCACACGCTGACCTGCATCCTTTGCAATGCAAACCTGCACCTGCTGACCTGCATCTCTGCTCTGCAAACCTGCACCTGCTGACCTGCATCCCTGCTCTGCAAACCTACACCTGCATCCCTGCTCTGCAAACCTGCACCTGCTGACCTGCATCCCTGCTCTGCAAACCTGCACCTGCTGACCTGCATCCCTGCTCTGCAAACCTGCACCTGCTGACCTGCATCCCTGCTCTGCAAACCTGCACCTGCTGACCTGCATCCCTGCTCTGCAAACCTGCACCTGCTGACCTGCATCCCTGCTCTGCAAACCTGCACCTGCTGACCTGCATCCCTGCTCTGCAAACCTGCACCTGCTGACCTGCATCCCTGCTCTGCAAACCGGCACCTGCTGACCTGCATCCTCTGCTCTGCAAGCTGAACCTGCTGACCTGCATCCGCTGCTTCCGGAACCAGCCGTTCCAGTCTCCACCACTCCAAGCAGTGAGGATCAGACAGGCACCCTTACCTCACCGTGCTCTTACCACCACTGTCCCCACTCCAGTGGTCTCCGAGCCGGGGTTGTACGGGAGGTCCCTCTCCGCACGTCAGGCTCACACCTAAGGTACGTTACAGTATCAAACCGCCATGCCTGAGCCTGCAGGAGATACCTTGCCTATGACAATGTCTATCAACACCTTACAGCTCTCACTCAGATCGTGAAGTCTCTGCAGGGCAGCCATGTCCGAATGGATAAGCAGACACAAACTCAAGCCACCTCTGCAGATTCACCTCCAACCCCAACTTCCTCTATTGGAATGTTACCATCTCCTGAGCCCAGGGTCCCTGTTCCTGAGAAGTTTTTCGGGGATCGGAGTAAATTCTGTGCGTTTCGCAACGCATGTGAACTTTACTTTTCGTTGCTACCTCTGACTTTTTCATCTGAAGCCACCAAGGTGGGCTTCGTTATCGCTTTGCTGCAGGGGGAACCTCAAGCTTGGGCCCATCACCTACTTGAAGTCCGCCATGTAGTTCTAGACTCTCTGCCCTCTTTTCTTGATGCCATGGCCCGACTTTATGACGATCCACAGTGGACTTCTACTGCCGAGGCTGCTCTCCATGCGCTCCAGCAAGGCCGCCGAGCGGTCGAGGACTATGTGACTGATTTCAGACGCTGGAGCGCAGATACCCAGTGGAATGAGGCGGCTCTGCGGCATCAGTTCCGTCTTGGTCTCTCTGAAAGCCTGAAGGATGAGTTAGCACGGGTCGGTGTTCCTGATGTTCTAGAGACTTTAATTAATTTGTCTATCCAGATAGACCGACGACTCCGGGAGCGCAGAGCAGAAAGGTCTACCCAACAGCTCCGCCCAGCTTGGATGCTACCCCGGATACGAGCCCCTGTGTACCCTGCCAGTGCCAGTACGGTTCCAACTGAACCCTCACCCCTCAACCAGACCATCAAGCCAGGGCAGCTTGGACTAATGAAACATTCCCTATCGGCCAAGGAACGACTTCGTCGGCTGCAGAATTATCTATGCCTGTATTGCGGTGAACCCGGTCATTATGTCTCTTCTTGTCCTGCTAAGCTGCGCAAGGTCCTGGCTACCTCTTCTCCCAACTACTCACCTCCATCTACCAATGCTACTCACCTGGCTCTTCCTATCTCTTTCCAACTACCAGGGAGGACAATACCAGTAACTGCAATAATCGACTCAGGGGCATGTAGTTGTTTTGTCGATCTAGACTTTGCAGCACAACAACACATCCCACTCCAACCTAAGACTCAGGGACTTTCCATTTTCCTGGCAGATGGGTCTCGCATCAAGTCTGGAGTAGTGACCCAGGAGACCCCTCCTTTGCCTGTGATCACCTCCATGGACCATAAGGAACTATTGACTTTGGATGCTATTGCATCTCCCATGTTTCCAGTTATCCTGGGTCTACCCTGGCTTCAGGCACACAATCCACAGATTGATTGGGGAACCGGAAGTATTAAGTTCCAGTCACCATACTGTCAACGCCACTGCATGCTTCCATGTCCCAGCACCTTGGGGCCTCTGTTATGCCTGGATTCAGATCCAGAGATACGAGCTTCTGTACCCAAACAATATCATGAGTTCCTGGACGTCTTCAGCAAACGAGGGGCCGAAGTCCTCCCGCCTCATCGTCCTTACGATTGTCCAATCGAGCTTCTTCCCGGTGCTGAGATTCCTTTCGGACGGATCTTCCCCCTATCTGAACGGGAGCTTGAGGTACTGAAAGAATACATTGATGAGAACCTTAAGAGGGATTTCATCCGTCCTTCCACTTCTCCAGCAGGGGCAGGAATCTTCTTTGTGGAGAAAAAAGACCATTCTCTTCGGCCCTGTGTAGATTACCGGGAATTAAATAAAATCACGGTCAAGAACCGGTACCCTCTGCCTCTGGTACCTGAACTTTTTCAAAGACTCAGGACTTCCTCTGTGTTTACCAAATTAGACCTGCGGGGGGCGTACAACCTGGTACGCATCCGAGCAGGGGATGAATGGAAGACTGCCTTTCGTACCAGGTTCGGCCATTACGAATACCTAGTAATGCCCTTCGGCCTATGTAACGCCCCTGCCACCTTTCAGCATCTAGTCAATGATGTTTTCAGAGACTGTCTGGACATTTATGTAGTTGTCTATCTTGATGATATTTTGATTTTTTCCTCCTCTCTTGAGCAGCACCGGAAACATGTCAAAAGTGTACTCTGTCGTCTCCGCCAGCATGGACTGTACGCAAAACCAGAAAAGTGTGAATTCGAGCGACAGAGTATCCAGTTCCTTGGCCTAGTGATCTCTACAGAGGGATTCAAGATGGACCCACAGAAGGTTTCAGCCATTCTGGATTGGCCTGCACCTTCAGATAAAAAGGGGGTGCAGCGCTTCGTTGGCTTTGCCAATTTTTATCGGAGGTTTATCAAGGGATTCTCTGCTATTATTTCCCCGATTACGCAGCTAACGAAGCAAAATGCTCGATTCCAGTGGACATCTGAAGCACAGGCTGCTTTCACAAACTTAAAAATACTTTTTACGTCTGCTCCTATCCTAAGTCATCCCGATCCTGCCCTACCATATCTACTTGAGGTAGATGCCTCAGAGACAGCGGTTGGAGCTGTTATCTCCCAGCGCCAAGGTCTCAAGGACTTGATACACCCGGTAGCCTTCTTCTCCCGTAAGCTTACCCCATCCGAGAGGAATTATGATGTTGGAGACCGGGAGCTCCTGGCCATTAAATCTGCCCTTGAGGAGTGGAGGTACTTGTTGGAGGGAGCAGCGCATCCTATACTCATTTACACAGACCACAAGAACCTAGAGTATCTGAGAGCTGCCAAACGTCTGAGACCACGCCAGGCACGTTGGGCACTATTTTTCTCTAGGTTCTCGTTCCACATAACTTACCGGCCAGGCTCCAAGAACACCAAACCAGACGCTCTTTCCCGCATGTTTGATGATCCAAAAGAGGTGTCAGCTCCAGATACCATTCTATCGGAAGGCAACTTCTTACTTTTACAAACTAGCCTGATGTCTGTCTTGAAGCAAGCTTCTACAGGTGTGTCTGGTCCCTCTGAAATCACTCTGGTACCCAAGGACGGGTTACTTTGGAAGAATGACAAAATCTTTGTGCCAGAAGAAGTTCGAGTCACAGTGTTAAACTTGTGTCATGATCATCCCCTGGCAGGCCATTTCGGAATGCATAAAACCCTTGAACTGATTCAACGCACGTTTTGGTGGCCGGATCTTGAAAAAGACTGCAGGGAATATGTAGGTTCATGTGCCACCTGTATCCGTAGCAAGACCACTAGAAGCAAGGCCTGGGGTCTGCTCAGACCCTTACCAGTCCCTGACCGTCCCTGGAAAATGATTGCCATGGACTTCATAGTGGAACTCCCCCCGTCTGAAGGTTGCACAGCCATCTTTGTAGTGGTTGACCGTCTATCCAAGATGGCCCACTTTGTGCCTCTCAAAGGCACGCCCTCTGCCATGGAAACTGCCCAGGTCTTCATTAGGGAAGTAGTAAGGCTACATGGGGTCCCTGCGGACATCGTTTCGGATAGAGGGGTGCAGTTCACCTCTCGCTTTTGGAAGGCTTTGTGCAAGGTCCGGAAGATTGAGTTGTCCATGTCCTCGGCCTATCACCCCCAAACTAACGGGCAAACCGAAAGAACGAATCAGACGCTCGAACAGTGCCTCAGATGCTTCACCTCCTTCGTTCAAGACGACTGGGTAGCTTTACTACCGTTGGCAGAGTTTGCCTTTAACAACGCCAGTCATTCGGCTACAGGTCAATCGCCATTTTTTGCCAACTACGGGTTTCACCCGACCTTCTTACCTGATCTCATCCCTGATTCAACAGTCCCAGCGGTCCAGAGTATTGTTGATTTCCTGACCCGTAACAGCAGGATATTGCAGGAAGCCATGACTAGAGCACAAGCAGCCAATAAAAGGATCTTTGACAGGAAAAGGAGAGGGGAATTATGCCTGCAACAGGGTGACCAAGTATGGTTATCGACCACCAACCTTAAGATGGCTTGCCCCGCAAGGAAACTGGCACCCAAGTTCATCGGTCCTTTCCCAGTAAAACGGAAATTAAACGAGGTCTCCTATGAACTTGCCTTACCGGAGTCATTGAAGATTCACCCAGTCTTTCACGTTTCCTTGCTGAAACCCACAGTGCCCGACCCGTTCCCAGACAGGGGATCGGGACCACCAAAGCATGTAATCATTGACGGTGATGAGGAGTTCGAGGTGGAGGCCGTCTTGGACTGCCGAAGAAGAGGGAACCAGCTTCAATTCCTGATCAAGTGGAAGGGGTACGGTCTGGAGGAGAACTCCTGGGAACCCCAACAGAACATTCACGCCCGAGAGTTAATCCAGGCTTTTTTTCGCAGTCACCCCCAGAAAAGAGCTCTATTGGGCACCCGGAGGTTGCCCTTAAGGGGGGGGGGGCACTGTCAGGGACGTGCTGGGCTTGAACCTGGGACCTCTTCTGTGTCTGGCATTGACTCTACCAGCGGAGCTATCTGAGATGCTGGACAGTTCCCTGCCTGATCTGCTGGATAACCTATCTGATCCATTAGACTACTCTGCTTGGTGTCTGATTACTGTTTGAACTCTGAACCCCTTGCTCCTCCCATGTACTTCCTATAAAAGACATTCCAGAGATGTTGCCCCTTGCGGTTTGATCTGCTTCTGTTCCCTGAGTTCCTGATTCTGTGCTTGTATCCTGTTTCTGTGTTTTGACCCGGCTTCCTGACCACGCTTCTGTCCCCAGTCCTGACCTCGGCTCGTTTGACCCTGCTCAGTTATCTGCCAGTCTGCCTGTTGCCAAGATTCGGCCTGGACTTTGACTACTCTCTGCCTGCCACTTGTGATGTTTACCTTGATGTGTATGACCCGGCTTGTCTGACTCTGCAAACCTGCACCAGCTTACCTGCATCCTCTGCTCTGCAAGCTGCACACGCTGACCTGCATCCTTTGCAATGCAAACCTGCACCTGCTGACCTGCATCTCTGCTCTGCAAACCTGCACCTGCTGACCTGCATCCCTGCTCTGCAAACCTGCACCTGCATCCCTGCTCTGCAAACCTGCACCTGCTGACCTGCATCCCTGCTCTGCAAACCTGCACCTGCTGACCTGCATCCCTGCTCTGCAAACCTGCACCTGCTGACCTGCATCCCTGCTCTTCAAACCTGCACCTGCTGACCTGCATCCCTGCTCTGCAAACCTGCACCTGCTGACCTGCTGACCTGCATCCCTGCTCTGCAAACCGGCACCTGCTGACCTGCATCCTCTGCTCTGCAAGCTGAACCTGCTGACCTGCATCCGCTGCTTCCGGAACCAGCCGTTCCAGTCTCCACCACTCCAAGCAGTGAGGATCAGACAGGCACCCTTACCTCACCGTGCTCTTACCACCACTGTCCCCACTCCAGTGGTCTCCGAGCCGGGGTTGTACGGGAGGTCCCTCTCCGCACGTCAGGCTCACACCTAAGGTACGTTACACCTACATTTTTTGTTTTCTAAGATGGATGGATTGATGAAGAAAGCTTTCCTCTAACTTGACTGTGGCTAGATATATTTTACAGGTTCTGCAGTTGATGTGTGAAGTAGAGTGTGATGTTCTTTTCTTTCCTTCTTCCACAAAAGTACTCAGCCTGACCATAATTTTTTCCTTTGCTATTTCGGGAAGAAGATCTAATGGCAAAAAGTTTGCGATTGGTCCTGCTAACAACCTTTCCCAACACACAAACATATACGACTCTAGCATGTAAGAAAAGGAACTGCTGAGAAAAAATATTCAGTTTTAAATTTTTTATTTCGCATTTATGGAAACTGACACTTAAAGCGGATCTTTTGAGACCAATATACAAAGAAGAAATCAGATTAATTAACAGGATTTAATTTTCCACAAAGTGAAGCAAATATAGTTAGGTACTGGAGGAATAGCACACACAATCATCAACCTATTAGAAAGGCTGCTGAGTCCAGGAAGGAAAATAGAATTAGTTTCCAGTGAATTTGGAAGTGCCTCTGTTCCTGCCATTACATATTTTATATTCTATTAGGTGAAAAGAAACAGTAATATAATCTGTTCACGCTAAAGCAATAAAGTTGCAAATGTCAAATGTAGAATCCCCTGAAGGAATGTGATGTAGATTTATCTGAATGTGCCAGAGTGAAAGGAAGTTTAGCTTTGCCTGTCAGGGAAAAAGAAATCAGTTTTTTCCATAGAACAGGCCCTGCAGGGGGATAAAATGCGTCTCTTAATCAATGAGACATATACTGTTATATTTGGGTGGATTCTTCATATTACCACACCTTCAGGCCATGCTGTCCATCCTTTTTCCGATTTAGGATGGTGTAAAACCATCTAGTTTTAAAGCTCCTTTTTTGCCTTAGACGTGAAAAGTCTCATCCATCGCCCATGACTAACTACGCTCCTGTATTTCCTGTTATAGATAAAGATTTTCTGCAACAAACCTTCCAAGAATAAGATCATGTCAGGGAAAGATGTTGAGTAATGCTTGGGTTAGTCCAGACTGATCAGTTCTAGTCCCTGCCTTGAAATACAGTACTGTTGTATTCTTATACCTCTGTTGAAGATAAATACATTTACATCTGAGCTCTTTGGAATGCCAAATGTTAATTCTATTACATTCAAGTTATTAGTTTGTTGACCATTGGTTTTATGTCACATACCCTCTAGCCTATCTAAAAGATACTACCGTCTACCAACATTTGACTAATATTTTACCCAGTAACGTGGCAACCAGAGCATCACTGATTAACCCTAGATGGTACTTCATTGCATTCCAGTATTCATAAAAGACAACCTTTGCCAAACTTACCTTCGCTAGATACACATACAATTAATTTCCATCAAGGTTATGCACACACAAGATTACTTAACTTCCTTGAACAAATACTGTTTACAGACATGGAGAGCTGATAAGTTATGCTAAATTATACCATGGCTCCATATTGAGGTATTGCCCATTTATGGCCAAACAAATTCTCTGCAGATACTATATCAGTAACTTGCTTATTAGATGAAAAGGTAATAATATTTAATTACAACCTATCTCATTAGTTAATTATCAGAGTCTGTTATTGGCAAGCTATACTGATTCACCTATCTAGAACAGTTTATCTATATATGCACAGTATATTCCAATATCTTCCCTTAGTTGGCTTCATTGGTGACATAACTACTGCACCTTGCAGAGAGTGGACATAGTGATAAGATTTGGTGATGATACCACCATACTCAGGGCTGCCTGCCACTATGATGACTGCTGTTCACTGCCGGGAAGTAGGACATGTCTTCCCTTGTGACCTGCATCATGTGATCACATTGTGCAATAAAATGTTAGGTGCATGGAAAGTTAGGTCCCACTGTTGCAACACATTTGTGTCGCCAGACGGAGTAGGGTAGCTTTGTTCTCAAAGATAATCACTCTGTTCTCTTGATGCACATGTATACTACTTATTAAATGTTATGATACCAGTGATAGGCAATATGGGTCTCATTCCCATGGGAATACATTTACCCAAGAGTACTGATAAAAGAAAATAATAAATTCAATGAATGAAAGCCCAAGAGACTAAAACACGTAAAAAGACTATTTCTCAAGCTAGCTCTTTTTTTTACTTTATAAAGTTTACATCGGCAAAATAGAATTTATTTTAGAATGAATAGGCTTTCTAACATGTCACTTTCCTATTTCACCTTGTCTGAACTTTCTAAGAATGTGTTTGAATAGAAAACAGTCAAGCTCTATTGCCTCATCTTTTTCTCCTGTCTCCATTTCTACTATCAGTAAAATAAATCATTTATAAACACACCCAAGTGTTTACAGCATTATTTATCCGTATTTTCACATATGATTTACACAGCTTTTACCAAAGACTTACACACTTTCTAATTAGGTTCAATTGGAAAAATCTGTGAATCCTGAGTGATATTTATTTTAAATAGACCCTGGAAAGTGTATCTCTAGCCACATCTTCTTTAGTTTTGGGTAAGGTGGGAGGGTTTCAGAACCTCTGTTAAGGGTTTTCAGCTGTCATTGGTTTTGTTGGGGAGATTTCTGATCACATCCTGTCATGGTGAAAATATTGCTCCTGTCACATGCACATACTGTATACATGAAATACAAAAATGTGATTTCTGCCAAAAAAAGATATGAATGTGCTAAATTCATCCAATACACAAACTGATTTGCTCATATGTAATGTTGTGCTATTGCACATGCTTTTGACTTCTTGCCCCCTAAACGTTAGTGGTCTATCACCACAGTAGCGCCAAAAGTCTGTAATGAAGCTGACTCTCACTACTTATCTACTACCTGTACCAAGTCTTAGATGCCAAATAGTTTTGGTAAAAATATATCACCTAATAAATTTAAATGCAACCTGGTATTGTACCAAATCATCTTGACTTTGTATACCTGCATTTTATGTGAAACGTGGGAAATAAAATATATATTACTGCACTCACTGTTGACTCATGGTCAGTTAATTTGTTTTTAAAATTTTGCAGTAGAGGAACTAAAGATTATTTTCATAAAAAAAGTTAAATACTTACCTAAGCACATATGTATATTTTTTTTTGTGAAGGCTGACAGTATTGAGAAGCATTATATAGGAGTTCTTTAAAATTAAATACAGTACTAGGTCTACATATACTGTATGGGCCCTCCTCCTTTAACTAAGTGCCTAGGGGCCACACATTATCCCTTTTTAGGATAAAATACTACACCTATATGATAAACTTGTTGGGGACAAACTCCCAAACGAACCTCGCGTAGATGTACTTTCCATGTTGCCGGGCTCCTACCAACAAATCAAAAAAAGCTTAATTTGCCATTTTCTTACAGGTGCCCCCTCTATGATCGCTAGATTTTGACACCAACAGGGTGATTCCCTTTTCAGCTGACTGGGCATGTGATATGGACAAGATTGAACACATAGAACGTATGATAGCCTGGGTTGCTGATAAGACTACATTCCATATCATTATGTGGACTGTATGGTTACACTTCCCTCCGATTTTGAAGTCTTTTGTAGCAGACAAATTTGACAATGCTTCCCCTGGGTCCTTTTCTTCTCTCTCTCTTCTACTTTCTACATCTTCTTCTCTCTCCCTTTCTTCCTTTTCTACTTTGCATTCTGCTACCCTTCATTTCTTTCCTGGGCTTCTCTTATTTTAGGTGCTTTGAAATATATAAACATATTACTGTGGTTTTATTTCCTGTAGTACCACTATATACTCATGATAAATCTTTCTTGTTCTCTAATGCCTCGTACACACGACCGGTAAACTCCAATGGATTTTTCCAAGGGAATTCCACTCAAGCTATCTTGCATACACACGGTCACACTAAATTCCGAGCGTCAAGAACGCAGTGACATAAAACACTACGACAAGCTGAGAAAATGCTTCCGAGCATGCGTCCAATTGTTTCCGAGCATGCGTGTTTTTTCTCCGTCAGCGTTCCATACAGACGAACGGAATTTCAGTCGGAAAAAAAAGAGAACATGTTCTCTTTCTAACTCCGTCGGAATTTCCGACAGAAAAAGTCCGATGGGGCATACATATCCGATGTAAAAATTCCATCTGACTTTTTTCATCGGAAATTCCGATCGTGTGTACGCGGCATTACATTACATTACCAATGGTCTATAGAGTTCACTTTATATACAGCATGTATGTTCACTTTAGCATGCCTTAAGGTTCTTTATTTTTTCATAACCCTGTGATGTTTGTTTTCTTATTACTATGGTATTAATGTATACTTATACATTCATTGGAAATCTCATGTGTATGCTATGTACTGTTTAAAACTTAATAAAACAGATTCAACATAACTAAGTGCCTAGGAGAGGGTAATGTCACACACTTTCTGGCAAGACCCTGGGGAATACAGAGCCACTGAAATCCCATGAAAAGACACCCTTGCAATAAACTGGAGTGTCTTCTCCTGAGAATTCACCTGCTCTGCATTTTTTTAGGAATCTTCTTAGAAGGGTGGGATTTTACATCCAGCAATGCAGAAAACAGGGGTAAAGTAAATACAAATCTAACTTATATCAACACTGGGTAATTTTTAAAGGGGGATCTTGCATTGTACTGTAAGGCCTAATTTAAAGTCTGTCTACAGCCAAAACTTTTGTTGTTGTTGTTTTGAATAGAGTGGTGAATGGTGAAAACCTCTGTTAATTTTTTGCTGTTTCCATTGCCTATGGAAATTTTTGTCTCACTTCTAGTGTGATCACCTAGACAGGAAGTGAGCAAACTCCTCCCATAGAGGGAATAGACAATAATAATGCATTTCTGCAAAGTAGAATGAATAAGGCTTGTTGAGTTTTTTTTTTGCTATCTGTGACCCTTTTGAGGGGATGTCACATTTTGTGTGCACACCAAAGCAGGAAATTAGATAAAATCTCCCCACACAGGTGTCAATAAAAACTTGTTAGAATTTATAAGCCTTTCTATTCTAACCTAAACCAAAAATATATGTTTTGTCCAATGACAGGCTTTAATCAACACTTATATGCTCTAAAGGTGTTCGAAGAGAAAATTTTGTAATTAAAATTGTGGTTATAGTTTCCAAGGTAATTTTAATAAATATGTCACAGATTAATCCTTGCTGACCACACGCATCCAGTGTTAATCTGGGCACAAACCTAATATAAGAAGCTGTGTTGTCTCTAAGGTCCTCCTCGCGTCTGTTAGGCAATTAAAATGGAACATCTGTGTCTCTGGCACATACTGCCCACAAGCCACAACATCCTTTTGTGGAATAACCTGTCATTGCAACAACTGCAAGCTAAAATACTTGAAGAATGGCAGGGTTGCTGACACACGGTTCATATGCACCAGACGTATTTAAAACAGGGAACGCATTTCAGTGAGAGTCATGTATCTTAATGGTATCACACTTAGATGCTTTGTGTGAGCTGGTGGTATAATTTTGTTCTCTATTCAAAGTATAATATTTAACAGTGAAACTTTGTGTGCCCTAAATCTGTAAAACACACAACAAGAATGCATTAGAAGCCTGGTGTTTTCTGGACACAAGTCAAAAGGCTATGCTCAATTCAGCTCCACTTCAGCACCTTGTAACTGTTTCCAGGTATGTTTCCCTTTGTTCAGTGCAGCTATTTTTCTAGGCCAATGAGCTCAATTTCCAATATAACAATACGTGCAAACAAACAATAGATTCAGAAAACATCTTTGTGTATGAACAGTGATATTAGTTTCAGTAATTCCTCAACCCTGAAGATGGATGATAAGCAAAAGACAGAGATAATCTTGTACCAGGCCTAGTTTCTTACATACCTATCCTTATGGGTCAGTAATGGTAATTACACAACTTTAAAGGAAATGTCCTCTGGGTGGACTCTAATGATTTCTATGGGCAAGCCCAGGGCAGTTCTGCATTCATAGAACTACAAAAACTCAACATTCCTACACCTCTATTCACCAGACACATCATTAAATGCTTTCAGGTATACTGCATAAGGATTAGAAATATGACAGAGATACCATAACAGTTAGATGCAAGTATACTGTCCCCCACAGCTTATAATTGTATTAGGTTCTATCTAATCTCTGCAGCCCAAAAGTAAATCATACAGGGAGAGGTCATGCTCTTAAACAAGAAGGTGGATGAGAATAATAATGGATTAATGGTTTAGTCTTGTAGCAGAACTGGCACGGATCACTTAGATAGGCCATTAAAAAAAGCACAATGCAAAATAGGCCAAAAAAATAAGGTGAAATATTATAAACAGGAAATGGGTATTTATATTAGGCAACAGAAGGGCAGAAGTGTTCCTACAAACTGCTCTTGTTTACTGTGACATTGTGCGTTTGTGTTAAAGCAAAATAAATAGCCAAGAAATTCACAGACTGACAATTCTGCTTTAAGCAGTGAACGACCTTGAAACTGCACTTTCTCAAAATGTTTTGCTGAAATAAATACTTACGCCAGAGTATTAATCTACAGAGTTTCACTAGAGCTGTTCCCCTAAGACACCAGCATAAAGTTTTTGCAATTCCATCTGCACAAGTAAGTGTTTGCTAGCAGGTAATGTCTGAGGACAAGTTTAAATGCCGCCATTAAAAAGATCAATCAGACTCTTGTTTGCATGCATCCCAGGATTCCAAGAGACAGGGAAGGTTAAGCCAATTTTTCAAGATTGCATTTTAAGAATTTTAAAAGCTTTGTTATTCATTCAGAAACCAAGAAGACACTGTGTTTCTTCCTCAAACAAACTAATTTTAGTTGCTTAACTCAACACTTACCTGCAGAGCATGTCCTGTCATTCATCGCTTTAGGAATGAGGAGGAATTAATAGCAAATTCTTTATTCGATTTCCACTACCAATCTGCTTTTTTCTCTCTTGACTGCCATCACTACTATGTAAATGCAGCTGGGCTAGCCAACAATGAAGAAAGCAAAGTATTGCAGTTGTCATAGTGCAATTAATGTTCCAAACATTTGCTCCCATCCAGATGCTTCTTTGATATAATGCACATTGCAAACAATCAAAGAGTATAAATATATAACAATACTTTTTTATACTTAAAACATCTTCCAGAAGAGGACTTGACATGGGGTAAAATGCAGTCCTGACATGTGCCAGGCCATATTTAAATATTTACCCGTATGACCAAGCGTACTTAAGCAACTTTACTTATGTAGAACCACCTGTGTAATTTCAGTACCTTGTGGGCTTCAGGGCTTAAATATCAATGCATTAAAGAGATTGCTTCATCAAGGACTGCAAGGTCCACCACTAGCATTGATAACACCTTACATGTCCCCTTTTCAGTGTTAACACCTAGTTCACAAAACTGTTCCAGTGATTCCAAAAGCAATACTAAAAGGCAATTAATTTAAAATGTATGCTCCCATTTCCATGCACTAATAAAATATGAACACTGTTCATAGAATAATTTGATGCTTGTCTCTTTTATTAACCCAAAGCTTTTTAACCAATATCTTAAAAAATAATCTCACTGAAATATAATCATAGTGTGAGATCTTGAGGGATTTCCACACTACAATTTATGAACTATCAGTGGTTAGTCTGGTAAAGCCCAACTCTTAGCTGGGCACTCCAACTCTGATGTTTTTCTCTTGCCTCATTAAAAACTTGCATTTTTCCTGCCACCTAGGTCCAATCAGTTGACATCATGGCTCCTCTTCATCTTCCTCTAGAAGTGGGCAGTCTTGAATGTTGTAGTAAGATAAAACTCTTATTGATCTTTTTAATGGCAGCATTTAAACTTGTCCTCAGACATTACCTGCTAGACGTTGTGTTACCATGTTTAATTTTTCTACTGCTGGTGGGAGAATTATAACCATTGCAAGTTCAAATGACATTAGCAAAAGTAACATATATCCAGTGTTCTTCTTTTTTCTACAACACTGTTTTCCATTATAACAAATAATTCTGTGTCAGGGCTGTTCCTTTAGCAATTGTTGATTGGCTGCAATAAACCATAAAGTGTTCGAACTCTGCTACAACTGCAAAATGCAAATACTAAGAAAATTGGTTTTGTTTGATATATAATAAATGAAAGGGAAGCATTAATGTTTACAGATATTTACAGAAATTGCCTAAATAATTAGCTATCGCTTTCATATTTTACAAATCTCTGTTTTCTGCTATAACATAAAATGCTAACTTGTAAGAGATGATTCCAAACATTAACCACTGATCAGGTCAGGCATCAGTTAATGTTACTGAAAAATGAGCTTTGAAAATTGTTTGAAAAAAAGCAGTCAGTCAAATCTTTAAAAGAAAAATTAGAACTTTCTAAGCTACCATTACTGGAGTCTGGTATATCTCCTCCACCCCACTATTTCTGATCACTGGGGTGCTTCTAACTGCATTCAGAAAACAAGATACACTGGCAGCTGTGTGCTTTATCTGCTCTGAAACATATTCCTATAAAGAAATCCATTGCTAGAGAAACTGATTTTTTTTTTTTTTTTTTTTTTTTTATATTGTCTTGCTCAACATTCTCTGGTCAGGGTACTACCTTTCTCTATGTTTTCTTTAAGCTTTAAAGTGCTTTGGATAAACTCTCTTTAGGAACAGCTTGCCATCTTGACCATGTACATTTGGTATTCCAAAACTCACTACTCCATTCATACATGTTCAATGCTCACTAACATCATCACCATCATTCATCATTTTTTCACCAGGAATTGCTGCTGCGTATCCTCACATCCCCCCCCCCCCCCTACTGTTAATCAACAAAGATTTACAGGTGATTAGTAGGAGGAGGTGAAGAGCTCTCTTCCCTTCATCTATGCCACTCCAGCCTTCATTTTCTGTATATCCCTCTTGGTTGGCATGTTACAATTGTTTCTGTCTTTTTGGCTCATAGACCACCAAGGAAAAGCAACTCCTAAACCCTAGTGATCCAGAGAAATGTAACCCCATATGAAATGAGGTCCAGTACGCTGTACAGGAAAATAAAATCTTCTTATCTCCTGAATGCAATTGGATACATTTTTTTACAGACACATTTTGTTTTGTTCCTTCCTAAAGACATTTAAAAAAAAAATTCAACAAAATATCAAATCTTCTAGGACCAGTTCCATATGTTTAACAACACCTGCACAAAAGAATCCTAACCCCTAGTTCAGGGGTGCAGAACAAGTGGCCCGGGGGCCACATGTGGCCCGCGGAGCCTTCCGATGTGGGATAGCAGTTTCTCAAGCCATCCCAGAGCATCAGTGTTTTCAATGAAGCCAGCGGTAGAGGAAGCAAGTGCTGCGGAGGGAGCAGAGCCGCATATGCCAATGCTTCTTGTATAGCGCCCGCTCCTGTCACAAGCGGAGTGATACCAAATGCATTCTGCCTGGGACAGCAACAGCCGGCGATACCTGAATGGAAGACTGTTATTAACCCGCCTAGCGGTATTCCCGAGTCTGGCTCGGGGTAAGATTTCAGTACCTAAAGCGGTAACCCCGAGCCAGACTCGGGATCGCATTGCAGGATACAGGGGAAGTTACTTACCTTGTTCCCTGGATCCTGTGATATGTCCCCGCTGTGTGAGCGAGCTGTCATCTCGCTAGATTCACACTGCCGAGTGCCGAGCTCCGTTCCTGAACGTTGCGACACACGGGGACGGAGTTCGGCGCCAAATTCAAAAAGTGAAACACACAGTATACATACAGTATACTGTAATCTTACAGATTACAGTACTGTATCAAATAATAACACATCCCCTTTGTCCCTAGTGGTCTGTCCAGTGTCCTGTATGCATTTCTATATTATAAAAACTGTTCTTTCTGCCTGGAAACTGGAGATTGTCCATAGCAACCAAAAAGTGTCCCTTTACATCAAAAGTGGTTTTAGACCAGCTAGAAAACAGCGATAATAAATTAGAATCACTTGCAGAATTGCGCGATCAAACACTGAAAAACACTTTTATTATTATTATTATTATTATATTATTTGTTATAATTATTTTATAGTTATTTATTATATTATAATTTATGTTTGCGTTTTTTGAACTTTATCATACCCGGGATGTCTACTAAACTCTTGTTTGGACAGATTTAAGTGAGTTATTCCTAAGAATTACAGGCCTACAATATAAAACGCCCAATTTCCATGCAAAATAATGGTACCCCTTTTAGCACCATTATCTATTCATTTCCTGTTTTTGAATTGTCACTTTTCTTTCCCTGGCGTTTCCAGGGTCTTCCTTGTTTGCGGATTCCTCATCATTCACACTCCACTTGGCAGCTGTTGGTTATCATTCCCACCACTGCACTTCTCTTCTCTTCTATCCCCATTTCTTTTTTCCCCCCCTCTTTCCCCCCCCCCCCTCTTTTTCCCTATTTTTTGTTCCTTTACACTCATCACTTTGCACTTTACCTTTGTGCCTTCCCCCAACCCCCTTTCCCCCCCTTCTAATTTAGTTCTCATTTCACTCTCATTTTTCACATAGGGATGCCCTGTCTATCTACGCCTGCCCTGGTGGTGGCCTGTGGGCTGCCTCTGCGGGGTTGTCTGCTGCGGCTCCCGGGTGAGGGTATCATTGGTCGGTCTACAACACCCGACCACCACAGCATCAACACACGAACCCCAGTAAGCAAGCATGCACTTGATCTGTGGTTATTTATAACCCACCCTTGTTCATGCCTCATTATTATTTTTTATTTATCGGCTTATCCTTATTAATTTTGTTTCAGAGAACTGGCTTGCTCCTGATGATTGGCGGTGAAGCCATGAAACGCGTCGAGCTATCTGAAGCCGTTTCTGTACAATCAATACTCAGTTATTACATTATTACTTTTCCTTACCCATTCAGGATCAGAGAGGCCATAGGCCCTGCAGGCATTACTCTTTTCTATGTTTTTACCTCAATGTGCTTTGATGAACTTTGGAATTTTATTTGGATGTACCATGACATAACTTTTGCTACCTGTTTACCGATTGTACACCCCATGACCTAATGATGTTTGGGGAATGAACTTGCCATGCTCAACTGCATTGTAATCTATAGTAAATGTATATTCCATGACCAACTGATGTCCATGTAATTAATTTGTATGTGTGCTTAATTGTAATATGCAATAAATTCCAATTGGTTCACCTCATTATGCTTTTGCTTACACCTGCTTCATTTAAAGTCCCGCCCCTCTTCGCTCCTCTCCTAAAATTATGTGGGATGGAGAGAAATGACATTACCGTGCCATGTCTCTCATTTAAAGTCCCCTGGGATGGAAATAACTGGCCGTACCAGGCCATGACTTCCTAAAAATCCCAGAAAAACTTTTCCTACAATATTAAAACATATTTAGGGATGGAAGCTTGTGTACTAGCTCCAATTGTAAAATTAATAGCATTAATCACTCTGCATCCATTGACCTTTGATCCAGCCTCCTCTGACCTTTATTTTTTCTATCATTATATTTTTATAATAATTTTCTAATACCCAATGCCCAATTTCCTTTATTAATTTAATATCTCTACTCCTGTGGTTCGCTACTCCTTTGATGCTGCGTGGTTGTCTGGGTGCTGCCCGGCAGCTTTATCCTTCCGGGAGCTGTGACGTGCTCTGCGGGCCTTCTCCCCTCCCCCTCAGGGACGGACGGTGGTGTCGTCACTGCACGTCAACGCCACGTTTCCCCTGCTGGACGCGCGGCACCTCTTTGATGCCGTCACGCCCCGCTGGTGGGTCCCCACTCTCGTACAGCGACGGGGGCTCTTGGGTTGCCTATTGGCCGGAGCTAGTTCTCCGGCTCACTGGCAACCCGCCCCTTACCTTGCTGCACGGCGTGACGTCAGGGGGCTGTCCTGTGGTGGCGTACATATGGCGCCTCCATGGGCGGCTTGGGCATTCAGGGATCCCTTATCTGGTGTCCACACAGCTTGGGGATTCTTCCTCCCCTCTTCCCCTTTTGGCATTTCACTTCACTGAGGTAACTCTTCACATTATCTATTCATTTCCTGTTTTTGAATTGTCACTTTTCTTTCCCTGGTGTTTCCAGGGTCTTCCTTGTTTGCTGATTCCTCATCATTCACACTCCACTCGGCAGCTGTTGGTTATCATTCCCACCACTGCACTTCTCTTCTCTTCCTTCCCCATTTCTTTCCCCCCCCCTCTTTTTTCCCCCCCTCTTTTTCCCTATTTTTTGTTCCTTTACACTCATCACTTTGCACTTTACCTTTGTGCCCTCCCCCAACCCCCTTCCCCCCCTTCTAATTTAGTTCTCATTTCACTCTCATTTTTCACATAGGGATGCCCTGTCTATCTACGCCTGCCCTGGTGGTGGCCTGTGGGCTGCCTCTGCGGGGTTGTCTGCTGCGGCTCCCGGGTGAGGGTATCATTGGTCGGTCTACAACACCCGACCACCACAGCATCAACACACGAACCCCAGTAAGCAAGCATGCACTTGATCTGTGGTTATTTATAACCCACCCTTGTTCATGCCTCATTATTATTTTTATTTATCGGCTTATCCTTATTAATTTTGTTTCAGAGAACTGGCTTGCTCCTGATGATTGGCGGTGAAGCCATGAAACGCGTCAAGCTATCTGAAGCCGTTTCTGTACAATCAATACTCAGTTATTACATTATTACTTTTCCTTACCCATTCAGGATCAGAGAGGCCATAGGCCCTGCAGGCATTACTCTTTTCTATGTTTTTACCTCAATGTGCTTTGATGAACTTTGGAATTTTATTTGGATGTACCATGACATAAATTTTGCTACCTGTTTACCGATTGTACACCCCATGACCCAATGATGTTTGGGGAATGAACTTGCCATGCTCAACTGCATTGTAATCTATAGTAAATGTATATTCCATGACCAACTGATGTCCATGTAATTAATTTGTATGTCTGCTTAATTGTAATATGCAATAAATTCTAATTGGTTCACCTCATTATGCTTTTTGCTTACACCTGCTTCATTTAAAGTCCCGCCCCTCTTCGCTCCTCTCCTAAGCACCTAAAATCTGAAATAATCATACCGCCAGGGAGGTTAAAGCTAAGTTTATTACTAAAAGCAGTGTATATATGGGCATATCTGTTCTGCAGTGATTACTGGGCTGCTTTCAAACTGATCCGTAGGTGCAGCGCAGTGGACCTTCGGGTCACCTGCACTGAGTCATAGACTTCTGTTATTATCTGCAGGTTTGGCGTGCTATTAGAAGGTGCGCCACACCTGCAGGATATAATAGACAT
Organism: Rana muscosa; assembly: GCA_029206835.1. Taxonomy (NCBI): domain Eukaryota; kingdom Metazoa; phylum Chordata; class Amphibia; order Anura; family Ranidae; genus Rana; species Rana muscosa. Next base: position 543,457,518 of record CM055117.1, on the reverse strand, counting down.
CAATGACAAAGTGCAGCTAACCTGCAGGAAAGCCACAGGTGCACTGTGCTGCACCCGAAGTGCAGGTAAACTACAGAACATCAGTGTGAAAGCAGCCTTTGGCCCCTTTTACATGATCGGTTCAACCCACGCGGACCCTCCATTAACCTCTATGGAATGGCAGATGTAAACAAACTTGTGTCCATTTGCACCCACCTACCTCCAATCTGATCCACAAAAAAACAAAACAGAAGGGGATCCGTCCCCTTCCATCTGGTTGGATAGGATGGGAGGGATTACCGAGTAGAGTGGGCTGTTTCCGTATCCACTCTGCATATACAGAGCAGACACGGATCTGTCTTCCGTCCGCTCCACTTATTGTGGCCCGCAAAAAGTTACCAAGTCGCTTAAGTGGCCCTCGCTCTTTAAAAGGTTGGGCAACCCTGCTCTAGTTGAAGGACTTTGATGGTACTATTGAAATAAAATATCAATAATTTTATCATACAAAGCCTAAAATCATCTCAATGACATATAAAAACATGTTAATACATAGCACAATTATAGGAGAAAGTCCTGTGATAATGTTGTACATTTATCATCACCCTACTGCAGCTAGGTGATGATTAGCTCACAGTAACTTCCCTTCATTGTGGGTGTGTTTCACGGGTACAGAAAGCCCACTTCTTCAGGAAAGTAGGGCTACAACACGAGCTCTGAACAATTGTAAATAGAAAAAACAATAGTCATTTTACAATCAGCTATCACTATCTCCCCAAGTCTATGGAGTAGTCCACATGGGTTTACTCTGAGTCTGGCATAACCAAATATAGTCACGGTATGCGTTTAAATAAACAATAATCTCTTGTCTCTTAGAAGCTGGTATAGTAAAAGTTGAGCAGTGAGGAGCGATGGAGGAACGAGAGCCACGTGTCACTGCCTCCATCTTGCAGTGAGGATGGCTCCTGATGTATTAACATGTTTTTCTATGTCATTGAGATGATTTTAACCTTTGTATAGTAAAATTATTGATATTTTATTCCAATAGTACCGTCAAAGTCCTTCAATTAGTGGCTAGGGTTCTTTTGTGCATGATATAATTAGGATGTGATACTGGACAACTATGCCCAATTAGTAGAGGGATTTTCCAAATCCTTGTTTTCAGTGTTTAACCACACCTACATTAAAGAGCCCTCTGCACTGGTGAAAGCCCATCCTCTTTGCTCTCAGGTACATTGTTTACCCTCAAATTATTTACTTTAAATTGAATGGCTCAATTTTATGTATAGGTAATTTAAAGAGGAACTTATCTGAAAAATTACAACACGGACACAATAGAAATGGTTAGTAATGACAATATACAGTTACTTTTAAATAATTACAGGCTTTTTATTCTTTGCATGCCTTATTTTTCTTTTCCCCCACATTCTTTTCACAGTGGTCATTTTCACTTAAGCCCCATACACACTATCTGTTTTTCTGCAGGTTTTTGTCTTCAGGTTTACCAAAACCATGTACAGTAGTGGAAGGGCCTGCCTGATTGCATACGAATTGAAACTCTTATGCCCTGTACATACGATCGGATTTTCGATTGAAAAAAATCCGATGAAGCAGACTTTCATCAGTCTTGCCTACACACCATCAGTCAAAATTCCGACCGTCCAAAACGCCGTGACGTAAAACACTCCGACAAGCCGAGAAAAATTATATTTTAATGCTTCTGAGCATGCGTCGACTTGATTCTGAGCATGTGTGGGTATTTGTCCGATGGAGTTCCACACAGACGATCGTAATTTGCTATCGGTTTTTTTTTCCATCGGTAAAAAAGGTTCTATTTTTTTATACCAATGTAAAAAAGACAGATGGAGCCCATACACGATTGGTTTGTCCGATGAAAAAGTCCATCGGTCTTTTTTCATCAGAAAAACCGATCGTGTGTACGCGGCATTAAGGTTTGACCTCATATTAGATAGTTTTGGTAAACATGAAGACAAAAACCTGCAAAAAAACTGATAGTGTGTATGGGGCTTAAGGGTAGATGAATCCATCACTTTTTACTTTCTGTAACTCTGCCTGAAATTTTAGATCTGCCTCCAGGAACATTAGCTTTCCCAGAATGCCCTCATTTTTTGTTGTGAGCTGACGTCCAAGAATAAACTGCAATAATAAGATGGGTGTGTAAAGTTGCAAAACTATTCTCTTTCTATTTTTTAACTTGTTTTTAATACAGGCTAGCAGCTTGCTAGATTTCTAGGCTGGAAATTTTCTTTGCATACCCAAATGCCAATTGGAAGGTCAGTGGTGAGGCACAGTGAGATCACCTGAGCCTCTCAGAAGCATTGAAGACCAGGGTAAGTCATTTTATTTCAAGGTGATCTGTTTGTCGAAAATGTGGCTTTTTAAAGCCATTCATGCTAAGAGGTAGGTGGACCTTATATTTAGCAAAGTAGGTAAGTAAAAGAAAAGCCTTACACTATCAGTTCTTAAAATGTTCCCTTCCCCCTCCTTCTACCTATTTATTTCTATTTTGTCTAACCTTTTATAAAAACATCTGTATACTTACCTATTTTTAATCTGCTCCAGTCTGATCGCATGATCTCACAGCTCTGGCTCCCCTATGTCAGTGAGCAGCTGCTGCAGGGGAGAGTATGGAGCAATGACAACAGCTGGGCCATAAAGCCTATGGGTGATGACACAGCCCCATGAATTCATAGCCATTATAGAACCCTCCCTGAGCTGGAGCTGCAGTATTAATAGGGGGGGGGCATTTTTAGGAACAGGTAGATTTTTCTTAAAATGTAAGCTTATTATCTAGAAGGTGACCCATATTTTTCTGCAACTTTGATTCACCAACCCCCTCTTCACAGCTTCCCACTACCTCCAGGCATAAACTAGTGCTAAGGGCCACTGTGGCTACCAAGAGGCTTGACTGCCTACCTAAAGCCAAACATGCCGCAGTGCCTGTTTCAGCCTGGTAGAAAAACTCTCCTGTTGTTCCACTATCTCCGCCAGTACATAAAGATCTAACTTAATCCTCCCGCAACATTCATGTTGTGTGGGATGTGGCCAGGATACCGGCCCTACCATATACACATCTCTGCTCAGACAATAGGATTGATCAGCAACAGCTAAAAAAAATAAAAAATCCTGTTTGCCCTCTAATGAAGGTAATTGTATATATGTTCTATGATTATCATATTGTACCTATCCACTAGCCCTAAAAGGTCACACACCTATTCATTTTTTTCTATGACTTCCTTTTTATACAGTTGTTGTCAAATAAAAGCTACATTTTAGATCATGGTAGATTTGGTGCCTGGGTTCTGCACATCTCTGCTGATGTTTATCTAAGGGAGCCTAAATCAGACTTTGGAACATACACAAATCCAAAATATTGCAGCACTCCTTGATGAATTTGATATGAGTTTGATATGTCATACCCATGATATGATTTTAATGCTCCAATAAAGTCATCAAGAAGTGCATCAATATTCTGGATCTTTGTATGTTCCTGAGTCTCACAGGTGAGCTGTGCAAAGACCCATGATTCCAATTCACAATGAGTAGTTGATCACTCAGCATTATCTTGGTTAAATCAGACTATGTTGATCACTTATTGAGACCACCCAAATAATTACTATATTGAATCCTGGTTTGCTGGGCCTTTAACCAGGCAATGCTCCCCAAGAGGTTTTACATAAGCTTAAGTTTATTGCATCCAATAACTAACTTGTTCAAGAAAGCTATCATGCTTTCTTAATCTGACTGTATAATGGAATGTGACTGGCTTAGTCGATCATTTAAGCAGCACAGTTGGGCTTCATAATCAACGAGAAGAATGTTAGCGGAGTCATTATGAAAGGCTGTTCAAATCTGCTGATCGAACCCCAAGCATTTATTGTACTCTAAAAAAAGATAAGTTCTCCTAATTACAAATCTTGAATTACATACTGCACATAAAGCATAATTGAGAGACATTGTGAAAGATGCTTTGACTAGATGGCCCGTGAATGTTCTATCAGGCAGACTTCTCTATACAAAGCTTCTTCTACAAAGCATCCACTCTGCTAACTTTCATTATTAATGTCATACATGGCCATCCCAGAAACCATTCTCTTCTAGTGCCTAGACAGTAAATCCCAAAGGCGCTGACATTTTGTGAGTTATTAGGAGAAATGCAAACTCACTGACCCTGTTAATTCTCATGATTCCTGGTCCTGTTTATCTTGAATTATGGGCAAACATATTTACTTTCTTTTCTTTCACAGCATTTGGATGAGCTTATGTATGGATCTGTCTATTGACAATAAAAGGGTTAACAGTGACACATATGAGATATTGGTCTATATACACAAACGACAAGAAAAATATGTGAAATTTGCTCTAAATTATAGAAATACACACAGTAATAGTGTCAATTAGTGGCTCCCCCCTCCTCCCCCCTTCCTTTTTTATAGAGAGCGTGATTGGTAGAGGATACCACCATAGCATCATCAAAGAGTGGAGAAGATATAGAGGAGAGACAAGACCACAGTCTATGTCAGTGAATATACTATATGCCAGTGACCCATGTTAATGAGGTGAGAGCATTGGGAGACAGGTGTAGGATTTACCACAGGTTCAATACTCCAAACCTGTTCATCATTCATGCTATTTGATCACATCCACCATTTTGGAATACAACTCCATTGATTTAAAACCTATTTGGACATTTATCGAACAGCATTTATTGCAATATTGAACTTTTTGGCACTATTTTGATTAGTTTATATATGCACTTGCACTTTATTTTGGTGGTTGAATTATTAGCACATATTATTATTAATTTGCACTAGTTTTATCACTGTGTACATATTTGCCATTAGATTTATATATAAGTGATATTATGTGACACAGAGGTGTCTTATGTGTGATACCCATTTTCTTTAGCGCAAAATCCCCCTTCTCCCCCTTTTTATTACTGTTTATGTGTTAGGTGAACACAGATTGATTTTGCAGCCATTGATAGTCACTCTAGTCACTATTTTAATACTCTTGAGTAGCGCGAAACACAACCCTATACACAGCACTTGATGATTACTAAAAAAAAAGTCTGTGGTAAGAAGTTAGGCTGGATTCATACCAATGCATTTTTAGTGCTTTTTGCATTTTGCAGATTTTTACTACAGAACGTGTTCCATAGGAAACCATGTTAAATGGACTGTAGTACAAATCTGCAAAATGCAAAAAGCGCTAAAAATGCATAGGTGTGAATCAGGCCTAAATGCAAAGTGAAACACCTACCCCCTGGCCCTCACATCCAATCAGTTGAATGTGAACTGAGCCATCACAGTAGAAATCAACTACAACAAAGAGTTGTAGTGCACACATGATGTGAACAAATGAGTGTACCATTTGATGTGGTCAGCCAAACCAATGATCTAAAAAATATAGAACTCAAGGAATATTTGAATGTATAACAACACAAAAAGGCTCAACAAAAGTTTAGGCAACAGATGTCATTATTAGCTTGAGTGCTTAGCAGTGTCTTTCAAGCAGCTGATCGGTGGGAGTAGCAGCAGTGCAATCTCTGCCAGTCATCTGCAGAGGGATGCACATAGCTTGTCTACCTTCTAGGGGAGAGTGGAAAACCTTTTTAACCATTTCAGCTCCCAAACCTACACACCCCGTATGGACTCAAGCTATTTTTTACATTTCTGCTATGGGCTTGTTCATTCGGAAATAACTGGAAACATTACTTAAAGTAACAAGGTATTACATACTGTATATCTATTTTCTTTTTTCTTTTTTTAGGACAAACTAGGATTCCTATATCTTGGGGGTGTTGCTATAGATAACAAGTGTAAATATTAAATATTTTGTTCTGCTTAAATTAACATACAATTCTGATTCTGCTACAAAGTATTGCAAAAATATTTACAAAAAATAGATTTTTAAATACAGAGTTAATTAGAGCTGATTTAGGTAGGGTTAATAAGGGGTTTAATAGGATCAAGTTTTATATAAAAAAAAATCAAATTGTTTTACTTGTCATGTTGATTTAACTGACATTGTATGCAGATCAAAGCTCATGTCTTTGGTCTGCAGATGAATGAAACAGAGTAAATATAAAAGGTCATTTGTATCTCAATTACTTACTACAGTAATCTTAAAGAGTAACTCCACTTGTGTTGAGAAAAAACATTCCCCCCTTGGTGATCTATGTACATTGCAAGGATTTTATCAAATGTTGTTGCAGATTCCTAGACTTATTGCGATGTAAGTATTTATAGGGATGATTAACTCTCTCCCTTTCTTTTTGTACATATCCTCCCCATTGAGGGGTCCAACATAGGATCATACTGGTCTACTCATGTTTTGTTTTATAGATTTGTGTGCACCCGCCCCTGAAGAGTGGTATTATCCACGAAACGCGTTGGGCTACTTTGGATGCACTTATTCTCTTGCAGATGCCCTAACTCATTACATTATTTTGAGTTCACCGCCTACTGTGTATTTTTAAGTGTTTTTATTACATCTAGGATTTGTTACACACCACATATGGTTTGGCTGGTTGCTACTAATGTTTGGTTCTATATATAGTCTGTAATATGTGATTGACACTATTATTAATTGCTGCATGTATCATGTCATTTTGCCATGTTCCTTGTTGTTTCACCAAAAAAAACATGTTTTTGATATCGACTCATCTTATAGCCATGTGTACTCACCTCAAGTCCCAAAACCCCCCTTTCTTCAAAGGGTTAATGATGTCCAAAGGGATTCAGACCCTGTCACTTTACTAATTAAAACACTGCAAGAGCAGCTGCTAATCACTAATGAATAAGTCACTCCCATTCACATTCACATTGTCATGGACACAAACAGCTTTTTTTCAGAATAACAAAAGGTAGGGAGGGATCTGCGAAAAAGTTTGTTAAAATCCTTGCAATGTACATAGATCACCCACAAGGGGGATGTTTTTTATTTTCTCAACAAAAGTGGAGTTACTAAGAGGTGGCAAAACTGTTTTCTATGCATCTCTACCCAACATAGAGAATAGATAGTACATAGATATCCAAAATGACCTGTGGTGGTGGAATGACAATGACATCATAAGTTATTAAAAAGGTGGCTAGCTTGTCTGTGTGTTTGATGATTAAACCTTGTATGTTAGGCCTAACTGGACTGTCATACAAGAGTGCAGTGGGCTGTGGAGTCTAGATCTGCATTTGTGCGAACCCCCATTCACACAGTAATAAATAGAAAAATATTTATTCTGTAAACGTTTTACAGTGCACCATAATAACACTGACTGATACTTCCTCTTCTTCTCCTACCAAAAAGCAAAAAAAGATATGTGTCCATTTTAAATACACAGCCAAAGTGTCAGCCTTACAATTTTCAGATACAGATATGTTTTGTTTTGCTGTGCTGAAATCTAGTTTTATTCATTAACTCTATGGACAAAATAATTTTCTGAACTTTCAGATGATGGAATTCCCTTGTACAAACCTAACCACAACCACAAGTATTGGGCCATGTCCACGTTCCAAAAAACCCCATAAAGCATTCTTCACAAACAGGTGCTGAATTTCATATAACAATCAAATATGTATGCCTAATTTCACACATTGGGGGTTATTTACTAAAGGCAAATCCACTTTGCACTACAAGTGCACTTGGAAGTGAAGTCGCTGTAGATCTGAGGGGGACATGCAAGGAAAATAAAAAACAGCATTTTAGCTTGCACATGATTGGATGATAAAATCAGCAGAGCTTCCCCTCATTTCAGATCCCCCCCTTAGATTTAGAGCGACTGCACTTCCAAATGCACTTTCAGTGCACTTTCAAGTGCACTTGCAGTGCACTTGTAGTGCAAAGTGGATATGCCTTTCGTAAATTACCCCCATTGCCTGTAACATATTGTGGGTTATTTACTAAAGTTAGAGCGTGCAAAATTTGGCACAATTCTGCTAATTGGTTTTTCTAATTTTGCACTCTCTAGCTTTAGTAAATAAACCCCATTGTATATAAAAAAACAGTATCTGAAATATTTGAAAATAAGGCGACAGACAGGATGGAAAATTCAAATATGTGCACACATACCCAGCAATAAGCAGCATGGAGACACTCTAAATGCATATACAACTATGCTTCTGCTTTTAACTTGCCTTTGTATACTCACTTCTTATCTCTGTGTTCAAATTCAAACAAATAAACAGGCAGAGGTCATCACATTGCATTAGCAAAACATTTTAATGTATCCTCTGCTAACCCTAATTCTGAGCATGAATATTGAACACTATTAGAAAATTTGAAAGCATGTCAGCAGTGTTAAATGGTAAAGTACATTCAACTTATTTTGTCCCTATTGAACCTTTTAAGTGCTACTGGCGCATAACTTGGAAGGAAGATGTCTAGTGCTCATGTCAAATTAGACTAATCAGTAAAATATATGTATTTGCATTTCTCACACTTTGGCAATTATGGCTTTCTGGAGAGCTGGCAGAAGCAAGAAAAGATAGGAATGGGACCGTGTTGATATGCTTCCTGACAGAACTGTAGATTTTAATGCTATAATGAAACACAGTAGAATTTGCGTATCAAGGACAGATAATTTTCAGAATGCCCTTAATGTATCAGGGTATTGTGACATACAAAACGGAGGCATGTGTAGCACAAAATCAGAAATCTGAAAAAATAGGTTCCTTTAAGCTAGTGCATTGTTGGTTCACTTACCTTTTCCTTTGATTTACCTTCTAAATGTTTGTTTTCTTTCTCACTTCCTGTTTCTCCTCACTAAACTTCACACCATCATCCGAGTGGTGTGGAGTCACCCAGAACAGCTTACTGAACAGCTTACTGAGGAGGAACAGGAAGTGAGAAATTCAGACAAAGAAAACAAAGAAAAAAAATATTTAGAAGGGAAATCTAAGGAAAAGGTAAGTGAACCAACAATGCACTAGCTTAAAGGAACCTATTTAGAAAATAAAAAAACAAACCTTTACAACCCCTTTAATTAATTCATAAAGTTTTTTAAATGGTATAACAGATGAACCTATGATTAAGCTCTGGGGCGAAGTGAAACATGCTGGGGACGTGGCTTGGTTGGAGCCCAGGCTGAGGCTGTCTTTTCACATATCCACTGGGTCTTAAAGTGAAGTGTGGTGCATAGGACCTTTTTTTTATCTGTTGTATCATTGGAGCTAGGGAGAGCCCTGTCCTTGCCAGCACTCCAACGGTGACAACAAAGGGTTAATATGGCGCACTCAGGATGTAGCTGTCTACTAGTATTTAAGTATAGAGGCATAAGAGTGGATAAAAGAGGGTATTAAAACATCAAGTCCATATATAGTAAGTCCATGTAAGGATGTATATTAAAAAGAGTTGCTGAGTCTGTAGAAGGCTGCCAGTCCAAAAAAAAGTTGGAAGAGGCTCTGGAAACAGACAAAAGAAAAGAGAACGGCGCCCTCTAAGTGCAGCAAGTTTTACAACATGTTTAATGTAACAGGATTAAAAACACTCACATGGGAGCAAGGGTATTCAGGCATTCAACGATTACAGTGTTTCATCCGCATAGTCCTCGGTTTAGTGTGCACGGCACGGGCTGATGGAGGAGATCTTCTGTCCTGTAGCTTTCCGTCCGCACTGTATGTGCGCAGCGCTTCCTGGAGGCTTGGACATAGATCGCAGTGGCTCCATGATGTCGTGAGGTCATCACTTCCGGGACAGGGGTTAGCAGGCGGCACGCGTGCCCCTTCTTTAGGCTTAGCTTGCTTATCGCAAAGCGCCGCCCGCTAACCCCTGTCCCGGAAGTGACGGCCTCACAACATCACAGAGCCACTGCAATCTACGTCCAAGCCTCCAGAAAGTGTTGCGCACATACAGTGCAGACGGAAAGCTTCAGGACAGAAGATCTCCTCCATCAGCCCATGCCGAGCACACTAAACCGAGGACTATGCGGATGAAACACTGTAATCGTTGAATGCTTGAATACCCTTGCTCCCATGTGAATGTTTTTAATCCTGTTACATTAAACATGTTGTAAAACTTGCTGCACTTAGAGGGCACGTTCTCTTTTTAGCACTCCAACGGTGTACTACAAGAGAGGACCTGGCTGGGGCCTTGAGCAGCACCCCCTATTTGCACATTTTTAAAAATGTGCTACAGGCTAATGTTTAAGAACTCACACACGCACACATATTGTGCATAACAGTTTGCAATGGTAATTCAAAATGTAGTCTACCATTAAATTATAGGGGTTTCTTGAGCAATAGGAGGTGTATTGACTTCTCACCTGAATAATTATGGGGCAGCATCCGTGAGTAGAATCAGAGGAGTTCTTGGGAACAGTGGACTTCCTCTTAATTTCTCTTAAATAAGTAACAACCGACACAAATGATCTTCTAGCTGTCTCTTATGCCGTGTACACACGGTCGGAATTTCCAAGGAAGAAAGTCAGACGGAATTTTTTCATTGGATATTTCGACCGTGTGTATGCCCCATCTGACTTTTTCCGTCGGAAATTCCGATGGAGTTAGAAAAAGAACATGTTCTCTTTTTTTGAGATGGAAAAAATTTCTATCGGAAATTACGTTCATCTGTATGGAACTCCGACAGAGAAAAAAACATGCATGCTCCGAATCAAGTCGATGCATGCTCCGAATCAAGTTGATGCATGCTCGGAAGCATTGAACTTAATTTTTCTATTATATTTTTCTTTATTTCAAAAAACAACAAGACAAAACAAAAAAGGAAGGTGAGTCTCAAGACGTCTTCCGTACATCATCAACATAACATAGTAGCATAATAACATAGTTAACTTATTCCTCCATCAAGATAGTGGTTACAGGCATACCCCACTTTTAAGTACACAATGGAGTTTATTTACTATCGCTGGAAAGTGCAAAATCAGGCTCACTTCTGCATAGAAACCAATGAGCTTCCAGGTTATATTACCAGGCTGGGGTTAGAAGCTCATTGGTTTCTTTGCAGAAGTGAGCCTGATATTGCACTCTCTAGCGATAGTAAATAAACTCTATTGTGTACTTAAAAGTGGGGTATGCCTGTACATTTCATACATTTTATTCATGATCAAACCCAAAAAAAAAGAAAACCACTTATTTATCTCTCCAAGTTTCCATCTCCATTTGGTCTCGGATCGTCATAGTGTTGTACGTCACTGCGTTCTTGACAGTCGGAATTTGGTGTGACAGTGTGTATGCAATTTATGTTTTTATTCACAATAGTTTTGTATATCAACACATGTTTATTTATTAATGTTTATATATTAACTTTCACGGTATATCACTATTTATTGAAGCAGTAGTATTTATTTGCTCGCACATCAACTGCACTTTATTAACCCAATGAGACAACATAGAACAGCGCCACACCTACTTCCCTCATTCTCTCAATGTGTATGCAAGACAGCTTGAACGTAATTCCATTGGAAAAATCCGTTGGAGTTTATCCCGATGGAAAATGTGTACAAGGCATAACGGAGTGACATTCTTCCCAGTGAACACCAATGTAAGTGGGTATTCTTCCTCCTACTGACCACCAATGCAAGGGGATCCAAAAAATGAACAGCCATAAATGTCAAATACTCTCGAGACTTTCCTTATTATATTTTATCATATCAACAACTTACTAATGACTCTAATGTATTGTGAGCTGTAGCAAAATGTTCAATGGGGTTGGGAAACTATTTCAAGGGTCCCTCTATGGTATAAAGAGTGAGAAAGGCTAATGTATCTTTATCCCTGTATTTTTATTGACTTCCTTGAATAAATAAAATCAGTTTACTTATAGATTTACTAGTTTACACCAACAAATTTCACTTTAGGTAAAGCAAAATACTAATAGCTTCCTTATTAAAACAATGGTTATAGTGTCTCATACAATATAATACAGCATTACAACAAGAACACAGCTACAATATATATATATACATATATACAGTATATATATATATATATATATATATATATATATATATATATATATATATATATAACATATATACAGTATATATATATATATATATTGTATTTATACATAGGTTGAACTATAAAGTCTTAATAAAACAGCATGACTTTGATGTCAATACAGATAAAAATGCTTCATTTATAAAATATATTCCCTAGGTAACGCTATATTAACTCTGTTTCAAATATGAAACATATTAGCAGTAAACATGCTACAAAAGCACAAAATCAATCTAAGCCTTATATGGAATTCCAGAATACACATGGCCTCTGAATTCATTATCTCAACTTTCATGACATGTGAGCAACGTATGTCCAATATACAGGCCAGGACAAATTGGCTTACACACATACATATTTATGCTTTGATAAAATATTGAAAATTACTTTTCTCAGGGACTAAAATCAATTTCATTTCTCATTTCATACCCACAGAGTCTTCCTACATGTTCATTTTTTTTCTAAATGCTTTAAAATTGTAATATCGATGAAGGGTAGTACACAGGTGGTACACATACTGTCCAAGCTATGCACAGTACAGTATATTATAGCACTACCAAAATGGCAGTGCACTGAAGCATGCTATCTCTCTATTTAGCAGGCTTTCCATAATTTAAGATGTTACAGACTTTACATCTCATATTGTGCATTGGGAGCTTGTATTTGACATGACAAACAAGCTAGTGCATGTTCAGAGTAGCCACACAAATTCAGTTTAATAGATACATTGTTCTGAGACAGGAACCATGAAGCTGACTGTGTAAAAATGCTTTCATTGCAAAATAAACAACAAAAACTCAGCATCTTCCTAAAGAGCAAAAGAATGAGAGGGATATAGTTTGGATTCACTGCTACCATGGGTTCAAAGTGAATTTCGTGGGTTTGAGATTTGTGGTCCCTGTGGCTTTATGTGTATCTTCACCTGGGTGAGCCATGAACAGAAAGCTTACAAGGGCCAATAAGGGAGCTTTTGGATAAACCAGCTGCCTTGCTATAAAAGGGTGGCGCCATAGTGTCAGTTTATTGGAAGCTTCTGCAGGGAAAGGAGAAGAAAAGCTGAGAAAATGCATAGGATGCAACCAGGGTCAGCTAAGAAACTAAAATAATGTGAAGGCTGCGCTAGAAAAATTGAACGGAATACCATGTGATAGTAAACCAACCTGTCATTTGACAAAGTGACATATGCCAGTAATAATCATACAGACATGAATTAAGTGCTTATAAGGAAATTAATCCAAAAGTTCATAAAGTGAAAACACAGTGAAAAGATGATAAATAATCTAATAAGATGATCAAAGGATGATTGAGGTAAAAAGTCCAAACGTAGAGCTCAGGAAAGCCATGGAACACCCTCTGAGGTAATGATGAAATGTTGGAAGGAAGAGACCCAAAGTAAACACCACAGACACTCGTACTCCACCACCACCTGAACTGGCTGCTTACCAGAGGCAAGTATGTAATAAGCCTGTCAGATATCAAAATCTGCAACACTACAGTAGGTATGGATGAATCCGGGACCATGTATGATATGCTCGATAGACCAAATCCCAGAGGAACCGGCAGGCGTACCAGCGGGGGAGCCAAGAAGAGGAGGTTAGGGGCCGCTCTGTGCAATTCCATTGGTAAGTATAGAGATGTTTGTTATTTAAAAAAAAAATACCTTTACAACCACTTTAACATTGTAGAAACAATTGAGTACAAATTGGAATGCAACGGCTGTATGCAGTTAAAGAAAGACAGATATTACTTAAAGCTATTTGTCCTATTTGGGTACTCTAGTACCTATTTAGGTACTCTAGTAGAAATAGCATAGTGACCACGACACAGGTCTTAAGCATCTGTATACAGGGTGGAAGACATTTTAATGAGAGTTTGCAGAAATTAGACATGGGCAGGAAAAGTTTGTATCGGCATGAACAGAGACAGCCTGAGTGAATTACTGGCCCATTTTTATCTGCAGGTCGAAGCAGGTCCATAACCATTTTTTGAAAAACTTGTGTAGCTGCTAAATCTAAATGAAAAAAAAAATACATTTTCATTAAACTAAAATGATCAAATTGAGGTGCTGCTGTTACACGATCAAAATAAATCTGGAATTCACTGTAACACTTCACTGTTAATGATCCTTCATGCAAAAGACATCACAAACAGGGTGGCATGGCCACCAAGACCGAAGATGGCTGCATAAGCCTGCAGCTCCACCTGGCCGCCGGGGACAATCTTAGATATTGGAAACTCTGACGCCCGCATCAGACCCTAGACTGCTGCTCCTCCATCCCAATCCTCAGCAAAATGCCCAGGCACCACAAGGAACCTCCACAACCCTGCAAGCTGCTGGGGTTATTTCAGCCTCAGACAGGCAGGCTACAACAAAATGGTGACGCCGCAACACCACAACAGTGCCACAAACAGCCAGCAATGGGTCAGTCAAACTGGCACCAACGGGCATAAAATTGGTAACTCTGGCATTGAGGGATCTTCAGATGAGTCCACCCCATCATCAAAGAGTCCAGTGAAGTCCAAACCATGCCAGGACTTCCCTCAGAGGCCTGACATGGAGGTGAGTGCAACACAGGCCTCCACCACTTGGCCTTCTCCCTTAGCAGCAGACCCCATAGTTGCCTTCCTAACCCTGGACTAACCAATAATAGATACCACACTTCTTACTTCTTATCCTTACAATCCTCTCTGCACTCTGAAATGATGTCATGTGTGCAGCAATTCCACATGGAAGGGCACATATTGGGAGACAGGATTGACCAAGTAGAATCATCCATGGGGGATCACAAGGCACCCTTCAATACTTTGGTGGATGCTAACGCTGCTCAGTCGGAAGAAATTTCCTATAAAACTTATAAAAACACAATCAAATCCCTGGGTAGGATAATGAAAGTTTTCTATAGCAGCGCTCAGGTGGTCAATAGACTCCCTTGTCCACTCACTCTTATTTACAGTTCATAAGAGTACATATAGAACTTATGAAAAAAGATGTTGTTGTAAATGACATATAGCTCCAGATGTCTTCTTAATATGATCCACTTTAAATCATCAGTTGTATCCCCTTTCGGGTGGGTACTCACCACACACAGGATTTAAACAGGCACCTCACAGATCCCATCCGATGGTCATCCGATCATCCTAATCCTGGTTCTGATTACTCCTTCTAAAGCCTCCAGAGATCACCCGATAATCACCAGCAGATGTTCAAAGTGAAAGGAAAGAGAAGCCACCAATAGTGTAATCCCGTAGAGTATCTTTTAATCAGTCTATAAAAATTGTTTCCACAACATATCTTCCATATGGTAAAAATCAAGCAGTAAAATAGCAGCAGTGTAATTCAAAACCGCCGTGCTGTTCCCCCAGGCTCCTAACAGGTGCAGTGTATCAGCTGGTACAGCTTGTGTTTAACCAGACTTACTGCCGCTTCCTGTGTTTGGAGCGCACCTGGAAGGCACCAACGTCACTTCCTTTCAGCCGCAAAGTCACACCCTGACGTTTCGTCTTCTCGACTTCCTCTGAGGGCGTCTCACGCCCTCAGAGGAAGTCGAGAAGACGAAACGTCAGGGTGTGACTTTGCGGCTGAAAGGAAGTGACGTTGGTGCGTTCCAGGTGCGCTCCAAACACAGGAAGCGGCAGTAAGTCTGGTTAAACACAAGCTGTACCAGCTGATACACTGCACCTGTTAGGAGCCTGGGGGAACAGCACGGCGGTTTTGAATTACACTGCTGCTATTTTACTGCTTGATTTTTACCATATGGAAGATATGTTGTGGAAACAATTTTTATAGACTGATTAAAAGATACTCTACGGGATTACACTATTGGTGGCTTCTCTTTCCTTTCACTTTGAACATCTGCTGGTGATTATCGGGTGATCTCTGGAGGCTTTAGAAGGAGTAATCAGAACCAGGATTAGGATGATCGGATGACCATCGGATGGGATCTGTGAGGTGCCTGTTTAAATCCTGTGTGTGGTGAGTACCCACCCGAAAGGGGATACAACTGATGATTTAAAGTGGATCATATTAAGAAGACATCTGGAGCTATATGTCATTTACAACAACATCTTTTTTCATAAGTTCTATATGTACTCTTATGAACTGTAAATAAGAGTGAGTGGACAAGGGAGTCTATTGACCACCTGAGCGCTGCTATAGAAAACTTTCATTATCCTACCCAGGGATTTGATTGTGTTTTTATAAGTTTTATAGTTTTATGTTCTGCAAAATATTTGTTGTGTTTAAGCGGCTGCTGATATAGATACATATAGTGAACATTTGGGTTAATGAATACGGTCACGTATTCATTGTAGTCTGTTATAAGTCACCTGTGAGCTTCTTTAGCGCTGGGATAGTGAAAGAAGGCCAGGGGAACTTCACCTTAATTTTTGGAAGAAATTTCCTGGCTCAAAGCAAAAGTGGCAGACCTGGAGGACAGATCCAGGAGGAAAAACATCAAGAATTGAAGTTTTCTTGAATCTGTCATTGCTACACAGCTGCAGCAATACACACACAAATGTTTTTCCTCCCTAGTGCCATCAGTACCAGTGGCTGAACTAGCCACTAGCCATTGACAGGATCCACAGACTGCCGAAGCCGGACTTTCTACCTCTGTATGTTCCGAGAGATGTACTCTTAAGGGTTATTTCTATCAAACAAAAGCAAAAAAATAATGTTTATATATTTTATATTTATATATATATATATATATATATATATATATATATATATATATATATATATATATTAAATACTTTAGACATCACAGACAGTGTGTGGTACAGTAAAACTGTAAAACACGTTTTGCCCTGTGATTAGCGCTTACTGATAACCATGAGGTACTGCTGTACGTAAACCAAGCTAAATGAAAAAAAAAATGATTCCAAGGTCAAATATGTGCTGCCTGTGTATGTTGTTACCGAGGCTGCCAGTGAAAATGTTACTGTCCATGTATCATGTACTGGTTTAATGCATTCCCCCAGAAAGTTATTTAAAGGATTTGTGTATTTTAAATGATGCTCTTGATGCCACATGAAAAGATCCTCTCCTTGCTGTACAGTATTTTTTTTCCTTCTTTTGCATTTGAGCAGTGACTAACAGGATGGGTGACAGTGCTTATTTGGAAGCTTAACTCTTAGCAGATATAAAAGGCACAAAATAATAAAGCACCGTGTTTATTAATTCATCATTAAATGTACTTTTTTTTGTAAGTACTTGAATCTGATCTGGTATCAGCCTCGTGTAGTCTGTGTCTGTTTTGCTGCAGTGCAAGTAGCATGCTGATTGGAGGTTAGAGCAGAGAGACAAATAGATGAGCTCATCAGTCTGCTGCCTCACCTTTAACTGTCCAATTATACATATATGTATTTACTGTGTGCCTAGAGTTCGGCTTTACATGTGCTATAATGTAGCACAACAACAAACCCTATATACATTCCTGAAATGCTGGACTTTTAAATATATTAAGTGTAGAAGATGCTTGTAGTAACCAAAGTCTAGGTTACATAACAAAGGACTTATTTTTTTTGTTCTGATTTAAAAGATAGGTATTTTAAAAGGTGGGGTCTTCTACTGCCTAAAACTGACTGCCAACTGCACAGAAGCAATTACGGAAACGTTCCACAAAGCTAAGGAATGAGTCCAGACTGTTCTTTCTGGTGATGGTCAATGGGGTAACTACACATTTGATATTGCTTGTCAAAAGAAATGCCAGATTTGATTGCCCTGATTACATTTTAAAATTACATTAACACTCCCTGGAACTCTAACATTACTTTTATTTTAAAGTCTAACTCTAAACACTTTTTTGTTGTTTTGAATGGAGCAGGAAGAAGTTAATTTTCTATAAGGTTTTAGTTTGTTTTTGTGATCCCATTGGGTTTATATCCCCTCACTTCATGTCTCCATGTCACAAATACAAGAAATTGAGTGTGCAGTTGTCACCAGGGCATAAAGTCATAGACGGCAAGAAAAACATTGTTTTTTAGAAATTCAAATTCTTCCTCTTGCTACTCAAACATCTTCACTTTGATTGCTAAAATGTGTTTTTGTCTATTTCCTATACTTACAGCTCTGACAAAAGGTGAAATCTTACCAATAGGGACTTGAACCCTTCTCTGACCTATCCAAAATTAATCAAAAAAGTTTTGGCTTAAGTTGAACTTAACACGGTTTTTGAAACAAAGGATGATAACAAAATAGAGCTGGGTATGCAACAAACAGTGCTACATTTTCCAGCAATGAAAAATACTGTGAATATTCCATCGCCAGAACCTCCCGCTTTACAAAATTTTCAAAGTTACATTTTTTTTGCTGGTTCTCCTTTGCCATTGAAACATTATTTTGCAACCCACAAAAGGTGTTTCGCAATAGCAGGAATCTAAGATTTTCATTGGCCAGTCTGACAATGCAGTAGTTCATTTTCGAATCCTGAGGGCAAAAAACGAGGATCTATGTTAAATATTTTACTATTTTTATGGCAAAAACAAAGTATTTGGCAACAGAGTTAGGCCATTTACTACAGGAGAGTTTTTATAATAATTATTTATTAGAATTATATTGAAGTCGGCAATGATGGTTAACAGAGGTGTAAAAATGCAATTGAAAAAACATGGACCAAACATCATAAAACATACAAGCCTTGGCTTATAAAGTTAACCTTAGTGTGATTACAAGCCATGCTAATGACTATTTCTGTGTGCAACTTGCTCATGTTAATGGCAGGCAA
The DNA here is from genome assembly GCA_029206835.1 of Rana muscosa. Taxonomy (NCBI): domain Eukaryota; kingdom Metazoa; phylum Chordata; class Amphibia; order Anura; family Ranidae; genus Rana; species Rana muscosa. Next base: position 543,438,845 of record CM055117.1, on the reverse strand, counting down.
CGGAGCCATAAGATATCAATAAACCATCCTCCTTTGGAAGTCTACATTAATTGCTGTTAGAAGAGAGATGTGTGTTTAATTGAGCACTGAATGCTGCAGACCAGTGGCCCATGCCTTGTTGTTAGGCTGTAAATGGTAATAACCTTCAGATAAAGACAAATCTGTTGCCTTGAGATGACAAACTTTCAAAGTCATACTCAACAGTCTATGTGAAATGTCTTCTTTTAGAGAATACAATTTTTCACATGACATTTACTGAAAGAATACATGGTTTCATAATCTAACAATTTGCAAATCAATTTGTGGCCTTCTGTTTAAAAAAAAAAAAAGGAAAAAAAATAAAAAAAATTTAAGCTTTATAATTGCCTTGCCAGTTCATACAACATGTAAAAAATGTATTTGTATCAAAAAGTCTGAAAAATGTAAAACAAATTCATAGAACTGTGATTAATAAAATAACTTTAGTGCCATAGCAACCAGTGAGATCTCAGCTATTTTCTCTGGTTTGATACTGTGGGAGGTACCTAGCAGTTTCCATAGTGGTATTTGGCAGAGGTTCTCCCATGCATATTGTTTTCTGATGTATTGTATAGGCTGACCAGCAGCTAAACAGGTGACAGGCAGTTGACACATGCAAACACGCAATAAAAAAATAAGAAGATGGCATTCTGCCAATTATACAATGGAATGATGCGCACCAGTTTTATTAGACAACATAGCTGGAAACAACAACAATCTGCAAATGACCATTCGGTTAATAACAGTGCATTCAAATACATGTTGGGGTAACGTTAAAGCTCAACTCCAGGAAGATATCACAAAACATTAGTTAAAGCAGTTATTCATTTAATAAAGAACATTACATTTATGTTAAATGCAGTTAACATACAAATTTGCCTTTATAAAAGCCTCCTCCAATCTATCTGTACATCAGCATTTAAGATTAAAGAGGAAGGGCAGCTATTTTAGGTACCTGAAACTGTTGTGATATCACCTTCCTATAATAACCTGCACATCAGCTCTCCGGTTGGAGAGGGACAGCACATAGCTGAAGGTGAACATGCTAAGAAAAGATTGCTGGCCTAACCAATGTTAATCAGAAGTGCCCAAAGTAGGAAAAATTGCTGTTCACTCTGACTCTGCCTGCACCAACCCCTGGCTTCCCTTTGGACGTTGCTTCTGTCTTATCCCTCTGCTCATTTGCCTTAACGTTACAGATCTTGGCCTGATCCTTGACTACTCTCCTGCCTGTCGCCTGAACCTGATCTGCTCGCTTGTTGCTGACCCGGACTGTCTGACCCTATCTTGTGTCTGATCCCTACTGCACCTGCTGTTTGTGCTCTTCCCTGGCTCCACCTCTACCACCAGCGTGTCCATTCCTGTGGCCCAGTTGCACACCAGCACCAGCCAGCAAGAGACTTACCAGGCACTCATGCCACCTTGTGCTCTTGCAATCCCCATTACCTTACCGGGGACTCCGGAACCAGGGCTGCATCAACGCTTCAGGCTCCACCACCATTTATGTTACATACTGCATGGAAACACTTTATTATATGGATACATTTTGTACATTGTGTTTTCTTGTTTGTTGTTGTATAACACCTTAATTTTAGTTTTCTGTAATGTAAAATCAATAAAAAAAATTATATTAAAAAAACTAAAACAAAAAAAACTATGAGCAGAGGGATTACTTTACCAATTGCTGGTGCTGTCTTACCGTCCACGTCAAGTGGTGATTCTACTGTCGGGCAAAGGCATATTATTGGTCTGGGTCATTAGACTGGTTGCACACAACTACAAGTCATTTGTAAGGTAAATAAAATCTCTATATGTATTTCAACTAAACATTTAGCAGCTTGGCTGGTGTTCAACAAAAAACAGAAATCATTAAAGTCACTGGTCACAGCTCTTTTTAACCTGGAATCGCTTCACCTGCCATAAAATTTAGGAGACCTGCTACGTCTCAGACTAATTGTTTTCTTCCTCTATGAGCCTCCCTGCAGTAATACAAAATAATGTTGTCAATTGGTGATTGGTGTTTACTGATGAACTGCAGAATAGGAAACATACAAATCCCTCAAAGTTTAATATTAAGATACAAAGTCCTCTATTTTTTTACTGGATTGGGGCAAAAGTTTTATTTGCAAAAATTGCTTGAGGTAATTGCAGCCGTATTAGTGCACTTGCGCTTGTGTACTGTCAGTGATACTTTTTTAATTTGCACTAACATACAATTTTTCAGGACAAGCTTTCAAGGTCCCAGCAGTACTGATTCACAAAAGTTTTATCAGAATGTTAAAAAAACACAATCTCTAATGCCTTGTACACACGATCGGAATTTCCATTGGGATAAACTCAGATGGATTTTTCCGACGGAATTCCATTCAAGCTATCTTGCATACACACTGTCACACCAAATTCCGACCGTCAAGAACGTACAACACTGCGACAAGCCGAGAAAAATGAAGTTCAATGCTTCCAAGCATGCGTCGACTTGATTCTGAGCATGCGTGTTTTTTCCTCCGGAGTTCCACACAGACGAACGGAATTTCCAATAGGAATTTTTTCCATCGGAAAAAAAGAGAACATGTTCTCTTTCTAAATTCTGACGGAAAAAAGTCAGATGGGGCACATACACGGTCGGAATATCCGATGAAAAAATTCCGTCTGACTTTTTCCATCGGAAATTCCGGTCGTGTGTATAAGGCAAAAAGGGAAAGGAAACAAAAAAAATAAAAAAAAATAAACACACAAACAAATGTACATGACAATGGTAATAAAACTAGCATAGTTAGTGAGGCAAGACTGAGGGAGAGCTATAGACTGGGGGGGGGGGGGGGGGTAGTCACAGAGAGGGTCATAAAACTGTAGGATAATGGGTAAGGAAACCTATATCTAAATGTAATCTTCTTCAGCCTTCCAATGCTGCTTACTGTTATGGCCAGCTATAGATGAGGGCAGTGGACAAGTTTGTTTTTCATAACATATTGGTGTTTGTATTGGTCCAGCAGCGCACCAACATCTTTGCAGCCATTGTGCTACCTGCTGGGTGTTTGGTGTGCTCCTGTACCTTTAAGGAGGGGTGGCTCCCCTTCAGTCCACTTGTCCTCATCTAACCATCAGAATGCATGTGCCTCCATTGTGGGGACACTCATAGTTAGTGTAGGACCACAGATTCCAGGGTGCCTTGACGTGGCTCTGTGGCTCACGCATGCGTTTGCAAATGCGTGCGGACAAACCCCTGTTTTTAACGCATACTGTTAGACAGGTTAATTGGTTGTCAGCTAGCTGGTCGGTAAGTATGCTTGGTTTTTTCCTGGGCATTCCCCAGGCCTTTGTTGTTATCTGCTTTAGCCTTCCAATGCAGCTTACTGTTATGGCCAGCTATAGATGGGGGCGGTGGACATGTTTTTGTTTTCACCTATGGTGCTTGTATTGGTCCAGCAGTGCACCAACACCTTTGCTGCCATTGTGCTATGCTGGGTGTTTGGTGTGCTCCTGTACCTTTAAGGAGGGGTGGCTCCCCTTCAGTCCACTTGTCCTCATCTAACCATCAGAATGCATGTGCCTCCATTGTGGGGACACTCATAGTTAGTGTAGGACCACAGATTCCAGGGTGCCTTGACGTGGCTCTGTGGCTCACGCATGCGTTTGCAAATGCGTGCGGACAAAACCCCTGTTTTTAACGCATACTGTTAGACAGGTTAATTGGTTGTCTGCGAGCTGGTTGTTAAGTAGGCTTGGTTTTTTTCTGGGCATTCCCAGGATTTTTTTGCCATATCTAAATTTAGCCTGTTATTTTTTGTATCAAATAGAATAAAAAAAGTATCACAGACAGTACTCAGTTGTCGGGGACAATATGGTAACAGTGCCAGTTTCACATTATTGAAAGCATTGCGTGGAGCAGGGACTCTCTTACCCTGATACAGAAGTCTCATTGAGGTATCAAAAGAAGACTGAAGCATCTCTGATGACTGAGCTAGGAGGAGTCTAATAGGAAGTTTTGCAGCACAGAGCTGCCTGAACCCACCACACTCTGCCAGCATCTGAAAGGACTCTGAACAGAAGCTGTAAGTGAGAGTGACATCAGGTTCCTTTCAGTTCCATTTTCTGGAATGGAGAGAGCATTTCAGTGTAAGGCATATCTCTGCTGCTCTGCTTATTGTTGGCGGCTTCACCCAGACACCCTCTACATTGTGGAAACCAGTTCTGACTGTCCCCTACCCCCTAGGTACAACATTACATTACAGGACCAGTGTGGTGTGGTTTTGGAATATAGTACTTGCGCTTTACTGGATTTTTCTCACTGAAGCATATTGGTAAATTAATTATGATACTCAAAGTGACACCCACTGCTAAGATTACCTCTTTATACACAGAACTTTTTTTGTTTTACTAGCCTGAACCATGTATAAATTATTGTAGCATCTTTTAGAGATTACATTAGATGTGTGTTATTTTGCAGATGATGGTAAAAAATGTGATACCTTTACAGGGAATAGCTGCCTCTTTGTCTCTGTCACTGCTAGGCACAGTGAGCATCAGGAGAACCCAGTTATAGAACTATGCCATTAAATGCCCAACTATAGGCTCGCTAGCCCATTCCCCCAGTCTGCCTTCAACACCGTTTGGAGCATCGTCCACAACATAAAAAAAACTACTGTATATACTTGAGTATAAGCCGACCCGAATATAAGCCAAGGCACCTAATTTTACCCCCCAAAAAATGAAAAACGTATTGACTCGAGTATAAGCCTAGGGTGTACATCTGCATGCCTTACTGTGCCTCACTTTGCCTCACTGTGTCCATGTGCATGCCTCACTGTACCCATGCCTCACTGTGCCCATGCCTCACTGTGCCCATAACTAGACTGACGTTTAACATGGGAGTCTATGGAAGGGGTGCCCGGGTTTGAAAAATCGGTGCTCCCCGGCTGTAGGTCCTCCAGACAATAAACTTTGCACACTTGTAGAGGAGAAATTGGGCTACATGTGTGCCAAGTTTTAGGTCCAGGGGACCTACGACCGGCCGGTACCAGGTCCCCAAAATCACCAGAGAAATGACGTTTAACATGGAGTCCCTGTCCGTAGGTCCCCCGGACAACAAACTTTGCACACTTGTAGAGGAAGAATGGGACTACATGTGTGCCAAGTTTGGGGTCCAGGGGACCTACGGCCGGCCGGTACCGGGTACCCAAATTCTGGGAGATCAGGCGCAAAAAGGTGACTCGAGTATAAGCCGAGGGGGGCATTTTCAGCACAAAAAATGTGCTGAAAAACTCGGCTTATACTCGAGTATATACGGTATATAGTAACATCACAGATCTTCTTCACAAACGTGTTTCTTGGAAGTGGGCAGATTACAATGCTGCAGAGAACAGCACCACATAATGACATGGCCCCATACTTTGCATCATTCTCCTGTGAGTCCATGGTGGGGAAGAACTTTAACACCCAGGGCTCACAGCAAGTGAATTGAATGGTTCTGGGTGTCATTCAATATGGAAGACAAGCATATCATGATTGGTCACCAGGAGAGTCCATGGGGGAGCAGGCAGAGCTGATTTTTTTTTATTTTTTTTTTGGGCTGTGTCGGGAGCTGCATTCTTTTTTATTATTCATTTGGCTGGGCTTGGGCTTTAAATCTGTGGTTATATCCTGAAGACTTCCACAAAATGTAACACACAGAACCGTTACTTAAATAGGACAGCCATAATTACCAAACATGATTACTTTATGCATTCTACACAAGCACATTTATTTTAACTTAATTAAAATCCTTCATGTGCCTGAACATTGCAAAATGATTGCAGAAAAGTGCTGCACCTCTCGATTTATTAGAGATTTCTCATGCTGAATCCGCACTCTTCAGCAATACATGTAAATTTTTCTATGATAATGATGCAGGGTCTTTGGAAATGACTAATTGTCACCTAACCAAGATACCATCTGTTTACTTCATTTGTGTAACAAAAAAGGCAGGTGCTATGTTTATTAAAAATGCAATTGGAAAAGTGTTTTTTCATGATTTGTGATGACTTCCAAAGCATTGTTTTTTTTGTTTTTTTTTACACCCATTATCATTTAGAGTGAAAAAATAAATATTTATATTGAGAGGTCCCAGCTCTTATTTTCACACTGTCATAAATGACCAAGTGCAGTTTGTGAATGTAAACCTTGCAGCCAAAGTGTAATTAAACACTGCAGCTGATTAGAATCATATTTTCACCCAGGTTGCACTTTCCCAGCCCTTAGCTGGATCATCATTTCTATTTATAAGCAGTTATCTATGCTAAGGCTCGTTTCACGCTGGAACCGGCTGCGGATCGCACAGGAACACTGTGCGTCCCAGTTCTTTGTTTCAGGGACAAATCAGGGTCAAATCTTTGCCTGAATTCAGCCCTGAAATGGAGCCAAAGATGCACAGCGTTTCTGTGCAGTGCGCTCTGCAGCCGCCCCGGTGATATGTGAACTGGCTCCATAGGAAGCCCGTCACATTCTCCTGCTATGCGAATTGGATGCGAAGAAACCTGCATCCAATTTGCATAGGTGTGAACACAGCCTAAAGCTTTAGATTGAGAATTGGAGCTTAAAGAAAAACTGTTATTACGTTTGTTTTACATTATTATGCCCCCCTATGGGACAAAGTACATCTAATACTTTGTTCCATGTAGATAGGTGATTCCTGAAGTTGGGTACACACTGGCCAAATCAGGAGGAACTGTTCGACTTTCGGTCAGTGTGTACAGCTGTCTGTCCAATAGAAGCCAGTCTAACAACAGGGACATGCTGGAGAACCCGCATCCGATCAGCGCTGATCTGTGAATTCTGCCAGGGTGGGAGACCCAAGGAGACCCTCCCTGCTATCAGACCTCAGTAGAACAGAAGGGAAGATCACCATAACCATACCCAGCTTTAGTCAAGTTATTAAGTCTGATCTGTGAATTTCCCCCTTCCCCTATCCCATGCTCAGAAAATCTGATAACAGTTTTGAAGGACAGATCCATCAGAAATTCTAGCTAGGAGTCAGAATCCTGTCTCTCTCTTGCATTACTCTTGCTGCAACTTGTCTGAGGAAAGTGCTCTGACCATAGACAAACTGCTGATAGAATGAGTCTGTCTCCTTCTAAGCTGTTGTTAGGTTTGCTGTGGGGGTGGGGGGGAGGGCAGGTTGGATGTCATAACTAGATTTAAGTCTAGTACACACTACTAGTTTTTTTTTGTTCACCCCAGTAACTTTATATACTGTAGTAAAGCACATGATAAAGTCAGTAAGTATAAAATACGTTTTTTTAATTAAAATGTAATTGGCATGTTGATAAGGGAGGAAAGGAGAAACCAGAGAAGGCACTCACAACCATCCACAGCCAAATTTCACTGCTCTTGTGAGCAGTATGATTCTTTCTGAATGGCACCCCCACCCATCTCAGCCCACAGCGCGATTGCCGGTGCAGGAACCGCAGGGAAATTGCATGGTAAAAAGACCATGCAGTTTCCCTGAGGCTGCATTTTCTAAAAGGTGCATGCACCTTTTTTGTGGGTTTCACACAGCACAGCAGCCCATTCAAATGAACAGGCTGCTGTGCGTGAGCAAACACGGGATGCACGGGCCACACTAAAGTGAACCAAGCCCAAATATCAGCCAGTTCAGCAGGGACACGTGGTTGCAGGAAAAAAATATCATCATCTATGGCCTGCCTACAACTATAGGTCTAATGATTGGTTGTCCAAAAAATTGATTGAACTGTGTTTTTCTAAAAGATTTTAAGACTGTCAGGGTAGAAGTTTTGCATGAAAAATATGGGCCTATTGACACTATTTTGTTGCACAGCATTTTGTTCTGTGTAATACACAATAAGGGCTCAGTGTGGTGATTTGTGTTTTTCCACACTGGACAAACACCTGTCACTGTTAGGACACATAGAAATTGTTTTCTATGAGCCCCACTCACACTGCAACACAACCGGCAAGAGGGCTGTGGTGAGCTGCAGCAAAATGCAGGCATGAAGCATTTTACTGCACAGCAAGGCTCCACCATGCTGCTTAATAAAGTGTCGCTCTGTAACTCAAAACAGGAAAAAGGTAAGCCTAATGTAGAGCTTTTAGCATGTGAGCAGTGTGAACAAGCTCTCAAGTGCACAGTGCATTGTAATGGTATTGATTTTGAAAAGCACGGCACAATTTTACATGTGTTTTAGCACAACCGCAAAGTACAGAAGTTAATGTGTGTTATGGTGTGCTGCATTATATAAAAAAAAAATGCAAGTCCATTGTGGTGCATTACAACCCATTTGAAGTGAATGGGCTGCATTACCACAATGCATATGTGCAGCTTAACTCAGTGCAGTGGACCTGTTGAATGAGCCCAATGGGGTTGATTTCATAAAACTGGAGAGTGCAAAATCTAGTGCAGCTCTGCATGGTAGCCAATCAGCTTCTTAGTTCAGCTTGTTCAATTAAGCTTTGACAAAAACAATTGAAGTTGATTGGTTTCTATGCAGAGCTGCACCAGATTTTGCCCTCTCCAATTTTAGTAAATCAACCCCTATGTATTCAAGCCAAATTCCACATTCGCACAGTACAGAAGATCTAGAGACCCTCAGCGGTTTGAACTAATTAATAAAGCACTGTGTTAAGGGTGTAACTAATATGTTTACGTAACCTGTTTATCTGCAATTCCCCACCGGTTGAGTATGTACAGCTGCTTTACAGAGGTGTAACAGAACTAATCAGAGTGAACATCCAAGGGACCACAAAAAAACAGAATTCTTGCATTTTCTAGACTTTATGGACACAGATGGTCCTGATTCAACTAGTTCTAGGTATATGAACTAGAATTAAAAGTGGTTAGAACACATCCTCACATTGAACTATTGTTTAAAACACAATTTTCTTCCCAAACCCAACTCTAAGAATTAATAAAATGAGGTGATAATTGAAAAGTGCATACGATTATCCAATTTTCTGGGACACAAAGAAAACTTTCAAATCACAGCTGTGAGATTTGGCTGTGAATTAAAAGCATGAAATTAATATCAGTCTATAATCCACAGAGCATGCTCTGAGTTTGATTAATGCAGCATCAGCCATTAATGGCCTGAAATAAGAATTATTTGACATGGTTATTAAAATGTGTCAGTACCCTTCAAAATGCCACAAGTGAACCTCTTAATTTCACATTATTTTTGGTATTTGTTTTTCCTCAAAATATTAAAATTATATGCTTTACTGCTGATAGAAAAAGTAGGTAGTTTAAGATAATGGATACACTTTAATGTAATGGCTTATAGTAAAAAAAAGTTTATACTTTTTATATTTTTAAAAATATGCTCTGGATAATTCATTACTAAGTAATAATATAAGAGAGCAGTGATCAGTATTCAGTGTGTAGTATCCTGTACACCAATCAGAATCTAGCTTTTAATATATGTAAACCCAATCACAAAAACTCATATAATATTTAACATGTTAAGGCCATTCTAAAAGTCATTGCTGGAGTACACGCATGTATTCAAGAATGGCTGTGAAGCCGTTGCAGGAGATCAGCTAAACTGAGATGCAAAAAAGATGAAAAAAAAAAAACCATTGTCACTGAACTAGAAACTTAGGGGAAATCTTTAATTTCAGAGTTTTCATGCAATGAAAAGGTAAAGTAAAATCTTCCAATGGCGACAAATGTTCTGGTGACAACTGTCTAATTCCCTAATTCAGCTGAACTCACCCGATTTCAAAGCTGCATTCATAACCACTTCCATACAGGGCTTTTTATACCACTTCAACACCGGGCCTATTCTGGCACTTCTCTCCTACATGTACAAATCATCATTCTTTTGCTAGAAAATTACTCAGAACCCCGAAACATTATATATATATATGTTTTTTTTAGCAGACACCCTAGGGAATAAAATGACGGTCGTTGCAACTTTTTATCTTGCACGGTATTTGCGCAATAATTTTTTAAATGCCTTTTTTTGGGGAAAAAATGGTTTCATGAATTAAAAAATAACAAAACAGTAAAGTTAGCCCAATTTTTTTGTAACATATGAAAGCTTATGTTACGCCGAGTAAAAAGATACCTAACATGTCACGCTTTAAAACTGCGCACACTCATGGAATGGCGCCAAACTTTGGTACTTAAAAATCTCCATAGGCGACGCTTTGAAATTTTTTACAGGGTACCAGATTAGAGTTACAGAGGAGATCTATTGCTAGAATTGTTGCACGCGCTCTAATGCACGCGGCGATACCTCACATGTGTGGTTTGAACGGCGTTTACATATGCGGGTGGGACTTACGTGTGTGTTCGCTTCTATGCGCGAGCTATTGGGGACGGGCGTTTAAAAAAAAAAAAAAAAAAATTATTTTATTTTACTCATTTTTTTTTATTTTTACTTTTTTTTTTTACACTTTTTTTTATCACTTTTATTCCTATTACAAGGAATGTAAACATCCCTTGTAATAGGAATGTGTGTGACAGGTCCTCTTTATGGAGAGATGCGGAGTCAATAAGACCCCACATCTCTCCTCCAGGCTGGAAAGCATGAGATCAGTGAAATTTTTTTCACGATCTCATACTTACAGCCGCAATGGCGACTTTGTTTACATTTGAGGACCCAGGCGTGACATCATCACATCGCGCCCGGGCCTCCGACGATCATAGAGATGACTGGTGACCATCTGGTCACCAGTCATCTCTATGCTCATCACGTGACCCACCACCGGTGCCGACGATTCTCTCCGGGTCCCCGATCGCACGGGAGAGCCCGGAGAAGCACCAGATGGCGGCGGGAGGGGGGATGTCCCCTCCCGCAGCCTATAAGAACGATCAAGCGGCGGAACCGCCGCTATGATCATTCTTATTGTGCGCAGAATCGCCAGCTGAAAAAAAAGGATATCTGAATGATACCTCTAGCTGCAGGCATCATTCAGATATCCCCCCTCAAACCCAGGACGTCATATGACGTCCACCCGGAGGGAGAGGGGGTTCCTGCGGGCGTCATTCTGCTATGGCCCGGTATGGAAGGGGTTAAAGACAGTAGATGGGACACATTGGTATTATCCTCCCACCCTCAGTCTGTTAATTGGATAATAAAGGAGAGAACTTGTCTAGCTCCCAGTCCTGCACCCTCTACCAGTCTGAGTGCTGCTATATAGGGGACTACAAGAGGCTGATACCAAGGCAACTAAATAAGTATATTTATTACATTTATTAATAAATACCTAGCTGCATTAGGCTGTGTCTTTCATACCTGCCTGGAGTTCTGCTTTAAAAAAAACATTCATGCTCAAACCTACAATAGATTTGGCAAAGAAAGCAATCTGCATTAAAATATGGTTCATAAAACACTGTCTGGACTCAAATTTTCAATAGACAAAAGATGTGTCTTATGGAATATGGATCTTTTCAAACCCTGCGTATTTTTCTATGATGCCATCACTGCCTTACAGAGTAAAGCTTCCAAAGGCATGTCATGACTGTTATCTCACACTTTAAACAAGTGTCCACATGAATTTGGTCATTCAACAAATACAAGAGATAACCTCAAGGCAACACTGCTAAAAGAAATTCTATTACCCAACTGGGAATCTAATTGTTCTCAGTGTCAGCAAACAGATGTATGACATTACAGTTAAAGTGGTATTATAACCCAAACCAAAAAGGTAATATATTGCAGCTTATCAGTCTTTAGATGTGGTGTCTGCACTAGTTTTCCTTTTAAATTATTTTCCCCCTCTGTTTTCACCTAGGGGTCTCGCCAGTAATACACCTCCTGTATTTGAGTGCCCCCACTCTGGATAAAAGAGCACAAGGGGCACTTTTGGACAGCAGCAGTGGCAGCCTGTTCATTAGGGACACAGGGGCGCTGCCCCCCCATCCATGCGGCTGGCTGCCTATTCTACATGCAGGATTCCAATTGGGTTTTTTTTTTAAGCATGTGATTTGTGCCTGAGGATCTAATAAGCTTAAAAAAAGGGTGGGTACCGGGCGCTGGAGTGACTTGGCTCCAGTGCCCCCATAGGAAGCTGCTGACTTTGAGGGCACTCAATAGGAGGGAGAGGCCAGGCGCAGCAAAGAGGGACCCGAGAAGAGGAGGATCCAGGCTGCTCTATGCATAACCAACTGCACAGCGGAGGTTAGTAGAACATGTTTGTTATTTAAAAAATAAAATAAAAAATTTGACTTTACCATAACGTTAAAGATAAAATGGCAAATATTTAAACAAAACCATTACATCCCACAACTTACAACACTGTTTTTTTTAATATAACATTAGCAAGTGTACATGTGAACATGTAATTAGTTTTAGCCTCCAATAATCTGCTGCACAGCTCCTATCAGAATAGGAGTTTGAAAGTCAAAATCATTTATCAGTGTATTGTTGCTGCTCCTTCAATGTCCAAAATCTAGGCAATTATTTTCCTGTGAATGCTTTTTTTCCACCCTCCCCACCACCTCCTTAAGCTGTAAAGGCAGCTGGATGGAGATGTACACATGCCATGGCTTACACGTTTTGCGTCGATAAGAAAAATGATATTACTTTCTGCATTCGGCAGCCAATACCATGGTTGAACTTAACCTATTCAAGTGAATTGGGTAGTACTGCAACCACAAGCAATGCAGGCAATTGTGGTGTGATGGTGTTGTGTAGTGATGGTGCTGGCTTTACAGGGTTAAAACAGGCGCTGAGGAGGCAACATATTGCTCCTCACTGCCTGTCAAATGCAAAAATGTCTGCCACATGTGTAAAATTTGCCTTAAGCTGTTGAACTATACATATGTAGGATGGTGGTATCTGAAAGATTGAGGTATCAAATATATGTTTTTGTCTTAAAATCCTTTTTTTTTCCTATATATTTTCAGTATGAGATTAAAATATAGACATTTCACATGTACAGTTACAGCAACTATACCTGGTTTTAGTTTAATTTACTTCATACACATTCATAGAGTTCAGATAAAGAAGTGTACAAGTAATGTTGTCAACCAATGCCTTTGATTTCCTGTACACAGGGCCGGATTAACATAGGAGCTATTGGAGCTGCAGCTCCAGACCCCTTCCTCAAGATAGGCCCATATGCCCCAAAAAAAAAAAAAAGATTGACTTCGAGGGTTGTTGTCCACATTTGGGGTCCTATCATTTATGGTTCCGGAGATACGGGGCTGCTTGCGCAGCCTGTTGGAAGCTACATACAGAGCGGTCAGTTTAAATACAAGCTGACACACTCTGCAGCAGACTGAGAGGATGAGATTACAGGGCTTATAATAATTATTTGTATATTACTTATGGTAACCCAGGCCAATTCTGACACTTCTCTCCTACATGTAAAAATCATCATTTTTTTGCTAGAAAATTACTCAGAACCCCCAAACATTATATATTTTATTTTAGCAGGCACCCTATGGAATAAAATGGTGGTCTTTGCAACTTTTTATGTTACACGATATTTACGAAGCAATTTTTTTAACATAACATTAGCAAGTGTACATGTGAACATGTAATTAGTTTTAGCCTCCAATAATCTGCTGCACAGCTCCTATCAGAATAGGAGTTTGAAAGTCAAAATCATTTATCAGTGTGTTGTTGCTGCTCCTTCAATGTCCAAAATCTAGGCAATCATTTTCCTGTGAATGCTTTTTTTCCACCCTCCCCGCCACCTCCTTAAGCTGCAAAGGCAGCTGGATGGAGATGTACACATGCCATGGCTTACATGTTTTGCGTCCATAACAGAAATTATATAACCTCCAAACATTATATATATTATTTTAGCAGGCACCCTATGAAATAAAATGGTGGTCTTTGCAACTTTTTATGTTACACAGTATTTGCAAAGCAATTTTTCAAAAGTGTTTTTTTTTTGGAAAGAAACTGTTTCATTCATAAAAAACAAAACAAAAAAAACACACTAAAGTTAGCACAATTTTTTTGTATACTAAGCAATGCTGTAAATTTATTTACATGTTACATGATTTACAGAAGAGGTCTAGTGCTAGAATTATTGCTCTCTCGCTAACGATCATGGCGCATGTAACCTGTGTGTATCTGACTCTGATACTAGCCAGTGCCTTCCCAGCCACTGACTAGTATCTCTCCCCAGCCTGTCCCCACACACCCTCTTACCTGCTGACCTGTGGATGGGGGAATCACTCCTGCAGTGTTATTGTGTTCTGCCAGTGAATACAATGATCAGTGTTGCTAACTATAGCTGGCAGCACTGATTGTTTTGGGAAAAACCTGACAGGCTGGTTGTACTCAAGTCGGTTAATAGTTTGACTTGTGTAAAACCAGCTAGCCCATACATAGATCAACTATGGCTGGTCTCTGCTTAATTGGCCTAATTTCAATCCATGTATTACCCGCTTAACCACTACGCAGTCCCTACACATCCCTCCACAAACCTTTACATTTTTCCTTCCCAGATTCCTTCATCATCCTTACCTGTACATAGTGCCCACTGTCATACTCTCCACACTTCTCTCCTGTACATACTGCTCACTGTCATACCCTCCACACTTCTCTCCTATACATAGTGCCCGCTGTCATACCCTACACACTCCTCTCCTGTACATACTGCCCGCTGTCATACACTTCTCTCTTGTACGTACTGCTCACTGTCATACCCTCCACACTTCTCTCCTATACATAGTGCCCACTGTCGTACCCTCCACACTCCTCTCCTGTACATACTACTCACTGTCATACCCTCCACACTCCTCTCCTGTACATACTGCTCACTGTCATACCCTCCACATTCCTCTCCTATACATAGTGCCCACTGTCATACCCTCCACACTTCTCTCCTATACACAGTGCCCACTGTCATACCCTCCACACTCCTCTCCTGTACATACTACTCACTGTCGTACCCTCCACACTCCTCTCCTGTACATACTGCTCACTGTCCTACCCTCCACATTCCTCTCCTATACATAGTGCCCACTGTCATACCCTCCACACTTCTCTCCTATACATAGTGCCCACTGCCATACCCTCCACACTTCTCTCCTGTACATACTAGTCACTGTCTTACCCTCCACACTCATCTCATGTACATACTGCTCAGTATCATACCGTCCACATTCCTCTCCTGTACATACTGCCCACTTTCATAAACTCCTCTATTGTACATAGTGCTGGCTGTCATACCCTCCACACTCCTCTCCTGTACATACTGCTCGCTGTCATACCCTCTACATTCCTCTCCTGTACATACTGCCTATTGTCATACCCTCCACACTCCTCTCCTGTACATACTGCCCACTGTCATACCCTCCACACTCCTCTCCTGTACATACTGCCCACTGTCATACCCTCCACACTCCTCTCATGTACATACTTCCCACTGTTATACCCCCCACATTCCTCTCCTGTACATAGTGCCCACTGTAAGACCCTCCACATTCCTCTCCCTCGCCTGCACATGCTTCCCACTTTTATACCGTCCATACTCCTCCCCTATGCCTCTTATCCACAAAAACAGTTCTTTATAATTATCCTGTACATACTGTAACCCAACCTTACCCTCCACACCCCTCTCCTGTATATACTGCCAACTATCTTTCTCTCCACATTCCTCTCCTGTACATACTGTCCCCATCATACCCTCCACACTCCTCTCCTGTACATACTGCCCACTGTCATACCCTCCACACTCCTCTCCTGTACATACTGCCCACTGTCATACCCTTCACACTCCTCTCCTGTACATACTGCCCACTGTCATACCCTTCACACTCCTCTCCTGTACATACTGCCCACTGTTATACCCCCCCATTCCTCTCCTGTACATAGTGCCCACTGTAAGACCCTCCACATTCCTCTCCCTCACCTGCACATACTTCCCACTTTTATACCATCCATACTCCTCCCCTATGCCTCTTACCCACAAAAACAGTTCTTTATAATTATACTGAATATCCTCAATGTTACCAGCTCTAGAATGGGCACACTTTTGTTAGTTCAACTAAAGGAAATCTTCTCAGTACTCATATATGTTCTGCCCATTATTAGTACTTGTTTAATTTTGTGATTACTATTGTGATGTATAGAGGAACAAAAAAGTGTCCCTGAAAATATTTTTGAAATGTTGGCAACTATGCACTTACATGTAGGCACTGCCCAAGGGCCACCGGGTCAGTAAGGGGCCTCATGAGAGGCTCCTGGGATCCTGCGATATTAAAGCTGTAGTAAACTTTGCTAACATTACTACTTTTTAGAGGCCCTGAGGTAGGTTATGCCACAATGTACAAGTATGCACAGCATATTAGATTGTCAGACTGAGCCCTCCAGTGCTGCGCTGTGATCAATCCGGCGGGGCCCGGGCGCTTCCATCTTCACCGGTCTTTCTTCTGGGTTCTATGCCTTGGGTCACTTGCCTTGGCCGAGCTGCATTGATGTCTTTCCCACGCATGCTCATGCGCACCCTCTCTCTCTCATCCCCCCTTTCTCTCTCATCCTCCCTCCCTTACCCCTCAACCCTCTCCCATCCCCTATCTCTCTCTCTCTCTCTCTCATCCTCCCTCTCTCTCTTCAATTAAATTTGTTATAACAAAAAATGTTTGCATTTTTATTTATTTATTATTTATAAAAGGCCCCACCAAAATGCTCAGCACCAGGCCCATGATGTTCTTAATCTGGCTCTGCCTGTACATATTACGTAGGCAGCAAGCTAATGGTGCAACTATCATTATCAATACAAAAAATTCTAGAGAAAACACTTGGACAGCCGCACTCCAAAAATAGGTTCTTTTATTTTAAAAAAAAAGCACAAATAACATGCCACAGCAAAAAAACAGCAGGTATGAGCTGACGCGTTTCGCACTGCGATTCAGACCTTAATCAAAGCTATCATTATCAATAGTTGTACAGCAAATATTGCAGAAAGGAGAATTTCTGTTATACTGCTTAGAACAGCACTGTATTGGTATACAGAACCTAAATACCAACAAATAATAAAAAAATAAACAGTTTGCAGTCCCATACATGCCTCCACCACATAGCCAATTAATTGTGTAAGAAACACCTAATTTGTAAAATTTTATTTAAAAAAAATCGGGCCCCCAGCATTTCACGGTCCCTGGTTGCTTTGGTTGTCCAGATGCATCTTGGGAGACTGATGTAATGGGGCTTTCTCCTTATATCAATCCAGACAGTCCAGACATTGTTCACTTTTAAACTTTAAATCTACTTCAAATGCTTGGTATGGCCTACATTTAATAACGTTCTTGTGTAGTTCAGAGACTTTTGAGCATGAGGAGCAGAAAAGGATTGACAACGAGGTAGGAGGCAGCTAGCTATACAAAAGGCTTGTAGCTAGAGCATACATTGAGGATAGGCTGCTAACTTGGGCATACACTGAGGACCAGCAGCTTCCCTATGATAGGTTGCCGAGTTATAGCCTGTCTAGCCAGTGTACACATGATGGTTGCCCAATGTTGAAACAGCAGTGCATGTTTACATCATAACCTTAAAGTGGTTCTAAGGGCAGAAGTTTTTTTTTATCTTAATGCATTTTATGCATTAAGATGAGAAACCTTTTGTGTGCAGCAGCTCCCCTCAGCCCCAATACTTACCTGAGCCCATCTCTATCCAGCGATGTTGAACAAGAGGTTTAGCTGACCGGGACACTCCATCCTCATTGACTAGGACAGCAGCATGCACCATTGGCTCCCGCTGCTGTCAATCAAAGTCAGTGAGCCAATGAGGAGAGAGCAGCGGCTGGGCTCAGGTGCCTCCAGAGCAAGCTGCTTGCTGTGGGGGCACTCGACAGGAGGGAGGGGCCAGGAGCACCGGCAGAGGACCAGAGAAGAGGAGGTTTAGGGCTGCTCTGTGCAAATCCACAATAACATGTTTGTTATTTAAAAAAATAAAATAATTGCCTTTAGTATGACTTTAAATGTCTCTATTCATTGTAATTTTCACCTGTAGTCTGACTGCAGAAGCTGGTTTAATCTGTCAACATAGGCAAAAAATTAGAGGATCAACCACAAGGTACTAATATAAATGACAAAATCAGGAACAACATGTTAGAGTTTGAGCAGCACTATAATGGCATCAATAACAGGCCTATAAAATAACACTCAGTAAAGGAATAAAACTTTTAGGACTCAAGTAAAACATATATCACAGGAGGAACAATGACAGTGAATGTTAAAGAAAAAAGAACTTCCACCCATTCCATTTTATTTTATGCCAAAGTTTCCCCTGTCTTCTGCTTTCTGCAGGTAGCAGATAAACTTCAGATAATTAGGAAGCTGTCTAGGCTCTGCTATCCACAGGGACTATTTAGAAAAATGTTCTGAACTGCTTTTTTCGGTTACAACATAAGGCTGGAACACATACGTTGCTCATTATTCCCTCACCACTTTGTCTCAAACTGAAATGTTCTCTCCCAAATGGTTGGAAATCACTAAGAAGTGGCTACAAGACCGTTAAAAAATATAGTTTATACTTATGCACCCATTATTATGCTGCTAGTGTTTTTTTATCACAAAAAAATTATATGTGTACTACTTTATTATAAACAAATTCAGAACTAACCATGATTTTGAATAAACACATAGTCAGGAGGTATTAATTAAATTGTCAGGAGGAATTCAAGGGGTTTTAGGTTTACCAGCCGCTTCAGATGAATTGAATAAAAACAATTTAAAGAGACATATAAATATTAACTATGTGTACTTAGGACCTCTAAGGGCTCGTTCACACTAGAGAGTGATGGGCATTAAAACCCCTAATGCTGTGTACACACAATGGGATTTTCTGTCGGAAAATCCTTGGATGGTTTTTCCAACGGAATTCCGCTCAAGCTTGGCTTGCATACACACGGTCACACAAAAGTTCTCTGAACTTTCGACCGTCAAGAACGCGGTGACGTACAACACTACGACTAGCTGAGAAAATGAAGTTCAATGCTTCCGAGCATGCATCGAATTGTTTCCGAGCATGCGTCTGAATTTTGCGCGTCGGAATTGCTATGATCGGATTTTCCAATAGGAATTTTTTACGTCGGAAAATTCGAGAACCAGCTCTTAATCTTTTGCTGGCAGAAATTTCGCCAGCAAAAGTCCGATGGAGCCTACACACGGTCGGAATTTTAGCCAGCAAAAGTCCGATGGAGCATACGCATGGTCGGAATTTCCAACAGCAAAAGTCCGATGGAGCATACACATGGTCGGAATTTCTGATCAAAAGCTCACATCGGACTTTTGCTGGCGGAATTTCCAACCGTGTGTACGCGGCATAAGTTGAGCCACCATTTTACCAACCCCCAACCCCTGCCCCCTTAGCTGCATAGACAGCATCCAAGGGTTTACATATACTGCAGCTATGAAGCAAAGTGTAGCATTATATCCCTTGTCAAGTGAATTCAGCCAGTCCGCAAGTGCTCCAGTATAAACATTTTGTAATGTACAGTAGCAATGGAGGAGATGCAATGAGCCGAAATATTTATCTATAACACATACTGTCACTGTATGGCATATACCCGCTTGTGAGTCAGCATGGGTCTGTATTGTTTTGACAGTTTTTAAAGAGAAATTTACAGATATCTACATAAATGAATGTATGTGCATATGTATTTAAATAAATTATTTATAAATTAGCATTAATGTTTCAAGTGTAACATTTATTTAGCTTTTTAATTAGCTCGTTTACACTCTAGTTCAATGTGCTGGCATAAATAAGCAATATAAATATATACTGTATATATTAATAGATCCACAATGACTTCAAATTTTAACATGAAGAAATACTACGAATTTTCTATGTGAAAAGTGGAAGTTGTAATGACTTTTTATATGATAGTGCAGGGGCTGAAAGCTGTACATTGTACCTGTGGCAGATGTATGTGTGGCACAATTTTGCTTGGTGCCTGATGAGCAATGCATTAACACTAAGAAAGTACCAAACACATTCAGAGCACCAGTCCCCTGTGATATAGCTTTCACATCTGTTCTGATTTCTAATTAAGCATGCAGAACAATAATGGGAACTCACATGCAAGCCATTCTTCCATTTTTCCTGTTTAAGTTAGCACTGACGTAAATGCATTTCCTTGCTTCCCTTAATTCAATTTAATGCACATTTAGTTATTTCCCAAGACTGCCTGAAACTAGAGGGAGGGAGTTCCCTGCTGATGCTGTAAATTTGCAGATACATTCCTGTCATCAGTAATCACAGCTTACAGTGAAATACCTTCCCCTCCTTCTAGAGCCCTGCACACAACTCAGTGCAGAGAGAGAGAGAGCCCGGTTCATACAATTAAACCAGATATTTGTGGGATCCAGCCTAGCACATAAATAAACTACTAATTGTTTACAAAAAGAAAATGTAAAAGTACGATGGGCAAGTAAATTTTACATTTTCTACCATCTTATGATTGTTTCTTCATTCCGAATGAACATTATTAATACTGAAACTAGAGGTGTCAATAGACCTTACATGAATGTCAGCTGATGAGTAAGGGGGTCCTATTGCTGGGCAGTGTAGAGTGTGTAAACAACCAATAATATATTATTTCAGCATACTAATTTTACAAAAAGTGCCCATTTAAACTTTACCATCTTATTGTGTTGTGGCAACATGAATTTTGTCTCATATTAACATGTAAGAACTAGGAGCCAAGACGGGGATGTTAACCCACAGCTATGTGTAACTTAAATGTATACTCTATTGCTTTGTATCGCACCTTACAAGATATTTTATGAATGGGATCAGTGGTACAATGGCCAAGCAAAAAAGCATGTCTGATTAGAAATGTACAAAAGACCTTTATTATTGCTAGTAGCAATATATTATATTTCTTCGGATCACTATTGTACAATTAAAAACAATTGGACGCCGGCCGCGGAATAAGAAGATTTTCAGGTACACTGACTGACTCGGGCACAGGGAGGCTGCAATGGACACAGTAAGGTGGCAATGGGCACAGTGAGGTGGCAATGGGCACAGTGAGATGGCAATGGGCACAGTAAGGTTGGGCAATTGGCACAGTAAGGTTGGGCAATTGGCACAGTGAGGTGGCAATGGGCACATTTCCCCCCCTAGGCTTATACTCGAGTCAATACGTTTTCCCATTTTTTATACTCGGGTCGGCTTATACTCGAGTGTATACGGTAATAAAATACCACAGTTGTACATGGAATATAAACATAGGAATAAATCAAATAATAATCATAAACAACAACAATTTACACCAAAAAAAACCTTACTACTTAGAAAAGTGAACCTACTCCCAAAGATTATAAATCTAAGTTCACAAAAAAAAAACAAAAACACAGAGCTCTCTTTTGGGAGTTTATGGCAAATGACCCTCCCCAAACAGGATATTGTAATACATCTATAGGTAAATAGGAGAACCAGAACCTTCACTAAGTGGAAGTGTGGGTTTTATAATTAAGTTGGCAGTGCCTCCACACAGGACAGGGCCACTGTGGACAGAATGGAATTCTCTTCCTGGGAAATTACCCAAAACTCTAATCAAAGTAATTTTGAGCAGAGGAACTATTGCAACCAGCATATAACAGTAACCATAAGTAAATAGATGCAACCCAGTATAAAAATAATATAACCTTTAGATAAGAAAATATTAATAATAGTACAAAAATTCAATGTACAAACAGGTACGAATAGCAAAGAGCCCAAAAGGGGTCCTGGTGCACATATATCCATATATATGTAGTTATTAACCACTTCAATCCCAGAGGACTTGGCTGCCAAATGACCGGGCCACTTTTTGCAATACGGCACTGCGTCGCTTTAACTGACAATTGCGCGGCCGTGTGACGTGGTTCCCAAACAAAATTGACGTCCTTTTTTCCCCACAAATAGAGCTTTCTTTTGGTGGTATTTGATCACCTCTGCAGGTTTTTTTTTTTTTTTTGCGCTATAAACAAAAATAGAGCGACAATTTTGAAAAAAAAAGCTATATTTTTAACTTTTTGCTATAATAGATATCCCCAAAAAATATATAAAAAAACAAAGACCGATACATATTCTTCTACATATTTTTGGTAAAAAAAATCACAATAAGCGTTTATTGATTGGTTTGCGGAAAAGTTATAGCGTCTACAAAATAGGAGATGGTTTTATGGCATTTTTATTAATAATTAATTTTTTACTAGTAATGCAGCGATTTTTATCATGACTGCGACATTATGGCAGACACATCTGACAATTTTGATGCTATTTTGCGACCATTGTCATTTATACAGCGATCAGTGCTATAAAAATGCACTGATTACTGTGTAAATGACACTGGCCAGGAAGGGGTTAACCACTAGGGGGCAAGGAAGGGGTTAAGTGTGTCCTAGGGAGTGATTCTAACTGTGTGGGGGCTGGGCTTACTGTAACATGATCGCTGCTCCCGATCACAGGGAGAAGACAATCAGTGACATGTCACAAGGCAGAACAGGGAGATGCCTTGTTTACAATGGCATCCCCCCATTCTGCAGCTCAGTGTCACGATCACAGGACACCGGCAGACATCGAGTCCGTGGGACCCGCGGGCACAGTCACGGAGCTCGCGGCAGGGGCGCGAAATTCAAAGTGACGTATATATACGTCACTTTGCGCAGCCGTGCCATTCTGCCGACGTATATTGGCGTGAGCCAGTCGACAAGCGGTTAATAAGGATATTTCCAGATGAATGTTGCAGTAAAGTCCAGTTCAGTAGCCCCTGAGGATAATCTGTCTTTGTGTCGGAGACCTGAAGAAAAAGTCATCGCTGATGGAGAGACCTTCCAGTCGTTTAACCAACCTGAAACCTGAAAATACTTTTCACACCATGCTGTGGCACTGGAACTCAGAGCCTATCCACTCTGCGTCTTAGTCCCTAGTAGTTTTTAGTCTGATATACAACTGGAATTGTAACTACCAAAAGTGGCACTCAGATGCCTATCCTGGCTCTAGCCTATGCTGGTCATTGAGCCCTGAGCTAATACTAGCTATAGAATCCCAGACCAGAAGAGACAGCATTAACTAAATTAACAGGAGCTGCATATAAACTTTATTGCAATAAACAGGTTCACTTACCTAGTTATCTGACTGTGCATGTGAGATAATAGCATTAGAACAGGAATAAGTCCGTCACAAGGATTTAGAAGCACACTCAAGAAGCTATGGGCAGCTGCAGTTAAGCTATTAAACATAGTAGTGCTTGCCTATTAATCTCTTCAGGTCTAGATTTAGTAGCATTTTTTCCACGGACAGCGTATATAGTCTTAGACTTTCTCCCTCTCTGCTTCCTCCTTTGTAGGTTAAAGGAAAGGAAATTACCGCTCCCAAGCCTCCGAATTCATGGAATGCTACCGCCCACTTCAGACTCACAGGTGCTGGCTCTGTACAATGTGGGTGATTAAGAAAGAAAATCCTGGATGGCCGCACTCCGTGATAAAATGCCTATTATTTATTTAGTAAAATCCATGACACAGCACAGCATACAAACTTAGAAATGTGAACAGGGACAAGGCTAACGCGTTTCACATCATATGATGCTTATTCATAGCTATGAAACGCATTAGCCTTGTCCTGTTCACATTTCTAAGTTTGTATGCTGTGCTGTGTCATGGATTTTACTAAATAAATAGCCATTTTTTCACGGAGTGCGGCCATCCAGGATTTTCTTTCTTAATCACCCTCTGCTTCATCCTTCTGGGGTTTTTTAAGCGCTAACCCAGAGACAGAAAGTGCCTACACAATATATTTACAGGCATTTACAAATACAGAAGAGGGCATCGGATCCCTGCAAACAAAAGTAAACTAAATGCTCCATATAGGTCTAGAGGCAGTAGGCTACAATTATATTATAGAGGAAAGATCTGAGATTATAGGCAAAACCTTCTAGACCTGGGTGGAGATGGCCAAGAGGCAATATAGCCCCAGAGTATGCAGCAGCAAAGCAAATATTTAAAAATTCATGCCCGCATATGGGCTACTTCAAGGAAATCAGTTCCAATTAAATGATTTGCATAAACTGCATTCAATAAATGTCTTACAAAGAAGAGCTCTCCATGCTGTGTCCTGTGGTATCTATTTATTGTTTTTAATTTTGAAGTGCCTATCAGAAGGAATATAATACATTGCTATGAGCAATAATAAAAGCCTTTTGTACATTTCTAATCAGAAGTGCTTTTTGCTTGGCACATCATTTTTGTTTCATCTTTAATAGTTTTTTGTTAATCTATATTACTGTGTATACGTAAAGCATTATATCACATATCTGAGCGCAAAAGTGTAATTCAGACCTAAAAGTCAGCTAGCCACATCTTTTTGGTTTACTTTGGTGCTACATTAAAATTGCAGTAATAAACGTCATATGACAATTATAACTTTAACATAATTGGGTAAGACCAGCTTTGCCTATGATAGCAGAAGATTGTTTCAATCAGTCCAGTCAGTTGCTCACTGTTTACAGAGATAAAAGAGCCTTTAATGCACACAAAACTGCCCAATCACAGAATCAATAAAGCAAAAATAAATAAATAAATAAAAACATAACATATTATTAAGGTTTGAAAAACATATTAAAATTATTGGGAGGCCAACTGCAAAAAGACTTACTGAAGTTACCTAAGGATAGATAGTTCAAACAACCAACTTAAACCAGGTGTTTGAGAGAAAAAAATGGCAACCTATGACCATAAATGGACAGTGGATGTGGTCACGTGGTAACCACCCTACTTTTGCAAAGAGCAATATATTGCCCTTCAAAATATCCTGTCAAACTTGATTGTATATGTTGTACAAACCTTGCAAATAATGTAGTTTATAATGTTACAGTGTCTGATATTGTATTTTAATAGAAAAAAAAAAGAAGGAGGTAGGCTTAGAACTCACAGTTCGAAGAGGATGTAATTAGGGTCACCTCATGTGGCTTCTCATGAAAGATGATGAGAATTTACCCAAGAGTCTCATATGGAACACTGGATACAATGTTACAGCTAGTGTTGGTCCCTAATAAGAGATAGTATCACCTAAGGTCAACACATTGGCTCCTTTCTATGTGAATCAATACATATCTTTCAGAATTCACTCAGACCTTGAGAGTTTGTCAATTCTCTTGATATGACCCCTGGGACCTAAGGCATAGCTCTCCTGTGCTAGGGTAGGATGCTTGTTGTTCCATCTACCTACAATATGCCTGATGTCTAATAGTAATATTTCCCAGTTGTTAATAGCGTTATATATTCTTGTATTATCTAACATTGATTAGAACACCAGGAACAATGACAACAACAACAAAAAAACACCAATTACAATGAACATACACCCAAGAAACATTATCCTTTAGTGTGCAACAAGTCAGCTATAAATGAAATAGCACTTACAATAGGCATTCTGCAGCTGCTTGTGCCTAGGCTCACTTTGTATTTCATTATACAGTGTTGCATAGCTGCAAGTCAGCTGAAATATTATTGAAGATATAACTATCAACAGGCAGCCCTTCGTGTTCCTAGAGCTGCCCTCTGATGACACAATCAGTGAAACAAGGGAGGGTGGAATATGACTCTTATGATGTCAAACACGCTATAAAATGTGACCTTCTAAAAGAATAAAGCCGTGTACACATGATAGGTTTTACTGATGAAAACAGTCCGATGGACTTTTCTCATCGGACAAACCGATCGTGTATGGGCCCCATCGGTCTTTTTTCCATCGGTGTTAAAAAATAGAACATGTTTTAAATTTATCCGATGGAAAAAAAAAACGATAGCAAATTACTATCGTCTTTGGGGAACTCCATCGGATAAAAAACCCACGCATGCTCAGAATCAAGTCGACGCATGCTCAGAAGCATAGAACTTAATTTTTATTGGCTCGTCGGAGTGTTTTACGTCACGGCGTTTGGGACGATAATTTTTTTGACTAATGGTGTGTAGGCAAGACTGATGGAAGTCAGCTTCATCGAATTTCCGATGGAACAATCCATCGGTTTAAAATCCATAGGAAATCCGATCGTGTGTACAGGGCTTTAAGGTGCCTAGGCACTGTCACATCTGCAGAAGTGCTCTGCTTTTTTTTTTTACTATATTAAAAGACTTTAGACAAAATTAAAAACATATATACAGTATTTGTATGTATTTATTAAAAGAAAATAGTTACATTATTTTTTTTTAGATACAGGTAGCTTGAATAACAGTCTGGGTATCAGCCTCATGAAATCCCCTATACGCTCAGGCTGAGAGACATACAGTAGTGCTCATGTGCTGACACTGGAAATATTGACAGGAGGGCAGAATATAATGAGCAAAGGGATGACCTCATCAGTGTGTGTTGCTTGCCTTTAATTATCTAACCAGCAACCTGGGCCTTGCTTGCTTCAGTGGCCACTCATACCTGGCTGTGCCTGGATACCAAAACAGTACCCATATATGTATTGTAGCTATGTATTTAATTGTTTGCCTTGAGTTCAGGTTTAAGCTATTTTCTAATAATTAAAAACGGTATAATAGAGCCGACTCTGGAAGGACTATATTTCAGCAGTTTATGGGGTGTCATAATAATATTTGATTTAAGCTTCCTTTAGTAGCTGGAGTGTGTTTAAAATAGTAGGACAATAAATGTTTCATTTATCTCTACAGGACACTCATTTCATGCTGTAGGGCTATCATTTACATCTAGTAAATTTTCAGTTTAACTAAACTCATTTCCAACCGAATCTCTGGTGTAAAACAGCTCAAATTTGAATGATGTAATAGAAAAAAAAATATTATTAATAATAATTGTCTTTAACTGATTAATCTGTCAAAATATTGGGATGTCCTGACAGTTTTCAAATGGTGCTCATTAGCAAGACCTGCTGTCAATTATACACCTGGTCCCAGGCCACTTTAACGGTGTTGTACCTACCAGCAGTATTTTTGCTCTCACTGCTCCTAACATGCTATATAAAATATTTACTGTATCATATGCATAATTTAAATGTAATTTAAATATATATTAGAAGGTTAGCAAAAAAGATACAATTTGTTACGATAGTAAATTAAGAATGAAAAAAAGGGGGCACAATATGGGGCCACTTTCTTGAGATTGTGGCCTCCCCATCCCAGGATTTAATAAAAATTATTAAGCAGCATTAGGTGTTAGTCAGTCAGGTTACTGCCTCTTTAAGAGGCTAGGGGGAGTTTTCAGGAGTAGCCAATGAGGTTTCAGGGAATACTCTGGAAGCAAGGGGTTGGGCTATTTAAGGGTAAGCAGGTGTGGGGCTCATCCTCTTGCCTGCAGGACAACTGAAGAAGATTGGAGCTGACAGCTGAAGAAGATTGGAGCTCTGCAGTTCGCCTACCTTTAATGATGGAAGCCCTGGTGAAGCAGTTACTTGAGAAGGCTGGCAGCACAGGCGGGGAAGCATGGCTACGTCAGTGCCTGGCTCTAGCTCCGGAGGAAGAGGTACGGCTGGAGGTCACTGAAGGAGGCGGCTTAGAGGTGGGCGGTGAGCATTCTCATGCTAATGGCGCAGGGCGGGGAGTGCCTGTGCCCGCCCTGCAGGAGAGAGCGAGGAGGAGCGCAGCTCCTGAACGTTGCGGTCGGGCTGTGGAAGCAGCCGAAGAGGTTAGTGTGCCACATGGACGGTCTGATACTGATGGCGGCGTGACAACACGAGGCCGCCGCGGCACCAAGAAGAGGCGGACCTGCTCACAGTCCCCAGCGGGAAGAGGAGCAAGACGGCGGGGTCAGCCCCAGCAGCCCGCAAATGACTCTAGGGGGAGTCAGCCTGCGCTGCAGTCTCCCCAGCAGTATACAAGTAAATCTCAGCAAGGCACAGAGGTGCCTCAACAGTTATCAGTTGGGCAAGCTCTACAAGTCCCAGACCCCAGAGCACTGCTGGAGCAGGAGGTTCAACACCCTGTATCACAGCCTCCAGCAGTGGGTGAGTTAAATCAATTAACCATGTTAACTGGCTTAGTAGGTTCTCTGTCCTCTTTGGTTCATTCCTTAACTAAAATGTCAGTTCCTGCTGTTTCTCCTTCTGCTCTGGTCTCTATGCCAGTTAACCCTCTTGTTGCCTCTGCTTCTCCTGTACTGTCTGCTCCACATAGTAATTTATTAACTGTTAATGATCTGTTACCTCCTGAGTCATTACACCCAGCTAGTGTTAATGTCCCTGAGACATTGATGAAAGATGTCATGCCCTGTGAAATATCCCCTTTAGGATACCATTTGAATGCCGCAATTAAGGATAAAATCTGGAAAGGGGATTATGTAGACATTCTTTCTCTCCTGCCATTTCATAATAATTCCATGGTCAATAGGAGGGGTGATGAGAGAGGGGAGGATGAGCGGCGTAAGTTGATCCCCAGGTCTTTTAACAATTGGCTGCAGGCCTTTTGTATCTACTCTGGTATTATGGCAGAGAAGTACCCAGAACGGTGTGGGGGTCTTTTCCAGCACTTGGATCATATATTAGAGGCATATAAGAACTTTGGGGGCCTGGGTTGGTTTTATTATGACGAGTCCTTCCGTCAAAAATTGTCCATACACCAGTCCCTTAGGTGGGGAATGAAAGATGTGGGTCTGTGGCTCAACTTAATATTACCGCAGAAACCGGTTGCACCTAGACAACCCACGGTTACCCCTACAGCAGCAGTTTTTAGAAAAGGCTGCTGTTTCGCATTTAATGATAGTCAATGCCGATGGAACACGTCGTGCAAGTACCGACACGAATGTTCTGTCTGCGCTGGGGCGCATCCAGCAACTAAATGTTTTAAGCGGCACGCAAACGTAGGTCCGAGTTCGGCGCAGCATATTTTTCCCAAGAGCCTGCACTCCAGTGAGGCTGGAAAAAATGCGCCCGTGGCTGGACAACTACCCAAACAGGGAGAAGGCTCGTTTGCTCTTTGAGGGCTTTGCTCAGGGTTTTCCGCTACCTTCTTTTTTGGGGGAAGGGTGTAAAATGGTGGGGAATTTGAAGTCGGTAGATCATTTTCCTCAGGTAGTAAGAGATAAATTGTGTAAGGAACTTGTGGCTGGCAGGATTGCAGGACCTTTTGAGAAACCCCCTTTTTGTAATTTTCGTCTCTCCCCGTTGGGGGTGGTGCCCAAGCGTGAGCCTAATGAATTTAGGATCATACACCATTTATCGTATCCAAAAGGTGATTCATTGAATGATGATATAAATAGTGATGCATGTTCAGTTTCTTATGCCACTTTTGAGGAGGCCATCAGTAAGATTAGGTCATTTGGCCCTGGTGCTTTATTAGCAAAGGCCGACATAAAATCGGCATTTCGGCTCCTGCCTGTTTCCCCATCAGCTTTTAATTCTTTAGGTTTTTCTTTTGAAGGTCAGTACTTTTTTGACATGTGTCTCCCAATGGGATGTTCGCTGTCTTGCGCTTATTTTGAGACGTTTTCTACATTCCTCCATTGGGTTCTTTGTGTTCAGTCCAGTTCAGATAGCATAGTTCACTATTTAGACAACTTTTTATTTGTCGGTCCAGCAAGTTCTGGGATCTGTTCTGATTTGTTGCTATCATTTCAAGCGCTAGCTTTGGATTTTGGTGTCCCTCTGGCGGAAGAGAAAACTTGTCTCCCTAGCACAACTTTGGAATTTTTAGGTATTGAAATAGATACTTGTAAGTTGGAATTTCGTTTGCCAGTGGCAAAATTGGAGAAATTGAAATGGTTGATTGCGAGGGTGTTGCAAAAGAAAAAGATACAGTTGAAGGAGATGCAATCACTTTTGGGTATCCTGGCCTTTGCATGTCGAATCATGCCAGTTGGCAGGATTTTTTCACGTCGTCTTTACATGGCAATATCAGGTCTGAAATCGCCTCGGGCGCACATCAGACTGACGAGTCCGCTTAGAGAAGATTTGAAGGTTTTGTCTGGTTTTCTTGACTGCTATAATGGAAAGTCCTTTTTTCAATCTGATTTTGTGGTAGCACGAGATTTCTGTCTATTCACGGATGCTGCTGGCTCTAGAGGCTTCGGCGCTATATGGAAGACGCACTGGTGCTGTGCGGCTTGGCCGGAGTCTTGGGTAAGGTCAGGGGCCACCAAGAATGTGGTTCTCCTAGAGTTGTTCCCGATTTTCGTGGCTTTGGAGTTGTGGGGTTCAGAATTTGCGAACAGGCGCATATTGGTGGAATCCGATAACAAAGGAGTGCTGTATGCGGTTAACTGTCTTTCGTCCAGTTCTTGGTTAGTGATAAAAGTACTGCGTCAGGTGGTTTTTAGGTGCCTCAAATTTAACATCTGGTTGAAAGTTAAGTATACTCCTGGTATCTTGAATAACATCGCCGATTCTCTGTCTCGCTTCCAGGTGGACCGTTTTCGGATTCTGCTTCCAGAAGCGGACACAGAGGGCACCCCATGCCCAGACCATTTGTGGGTGATGATTTGATGACAGTGACGGACGCTATTAGAGGTTCCTTAGCTCCCAAGACCTGGTCCAGTTACACCGCTGCATGGAGCAGTTGGTTGTCCTTTGCTAGCACTGCAGGTTTTAATTTCAATAGGCCTTCTGAGGGCAATGTTCTGGCATTTTTGTCTATGTTAATGCGGCAGCGTTTTTCCAGTAGTCATGTGACGAAGACGCTAGCCGGCATTTCATTTTTCTTCAGATTGTTGGGTTTAAGGGCCTGTACTTCATATTTTTCTGTGAAACAGGCACTGAAGGGGTACAAGAGAGTGACGTATGTCTCGGATGATAGGAGGCCGATCTCTCTGGACATCCTCAGGGGCCTTTGCGAAAGTTTGGTAGTAGTTTGTTTTTCCCCGTATGAAGCTTTGCTATTTAAGACAGCCTTTGTGCTGGCCTTTTTTGGTGCTTTCCGCATCTCGGAGTTGGTGCCGGCAAATAAGCAGGGTAATTCAGGGATTCTTTTTGATCAGGTGTTGATGGATCAGTCGGGTGTTCACATTTGGCTACAACATTCAAAAACTGATCAATGTGGAAAAGGCCGTTGGGTCAATCTACGGGAGCACGATGAGGCATTCATGTGCCCGGTAGCCACGGTTAGGCAATTTATGGGGTTTAGGCCTTCCGGAGGGGGTTTTTTTCTAGTTCACGTCAATTTACATCCCCTGACCAAATACCAATTTGATGCTGTTTTAAAGAAATGTTTGGTTAGAATGGGTTTAAATAACTTTAAGTTTTCCTCCCACTCCTTTCGGATAGGCGCAGCCTCTGAGGCGGCCCGGTTAGGGTTCCCGGATTCTGATATTAAAGAAATGGGGAGGTGGAAGTCTCAATGTTTTAAGTTATATGTTCGTCCTAATTTATTTGTTTAAATTCTAGGTTCCCAGCTCACAGTTTGGATTCTGGGGCACTCATTTATCTACTGGGCCCACAAACGAGCAGCCCAACGTAGTTATACAACTAATTTATCTCTACATCCGGACTCTTTTAGGTTATTTTGGAAAGGTCTCAGAGGCCTTCAGTGGTCCCAACTGTACTTTCATTTGAACAGGTTATGTCAAGTATGGCCGCCGCCTTCTATTTTGGTTGTGCATTTGGGAGGAAATGATTTGGGTAATGTAAAAACGTTGGATTTATTATACATGATCAAGCGTGACTTGCATAGTTTTATTGTTACTTCCCCAGGTACAACACTATTTTTTTCCGAGGTAGTTGCTCGTCTTTCCTGGCTCTCCTCTGACCAGAGGAGGGTTATGGAAAAGATGAGAAAAAGAGTCAATGTGGACCTGGAGGGTGGTTATCCGGGTCTATACAGGTCGGATGGTGTTCACTTGTCGGAAGTGGGTATGGATATCTTTAATTTAGGATTACAGAACAGCATTGAGTTGGCCGCGACGGTTGGGGTGGGACCGTCGTGTGGGGACTGTTATTGTTATTTGAAGTTTGAGCTACTGTTCGAGTTCTAATAACTGAGCAGGTAGAAATCTGTTATGTGATTATATATCTGAAGTTATGAGTGATAATAAATATGAGTGATAATAAACAGTTATTGGAAACTAATTGTTTAAACCAATAAAGGTGTCGCGGCCAAAATTTTGCCAAATAATGGTTCTTGAGTGTTTATTTAATGATTTGTATCTGGGGAAGTTTTGGTCCGGGTGGGTGTGGCCTACAATCTCATGAAAAAAGGGGGCACAATATGGGGCCACTTTCTTGAGATTGTGGCCTCCCCATCCCAGGATTTAATAAAAATTATTAAGCAGCATTAGGTGTTAGTCAGTCAGGTTACTGCCTCTTTAAGAGGCTAGGGGGAGTTTTCAGGAGTAGCCAATGAGGTTTCAGGGAATACTCTGGAAGCAAGGGGTTGGGCTATTTAAGGGTAAGCAGGTGTGGGGCTCATCCTCTTGCCTGCAGGACAACTGAAGAAGATTGGAGCTGACAGCTGAAGAAGATTGGAGCTCCCTCCCTCCCGCCCTAGTCGCGTACACCTCTTATGTGGTTGGGTCACCCCGGATTCTGGGGGGGACTGTTATTGTTATTTGAAGTTTGAGCTACTGCTCGAGTTCTAATAACTGAGCAGGTAGAAATCTGTTATGTGATTATATATCTGAAGTTATGAGTGATAATAAATATGAGTGATAATAAACAGTTATTGGAAATTAATTGTTTAAACCAATAAAGGCGTTGCGGCCAAAATTTTGCCAAATAATGGTTCTTGAGTGTTTATTTAATGATTTGTATCTGGGGAAGTTTTGGTCCGGGTGGGTGTGGCCTACAATCTCATAAGTCTGATACCATCTGTAACGTTGTTGCTCTGGTATGGAGCTTGAATTACAACTCCAGACCTGCTCATTGTTATTTATCAATGGCCTTGTACATATACGGCAGGGTGGGCGCTCTCTCCTTCTGAGTGGACGTTCAGGAACGTCCCTGAGAAGGAGGGGGATCGCGCGTGCGTTCACCGCGCAGCGGCGCAATCCCGATGCACGCGTGTCACCCGGACACGGCGCATCTCGATTCGGCAGGAGGGCTCTGTGATTGGCCCTCCTGATCACATGACGGCCGTGTCCAATCACAGCCGTCATGTGATGTAAACAGAGAGCCGGTTGCTAGGCAATCAGCTCTCCTCACACAGAAGTCGTCGGTGAGGAGAGGAGAGCGGATCGCTGCAGCTGGCTGGTGATCAGTGAGTATGAGCTGTTTTTTTCAGCTTTTTACTCACTGATCACCAGCCTAGTGTCCCCACACAGTGTAAACACATACAAGTAAACAAACATGTCCCCAAAATACATGTCCCCACACACACATGTCCCCACACACACATGTCCCCACACACACATGTCCCCACATAGTAAAAACATCTGTCCCCCACATATGTGACAGTAAAATCATATGTCCCAATGATCATTTGCACACATATGTCCGTGATCACCTGCGCACATCTGTACATGATCATTTGCGTACATATGTCTGTGATCACACGAACCAATTATTATACACTTAACAGAATTTTTTTTACCAAAAACATGTAGTAGAATACATTTGGCTTAAATTTATGACAACATTTGATTTTATTGGATTTTTTTTTAAAATAGAAAGATGAAAATCGCTTATATCGCAAAAAATAAAAAACGTAGTCATGAATAAATACCACCAAAAGAAAGCTCTATTTGTGTGAACAAAATGATAAAAATTTCATTTGGGTACAGTGTAGCATGACCGCGCAATTGTCATTGAAAATGCGAGAGCGCTGAAAGCTGAAAATTGGTCTGGGAAGGAAGGGGGCTAAAGTGCCCAGTATTGATGTGGTTAAACTTTGTTGTAAAATGTATTTAGACCAAAACCATAAAATTATCTTATTTGGTCCCTTTGATTCAGCTAAACCCACCATTTAAATTGTTTGATATATATATATATATATATATATATATATATACAGTATGTTTAACAAGTGCAAATAAATCGATTCTGCCAGAAACCCTGTTGGATGATTTCAGTAGTTACAAAACATTGTTATCAGCTATCAACCCAGGCTGGATTTATACTGTTTCATGTGTATGCAGTGCACATAATAATGCACACAATGTAGGTGTGAAGGGGCGCATAGAGTTTGTTTTTCACAATGAACCACAGTGCATAGATGTCAACGAGCCAATTGGATTTCTAATTGACATGGATTTTTATGCAGAACAATTTAAGGGCTTTGCTGTATCAGAACAGACAACTGTGAATAGACCCTGAGGATTACAGAACCCCTCCACTCTATATTATGGGGAAGATGTTCTGTATTCCTTTCCTAGTGTGACAACACTGCTTATTCAAAGATACAGTGCAATAAGCAAGCACTCTAAGACAGAACGTGTGTTACTGGTAGGCATAGGCGTAGCTTGAAGCTTGTGGGCCCTGATGCAAAAGTTTAACTGATCCCCCCCCCCTCCATTGCTACCCACCACTTCCACCGTGCGTGCAAATACGTCCACCGCACGCCAAGATACTCAAAGTGGCTTAAGAGTTTTGCGTTCCCAGAGTTCCTATTTACATCAGAGGACAGGGATTACCGCTGGAGAATCGAGGACAGGGATCACCGCTGGAGAATCAGAGGACAGGGACCCCTGGCAGGTCACTTGGCAGAGCTCATTTCCCATCCCAGCACTGTATACAGCTCCCCCCCACACTACACAGGGCTGAAATCACATTCCTTTACACACAGTCTGTCAGTCTTCACAGGCTGTTTCTGGCTTTTATGTTGCCCTCCTGACCTGTGAAATTTTGTGGTCAGAACGGCAGTGTAGTTGCAGTAGACAGATACACCCTGTGCAGATCATGGCTAACTGGCTGTGTTGTAAAGGAATGTGATTTCAGCCCTGCAGAGGAGGAACAGTATAGAGTGCTGTAAAGGGAAAGGAGCTCAGCAGCCGAACATAGTATCCTGGGCAGAGGGGGTGGTTAGGGGGCTTTGGGGTGGGGTGAAACTTACATCTGGGAGGGTAAAGCATTGTGACACAAAATCTGGAGCCTGCAGCCCGTCAGGAGCCCCCTGAGGAGGTGTTAAGGGATTTGTTTTAGACATTTCTGAAGGTTTCTCTGTCAGTGTTGGCAGGTGTTGGGGGAAGGTCACCTCCCGGAGGTGTGTGTCTTTTCCCCAGTTGTCCAGGAAGTGGGGTAAGCAGACATCCCTGGGTGGGGGGTACAGAGAATCCCAGCTGGTGACTATGAGACACTGAGCGGTGTCTTACCTCACCAGTGACATCGGTCCCATCGTGGCTACAGGACGGCACTCTTGCCTCGCTAAGCATGGTTACCATTCCATGTTGCCAGCACACAGCACAGACACTTCCCCATCCTGAGCTGTTCTCACCTCGTGTTCCTCTCCATTCAGGAAATGCCTCACAGCTTCTCCCCAGCCAATGAGATTGGAGGGGTGTGGACTGTGGAAGGCAAAGTAGAAGCCCAGTACTGGAGCGTGGCTGTGGGGCCCTAGGGCAGATTGAAGCTGGACTTTGTGGAGGATATGATAATATGACAGGGAGGCTGCTGGGGCCCCCTGGAGCTAAGGGCGGGGTTGCAATTTTGACCCCTGCAACCCCTTATGCTACGCCCATGCTTGTAGGATCACCAGGCACTGGCGCTCTTCAACATGAAGCGCTGAAAAAATCCAGTCCCTAAGCAACGTTTACGAATCAATATATAAGTGAGTCAGCACCTCTATAAAAAACAATGATTTACTTACAGAGAAGTTGCTCATAAATTAAAATATTGCGAAAAAAAGATTGTGGTCCTAACAGTGAAGGTCACAGTAAAGCCTCATGCACACTGGACATTTTTGATATTGCTTTTAGGGGAGTCTGATGGGGTTTTTTTTCTGCCTCTAAAAGGAGTTTAGAGGCAGGGGCTATTAGAGGCAGAAAAAAACCCCATCTAAACACGTGCTAATGCCAGCCACATTTAGTAACTGAGTGTTAATTTGTTTCAATGGCCAGAGTAAAGTATTACTCTGGACAATTAACCTAATGCCTTGTACACACGGTCTGATTTTTCGTCGGAATAAACTCAGACGGGTTTTTCTGACGGAATTCCATTCAAGCTGTCTTGCATACACACTGTCACACCAAATTCTGACCGTCAAGAACGCGGTGACGCACAACACTATGACAAGCCGAGAAAAATTAAGTTCAATACTTCCGAGCATGTGTCGACTTGATTCTGAGCATGCATAGTTTTTCTCCATTGGAGTTCCATACAGACGAAACAGAATTTCCGATAAACATGTTCTCTTTCTAACTCCGTTGGAAAAAGTCAGATGGGGCATATTCACAGTCGGAAAATTCCGACCGTGTGTATGCGGCATTAGCGCTTGAAGTGCCTAAACGTATTTACAAGTATCAAGCATTTTTTTTCTGCCAAAACACCACTGCCAGGAGGAAAGGTGTTTATGAGAAATAGTAAAAATGTCCAGTCTGCACAAGGCTTAAAAGTGATATCAGCTCCAAGTTGCTGGCTACTGTCATTTCACAGAAATACCCTTGCAAAGAATGTTGGCAATAAGAAAATAGCAAGATTTTTCTCATTCTCCTCCTTACTGTCAAGGGGTAGAAAACAAGGGGATAGTTACACTGAGGTTCACTTACTAAAACTGGAGAATACAACACCTGGTGCAGCTTTCAAGTTTTTTTTGTCAAAGCCTAACTGAGTTTGCTGAAGTTAGAAGCTGAATGGCTACCATGCACATCTGCACCAGATTTAGTAAATTAATCCCACTGGTGTTGATTTACTAAAACTGGAGAGTGCAAAATCTGGTGCAGCTCTGCAGAGAAACCAGCTTCAGTTTTTATTTTTTTCTGTCAAAGCTTAATTGAACAAGCTGACATTAAGAGCTGATTGGCTACCATGCAGAGCTGCACCAGATTTTTAACCTCTCCAGTTTTAGACCCCTTTCACACCGAGGGCATATTGCAGGCGCTATAGCGTTAAATATAGTGCCTGCAATCCGCCCTCAAACAGCTGCACCTTTGTCTCCAGTGTGAAAGCCCGAGGGCTTTCACACTGAAGCGTTGCGCTAGCAGGACAGTAAAAAAAGTCCTTCTAGCCGCATCTTTGGAACGGTGAAGGAGCGGTGTGTTTGCCACTCCTCCACCGCTGCCCATTGAAATCAATGGGACAGCGCGGCTATACCGCCTGCAATGTGCTGCTTCAGCAGCGCATTGCAAGCGGTTTTAACCCTTTCTCGGCCACTAGCGGGGGGGTATAACCACCCCCGCTAGCGGCCGAAATGTGCCGCAAATCTGCCCATAGCGTCGGCGGTAAAAATTGCAGCGTTTTACCGCCGACGCTCAGTGTGAAGGGGTCTTAGTAAATCAACCCCACTGTGTCCAAGTGCAGAGTACACCATTTGTGAGGTCAGACACTGATGTGGACAAGAAGGCCTGGCTCGCAGTCTCCACTCTAATTCATCCCAAAAGTGTTCTATTAAGTTGAGGTTAGGACTCAGGCCAGTTAAGTTCCTCCACCCCAAACTCGCTCATTCACACTATATTGCCAAAAGTATTGGGCCACCCCTCTAAATCATTTGGTGGAGGGGGGATTATGATGTGGGGTTATTTGTCAGGGATTGGGCCTGGCCCCTTAGTTCCAGTGAAGGGAAGTCTTAAGGCATCAGCATACCAAGACATTTTGGACAATTTCATGCTCCTAACTTTGTGGAAACAGTTTGGGGATGGCCCCTTACTGTTCAACATGACTGCACACCAGTGCACAAAGCAAGATCCATAAAGACAGGGATGTGTGAGTTTGGGGTGGAGGAACTTGACTGGCCTGCACAGAGTCCTGACCTCAACCCAATAGAACACCTTTGGGATGAATTGAAGCATCAGGAAAATGGTTATTGCTGTGTGAATAAAGCCTAATAGCCTGTAAAACTAAGACCTATTTGTTTAAATATTTTTTACTGCTGCTGGAAATACAATGGATATATTTTTTTGTATTGAAAGAAAATTTACTTTTCTGTTAGAGGATCTTTCATAAACAAATTACACATCACGAGAAATATTTTTTGCCCAATAACAACAGTAAACATCAAATTAAATATTGGTAAACAAATATCATTCTAAAATATGATTAGACGAAAACAAAATATTCCAGATAAAAAAAAAACAGTTAACAACCTGCTTACTTACCTACTTACTGCTACAAGCTACCTGCTCTGTGCAGAATCACGTATATATACGTGCTTGTGTACTTCTGGGTAGGAGGCGCATGCGCTCTCTGCTGGACGCCGCTTCTGTTGTGACTAATCACCAATGGATGACTGCCGCCACCCATTAATCAGTGAATAGACACACTGGACAGAGCTCTGCATATGTAAACAATGCAGAGCTCTGTCCTGTCAGCAAAGCAAGACATTAAATCCATCACATCCCCTTAGTGAGAGCAGCACAATGAGGACACAAAAACAGGCACACATTTAACCCTTTGATTGTCCTAGATGTTTAGGCCCTCCCCTACTAGTGTCATTAATGTCATTAGTAAAGTGACAGCACATTTTTTTAGCACCCACAAAGTCAAAAGTGTCAGTGAGCCCTCGTACACACGGCCGAGATTCTCGTTGAAAAAAACATGTGTTTTTTTTCGACGAGATTCTTGAACAAGAAACTTGTCCCGGCCGAGTGTACACACGCTCGTTTCAAAGAACCCGCGGTTCTTTGAATGGAGCGTACGCGGTGACGTCATCGACTACGATGAGCATACGCTCGTCACATTCGATGCCGTCGCCGCCATCTTGGTATACCCTACGTATGCCTAGGAAGCTACCGTGCATGCGTCGAATTCATTTCGAACATGCGCGGGCTTCCGGGAGGACAGGTAAGTGTACACACACTCACTTTTCTTGTCGAGAAACATGCCGAGGAGAATCTCGACGAGAAAATAGAGAGCAGGTTCTCTATTTTCTCGTCGAGGTTTCTAGTCGGTTTTCTCGACGAGAAACCCGATAGCCGCGTACACACAACCGATTTACTCGGCAAGACCTCTCTGCCAGCAAGTTTCTTGCTGGTTCTTGCCGAGAAAATCGGCCGTGTGTACGAGGCCTAAGTGTCAGATTTTCTGCTGCAATATTACAGTCCCACTATAAGTCACTGATTGCCACTATGATTAGTATAAAAATAAATAAATAAATACAAATTCCACTATTTATACCATAGATTGTATAACTTTTGCACAAACCAATCAATTTACGCTTATTGGGATTTTTTTTACCAAAAACATTTAGCAGAATACATATTGGCTTAAATTTATGAAGAAATTCAAATTTTTTTTGGATATGTTTTATAGTAAATTTAAGTATATATAGTATATTGGGTTTTATTTTCAAAATTGTCAGTCTTTTTTTGTTTTCATAGTGCAAAAAATATAAAACCCAATGGTGATAAAATGCCACCAAAAAAAGCTCTATTTGTGGGAAAAAAATTACATAAATGTAATTTATGTACAGCGTTGCATGACCGCACAATTGTTAGTTAACCACTTCGGCCCCGGAAGGATTTACCCACTTCCTGACCAGGCCTTTTTTTGCGATACGGCACTGCGTCACTTTAACTGACAATTAATGGGGTCGTGTGATGTTGTACCCAAATGAAATTTATGTCCTTTTTCCCACAAATTGAGCTTTCTTTTGGTGGTATTGGATCGCCTCTGCGGTTTTTATTTTTTGCGCTATAAACAAAAAAAGAGTGACAATTTTGAAAAAAAAATATCTTTAACTTTTTGCTATAATAAATATCCAAAAAACAAAGCTAAAACAATTTTCTTCATCAGTTTAGACTAATATGTATTCTTCTACATATTTTTGTTAAAAAAGAAAATCACAATAAGTGTATATTGATTGGTTTGAGCAAAAGTTATAGCATCTACAAAATAGGGGATATACTTATGGCATTTTTATTATATATTTTTTTTTTACTAGTAATGACGGTGATCAGCGATTTTTAGTGGGACTGTGACATTGCGGCGGACAATTTTGACACTTTTTTGGGACTATTGACATTTATACAGCGATCAGAGATAAACACAGCCACTGATTACTGTATAAATGTCACTGGCAGGGAAGGGGCGATCAAGGTGTTAAGTGTTCCCTGGGAGGTATTTCTAACTGTGGGGGGGGGTGGACTGACTGGGAGTAGAGAGAGATCGCTGTTCCTGATCACTAGGACCAGCAGATCTCTCTCTACTTCTCTGTCAGAACAGGGATCTGTCTGTTTACGTTGACAGATCCCCGTTCTGGCTCTTTGAGGAGTGATCGCTGGTAGACATCACAGCCTCCGGCATTGGCTCCGGCATCACGCCTGCCCCCTATAGCTCTTAAAGCGGCCGACATACACCTACGGCGGTTTGCCTGCCAAACTGCCGCAGTATAATGACGGCGGCTGGTCGGTAAGCAGGTAACGTAACACAGTGCTGTATAGCATACAATGTGCTGGTAAATCTTCCAGGGACAAATGGATAAGTCAAATGAGATGTGGCAAGAAAACAGTGTTTCTCACTGGGGTCTAATTGAAGTGGAATATCATTTTGTTTTGCAAAAAACAACATTACAGTATAACGTGGAATTTATAACTCAGCAACTACAGTAACTGCAGTTTAAAAAACATTTCTTAGGTGAAATGTTCATTGCAACATTGTGTATAATTGACTGAAATATCGCAACAAATGTGTTCTTCAAAGTCTGATAGAATACATTTTGGAACAAATAACATGCAACATGGGAGTATTTGTTGTACAACAATAGTAAATTAATCTTTTTTGGGTTTTAATTAGCTTTTTCATTTAAAGCAATGAAGAGAAAGTCACAAGAATCATACAAATCCCCCATGGAAGGGCTAGAGAAAAACAACTGTAAATTACTGTAGATATCATTGAGAATTATCATGGACTAATAAAGGGTTTTAATCAATAACTTAGTCCTTTGTAATAATTCTTTCATATTTAAATTCTTTATCCATGAGTGTTTAGAAGATTAATTAAAATGAAGAGCCTTCTACAGTACAAATAACAGCACTCTGGTTGATGATTGCAAAGGTAATGTTCTATTCCATTGAATTAGTAGATGTAGGATATTGACGTGTCTGAAAATATGAATAAAATTTGAAATAAGAACTTGAAAAAATATATTTAATGTGGATGATCAAGATTTCTTCATTAATCATGTAACCATTGATTCTAACTATAATTCTGCACAGGGAATGGTCTTTTCTAAGCATGTGCAGTCATTGCCTTTACTGACATATTAATTTGCTTTTTTTTTTTCGTATAGTATGGTATGGTATGGCGTAATAACATGGTTCATTGGTCCTTATGTAATCACAGTAAAAAATACTAAAGGGTGGGTTCACACTATTGCGAATTGGATGCGGGTTAACGCATCCAATTCGCAATAGCAGGGGATTTTGACCGGCACTCTATGAAGCCAGTTCACATATCTCCTCAGCGGTTCCAGTGCGAATTTGCACAGGAGCCCTGTGCGTCTTTTAGTCTGTTTCAGGTCCGAAATCAGCCGAAAAAGTCTGAAATCAGACCTGAAACCGTGAACGGGGACGCACCAGACCCCTGCTTTGAGCCGCATGCGAAGACAGTGTGAATCCAGCCTAATAGGTGTGGTTTAGAACTTTGAGATTGACTGACTGTATGGATTCCTTTTTTTTTTTTTTTTTACCTCCTGCTTACCTTTGCTCACAAAAAGATTCTAAAACTGACCCAGCCTAGCATGTCTTGTCTCTGTGGGGTTGATTTACTAAGGGTGAATAGACTGTGTACTTTGCAGCAAAGTGCAGTTGCACACTACAATGAGCAGAAGCTCTGTTGACTTTTATCATCCAATCATGTGCAAGCAAAAATTCTGTTTTTTTATCTTCTTTATATGCGATTGAGCATTCTTTGCAAAGTGAAGCTTTACCTCATTTACTAAGCTTAGTAAATCAACCCCTGTGTGTCAATGGCTAGGAAATAAGAATTGTTAGTAACAGCTAACACTGCCAATTGCCCATTGCACTGTGATGGCATTAGAAATCTATTGTAATTAACAGTGACTGCCTCAATAGTGTATTGCAAATCAAAACTGCATTTCAGAAGCACTG
This sequence comes from Rana muscosa, assembly GCA_029206835.1. NCBI lineage: Eukaryota > Metazoa > Chordata > Amphibia > Anura > Ranidae > Rana > Rana muscosa. The sequence goes on along the minus strand of CM055117.1, from coordinate 543,396,861 downwards.
ATCTGCCATTCCTGTCCAGTCTAATAGAGTTCTTCAAATACCTAGTGCATGTCAACATTTCTACGTACATCAATGCAATGAACACGTAGCTAAACATTTTGGGGTGAAAAGTGGTCAACTGTGAAACATTTGTGACAGTTGCTGGTGAGAATGATGGAATGCAACTGTTTATGTGTAGAATGATTGAGAATGCTGTAAAGGGGGAAAAAAAACTGTGCTAGAACCCAAATAAACAAAAAGGAAGCTGCTAGCACTCAAACAAAGTCAGGTGTAAATGGTGGGTAATTAGTGCAGCGCTAATAGTCAACAATATATGAAACACACTGAAAATGACACAATGTGAATAACGAAAAATAAATTGTAACGAAGTGTGAGTATGTGAACTAATAATAAAAGTTCAGAGAAGCGGGTGAGCTTCAAAAAGTATTGTGAAACAAAGTCCATATAAGAAAAACACAGTGAAGGAGATATCTTCCCATTAGGTTGCTCAGAGTAAGAGGGAAACAAGTTGTCTGCAGTCACTCTTAAAATTTTCAAAGCATAGATAGATTAGGTACTCTTATACCGTGTACACACGATCGGTTTTACTGATGAAAACAGTCCGATGGACTTTTCTCATCGGACAAACCGATCGTGTATGGGCCCCATCGGTCTTTTTTCCATCGGTGAGAAAAAAATAGAACATGTTTTAAAATTATCCGATGGGAAAAAAAACGATAGCAAATTCTGATCGTCTGTGTGGAACTCCATCGGACAAAAAACCCACGTATGCTCAGAATCAAGTCGACGCATGCTCAGAAGCATTGAACTTAATTTTTCTCGGCTTGTCGGAGTGTTTTACGTCACGGCATTTGGGACGGTCGCATTTTTGACTGATGGTGTGTAGGCAAGACTGATGCAAGTCAGCTTCATGGGATTTCCAATGTAAAAATCCATCAGATTAGAATCCATAGGAAAACCGATCATGTGTACACAGCTTTACTGAATGGGGTGGACACCAACAGTGGGTCATACAGGCTTGAGATGCCAGATGGTCTGGATCAGTGTTAAATGGATCCTTGTGGTCCCCAGAGGCCTGGATCAATCCTGGATGGGAATGGTGGTCCAGCAGGGTGAGGTGAGGGGTTCACACTCTTCCACCGGTGGTCCTCTGGGGACCACAAGGATCCATTTAACATTGATCCAGACCATCTGGGATCTCAAGCCTGTATGACCCACTGTTGTATAACAGATGTGTCAACCCCATTCGGTAAGAGTACCTAACCTATCTATGCTTTGAAGATTTTGAGAGTGACTGCAGACAACTTGTTTCCCTCTTACTCTGAGCAACCTAATGATTGAGAATGCTGATTGTAAAAAGCAAAGAGATAAAATGATACTGCAATCTTCAAGCATTAGACACGTGTCCAGCTCCTAAGTGCTGTGAGAAAATGGTCAACATGTCCTCTTGCGGTTTATTTATATGAGGTTGTCAGATGACACAACCTTTCTAGATTAATCTGTCCAGCTTTCAAGTGCAGTGATGATGTGGTCAACATGTGCTCTTGCAATAAATTTATATATGGTTGTCCAATGGCACAAACTCTGTTGATTAATCTATCTAGCTCCTAATGCAGTGAGAACCACATGCTCATATAGTATATTTATGTTTGGATTATGTAATAACACAACCTCACCTGACTGATTGTGGAAAGCACTTGAAGTATCAGATGAAAGAGGAAGGACATCCAACATGGGGGAAGCTGGCAGAACATCAACACAATTTAAATAATGGCACAATACTTTTAGCTAAAAATTGTGCGAATATCCTTTTTTAAATGAATCATTTCCACCAGGGTTGAACACCAAATCCAGCGAAAGGATTCGTTCATCTCTAATGGTTGCACACACTTTAAACAATTTATCAACATCAAAAAAAAAAAATCACACATAGTTTCTGTTATTAAGATTGTTCAATTTCTCTACCCTAATGCCGCGTACACACGTCCGTTTTTAATGTCATTTTTAAAACCGACGTTTTTCTCGTCGTTTTTTTTTCTTGTTTCCTCTCAACCCTGTCTTGCGTGCACACGATCATGAAAAAAAACGCTCGAGTAAAGCGCGGTGACATACAACACGTACGACGGCACTATAAGGGGGAAGATCCGTTCGAATGGCGGCACCCTTCATGTTAGTAAAGTTTGTTGAGCGACGATTCGCGCTTTTCAGCCTCGTGCTTTTCAGTCCGTTACAGCGTGACGAATGTGCTATCTCCATTACGAACGCTAGTTTTACCAGAACGAGCGCTCCCGTCTCATACTCGATTCTGAGCATGCGCGTTTTTTTTCCCCTCGTAAAAGCATACACACTACCGTTTTTCACGACGTTAAAAAAAAACAACATGAAAAACGACGTGAAAAAATGGAGCATGTTCGAAATTTTTAATGGCCGTTTTTCACGTCGTTAAAAATGCTCTGGAGCCTACACACGATCGGTTTTAATGCCCATTTTTAAAAATGCCATTTTTAACATCATGAAAAACGATCGTGTGTACGCGGCATAAGGGGTCTATTTATAAATGTTTTCACACAAGATTCATACAACTTTTACTAGGGACCCAAACATTTTTTCAACTAGAAGAATGTGTGAATCTTGTGTGAAAATATTTATAAACAGACTAATGCTTCCTTTTTGCTAGTACTATTGGATGGGCAGAATTTGGGGAATTGGTTTACTATCTCTCTTGAACTGGGGATTTACTGGTACAGAATACTGCCATACCACCAGTTAAATTTTAATTTAACAATTTAAATGCATAAATAAAACACTGAAGGTCCCAGTCAGATCACCATGATGTGGGTGGGATATTTAATTTAATTTATCCACGTGTGTATGGTTATGTAGAGTTGGTACCTTAGAGCCCCTCTTTAAAGGTAGTCCCATGGTATCTACATTGTACCATGGGTTGCTATAGTTCAATATTCGCTTGCTCTATATAACCAGTGTTGTTGCAGCTAGCTGGGGCCGATTGTGGTATCCCTTGTGTGCACAGGTTCTGGCCATGGCTGGCAAGAAGTAGGGCACCTGTTTTATACCTATATTGACTAATATATATGTCTCTGGTCTGCATCATAAATGTAAGTGGATAATGGCACCATGCATATTTGGGGATTAGGAGGATGTTGTAATATGTCATGGTTCAATTATAGATTTTGCATATCCAAACCCAGAGGAAAATATTATTTGAACATGTTTTGGGCTACCCCAGTTTCTTGGGAAAACACTTGAGTTTCATTAAAGAAAGATAACTGCAACTATAATCTTTTGAATACAACTATAGCCCCTTTCGGGTTAGAGTATTGTAATGATGTATGATTTGAAATTATTTTGATATAAAATCATGTCAGCCAGAATGCATTTTTATTTTTATAATGTATTAATAAAAAAATATGGATGAGCGAGTTTGGGGTGGAGGAACCTGGCCTGCCTGCACAGAGTCCTGACCTAAGCCCAATAGAACACCTTCAGGATGAATTAGAGTGGAGATTGCAAGCCAGGCCTTCTCGTCCAACATCAGTGCCTGACCTCACAAAGTGCTTATGGAAGAATGGTCCAACATTCACATAATCCTAAACCTTGTGGACAGCCTTCCCAGAAGAGTTGAAGCTGTTATAGCTGCAAAGGGTCGGCCAAGTCAATATTTAACCCTACGGACTAAGACTGGGATGCCATTAAAGTTCATGTGCGTGTAAAGGCAGGCGTCCAAATACTTTTGACAATATAGTGTATGTATTTTTTTAGTTGTAAATGTAGTTGTTTGTCTGTAGATCCACGTAAAGCTGGCATGTATTTTGAAAAAACTTCAGACAACTAACTATTCTCTTGAGGATCACCAAGTGAAAGTGATAGAACCACTGGATTGGAAAATTCCTACCGATAGGGCATGCCAGCTATATGTTTTATTCTATTGGCTTTTAATAACCCACAAGTAATCCACTATCTTCCTGACTTTCCTAAAACCCCTAAACACATAGCCTTAAAAAGACCATAGACCATGCTCTGAGTCTGCCTAGTTAATACCAAGGCTTGTAGCATATAGGTACATGTCAGGGTCTTGACTTTTCAGCCTAAAAGTTGGTATTTTTGGGTTATGCTCAGTAAGGGGGATGCAGGTTATGTACAGGCAGGTGTATGACTGATTGGGGTCCTTAAAGAGTCATCAAATCTGGGCTATAAATAACTATCGTTACATGTTATATAACAGAGTGTGCATACTCACCAAGCCACTAAAGCATTTGTTTTGTGTATAGTGAAATATACCCGGTTGATCCCGCCTTTAGCTCTTCCTTCCATCCTCTCTGTATCTCCATTGCTGCCCAAGATTTTGTAGACCAGCATATATCCTCTACGGAGCATGCTTAAATTTCAGGTCACTTCTAAGCTCTTAATTTCCTTCTTTTTCTTATGTGTGCAGCCAACATGACCATAGAGTCACACATGTGGGTGTATACACAGTCATAAATGACAGTGTCTTAAAAAAGTATTCATACCCCTTGAAATTTATCACATTTTGTCATGTTACAACCAAAAACGTAAATGTATTTTATTGGTATTTTATGTGACCAACCCAAAGTGGCACATAATTGTGAATTGGAAGGAAAGTGATAAATGATTTTCAAAATTTTTTACAAATAAATATGTGAAAAGTGCGGTGTGCATTTGTATTCAGCCCCCCTGAGTCAATACTTTGTAGAACAACCTTTGGCTGCAATACAGCTGCAAGTCTTTTTGGGAATGTCTATACCAGCTTTGCACATCTAGAGAGTGACATTTTTTAGACTTCTTTGCAAAATAGCTCATACACTGTCAGATTGCATGGAGAGCGTCTGTGAACAACAATTTTTAAGTCTTGCCACAGATTCTCAATTGGATTTAGGTCTGGACTTTGAGTGGACAATTTTAACACATGAATATGCTTTGATCTAAACCATTCCATTGTAGTTCTGGCTGTATGTTTAGGGTCATTGTCCTGCTGGAACCTGAATCTCCGCCCCAGTCTTTTGCAGACTCTAACATGTTTTCTTCTAGGATTGCCCTTTATATGGCTCCATCTATCTTCCCATCAACTCTGACCAGCTTCCATGTTACTGCTGAAGAAAAGCATCCCCACAACATGATGCTGCCACCACCATGTTTCACAGTGGGGATGGTGTGTTCAGGGTGATGTGCAGTGTTAGTTTTCTGCCACACATAGTATTTTGCTTTTAGGCCAAAAAAGTAAAATTTTGGTCTCATCTGACCAGAGCACCTTCTTTCACATGTTTGCTGTGTCCCCCACATGGCTTCCTGCAAACTGCAAATGTTTCTTCTTATGGCTTTCTTTCAACAATGGCTTTCTTCTTGCCACTCTTCCAGAAAGGCCAGATTTGTGGAGTGCACACCTAATAGTTGTCCTGTGGACAGATTCTCCCACCTGAGCTGTGGATCTTTGCAGCTCCTCCAGAGTTACCATGGGCCTCTTGACTGCTCCTCTGATTAATGCTCTCCTTGTCCGGCCTGTCAGTTTAGGTGGACAGCCATGTCTTGGTAGGGTTTCAGTTGTGCCATACTCTTTCCATTTTCCGATGATGGATTGAACAGTGCTCTGTGAGATGTTCAAAGCTTGGGATATTTTTTTATAACCTAACCCTGCTTTAAACTTCTCCACAACTTGATCCCTGACCTGTTTGTCTTGGCCTTCATGATGCCGTTTGTGCACTAAGGTTCTCTAGCAAGCCTCTGAAGAAATCACAGAGCAGCTGTATTTATACTGAGATTAAATTACACACAGGTGGACTCTATTTAGTAATTAGGTGACTTCTGTAGGCAATTTATTCCACTAGATTTTAGTTAGGGGTATCAGAGTAACGGGGGCTGAATACAAATGCACGCCACACGTTCAGATATTTATTTGTAAAAAAAATTGAAAACCATTTATCATTTTCCTTCCACTTCACAATTATGTGCCACATTGTGTTGGTCTATCACATAAAATCCCAATAATATACATTTATGTTTTTGGTTGTAACATGACAAAATGTGGAAAATTTCAAGGGGTATGAATACTTTTTTTAAGGCACGGTACATTCCCCTCCCTTCCTCCTCCTTCATGTCCTATTATTGCTAAACACTATGGGGTGGGATATAGTATGCTGATTGATTACACAAGAATCTCACAAAAACATAGTTTTAATATAAACCAGTATTATATATATCAAATGTAATTGCTAATACCTATAAAGTAAAAAAAAAAAAAACTTGGCTGCAGAAGCCATCTGAACAAGATGAAAGCTAGTGTCAGTTTACTTTGACTTTGCCTACACCATATTATTGCACAAAAAATACACATTTGATGTTCAATAAAGATTTATAGGGAGCTGTAAATCTATTTTTTATATTTATAATGTAATTTGAATTTCTCTTCTGAAACTGTTTTTTTAAGTCATGTGACTGGCACAGCACCAATCAGGGCTGGTCAGACATCAGACTCTCACAGTAGTTAGCATAATTCAGCAGAGGCTTTGCGTCCTGAGCTCACCCAGTTGTGTGACAATAGTGAATTAATATGCGCTATTGTCTTCCTGATTCTCCTCCTGGATCTTATTGGCCCCCGAGGATGAGGAGGGAGGAGATGCAGGGGAAAGCGCTGTAAAGCACCAGGGGGCGCCGCCGCCCAGAGGAAGCGCTGCCGTGACCTAGAAGGGTAAGTGCGGGGATTGTGGCTGACCGACCGGGGGGTGCCTGTGACCTAACCGACTGACCGCTACTAGCCGCTACTGACTTTAACGCTGGGGATTAGAGGTGATCAGGCTACAATGCACCTCTATACCATGTAACACAGCGGTCAATTAAACCTTACCAAGTTGTACCCAGGCTATCTGAATTGCTCACTGCAGGTGCAGGGAGAACTGCTCAGAAACTAAGTTAAGCTTTCCCCCCATATGAATTGGTGCACCCTATGCTGTACTGAGCCTGTGATTTGTATCAAAAAAGAAGCTTGTTAGCTAGAGCTAGGCGTTTTCAGGTATATGTTTCCTGGAGCAATCAATACACAAAATATAGGTTGCACATCTTAACTCCGGAATGAGCAACCAAAGCAATCTATCACTCTGAGGGGCATAGTGATTATACTAAGTAAACTTTTCTTTTTTTATCCAACATAGACACCCCACATGCAGCATTTTCAAGCATATCAGTAGCTATCTAAGGGTTTCTAAGACTGTAGTTACTGTCCACCGTGTAGGAATTTCACAGTGCCTACTTTTTAGTGGTAAGTTAAGCTTAGAATCTTTAACACAAGGTCAGGTTTATTTTAATTGCTATTACCTTTTAATCTCCCCAATTAATTCTAGTAATGATCATGAACAGTCAAGGATTTGTCATTAAAACATAATGTAGGCATCTAGTCTAAGGCTTGAATAAATGTTTAATTAAATGTGATCTACCAATTTAGCAAAGACAAATATGCCACAAGATGGCTGCTCAGATCTCAGGCTGGGACCAAATACATTTATACCCTAGGATCTTGATCCTCTTTATCGTCCAGAAGGAACAAGAGTTTTGAATAGCAACTGGCAAATGCCAGTAAAATCCCATATCTATAAACATCCTGTATAGTAGAATAATATGCTAATACAGTAATCCTTTAGTAAATCAGCCCCAGTATGTTCTCACATGTTATAAAGGGACTTAAGTTTGACATTTTAAATAACTCTTGAAAAGTAGCAACAATGACAAAATCCAAAAGTAAGCCATAGTAACCAATCAGTTACACACAAATATAAAAAAATACTCATGCTGCAAGGGCTAAAATTACAGTATACCACATTACATTGTCAGCTTCTTTCACTATAAACATGAATTCAACTCTAAGGTGGCAAAGAACTGTCACTTGTCAAAAAGCCATGACTTCTGCAGTAAATGTAGACATGAAAAAACAGAAATGCAAATGAAAACTAAAAATATATGGCATTTGGCAAGTGGACAATCTGACATCTCTTGATACTTTGCGTATGAAAGAAAGAAAAAGAAATGTTTCAGGAGTAGTCAGGAAAATCACAGAAACACATATAAATAAGGTTCTCTGTTGTATGGCTATTATATATAACTATATATATATGCATATATATATATATATATATATATATATATGTATACATATATATATATATATATATATATATATATATATACACTGAGCAAAATTATAAATGCAACACTTTTGTGTTTGCTCCTATTTATCATGAGCTGAACGCAAAAATCCACGACTTTTTCTATGTACACAAAAGGCCTATTTCTAAATCTGTGTTAGTGAGCACTTCTCCTTTGCCGAGATAATACATCCACCTCACAGGTGTGGCATATCAAGATGCTGATTAGACAGCATGATTATTGCACATGTGTGCCTTAGGCTGGCCACAATAAAAGGCCACAATTATTTTGCTCAGTGTGTGTATATATATATATATATATATATATATATATATATATATATACAGTATCTCACAAAAGTGACTACACCCCTCACATTTTTGTAAATATTTTATTATATCTTTTCATGTGACAACACTGAAGAAATTCCACTTTGCTACATTGTAAAGTAGTGAGTGTACAGCTTGTATAACAGTGTAAATTCTCTGTCCCCTCAAAATAATAGCTAGCAACAAAAGTGAGTACACCCCTAAGTGAAACTGTCCAAATTGGACCCAAAGTGTCAATATTTTGTGTGGCCACCATTATTTTCCAGCACTGCCTTAACCCTCTTGGGCATGGAGTTCACCAGAGCTTCACAGGTTGCCACTGGAGTCCTCTTCCACTCCTCCATGATGACATCACGGAGCTGGTGGATGTTAGAGACCTTGCGCTCCTCCACCTTCCGTTTGAGGATGCCCCACAGAAGCTCGATAGGATTTAGGTCTGGAGACATGCTTGGCCAGTCCATCACCTTTACCCTCAACTTCTTTAGCAAGGCAGTGGTCATCTTGGAGGTGTGTTTGGGGTCGTTAACATGTTGGAATACTGCCCTGTGGCCTAGTCCCTGAAGGGAGGGGTTCATGCTCTGCTTCAATATGTCACAGTACATGTTGGCATTTATGGTTTCCTCAATGAACTGTAGCTCCCCAGTGCTAGCAGCACTCATGTGGCCCCAGACCATGGCATTCCCACCACCATGCTTGACTGTAGGCAAGACACTCGTCTTTGTACTTCTCACTTGGTTGCCATTACACACGCTTGACACCATCTGAGCCAAATACATTTATCTTGGTCTCATCAGGCCACAGGACATGTTCCCAGTAATCCATGGCCTTAGTCTGCTTGTCTTTAGCAAACTGTTTGTGGGCTTTCTTGTGCATCATCTTTAGAAGAGGCTTCCTTCTGGGATGACAGTCATGCAGACCAATTTGATGCAGTGTGCGACATATGGTCTGAGCACTGACAGGCTGACCCCACCACCCATGTCAGCATTACTGGCAGCACTCATACATCTATTTCCCATAGACAACCTCTAGATATGATGCTGAGCATGTGCACTTAACTTCTTTGGTCGACCATGGCAGGGCCTGTTCTGAGTGGCACCTGTCCTGTTCTGTATGGTCTTGACCACCATGCTGCAGCTCAGTTTCAGGGTCTTTGCAATCTTCTTATAGCTTAGGCCATCGTTATGTAGAGCAACAATTATTTTTTTCAGATCCTCAAGGAGTTCTTTGCCATGAGGTGCCATGTTGAACTTCCAGTAACCAGTATGAGAGAGTGAGAGCGATAACACCTAATTTAACACACCTGCTCCCCATTCACACCTGAGACCTTGTAACACTAACAAGTCACATGACACCGGGGAGGAAAAATGGCTAATTGGGACCAATTTGGACATTTTTCACTTTTGTTGCCAACGGTTTAGACATTAATGACTGTGTGTTGAGTTATTTTGAGCTGCACTGTTAGACAAGATGTGCACTCACTACTTTACATTGTAGAAAAGTGTAATTTCTTCAGTGTTGTCACATGAAAAAATCTAATAAAATATTTACAAAAATGTGAGGGGTGTACTCACTTTTGTGAGATACTGTATATATATATACATATTCACTGAAACTTACATGTCATAATAATCAGTCGATCCAGAGACATGGACCGGGGAATTTATATGAAAAAATGCTTAGCTGAAAGCCAGACCATTTAATTGCTATGGGGCCAAGAGCTACACAGTGATTTGTGCAGGAAGCAGTATTATAAAGACAGGGGCCCTTAATGGTATTATGGGGTTCCATCGAACATTGTTATGACCCTGTATGCAGACCATGACCTTAATGGTAAAATGTAATTGGTTTCTGCCAACCATTTCTCACCTCCCTTTGGTCTTTAAAATAAGGAGGATGCCTCACAATAGGAGGTGAGAGGAGATTGAGTCATGCTAGACTAGGAAAATTCAAGATTTGCATTTACCTTCAGTTGCCTATATCTTGGGATCTTATGATAATTTTGGAAGAAAACAAAAGTAATCCGTTTGGACTCCTGTCGGCTTCTTCATCACCCTGCTGAGCCTCAGGCTGGTGAAGAAGCCAACAGGATTCAAAACAGATTTGAAATGCATGCTCTGTCTAAAATCTTACACAAACCTTTTAATACTGTTGGTACATCTCTATTATTTTTATTTACCAACCATTTTCCACAATTTTCATTTCTAATTTCCTATTTGCTACATTTAGTTTCTTACCCATTTTGTATGATCCATTCATTTGGTAGATTCATTACAAATACTATCCACATTCTGCCTGGTTTATCAGACTACTCATGTGCTGTGGTTTGCCTGGGCTTGACAAGCTCATTCATTCACATATTTATTCCCTATGATAATTTTAACATAAGTTTTTTTTATTGAAGATTTCCGCTGTGTAGGCCTTTCTGAGCCATATACTCAGTGTAAATTGACTAGGTTTATGACAAGTTTACTGTAAGGTAGGTTTACTTTTTTTTTTTGCGTTTCTATTTTTGTTGAACAATATGCTCTTTATCCTCTATTATTTTAGTGAAGATTTTTAAGGTCTAGCACATTTTCTAATGTCTTGAGCATGGAGGTGCTTTTATTGAGAGCATTTTCATGCCTGAGAGCTGCATTTCATTACAATATTTAGCGACCCTTAACTTAATTTTGCTTTAAAACATACATTACCCTGGTAAGTTAAAGAGAAGGGACATAAAGGAGATAGCTGAACCAGCATCTACCCGCATACTGTTTACTGTTTCCTATACTGTAAGTAGGTAGCCTGTTCCAACTCCTTTCCAATAATTCTTTGTACTTTGCCACTATCTACAGTATTGGGAAAGAGGAAGAATTTTTTGGGATGTTTGTTTGTTTAAAACATAATTACTCAGTTTGTGTTTCAAACCTTATTAAGCTTTATAATAAATACAGTAACTAATATTTGGCTTGGATCTATAAATTATCACACAGTATATGTCATAATTACCTTAGATTGTAAGCTCCTTGAGGGTAGGGACCGATGTGAATTTACAATGTATATGTAAAAGCGCTGCGTAAATTGACGGTGCTATATAAGTACCTAAATAATAATAATAATAATTAAAATATTATTTTCCCTGCATTTATGATATTTTTATAGCACATTATGTTTGATGCACAGAGACTGCAGCTATTTGCCTCTGAGTAGGTGCATAATTATTTTTGAAATGGGAAGATAAAATGTTCTGCATGATGTTACAGATGCCACCAGTACCGCAAATACTCCTGAAACTATCTTTGCTGCAGTCAACAAAAAGTACCACATGAATGTGTGTACATTATTCTTCCTCATTCGAAATATTTAAATGTGGCTCAGAAATTATGCTTCATATATGCACATTCATCAGAAAAATGTAATTAAAGCTGAAAACTAAGCAAGCAGATACATTTGTCAGAGTGTCCCAACTCAAAATTGAATGTATACAATTATATTTTCTATTTAAAAGTGGTCATGTATTTAAAGAGAATTTAGGGCAAAGTCTCCTTGGAAACTACTATAGAAAACTTTCTTTCATGCTCCATTGCCCCTGACCATAGCATATCTCAGATATACTGCATGTTGAGAGAGGAGATGACTAAGGAGGTGCAAGGATTTTCTGGAGGTGCAGGGAAGTAGATGGCTCCCATCTCCATATCTGGTGAAGTGTCCACCTGATTTTACCATTCTGGCAAGCAGTTTTCACCATTTCTGATACTACAGCTTCCCCTAAGGAATCCCTATTATCAATGATCCCTAGGTGGATGTCTAAAAGTAAAAATTATATTTTGAGGCATTGCCTACTGGCTGCAGATATAGCTATCTCTTGCCAGTGGTAATTAACACCCCATCCATATATTTTGGAGTGGGCCCAGATCCTCAATGATATTATGGCAATAGAGACCCTTATACAGTAGGTGAAGACATGACCCCAACAAAACATGTACTATGTGGATGTATTGGCAAGTACATAGAGACTCCGATAACTTTTGACCCCTGGCCATGCAATAATAAGCTCCTTTACTTCCACACCTACAGACTCCTTCATTTAAGACAACACCCTGAAATAAACACCAAGCCGGATTTTCTTTCGAACATTTCCCATCTGTATGTATATACAGTTTATATGAACATATTATTTGGGCATGATATTTATTTTATGTTTTTGAATTGTTACTACCTTGTTGAGATCTTTGAACTTTACAGATACCATCTTTGTGATGGCCTTCCCATTTTTTCTGCTACCCCTTCTCCCCCGTCCATTTCCTAAATGCCCCCCCTTACCTTGGCCTGATTTTTGCACTCCCTGTGGCAATACATAGTACTTGGCTTGCCCTGCCCACTTTATATAGCTTATAGTATTTGACATTTTTCTCTACGTCTTGCAGTTGCAGTTTTTGAGCTTGAGTGTCTAATTACTGGCCACAACATTGTCACCTGACAACATTGCCAGCTCATCAACACTGTAAATTCCAACACCATCCGACAAGAAGCTTACACAGGGATAGGTCTGCAAACCAAGGGCATGAGAGAGATGCATGGGGAAGGTGAGTATTAGTAGGCTTGGTGATGAGCTTCAAAGAGAACGATTTGCTGACTTTCTATTAAAAATACAACTTATGTACAGTAAATTATATTAAAGGATAAATAAAATAAATCTGGTCATAACAAGGATGTAGCTCATGCAGTCATGTTATTGGTTATGAAGCAGGGGTATCACAAGATAACTCTAGAGACAGCTTTTCTTAACAAAAAAAGGGGCAGTAAGTTGTAGCCCAAAAATATTCAATGTGGCCAATCACTAACTTTTCCTCAGGTCTTTGTTGTCTTGTGTTGTCTACTGGTACACTAAGCAATGTGCATTATTGTGCAATTTAGGTAAAATCATCTTACATCTGTGGATTATCGAAAACTGTTGGATTTTTTCTAATGCAAAATAAAATATTCAAACAGGAAAAACTACAGTGGGATATTGATTTTTGATTGACACACAGTCTTTCCACAACCGCAAACTGATTTCACTCAAAGCCCAATGCAAGCAATACAGCTTGACTCACTGACAAAAAGACTTTAAAAAGCCAATCAGTGAAAACTGATATAAATCTATCTAAGAATAAAGGAAACATCAGGATTCTGTAATAAACATATAAATTCCCTGTACATGAAGAATTCACAAGAGGAACTAGTCCTTAGCTGTATAACAATCACTAGAATATGTCAGTCCTCAGATTATTATCATCAAATACAGAGTGCATCCAAAACAAGGCACCATAGGTATTAATATTTTATGCCGCATACTTATTCAATTTTCATCTACAACAGTAATATGGTTTACAGAGACACATTGGATTTGACAAAGATTAAGATCTACCTGTATCATCTTGATATAGACTTTTTCTTTGAATGTACAATTTCAGACAATATTAGATTCTTCTTTTATTTACAATATAGCATTGTCTTAAGATATAAAGCTAGAAAAAGGGGGTGCCACCCAAATGCTAAACCGAATAGAAATATTGAAAAGTGATCTATGAGGTTGCCGCTCTTAATTTAGTGAACCACTAAAAAGCAATTGAAAGGTGAAAAAAGAGTGCTACCTGAAATGATATGATGTGAATGGTAAAGTAATATATCAACACTTAATATGTGACTCTGTTATATAATAATACAACCAAGACTGGGCTCATCGGAAAGTGTACAATTAGATCAAAAGGGAAAAATAATTATTTTATGTAGCCCAACCTAAAAAGGCAATTTAATAGTAACAAAAAGTAAATTTTCAACGAATTATGAATACAATGTGTAATAAATCCAAAACAGTTCAATCTTATTCCAACACCGCTGTGTTTAAAAAGTGTGCTCCAAAAGAAACTGCGCTCCACCCAAAGTGAGAAAGTCAATTGCGCTCACCAGAATTATTTAGCCACAAAGTGACCATCAATCATAGATATAAACAAGATGCAATGCTCCCATCAATTGATATATCAGACTTGCTCCACTCAAATTCTTTGTCTCCTTTAGCAGTTTAGGATCTATAAGAATGGCTCCACCAATGAGCCACAAAGAGGCAGATGATTGTGTAATACCGTTTAATAATTGTCAAAGTTAAAACAATGATATATTGCACTCACATGCTGGCAGTGGTAAATGAGCATCAAGTCAAATACAGCTCCAGACAGAGGGTGCCTAATCCGCCCGCTCTATGAAGAGCTGTATCCACTGTGACGAAAATCGGAGTGCTTAATGGCTGAATTGAAAGGCTCCTTTACATATGCATCTCAAGCCTCTCTTCAATGCATTTCACGCATTTGCGCATCATCAGGAAAACTTCTTGCATCTGACTTGATGCTCATTTACCACTGCCAGCATGTGAGTGCAATATATCATTGTTTTAACGTTGTTGATTATTAAACAGTATAACACGATCATCTGCCTCTTTGTGGCTCATTGGTGGAGCCAATCTTATAGGTCCTAAACTGCTTAAAGAGACAAAGAGTTTGAGTGGAGCAAGTCTGATATATCAATTGATGGGAGCATTGCATCTTGTTTATATCTATGCTTGATGGTCAATTTGTGGCTGACCACCTCTGATCCTACACTGCTAAAGGAGATAAGGAGCTTGATTGGAGCAAGTCTGATATACCAATGGATGGGAGCCTTTCATCTTTTCTATATCTATGATTGATGGTCACTTTGTGGCTGATTACTTCTGGTGAGCGCAATAGATTTTCTCACTTTGGGTGGAGCACAGTTTCTTTTGGAGCACAATTTTTAAACACAGCGGTGTTGGAATAAGACTGAACTGTTTTGGATTTATTACACATTGTTTTTATCTATCCATGATTAGTTGAAAGGATGGTCTTTTTGTTACTATTAAATTGCCTTTTTAGGTTGGACTACATAAAATAATTATTTTTCCCTTTTGATCTAATTTTACACTTTTTGATGAGTACAGTATTGGTTGTATTATTATTATATAATAGAGTCACGTATTAGGTGTTGACTTATTACTTTATCATTAACGTCATATCGTTTCAGGTAGCGCTCTTTTTTTCACCTTTCAGTAACATGTTTTTTTTTAATAGAGAGCATGGGTAAAGGTTTGCTGTCATTAATTTTCTGGATTAACTAAGATGTATTATGGATTCCTAGTTATCCTGCAGCAGCCCCTCCTTCCCTTCCTCTCTCCACAGAGTGTGGTACATTTTTATGCCTTCCAACAGTGTACACCAGAACTTAAAGCCAACTGTGATTGGCTTAAGGTACCATCCTAATCCAATTATCATGAAATGTGCCAAGGCAGAAGCTGATTGTCCAATAATATAAAGTGAGGCATTAAAATCAGTGAACGCACCCTATTCTATTTACATTATACAGCCACCATAGTACCATAAAATTGTGGGACAGGTATTAATTGTTCCCACTACATGCCTGAAGGTGTGAATTGTTGTTTAATTGTCAGGGAAGATATGTTAAATAGGCATCACATGTAATTGACATACATTGTCAAAGGCCCTCGCCCTTGTTTAGGGATGACTCTTCTAGGCTGATGTAGATGGCCTCTTTCAGGTCTCTTGCAAACAGTTTACCTCTCTGTCCAAAATATACACCTCAAAGAGTTGTCTCACATCCCTTGGGAAATCAGCATATGCCTTGATACATTTCATGATGATTGGATAAGGGGGATGAGTTATGAACAAAATGGCAACAAGAGGGCCTTGTGCAATATCTTAAAATAATTTATGATAAAAAGAAGTATAAAAAAAAAAACAGTCACAAAATGCATATGGCTAAAGGCATTTTAGAGTAAACAAATGCATTTCAATGGATATACTCTCATTATCAAAGCTCTCATTTCCTCAAAGCTTTGCCAAAGCTCACTTTGAGTGAGACACTGCCTTCAAAAGCTTACCTCAGGTGATACATCTGCAGGAAGCATTGATGCTTTAGTACCTTCCCTGTCCTAGTTCATTTGGCAGAGTATCTTGTTACTACATTGGCTGCATTTTTTCCATTTAGCAAGGAAGCAAATACTGGTCTGCTTGATAGACTCTCTCAACCTCGGCTCCCCATCCTTGTACTGATTCCAAAGTAAAGGACAAAGCAATTGAACACAGGACAGAATGATTAGATGCAATTGGAGAGCATTTAGTGGGATTTAGTGTGGTTGGAGGAAAGCATTTGTCAATCAGCATTTGTTTTCCCACAGAAATGGAACATGATTGACAACAGTTAAAATAAACAGTTTAAAATAAGCTATGAAGCCACTTTAAGTTGTTGTATCTAATTAGACCACACACAGTACCACTTCAGAATACCACAAGTTCAAGGCTGCACATATTCCTGTGGCCCACATATGCCAAATTCTGGCATATCTATCATATTAAAATACAGGCTCTTATATTTATTTATTTTACTTTTTTAGTACATAAATTTTATCTGCTCCTGTTCGCTATACAAATAAGTCTGGATTTGGATGTAACATTTGTTTGCAGAGAATGGTTGGCTTAACACACCATGGCCTGCAACATCCTAGTTTGTGTATACACTGATATTGTAACAATTAAAAAAAAAAAAAGGTCACCCTCCCCTGTCCAATGCTAGGAAATGTTTAGAAGGTATACACACAGCAATCTGAACAGATCCTTTGGATAATCCATTTTAATCATGCTAACCACACTGTTCTATTATTCAGGAATTTGTTTTTACATTGATTGCTCATTAAACAAAATGCCATCAGTTGCTGATATTCAGCTTTAAAATGTTGACTTAGCCTTTTTGAAAGTTGTGAACAGAATATTGTGCAAAAAACCCCCACATTTTTCAATGTAGCATTTCTCTGATATAGAATGTTGTGCAAAAACATAATTTTTTTTAGCAATGTAGCATTTTTCTGACAGTATGCCAATAAATAGTGAACTTGGTGGCTTGTGTAAAAATAATATCTGCAGAGGTCACGCACAGTCTGTGATATGCTTGCTGTGTTCTCTAGCTCAGTGGCTTGAGAGATTTGCATCATCAGCATTCTAGCATTCTCCACAGCAGGAAAAAGCCTAAGGCCTATCCCTGCCACACCGCTTTTGCAGCAGCCTCTAAAGGATGGCATAGCCTCTGGCCAGGGTTCCTTGTTATCATTTAATGGCAAATTGGTCAGAACAGACAGCCATTCCACTGATGTTGAGTTTAACAACTGTGCCCAATTTAACTCTTCAATGGTTATAATCTCTATTCAAACTGAATATGGATATAAGTGATGCAAATCATCTGCAATAAATGATCACTTGTTTATGTCTGCATTGTTTCTGTAAAATAAACAATTTTAATAAATTATGGAAACCATTAGGTGGGAAGATAAAACATATTTCTCTATGACTGGAGTGTCCCTACTGTAACATGAACTGAAAATTATATCTTAGCTAACTCAATCGGTTATATAACACATACAACATTTTTCTGTTCAATGTGCTGAAAGTTTCAAGTGTTACTAAAGGTTATTTTTGTACTTTAAATAACAAACACGTTAGATTCTCCTGCTGTGAAATACCATCACCGACCCAGCATGCACCATTTCACGACGTCACGAAGGGGCGGTGCCACCAGGTAATGTGCCCCTTACCTATATAAGAACTGTCAAATGGCAAGCCAGCCATTTGGCGGTTTGCCTTAGTAGACAGCAGAGCGATTTTTTTTCAGGTCCGGAAGTGGCGTGATTGACAATGAATCTACATCGGGGGACACTGTTTTTTTATTCCTAAAGGGGACTTCTAGATTACAATAAGCCCTCTGCCTGCAGACCCCCATAACCACAGCCCAGGATTGTGGGGATGAGGCCCTTGTCCTCATCAACATGGGGACAAGGTGCTTCAGAGTGGGGTTCCCCTTAAAATCCATACATCCCTTTTTAATTGTCAGCAATGTTTTGTTTTATTTAGCTGGGAAGCCCATTGACAGCTGATGACTCATCGGTTGTTAGGGGCAACACAGCCATCTTCTCCGCGCCGCTTCTTAGCAAGCAGTTATTCAAATATTTGGCCAATCAGGGCTCAGAATGCACTGTGCAGTGCGTAGTGCATTGAACGGCGTTTGGCAGGGCGAACACCCGCCGAATGCCCTGCAAATTCGGTGTTTGCTGAACGGGCTAACAGGCGATGTTTGGGCCAAAATTTTGCTCGGCCTGAACTGTTTGCCCAACTCTATACATAACATAAGTTAAAAGAAAAAAAATGCTGATTACATTTTACTTACTTTTTTCTTTCTTTCTGCTTTTATATAAAGTTACGGAGGAGGCTGGGGAGTTAGTGCATACCTTAAACCCAAATGCTTGCTCTAAAAAAAATAAGTTGATATGTATGAACTATTTTTGATTGTTTGTATGCTGTGTAAATGGGAATCACATGCCAAACATATAGAGTTGTTTTCTTTAATTTGATTGAATAAGTGGAAATATACTTTATAGAAGAGCTATACCAGACAAACAGTCAAAGCACAGTTTCTAATAAAACAACCCTTTCTGTATATCTATATATATATATATATATATATATATATATATATTTAAAATATACTGGCTATTGTGTGATTATGAAGTGAACACATAGAAGGAAAAAGAATGACACATAAAAAAATGCAAAACCGGTTAGTGAAGTGGAAGCGAAGTGGAAGTGAAGAGAAGTAAAGCCTTGTACACACGACCGAGTTTCTCGTCAAAAAAATACAAGAAAACTGCTGAGAGAGCTTTCTTGCCGAGAAAACCGTTCGTGTGTATGGTTTCTCGTCGAGAAAACTGCCGGGAATCTCGACGAGAAAAATAGAGAACCTGCTCTCTATTTTCTCGTCAGGATTCTCGATTTTCTCGTCGGGTTTCTCGTCGGCATGTTTTGCGACGAGAAAACCGGTCGTGTGTATGCTTTTCCGAGTCTTAAAAAATCGCACATGCTCAGAATCAAGTATGAGACGGGAGCGCTTCTTCTGGTAAAACAAGCCTTCGTAAATGAAATAGCACATTCATCACGCTGTAACGAACTGAAAGCACGAAGACTGAAAAGCGCGAATCGTCTCTTCCCAAACTTTTACTTCACACGCGGTAACACGAGATCAGCAAAAGCAGCCCAAGGGGTGGCGCCATTAAAATCGAACTTGCCCTTTATACTGCCGTCGTACGTGCTGTATGTGACCGCGCAGAACAATGACAAGATTTGGAATTGACAGTGTGTATGCAAGGAAAGCTTGGCAAGAAGCTCATCAAGCTTGACAAGAATCTCGTCGAAAATCGATGGGTTTTTTACGACGAGAAACTCGGTCGTGTGTACGAGGCTTCAAAGTGAGTATACACTGCTGGGAAGGAAGCATTAAATCAAATCTGTTGTTTTTGCCAGAATGGACAAAGCACAGGTTTGATTTAGGGTCCATGCACTCTAGGCAGCCGAAAAAAAGTGGCTCATATTGCACAAGAGTTTTTTTTAGAGTTTATGGGCATTTGCAACTTTGGGGAAAGGGAAGTGACCACTCCAGATAGGTGTGCTTGGCTGATCAATCTCCTCCTGAAGACCACGGGTTCTGGCAATGCATATAGCAGAAAACGAAAAAGACGTTTGGACAGTCACACTCCAGGAAAAAAATCCTTAAATGTCCTTTATTGGTAAACATGGAATACACTACAGTCCACAGCAAACAGAAAATCGGGACACACAGCTGACGTTTTGCACTGGTACTCAGTGCTTACTCATAGCTGACACTCTAAAAAATACATTTAAAATATATACTCAGGAATGATGGTCACATGATCAGAGGGCAGCGAATAGTAAATTGTATCTCATTAGATTAGAAATGACAATCACATGCGTGCATGATCAGAGAAAAGGGTGGCACATCATTATAACACAATCACATCTAATTACAATGAAACATGTGTGTATGGATATTCAAATGAATATATGTGTAGCAAAACCACTAAAAGCGGTCAATGTTCCATACAAAACATGAATCTAATTCAAAATTCAAAATTAAAACTGAAAACTACAAAAATTGACTAATGTGCGTACGTGAAAAATGGTGCATAAAATTAAATGAAGAACTTAATATATAAATATATGTGTAAAAAAGGAGAATTAAATATGGTAAAAGCGAGACAGAAAGAGACAGCTCCCTTCTTCTCTATGATTCCGGACCATGTGTAAAAAATATATATCAAGAATGAAAATAATAAGAATGAATATATTTATATAATTCTTTAATTGTTTATACAGTGTATGAAAACAGTGACAATTGTTGAAAAATATATAAATAAAGTATAAGCGTACATTAGTAAAAGTGTAGTGAGGTAAATATGACGTGAAAGATAAATATGTACCTGAATAAAAACGAAAAGGATGTATGATCGCAGGAGTCTACAAAAATGTGGCTTATAAAAAAAGAATTTTAGTTTTAGTTTTAGTTTTATGTGTTAGATTCATGTTTTGTATGGAACGTTGCCCGCTTTTAGTGGTTTTGCTACACATATATTCATTTGAATATCCATACACACATGTTTCATTGTAATTAGATGTGATTGTGTTTTAATGATGTGCCACCCTTTTCTCTGATCATGCACGCATGTGATTGCCATTTCTAATCTAATGAGATACAATTTACTATTCGCTGCCCTCTGATCATGTGACCATCATTCCTGAGTATATATTTTAAATGTATTTTTTAGAGTGTCAGCTATGAGTAAGCACTGAGCACCAGTGCGAAACGTCAGCTGTGTGTCCCGATTTTCTGTTTGCTGTGGATTGTAGTGTATTCCATTTTTACCAATAAAGGACATTTAAGGAATTTTTTCCTGGAGTGCGGCTGTCCAAACATCTTTTTTGTTTTCATTTGCAACTTTGGAGAGGTTTTTTTTCTGCCTCTGAACCCCCCTGCCATTAAACTCCTGAAAATGCCTATAGTGTGCATGGACACATAGACTAACATAAAGGGGAATATAGAGGCAGAGGAAAAAAAAACGCTTAAACGCCTGTAGAAACAGTTTTTTGAGCTGCAGTGTGCAGGAGTTTTGCGTTTTGTGGAGAACTGCATCTCCAAACCCCAAGACAGGCACTTAGCCATGGGCGTCCACTCCATAAGGCAAGGGGGGTCAATTGCCCCCCCTGGAATCGTAAGAGTGTTGAAGTCAGAGTGAAGACACTTGCCCCCTGTGTTGCAATGGCCGGCGCGGCCGCCTCCGCGGCAGCCGTGGACTTTTTTTGCTGCTGGCCTGGGGGCTGGGGCTGCTCTCAGTCCTTTCCGACTACACATCCGTTCCTCCTTCCTCCCCCCCGGCCCGAGCATCAGATTGGCTCTGCCGCTCGGGCCTCTGCTTAACATCACCGCAACCCGGCTGTTCCGTGATTGGCTGCTGCCTTTACTTGTGTAAATGTATGTTGTGCCTATGCCGGTCCGGCCGGCCTGGCGCCGGCTCCTCCCACAGGTACATGGTGTGCAGTGGTCGAGACGAGAGAATACGCTGCTAGTGCCTGTCCTGGGCCTATCGCTGAAGAACTACAGGTAACAGCAGTGCCTGTGCCACGACACCACTGTGTACATCTTTTTGTATTGCAATGTATTGCAATACATCTGTGTTGTGGGCGGCCATATTTTGATCTTGATGAAAACAACCTATACAGTATAGGCTGTTTTCATCAAGATCAAAATATGGTCACAACAGATGTATTGCAATACATTGCAATATAGAAAAATGTACATTCTCTATGCTATGGGCAGGGGCGGTTGAGGAGTGGTGTATACAGCGCTGCTCCACTGCCCCAAAGATGCATGGATGACCTTAAAATTATGCCTCCCCCCTGAAAAAAGTTCAGTGGATGCCCATGCACTTAGCTATTTTCTATGAAGAGCAGAATTTTGGTAGGGTACCAGTCTTCTAATTTAAAAGCACAACATGTGTTTCTAAGCTGCTACAAAGGTAACAAAACTTTACTTTAGAGACTTCATTGAGATCTTTGAGGACCTTTGTGAATTAAATACAAGCAGCTAGAAAGGCTAGTGAGGAGTTGTTTAAAAGCTATGTTCCTGCTTGTTAAAATATGTTTATGTCCATGTTCTGGGCACAGATGAAATTTAGGGTGCAGTCTGATGGTCTCAACTTCATTGCTTTAATTTTTAAACATATTTAGAATGAAAGTATAGCAAGTCAATCACTATATACAAAAACACGATGTCCTAAGTATTATGAAAAAAATACAGCTTTGATGATATATACAGTACATACTATATATATATATATATATATATATATATATATATATATATATATATATATACACTGTATATATAGCACTGCTGAACTAATACCATATGTTTATGCATTCCTTGGGGATTTGTGACATGGATATTAAAATGTAAAGTCTAAAAAATAATATAAAATCAATTTCTAGGAAATCTATGCTTTTTGACCCATTGTCTCTCGGAAGCACTTTTAAAGAATAAGCTCTGTTGGCAGAGCAACATTTTTGAATTCTGTGACAAGCTGGGGAGAAATGCAGTTTATCACTTACTGTTCTGACTGAAAATGCTAAAACAAAGCCTAAAATATTGTCACCAGAGGAAAAATGCCAGAAGCAAAGTGACTGTTGGCAGATTCCTGCTCCTCTTCAACAAACAGCAAATCAATCATTACATCCCCTTGGACTTAATTAGTTGAAATTTTCAATGAATGACACCAATGAAGATGTAAAACATTAACAAATCTTCTGTTAAGGTGCTTTAAAAGCCAGCTTAATTACAATCCGTCAAGGTCTATATATATGTACTGTCTGGCATTAAAGCTGTATTGTAATCCTGGATGAAATCGAAGTGTAAAATCTTCCAGGTGCTTGTTAGAGATGTATATTGTAAAGTGATTGGCAAAAGAAGCCTCATTTTAAGGAATTGAAAAACAAATTGATTGAAAAAATAAAATGCATCTATATTGGGAAACAGTTGTGAACAGTTCTGAAGAATATGAATCCATATGTTACCCAGCTCCTGAATGTCAGTGAGGCTGCTGCAGAGACTTTGTGCAAAGTGGAAAAACAAAAACAAAGAAGGAATTAATCTTTTTACTGATCTGAAAACAGTTAGCTGGTATCTAATCAGCTGGTAGGAGTTTGCGTTTTTTCATACATTGCCCCTGTGCTCATTATACAGGCTGATTGACGTAACTCAAAGAAAATAATTAGATATTGACAATACCTGGTGGTTTCAATAGACTGCTAAAAGGTGGTAGGAGTGGTTGCAAGCCACTGATAAAAGAACAAGTCAACTGTTAGGGGGCACACCAATCAGTTTCCACAATATCAATATCAGCCTGACTGCTCTTGAGCTATAATGACACTTGTTATAAAAGCAAGGTGTCCTGAACAAAAGTCTTGTATACCATAGAATTTAAACAATTTATTTATTTATAAACCTCAGCATCACAACATTAAAATCCTCCCAATATCATATAGCCTCATAGGTCCTTTGTCAATCCTGTATATTTAAAAAAAACAATATATCAAGAAATGTTGTATTCTGTTACATGTAGGAAGTTAATAGATGATAATACAGATACTGTGGAATTCATAAAATATGTGTAGTAGACACCTTTTAGAATTCTGTAAGGGTATATCATTGAGAGAGCCAGTGCTTGTGCCCAATTCATGTACCTGCCAGAGATAGATACATGAATCTGTCAGTATTTTCACAGAGGTTAGAGTGTCTACATTCAACTTCTTCCTCAGTACCCCCCTCCCTGGCCACTGCACCCATCACACTGACAGGTGCATGGCTGAGGAGTTTTGTACTAGGGGTGGCTGTAGCCTCCCCTAGTTCCCCATGAGGTCTGCTTACTTTTCATTGGCGGCGCATGGCAGTGGGTGGATCCATATCCACTATTTACTCAAGGAGCGACTTTGGAGTTGGCCTTAATTAATGCCAGCTGGCTTATCTGCAAACTGGTAGTAATTCTTTTGAAACCTTGTGATAAATTTTAAAAGTGGAAGCAGTAAGAACTAGTTGAATCTAATGTCGGAACTTGTACTGAATCTGGCAAAAGGTTTTCATGAATTAGGCGCGGGGCCATTTCACCAGAAAACAGATATTACTGCTTTTTTAAATTCACCTGAAAGTATTCAGTGTGCGAATTCTTTTTTAATTTAACATGTCTTTACTTTCACCACATTTACATTTAGGCCAAGGACTCTAAGCAAAACATGCCAGACAATGGTGCTGACAATGGTAAACTTTTATTATTATTATTATACACGATTTATATAGCGCCAACAGTTTACGCAGCGCTTTACAATGTATAGGGGGGACAACACAATTACAGTACAGTTTAATACAAAAGGTACAGGAGGGCCCTGCTCGTAGAGCTTACATTCTAAAGGGAGGGGTGGTGGTACAAAAGGTAATAGCTGCAGAGAATTTGATGGGGGTGGCTCGGGGATAGTTGTTAGGTGGGTGTGGGATAGGCTTCCCTGAATAAATGAGTTTTCAGGGATCTCCTGAAGGTGGACACGGTAGGGGCTGATCGGACATACTGGGGCAGGAAGTTCCAGAGGATGGGAGAGGCTCTGGAGAAGTCCTGAAGGTGAGCATGGGAGGAGGTAACAAGGGAGCTAGAGAGCAGGAGGTCCTGGGAGGAGTGGAGGGGACGATTTGGGCGATATCTGCAGATGAGGTTGGTGATGTAGATGGGGGCGATGTTGTGAATGGCCTTGTATGTTATGGTTAGCATTTAGAATTTTACACGGTGGGGTAGGGGAAGCCAGTGAAGGGATTGGCAGAGAGGAGCAGCAGTCACGGATCGGTTAGTGAGGTGTATTAGTCTAGCAGCAGAATTCATAATAGACTGAAGTGGGGATAGCCTACTTAAGGGTGGACCATTAAGGAGAGAGTTGCAGTAGTCAAGGCAGGAAATAATCAAGGAATTAATAAGTTGCTTTGTGGTGTCATTAGTCAGGAAGAGTCGAATTCTGGAGATGTTGTGGAGGTTAAGGCGGCAGGATTTAGCCAGTGATTGAATATGGGGGCTGAAGTCAAGGATTACACCCAGGACCTTGGCATGTGTGGAGGGACCAATAGTTGTGTTATTTATATTAATGGTGAAGTCACACGGGGGGACCGTAAAGGAGGAAATATAACAAGCTCAGCTTTAGAAATGATTGAGTTTGAGGAAGTGGTGTGACATCCATGCCGATATGTCATTCAGTAAGTTTGATATCCGTGAGGAGATTGAGGGGGTGAGTTGAGGAGTGGAGAGATAGATCTGGGTGTCATCAGCATAGAGGTGGTATTGGAAGCCATGGGAGGTTATCAACTGGCCCAAGGAAGAGATATAGTGAGAATAGGAGAGGTCCAAGTACGGAGCCTTGGGGTACCCCAACAGAAAGAGGAAGAGGAGCGGAGAAGATGGAGTTATAAGTGACACTGAAAGTGCGCTGAGATAGGTAGGAGGAGAACCAGGATAAAGCAGAATCACGGAGGCCAAGGGAGTGTAATTTGCTGAGAAAGAGCAGGTGGTCAACTGTGTCAAAGGCAGCAGAGAGGTCTAAAAGTATGAGTATGGAGTAATGGCCATTGGTTTTAGCAGTTAGTAGGTCATTGGTGAGTTTTAGTAGGGCAGTTTCAGTAGAATGTTGTGGGCGAAAGCCAGACTGTAGAGGGTCGAGAAGGTTGTTGTCCATGAGGTAGCAACTCATTTGGTCATGGACAAGGCGTTTGATGAGCTTGGAGGCAAACAGGAGCAGGGAGATGGATCTTAAGGTATTCAAGCAGGTGGGGTCTAGTGAGGGTTTTTTAAGTATGGGGATAACCAGTGCATGTTTGAGCGGGGAAGGAAAGGTGCCGGAGGAGAGGGAGATGTTTAAGATGTGGGTTAGGGAGTTAAGGATAGAGCTGGAAGGTGGTCTCAGTAATTGAGAGGGGACAGGGTCCAGGGGACAGGTAGTGAGGTGGGCCATGGAGAGGAGTTTATCAACTTAATCAGTGGTAACTGGGCAAAAGGTGGAGAGTATATTGTGTGTTGTTGGACCCGATGTGTTCGGTTGGGGAGGAATTTTAATGCTGGATATCTCCTTGAGAATTATGTCTATTTTGCCTTTGAAATGGTTGGCAATCTGTTGAGTGGTAAGCAAGTTGATGGGTGGGGGCATTATGTATGTTGTTTAAACTTTTCTTCCCAAAAGAAAAAAAAAACTGCTGCTATAACTGCTTAAACATGTTAGCTGGTGTTGGGCTTTAATTTGTCACTTATTTAATGTCCATTTAAAACTTCATCCTAAACCACAGTTTCCACAGATTGACAACACATTTGTTCACTGCAAAAAAAAGTGTTGTCGCCCTGTTAGAGGAAATGGTAAATAAATGAATCTACTGGCAGGATCAACAGGTAATACATATGTTACAGAAAGACATAAAAACAAAATTGGCTGCGGTAATACTGCAGACTGCAGTACTATTTATATATTCATGTAAAACCTTTATCCCAAAAAAAAAAAAACAGTTTGCTGTTACTGCTGTGTAACCGCAGTGTGAACTGGAGTTTGGCTTTTATTTTAGTGTATCTAAATCTGCTAGTCCATCTAACACTCCCCTCCCTGCAGATTAACAATACTGCTGTCTGCTGTGCCCATGTGTTCCTTCCTCCAGAATGGGGGCACTCAAATGCAGGAGGAGCGTTAATGGCCAGATCACCAGGTGAAAACAGAGGGGAAAATATCCCAAAAAATAATATTGCAGCCAACACATCTAATGATTGGTAAGTTGCAATATATTACATTCTTGGTTTTGGGTTTAATAGCATTTTAATATTTGACATTGACTTTGCTATTCAGTATTCAGCTCTGTTACTTGCCTTGTTTAGCCAGAAGAAACAACAAAACAGTTAATGATTACTTCTGTGGGATTATGGGACAGGAGGTTTGCTATCTGTCTGAAAATGTTGCTCCTCTCTACTTAACCTTCACCCATGAAAGTCACATAAACTGTATTATGAAAATTACCGGTACATTTAAAGGCTATTTAATGGTTTTGCAGACCTCATTGCCAAAATGTCTATAAGTACAGCTCTTTGTAGCGTCAGATTCACCGGTTGCACTGGCAATATTACTGGGAACTTGGCAACACATACTGTTTTTACACTTAATAGATCAAGTCCACTTTTTATCACAAATTACAATCTATGGAAATCTATGATGAAAATCCTTGCTTATTTAATCCATATTTGCAGAAGTTCTTTTACATTTTTAAGTTTAGTGATAATATCTTTGTAACTGGACCTCCGTAACATATGCATTAGTACGTTTGTTTTATCCAGAAAATCTTAGCGAAGATATAAAGCGGTTAAATATGTAGAGCACAGCTACATGGATAACATGGATATACTGTATATACTGTATTATGATCAGTTTGGGTAGCAGGGGTGTGGTGCATAAACCATATTTATTACAGATTGAGTAAGCACTTATATCTACTGAAAGACCTTCTGTCTACAATGTCCATCTTTGGAGCAGATAAATCCCATGCTTGCATTAACAGATATTCAATCTGATACAATCCCTTGAATCTTTCATACATGAGCACTTGCTTCTGTGCTACGGATGTTATCTTAGAGCTTTAAGTTTACATGGACAACTACGTTTTATGTGCTGGTTTGACCTAAGAAGAATAGATGTTCAAAGCATTCACAAGCCATTCTCAAATACGGAGTGACAGGAGTATTTCAACCGCAACATATCTTTGTGAGCTGGGTTTCTATATCTTCACAGAGAAATGTGATTGCCAGTCACTCCTGTCATGTAACAATGAACCACTTACAATTACTTATTCAGCTACTCACAACGTACTCAGTTTCCTACATCAGTGTATTTTAAGTTCACCAAGTCAACTGAAGGAAAGGAAAAAATAAAAGACATGACATGTCATTAAAAAAATATTAGGCTCTGTATCGATGTTGACATATAGTTTTGTCTTAACAATGCAAGCATATCCAAGTACTAAACCGCTCTTGTGTTCTATGCTTATTTGCAGGCTTTGTACACATGGGCAACAGAAGGTGGGGGGGCTGGTGGACTTTGCACACACCCCTTAAACGCCTCCATCTAAGCCAGCCTGAGAAGGAGTTTTGAGATATATATAGACAGTTACTTAGTTTGAGTCACATTTTCACACATTCTCATTAAAATAAATATGACCTCCAGCATCCGTCTGCTTTGGATGTTGCAGGTCAGTTTATTTTTTATTGCCCTCCTTGCCTAACCACCAGGCAAAACATTGTTTAAAAACTGCATGAACTTAAAGTGGAACCTAGTTCTGAAAAGCATCTGCTCTCACTTCCTCTTGGATCACGCACAACCTTCTAGGACACGTCACAGATTCCAGAAGACTGTGGGACAAAGCACAGTGTTACCTAACAAGTGATGCTGGTTGATACGGCTAATTGTAAAATGGGGCACTTGGCCTAGCCACCACAGCTAAGTGTGACAGTGCTAAGTAGGGATGAGCCGAACCCCCCCCCCCCCCCAGGTTTGGTTCGCACCAGAAGCTTGCGCGAACTTTAGAACCCTATTAAAGTCTATGGGATTCGAACGTTCTAAATCAAAAGTGCTAATTTTAAAAGTTAATATGCAAGTTATTGTCCTAAAAAGGGTTTGGGGACCCGGGTCTTGCCCCAGGGGACATGCATCAATGCAAAAATAAGTTTTAAAAACTGACTTTTTTTGGGAGCAGTGATTTTAATGATGCATAAAGTGAAAAAAAAAAGTTAAATATTCCTTTAAATATTGTACCTGGGGGTGTCTATAGTATGCCTGTGAAGTGCCACATGTTTCCTGTGTTTAGAACTGTCCCTGCACAAAATTACATTTCTAAAGGGAAAAAAAGTCATTTAAAACTGCTTGCAGCTTTAATGTAATGTCTGGTCCCCGGCAATTTGGATGAAAATCATTGAGAAAAATGGCATGGATACCCCCCCCCCGCCCATTACCAGTCCCTTTGGGTCTTGTATGGATATTAAGGGGAATCCCACACCCAAATTAAAAAAAAGGAAAGGCGTGGGGCCCCCAGGCCCTATATACTCTGAAGAGCAGTATACAGGTGGTGCAAACAGGACAGGGACTGTAGGTTTGTTGTTACGTAGAATCTGTTTGTAATTTTGTACTCCCTGCCTGTGGTATTAGTATGAGAACACCAGAAATTGTATCCAGGTAAGCTTTAGGTGCACACTGTGCAAAGGGCACTAAATCAAAATACTGCAGCTCCCTGCCTGTATTTGTAACAGAACACCAGCAATTGTATTCAGGTAAGCTTTTGGTGCACACTGTGCAAAGGACACTAAAGCAAAATACTGCCGCTCTCTGCCTGTATTTGTATCAGAACACCAGCAATTGTATTCAGGTAAGCTTTTGGTGCACACTATGCAAAGGAAACTAAAGCAAAATACTGCAGCTCACTGCCTATATTTGTATCAGAACACCAGCAATTGTATTCAGGTAAGCTTTAGGTGCACACTGTGCAAAGGACACTAAAGCAAAATACTGCAGCTCCCTGCCTGTATTTGTATCAGAACACCAGCAATTGTATTCAGGTAAGCTTTTGGTGCACACTGTGCAAAGGACACAGTACACTAAGTGAAACACTGCAGCTAGCACAATCACCTGCCTGCCTGTTAGTATAGAGAATAACAGGAACGGATCTAGCTAAACTGAATATATACAACACCTAGGATGCATATATATTCTCTACGCACTGTAACTGCAGCTAACTGACTCGCCCGCCTGCTCTATCTAACGCAAATCAAATTACACTGTCTCTCTCTCTGTGTCTCTTTCCTTTAACCAACGCCACAACACACTACACAAGGCCGCCATGCAGGCGGCCTTATATAGTGTGGGGCATGTACTAAACACCCTGGCTTTGGGCAATTATGTCTCTCCGTTTTTTCCGCGCTGTGATTGGCCAAAGCATGCGGGTCATAGTGCATGCTTGTCCAATCATCAGCCAGCAATGCACTGCAATGCCGCAGTGAATTATGGGCCATGACGCGCCACTCGAATTTGGCGCGAACAGACCATAATGTTCGAAATTCGGCGAACAGCCGAACAGGCGATGTTCGAGTCGAACATGGGTTCGACACAAACTCGAAGCTCATCCCTAGTGCTAAGGCGTGGTATTACAATAAGTGCCTGCTGCGCTTACAAATGCTTCTAACCTGTCTTGACCAAGCCCAAGGTTCTCAATATACATAGTATCTGCTGTCCGAAGGGAGACGAAAAACACGGGAGAAGCTCTATTAGGCTGGGTTCACACCTATGCGAATTGGTTGCGGCTTACACCGCATCCAATTCGCATAACATTACAAAATACATTGATTTCAATGAGGCTGGTTCACATATGTGCGATGCATTCACACTGTGCATTGCCGAAAAAACGCGTGCGTTCTCTAGGCATTGCGGTGTGGCTCAGGTGCGAATTCAGGCCCATTATGTTCTATGGGCGCGCATCTGATTCGCACATGTGTTGTGTTCTGAACAGGGATCTTGAGGGGGAACTCCACGCCAAATTTTAAATAAAAAAACGACATGGGTTCCCCTCCAGGAGCATACCAGGCCCTTAGGTCTGGTATGGATTTTAACAGGAACCCCTACGCTGAAAAAAAACAGCGTGTGGGTCCCCCCAAAATCCATAGCAGACCGGACTGTCAGGAAAGGGGGGGCGAGCGAGCGCCCCCCCTCCTGAACCGTACCAGGCCATGGCCCCCCCCACCCCAAAGCACCCAGCCCCCATGTTGATGAGGACAGGGCCTCTTCCCGACAACCCTGGCCGTTGGTTGTTGGGGTATGCGGGCGAGGGGCTTATAGGAATCTGGGAGCCCCCTTTAATAAGGGGGACCTCAGATCCCGGCCCCCCACCCTATGTGAATGAGTATGGGGTACATCGTACCCCTACCCATTCACCTGGTGGGAAAAAAATGTCAATAAAAACACTACACAGGTTTTTTAAGTAATTTATTAGGCAGCTCCGGGGGTCTTCTTCCGACTTCGGGGGTCTTCTTCCGACTTCAGGGGTCTCCGGTGTCGTCTCCGCGCTCTCCGGTTCTTCTCTCGCTCTCCGGTTCTTTCTTCCTTCTGCCGGGCCTCCAATATCTTCTTCCAGCTCTTTTGCTAGTGGGGGCACGGTCTTCTTTGTCGCCTTCTTCCCTCTTCTCTCCTGGAGATGTTGACTCGTCGCTGTCTCCGGCTGTAATGCCATGTGCGCGGAGCGCATTCACTTATATAGGCATGGGCGTGGTCTCCGGGTGATGCCACCCGGGGACCCCGCCCCCATATGACGCCACAGTCACATCATTCCCCGGGACTGTCACGTCATATGGGGGCGGGGTCACGGGGTGGCATCACCCGGTGACCACACCCATGCCTATATAAGTGACAGCGACAAGCGACGAAGATAGCGGAGGCCCGGCAGAAGGAAGAAAGAACCGGAGAGCGAGAGAAGAACCGGAAAGCGCAGAGACGACACCGGAGACCCCCGAAGTTGGAAGGAGACCCCTGAAGTCGGAAAAAGACCCCCGAAGTCAGAAGAAGACCCCCCGGAGCTGCCTAATAAATTACTTTAAAAACCCGTGTAGTGTTTTTATTGACATTTTTTTCCACCAGGTGAATGGGTAGGGGTACGATGTACCCCATACTCATTCACATAGGGTGGGGGGCCGGGATCTGGGGGCCCCCTTATTAAAAGGGGCTCCCAGATTCCGATAAGCCCCCCGCCCGCATACCCCGACAACCAACGGCCAGGGTTGTCGGGAAGAGGCCCTGTCCTCATCAACATGGGGGCAGGGTGCTTTGGGGTGGGGGGGCATGCGGCCTGGTACAGTTCAGGAGGGGGGGCGCTCGCTCGTCCCCACCCCTTTCCTGACCGGCCAGGCTGCGTGCTCAGATAAGGGGGGACCCCCACGCCGTTTTTTTTCAGCGTAGGGGTTCCCGTTAAAGTCCATACCAGACCTAAGGGCCTGGTATGCTCCTGGAGGGGAACCCAATGCCGTTTTTTTTATTTAAAATTTGGCGTGGAGCTCCCCCTCATGATAACAGCGGCGAGACTTCCCAGGTCGGCAAGTCCGCAGCTAAAAACGTGAAGGAACCGCTGAACGACTGATTGCAAACCTGGCAAAGACTCTGAGCTCAAAAATGCAACGCACAAGTGTGAACCCAGCCTCACTGACAGCCTGGCATTAGTACACATTAGTAGAACACCAGTGCAACATTTCGGACAGGGACCTCCCCTGGTTTGATTTGAATGGTTTGGGTTTTAGTATGTCCTTTAATTATTGGGTATCTAAGGCATAAACTAGATCAGAACAGATTTACTCATAGAAACAATGTAATTGTTTACTCTTAACAGACTCACTATTAGTGGTCAAGGTGTTATTTTGTTTCAGTGCTACTTTAATTTAATTGATGGCGGAATAATCAAATAAAGCTGCCTAGTTATAATAAATCGGTCTCAACTGTGTCTCAGATCTGTCTCACTGCTCCTGTTTACCATTGCCTAGCTGTGTGTCTCCAACTTTGTGTAAGATGCCTTATTCTTACTATTCTGCTTTAGTTTAGTCCCATACAAGCCACTTTACCTAACTTATAGGTACCTTTAACGTGTACTGGCAGACTCAAAGGGAATTGTAGGATTATAAAGGAACATCCAGGTTAAACTTAATTGTATTTGTAACTAAAAGGAAACTGAAGTGTAATCAAAGAAATATGGAAGAGTGCAGGAATCCATGGCATGCTAAATACTTATTTCACTATATCTTTAATCATCCTCACAAAATTATTTATAACAGCTTGTTAAATACTCTGAGATATTTCAAACACCAAACAGGAAAGTAAATATAGTAAAGTATCAGGAAACATCTGTTCCATCTTCAAATGACATTGGTAATAAAGCTATCATTTGCCATCCTTATTATTGCAGCTCCTACAGTAAATTTTGAATGTGTTTCAGTGAATAGCAGCCACAGTCTATTCTGGGTAGCGGTAAAGTTCAATTGGGAACAGAAAATAAATGAAAGTTGATTTCTGTCTGGTGTTGCTGCACAGTGTTTATTAGATTTGTCTATGTACAGTATATAGTATAATGAAATGCAGTATGTGATATTTTTGAGATCAGTACTATAGTTGGACTTATAAAATCATCCTTAATATAGTT
Organism: Rana muscosa; assembly: GCA_029206835.1. Classification (NCBI taxonomy): domain Eukaryota; kingdom Metazoa; phylum Chordata; class Amphibia; order Anura; family Ranidae; genus Rana; species Rana muscosa. The sequence continues at coordinate 543,363,145 of CM055117.1, read as the reverse complement.
CAACCAAGTGAGTTTGAAAATAAAGTTTAATGAGAAAAGATTCAGATTTAAAGCAACATAGAACATAACTTCATGCAGTTCTAAATTCCACTGGGAATTTCTGAAAAAAAAAAAAGTTTTAGGCCCAATGCACACTGGACATTTTTGCAGCTGCTTCCAGGGGTCACTAAACTCCTCTGCATGTTAGCTATTGGGGTTGATTTACTAAAGGCAAATTCTCTGTGCACTGCAAGTGCACTCGCTATAGATCTGAGGGGAAGCTCTGCTGAAATGAGGGGAAGTTTTGCTGATTTCTATATGTAATCATGTGCAAGTAAAAATGCTGTTTTTTATTTTCCTTGCCCCCTTTCCTTTCCCCCTCAGATCTACAGTGACTGCACTTCCAAGTGCACTTGTATTGCACAGTGGATTAGCCTTTAGTAAATAAACCCCAATGTGTCCATGTACATATAGGCTTTTAGCAGTGTTAAGTGGCAGGAGCTTTTAGAGGCAGTGCATCCAGAAGCAGCAGAGTTTTAGCAGAAAAAAATGCTTGACACTGCTAAATGCACGTTTAGCGATTGAGCGTTAATTTATTTCAATGGCCAGAATACATTATTATTCTGGCCAATGAAACGAATTAACGCCCAAGCTCTTGACGCCTGTAAATGCACCTAAAGCTTGTAAAATCTTTATTTTTTTCTACCAAAACGCTGCTGCCAGAAAGAAAGGCTTCTAGGAGAGTTTGCATAACATTCTGCATGAGTCCTTAATGTCCCAGTTATTAGATCACCATGAGTTGAGTTGTGGGAATGACATACCAAGTACAATATATTACAAACTGGGTTTGGAAAACTGAGGACAAGGTATATTGTGTCTCATTTTTTATCCTGAAAGGCTGACATGTGTGGTAAATGTACAGTGTCTGTCACACCACTCATTGTGGACATGACTATAAAACACAGGGTATCATTTATTTAAAAAAAACTGTAACGGAAGTTGAATCAAGACTGGAGTAGCTGCCCAGAGCAACCAAGCTGACTATGCTGTAAAAGTGAAGCACACAACATGATTATGCAGTAGCTCAACTTTTTTGCCTTTTTTTGTATTTTTTTTTCCGTTATTTGCCTCATGGAAGAAGATCCAGAGGCGTATCTAGTGAAAATGGCGCCTATGGCAAGCACTGAAACTGCGCCCCTGTCAAAACATTTGAAACCCATCTTTCAGATAATACTGTCAGTATATACAGGTATATAGGGAGAACAGTAGGTTAGTTGTTGGGACTTGCCTCACTTGGTTTGAATCTGGGCCAGGAAGCTATCTGCATGTAGTTTGCATGTTCTCTTGGTGTGGGCACACTCCAAAGCCATGTTGGTAGGTGATAGTCCCCTGTCTGTATGAAGTGGCAATGTACATGGGCGATCACATTCTGCATGCCACCCCCCCCATGCCTGAAAAATTATCCAAAAATGAGCGCTGGCCCAAAATCTGCCAAGAGCTGGACAGGACTGAATGGAAGTATACATAGATATGTGTAGAGTCCTCTATGATTGTAGGGTCAGTGTAGAATATAATTAGCCATGTACACTGCCAGTCTGTACACGGTACAATTCACCTACCTGCATGTGTTTGGAGTGGAAGAGGAACCCCGCTGGGAGAACATGCTAACTCCATGTAGCTAGTGTCCTGGGCAGGAGTGGAGCCCAGTATATATATATATATATATATATATATATATATATATATAATAGACATTGGTGGGGTACCTGCTTCTCCATGCTCTCCTTGCCCCTGCTGCCCACTATGGGTGGGGGGATCCTCTCGCAGCTGGCACCCTCCAGCATGTAGAGTCCGGAGGGTCAGGTGCTCTGCTCTCCCTCGAAGTGCCATCCGTTGGTCTTGGCCATCTTCTTGCTGAGTTGCCCCCTCTTAGTGCCCTCCTTGCGGGCAAGGAGAGCCAGGTACAGAGCGTGTCCCTTGTTACAGCCCACACTCTTCTGCATGATACCCGAGCAACAGTACGATCAGCGCCATCCGTCCCCGCCGATCACTCCTGGGACAGTGCTGTGCCACCAATCACTGCACAAGTGGCCCATGGCTGCAGGTGTGTGGCCCCTGAGTCTCCTGCCGCTGCGCTCTCACTCTGTCTTCTGTGCAACAGTGGTGTCTCTAGCTTTCATATTTAGGGGGGGCACATGGGGGGACAGGAACAAAAGTAGGGGGGCCCAACTATAAAAATTATATATATATATATATATATATATATATATAAAAACACATATACATACATACATACATACATACATACATACATACACACAATGCCTTGAAAAAAGTATTCATACCCCTTGAAATTTTCCACATTTTGGCATGTTACAACCAAAAATGTAAATGTATTTTATGTGATAGACCAACACAAAGTGCCAGGTTAGGTGATATACAGTAGTGCCAGGATAGGGTGGTATAATGCCAGGTTAGGTGATATACAGTAGTGCCAGGTTAGGGTGGTATAGTGCCAGGTTAGGTGATATACAGTAGTGCCATGTTAGGGTGGTATAGTGCCAGGTTAGGGGGTATAGTGCCAGGTTAGGTGGGGTATAGTGCCAGGTTAAGGGGTATAGTGCCAGAGTAAGTACATGACAACATGAATAGATAAGCAAATGCTGGTCCTGTTCCTCTCTTCCTCTGTCACCTGCTGCATTAAAAGTCTAAATGAATCCATGACTGTCCCAGTGTCCCTGCTGCTGCTGCAGAACCTCCTTCTCCCCCTCTCTGAAGTAAACAAAGAGAAAAAACTCACATGTGTAGAAGCACGTTAAGGACTGATTCTGGCTTCTTCTTCCTGGAACTGAAGTCAAAATGTGGCAGGTGGGAGGGGAAGAGGGAGGGGCTGCAACATGGGCAAAGTATGATTGGCTAACAGTGAGATGAGATGCATATATCCCCCTCCTCCCTGTGATGGTCGAGTCGGGACACTGAAATCATCATCGTGCAGCCCCCTGCATCTTACTGCTGTGCTGTGAACCCTTTTCTGCACACACTCACAGTACAGGTTGGAGATGTTCTACTGGTGGAGCTGGCTTTGCCTTTTGTCATTATGACAAGCAGGAGCCCCCGACACAGAGGAATGGATGATTGGCACAGCAATTACAGAGCGATTCTCTGTGTTTCTATCCCTCCAGCAGCTGAGAGCTTACAGGAGGGGGGAAGGGAGACACACACAGGGAATCGCTCTATTGCCGTGAGGATCGTTTTCATTTGGGGGGGGGTGGCACAGCTGTTCAACAACTCCGCTCTTCCATGCTGCAACTTCCTCCCGCTGCCCCCCCCTGTACACTGCACGGGAGCGGAGAGTGAGCGCCCACCCTGCAGGTAGAACATTGTGATGTGCCGGAGGGGGGGAGTCACCTCACCCACACACTAAAAACACTTTCACAGACTTTCCCGGGAGAGGAGGAGAGAACCCACTGTGTGTTCTGCTGGGGGTCATCTGAGCAGTGTGTAGACTGCCAGCTACTCACCAGCGCCCCCTTCATGCGGCGCCCATGGCACTTGCTATGTCTGCCATACCCTGGATACGCCACTGAGAAGATCCCTTCAGTTTCTGGCCTAGAGAAACAACAGGAAGTGAGAAAAAACCTTTCCAACATGAGGAGATAAAACAGGTGTGGCCATCTGAAGACATCACCTTCTATTCTGGTGACATCTCTAAAATTTAGGATTTTCAATGGCTTCCAGTGCTGAGGCAATGATCACCGGGACAAATAGTGTAGGTGAATATTCCCATGAGGAGCATAGGCAGCAATAAAAGTCTGACGTTGGCACACTTTCTCACTCTATCCACTTAACCAGCTGGTACTCACCGAACTAGAAATCTAAAACTAAGACTAATAGAACTGGGGGTGCATTCTTGGATGCAGAAGAATGAACGGTTCATCATATTTATCTTTGCCTGCCTGTGTGGTTTAAAGGCTTGCTAAGGTACATTTATTAAAATGTGATTTTCAGGAAGTACCAGGGCTGTAATATTAGTAGGGAATGAAGAGGAGTGCATCTACTGTATATATAACCAAAACCAATAATAAAAGTCATCTTCACTACATTTTGAAAACAATACCATGAGAACATTTACTAAGGGATATATTGGGGTTGATTTACTAAAAATCGAGAGTGCATAATCTGGTGTAGCTCTGTACAGAAACCAATCAGCTTCCAGTTTTTTTTGTCAAAGCTTAATTGAACAAGCTGATGTTAGAAGCTAATTGGACAGCTGCATCAGATTTTGCGCTCTCGAGTTTTTGTAAATCACCCCATTGTCTTGGCAAAATATAGAAAAAAAAAGTAACTTACACCTCCTGACCCTGGGTGTTCACCTATGTTCACCCTTCCACTGTATCTATGGAGGGAGCCAAGGTTTTCTCCCAGGCTGGACTTTAAACGTGTCTTCCTCAATTTATATCAATTACAATGGGTAGTTGTTCCAAAAAAAGAAAGATAATATTGTTTATGCTTTAGGTTTAGTGCACATTAAAGCGGAGTTCCGGGCATAATTTTTTTTTTGCAAGCTAAAATTAATCACATTAAATAGTCCCTAAAACATAATAGCTCCCCAATCGTTCCAGAAATCATTGCAAACACTTGCCTTATATCCTCCAGCTCATGTTGTGGCTGTTTCCATCATATGTGTGGGCATGTGAAGCCCAGTTCCTTTTTCTTCCTGGTTTTCAGGGAGAGGTGCATGCTGGGCGATTTTTAGGCACAGTAATGCCAAGAGACTCCTGGGAAATTAGTGTCATCATTTCCTAGGAAGCAATGGGGTCTTAGGACAGGAAGTTGAACCACCTAGGACCAGGAACTAGGCAGATTATGAAATCTGCCTAGTAACAGCCAGACAGAAGTGAGTAAAAAAGTTTTCTTTTTACATTAGAGGCAAGCTGTTAATAGAAAGTTAATTTTTAGGGTGGAACTCCGCTTTAAGTGACAAGAACACTGCATATCTAGCAAGAATTAAACATATTTCCTGTACTTCCTAAAAATTTTATTTTTGAAACACGAATCATGAAAAGAGAAATTGAATCCATCCACCACATATATGGTCTGTTAGGCTGCAAAATATTAGATTTTTGTTCTTTGGTTTAGATAAAATTTAAGCCAACCTAATCAGCAGGCAACCAAGGACCTAATGAAGAGAAGTGTTCCCAGGTTTTCTTTCCTAGCAATAATGTACCCCTAACAAATTAATACACTCAATTTTGCTGCCTGGCCGCCCCTGAACACATGTCAAGGCATTGCGCTGACTTCATTAAATGCTTGGTTATTAAAAAATTGGATGAGATAGCCCTTCCACAATAATCTAATGCCGCGTACACACGAAATTCCGACAAGAAAACCGTGGATTTTTTCTGACGGAATGTTGGCTTGTGTTGCATACATACGGTCACACAAATCTTGTCGGAAATTCCGACCATCAAGAACGCAGTGACGTACAAGACGTACGACGACCCGAGATCAATGAAGTTCAATAGTCAGTTCGGCTCTTCTGCTTGATTCTGAGCATGCGTGTTTTTTTGGGTGTCGGAATTGCATACAGACGAGGGGATTTTCCGATAGAAACTTTTTCAGTCTGAAAAATAGAGAACCTGCTCTCAATCTTTTGTTGCCAGAAATTCCGACAGAAAAAGTCCGATGGAGCCTACACACGGTCGTAATTTCCGACAAAAAGCTCACATCGCACTTTTCTTGTCTGAATTTCCGATCGTGTGTACGCGGCATTAGATTATAACAATTGCTTTTCTTGTTAAATGCACAACTTTATTGAAGTACTACAAGTGCTGTCACTTTAAAAATAAACATTTGCTGTGTTTTGTGTGCTGAGAATAGTGTATGAATTGCCATTGTCAGCAAAAGACTATCTTCAGACTAGATGAGTAAATAAGGGAGCCTAATCCCGGTGAATGTATTCTTCTGTGTACTTGGCAAAAAGAAGGCTTTGCACCTTTTCTCTGTAATGACTTTCTGCTAAATAAATACATTTTCAACTATCAGTTTTAAGGCAACGTTGAATGAGTCAGCAAGAACAGCAGTGGAAAGCACATTTTACAGATTGAATATAATTATCCAAAATATCATGCTACTCCTCTCAAGAAAACCATACGTCTATGACCTGTGGCAAGTGTTTTCTATATTACAGCATATTTAGGCAAATACATTTCAAGCTGTTTTGCATATTAAGGACATAAATATGATTGAGAAATGCAGGGAACCATCAGAAAAAAATCACTGCATCGGATTGAAAAGCAGATTCATTCTTATATTCTCAGTCAGAAGGAATTTGTTGTTCCCGTTAGGCCCCTTTCACACGGGGCGGATCCGTGCAGATCCGCCCCGTGAAGCTCCGCTTACTCAGCGGGGATCGCTCCGTTGATCCCCGCTGAGCCGGCGGATGACTGGGCGGTCCCCGCACACTGTGCAGGGACCGCCCTGTCAGAGCGCTGCTCTCCCCTATGGGGAATCGGATGACGACGGACCGTAGAGTCCGTTGTCATCCGATCCGCTCCGCCGACGGAAGGAAAAATAGGGTTTTCCTCCGTCACACTTTGGCGGAGCGGAGCGGAGCGGATGTCAGCGGACATGTCTCCGCTGACATCCGTGCTTCCATAGGGGTACATGGAGGATCCGTTTCAGGTCCGCCTAAAAAACTGACAGGCGGACCTGAACGGGCCTCCGTGTGAAAGAGCCCTTAGGGCTCTTTCACACGGAGGTCCGTTCAGGTCCGCCTGTCAGTTTTTTAGGCGGACCTGAAACGGATCCTCCATGTACCCCTATGGAAGCACGGATGTCAGCGGAGACATGTCCGCTGACATCCGCTCCGCTCCGCCAAAGTGTGACGGAGGAAAACCCTATTTTTCCTTCCGTCGGCGGAGCGGATCGGATGACAACGGACTCTACGGTCCGTCGTCATCCGATTCCCCATAGGGGAGAGCAGCGCTCTGACAGGGCGGTCCCTGCACAGTGTGCGGGGACCGCCCAGTCATCCGCCGGCTCAGCGGGGATCAACGGAGCGATCCCCGCTGAGCAAGCGGAGCTTCACGGGGCGGATCTGCACGGATCCGCCCCGTGTGAAAGGGGCCTTAGAGTTGGCAGTTATTCAAAACACTGATAAAAGATTTTCTTTTCTATAGGCACTTTTGGATGCCCCTTTTTTTTTTAAATAGCCACTCTGTTCATGATTGTGGTAGAGATTAACATTAAACTGCAGACACCTGCGGACAAAAGATGAAACCAATGTGTATGGACTATGAATACCCTACAGTGCTGCAAAATAAGTTACAATGTCTACAATTAAAACACTAAAATATTAATTTGTATACAGTTATAGTTCTGTCCAGGTAATTAATTTAAAAAGGACCTGAGCTGTGAAAGCTATGCCCATGAAAGACAAACTGAGGGCAAAATACTAGTCATCTGTATTATTTGTGGTACCCATACAGCTGATCTTTTCCCCATTACTGACCTATGTCTTGTTCTACACTGTGAATCTGTTCAGAGGTGATCATCTTGGAGGATCAGGACTTTTCTTTCTCATTTCAGAGCTTCCCCCTTAATGACTGGTGATTTGATCACTGATGGTAGAAGAATTAGGGAAGAATTAGGGAAGCAACAGCCGGATAGCTGCAGTACACCCAGATCCACTAAATTAATAATGTGTTAATAAAGGCAATTTTTTTAAATTAAAGTAATAAGCATGTTTTATTTACCTGATTTGTGCAAAGGTTTTGCACAGAGTGGCTCTGAACCTCCTCCTCTAGGGGCCGCCAAACCCCTTAGCTCCTCCTCTTCTGTGTGTGCCCCCATGGTAAGAGCTTCCTATAGGGCAGGCATGCAGGCTTGCTCCAAGACACACACGGCATGGCTTGGCTGCAGCAGGAGCAAGTGGCTCCCACTGCTGCCTCTGTGCCTGTGAGTAGAAAAAAAGAGAGCAGAGATGCTGCTCTCAGGCACAGCACTGGATCACAAGAGGAGTCAGATGAGAATTAAGTACTTGGGGGGGGGGGACTAGGAGATATGAAACTAAACTTTTTTTACCTTAATGCATAGAATGCATTAAGGTAAAAAATCTTTAATAGAGAAGTCCAGGTTTATCCGATGCTGCAGCTGCCCCTGCCAGCTCTACACCAAGGACTGAGCGATCAAAGACTTGTAATCAGTCAGTTCTTGACCTTCAGTAGACTGTCAGTCACGGGCCTTCTGCTCTGCCCCTTCAGTGATAACATGGCTGAGGGTGAGGAGGAGGTGGGAACAGCTGGCTTAGACTCTCAGTGGCTTTCTGAGATGCCGGGCCAGCTGTTGGTCAAGCATATGGGTGGACCCCGACATTATTTTCAGGATCCCTGCTGAGCCTGGCTCGCTCTGTGACAACAGCCAAAAGCAGGCTTTAGCCCCCTTTCGGCTGAATCTGGGACACAGGAGTGTAAAACTAAGTGCAGAGCCGAACAAAAAAGCCATACTTCTCCTTTAAAGGAGAAGTACAGCCAAAGCCCAATTTCAGTAGGCAGCGGGCTGAAGCCTGCTTTCGGCTGAAGCCTGCTGTTTGGTGACATCACAGAGCCAGTCCAGGCTGGGGAAAGACTGCGACCATATGGTTAGGATTCACCCAGATGCTTGGACCAGCTGACAGCCTGACCCAGCTGCTCCCGTCCCCTCCACAGCCCAGTGCTCCAGTGAGCACGGGGGGGGGGCAGAGCAGAGAGCCGGTGACTGACAATCACCAGCTCTCTGCTCACGGAACACTGAGAATTGAGTGTTCAGTGGCATTTGATCACTCGGTTCTTAGCCTTAGAAAGCGTGGGACAGATGCTGCATTCAGCTAAGTAGGTATGATTTATCAAGAAAAAAAAAAACTCAACTCCTCTTTGAAGCCTTTAGAACCATTTAAGACAGAAGCAAGATTTTTCCCAGGATGGAGTAAAGCACAAATCTCACTCCATCTCACCAGAATAGCAATTAAAGGCACAGTGCCTTAAAGCTCACACTGCAGATATATATTTTTATATATATATATATTATATATATATATATATATATATATATATATATATACAGCTATCAGACTTAAGACACAGAGAGCACACTGCTTTTGTTTTCAGGAGAAATTCAAGAAAAAGGGTACATTTCAGGGAACTGCTCAGCTGCAATTACATTTTTATTTTTATTTTTTAAGAACACGTTAAAACTGTTGTTAAAGAGACCTTGTGAGGTAATAAACGTCTTTCAGGAAAGCACATACCTGTAATGAACAAACTTGAATACTGATTATGCCACTCAATGCAGTTCCATTGCTGCCCATGAAGTGCCTTGGAGACCAACACTGAGAGTGTCAATCTCCGTGGTCCCCCGCAGTTCTAACTGGTTGCTCCCTTTGACCTCAAGTGATTGTAGGATGCATTGAGAGTGCTAGTGCTAGTCTTCCCAGGAAACAATCAGATTAATTGGCAGTTATGGCACAAAGAATGCTAAATGCAATGGAATATAAACCTGCATTTTTTACCTAAACAGTATGTTTTGACAAATACTTTTGTCTACATTTTTTTTCTTCATTGGCATTCGTGTTTTATATCCTCCTGAATCTTAATCCGTCACACAATGATGATTTGTCTAAATGCATAAATTTTTTCCATACAACACGTAATAAACATAAGAAGGGTGACATAATGTAATCTGTGGATGTATCACAGTTAAGAATTATGTAAGGGGAGGCTGTAAAACTACTGTAGAATAGCTCAATTTTCCTTGTTGACATACACCTTGCATATTTTTCAGCTGACCCTCTTTCTGAAATCCAAGATTTTGGCTAGTTACTTTATCATTTTAGAATTACGACATAACAAGTACTTTCTCTGTTGTATAACTTTTTTTTGTGGCTTTTAGAAGTATGCTGTTTAAAAGGGGAGTGTGAAAGGGGGTTACATACAGTTTCTGACTGTATGAAAAAATGTAAATATGCATTGTGGAAATCCACCCATAAAGTCATTTTCTCTACTTCATTTTATCTTATTCACTAAAGAATTCATCAAAATAATACCTGTTGCCCTCTGTATTCATGAGAAAAAAATAGGTGATGAGGAAATTAATAATAATAATTTACCAATGTTAAAAAAATGCTAGTTGTCTGTCCATTTCTGGTTTTAAATAGATGACGTTAGGTATGATGTTTGTGTGTTAGTGCTACTATATGATAGCAGCACATCCCTGTGAATCATTAACTGCTGGCCAAAAAGTTTGTAGGTGCACTGCCAGAAATATTCAATGCATAGCATTTTCCCTGGTCAGTTCAATCACAAGAGCCAATAATGTGAGGGAATGGATAACCCAGTCCCATTTCTATGAAAACATTTGAACACAGCAGCCATATTATCAGTGTGTGTTGAAATTGTTAGGGAGAGTTTACAATCTTGTGTGGGAGACATATTGTTTCTTACATTAACACATGTTCTCCATGGCTGTACTCAGCTTTCCATGTCTATTGTTTAAAAGAGATGCTTATTAGCCCTACTGATGAGAATTAAATAGCAAGTTTTACCGACCATAGATTTCAATAAGGGTTGTTGCAAAGGTTGCAAGCCTCTAGCATCATTCACAAACTTTTGCAAAGTCAACCCAGGCAGATATGCTCATCCCTAGATGAAGTTCAGTTTTCTAAAGCACTGTGTATAAATATTTGCATGTATTTTTCTTTTAGAACATAGTGTTTTCACTTTTTTTCATCTCTGGTTTCATCTCAGTGCCAATGATCTTCTGTAGCTTCTTTGCAGCCACTTTCTCACTTTCTGAGTGTTAATGTCTCTATCTATGATTAGGAGAAGTGAGGGTGGGTTTCTGATCATTTGAGCACTGTGACAGCCAATCCCAGTGGTCACGTGAATTGGGAAGGGGTTAAATACTATATGTAATCATATATACTTAAATATATATGATTTAAGTAGTTGGCACTTCTTTAATGCTCCTAGTCACAGGCATGGAACACGTGTACAGTAAGTGAAGTAGAATATCCTAACTAGACTAGGCAGCTAAACTGTTCAGGAGATCAGTGTATTATCATTGCTAATGGAATTAAACAGCTAATAAATTAATTTAAATAAATTCAAAAGCAGATAAACTGCATGATGTTCCAGAAGTGTTTTGTGCATAGAATGTATAATCCTATTGTTAATCAATGGACAAATCAATCTATTAAACGAAAAAGAAACACACTGTGAAGTGCATGCATGTAAACACATAAATCCAGCAATTCATTAAAATGTCAGATTTAATTGACTAAATGATTTACCACAAATTCTAGAAAACTGAGTTTCCAATATAGATGCAGATACGAAAACTTTCACAAACAAAACTGAGCAAAGACTGAGGTATGGTTGTCATACTTTGACTGATGGCCAAAATGACCGTAACAGGATCCTGAGGCCCTTAATGAAAGACGTGGGCCTGTGCCCTCAGTGCTTGGCTGTAGCAATGCCCCTGTCAGGAAATTCCTATTAGCCAGCTGGCTTAGAAATCTGTGCATGTGTATACCACTGTACGGACATTAGCCAGGCGCAGATGCATGTGCAAGAATGCATGGGTTTGTGCATATGCATCACAGTGTGTTTGTGGTTATGTGTGCATGCCCAGAGTCAGCACTGGCACCTGACGGCCTATTTAGGGGTGCTCTACCTCAGTGCCAGTGCTGACTGGTCTTAATTGTGTTCCTTGCTTCCTGACCTGTGTTGCGCATGTGTTTCCTGTTATCAATCTGGCTTCCACTTGACTTACCGTATATACTCGAGTATAAGCCGAGTTTTTAAGCACAATTTTTTTGTGCTGAAAATGCGCCCCTCGGCTTATACTCGAGTCACCTTTTTGCGCCTGATCTCCCGGACTTTGAGGAGCCGGTACTGGCCCGCCGTAGGTCTCCTGGACCCCAAACTTGGCACACATATAGCCCCTCTCTAGCTCTACAAGTGTGCAAAGTTTCTTGTCCGGAGAACCTATGGCCGGGGAGCACCGATTTTTCAAAACCGGGCACCCCTTCCATAGACTGCCATGTTAAACGGTCATTTCTCTGGTGACTTTGGGGACCCGGTATCGGCCGGTCGTAGGTTCTTTGGACCCCAAACTTGGCACACATGTAGCCCCACTCTTCCTCTACATGTTTGCAAAGTTTCTTGTCCGAGGGACCTACGGCCGGGTAGCACCGATTTTTCAAACCCGGGCACTCCTTCCATAGACTCCAATGTTAAACGTCAGTCTAGTCATGGACACAGTGAGGCATGGACACAGTGAGGCATGGACACAGTGAGGCAAAGTGAGGCACACCCTAGGCTTATACTCGAGTCAATAAGTTTTCCCAGTTTTTGTGGTAAAATTAGGAGCCTCGGCTTATATTCGGGTCAGCTTATACTCGAGTATATACGGTAATTTTGGATTCTTCTCTGTACTTCTAATCTACACATTCCTGGTCGCAGCTTCATCCTTGACCTTGATCCAGCTTCTGATTTGGTACTGCAATGCCCACTCGTTACTGACCTCGGCTTGATCTATGACTTCACTTCTGCCTCTGATTCTGCTCCACATCATTGTCAAATGCCTGTTTCTTCTACATGCTGATGCAGCTGCCAACTTCCATGTGGAGTCCTGCTACATGCCTGCTAGCATCATCAGTGATCTCTGCCATTTTGAACTATTGGACAAGCCAGAGTTCTCCTTTAACTTCTGCTGATTCTCCTGCTGACTCCTTGCCTGACACTACCGCTCTCACATTCCGTTGGATCTTCCTGTCTGGGATATCCATTTTGGGGTTCTGCAAACTGCATTCTCTTCTTGCACTCATTTTCCTCCTGTCCCGTTACACCCTCAATCTCATTTCAGGGCTGCTTGGGCAGAAGATACAAGAGAGGCTGCCTTTATCATTTAGATCTCCTATCAGGAACATGACAGGCTCAGTATATTGTTTACATCATTTATAAAATGCATTTTTACACACAATAGCATGTTTATGTAATGAAGCTGCTTAGCTTCCAGTACATATTATGTTTTTTTTTTTCCTAACAGGTGTAGAAAGCAAGGATTCTTATAATTTTTCTGTGGGCTCTCTTTGGATTTCATAAGGACAACCAACACAAATACAACTAAAACACATTGGAAAATTCTGTATTATTTTAAAAAGTGCAGTTGTAAGTAATTGCTGAAACTTTGGTGCAGTTTGTTGCAAGCTCACTACATTTTTCAGAATCACAGATTGAATAGGAAGGGCTGCCCACTTGTTTGGTTAATATACAGGCATACCCCACTTTTAAGTACACAATGGGTTTTATTTACTAAAGCTGGAAAGCTCAAAATCTGTCTAATTTCTACATAAAAACCAATGAGCTTCCAGGTTTTATTACCAGGCTTAATGTAACAAGCTGGGGTTAGAAGCTCATTGGTTTCTATGCAGAAGTGAGCCTGATTTTGGGCTTTCCAGGTTTAGTAAATAAAACCCATTGTGTACTTAAAAGTGGGGTATGCCTGTAATAGCTGAACAGATGAGACTTTCTTTTGGATTACATGGCATAGAAGGGGTAAGAAATGCACCACTGGGAAGCAGTACAACAGCATCCTATTATAGTGAAGTTATTATTTAACCACTTAAGCCCCGGAACCATTTTGCAGCTAAAGGACCACGCCACTTTTTGAGATTCGGCACTGCATCGCTTTAACTGACAATTGCGCCGCCGTGCAACGTGGCTCCCAAACAAAATTGACGTCCTTTTTTTACCATAAATAGAGCTTTCTTTTGGTGGTATTTGATCACCTCTGTGGTTTTTATTTTTTGCGCTATAAACAAAAATAGAGCGACAATTTTGAAAAAAATGCAATATTTTTTACTTTTTGCTATAATAAATATCCCCAAAAAACATATAAAAAAACATATTTTTTTCCTCAGTTTAGGCCGATACGTATTCTTCTACATATTTTTGGTAAAAAAAAATGCAATAAGCGTTTATTGATTGGTTTGCGCAAAAGTTATAGCGTTTACAAAATAGGGGATAGTTTTATGGCATTTTTATTAATTCTTTTTTTTTTTACTAGTAATGGCAGCGATCAGTGAGTTTTTTTGTGACTGCAACATTATGGTGCACACATCGGACACTTTCGACACATTTTTGGGACCATTGTCATTTTCACAGCGATCAGTGCTATAAAAATGCACTGATTACTGTGAAAATGACACTGGCAGTGAAGGGGTTAACCACTAGGTGGCGCTGTAGGGGTTAAGTGTTCTCTGCATAGTGTTTTACTGTAGGGGGATGGGCTCTGTGTCACATGACACCGATCTCCGCCATTGTCACTAGTCAGAGCGGGGAGATGCTTGTTTACTCTATACCTCCGTGAGACGATCGCGAGACGTGAGACGATCGCGGGCATCCCCGTGGCGATCGAGTCTGTGGGACCCGCTGTCCGACTCACGGGGATGGCGGCAGGGTCGCGAGCACGCCGCCGGCGGCGCGTGCGCGACCACAAGGACAGGCATTTAAAGGGGACATACAGGTACGTTCATATGCCTGTCCGTGCCATTCTGCCGACGTATAAGTACAGGAGGCGGTCGGCAAGTGGTTAAACATAAAGTGTTTCATATTAAAAAAAAAACAACAAAACAAAAGTAAACGTATTATAATTTATGAATAAATAAAATGACAGATTTACACTGTAAAGAAATGTGTCTTTTAACCTCCCTGGCGGTATGATTCTGTCTGGAATTATGTACCAAAAGCGGTACAATTATTTTGCATGGAAATTTGGTGCTATGTATTGTAGGCCTGCAATTCTTAGTAATTACTTACTTAAACCTGACCAAACAAGAGTCTAGTAGACATGCCGGGTATGATAAAGTTTGAAACACAAAATCATAAATTATAATATAATAAATAACTATAAATAATTATAACAAATAGTAATGTAATTATAATAAAAATTATTCAATAATGTAATCAAATCAAAAACACTGAAATTTGCTCAGTTGCAGAATTGTCGCTGTCATTAGATTTTTTGTTTGATGATGAATTTCCCCACAAATCGCTATCGCTCAATTCTGCGATTGTAATTTATTATCGCTGTTTTTTAGCTGGTCTAAAACCACTTTTGACATAAAGGGACACTTTTTGGTTGCTATGGACAATCTTCAGTTTCCAGGCAGAAAGAAAAGTTTTTATTATATAAAAGTGCATGCAGGACACTGGGCAGACCACTAGGGATAAAAGGGATGTGTAATTATTACATACAGTACTGTAATCTGTAAGATTACAGTATACTGTATGTATACTATGTGTTTACTTTTTTGAATTTGGCGCCGAACTCCGTCCCCCGTGCGTCGCAACGTCGCAGGGAACGGAGCTCGGCACTCGGCAGTGAGGATCGAGCGAGACACGGCTCGCAGACACTGCGGGAGGACATCGCAGGATCCAGGGAACAAGGTAAGTTCCTTCCCCTGGATACTGCGATGCAGCCCGAGTCTGGCTCGGGGTTACCGCTCTTAGCATTGAAAACTCACCCCGAGCCAGACTACCGCTAAGGAGGTTAAAGTGGTTGTAAAGGCAGAAGTTTTTTTTTATCTTTATCTTTCTATGCATTAAGATAAAAAGCCTTATGTGTGCAGCAGCCCCCTTAGCCCCTCTAATACTTACCTGAGCCCATCTAGATCCATCTAGATCCAGCTATGTTACAGGAGTGTCTCGGCTGCCCGGAACTCCCCTTCTCATTGGCTGAGACAGCAGCGGAGCGTCATTGGCTCCCACTCCTGTCAATCAAAGTCAGTCAGCCAATTATGAGAGAAAGGGGGTGGGGTCGGGCCGTGGCTACATGTCTGAATGAACACAGGGAGCTGTTGCTCGGCTCTTGTGCCCCCATAGCAAGCTGCTTGCTGTGGGGGCACTCAACAGGAGGGAGGGGCCAGGAGCACCAAAGAGGGACCCAATAAGAGGAGAATCTGGGCTGCTCTGTGCAAAACCACCACACAGAGCAGGTAAGTACAACATGTTTGTTATTTAAAAAAAAAAACAAGACTTTCAAGACTTTAGTATCACTTTAAGTCCATCAAAATATTATATTTGGTATGATTGGTTTCCCAACACCTCCACCCATTGACCAGTCAATGTAAGCCTATCAAATTCTTCATGTAAGTGAGTGGATAATTCTATCAACAGTCATGGTTGTGCTCGTAATTTGGTACTGGATGTTGTATATAACAGATAAACAAATGTTAAAAAACTGTGATAGTATTTCTACAGGCATACTTTCCCACTGATTGTGTAGTTTATCTGCCTAGAAAGGACAGTAAAATAGATGTCTTCTGCTATAATTACATTGTATGCATAATATATAGGTCTGTAGTATTCAAATGCCACAGGTAAAAAAAGATTTTCCAACAAATGCTTGCATTAATTCAGGACGTGCATCTAAAAATGTCAACTGCAGATATAATCTTTGCATTCAGAAGGATTTAAGTAATTTCATAACTGTTTCGCTTTTAGGACAGACCGATGAACCCCCCCCCCCCCCCCCCACACACGTTTTGAGTTGAGAAATCATGGCACCTTTTAGCAACAACAATAAAAAAAAATCATAGAAAAAAATTAACGTTAGTAATAATCAATAATTTCAATGATTGCTATGGGTGTCACCACCACTTTTATTATATCTTGAGGAGTCCATTCACAACTGTCCTCTTTGGTGCATTGCGTTAATACAGGTTATGTTGAATACTAATGTGCACTGCATTAACACATCCCATTCATTTTGACTTGGATGAACAGGAAATGCACCATCAGCATTTTTTCACTACTGCAATAGTGTGTTATCATGCATTGTGATGTGCTACAATGTAAAGGCATTGTTTGAATGGGGGGGGGGGGGGTATTTAAGATGAAGACACTACAGCACAAAACATGTAATGTGTGGTATTGTGTGTTATCACAGCAGAGTGGTGTGTAAAGGTCCTCAGTGTTTGAAAATAAGCAAATAGGAAGTACAAGTGTGTAGACTGCTGCTTTGGAAGTCATCTGTTGACTTACCAAGCACAGTACAGGCATACCCCACTTTTAAGTACACAATGGGGTTTATTTACTATAGCTGGAAAGCGCAAAATCAGGCTCACTTCTTCACAGAAACCAATGAGCTTCTAACCCCAGCTTGTTCAATTAAGCTTTGGTAATAAAACCTGGAAGCTCATTGGTTTTTATGCAGAAGTGAGCCTGATTTTGCGCTTTCCAGCTTTAGTAAATAAACCCCATTGTGTACTTAAAAGTGGGGTATGCCTGTACCTTCCTTTGAGCCAGCTAGTCAACTGAGCCTAGCAGGCAAAAAACTGCACAGGCATAAGGCAGCTTTATAGACGTCTGTGGGGTGCCTGTTGATCAATCCATGAGTTGAGGTATGGGTAGTCCATGAAAGTCAATGCACAAGTCAAGTACTGGTATAGTTCTGCGCCAAGCCCTGGTGACATTCTTGTAAAGCTAAAGAAACCACAGTGCTGGATTTCTGCTTTTTTAATTAATCTAAATGTTGTGAAAGGCAAGGGTGACTTTTAGTGAAATATTTTGCATATCTTTACTCAACTTTAAATGTAAAACTTAGCTACTCATTCCTTATTCCTTCGATGATATGCTTACCTCCTAGCCCAGGTACCCAAGTGATCCACTAAATACTTATATAATATTTGCAAGAATTTTCACAGCATACACAGCAGAATTGGAATATATAAATATTAATGTTAGGTTATTAAAGGGCTGCATTTAATGATCACATAGGGATTTGCAAATTATGCCAGCTTTATTGGTGAAAATGTAACAGTTGTCATAGAAACAGTGATTTCTGTTGAAGATTGGAACTGTATGTCCCATACAATCTGCCCTCATTGTTCTTACTGTGAAACTTCATACCTTATACAATACTTTTAGAGAAATGTAGGAACAAGGGATTGACTTAAAAAGAACACTCTACAGAACTTAACATTTATAGTTATGATAGTGACGACACTAAAATCAAAGGGTAAGATTCAACGACTAAAACTAAGTACTGTAATAGGTAACTGGTTACTTCAACATTTGTGACAATTAGTAAAGTGAACTTAGATAGGAACAGGAAGTGAGGGAAAATCTTTTTAATAGATCCCCAGATAGACGTAAAAACCTTGCAGGGGTTTTAATACTTCCCCACTCTATCAAAACAAAGCTTATAAGATTTGGTCGGACACTTCACAGAATCCTATCATTAGATAATTATTCAGGCTATTATATAATTTTTCAAGCTGCCATTGCTGGTCTTTCCCTTTCTGAAAACAAATAGTTGTCTGGGTGCCATGTTGATGGTTTGGCTTCAGTGCCTTTAGTACCTTGTGATTCACAACCATAATAATAAAATAATATTAGAGAAGGCAATTATAATTTTTTTCTGTTATGTCTATTTGATGTATGCTTGTTTAAGGTCTGTGGCTCTTTTGCATTAGCCAGACAGAGTCAACCTACCAGCATTTTCCAAAGGAGGCTAGCAATAGCAGCCTACATTTGTGTCCTATGATAGATGTATTTTAAAAAATGGTTTCTAAGTCCTCTTTATCTCATGGCCACTCCAAAATATTTAAGTTCAAACCATACAAAAAGAGGAAAAAAAGCTTGATGAAGCATTAGGCTAGAAAATAACCTAGATGAAAAGGACATTTTAAAGATTAAACAAAAACACAGACTGATTAATCCCAGTAGTAAAGGAGGAGATTCTTTAAAGCTTCAAAAGCCTGAATATTCATGAAAATGTTTTGCATCATTAAGCGAATAGAATTAATTAGAATTATGCTTGGAAAAATAAGATTATGGAGAATACAGCAGGTGGAATGCTTGCGTTTATGTTGGGTGAGGGAAAAAACTCAATGAAGCATAAGAAATTCTTTAGAAGTGAGCATAATTTAACAATGTTTTAATGTGCTAAAATGTACAATATTAAGCATAGGACAAGAAATTTTATGTACAGCATGTTAAATAATGAAAACGTCAAAATGTATACTACTTCAGAGTAGTGATGAGCCGAACACCCCCGGGTTCGGTTCGCACCAGAACCCGCGAACGGACCGAAAGTTCGAACGAACATTAGAACCCTATTAAATACAATGGATGCGAACGTTCGAATTCTAAAGTGCTAATTATAACAACTATTATGCATGTTATTGTCATAAATAGGGTTTGGGAACCCGGGTTGTGCACCAGGGGACATGTATCAATGCAAAAAGAAGTTTTAAAAACGGTCGTTTTTCGGGAGCAGTCATTTTAATGATGCATAAAGTGAAAAAAAAAAAGTCAAATATTCCTTTAAATATCGTACCTGGGGGGTGTCTAAAGTATGCCTGTGAAGTGCCACGTGTTTCCCGTGTTTAGAACTGTCCCTGCACAAAATGACACTTCTAAAGGAAAAAAAAGCCATTTAAAACTGCTTGCGGCTTTAATGTAATGTCTGGTCCCGGTAATATGGATGAAATTCTTTAAGAAAAATGGCATAGCTACCCCATGACCCCCCCCCTACCCCAGCCCATTACCAGCCCCTTTGGGTCTTGTATGGATATTAAGGGGAACCCCGCACATAAAATAAAAAAGGCCCTATATACTCTGAACAGCCGTATACAGGCGGTGCATACAAGACAGGGACTGTAGGTTTGTTCTTATGTAGAATGTGTTTGTAATTTTGAACAGGTACATTGTTGAAGTGTAGCTCCAGCCCAAAAATCTATTTTTAAACTTTTTGGGAAACATAGGTAAGGGTTATGACCCCTGTAACATTTGTTTTGCTGTCTGTGCCCCTGTTCAGAACATTTCACCTCACTTTCCGTCCCAATGACAACTGTTTTTGAAATGTGGTGTTTTTCTTGAAACAAGGATTGCTGATAAAGCATCAGTACTGATGAGACCCCTTTCTCCCATATTTATTCTTACAGGAGAGAATTTTCCTTTCTAGGGGTAGATTTCCTCTCACTTCCTGTTGTCTTCTTTCGTTTGCAAGTAGGAGTCGTTTGTAAGTTGGATGTTTGAAAGTAGGGACCTGCCGTATATACTCTGCAGAAATAGGTCCCTTAGTTGTTGGTGTTGGCACAACACTGTAAGCACTCAGTTACTCTTGGTTGGTGCTGGAACGCCCTGCTGTCAACTATTATATCAGGAATTTTAATTACATATAATTGTTGAACAGTGGTAGTAAAAATTGGGGCTTTGATGGTGGTGCTGGTGCCACAACACTGTAAGCCCTGACAGTTACTCTTGGTGGGTGCAGCAATGGGCCCTGCTGTGAATTATTAGATCAAGAATTGTAATTACATGCCCCTTTTGAACAGGGGCTGAAAAATTGGGCCTTTCGTGGTGGTGGTGGTGGTGGCATTGCCACAAGACTGTAAGCCCTCAGAGTTACTCTTGGTGGGTGCAGCAATGGACCCTGCTGTGAATTATTAGATCAAGAATTGTAATTGCATGCCCCTGTTGAACAGGGGCTGAAAAATTGGGCCTTAGGCACTGGTGGCACAACACTACAACCCCTCACAGATACTGTACTTGGAGCACAGCAATGAGCCCTGTTGCAAAGTATTGCTTCAAAAATTGTAATGACACGCCCCTGTTAAACAGGGGCTGAAAAATTGGGCCTTAGGCACTGGTGCCACAACACTCCAACCCCTCACAGATACTGTACTTGGAGCACAGCAATGAGCCCTATGGCAAATTATTGCTAAAAAAATTGTAATTACACGCCCCTGTAAAACAGGGGCTGAAAAATTGGGCCTTAGCCACTGGTGGCGGCACCCATAAACAAAAATGATCTTCCAAGCTATCATCATCAATCGTATCATTGAGGACTCGGAGGAGGAGGATAGCCAGTCAACATAACAGCACAGGCACTCAGCATCAGCATCAGTCTTGAAGGGATGTGACATGTTAAAATCAATTAGTCTGTTATATCAGCATCAGGTGTGTGGTAGCTGGTGGTGATCCAAGACTGGTTCATCTTGATGAAAGTCAGTCGATCAACCGAGTCGGTGGACAGGCGCACCCTGTGATCCGTGACAAATCCTCCAGCAGCACTGAATGTGCGTTCCGAAAGAACGCTGGATGCAGGACAGGCCAGTAGCTCAATTGCATACTGTGCAAGCTCTGGCCAGTGATCCATCCTCAAGACCCAGTAAGCCAGAGGATTTTCGGTGGGGAAGGTGTCCAAGTCTGACCTTGCCCCTAGATATTCCTGCACCATGTTTATCAGACGCTGGCGATGGTTGCTGGAACCGATCATACTTTGGGGCTGCGGACTAAAGAATTGTCTGAACGCATCGGTCAGACGGCCACCTTCCCCACCGCTCCTTCTTTGACTGGCCGAAGCCTCAGCAACTCGTTGTCCAGGACCAGGAGTTTGTAACCTCCCAGTCTCTGGGAACGCGTTGCACAGACCTTTCTGCAAGGCCTCCCGGAGTTGTCTCATCCTCTGCTCCCTCTGCGACGGTAACATAAGGTCCGCAACCTTACCCTTGTACCGTGGATCAAGGAGAGTGGCCAGCCAGTAATGGTCCCTCTCCTTGATCCGAAGAATACGAGGATCCTTCCGCAGACTTTGCAGGATCAGGGAGGCCATGCAGCGTAGGTTTGCTGAGGCATTCGCTCCGGAGTCCTCTGGGTCACTAAGGACGACATGATCCGCAGCCACCTCCTCCCAGCCACGTACAAGTCCACTGGTTTCTTGGGACTGTAAATCATCCCTAAAAGACTGCTGCTGATGATGCTGAGTGCCAGCCTCCACCTCCATGCTGACACAATCCTCCTCCTCCTCCTCCTCCTCCTCCTCCTCTTCCTGTGCGATGGGTGGGACAGAAGGAACACTGTCTGGGTAAAGGGGGCCTTGAGAGGCAAGGAAGTCCTCCTCTTCCTGCCTCTGTTCTGCCTCAAGTGCCCTGTCCATTATTCCACGCAGCGTGTGCTCCAACAGGTGGACAAGAGGTACAGTGTCACTGATGCATGCACTGTCACTGCTCACCATCCTCGTGGCCTCCTCAAATGGTGCCAGGACAGTGCATGCATCCCTGATCATGCCCCACTGGCGTGGAGAAAAAAAACCAAGCTCCCCTGACCCTGTCCTGGTGCCGTAGTCACACAGGTACTCATTGATGGCCCTCTGCTGCGTGTGCAGCCGCTGCAGCATGGCCAACGTTGAGTTCCACCTGGTGGGCATGTCACATATAAGGCGGTTCTTGGGCAGGTTCAACTCCTTTTGCAGCTCAGCCAGGCGAGCACTGGCATTATAAGATCTGCGGAAATGCACACAGACTTTCCTGGCCTGCCTCAGGACATCCTGTAAGCCCGGGTACCTGCCCAAGAACCGCTGCACCACCAGGTTAAGGACGTGAGCCACACAGGGCACATGGGTCAGTTGTCCCTGTCGGAGGGCGGAGAGGAGGTTGGTGCCATTGTCGCAAACCACCATTCCTGGCTTAAGCTGGCGTGGCGTCAACCACCTCTCGGCCTGGCCCTGCAGAGCAGACAGGACCTCTGCCCCAGTGTGGCTTCTGTCCCCCAAACACACCAGCGCAAGCACGGCATGGCATCTTTTTGCCTGCGTACTTGCGTAGCCCCGTGAACGGCTACGGAGCACCGCTGGTTCATAGGACAAACCACAGGAAGAGGCCATGGAGGAAGAAGAAGAGGAGGGGGTGGAGGAGAGAGGTGTGTCACAACCAGTAGTAGCATTTTGGAGGCGTGGCGGTGGGACAACCTCCAACACTACTGCACCTTGTCCTGCATCCTTCCCAGCTGCCAAAAGAGTGACCCAATGGGCCGTGAAAGAAAGGTAACGTCCCTGTCCATGCCTGCTGGACCATGAGTCAGCGGTAATATGCACCTTACCGCTGACCGCCCTGTCCAGCGAGGCCAAGACATTGCCTTCCACATGCCGGTAGAGAGCCGGAATAGCCTTCCGTGAGAAAAAGTGGCGTTTGGGAACCTGCCACTGAGGAACCGCACATTGCACAAACTCACGGAAGGGGGCCGAGTCTACCAACTGAAAAGGCAGCAGTTGAAGCGCTAGCAATTTAGCCAAGCTAGCATTCAACCGCTGGGCATGTGGATGGCTGGGAGTGAACTTCTTTCGACGGTCCAGCAGCTGGGGCAGGGAAATTTGCCTGCTAGAATCGGACGTCGGTGTACTGCTAGCAGAGTGGCCGCAAGTACTTGGCTGTGACACACCTAATTCTACACCTTCATTCCTCTCAGTGCATGTTTCAGAGAGGACTGAAGTTATAGTGGGGTTGGAGATCCCAGCTGATGCGGTGCAAGGAGAGGTCCGCTTTGTTCTTTGGTGTGGGTCTTTGAGGTAGGCTTGCCAACGAGCTGCATGGCAGGTCAACATATGTCTGGTCAGGCATGTGGTACCCAAGCGGCTGATGTTTTGGCCACGCGATATACGCTTGAGACATATGTTGCAAACAGCAGCTGTGCGATCTGATGCACTAGCCTCAAAAAAGGCCCACACCAAAGAACTTTTTGAATGACGGGCAGAGGCAGCGCCCTGCACAGGCGGAGCTCTGCGGTGTGATTCCGTCGGTGTACTGCCCTTACGCTGGCCACCAAAGGGCATCCTGCCTCGTTGGAGATGTGCCTCCTCCTCATCCTCCTCCTCCTCCTCTCTCCTATTAGGCACCCACGTGGAGTCAGTGACCTCATCATCCCCTCCCTCCTCATCACTGGAGCCAATCTGGCAGTATGCTGCAGCTGCTGGAACATGACTGCCAGATTGGTGTCCTTCTTGAGCATCCCCTCTGTCTGCTCTCACGCTACTGCCTTCCTCTAGCTGGGTTTCATCATCAGACCCTTCGAAACGCTGGGCATCCTCCTGGAGCATGTACCCAACACTGTGCTGAAACAGTTCGGGGGACTCCTCAGGAGGAGGACATGGTGGGTCTAGGGAAGGAGTGACTAATGATTTGTCTGACATTGATACCAGGGAAGACGACGCTTTGGCAGCTGCTTTTCCAGTACCCTGAGCCTGGGTGAGAGAGGATGAGGAGGAGGAGGAGGGCTTGGTCATCCACTCTACCAAGTCTTCGGCATGATGTGGCTCAACATGTCCAGCTGCCGAAAAGAAGGACAAGCGTGTCCCATGGCCATGTGCTGATGACAATGCACCGCGTCCACGACCAGCACTGTTGCCCCCAGACACAGAGCCTGCTTGCCCTCTTTTATTGCCTCCTGACTGTCTGCCTCTCCTTGTTTGCCTTCCAGACATTCTAATAGATGGCCTGCAGGGAGATGGGAAAAAAGCAATAAGGGCTACCTTCAGGTGTCCTTCTCTGTCCCTTGAAACAAGGACTTTCACAGTGAAAGAAACTGACACTCTCCCTACCTACAGTTTTCTGTCCCTAGAATAAATGTTTGTTTTAAGCACAATATAGCACAAGGACAATTCACTCACTGTCCTTCCAGGTCACTGGAAACAAGGACTTGCAGAGTGAAAGAAAAAAAACACTCTCCCTACCTACAGTTTTCTGTCCCTAGAAAAAATGTTTTTTTTAATCACAATATAGCACAAGGACAATTCACTCACTGTCCTTACAGGTCCCTGGAAACAAGGACTTGCAGAGTGAAATAAACTGACACTCTCCCTACCTACAGTTTTCTGTCCCTAGAATAAATGTTTTTTTTAAGCACAATATAGCACAATGACAATTCACTCACTGTCCTTCCAGGTCCCTGGAAACAAGGACTTGCAGAGTGAAAGAAAAAAAAACACTCTCCCTACCTACAGTTTTCTGTCCCTAGAAAAAATGTTTTTTTTAATCACAATATAGCACAAGGACAATTCACTCACTGTCCTTCCAGGTCCCTGGAAACAAGGACTTGCAGAGTGAAAGAAAAAAAACACTCTCCCTACCTACAGTTTTCTGTCCCTAGAAAAAATGTTTTTTTTAATCACAATATAGCACAAGGACAATTCACTCACTGTCCTTACAGGTCCCTGGAAACAAGGACTTGCAGAGTGAAATAAACTGACACTCTCCCTACCTACAGTTTTCTGTCCCTAGAATAAATGTTTTTTTTAAGCACAATATAGCACAAGGACAATTCACTCACTGTCCTTCCAGGTCCCTGGAAACAAGGACTTGCAGAGTGAAAGAAAAAAAACACTCTCCCTACCTACAGTTTTCTGTCCCTAGAAAAAATGTTTTTTTTAATCACAATATAGCACAAGGACAATTCACTCACTGTCCTTACAGGTCCCTGGAAACAAGGACTTGCAGAGTGAAATAAACTGACACTCTCCCTACCTACAGTTTTCTGTCCCTAGAATAAATGTTTTTTTTAAGCACAATATAGCACAAGGACAATTCACTCACTGTCCTTCCAGGTCCCTGGAAACAAGGACTTGCAGAGTGAAAGAAAAAAAACACTCTCCCTACCTACAGTTTTCTGTCCCTAGAAAAAATGTTTTTTTTAATCACAATATAGCACAAGGACAATTCACTCACTGTCCTTACAGGTCCCTGGAAACAAGGACTTGCAGAGTGAAAGAAAAAAAACACTCTCCCTACCTACAGTTTTCTGTCCCTAGAAAAAATGTTTTTTTTAATCACAATATAGCACAAGGACAATTCACTCACTGTCCTTACAGGTCCCTGGAAACAAGGACTTGCAGAGTGAAATAAACTGACACTCTCCCTACCTACAGTTTTCTGTCCCTAGAATAAATGTTTTTTTTAAGCACAATATAGCACAAGGACAATTCACTCACTGTCCTTACAGGTCCCTGGAAACAAGGACTTGCAGAGTGAAAGAAAAAAAACACTCTCCCTACCTACAGTTTTCTGTCCCTAGAAAAAATGTTTTTTTTAATCACAATATAGCACAAAGACAATTCACTCACTGTCCTTACAGGTCCCTGGAAACAAGGACTTGCAGAGTGAAATAAACTGACACTCTCCCTACCTACAGTTTTCTGTCCCTAGAATAAATGTTTTTTTTAAGCACAATATAGCACAAGGACAATTCACTCACTGTCCTTACAGGTCCCTGGAAACAAGGACTTGCAGAGTGAAAAAAAAAAAACACTCTCCCTACCTACAGTTTTCTGTCCCTAGAAAAAATGTTTTTTTTTAAGCACAATATAGCACAAGGACAATTCACTCACTGTCCTTCCAGGTCCCTGGAAACAAGGACTTGCAGAGTGAAAGAAAAAAAACACTCTCCCTACCTACAGTTTTCTGTCCCTAGAAAATTTTTTTTTTTTAATCACAATATAGCACAAGGACAATTCACTCACTGTCCTTACAGGTCCCTGGAAACAAGGACTTGCAGAGTGAAAGAAACTGACACTCTCCCTACCTACAGTTTTCTGTCCCTAGAATAAATGTTTTTTTAAGCACAATATAGCACAAGGACAATTCACTCACTGTCCTTCCAGGTCCCTGGAAACAAGGACTTGCAGAGTGAAAGAAACTGACACTGTCCCTACCTACAGTTTTCTGTCCCTAGAATAAATGTTTTTTTTAAGCACACTATAGCACAAGCACAAAACACACTGACACTCTCCCTACCTATCCTTCTCTTTCCCTAAACTAAAGGAATCCAGGTTAAGCAAGAAAGAAATAACAGTCACTGTCCCTGCCTATGCTGCTCTATCCCTGCTCCGGAACACACTACACTAGGCCGCCGTGCTGGCGGCCTTTTATAGTGTGGGGCGTGTACTAAACACCCTCAGCAATAATTGGCCACAGGCATCCTGCCTGTGGCCAATCATTGCTCTCCTCGCTGCCGGCGCTGTGATTGGCCAAGCATGCGGGGTCACAGTGCATGCTTGGCCAATCACAGCGCCTGGATGACACTGCGATGGCGTAGTGCATTGTGGGCCGTTCGCGTCACTCGAATTTGGCGCGAACGGCCCAAATCGTTCGATCTTCGTCGAACGATCGAACAGCCGATGTTCGAGTCGAACGTATGTTCGACTCGAACACGAAGCTCATCCCTACTTCAGAGCAAGATTTAATGTATGTGGCCCCTATAGTCCACCCCATGGCACAACCAAAGGTCCTTTGCTCAATTCTTTAAAATCATTAAATCTAATCTTCTAAATAGGAAATTAACAAATCGGTTCACCGGGGGTTCCTTGAATCCTGTCTGAAATTCACAAAAACCAAACTTTACAGTGAACTCTATTAAAATCCTTGATGGGAGGAATCCTGTTGTTACATTCTGGCCATTTTCAAGGCTAATAGAAAAACGAGTATCAAAAAAGCCCAAGAAGAGCTGGGCATTGCCATGGGGACATTTAGCAAAGCAAAGCAAAAAAAAATTAAAAATACAGTACAATACAGCTGACTATACAGCAGAGGGCCCTTGTAATACAACTTTAAAGGAGTATAAACAAGATTGGATAATATGGTGCACTCAGGTTCAGACTCAGTACAAATAAGAAGGGATTGGGTGGAGAGGCCAAGGGAATAGCAACAGTTCTTTTTGGGGATTTAGTCCATGTAAAGTTCAAAATAATAATAATAAGTAAATAACTGTTCAGAGAAGGCCGCCGATTCAAAAAGTTTTAGAAGGAAAAAGAAAACTCTGAAATATAAAAGGGAACAGAGAACAGCGGCATCTAAGTGCAGTAAGTATGCAGTTTAATAAGAAAAACTTAATTGAGTACACTCACAAGATTGTGGTGATGACAGGCATAATGGGGTTTCATCCGCTACGACTTCCGGGTGAAGGAAGAGTCCGATGTCACTGGTGTCCATGATCAGGTCTGTCCTCCGGCCACACTGCTGGTGCACTGTGCTTCCGGATGGATAGGACTACGATCAGTGGTACACTTCGGATGACGTCACTTCTTGGTTGGGTCAGCGGGGCGGTGCTCGCGTTCGGAGTATGCATACTCATTCCTAAGGCTTGGATAACGGCCAGCAGGAAGCCTGAGCCTGAGGAAGGAGTACACATACTCCTAACGTGAGCACCGCCCCACTGACCCAACCCGGAAGGCACATCCCCCCAAATAAAAAATTATATCCGCCACCATTATAAGTTTTATAAGTTTCCTTACTTCTCCTCGTATGTTCAGTAATGTAAAAGTATCGGGAACTCTTAATGGTGGCAGATATTGTTTTTTTTTTTTTTTTTGGGGGGGGGGGGGTGACAATTAAATGTATAGTCTGTAGAAGTAGGTTTTGTATTCATTGGTAATCCAAAACTGGCTCATTTTCAATGTTAGGGGACAGACAGAAGTCAGAAGCTACAGCACATACTGTGCAAGCTCTGGCCAGTGGTCCAGCTTGAACACCCAATACTCCTTGGGGTCCTTACATCTGAGAGTGTTTGTATGAGCCCTGGACCTAATATATTCAGCAATCTTGTGGTTCAGGCACTGCCTGTGAATGCTGCCTGCATTGTGCCTACCTGGCCACTGTGGTTTAAAATAACTCTAAAAAGCAAAACTGAGACACCCACCACTGCTTCTCCTTTCAGGTATCAGAGACTTGGATGCCTATGGCCATCAGAAAAGGTGACAAAGAGGTTCCTATGCAGCACCTTTTCAAAGTACTGCATTTTGGCCTCCCTCTGGGATTGTGACAGGAGATCAGCCATTTTCCCCTTCTATTGAGGATCTAACAGAGTGACCACCCAATAATGAACCATCTCTATGGTGACTCAAATTCAGTGGCCCTTGCACAGGCATTTCAGCATAAAAAAAACTATTTTGCCACAAATTGTCTGTGTCAGAGAACCCCAAGTCCTCGGTGGTCCAGAGGACAACAATGTCCTTTGGAATTCCACCCTATCCATGTAAAGCTCTCAGAGTTTGAGAAAGAAGAAATGGCCTCCCTGAAACCTGTCACATTTCCTTCTCATTGCCAAGCACACCCAACCCTCCACTTCCTCCTTGTATTCTTCCTCTGCCTTCTGCTGCTTCTGTCTCACAGTAGTGGAGGCAGTAAGCAAAGGATCCTGCTGGCCTGACAGCCATAAGTCCCCCTCTTCCTCATGCTGTTGTGTCTCCAGTGCTTAATCTATCAGGCCACAGAATGTGTGCTGCATGAGAAACATGAAAGAGACTGTATCATTAACCCCTGCTTTTTAGTGGCTCACTATTTTGGTTGCCGCTTTAACCACTTCAGCCCCGGACCATTTCGCTGGTCAAAGACCAGGCCACTTTTTGCGATTCGGCATTGCGTCGATTTAACTGACGTGCGACGTGGCTCCCAAACAAAATTGACGTCCTTTTTTCCCCACAATTAGAGCTTTCTTGTGGTGGTATTTGATCACGGTTTTTATTTTTTGCGCTATAAACAAAAATAGAGCGACAATTTTGAAAATGCAATATTTTTTACTTTTTGCTATAATAAATATCCCCAAAAAAGATATATATATTTTTTCCTCAGTTTAGGCCGATACGTATTCTTCTACATATTTTTGCTAAAAAAACCCCGCAATAAGCGTTTATTGATTGGTTTGCGCAAAAGTTATAGCATCTACAAAATATGGGATAGTTTTATGGCATTTTTATTAATATTAATTTTTTTACTAGTAATAGAGGCGATTAGCGATTTTTATCATGACTGCAACATTATGGCGCACACATCGGACACTTTTGACACCATTTTGGGACCATTATCATTTTTACAGCCATCAGTGCTATAAAAATGCATTGATTACTGTGAAAATTACACTGGCAGTGAAGGGGTTAACCACTAGGTGGCGCTGTAGGGGTTAAGTGTGCCCTAGTGAGTGATTCTTACTGTAGGGGGATGGGCTGTGTGTGACATGACACTGATCTCCAGCTCCGATTTCACGGAGCGGAGATCAGTGTCATTGTCACTAGGCAGAGCGGGGAGATGCTTGTTTACATTAGCATCTCCCTGCTCTATCTCTCTGTGAGACGATCGCGGGTATCGAGTCCACGGGACCCACCATCGGGCTCGTGGCAGGGTCGCGAGCGTGCCGCCGGTGGCGTGCGTGCGATCACGCGGCGGCATCTTAAAGGGGACGTACCTGTTCGCCCATATGCCTGTCCGTGCCATTCTGTCAACGTAAATAGGCGCACGGCGGTCCTTAAGCGGTTAAAAGGTGCCAAAATGCTGCACACATCCTAAATGATGAGCAATTAATGCAGTGAACAGAACACACAATTTTTCAGAGCCTACCCTCATACTAAAATCACACAGTAACTCACTGATGGCATACAGCTGCTGGTACAGCATTGCAGCATGGTCAACTTTGAGTTCCAGCATGTGAGGCTGCCACAGATGAGATGTTGGGCAGGCAGCTGATGTTGTCGCTTCAGTGAGGAGGATAGAGAACAGGAAAATACACATGTGGCATCACCAGCTCTGGCGTTCTGCTTCATTCTGCATCATTTGAAGCTGTCAGAGGATTGACCCAGTGTTCTATAAAGCGGCAGTCACCAACCAGGGGTCCATGGACCACTGAGGGTTCACGAGAACATTTTGTTGGTCCCCAGAGGTTCTGTCACAAATCAACACTGTGGCGGATGTATACCGATAAATGTTGTTTACAGCGTTGTTCTCCGTGCATGCTGACAGTCAATACTGTCAGCACGCACTGATATCTGATTTCTCCTCTGTAGTTCCGGCTCCTGTGAACTCAGAGGGAGGCACCAAGAGTAGTGCAGAGAGTGGGAGGTGAAGAAGGAGGGGACTTCATGGCAGTGTTGATCACAGACTGTGGGAGGGAGCACGGAGCCTGAGCACATGGCTGGATAAGGAGGCAAGATCCAATGATGAGTATGTAAGGCAGCAGTGGGATGATGCAGAGTGCGGAGGGGGGGGTCAGAGAACAAAAACATTGTGTGTATAAAGCAGCAGTGTGATACGGGGTTGGGGGGGGGGCAGAGAGCTGGGCGTTGTATCTATAAGGCATGTAAAATTAATATTAGGGGTCTGCAGGATTAAAAATTGTGAGTTTAGAGGTCCAAAAGGTTGGTGACCACTGCTTTAAATTATATTTGCAGTGGTGGCTGCTCTATTAGGGGGGCTGGGGCGCTGTCCCCCTAATCCATGCGCCCGGCCCCTGATGTACATGCAGAGCGCCGGAAGCATGGATTGCAATGTTTATTTTTTTTAAGCACACGATTAGAGCCTGAGGTTCTAATTGGCTTCAAAAAAGGGTGGGCTCGGGGTGCATTGTGTGACAATAGTGAATTAATATTCACTATTGTCTTTCTGATTCTCCTCCCGGCCAATCAGTAGACAGGTCCTGAGACCCGATTGGCCAGGGAGCCTTATTACTCTTGGCCAATTGGGTCCCAGGACCCACTTCATGTTCGTAGGAGGAGCACCTGTAATGGTAGAGGCAGCCCGGGCGGGAAGAGATGGAGCGGATAAGCGGGAGCTGGTGCCGATGAGTGGGAGTCGGTGCGGAGAGCGGGGAGCAGTGTGAGTACCTACCGAGGCTGACCTGTGCGAGTGAGGGGGCAGGTTTGTTTTCAGCCCCCCACCCCAAAATATTGAGCACCAGCTGCCACCAGATATTTGGTCATGTGTATACTGCCTTTGACAGTGACTTCCTTTTTTTCATTTCTGCCAATGTGGTAGCACAGTTTATTGAACTTGAAAAAGGGGGATGATTTCATGAGCAGTGACGTCAAGCTGATATTAGGAGTGATTTGGGTGCAATTCTTCTCTTCCAATCCAGGAGCTGCACAAGAGAAATGTTCCATGGGAAGGATGCTGCAGGATGTGTGTTGGAGAATTCTCACAAGGTTCAAAAAGTCCCCATGAACCTCTGTCCTGCTTGATATGCTTTATCCTAAGCCTCTGAGACTCTCTGTGAAACTCCTCACCTTCATTAGAGGCCACAAATGTTGCAGTGAATGCAGCAGGAAAATGTTGTGTTTCCACTGAGCCCTGTAGAGCATAGTCATTGGTATCCTCATGTATGCAATACCCAAATGGCTGGTATTTGTATCATGACTGATATGCTGCAGGCAGAGGCTATGTATTAAAAAGGCTCACAATGCAGAGCTCTGTGGACAGACTCTAAGGACAGCAGTGGCCTGTAACTGTGGGGCAGTGCTGCTAGATGGATAAGGATAGCTGCTCCCTCCAATACTCTGCAAACTACCCATACCCCAGGAAAAAATCCTCCCTTGCTATCTTTCTGACTCTACCTCAATACATAAGAAAAAACAATGTTCTTGTCCTTCATTAAGCACTTGCTCAAACAGATTTTGGATGAAGAAGAGCACCCACTGTTGGAGTCTCATTTCATCTGCGCTTGGACTGCTTTTAGGGAGCAATAGAATCAGTAGGCAGTCAAAGCCTGAAATTCTGAATGCACTGTACCACCCTTCAGCCATCCATGCATCTGCTTAGCAATTCAACATTAAAGTGGTGGTAAAGGCATAAAAAAAATCTGGTGGCTGTGCAAATTGCATAATGTCCTAGTATGCATCACATACTAGCACATTATGACAGACTTACCTGAAAATCAAGTCCTCCAGCGATGCCTTATCACCACTGACAGGGCTTCCATCTTCACACAGTCTTCCTTTTCGGGTTTGCGGCCGTTTGAATGGCAGAGAAACAATGGCAGATCACACATGGGCACGGGAGTTGTGGCCGCAGCACAGAGTTCTGGAATGATGGCACATTCACGGTGCCCTCAATTCAGAAGGCAGTGACAGCACCGGCTTCAAAACAAGTGAATATCTCCTAAACAGCACATGTTTAGGGGATATTACATTTACCTACAGGTAAGCTTTATTATAAGATTACCTGTAGGTAAAAGTCAAAAAGCGGCATTTACTACTGCTTTAAATAAATTGCCTTAAAGCTAACCCTCCAGATATACAGCTATAAGATCACAGCCACAGAAGTGCCTAGGCACACTCACATACAAACATACAAATAACATTCTAGATGTTCCTTTTAACTTTGAAAATCTTCACTTTTTAGCTATTCTTCAAGTAACACCAATATATTTACATAGCTACAGTACAAGGAATTAGAAATGGCTGTGTTGAGTTCTTGATGATCCCACTGTAGGAATTTCCTAAACAAATTATTGCTGAATGATGCAAGACATGGATTTTAGGGAACCTGTATTGAGAAAAATATGCAAGCAGCTATTGTTATCCATCTTCTGAAAATGCTAGTTGATTGGTTGCTTCTGGGTTCTAGAATTTCAAATATTTTGTTAAGTAAGAGATTTGTGCCTGCAGCCTCAGCATTTGCTCAGTACATAACCATAAAACACTACAGTGCTAACACTGTGCCCATCTTGTATATGTAAGTTGTCATGTAACAAATAATAAATATAAATATAAAATAACTACCCGTATTTATTGGCGTATAACACGCACAGGCGTATAACACGCACCCTAACTTTAAGAGGGAAGTTTCAGGAAAGAAACTTTCCACAGCCCCCTGCGTATAACACGCAGGCACAGTTTACCCTCTATTTTCAGGGTAAAAAAGTGAGTGTTATACGCCAATAAATACAGTATTTATAGATTCCTATTCCCGGAGGTATAGGAATTGTCAAGTGGTGGAAATTGGCTAACACTATGGTGCTGGCGAGGCTGCTTCCAGTTGTGGGCTGGGACTACACATCCATTGTGACCTGTCACTAGTGATGAGCCGAACACCCCCGGGTTCGGTTCGCACCAGAACCCGCGAACGGACCGAAAGTTCGAACGAACATTAGAACCCTATTAAATACAATGGATGCGAACGTTCGAATTCTAAAGTGCTAATTATAACAACTATTATGCATGTTATTGTCATAAATAGGGTTTGGGAACCCGGGTTGTGCACCAGGGGACATGTATCAATGCAAAAAGAAGTTTTAAAAACGGTCGTTTTTCGGGAGCAGTCATTTTAATGATGCATAAAGTGAAAAAAAAAAAGTCAAATATTCCTTTAAATATCGTACCTGGGGGGTGTCTAAAGTATGCCTGTGAAGTGCCACGTGTTTCCCGTGTTTAGAACTGTCCCTGCACAAAATGACACTTCTAAAGGAAAAAAAAGCCATTTAAAACTGCTTGCGGCTTTAATGTAATGTCTGGTCCCGGTAATATGGATGAAATTCTTTAAGAAAAATGGCATAGCTACCCCATGACCCCCCCCCTACCCCAGCCCATTACCAGCCCCTTTGGGTCTTGTATGGATATTAAGGGGAACCCCGCACATAAAATAAAAAAGGCCCTATATACTCTGAACAGCCGTATACAGGCGGTGCATACAAGACAGGGACTGTAGGTTTGTTCTTATGTAGAATCTGTTTGTAATTTTGAACAGGTACATTGTTGAAGTGTAGCTCCAGCCCAAAAATCTATTTTTAAACTTTTTGGGAAACATAGGTAAGGGTTATGACCCCTGTAACATTTGTTTTGCTGTCTGTGCCCCTGTTCAGAACATTTCACCTCACTTTCCGTCCCAATGACAACTGTTTTTGAAATGTGGTGTTTTTCTTGAAACAAGGATTGCTGATAAAGCATCAGTACAGATGAGACCCCTTTCTCCCATATTTATTCTTACAGGAGAGAATTTTCCTTTCTAGGGGTAGATTTCCTCTCACTTCCTGTTGTCTTCTTTCGTTTGCAAGTAGGAGTCGTTTGTAAGTTGGATGTTTGAAAGTAGGGACCTGCCGTATATACTCTGCAGAAATAGGCCCCTTAGTTGTTGGTGTTGGCACAACACTGTAAGCACTCAGTTACTCTTGGTTGGTGCTGGAACGCCCTGCTGTCAACTATTATATCAGGAATTTTAATTACATATAATTGTTGAACAGTGGTAGTAAAAATTGGGGCTTTGATGGTGGTGCTGGTGCCACAACACTGTAAGCCCTGACAGTTACTCTTGGTGGGTGCAGCAATGGGCCCTGCTGTGAATTATTAGATCAAGAATTGTAATTACGTGCCCCTTTTGAACAGGGGCTGAAAAATTGGGCCTTTCGTGGTGGTGGTGGTGGTGGCGTTGCCACAAGACTGTAAGCCCTCAGAGTTACTCTTGGTGGGTGCAGCAATGGACCCTGCTGTGAATTATTAGATCAAGAATTGTAATTGCATGCCCCTGTTGAACAGGGGCTGAAAAATTGGGCCTTAGGCACTGGTGGCACAACACTACAACCCCTCACAGATACTGTACTTGGAGCACAGCAATGAGCCCTGTTGCAAAGTATTGCTTCAAAAATTGTAATGACACGCCCCTGTTAAACAGGGGCTGAAAAATTGGGCCTTAGGCACTGGTGCCACAACACTCCAACCCCTCACAGATACTGTACTTGGAGCACAGCAATGAGCCCTATGGCAAATTATTGCTAAAAAAATTGTAATTACACGCCCCTGTAAAACAGGGGCTGAAAAATTGGGCCTTAGCCACTGGTGGCGGCACCCATAAACAAAAATGATCTTCCAAGCTATCATCATCAATCGTATCATTGAGGACTCGGAGGAGGAGGATAGCCAGTCAACATAACAGCACAGGCACTCAGCATCAGCATCAGTCTTGAAGGGATGTGACATGTTAAAATCAATTAGTCTGTTATATCAGCATCAGGTGTGTGGTAGCTGGTGGTGATCTAAGACTGGTTCATCTTGATGAAAGTCAGTCGATCAACCGAGTCGGTGGACAGGCGCACCCTGTGATCCGTGACAAATCCTCCAGCAGCACTGAATGTGCGTTCCGAAAGAACGCTGGATGCAGGACAGGCCAGTAGCTCAATTGCATACTGTGCAAGCTCTGGCCAGTGATCCATCCTCAAGACCCAGTAAGCCAGAGGATTTTCGGTGGGGAAGGTGTCCAAGTCTGACCTTGCCCCTAGATATTCCTGCACCATGTTTATCAGACGCTGGCGATGGTTGCTGGAACCGATCATACTTTGGGGCTGCGGACTAAAGAATTGTCTGAACGCATCGGTCAGACGGCCACCTTCCCCACCGCTCCTTCTTTGACTGGCCGAAGCCTCAGCAACTCGTTGTCCAGGACCAGGAGTTTGTAACCTCCCAGTCTCTGGGAACGCGTTGCACAGACCTTTCTGCAAGGCCTCCCGGAGTTGTCTCATCCTCTGCTCCCTCTGCGACGGTAACATAAGGTCCGCAACCTTACCCTTGTACCGTGGATCAAGGAGAGTGGCCAGCCAGTAATGGTCCCTCTCCTTGATCCGAAGAATACGAGGATCCTTCCGCAGACTTTGCAGGATCAGGGAGGCCATGCAGCGTAGGTTTGCTGAGGCATTCGCTCCGGAGTCCTCTGGGTCACTAAGGACGACATGATCCGCAGCCACCTCCTCCCAGCCACGTACAAGTCCACTGGTTTCTTGGGACTGTAAATCATCCCTAAAAGACTGCTGCTGATGATGCTGAGTGCCAGCCTCCACCTCCATGCTGACACAATCCTCCTCCTCCTCCTCCTCCTCCCCCTCCTCCTCCTCCTCTTCCTGTGCGATAGGTGGGACAGAAGGAACACTGTCTGGGTAAAGGGGGCCTTGAGAGCCAATGAAGTCCTCCTCTTCCTGCCTCTGTTCTGCCTCAAGTGCCCTGTCCATTATTCCACGCAGCGTGTGCTCCAACAGGTGGACAAGAGGTACAGTGTCACTGATGCATGCACTGTCACTGCTCACCATCCTCGTGGCCTCCTCAAATGGTGCCAGGACAGTGCATGCATCCCTGATCATGCCCCACTGGCGTGGAGAAAAAAAACCAAGCTCCCCTGACCCTGTCCTGGTGCCGTAGTCGCACAGGTACTCATTGATGGCCCTCTGCTGCGTGTGCAGCCGCTGCAGCATGGCCAACGTTGAGTTCCACCTGGTGGGCATGTCACATATAAGGCGGTTCTTGGGCAGGTTCAACTCCTTTTGCAGCTCAGCCAGGCGAGCACTGGCATTATAAGATCTGCGGAAATGCACACAGACTTTCCTGGCCTGCCTCAGGACATCCTGTAAGCCCGGGTACCTGCCCAAGAACCGCTGCACCACCAGGTTAAGGACGTGAGCCACACAGGGCACATGGGTCAGTTGTCCCTGTCGGAGGGCGGAGAGGAGGTTGGTGCCATTGTCGCAAACCACCATTCCTGGCTTAAGCTGGCGTGGCGTCAACCACCTCTCGGCCTGGCCCTGCAGAGCAGACAGGACCTCTGCCCCAGTGTGGCTTCTGTCCCCCAAACACACCAGCGCAAGCACGGCATGGCATCTTTTTGCCTGCGTACTTGCGTAGCCCCGTGAACGGCTACGGAGCACTGCTGGTTCATAGGACAAACCACAGGAAGAGGCCATGGAGGAAGAAGAAGAGGAGGGGGTGGAGGAGAGAGGTGTGTCACAACCAGTAGTAGCATTTTGGAGGCGTGGCGGTGGGACAACCTCCAACACTACTGCACCTTGTCCTGCATCCTTCCCAGCTGCCAAAAGAGTGACCCAATGGGCCGTGAAAGAAAGGTAACGTCCCTGTCCATGCCTGCTGGACCATGAGTCAGCGGTAATATGCACCTTACCGCTGACCGCCCTGTCCAGCGAGGCCAAGACATTGCCTTCCACATGCCGGTAGAGAGCCGGAATAGCCTTCCGTGAGAAAAAGTGGCGTTTGGGAACCTGCCACTGAGGAACCGCACATTGCACAAACTCACGGAAGGGGGCCGAGTCTACCAACTGAAAAGGCAGCAGTTGAAGCGCTAGCAATTTAGCCAAGCTAGCATTCAACCGCTGGGCATGTGGATGGCTGGGAGTGAACTTCTTTCGATGGTCCAGCAGCTGGGGCAGGGAAATTTGCCTGCTAGAATCGGACGTCGGTGTACTGCTAGCAGAGTGGCCGCAAGTACTTGGCTGTGACACACCTAATTCTACACCTTCATTCCTCTCAGTGCATGTTTCAGAGAGGACTGAAGTTATAGTGGGGTTGGAGATCCCAGCTGATGCGGTGCAAGGAGAGGTCCGCTTTGTTCTTTGGTGTGGGTCTTTGAGGTAGGCTTGCCAACGAGCTGCATGGCAGGTCAACATATGTCTGGTCAGGCATGTGGTACCCAAGCGGCTGATGTTTTGGCCACGCGATATACGCTTGAGACATATGTTGCAAACAGCAGCTGTGCGATCTGATGCACTAGCCTCAAAAAAGGCCCACACCAAAGAACTTTTTGAATGACGGGCAGAGGCAGCGCCCTGCACAGGCGGAGCTCTGCGGTGTGATTCCGTCGGTGTACTGCCCTTACGCTGGCCACCAAAGGGCATCCTGCCTCGTTGGAGATGTGCCTCCTCCTCATCCTCCTCCTCCTCCTCTCTCCTATTAGGCACCCACGTGGAGTCAGTGACCTCATCATCACCTCCCTCCTCATCACTGGAGGCAATCTGGCAGTATGCTGCAGCTGCTGGAACATGACTGCCAGATTGGTGTCCTTCTTGAGCATCCCCTCTGTCTGCTCTCACGCTACTGCCTTCCTCTAGCTGGGTTTCATCATCAGACCCTTCGAAACGCTGGGCATCCTCCTGGAGCATGTACCCAACACTGTGCTGAAACAGTTCGGGGGACTCCTCAGGAGGAGGACATGGTGGGTCTAGGGAAGGAGTGACTGATGATGAGTCTGACATTGATACCAGGGAAGAGGACGCTTTGGCAGCTGCTTTTCCAGTACCCTGAGCCTGGGTGAGAGAGGATGAGGAGGAGGAGGAGGGCTTGGTCATCCACTCTACCAAGTCTTCGGCATGATGTGGCTCAACATGTCCAGCTGCCGAAAAGAAGGACAAGCGTGTCCCATGGCCATGTGCTGATGACAATGCACCGCGTCCACGACCAGCACTGTTGCCCCCAGACACAGAGCCTGCTTGCCCTCTTTTATTGCCTCCTGACTGTCTGCCTCTCCTTGTTTGCCTTCCAGACATTCTAATAGATGGCCTGCAGGGAGATGGGAAAAAAGCAATAAGGGCTACCTTCAGGTGTCCTTCTCTGTCCCTTGAAACAAGGACTTTGACAGTGAAAGAAACTGACACACTCTCCCTACCTACAGTTTTCTGTCCCTAGAAAAAAATTTTTTTTAAAGCACAATTTAGCACAAGGAGAATTCACTCACTGTCCTTCCAGGTCCCTGGAAACAAGGACTTTGACAGTGAAAGAAACTGACACACTCTCCCTACCTACAGTTTTCTGTCCCTAGAAAAAATGTTTTTTTTAAGCACAATTTAGCACAAGGAGAATTACCTCACTGTCCTTCCAGGTCCCTGGAAACAAGGACTTTGACAGTGAAAGAAACTGACACACTCTCCCTACCTACAGTTTTCTGTCCCTAGAAAAAATGTTTTTTTTAAGCACAATTTAGCACAAGGAGAATTACCTCACTGTCCTTCCAGGTCCCTGGAAACAAGGACTTTGACAGTGAAAGAAACTGACACACTCTCCCTACCTACAGTTTTCTGTCCCTAGAAAAAATGTTTTTTTTAAGCACAATATAGCACAAGGAGAATTCACTCACTGTCCTTCCAGGTCCC
The DNA here is from genome assembly GCA_029206835.1 of Rana muscosa. NCBI lineage: Eukaryota > Metazoa > Chordata > Amphibia > Anura > Ranidae > Rana > Rana muscosa. The sequence goes on along the minus strand of CM055117.1, from coordinate 543,323,675 downwards.
TGGAAACAAGGACTTTGACAGTGAAAGAAACTGACACACTCTCCCTACCTACAGTTTTCTGTCCCTAGAAAAAATGTTTTTTTTAAGCACAATTTAGCACAAGGAGAATTACCTCACTGTCCTTCCAGGTCCCTGGAAACAAGGACTTTGACAGTGAAAGAAACTGACACACTCTCCCTACCTACAGTTTTCTGTCCCTAGAAAAAATGTTTTTTTTAAGCACAATTTAGCACAAGGAGAATTACCTCACTGTCCTTCCAGGTCCCTGGAAACAAGGACTTTGGCAGTGAAAGAAACTGACACACTCTCCCTACCTACAGTTTTCTGTCCCTAGAAAAAATGTTTTTTTTAAGCACAATTTAGCACAAGGAGAATTACCTCACTGTCCTTCCAGGTCCCTGGAAACAAGGACTTTGACAGTGAAAGAAACTGACACACTCTCCCTACCTACAGTTTTCTGTCCCTAGAAAAAATGTTTTTTTTAAGCACAATTTAGCACAAGGAGAATTACCTCACTGTCCTTCCAGGTCCCTGGAAACAAGGACTTTGACAGTGAAAGAAACTGACACACTCTCCCTACCTACAGTTTTCTGTCCCTAGAAAAAATGTTTTTTTTAAGCACAATTTAGCACAAGGAGAATTACCTCACTGTCCTTCCAGGTCCCTGGAAACAAGGACTTTGACAGTGAAAGAAACTGACACACTCTCCCTACCTACAGTTTTCTGTCCCTAGAAAAAATGTTTTTTTTAAGCACAATTTAGCACAAGGAGAATTACCTCACTGTCCTTCCAGGTCCCTGGAAACAAGGACTTTGACAGTGAAAGAAACTGACACACTCTCCCTACCTACAGTTTTCTGTCCCTAGAAAAAATGTTTTTTTTAAGCACAATTTAGCACAAGGAGAATTACCTCACTGTCCTTCCAGGTCCCTGGAAACAAGGACTTTGACAGTGAAAGAAACTGACACACTCTCCCTACCTACAGTTTTCTGTCCCTAGAAAAAATGTTTTTTTTTAAGCACAATTTAGCACAAGGAGAATTACCTCACTGTCCTTCCAGGTCCCTTGAAACAAGGACTTTGACAGTGAAAGAAACTGACACACTCTCCCTACCTACAGTTTTCTGTCCCTAGAAAAAATGTTTTTTTTTAAGCACAATTTAGCACAAGGAGAATTACCTCACTGTCCTTCCAGGTCCCTGGAAACAAGGACTTTGACAGTGAAAGAAACTGACACACTCTCCCTACCTACAGTTTTCTGTCCCTAGAAAAAATGTTTTTTTTAAGCACAATATAGCACAAGGAGAATTCACTCACTGTCCTTCCAGGTCCCTGGAAACAAGGACTTTGACAGTGAAAGAAACTGACACACTCTCCCTACCTACAGTTTTCTGTCCCTAGAAAAAATGTTTTTTTTAAGCACAATTTAGCACAAGGAGAATTACCTCACTGTCCTTCCAGGTCCCTGGAAACAAGGACTTTGACAGTGAAAGAAACTGACACACTCTCCCTACCTACAGTTTTCTGTCCCTAGAAAAAATGTTTTTTTTAAGCACAATTTAGCACAAGGAGAATTACCTCACTGTCCTTCCAGGTCCCTGGAAACAAGGACTTTGACAGTGAAAGAAACTGACACACTCTCCCTACCTACAGTTTTCTGTCCCTAGAAAAAATGTTTTTTTTAAGCACAATTTAGCACAAGGAGAATTACCTCACTGTCCTTCCAGGTCCCTGGAAACAAGGACTTTGACAGTGAAAGAAACTGACACACTCTCCCTACCTACAGTTTTCTGTCCCTAGAAAAAATGTTTTTTTTAAGCACAATTTAGCACAAGGAGAATTACCTCACTGTCCTTCCAGGTCCCTGGAAACAAGGACTTTGACAGTGAAAGAAACTGACACACTCTCCCTACCTACAGTTTTCTGTCCCGAGAAAAAATGTTTTTTTTAAGCACAATATAGCACAAGGAGAATTCACTCACTGTCCTTCCAGGTCCCTGGAAACAAGGACTTTGACAGTGAAAGAAACTGACACACTCTCCCTACCTACAGTTTTCTGTCCCTAGAAAAAATGTTTTTTTTAAGCACAATTTAGCACAAGGAGAATTACCTCACTGTCCTTCCAGGTCCCTGGAAACAAGGACTTTGACAGTGAAAGAAACTGACACACTCTCCCTACCTACAGTTTTCTGTCCCTAGAAAAAATGTTTTTTTTAAGCACAATTTAGCACAAGGAGAATTACCTCACTGTCCTTCCAGGTCCCTGGAAACAAGAACTTTGGCAGTGAAAGAAACTGACACACTCTCCCTACCTACAGTTTTCTGTCCCTAGAAAAAATGTTTTTTTTAAGCACAATTTAGCACAAGGAGAATTACCTCACTGTCCTTCCAGGTCCCTGGAAACAAGGACTTTGACAGTGAAAGAAACTGACACACTCTCCCTACCTACAGTTTTCTGTCCCTAGAAAAAATGTTTTTTTTTAAGCACAATTTAGCACAAGGAGAATTACCTCACTGTCCTTCCAGGTCCCTGGAAACAAGGACTTTGACAGTGAAAGAAACTGACACACTCTCCCTACCTACAGTTTTCTGTCCCTAGAAAAAATGTTTTTTTTAAGCACAATTTAGCACAAGGAGAATTACCTCACTGTCCTTCCAGGTCCCTGGAAACAAGGACTTTGACAGTGAAAGAAACTGACACACTCTCCCTACCTACAGTTTTCTGTCCCTAGAAAAAATGTTTTTTTTAAGCACAATTTAGCACAAGGAGAATTACCTCACTGTCCTTCCAGGTCCCTGGAAACAAGGACTTTGACAGTGAAAGAAACTGACACACTCTCCCTACCTACAGTTTTCTGTCCCTAGAAAAAATGTTTTTTTTAAGCACAATTTAGCACAAGGAGAATTACCTCACTGTCCTTCCAGGTCCCTGGAAACAAGGACTTTGACAGTGAAAGAAACTGACACACTCTCCCTACCTACAGTTTTCTGTCCCTAGAAAAAATGTTTTTTTTTAAGCACAATTTAGCACAAGGAGAATTACCTCACTGTCCTTCCAGGTCCCTGGAAACAAGGACTTTGACAGTGAAAGAAACTGACACACTCTCCCTACCTACAGTTTTCTGTCCCTAGAAAAAATGTTTTTTTTAAGCACAATTTAGCACAAGGAGAATTACCTCACTGTCCTTCCAGGTCCCTGGAAACAAGGACTTTGACAGTGAAAGAAACTGACACACTCTCCCTACCTACAGTTTTCTGTCCCTAGAAAAAATGTTTTTTTTAAGCACAATATAGCACAAGGAGAATTCACTCACTGTCCTTCCAGGTCCCTGGAAACAAGGACTTTGACAGTGAAAGAAACTGACACACTCTCCCTACCTACAGTTTTCTGTCCCTAGAAAAAATGTTTTTTTTAAGCACAATTTAGCACAAGGAGAATTACCTCACTGTCCTTCCAGGTCCCTGGAAACAAGGACTTTGACAGTGAAAGAAACTGACACACTCTCCCTACCTACAGTTTTCTGTCCCTAGAAAAAATGTTTTTTTTAAGCACAATTTAGCACAAGGAGAATTACCTCACTGTCCTTCCAGGTCCCTGGAAACAAGGACTTTGGCAGTGAAAGAAACTGACACACTCTCCCTACCTACAGTTTTCTGTCCCTAGAAAAAATGTTTTTTTTAAGCACAATTTAGCACAAGGAGAATTACCTCACTGTCCTTCCAGGTCCCTGGAAACAAGGACTTTGACAGTGAAAGAAACTGACACACTCTCCCTACCTACAGTTTTCTGTCCCTAGAAAAAATGTTTTTTTTTAAGCACAATTTAGCACAAGGAGAATTACCTCACTGTCCTTCCAGGTCCCTGGAAACAAGGACTTTGACAGTGAAAGAAACTGACACACTCTCCCTACCTACAGTTTTCTGTCCCTAGAAAAAATGTTTTTTTTAAGCACAATTTAGCACAAGGAGAATTACCTCACTGTCCTTCCAGGTCCCTGGAAACAAGGACTTTGACAGTGAAAGAAACTGACACACTCTCCCTACCTACAGTTTTCTGTCCCTAGAAAAAATGTTTTTTTTAAGCACAATTTAGCACAAGGAGAATTACCTCACTGTCCTTCCAGGTCCCTGGAAACAAGGACTTTGACAGTGAAAGAAACTGACACACTCTCCCTACCTACAGTTTTCTGTCCCTAGAAAAAATGTTTTTTTTAAGCACAATTTAGCACAAGGAGAATTACCTCACTGTCCTTCCAGGTCCCTGGAAACAAGGACTTTGACAGTGAAAGAAACTGACACACTCTCCCTACCTACAGTTTTCTGTCCCTAGAAAAAATGTTTTTTTTTAAGCACAATTTAGCACAAGGAGAATTACCTCACTGTCCTTCCAGGTCCCTGGAAACAAGGACTTTGACAGTGAAAGAAACTGACACACTCTCCCTACCTACAGTTTTCTGTCCCTAGAAAAAATGTTTTTTTTAAGCACAATTTAGCACAAGGAGAATTACCTCACTGTCCTTCCAGGTCCCTGGAAACAAGGACTTTGACAGTGAAAGAAACTGACACACTCTCCCTACCTACAGTTTTCTGTCCCTAGAAAAAATGTTTTTTTTAAGCACAATATAGCACAAGGAGAATTCACTCACTGTCCTTCCAGGTCCCTGGAAACAAGGACTTTGACAGTGAAAGAAACTGACACACTCTCCCTACCTACAGTTTTCTGTCCCTAGAAAAAATGTTTTTTTTAAGCACAATTTAGCACAAGGAGAATTACCTCACTGTCCTTCCAGGTCCCTGGAAACAAGGACTTTGACAGTGAAAGAAACTGACACACTCTCCCTACCTACAGTTTTCTGTCCCTAGAAAAAATGTTTTTTTTAAGCACAATTTAGCACAAGGAGAATTACCTCACTGTCCTTCCAGGTCCCTGGAAACAAGGACTTTGGCAGTGAAAGAAACTGACACACTCTCCCTACCTACAGTTTTCTGTCCCTAGAAAAAATGTTTTTTTTAAGCACAATTTAGCACAAGGAGAATTACCTCACTGTCCTTCCAGGTCCCTGGAAACAAGGACTTTGACAGTGAAAGAAACTGACACACTCTCCCTACCTACAGTTTTCTGTCCCTAGAAAAAATGTTTTTTTTTAAGCACAATTTAGCACAAGGAGAATTACCTCACTGTCCTTCCAGGTCCCTGGAAACAAGGACTTTGACAGTGAAAGAAACTGACACACTCTCCCTACTGTGAGGGGGCTAGCTCGGCAGCGGGTATGTGTGACCCCCGGGATGGGCTCCCCACCCAAAAACAGGCCCAGCAGACGGAGGTTGTGGTTTTCAAAATCAAAAAGGTGCGGTTTATTTTCTATTTACAGTGACAAAAACACAGCAAGGCAAAAAAAACAAACACAAAATAAATCCTGGTCAACTTGACCTCTGACTAAACTTACAGGTTTCCTAACTAACGACTGGGATCAGCCTAGTGCTGTCCTAGTCCCTGGTTTTAAATGTCCAAGCAAAATATAGCCACACAGGCTTTCTCTCACCGCACAGGGGTTCACTCTCCCTAGACAGTCCACACAGGTCTGCTTCCAGGCATGAGCTAACATCTAATGAAGCTGGGAATTCTTATAGAGGCCTAAATGAGCTGACAAGCTTCAGCTGGCCTCATCAACTCCCTGTCTGTACGACGCCCAGCCCTCTCCCTAGAGGTATGAGTCATCCATGAGCCCACTAGTCTCAGCTGGGCTTATACAACTCTCCACCTAGCTGTATAAATCGGCGTAAAGCCTGAATCTGGGCGAAATATATCTACCCCCCTGGATGCAACCAGGTGACTTTACCTTCCTGCTGTCACATACCCCCCCCTCTTGTTTTAACCTCGGGGTTGGAACACCAGCAATCAGGCATTCATGTACTCGAGACAAAGCATCCACATTCCCCATTTGAACGCCAGGGCGATGCTTTACTGTGAAGTTGAATTCCTGGAGGGCCAGGAACCACCTATTCACTCTTCTATTTGTTTCCTTGTTTTGAGCCATCCACTTTAACGGAGCGTGATCCGTAACCATGTCAAAGTGCCTACCTAGCAGGTAGTACCGAAGGGAATCTAGAGCCCACTTCACCGCTAAACACTCCTTTTCAACGGTGGCGTAATTTACCTCATGGGACTTCAACTTCCTGCTGAGGTAAATGACTGGGTGCTCTTCCCCGTTCCAGACCTGGGACAATACTGCTCCTAACCCCACATCTGACGCATCACTTTGTACGACAAAGTCTTTAGAGAAGTCGGGTGAGTACAACACTGGCTGGCTACATAAGGCTTGTTTCAAGAATTGGAATGCTGCCTCAGCCTCGGGGGTCCATTTAATCATGACCGACCCTTTCCCCTTCGTCAGGTTGGTTAGGGGCACAGCCTTAGAAGCAAAGTGGGGAATGAATCGCCGATAATACCCAGCGATTCCCAGAAAGGCTCGTACCTGCTTCTTGCTGTTGGGACGTGGCCAACTCTGGATGGCCTCGACTTTGTTGAGTTGGGGTTTTATTACTCCCCTCCCAATGGTGTACCCAAGATATTTGGCCTCCTCCTGCCCAATGGTACACTTCTTGGGGTTAGCCGTAAACCCTGCTTCCCGAACAGAGTCCAGGACTGCTTGCACTTTTGGCAGATGTGAGGCCCAATCTGTGCTATGGACAATTACGTCATCCAGGTAAGCCGCAGCATACTTCCGATGGGGCCTCAGCATCTGGTCCATTTTCCGCTGGAATGTGGCCGGCGCATTCTGTAACCCGAACGGCATTCTTTTATATTGGAACGCCCCGTCTGGGGTTACAAATGCGGTTTTCTCTTTGGCTGACTTGGCCAGGGGGATTTGCCAATACCCTTTTGTGAGGTCAAGAGTCGTCATGTATCGGGCTGTTCCCAGCCGGTCGATCAACTCATCTATACGTGGCATGGGGTAGGTGTCAAATTTTGTAACTTTGTTCAACTGACGAAAATCGTTACAAAATCGCCAGCTCCCATCCGGTTTAGGCACCAACACAATGGGACTAGACCAATCACTTTGGGACTCCTCTATCACCCCTAAGTTCAGCATTTTCTGTACTTCCTCCCGTATTGCCTCCCGTCGGGCCTCTGGGATCCGATAGGGTTTTAACTTCACCCTTTCACCGGGCGGGGTAATAATGTCATGCTCTACCCCAGATGTTTGTCCCGGCAGCTCAGAGAATACCTCCTTGTTGCGAAGCACAAACTCCTTAACCTCCTGTTGTTGGGGTTGTGACAAGGTGGCTGCGATTCCAACCTCAGGAATCACGCAACCAGTTTGAGCTGGTGACCAAGTGTCTGCGACTAGGGACTCTCTATCCCTCCAGGCTTTCAACAGATTAACGTGATAGATCTGTTCGGGCTTTCGCCTTCCTGGTTGTCTGACCTTGTAATTCACTTCGCTCACTTTTTCCATTATCTCGTAGGGGCCTTGCCATTTGGCAAGGAATTTACTTTCAACCGTAGGGACAAGTACCAATATCCTATCCCCCGGGGAAAAGGTACGGGTCTTGGCTCCACGGTTGTACACTCTCTGCTGTGCCAACTGCGCTTGGGCCAAATGTTCCTTCACGATGGGCATTACCTGTGCAATTCGATCTTGCATCAGGGCGACATGCTCAATCACACTCCTGTGGGGAGAACTCTCACTTTCCCAAGTTTCCTTGGCAATATCCAACAGCCCTCTTGGGTGTCTCCCATACAGTAACTCAAAGGGGGAGAATCCCGTAGAGGATTGGGGCACCTCCCTAATAGCAAACATCAAATAAGGAAGTAGACAGTCCCAATCCTTTCCATCCCTATCCACCACTTTCTTCAACATTTGTTTTAGGGTTTTGTTGAATCTTTCAACCAGCCCATCGGTTTGGGGGTGATACACAGATGTACGTAATTGCGTCACTTTGAACAATTTACACAGCTCCTTCATAACCCGGGACATAAAGGGTGTACCTTGGTCCGTAAGCAGTTCTTTACAAATACCCACCCGGCTAAAAACAAGAGATAGCTCTTTGGCTATGGTTTTGGCCGAGGTATTTCTGAGAGGGATCGCTTCTGGATAACGGGTGGCATAGTCCATTATAACCAATATGTACTGGTGCCCCCTAGCGGACTTGATTATAGGACCTACCAAATCCATTGCGATTCTCTCAAACGGGACCTCAATGATGGGTAGAGGGACCAGCGGGCTACGGAAGTGTGGCATCGGGGCCGACCTCTGACACACAGGGCAGGAGGAACAATAATTTTCTATGTCCTTCATCACCCCAGGCCAATAGAATCTCTGTAATACCCTCTCTCGGGTTTTCTCTGTCCCCAGATGACCTCCAAGAATGTGCCCATGGGCCAACTCCAACACCAACTTCCTGTAAGGTTTGGGCACCACCAGCTGCTCAACGGTTTCTTCTGCCCTTTTTGCCACCCGATACAGTAGGTCCTTCTCTACGCTGAAGTATGGGTAAGTGCAGGTATTATCTGGGTTCACTAACTCGCCATCTATTTTCACTACGTTTTCCCGTGCCTTTATTAGGGCGGGGTCTTTCAACTGTTCTGTGGCAAAGTTTTCCCTGTGAACCTCAAGATCAGAAAACTCCACAGACGGTAGGTTTTCGTCTGAGGAGGTGGGCTCCTCTCCAGTTTCTTGAGTCTCCCCTGCCAATACTGACAAGGGAAATTCGGGAGAGTCCTCACCACTCTCAGAGGAGTTCTGGCTATCATATTCCTGGTACATAGGGGCACCAGTGGGGGGCTCATGATCATCCCACAGTTCCCAGAACTTCGGAAAATCCCTTCCCACAATGGCGTCATGCGGTAACTGAGACACTAAGCCCACTGGATGAGAAAGGGTACCTTTGGGGGTCTCGAAACACACTGTAGTCACTGGATACTCTCGGGTGTCCCCATGCACACAAATAACGGCTACCTTGCTATTCCCAGAGACCTCTGTTTTAACTAACTCAGCCTTTATCAGGGTCACAAGGCTACCTGAATCCAGCAATACCACAACATTTCTACCATTAATACACATTTTGCATAAATGTTTCTCAGTTCCCCGAATGGCAGTGCATGCGACTGTCGCACACAGCGACTGACGTCTGCCCGTCAGAAAGTCACACTGCATGGGTTCCTCCACAACCGGGCAATTTGCTGCAATATGTCCCGCTTGCCGGCAGCGGTAGCAAATGATCCTTCTTGCCGCCTCTTGAGCCGCTGATTTCCCAGGCTGTTCTCGCCAAACTTGGGGTAGAGCTCCCACCCTCTCACTCTCTCCACCCTCACCCCTTGGAATCCTCTTATCCGCCCCTGGGGATGGTCTGGTCTTAGGGTGGAAAGTCCGAGTGTCTCTGGAAGAGGCCGTCAGGTTCTCTGTAGCCAAGTATTTCTCCACACGATCCACAAGACCATCGGCCGTCTCTGGGTCTCCATGGCTTACCCACTTTTGGACGGCAGTAGGAAGAGCTCTCAAAAACCGATCCATTACAACACGTTCCACAATCTTTGGTGCGGACAAAGTCTCTGGCTGTAGCCACTTTCTGCTCAGGTGAATGAGATCATACATTTGAGACCTGGGGGGTTTTCCAAGCTGGAAAGTCCAGTTATGCACACGCTGAGCCCGGACAGCCAGGGTGACACCCAGCCTTGCCAATATTTCAGCTTTTAGCATCACATAGTCTTTTGCTTGGTCAGGCTCTAGGTCATAGTAAGCTTTCTGCGATTCACCCGTTAACAGAGGAGCCACCAGTCCAGCCCACTGCTCCTCAGGCCACTTTTCTCTTTCAGCGGTCCTTTCAAATGTGGTCAAAAATACCTCTGGATCATCCTCTCCAGTCATTTTTGTCAATAAACGACTCACCCCAAAGGACGCGGTATTAGTGGGACGGCTTTCCTCACCGGTCTGCGGACGTTGCTGCATTACTGCTTCCATCTGTTGTTGTAGTCTCTGCTCTTGCTTCTGCAACAGGTCTATGAAGCGGGCCTCAGATTGCTGTTGGGCTTGTTGCTGAGCCTCCAGACTCTGTTGTAAAGTTGCAAGGCTCTGTTGATGAGCTTGCTGCTGGGCTGCAAGGCTCCTTTGCAAACCTGCATTTGTCTGCTGTTGATTGGCATTTGCTAGAGCCAGCTGTTTCAGTATCTCCTCCATGCTGGCTTAAAAAAAAACTGCCACTGGTTCTCCACCAACTGTGAGGGGGCTAGCTCGGCAGCGGGTATGTGTGACCCCCGGGATGGGCTCCCCACCCAAAAACAGGCCCAGCAGACGGAGGTTGTGGTTTTCAAAATCAAAAAGGTGCGGTTTATTTTCTATTTACAGTGACAAAAACACAGCAAGGCAAAAAAAACAAACACAAAATAAATCCTGGTCAACTTGACCTCTGACTAAACTTACAGGTTTCCTAACTAACGACTGGGATCAGCCTAGTGCTGTCCTAGTCCCTGGTTTTAAATGTCCAAGCAAAATATAGCCACACAGGCTTTCTCTCACCGCACAGGGGTTCACTCTCCCTAGACAGTCCACACAGGTCTGCTTCCAGGCATGAGCTAACATCTAATGAAGCTGGGAATTCTTATAGAGGCCTAAATGAGCTGACAAGCTTCAGCTGGCCTCATCAACTCCCTGTCTGTACGACGCCCAGCCCTCTCCCTAGAGGTATGAGTCATCCATGAGCCCACTAGTCTCAGCTGGGCTTATACAACTCTCCACCTAGCTGTATAAATCGGCGTAAAGCCTGAATCTGGGCGAAATATATCTACCCCCCTGGATGCAACCAGGTGACTTTACCTTCCTGCTGTCACACTACCTACAGTTTTCTGTCCCTAGAAAAAATGTTTTTTTTAAGCACAATTTAGCACAAGGAGAATTACCTCACTGTCCTTCCAGGTCCCTGGAAACAAGGACTTTGACAGTGAAAGAAACTGACACACTCTCCCTACCTACAGTTTTCTGTCCCTAGAAAAAATGTTTTTTTTAAGCACAATTTAGCACAAGGAGAATTACCTCACTGTCCTTCCAGGTCCCTGGAAACAAGGACTTTGACAGTGAAAGAAACTGACACACTCTCCCTACCTACAGTTTTCTGTCCCTAGAAAAAATGTTTTTTTTAAGCACAATTTAGCACAAGGAGAATTACCTCACTGTCCTTCCAGGTCCCTGGAAACAAGGACTTTGACAGTGAAAGAAACTGACACACTCTCCCTACCTACAGTTTTCTGTCCCTAGAAAAAATGTTTTTTTTTAAGCACAATTTAGCACAAGGAGAATTACCTCACTGTCCTTCCAGGTCCCTGGAAACAAGGACTTTGACAGTGAAAGAAACTGACACACTCTCCCTACCTACAGTTTTCTGTCCCTAGAAAAAAATGTTTTTTTTAAGCACAATTTAGCACAAGGAGAATTACCTCACTGTCCTTCCAGGTCCCTGGAAACAAGGACTTTGACAGTGAAAGAAACTGACACACTCTCCCTACCTACAGTTTTCTGTCCCTAGAAAAAATGTTTTTTTTAAGCACAATATAGCACAAGCACAAAACACACTGACACTCTCCCTACCTATCCTTCTCTTTCCCTAAACTAAAGGAATCCAGGTTAAGCAAGAAAGAAATAAAAGTCACTGTCCCTGCCTATGCTGCTCTATCCCTGCTCCGGAACACACTACACTAGGCCGCCGTGCTGGCGGCCTTTTATAGTGTGGGGCGTGTACTAAACCCCCTCAGCAATAATTGGCCACAGGCATCCTGCCTGTGGCCAATCATTGCTCTCCTCGCTGCCGGCGCTGTGATTGGCCAAGCATGCGGGGTCACAGTGCATGCTTGGCCAATCACAGCGCCTGGATGACACTGCGATGGCGTAGTGCATTGTGGGCCGTTCGCGTCACTCGAATTTGGCGCGAACGGCCCAAATCGTTCGATCTTCGTCGAACGATCGAACAGCCGATGTTCGAGTCGAACGTATGTTCGACTCGAACACGAAGCTCATCCCTACCTGTCACTAGTGAGTGCCATTTGTTTTATATTGTATTTTACTATTGTATATTGTATTGTATATTGTATTTTACTCAATAAATTGTGCTACACTATGGTGCTTTCTTCCCTTCCCTCTTTTCATTTCATATTTGCGCAATACAGTTTGAGTGCCCTTTAACATAACATAGTATACATAGTATACATTAACATTTAATTGGCTAGGGCTGGACACATCCCAGGAGTCAGGTAGATAATGTTCCCTAAAAGTCCCAAATAACGCCTAACTTTTGAGGATTCTCTTGTTTTTGTCAATTAAGCTGGCTTTTTAAAACAAATCCTACTGGCTCCTGGATTGGACAGATTCTATAATAATTTGTTACTTTTGAACAAAGGTCAGATTATGGTCACCAAGATGCATTAAGGCAGTTAAATGGCCTGCAACCTCTGTTACCGCCTTCCTTAGGTTCTCGTTCACAAAGGAAAGTTTCTTGTATACGGTTAGCAATAGCGATATTGAATAGCATCAACACAAAATGTACTTAGAGATCAAAAGGAATGTTTAACTGCCCTCTTTTGTGTAGTCAAAACCCATGAAGCAAACCTGCAAAACAGAAGTTATCTTATCAAGAGAACAAAGTTTTAATACAAGCTCATAATTAGTCTGCTTAATTAAGAAGATGAAACATTGGCAGCAGCTTTTGTATTAAAGCTTTGGTGAAGCGATAAGATGTGGACAGGATTGCTGAAGTGTTTATCCATCTATAAAGGCAAAAAAAAAGAATCAGAGCTTTTGATTTCCCTACCAAAATCGCCCCCTCCCTCCCACGACCCCCTCCCACTATTTGGGGAGAGAAGACAGCAGATTCAGTCTCTCGGAAGATTTCATTTGAACATCGCTACAGCATGTCTGGATCTTGCCATCAGAAAATTAACACAGCAGTTTTCCTTCCTATTTAAATTCAGCTTTGTATTTCCAATTATAAATCTATTATTTATTTATTTGTGCTTTTTTTACTCCAGAGCACAGAGAAAAATATGGGAAAGCAAGCATGCTGGAATGTGAAAAAGCATTGGCTGTTGTAAAAAAAAAAAAAAAGACTGGGCTCAGATCATATTCTGTAAAGCACAAACTAAGTACAATTTAAACATTTTCTTCAATATAATTCTCCTTAATGTTTCTTAGTATTACACTTAGAAACACCTGTCCGGGTGGCAAACCTTGGCTTTCGTAATCCATGCAACAGGCATTTTCCCCCTGAAGATTGGTATTGAGAGCTGTTTGAGCAACAGATGCAATTATAATATATACAAGGTTTAACTGATGAGAAGCAAAGGCGCTGTACTCTGTATGTAAATGTACGGGGTCTACAGAAATGAGAACAATGTTGAACCATGGATGTTGCATACTATATTAAAAGAACTCCACTTGAATGCAAAATCACCAAAAAGTACAATCTCATTTTAATTTTAATAAAACTACTACCCTCCTGTTCTAAGGGCCAGTTCACACCAGATGCAGTTCCGTACAGTTTTGTGTGCATTTTTCTGCACTAAAAATGCATGCACAGTGTTTTCCATGTATTCCAATGGCTCTTGTTGGCTCAGAAACTGACCGGAAACTGACTGCATGGAGTGAACTAGAGCCAACTAGAGCCATTGGAATACATGGAAAACACTGTGCATGCATTTTGTGTAGAAAAAAAAGCACACGGAACTGCGTCTGGTGTGAACTGGCCCTAAGAGAAATGAACTTGTATAGTATCACCATGCTGATAACTACCAAAATCGACATGCGTAATCAGAATTCATGTTGTATGTCACCACTCTTCTTCATAGCTTCTTCATAACTTAATGTGACCAGCTTAATATACTCATATTTGTGCTGCCACAGCAGCATTTTTGCATTAAATGTTTGTGCAGTCTATGTTGCTCCCCTCCTGTTTTCTATTAGTTAGTATAGTTCTCTGACAGGCCATAGACAGTGCAAATTTTCTTTACAACAACCACAGGTACATTCTGCCTGTCCATCAATGGTTCAAATCTCGGCTGGTTTCTGCAGAACCAACCAAGATTCAAACAGTGTATGGCCGGCCTTAGTCACTGGCAGCCTCTCTATGTTTTATAGTTCGTTTTGTTTTCACCCTTGTTTTGTAAAGAGGTCATTGGACAGCAAAGAGGAGAGTAATATTGATAAAAAGAAAACATCCATTGCAATGAACCAGCCTGAAATAAACTACACTGGGTTTCACTTTCCAAGATAGCAATGATAACTTGCCATAAATTTGTGTCAGTGTTGAATTGTAAGTCTTGTTAAGTTGGTGAACATTTTTACTGGCAAGTTGAACGCTTGCAGAGCACTTGAAGCACAAGTTCTAGTTGACAATTTTTCAAATTCAGCCACAGTGACCCCTGTGGTGGGATGACTATTGCACAACATAACTGAACCAGAACTTGCAGCAGACTTGCAGAATGTTTGCAAAGAAAGTTGATCTGGAGTCATGCAATGTGGACTTGCTGCAATTGTACAACAAACTTGTGAAGCCTGGCAAGTCTAACAAAAGCTTAGCAAGTCATTTTCAAAATTGCAGCTCATTTGCTTGCTATCTGGGTTAGAGTCTTCTTGGTGAGCCAAAGCTGCATGTGGATCTTGTTGAGTAAGCAAGTTGCCATACTATACAAACAGACTGGGTCTTGGGAGGTAGGTCTATTGCATAATGTGTCACTTGAAACAGATTAACTTTTTTTAGTGTGTTAACACATTGAAAACCTAACATTTGCATAAAAAGTACAAGTACTGTATGGCTAACTCCACAATCAAACATTGTTAAAGATTACATATATAGGTATGCTTCTGTCTTAGAAATGCAGTTTCTCTCAATACAAAGCAGTAGGTTAGGTTTTACTGCTTAAAACAGTCTCTCCTTGAGGCTAAATTAACTCATCGTACATTGTAATGTCTGCAAAACTTTGTGCTTGCCTTCAGAACAGTTCCTTTTTACCTGGGAAGTACCCTTAATTGCAAACTCAGCTCCTAATCTCTCTTTAAGTTGAAAGAAAGCTCCAAACCTCCCCATGTAGGGTTTCAACGTGATTAACAGTTACAGTACATCCAAAATGAGTTTGAAGTAATGTGTACTTTCTGAAAACAGTTTCCCTTTAAAGAATTTTAAAGGGGTCATAATGTATTATTTCTAATTTCAATAATTCTTTAATGTTATATGGATTTCCTGACAAAGTTCAGTCAGTTGCACTAAGCTCAGTTTAATTTGTTTGCCATGATTTTTCAAAGACAATACAAAATTAGAATGTTCATAATCATTCCTTTTCATCTAAAGGTAGCTATAATACTGCATTATTTTATCAATAATCTTAGGGTATAATAAAATGTGTTTTTTTGCTATTTGGCTGAACTTGACAAATGTGTCTTTTTTTCAGCTTACTATACTGTCTTGAAAAATGGTATGCCTGCACTAACCCAAACTGGTGATATAAAAAGCACATAAAAAAATAAATAAAATGCCTCTGCTCTCAAAAAAAAAATGTAATGCTACAACAAATGGTTGCCAGTTTAAAGAATTTAAGAGGATATTTCGCTGCTGAGCTGTTAAAACTAAATTTTCCATCAAACCACTTTTAATAGAACTTATTATAAAATATTAATGAAAAAAGCCTAGCTTTATTATCTGTCTTTGAATAGGTAATGCACATTATAGATAATATAAAATGTTGGCTGTTTGTCAGTACTGAAATCCTGTTTTTCCTTTTAAGGGATTTGTGACTGGCCCAACAGTTGGAAAATCACTGATTCCCACTTCTGAAGGGTAAAAAGTTCATTACTGCCCTTGGTCCTGTGATGAGGAGCATCGGTCATATATGGCACATTGCTCTGACACCATTAGTATAAAAATGTTTCACTGTACTGAAACATTTTTGCTAATAAAATCCAGAATGCTACAGCAGAGGCATAACTAGGGTCAGGAGGAGGAAAATTGTCTGCCATCCATGGTAGGAAGGAGGAAAAATGCTGATCGTGTGTGGTCAGGAGGAGGAAAAATAACCGCTTACCAATTGTCAGTGAGTGGGAATAAAGATGATGAGCATTGGTGGTCAGTGGGAGGAAAAAATGCTGTTAATGAGAAGAAAAAATACCCTGAGTTGGTTGTCAGTGTCTGTGCCCTCAAATATTGGTGGTCAGTGTCTGTGCCCTCAGACATTGGTAGTCAGAGTCTGTGCCCCACTACATCGATGGCCAGTGTTTCTGCCCCCATTCAGTGGTGGTGAGTGTAGTTCCCCAGTTCACTAGTGAGTATTTTAAAGCCTATGCCAAGGAACATATTCAGCACATATAGCTTGAAAACTCACCAAATATTAAATGCAAAAACTAAGACTGGAGCACTGCACTCACTATCACTATACATGGAAGTTATAACATTTTAGGTGCAAATGTTCGCACATGCAAATGAGGATTTTAGTTAGTCAAATGTGCTGCAAGTATTGTGCCAAGTCTTTATGAGGCACTTCTAAAGTTATTGACGACTCACTATTTAAAAGCAGCAAATGATACAGATTAGTGCCAGTGAATATAATATTGTCCATTATTATAAATATGCCCAATGTTTCTCAGGCCTAAAATCCCCAGTTAAGAATTGCAAACCAGATTAAGCCCTGGTTCACACTGGTGCGATCTGACATGCGATTTGACATGTCAAATCGGCGATATTTGCCGCAAATTGCGGGCAATGGCACCGTCCTAATCGGTGCGACGCCGCATCTGCGGCGCTGCACCAATTTCAAAAAGTAGTTTCTGTACTACTTTTTGCGATTTCGGCCGCGATTTACATTGACATCTGTGTCAGATGTCTTTGTAATTGCGGCTGAAATCGGGACTGCCAGCGAGAGTGAAATCGGGCGAGTTCAGCTGAACTCGCACGGCTTCACTCCCGCAGCCCAGTGTGAACCTGGGCTAAAGGTTGGAAAAGACATGAATGCTCATCATTCTAAAGTGATCTTAAAGCGGTTGTATTGTAATTTTTTTAACTTTTACCTACAGGTAAGCCTATAATAAGGCTTACCTGTAGGTACAAAGAATATCTCCTAAACCTGTACGGTTTAGGAGATATGTATTGCACACTGCACTCACTGTGCACATGGCACTAATAATGTTTTAATTACATGTTTGCATTCTTTTGAGTTATGATTCGAATTAGCCTGCCTATGTTACGCCCTTTGTTACCATAAAAGTACAATTGTAATATTAATGTGATACCTTTGTAATCATCAATGTATGAAAAACTTCAATTGTGACGAATAAACAGAACAGTTATTTTGGAAAAATGCTGAGTGTATCATTTTTTGTGTCTTTTCCCTACTTAGTAGTTATTCTTAGTTTGGAACCACTAATCAATATGAGGATAGGAGTTGCCTATCTATAAAATTTCAATAACAGAAGATACTGGTAAAGTATATCTATAGTCCATCCTGTAGACGTAACAGAAATGTATCTCCTGTAAGTTCTTTAGGGGCAGGGACTGTTGAATGTACAATAGTTGTATAGCGCTGTGTAAATTGTTAGCGCTACATGTACTAAATAAGAAAAATTATGTGTATGTCGTGGGAATAAGACTATTATGTTTCCTGAAGAACAACCAATATTTTAGTCAAATTAAAAGTGTAATGTAAATAATGTATTTTGCTTACTCATAACAGCCAAGTCTCAGGGTGATATACAGTACACTATCCCACTCAATTTGTATTCACTTGAAAGACCTGGACAGGGTTTTTAGAATGAAGTTTGCCTGAATTTCTTTCCATAACAAGAATAATTTGACTGAGCACTAGCCACTTAATGGTTTCCTTAATGATTTATTGGTCCTCTATGTATAAGCCTCTATTCTGCTAAATATGAAATACATGGCTAGGTCTACCTTTCTGAAATGATAAATTATGCAAAATAAATAAATAAAACGATTGCATTCAGGAAGATGCGGCACATTTTTAAGAAATATAATTGTTCGGTGTATACACTATTCCCACAAGAGTTAGTGCAATGATGCTGTTAAGGAAATTAGACAGTCCTAAACAGGGCTTTTTTTCTTAAGCAATTGGTGCTGGAACTTAACCACGGCCCCACAAACCCCCCCCCCCCTACACACACCCTCCAATATCACATCAAATAGTGGGTGTGTTCAGTCAAGTTTCACGAAAACAGTCTTAAAGGGGCATTAAATACCAGGATTGCATTACATACAGAGTGCAAAGTTGTCACTTGTAAACACAGAAACCAGACTTCTGTGTTTACAAGTGATTGTGGTGAGCAGGCACCAAAGGATCTGAGCCAGAGGTGGTGGAACTAAGTTCCACCAAGTTCCCCCTGAAAAAAAGCCCTGGTGCTAAATGATTGGGAAATCCTGGAACAGATATTCTGCTCTAAATGATATAGCATATGATCTGACCAAATAAAAGGAAGTGTGTAAGTTCATCTACAATAGTCATTCTAAATGTTGGCCCATGTCGGTATTATGCCGCATACACACGGCCGTTTTTCACGACGTTAAAAATTCCATTTTTTAAATTGGGCATTAAAAACGATCGTGTGTAGGCTCCAGAGCATTTTTAACGACGTGAAAAATGGCCTAAAAAAATGTGAACCTGCTCTATTTTTTCACGTCGTTTTTCACGTCGTTTTTTTTAACTATGTGAAAAGCAGTAGTGTGTATGCTTTTACGAGGGGAAAAAAAACGTGCATGCTCAGAATCAAGTATGAGACGGGAGCGCTCGTTCTGGTAAAACTAGCGTTCGTAATGGAGATAGCACATTCGTCACGCTGTAACGGACTGAAAAGCACAAGGCTGAAAAGCGCGAATCGTCGCTCAACAAACTTTACTAACATGAAGGGTGGCGCCATCCGAATGGAACTTCCCCTTTATAGTGCCGTCGTACGTGTTGTACGTCACTGCACTTTGCTCAAGCAGTTTTTTTAATGAACGTGTGTATGCAAGACAGGCTTGAGAGGAAACAAGAAAAATCACGTCGAGAAAAATGTCGTTTTTGAAAATGACATTAAAAACGATCGTGTGTACGCAGCATAATACTGTGCAAACGTGAAATTTATGTAGATTTTTTTGTTAAACTGAAGGCCGTTTAAGGATAATAATACTGTCAAATATATAACCACTTGAAGACCAAGGGACAATCTCCTGTGACCACTACCTTATACAATTTGGGAACACCAGCGACCCACAAACTTCAATTTATATGTGTATGTTATCTTAATAAAAATTATATTTTTTATAAAAATTGTTCATTTTGACTATACTGTCCTTAGCACCGCTACAATCCCACCTTCCTCCTCTATTCTTACCAATTGTTTTAGAATCACTCGGATCCTCTTCACTCTATACTTGAAGACCAAGCCTTTTCTGGCACTTTTTGTTTACATCAGTATTTTTTGCTAGAAAATTACCTATGACCCCCAAAAATTATATATATATATATATATATATATATATATATATATATATATATATATGTATATAAATATATATATTTTTTAGCAAAGACCCTAGAGAATAGAATGGCGATTGTTGAAATTGTTTATGTCACACAGTATTTGTGCAACGTTTTTTCAAATAGAAGTTTTGGGAAAAAATACACTCTAATAAATGAAAAAAATATATTTTTTTTGTAAAATATAAAATATGATGTTATGCCGAGTAAATAGATACCTAACACATCACGTTTTAAAATTGTGCACGCTCGTGGAATGGCAAAAAACTATTATACTTAAAAATCTCCATTGGCGACACTTTCACTTTTTTACAGTCAGTTTGTTACCTGTTTGTTACTTGTTTATATTTACAGAGAAGGTCTAGCCCTAGAATTGTTGCTCTCACTCTAATGTTTGTGGCGATACCTCACATGTGTGGTGTGAACACCGTTATCATATGCGTGCACTACTTACGTACGCGTTAACTTCTGCACGTGAGCATGGAGGGATGGGGTACTTTGAATTTTTCTTATTATTTATTTCATTTTTCATTTTTACACTGTCCCTTTATTTTTTTTATATCACTTTTATTCCTATTACAAGGCATGCAAACATCTCTTGTAATACAAATAAGGATGTCAGGTCCTGTTTATAGAGAGACCTGGGGTCAAAAAGACCCCAAATGTTTGCTTCTGCCCTAGACCGGAAGTGATGTCATGACATTACTTCGGTCCTCCAAGGCCATAGAAGTGATCAGAGATGATCTGGTCTCTGTTTGTTTCTATGACCAGCTGGCTGCACCAGGTGAATCATTTCTCAAGCACACCTGTAAAAACGGTAGCCCAAGAAACGCCGGCCAGTGGCTGGAGGGTCATCCCCTCCTGCTACTTCTGAAAGCCACCCAGGGGCTAATGAGCCACTCGGACCACTTTCATGAGAAAGCCAGCTTCCGGCTGAAAAATAAATTAATTACCAGAGTTACGGCTAAAAGCTTCAGCTTCAGCCATAACCCCCGGTAAACCACTTGCAAACCACAACGTATATATACGCATTGCAGTCGGAATATCCCCAGCTCTAACAATTTGTTTAGATGTATTGTCTGGAGAAAGTTAGCATTTGATATGGAGCTCAATACTGTCACACAAATGCTCTTAGCAATGGAGGTTTCCCCATTCTTTGGACATGTCATCATTTCATAATATGCTGAAAGGCTGTTGACATCACTAATAGGAGAAGACTGGGAAGAGAATGCAAACAGGATTTTACAAATGTTAAAGAAGTATTCGCATTTAATCTACTACAACATACTATGTATATTGTAAGGTTAATTTTCTTCTGTGGACCAATGCTTTTGATTCCAATTTAAAGAACCTTTGCTTAGAGAAGAACATCAAAGGAATTTCTGCAACTTCCGTTGCTTCAGCTTACTCAATCCATTTTGATATAAAGTGTTTACTGTAGCAAGGTAAAATTAGAGTCCATATTTCCAGGACCTTGCAAAATAAGGCAGGGAAGGAGAGATTTCTTTACAGAGAGGTCAAAAGTAAGCCCAGTATATTTAGCATCCAATGGATTCCCTCAACCATGTTAAGACTAAGGTAATTATTAAAGTATACAAATATCAAACTTCTCCATGGCAAGATAAGGGTTTTAAACACCTCTTTTTCAACAAATTAACTAAAGCTATTACTGTAACATGGATATTTACCACTGAAATGTTTAATCCTGCACAACCCCTAATTTTCATTGTGGATGCTTGCTACAGAATGGAATACCTGAAAGCGCGTAAATGTAATGTTGCATGCATCTCTTTGATTACGTTTGGAATAAACACACGTTTCTCATTAGAGGGTCTGCATTTTTCATTAACAAACATGTCAAATCTAACCGACTTCCTGTCAAGGTAACTAATTTAGAATCAGCTTCATGATTTTGACCATCAGTATATAATATATGTTTTCAGTTGTGTGTCTCTGATTAAAATAATCACCTTTCTTTGTTTATTTGTTTCCTATCCAATCTGTGAGAATAACATTAATCCCATCGTGCAAGGAATAAATATTTGTTATAAACTGTATTCTTCCCTGCCAAAGCTCCTTTTCTTGCTATCTGCCAAATATCCAGCTAAGGCCAGCTAATCCCATTTCATTGTACTAGACAAGCCGCATGGTTGTCTTGAACCCTATAGCTAACCCAAATGATTATGCACATAATGCTCTGAACATATTGAAAGCCAATCTGTATAAATATAATTTCAAATCCTATACTACTACTGTGTCTTTAACACAACACACTTTTTAAAGAGGCACTATTCCATGATAATGTTTGTAAACCCTAACAATGAATTTTCTCCTGTTTAGTCTGTTAAATATACCATTAAAGTACAACTAAAGGCTTCTGTATGACAGTCTAAAGAAGTACTAAATTCTGTTACTATGTGATGCACAAGACTCAAAGTAAACATAAACATTTTTTTTCAACTTGAATAAGACAAAATCATCCTTCATTTATGTCTCACATGTTCCCCTTCCAGGAACTACAACTCACAGTGGTAAGGTTTCAACAGCTGATACAGTACTGTCAATCCAGAAAGCAGCAGACTGGTCTAGGTGTGGCCAGGTGCTGTTGACGAGCTACTGGCACAGCCTACATGTGGCAATTCTGCTCTGAATTCAGGAGACATGCAGTAATATTGCCACACCATCACTGGAAGATGCATTAGGTGGACTTCACTGGCAGCATGTACAAGAAAATATCAGACTTTATCGGGAGGCCATAGTTCTGTTTGAAATGTGTTTTTGTTATATCTGGGCTAATTGCAAAAAATACCCACACTGAAATGATTGGGGAGGCGGTTTTCCGGTGTTTTAGCGCTAGAAATAGCCTCTAACTAACGCCTGAAAACCGCCTCCCCATTCATTTCAGTGTGACTTTTCACACTGGGGCAGTGCACTTGTGGGACATACTGAAAAGTCCTGCAAGCAGCATCTTTGGGGTGGTGTGGGAGCGGTGTATACACCACTTCCAAAACGCCCTGCCCTTTGAAATGCAGCAACACGGGAGCTTTTAACCCTTTCTTCGGCCACTAGCGGGGTTTAAAAGCACCCCACTAATGGGCAAAGAGCGCCGCTAAAATGATGGTAAAGCTCTGCTAAAACTAGCGGCGCTTTACCGCTAGCGCCCGGCGCTTTCAGTGTGAAAATGGCCTTTCAATTCAACACTGCCACAAATTTGTGTCAAGTTATCCTTGCTATCTGGGCTGTAGTTCTGTCCTAGAGTGACAATCCCTGCTCCTCCATACAGTGCATCCTAGGACAGGAAGTGTGTTACTGGCAGAATCACTAGGTGGAAATAAAGAAAAATGCACCAAAAAAAGGAAACTACTGTAGCCACCACATCTAAGGACTGGTTGGCTGCAATATATGACATTTTTATACTTGGGTTAGGGAAACTTTAAAACACCATAAAAGTAAAAAAAAAAAAACGACATCCCCAAACACTTTTTAGTGGCTTAGCCTTAGAGCCCATTCACACAGGGTCGAAACGACTCTTTGCGAGGCGACCTGAAAACGACCTGAGCTAGCACCACAGCGCGACATAGGGCAACTTCAAGTCGCCTCCAGGACAGGAGGCTTTCCAATGGCCAATAAAACAAGAATCAGCTCTGTGGGAGGGAGGGGTTTGCCTGAGAAATGTATGTTCTCTTCCTGTATTGTTGCTTCTGTTAAGACAGTGATCTGACTTCTGAGGTGACTTCCATTGAAATCAATGGGTACAAGTTGCCTTCAAGTCGCCTAGAAGTCGGATTGAAGTAGTACAGGAACCTTTTCTGAAGTCGTACCAACTTCAGTAGTGTACATTAACACGGCTCCATTTACTTACATTGATTTTCTCATGCAGCGCGACTTGAGGCGACTAGGGGCGACTTGGGGCGACTTCAAGTCGGATCCCAAGTCGCCCCTGTGTGAATGGGCTCTAAGAGCCCATTCACACAGGGACAACTTGGGATCCGACTTCAAGTCTTAATGTACACTACTGCAGTCGCTCCGACTTCAAAAAAGGTTCCTGTACTACTTCAATATGACTTCTAGGCGACTGCTAGACGACTTGTACCCATTGATTTCAATGGAAGTCACCTCAGAAGTCGGATCACTGCCTTAACAGAAGCAAATTTACAGGAAGAGAACATACATTTCTCAGGCAAACCCCTCCCTCCCCCTCCCTCCCACAGAGCTGATTCTTGTTTAATTGGCCACTGGAAAGCCTCCTGTCCTGGAGGCGACTTCAGTCGTGTTGTAAGTCGCCCCAAGTTGCGCTGAAGTCGCCCCAAGTCGCTCTTTGATTCAAACTCAAGTCGTGTCCAAGTTGCCTCCCAAAGTCGCGCTGGAAGTCCTGTTGCCCCTGTGTGAATGGGGTCTTAGAGTAATCAGAAAGTTCAATGTATTTTTTTGCAGAAATTATGAGTAGGTATGGCAGCATTTCCCTTTATTAATTTTTTTATTACTTTTGTATCCTTAAGCGCTCACGTTTCACATTTTTTTTTTCAGTATATATAAAAAATATGTTATAGAGATTGTTTATTCATCACTAAAAAAAGCTCTATATTAATTTCAGTCTCTTTCAGTTCAGTTCAGTATTATATAATACTAAAACATAAAAACTACTAGAGACAGTGAAAGCATTGCTTTCAATGGGCTAGTCAACACCTAGAATTGCACTGTGGAATAAGTATAATTACTATAGGAAGCTCTGTATTTGTTTCAGTCTTTTTCAATCTCCCTGAATAAAAACTACTAAGACAATGCATTAACCACACAAGGAAAGCATTGTTTGCAATGAGCTAGCAAACACCTAGACTTGCACTGTAAGAAGAAACAGTAAAGCACAGGCACTGTATTACACTGCAGAGCAGGAAGCAGAAACTGCATCTGTAATGAGAAAACATAACTGTCCTTATAAACCTATATAACAGCAAGCTATGAACAGAAATGGTATTTAAATTGTTAACACACACTATTAACATTTCTATAAAAAATTTATATCACAGGTCCTCTTCGCCCTTTCCTTTATCTGTTGCAGAGAGCAGTGTGACAAAATGACATAACACTGCTCCCTGCAGCATTCTCCTTTGACCCTAGGGTGAGCCCTTGATGCTGGGGGCTTTTTTAGGAAGTCGGTTGAATGATGTAGGGTGTCTTTCAACCTGGAAGAGAAGTGACATTGGATCAGTGACCGGATGAGTCTACTGGGGACAGCACTTGAAAAATGGTAAGTAAACAAGCCAGTGCTGTTCTTTTATTTATTTATTTAGTATATTTATTTCTAAAAAGTGTTCAGGAAAGTAGAAACAGTACACACAATACAAGAGATGTCAAGGTTACACGCAGCCATTGTTTCCATAAGCATAAGTGCACCAGAGAAAGGCATGAGAGGCTCTATGAATGATGTAGTCATACACTTCTGCTATTCTCGAGTGTGGCAAAATAACTGACATAAGAAATACAGCTACCAGTGTTTCAGGTAACATATACTGTAGATAAGATTCAATTATCTAGTGATCAACAACAGCATTAAAGTGTGTCAAAGGCTAGAGAATCTCTCTAGGAAGTATATATGAGATAAACAAGTGGTATATCCTCCCAAACACTACATAAAGCCCACCAAAGTAGTGTTGAGTGTGTGTGGAGAAAACAAAATAAAAAGAAAGAAAAAAGAAAAAGTAGAAGGAAACATATCAAGGTCAGTGACAAACAATAAACAGGGGTTCCTGTCCCAGAACCTGGACAAAGTGCTTGAGAACAGAAATAATATCACTTGTCATTTCATCCATTAAATAGTAGGTTATTCTCTTTACATAGCCAAGATCCGATATCAATGCAGGATGTCTGTCCTCACCTTCCTGAGGGGCGTGGGCAGAATGAAATCTAACTGAACAGATGGCCCTGAAGTATAGTCCAGCCAAACAGCCCACATTTTACTAAAACTCTCCAATGTGCCCCTACAGGCTGCCAGCCATTCTTCTGTATCTGCACTTTTTTTGACCCAGTCTTCACTACTAGGGACGCTAGCCTGTTTTCAGGCACCCAACAGAAATGTCTGCAATAGAGAGGTGGGGTAACACACATTGTTTATAGTGACTAATTGGTTTAGTGGGAACATGTAGGAGGAAATGGAGCAGAGAGAAAGGAATATCAACTATGAGTTTAATGTGGTCCCTAATATCCATCCAAAAAGCATCAATCTTGGGGCATTATAGCCAAATATGGAGGACCATACTTTGCTAACTACAGTTCCTTCAGCAAAGAGGCAAAGCTGAGAACTTACAGTAGGTGCCGCCGATATTGTGTTAATCTCGCCGCTTCTAGCGGCGAGATTGACACCCTGTGAGCTCCGTCGCGAGAGCCAGCGCCGAGCTGTCTCGTCATCGGGAAAGGAAAAAATGTTCCTTTCACGATGAGCGACACGCATTGCCGATAGGCGGGGATCCGACGTGGATTCCCGCCAATACCAGGCAGTGCGTTTGGTATGAATCCTGAGCGGGAACTCCACGCCAATTTTTAAAGAAAAAAACGGCGTGGGTTCCCCCTCCAGGAGCATACCAGGCCCTTGGGTCTGGTCTGGATTTGAAGGGGAACCTTACACCGAAAAAACGGCGTGGGGGTCCCCCTCAAGATCCAAACCAGACCCTTATCCGTGCACGCAACCTGGCAGGCCGCAGGGGAAGAGGGGGGACGAGAGAGCGGCCCCCCTCCCTCCTGAACCGTACCAGGCCACATGCCCTCAACATGGGGGGTTTGGTGCTCTGGGGCAGGGGGGCGACCTGCGGCCCCCCACCCCAGAGCACCCTGTCCCCATGTTGATGAGGACAGGGCCTCTTCCCGACAACCCTGGCCGTTGGTTGTCGGGGTCTGCGGGCGAGGGGCTTATCGGAATCCGGGAGCCCCCTTTAAAAAGGGGGCCCCCAGATCCCTGCCCCCCACCCTATGTGAATGAGTATGGGGTACATCGTACCCCTACCCATTCACCTGGTGGAAAAAAATGGCAATAAAAACACAACACAGTTTTTAAAAGTATTTTATTGCACAGCTCCGGAGGTCTTCTTCCGACTTCGGGGGTCTCCGTTGTCGTCGCCGCGCTCTCCGGTTCTTTCTTCTGCTGGGCCTCCGCTAACTTCTTTTTAGCTCTTTTGCTAGCGGAGGCCCGGTCTTCGCCGTCGTCTCGTCCGGCTCTCCGTTGTCCTTCTGCCGGCCCCTCCACTAACTTCTTTAGCTCTTTTGCTAGTGGAGGGGCCGGTCTTCTCCATCGTCGCCGTCGGCGTCTTCTTCCCTCTTCTCCTCCTCGATGTTGACTCGTCACTTCCTCTCGCAGTAATGCTAAATCATCGGTCCGCAGAGATTAATATAGGCTTCTCATGACGTCACAGTCACATGTTCCCATGACGTCACAGTCACATGCTCCGGGGCCATGTGCCCCGGAGCATGTGACTGTGACGTCATGAGAAGCCTATATTAATCTCTGCGGACCGATGATTTAGCATTACTGCGAGAGAAAGCGACAAGTCAACATCGAGGAGGAGAAGAGGGAAGAAGACGCCGACGGCGACGACGGAGAAGACCGGCCCCTCCACTAGCAAAAGAGCTAAAGAAGTTAGTGGAGGGGCCGGCAGAAGGACAACGGAGAGCCGGACAAGACGACGGAGAAGACCGGGCCTCCGCTAGCAAAAGAGCTAAAAAGAAGTTAGCGGAGGCCCGGCGGAAGAAAGAAAGAACCGGAGAGAAGAAGAGGGGAGAAGACGACGGAGAAGACCGGGCCTCCGCTAGCAAAAGAGCTAAAAAGAAGTTAGCGGAGGCCCGGCAGAAGAAAAAACCGGAGAGCGCGGCGACGACACCGGAGAACCCCCGAAGTCGGAAGAAGACCTCCGGAGCTGTGCAATAAAATACTTTTAAAAACTGTGTTGTGTTTTTATTGCCATTTTTTTCCACCAGGTGAATGGGTAGGGGTACGATGTACCCCATACTCATTCACATAGGGTGGGGGGGCAGGGATCTGGGGGCCCCCTTATTAAAGGGGGCTCCCGGATTCCGATAAGCCCCCCGCCCGCAGACCCTGACAACCAACGGCCAGGGTTGTCGGGAAGAGGCCCTGTCCTCATCAACATGGGGACAGGGTGCTCTGGGGTGGGGGGGCCGCAGGTCGCCCCCCTGCCCCAGGGCACCAAACCCCCATGTTGAGGGCATGTGGCCTGGTACGGTTCAGGAGGAAGGGGGGCCGCTCTCTCATCCACCCCTATTCCCCTGCGGCCTGCCAGGTTGCGTGCTCGGATAAGGGTCTGGTTTGGATCTTGAGGGGGACCCCCACACCATTTTTTCGGCGTAGGGTTCCCCTTCAAATCCAGACCAGACCCAAGGGCCTGGTATGCTCCTGGAGGGGGAACCCACGCCGTTTTTTTCTTTAAAAATTGGCGTGGAGTTCCCGCTCAGGATTCATACCAAACGCACTGCCTGGTATTGGCGGGAATCCACGTCGGATCCCCGCTCAATACAGTGTCACGTCTCCTCGCTATTGCAGCGAGCGCGACACATGTCGCCACCCTGTTGCCGAGATCTCGGCACTCCTGTCGCCGAGAATCTCGGCGATGGGAGCGCGATAGATATACAATATCGGCGGCACCTACTGTATGTACTGTATTATCTTGTAAAAGTTTTTTTGTGTCTTAGATTCAATTGAACTTGACTGAGTTAGCGATAGGGATGAGCCGAACACCCCCCGGTTTGGTTCGCACCAGAACACCGCGAACAGGCAAAAAATTTGTGCGAACACCATTAAAGTCTATGGGACATGAACATGAAAAATCATAAGTGCTAATTTTAAAGGCTTATATGCAAGTTATTGCCATAACAAGTGTATGGGCACCCGGGTACTGCCCCAGGGGACATGTATCAATGCAAAAAAAAGTTTTTAAAACAGCCGTTTTTTCAGGAGCAGTGATTTTAATAATGCTTAAAAAGAAACAACAAAAATTAAAAATTCCTTTAAATATCATTCATGGGGGTCCTCTTAGTCTGCCTCTAAAGTGGCACATCTTTCTTATGTGTTTTACAGTGACACAGCAAAATTAAATTTCTAAAGGAAATTTTTTTATTTCAAATTGCTTGCGGCTGTAATGTATTTTCGTCTTCCGGCAACATAGATGAAAATCAATGAAAAAATCAGGGTGGGTTCCCTCCCCAGTCCATACCAGGCCCTTCAGGGCACCTTGTCCCAATGTTAATGTCCTTGAAAAAAAAGTGTCTCGCGATGTACATCCATCGTCAATCACACCGCCCGACGGACCCGAAAACGTGAAAAAAAAATACTCCGCCTCCATGGAAGACGTCCCACCGACTGGTGTCTTTTCACTGTGACAGCTCTTATATAGGCAAGGGTGGGGCCATCCATTAATGTAAGCAGATGACCCCACCCCCTCTGACGGCACATGACATCAAAAGGGGTGGGGGTCACTCGGTTACGTCACCGGATGGCCCGCCCTTGCCTATGTAACAGCTGTCACAGCCAAGAGAGAGCAGTCGGCGGGCCGCCTCCCATCGAAGCAGAGGTTTTTTTCCTTTTATTTTTTGGGTCCTTTGGGCAGCATGATTGAAGATGGGTGGACATCGCAGGACACTTTTTAAAATTTTTTATCTAATAAAGAATTAGTCGAAAACTGTGTATTGTGGTTTTTACTTTTTGACACTTTTTTGGTAAAAGAGTAGGTGTAGAATATACCCCATACCCATTTACATGGGGGTGGTGGGATCTGGGGGACCCCAATTTTTTAAACATTTTGGCGTGGAGTTCCCCTTAAAATCTATACCAGACCCAAAGGGCCTGGTATGGACTGGGGGGACCCATGCCGTTTTTTTTCTTAATTCTGTCATAGGGTTCTCCTTAATCACTTCAATACACTGTATTATATACTGTACACTGCCTGTATTGTATATACATTCTACACTGAATGCAGTGTATATATATATATATATATATATATATATATATATATACATACATACATATATATATATATATATATATATATATATATATATATATTAATGCACTGCCTGTACTGAATATATAGTCTTGACTACACTGTGTATATATATATATATATATATATATATATATATATATATATACTAAACTGCCTGCACGCCACTAACTAACCTGCCACTAGCTAACGTTCTCTCATTCATTACACTATATACAACCAGCGTGTAAGCAGCCTTATATAGTGTGGGGCGTGGACTTAGCCCCCTGAGCCATGATTGGCCAAAGGCAGGGTGCCTTTGGCCAATCATGGCTCTCACAGCATGCAGATCAGGTGCATGCTTTGGCCAATCATCAGACATCAATGCACTGTGATCTCGCAAATTTGACGCAAATGCCCCATAGTGTTTGGTATTCGCTGAACGGGCGAACACCCGCTGCTTGAGTCAAACTTACGTTCGACTCGAACATCCCTAGATGGCGATACAAAGCACTCAATGATGAGTCTGCAGATACTAGTTTTGTGGGGAAAGGTCATGTGTGTAATTGGGGCACTAGAATTGCAGAGTTTCTCAAGCCGGGTCATTGAAGACTCACGGTACGTCATTCATCAATGGGAAATCTTCCATACCTGTCTAGAAAAGTCTCTAATGGCAGAAATTTCATTTGTGCAAGGAACTTGCTACATCTCACATCTCTGCCCCAAGCCAAAATGCCAAAAAAGGATATATGTGCACCAGGTTGCAACCCCGGGATGCCTCCCACCAATCCTAAAGGGAAGATAGGGAAGGCCAGGAAGTACCTGCTGCTTAATTTGTCCCATAAATTGAGAGTGTGGAGCATGAAGGAAGAAGTGTCCACCACACATCCACAAAGGAGCCAAGGAAAATATAAAAGTTCCTTCCTGGCATAACATTTTTGCGTAGAAGCCCACAACTTAGTAGAGGCATGCATATGTAAAGAATCAGAGGCACTGTGATAGACAGAATTTTAGATGTATCATTGTTGATTTTAAATTGGATACCCTGCCATAGTCTGCTTATTCTTATGGTATGTTAGGTGAGGAGGGTACGTAACATGAAAAAAAATGTCATCGGCATAAGCTGACAGATGGTACTCCATTGTGCCAACACTAACCCCTCGAATGTTAGGATTTGTGTAGATTCTACATAACAAGGGTTCCAATGTGAGCACGGACAGGAGTGGGGAAAATCTCGTACCATTCAAAATTGGAAATGTTTAAGAGTGTGCAGTTGATTTTCACTTGGACCTCCTGTTCTTTTATTTTTAACTCATGCTAGGGACTGATTTTTTTCATTTTTTTCCTTAAGTTGGTGTTAGGCTTCAAACATATTGTTCATTTGTTCTGGGGGTATCAATCATAATGTGCTTACTGCCCAGAATCACTTTTAGCTTTTATTGAGTAAAGTTTTCTTTTAAGGAACCAATAAACAAGTCGTATAATGTAACTATATATCTGAAACTTGGACAACATTCATGGCTTAAAAGTAAACAATTCAGTAATTTAGACCAATCAAATACATTTAAATTGAATTTGATGTGGAGTGATACTTTACAGCCTAAAGCAGAGTCCACATAATCCCAAAGAATCCTGCCAAATCTCACTTTTATGCAACCTTTAGCCTAACATTGCAGCTAAAACAGATCGATAGGCTGCACAGCAGAGTTAAATAAATGTCAACAAACTCATTTTCTTTGCAGATATCAATACTTTGTGATACTTATTTGTCAATAAAGTCACTTTTTTGTTTTAGATTTACTTGTCCTTTAATTAACTTCCCTTCATCCAAACCTTGGGTGAAAGGAGATCATATCTGCAATAACTAACTTCTACAACCTTGCTAATATTCTTTCACACCTTAGTATTTTTTCCTACTATTTACATGCTAATGCTGGCCATACATGTCTTGATTGCTCTTGCTCAGCCCAGCAGACTGAATGAGAGAAATAATTGAATTTCCTCATCCACACTAATAGCATGACAATGGTATCATTAACTGAGCAAAAGTTTAAAATCAGTAGTAAAAGTAGTGATAATACACAGAAAATCACTCGTGTTTAGTCTATAAGTAGTTCATAAATGGATCATCAGTTTATGGCAAAAAGAATGGTGGGGTAGTAGAGGTGGCTGCTGTCCTCAGAAAGCCAACACTGTATAAAAAAAAATAGAAGGGGAGAACACAGGAAGCACCACCTAAGTGCAGTAATAAAATCAGGGTTTTCATGACAAGGTACATGAAAACACTCACAAGAGATAAGAAAGATATAGGCTCATCTGTCATCCAGTAGTCCTGGGGGCTCCTTGTGTCCAAAAAGGGCTCCAATGCGTGGCTGGGTAGATGGTGTATCCTCAGCACATCAGGATGCAAGATAAAGGGCCCTTAGAGCACGTTTTGGTCAACATAGGCGCTTCATTGAAAAGGACCGTGACCATCATAGCGTCCCTAAACATTTTTTAATGCATCATAATAAAACCACAGCTGGTCTTTGGGTGTGGGTTATTGAGTCCATCTCTGGGTCGTTTCCTGCGGCTGAACATTATAAATGTCTGTGCTATTAGGAAACGTTTTGGATCTATTCTTTAGGTACCTTGAAACCAGGAGGGTGGAATTAAGACATTGAGGTACACACGGTCTTGTGAGCCTATTCTGCCCCATGAAACCTCCTCTAGATTTTATAAGATTGTGACTCCCCAAAAGTGAGCACCTACCCGATTAACATCTCTATGTTTTTTTTCCTTTAGCAGACCCTTATGGTCTCATCATCCATGTGACACCTATGATTTACAACCATAGTAAGTATAGTATGTTCCAGGCCCATATGGTTATTATAATAGTTGTACTCTATACGTTCAAAATCTTTGATTTTAGTACTGTACTTAGGTGGCGCTTCCTGTGTTCTCCCACACTAATAGCATGGATGGAAGAATCTTCATTGCTGCTTATTTTATTCAGGAAGCTGCAGCACCCATGGCTGTCTGAATATCTGAACAGTGGCGGCTTCTGATAGGATGAAGTCATTGTTTGGCTGATATTTTTCGACCCAGCTCCTTCTATCTGTAAACCAACTTTTGTAGAGCTGGGTAGTGCATACAGGGCAGCCCATGGCTTTAATTATGTCAGATTTAGCATAAATTAAATGGAACTGGAGCCCTGTATGGCCAGCTTAATGCACATCTTTGCAGGTCCTCATGTCATAACAGAATTCAAGCTTTAGACAAGCACTCAAAAAGCATGTAAGGTCAAATATTTCTGGTGAGCCAATAGCATCAGGGCTTGCCAGGCAACTGTACAATGTTTGTATGTATTAAAAGCAAAAAATAATCAGACAAATGCATAGCCTAACTTGAACAAACTCTGCTATCACTTTCATCTGCCAATTTCAACAACAGCATAATAACTAATAAGCACTAAATCTAGTCTTCAATATGTACATTATATAAAATATTTGAAACTTTATAATACCAGAGTAATGTTTTATCACATGGCATTTCATAATAATAAAATATTTTTTTATCCAAATTAAGCATAAATTAATAATGTACTATAGTTGAATGTTTTGCTTGCAAAATAGGACTGTTGGAACATACAGATTTATCCCACTGAACTACAACCAAATTTCTCTTACCTCATTAAATTATTGCTTACAAGAAAATGACAGAATACAGAAGCAGTGAATGACCCAAGCTTAAACTTTAAATAAAAATACCCACATTTAAAACTGCAGAATATCCAGACATGGAAACAATATCTATACTATTAAAAAAAAATCCAGCAAAACTGTTTACCTGCCAGGACTGCAAGCTGGACAATAGAGGAGCTGTCTCAGGGGAAATAGAGGATTCTGATATACACAGCCACTTCCCACATCATACAGCTCTGTACGCCAGACTCAGTGCATGCATAATCAAGCTGGCAAACATTCTTTCTTAGGAAGGACTGTGGTGCAAACATGCACATTTATTTTGGGTGAAAATATATGTTATGCCTCTGGAGAAGGAGAGGTAATGCTTGCACACATCCCAGGTGCTGGTCTATCTCAGATGAAGACAATAGCTGCCAATGGGGGAAAAAAAAGTCTCAAACCATTAGATTCACCCTGAGAAAGCAAGAGAAGGGCACTCTCAGCTATGCCCCACAGATCCACGCATGCTCCCCAATTCAACTGTAATCAGTCAACATGTCTTTGATGTGTGTGGTCACCTTTAGAGAATAGGAAACAAAACAACAAAAAAGACAAACCTCCAGGAAAAAGTTTTGATCACTCGGTTCTCAGTCTTAGAGCCAGAAGGAGAAAGATGCAGCATTGGACTGATGGAGCCCCTAGGTAAGTATGATTTTTGAAAAAAAAGCCATGCTTCTCTAATAAGGTAGAAAACCTTCTTTGTTCAGCTCCCCCCAGCCCTCCAAATAACCTCCTGAGCCCAGTCTCAATCCAGCACTGTACCTGAGAGCAGTACTTCTCTCATCTCTTTCTCCTCACTGGACATGGAGGCAGCAGTGGGAGCCATTGAGGAAAATGCTGGGAGCAGGGAGGGGGGCATTCCATCCACCCACCCACCCACGCTGCCCAGGGCTCCATCTGGCATTGAGGAGGCTGCCCGCCCGCTTCTCCCGGTGCTCGCGCAGGTGAGGGAGGGGAAAGTCCTTCCATCCACCCACCCATCCTACTAGCCACTTCTCCTAGGGCTCTATTCTGCATCAGCGAGGGGCCGCCGCCCGTTTTTCCCAGAGCTCAGAACGGCAGCACGGTCAGCCGGGAGTCTGGGGCTGGTGGTAGTTCACCTCTCCAAATCCCTGTGGCGGGGGGAGGCGCACCGGATGCCTCTCTCAGTCATGCAGGGGGGGGTCTGCCCGCTCACAGCTGTTCATCCTTCCTGGGGCATCGGAGTAAGGGGAGGGGGACACCTATTGTTCCAGGTTCATCCATCACCAGGATCCCAAGGAATTCCAGTGAGCACATGATTGGGCTTGATGTGCCCTGGCATGGCTCTGTGAGCCGGGGGAGCTAGCCATCGGAGTCTTGCGTGATAGTCAGGCTACCTTGGGATCACAGATCAGGGGAGGGGGGGTGCAGTCCAGCAGGTGGGGGGGCCGTTTGGTGGGGGGTCATTCCATGATTCATGCCTCTCATTGTTCATGTCATAGCGGTTCTCTCAGTAGTATGTTTCTGTCAGCAGCGTGTTCTGTCAGCAGTGTGTTCGGTCAGTAGTATGTTTCTGTCAGCAGTGGGTTCTGTCATAGCGGTTCTGTCAGTAGTATGTTTCCTGTCATAGCATGTTCTGTCAGTGGTATGTTTCTGTCATAGCATGTTCTGTCATAGCGGTTCTGTCAGCAGCGTGTTCTGTAATTGCGGTTCTGTCAGCAGTATGTTTCCTGTCATAGCGTTTCTTTCAGGAATATGTTTCTGGCATAGTGTGTTCTGTCATAGCGAGTCTGTCAGCAGCGTGTTCTGTCATAGCGGTTCTGTCAGTAGCATGGTTCTGTCATAGCGTGTTCTGTCATAGCGTGTTCTGTCATAGCATGTTCTGTCATATCGTGTTCTGTCATAGCGTGTTCTGTCAGTAGTGTGTTCTGCTATCACAGCTCTGTCATTAGTGTTTCTGTCACAGCAGCTCAGTCTTTAGCATGTTCTGTCATGGCGTGTTTCTGTCATGGCTTGTTTCTGTCATCGCGGCTCTGTCATTAGTGTTTCTGTCACAGCAGCTCAGTCTTAGCATGTTCTGTCATGGCGTTTTCTGTCACGGCGTTTTCTGTCACAGCATTTTCTGTCACTCCATCTCCTGTCACTGCGTTTCCTGTCATGGCGTTCCCTGTCATGGCATTTTCTGTCATGGCGTTCCTGTCATGGCGTTCCCGTCATGGCGTTTCCTGTCATGGCGTTTCCCGTCATGGCGTTTCCTGTTACAGCGTTTCCTGTCAGCACGTCGGTGTGATGCAGGTTCAGCTTACTCCGGTAGCCGTTTCATCTTCGTTTGTTTCCATGTCCCATCTTACTTTTCATAGGTTCTATGCATTCCTGGTTCAGTTGGCTAGGGCTCACATCTCGGGATCTGTCACATCTACAGATCCATATGGGCTGAGGTATGGATTTTAAGGGGAACTCCACCCCAAATTTAAAAAAAGGTTGCGTGCCAGGTTGCATGCTCGGATAAAGGGTCTGGTCTGGATTTTTGGGGGTACTCCACTCCATTTTTTTTTTAATTTGGGGTGGAGTTCCCCTTAAAATCCATACCAGACCTGAAGGGCCTGGTATGGATATTTGGGGGGAACCGCACAGATTTTTTTTTAAATTTGCGGCAGGGTTCCCCTTAATATCCATACCAGATCTGAAGGGCCTGGTAATTGAATTTGGGGGAACCACCACGCTTTTTTTTTTTTTTTATCAATGACTTTTCTATGTATTGCCGGGAGCCGACAATTCATTATAGCCGCGAGTGAGTTTTAAATGACTTTTTTCCTTCAGAAATTACACTTTGTGCAGGGACAGTTCTAAGCACGGGAAACAAGCGCGAATAGTCCTCAGAAGTTCGGGTCCCCATTGATTTCAATAGGGTTCAGGTTTGGGGTCAAGTTCGGTCCCGAACTCAAACTTTTTTCTGAAGTTCGGCCGAACCCGTTGAACCCGAACATCCATGTGTCCGCTCAACTCTAGTTATAACGTGTTTTACAACAGCGTGTTTCAGTCGTAGCTTGTCTCTGCTATGCAGTCACGGCACAGACATACAGCCGTTGCATCTTTGTTTGTTTCCTTGTCTCGGTGGACTGCTTGGGCTCTGAGGAAAGGGGTGCGCCCCGGAAACGTGTCAGCCATTCAGCTACATTTGGGTACCGTCCAACCCTCTGGTCATCTAATCCTGGTTGCAGTTGCCACGGGACTCAGTTTGATTGCCATTGTTGATTACCATTGTTTTTATACGTTTTAATAACGTTTTTTATCTGGTAATGCACTAGGTCGGTGCACCCTCTTTTCTTTTTCTTTTCTTTCAGTTTTATGAACTCCCATTGTTCTGAGGAGGGCTGCAAGACTTTAGTTTGTGCCTTTTACAAAAAGAATGGTCTACAATATCTGCACGCAGTGAAACACCGGAGCACAGGAGAATTTTTTTGTTGTACCATTTCCTTGTCTCTTCATACCTTTCTTTCAGGTTCTTGCATACCTGGGTTTAGTTAGCCAGGGCTCACATCTCAGGATCTGTCACGTCTATGGATCCATACGGGCTGAGGTTTCGTTTTTAAATGATTGTTGACCACAGTTTTCTCGCTCGTATACCATACATCATACGTGCACGTTCATTCTTACGCCTATACAACTACCCACCCCAGTCTGTGGGTACACCGGCCCTGAGTGTCAAGGTTTTAATTACCTGTCTCTGCGCTGCAGGTTACTCCGGCTCGCTCACTACATACACTAGGGTGGGAGCTGTCATCAGGTTCATTCACGCGCTGAGGTCTGGTCATTTCTGCTCACGTCCTTTACTCAGGCAGGTACAGAGGGGTGGTGTTCTCATGTCTGGTTGTCTGTTGTCATTTTCTTTGTATTTCCTAGGGTTGGGCATGCCGCACATTTCGGGAGCAACTTATTCACGTTCATCCCTTCAACTCCATGTGGGGGTTTTAACCACTTACCGACCGCTCACTGTATATATACGTTGGCAGAATGGCACCGACAGGCAAAGTCACGTACCTGTACGTGATTGCCTTTGTATAGTTGGGGGGTCCAGTGGGACCCCCCTTCTATACAGTGAGCTGTCGTTAGTTGTTCGGGAGTGATCCGTGATGAGGGGACGGCCGTTAGATTCCGGCCACCTCCTTGCGATCGCTCCCGGCGAATTAGAATCTTCCTCTGCTGTGTAAATGTAAACACAGGCAGAGGAAGTGATGTCATCTCTCCTCGTGGCGGTCTTTTCGTCCGCAGCGCCGAGGAGAGAAGACGCAGGTTAGTGCACCAACAGCCCACTGACACGTAGGCACACATAGGCACACATTTCACCCCCCAGTCACCCCAAGATCACCCCCCAGGTCACCCCCCAGCCCCCAGGCACAGTGTCACTGATTGCAGTGATCATTTATTTTACTGATCACTGCATTTAGTGTCATCTGTGACAGTAAAAAGTTGCAGGGCAGTTAGGTTTAGGCCCCTTTAGGTCCAGGGTAGCCCCCTAAGCCCCCCTAATAAAGGTTTAACCCCTTGCTCGCTCCCCAGGTAACCCTTTCACCCTCTAACTCCAGCG
The DNA here is from genome assembly GCA_029206835.1 of Rana muscosa. Lineage (NCBI taxonomy): Eukaryota > Metazoa > Chordata > Amphibia > Anura > Ranidae > Rana > Rana muscosa. The sequence goes on along the minus strand of CM055117.1, from coordinate 543,285,912 downwards.
TCACTAAGCGGTCGTTTTTCCGATCGCTGTATTCGTGTCGCTGGTGCCCTAGATAGCCAGTTATTTATTTTTAGGTTCGCCGCAGGTTTTTATAGCGTCAGGTACCCCCATATATTATTTTAACCCCCTGATTGCCCCTAGAGTTAACCCTTTCACCAGTGATCACCGTATAAGCGTCACTGGTGACACTGGTTAGCCAGTTCGTTTTTTTCGTTATTTAGGTTACCCGTCAGGTTTTTATATAGCGTCAGGTACCCCCATATTTAACCTAATAAAGGTTTTAACCCCCTGATTGCCCCTAGTTAACCCTTTCACCAGTGATCACCATATAAAGGTTACGGGTGACGCTGGTTGGTTAGTTTGCTCTTTATAGCATCAGGGCACCCGCCGTATATAACCCAATAAAGGTTTAACCCCCTGATCGCCTGGCGGGTGATATCAATTAGGTTTTAGCGCCAGAGAGGGTCTGCGTTGCCCCAGGCAGCGTTAGGTTAGTGCCTGTAACGCTAACACCCACGCGCAAAGCATACACCTCCCTTAGTGGTATAGTATCTGAACAGATCAATATCTGATCTGATCAGATCTATACTAGCGTCCCCAGCGGTTTAGGGTTCCCAAAAACGCAGTGTTAGCGGAATCAGCCCAGATACCTGCTAGCACCTGCGTTTAGCCCCTCCGCCCAGCCCAGCCCACCCAAGTGCAGTATCGATCGATCACTGTAACTTACCAAACACAACACACATGACTGCAGCGTTCGCAGAGACAGTCCTGATCCCTGCGATCGCTAAAAGTTTTTTTTGAAGCGTTTGATACATTTGCTGACAGTCAGGTGCTTTTTTACCTGTGAATCTTACTAGTGTACCCCTAAATTTAGAGCCCAAAATGGCAAATCGAAGGTACTCTAGTAAAGAGGCCTACGAGATTCTGAGCATGACAGATAGTGAAGAGGAGGTCACGGATCTGTCAGATTCAGGCTCAGAATATCTTCCCGTAGAAGACAGTGAAGTCAGCGGCTCCACGCCAGATAGCTCTGACGACGAAGGTGAGGTCCCTGCTAAGGTCAGGCGTACCCGATCCCGATCTTCTGCTGTTGTTGAGGAGCAAGAACCGCAGGGCTCTCGTATCATGGAGCAGAGTAGTACTAGTGCCGCTATTCCTTCTGGTGAATTGACAAGCACCAGCGGCCTAGTACAGCCTGGGCGTACATCCAGCACTGCAGTATCACGTGGTGACGTGGCGAGTCCCATAAGTGCAGTTCAAGCTGGTGAGGTGGCAAGCACAAGTAGTGTCCCGCTGCCACCAAGAAGAAGACAAAGGCAGGTCCGTCGTGCCCATAGTGCCCTTCCTGCAGAATTCACCTATCCTGATTGGGTCCCCACCACTTCTGCAGAACCTGTACTTCCCCCATTCACTGCCCAACCCGGTATTCAGGTGGAAACCGCTGATTTTAAGCCAATTGATTTTTATTCACTGTTTTTCACGGAAGATCTCTATAGATCTCTTGTGGACCAGAGTAATTTATATGCTGGTCAATTCATCGCCGCTAGTCCCCAGTTGACTTCCATTGCCAAAGATTGGAAACCAATTACGGTTTCCGAATTTAAAATCTTTCTGGGCCTTTCCCTCAACATGGGCACACATAAATTTCTGTCATTGCGTGTTCATTGGTCCACACACCCAATTGACCACATGCCCGTGTTCTCTGCCTCCATGCCCAGGACACGATACGAGCAGATTTTGCTGCATGAAAAAAAAGATTACAATACATGTCCAACAAGGACCAGCAACGTACTGGTATGTTGCTGGACTTTGAATGTTTATACCAGAATGATGCCTGCAGGTTTAGGTATCATCTTGGTATCATTCTTTTCAGCCAGTGGCCGGCTTTCATGTAAAAGCAATTCTACCAGATAATTAGCCTCTAGACTGCTTTTACAAGCAGTGGGAGGGAATGTCCCCCTCCCCCGGGTATAAACAGCGCCATTGGGAAATTGGGAAAGCATTTTATCACACTGATCTTGGTGTGGTCAGATTCTTTGAGGGCAGAGGAAAGATCTAGGGTCTAACCCCACAATTTTTTTCAAAAAAAGAGTACCTGTCACTACCTATTGCTATCATAGGGGAAATTTACATTCCCTGAGATAACAATAAAAATGGTAAAAAAATAAATATGGAAGGAACAGTTTAAAAAAAAAAAAAAAGCAAAATAAATAATAAAAAAAAAAAGCACCGCTGTCCCCCCTGCTCTTGCGCAAAGGCGAACGCAAGCGTCGGTCTAGCGTCATATGTAAACAGCAATTGCACCATGCATGTGAGGTATCACCGCGAAGGTCAGATCGAGGGCAGTAATTTTAGCAGTAGACCTCCTCTGTAAATCTAACGTGGTAACCTGTAAAGGCTTTTAAATGCTTTTAAAAAATAATGTAGTTTGTCGCCGTTGCGCGTTTGTGCGCAATTTTAAAGCATGTCGTGTTTGGTATCTATGTACTCGGCCTAAGATCATCTTTTTTATTTCATGAAACATTTGGGCAATATAGTGTGTTTTAGTGCATTAAAAAAAAGAAAAGTGTGTTTTTTCCCCAAAAAATGCGTTTGAAAAATCGCTGCGCAAATACTGTGTGGAAAAAAAAATGCAACACCCACTATTTTAATCTGTAGGGCCTTTGCTTTAAAAAAATATATAATGTTTGGGGGTTCAACATAATTTTCTTGCAAAAAAAAAATGTTTTCATGTAAACAAAAAGTGTCAGAAAGGGCTTTGTCTTCAAGTGGTTAGAGTGGATGATGTGTGACATAAGCTTCCTAATGTTGTGCATACAATGCCAGGACAGTTCAAAACCCCCCCAAATGACCCCATTTTGGAAAGTAGACACCTCAAGCTATTTGCTGAGAGGCATGTTGAGCCCATTGAATTTTTTATTTTTTTGTCCCAAGTGATTGAATAATGACAAAAAGAAAAAAAAAATGTACAGAAAGTTGTCACTAAATGATATATTGCTCAAACATGCCATGGTTATATGTGGAATTGCACCCCAAAATACATTCTGTTGCTTCTCCTGAGTACGGGGATACCACATGTGTGAGACATTTTGGGAGCCTAGCCGCGTACAGACCCCGAAAACCAAGCACCGCCTTCAGGATTTCTATGGGTGTAAATTTTTGATTTCACTCCTCACTGCCTATCACAGTTTCGGAGGCCATGGAATGCCCAGATGGCACAAACCCCCCCCAAATGACCCCATTTTGGAAAGTAGACACCCCAAGCTATTTGCTAAAAGGTATGTTGAGTATTTTGCAGATCTCGCTTTTTGTCACAAAGTTTTGAAAATTGAAAAAAGAAAAAAACAAAACGTCTTTCTTCATTTTCAAAAACAAATGAGAGCTGTAAAATAGTCACCATGCCTCTCAGCAAATAGCTTGGGGTGTCTACTTTCCAAAATGGGGGGGTTTTGTGCTATCTTGGCATTTTATGGCCTTCAAAACTGTGATAGGTAGTGAGGAGTGAAACCAAAAATTTGTGCCCTTAGAAATCCTGAAGGCGGTGCTTGGATTTTGGGGCCCCGTACGCGGCTAGGCTCTCAAAAAGTCCCACACATGTGGTATCCCCGTACTCAGGAGAAGCAGAAAAATGTATTTTGGTGTGTAATTCCACATATAACCATGGCATGTTTGAGCAATATATCATTTAGTGACAACTTTTTGTACATTTTCTTTCTTTTTGTCATTATTCAATCACTTGGGACAAAAAAAAATATTCAATGGGCTCAACATGCCTCTCATCAATTTCCTTGGGGTGTCTACTTTCCAAAATAGGGTCATTTGGGGGGGTTTTGTGCTATTTTGGCATTTTATGGCCTTCGAAACTGTGATAGGTAGTGAGGAGTGAAATCAAAAATGTGCGCCCTTAGAAATCCTGAAATCGGTGCTTGGTTTTTGGGGCCCCGTACGCGGCTAGGCTCTCAAAAAGTCCCACACATGTGGTATCCCCGTACTCAGGAGAAGCAGCAAAATGTATTTTGGGGTGCAATTCCACATATAACCATGGCATGTGTGAGCAATATATCATTTAGTGACAACTTTTTGTAATTTTTTTTTTGTCATTATTCAATCACTTGGGACCAAAAAAATGTTGGCCTAAATGTATGACTAAAATTGAGTTTATTCTATTTTTCTTATAACAAAAATTTGAAAATATCATTTTTTTTTCACAATTTTCGGTCTTTTTCCGTTTATATCGCAAAAAATAAAAATCGCAGAGGCAATCAAATACCATTAAAATAAAGCTCTATTTGTGGGAAGAAAAGGACGCAAATTTTGTTTGGGTACATCATTGCATGTCCGCACAATTTACAGTTAAAGCAGCGCAGTGCAAAATTCTGAAAACACCTCTGGTCCTTTAGCTACAAAATGGTCCGGGGCTTAAGTGGTTAAGCATGGTAGTACTCTGTCGCACAGGAGTTGGTCCATACTTATCTCTGCAGAGCGGAGCGTCAACACAGGGGTTTCCTTTTCCGGCCACAGCAGGGAAGGCGATTCGCTTCAGTTTGTTTCCAATTCCATCCTAGCAACTCCCACACACCAGCATGGTACATGTGCTGGGCTTTATTCTTTAGCGCAGTTTCATGCGGGCCTAAGAAGCTCTCCACGGCCTCTTACAATTACAGGATGGAATGGAGGTGTTCAAACTCGCTCGGTCAGAGGCGGGGTGTCAGCCCACCCCCAGCTCCTGCATTTCTGCTGGCAAGATCAGCATCTCCTTAGTTCACCGGTCTTGTCAAGCCTTCAGGTTCAACATGTCTGAGCCAAGCATGTTTCTTGTCAGGTGCTGGGTTGGAATCTCTCATCCCCGGGCTTCAGGCAACCCCTGCCGGGAGTATTTTTCAGGCCCACACGCAGGCCTCATCACTATCTTGTCGTAATTGGTCTGGTTCGTCACCTTCATTCCTAAGAGGGTGGGTCGGCCCACCGGGGTGTCCAGTGGCAAGTTTTAACATTGTTGTTACATTTTGGCTGTCTCTTTCCTGCAGAGATATTTTCATCAGGGTACTCATCTATGGAGTTGTCGCTTTCCACAGTTGGGGGTAGACATTGGCCATCCAAGCTGATTTCACCGAGGCTTGAAGCTTTCATCAGACCTGCCCGCTGCCAGGGCAGATTAGCAGCCTTGGTGTCGTTTCACTGCTGGGTCACTCTTGGGTCAAATCAGTCCTTACTTTGACGCCAACGTCCCTTTGTCGGCCCACAATGTTAGGTTTGGGCCAATATCATCTTTTGGTGCTAATCTCTTGCTTGCAAGGTTGCCGGATCCACTGGGCAGATACGTCAGACCTTTCATCTTTTTTCTGATCCCCAGCCTGTTACAAGGGGGGCTTACAGTCACTCGGGCATGCTGTATCATGCCATGATATTTATTCCTCAGGTCTTACCTCCTTCCCCTGTTTCAGGACTGGTTGCAGGCAGAGGTACGACCCGATTGAATCATTCGGGTCTGGTTTCTGTGTGTTATCATTGTATATCACTACAGTGTGTTGGCCTCATCCGTCAACACCAGCAAACTCGTCTTTCTGGTATCCAGCACTTAGACCCCTTCACGCCTGTCAGTTCGTCCATTTTTGGCAGCTCTCCCTCTCAAACCTCCTCATATCAGGTATGGTCAGTTAGGCCAGGGGTTGTGGGTATTTCACAGAGCTGCTTGTCATACGTCCGGTTTTCAAGTGTTCAAACTTTGCTATTATGTCACAGGGCTCCTCGGGTCAGCCCTAGTTCCTTTTCCACCACGTATCCTCCCGCCACAAGCAGTTTGTTCCCATGCCCATGTTTTCTCGTAAGTAGGCTTAATCCAATCGGTTACGGGCCATTCATTTTGTTTCTGGGCAATATCGCAGGTTCCTAACGGGTTGGGTCCCTTCTTATCGTCAGTTCATAGGATGCTGGTTTCCTGCTGTCATAGCTGTTTCATACCGGATCCAGACACTGGGGCCACCCAGCGTGCACCACTCTACCACGACGGATTGTTACCTGCCCTTTTTCAAGCTTTCACACCTACTTCCGTGTCTTTTTGCCCTCTTTTAGGCATACTGACCATCTAGGCCAAGGCACACCTCAGGCCTTGGTAGTTAGGGTATCACATTTCCAAGTGAAGACTTTGACTACAAGTTTGAAGGCTGGCCACAGGTTAGCCTGTATTTTTAGGAGGAGTCTGAGGGCTATTTATCCCTCCTCCTCTGGCTGTTCCTGCGTCGGCTCGTTTTCTGGGTTCCCACCCACCCGTTTCCCCCTATTTCACATACTTATTCACATCGCACATTTCTTCATAGTCATACATTCAGGGTATGTCCTCTTTTAGGCATTCTGACCAGCTAGGCCGAGGCACACCTCAGGCCTTGGTAGTTAAGGTATCGCATTTCCAAGTGAAGACTTTTACAACAAACAGCATTATTACTAATTGATAGTATTTTTTTTCTTCAATACTTACTTTTACTTTATTATACATATATTTTGCCTGACAAAATTAAGAGAAGAATTAAGGAAGCTATGAACGCACAAAATATTCAGTTACTACTAACTGAACGTTACCCTTGAGCAAACTTTTTTTTTTTTCAATCAGAAAAAAGTTTATTGAAAAAAACATATGACAGACATATATATAACCATAGTATTCGGGCAGCAGAAAACAATACAGGCATAGAGCATTCATAGGTACAAACGGTACAACAATCATTTAAGCTGATGTATCTACCTGTACATATTAAACATTAAGATAGTAACCATTGCTGCGCAGCATATAATATTATCAAGGTACATTAGGTTGGACCAATGGTATGGTAGTATCAAAAATACTAAACAGAAAAAAAAAGAAAAAACAATAACAGAGACAAAAATAAACTGAAAAAAAAAAATTCCAATGAAAAATTGGTAACCATCATATCATGACTACCTTTCCAAAATACACACCACAAAAGACCACGGTTTGTCACTAGCATACTGTGAAAAGTCACTACTTTACATTTGCAAGAGTCTATCTTTGACCAGTTGTGTAGGCCCCAGACCGGGAGTGTCGAGCCAAGGTTGCCACATTGAATGAAAAAATTTCAGGGCATTTCTATGCTGATAAGTGACTTTCTCACGTATCAAGAGACAGTTGACCATTTCCACCCATTGTCCCCCCGTTGGTACCCTAGGAGATATCCAAAGCCCCGCAATCGCCTTCCGAGTAATATATAGGACACGGAGTATTGCAACGTGGCCATTAGGCGAGAGTGAGGGCATCTCCAGTGCACCAAGCAGACACACAATTGGGCTGTGGGGTACCGGAAGTTGGTACACCTGTGAAATGGTAGTAAGAACATACTTCCAATACCGAAATAGTTTTGGACACTTCCACATCATATGCAGCAGGTCCCCTTCATGTATGCAGCACTTCGGACACAGTGGAGTATCCCGACATCCCCATTTATGTAGGCAGGCTGGAGTCCTGTACACTCTATGTAGCAAAAATAGATGTGATAGTCTGCGGGATGCAGAAACGGACACCAATGGGGCAAAAGTAAGGCACAGTTCCCAGGTTTCCCCGTCTATGGGGCCTAAATCTTTTTCCCACCCCTTTCTGCACGGGAGTGCCGAGGCATTGTGCGTGGCGCTAAGCAATCTAGCATAAATCCTCGATATCATACCTTTCCAATCCTCTGCCAGCCACACGTCATTCATCAGAGGATGTGTTGATAGCATAAGTGGAGATATTCTAAGCTCACTCTGTACTGCATGCCTCAATTGCAGATATCTATAAAATTGAGACCTATGGAGAGAGAATTCCTCCCCAAGGTCAGTGAATGACTTGAGAATCGTACCCCTAAACAGTTGTGTGATATAGTGGATACCTGACAGCTCCCAGGAGCGGAAGTCCCTAAGTTTAAAAAGTTCAACAAAGTATTTATTTCTCCATATGGGAGTAAATGAGCATATGCCCCTAATCTTCAGGAGAGATCTGGTGTATTTCCAAAGGGTGTTCAACAAATGAATCGTGGGGAGGGAGCCTGAAATATGTGCGAGTCCTGCCTCTAGGTGGGATAGCGCGGAGAGCTCTGAACCATAAGGTACTAACAGTAATCTAATAGGATAATCTACATCCTCCCCACCCCAGTGACCAAGGTGCTGAAGTTGGGAGGCCACAAAATAATATCGAGCATGCGGAACTGCCATGCCTTCCTGATCCTTAGCCAATTGTAGTGACGAGAGGCTGATTCATGGTGACTTATTGCCCCATATTAAGTCTCTGAAATGGGCATCTATTTGGGCAAACCATTTATGGGGTATCCATATGGGAGCATTGTGGAATACGTAGAGAAGTTGAGGGGCCCAAACCATCATTACTAGATTAGCCCTCCCCGTGTTATTCGAAAGAGGCAACTTCGTCCATGCCGAGCATTTTGCCCGCAATTTACAAAGCAAAGGTACCAGGTTCAGTGTCAAGTATTGAGTCGGGTCTGGGGTCACCTGTATGCCCAAGTAGCGAAACTCCTCCACTATGAGAACATCTCTAGCACAGTCAGGGAGGGGGGCTGTCAGGGGGTCCAGTGGCATGAGCACCGATTTGTTCCAATAATACTAAATCCCGACAACTTTCTGAAGTCTGTGATCAAACGCATCACATTCCTCAGAGTCGCCGGTGTCCCCGAGGGAAACCAAGGTGTCATCTGCATATAATGAGATCACATCTTGCCTGGGTCCTCTACAGAAGCCTACAAAATTCTGCAAAGCTCTTACATGTATAGCCAGGGGTTCTAGAGCCAAGACAAACAACAGGGGTGAAAGCGGGCACCCCTGCCGTGTGCCCCTGAAAAGCCTAAAAGATTCAGACATGTCACCACTAATGTGCATTCTCGCCGATGGAACACTATATAGTAATTGAACCCATCTAAGGAAAGTAGGGCCCACCCCAAATCTTGTCAGCACCTCCCAGAGATAGGGCCAATCAACGCTATTGAACGCTTTAGCGGCATCCAAAGAGAAGATGGCCCTATTACCTGTGTTGTCCACAGGTATCCGTAAGTTAAGAAACAATCTGTGCAAGTTCTGGGAGGTAGATCTCGTCGGGATAAAGCCAGATTGGTCGCTATGTATCACATGATGTATACACTTGACCAGTCTGTTAGCCAGGACCGTGGCCAACAATTTAATGTCAAATGTGAGCAGGGAGATAGGCCTGTATGAATCCGGTGACACAGGATCCTTTACAGGTTTCAGTAGCACCACTATTAGAGCCTCATTCATAGAGGGAGGGAGCACTCCAGTTTCAAAGGCATTGTTGTAAACTTTTAAGAGTGTTGGAAGCAGCTGCTCTGTGTATCGTTTAAACACCTCAGCCGGCAGGCCGTCCGCCCCCGGTGCCCACCCATTCTGTGCATGCGCCAGAGATTCCAGGAGTTCATCCTCAGTCAATGGGGCACCAAGTAGAGCCACATCAGATGAGGATAGACAAGGGATGGGGTACTTATCTAAGAAGGTACAGAGGTCCTCTGGGGTAGGCTGAACTTTGGAAGTGTACACATCTTGGAAAAACTTTGCAAAGCTATCCATAATGGATTGGGTGGAGTAGCATGGTACACCCTGTGCATCTGTCACAGCTACTATGTGTGAAGAGGGTTTCTGCGATTTGGCTAACATTGCCAGCATATGGCTCGTATTCTCTCCCTCTTCAAAGAGTTTCTGCTGTAGAAATAATCGTTTGTTCTCTGCTAATTGTAGGGACAGGTGTTTAAGCATAGACTGGGAGGCTAACCATGTTCAGTGTTATCATTGGGGTCAGCCACATAATAAGCTTCCGAGCGTTGTGCCCCTGCCAGTACAAGTATCTCCCATTCTTTAATGTTGGTCCTAATCTGGGAGATGACTCTAATAAATTGATCATGTAGATATGCTTTGGCTGTGTTCCACACCGCACCCAGCTCTGCGGAGTCTAGATTGTGTTTGAAAATATTGGTCAGAAGTACTGGAATCGGGTCAGGATCTAGTATAAGAGACAGCCAAAATGGGTTAAGTTTCCAGAGCCTATTGCCTCTTACAGCCCCCATCCTTAGATCAACGGAGAGCGGGTAGTGGTCTGAGATCTGTCTGGGATGGTATTGTGAGGAGGCAACCATTGGCAACAGGAGGTCAGTACCCAGCCCCAAGTCAATTCTAGACAGGACCCCCACTGAAGCTAATTGACAGGAATACACTCTAGATTCAGGGTTATGCCTTCTCCAAACATCAGTAAGGTCCATCTCCAATATAAGGCAAGCAAAAGGGGTAGACCCCCTGCCCCGTACCTTTGTTACACCAATACGGGAACCGAGCTTGTCCATCTCATAATCAAGGTAGTTGTTGAAGTCTCCCAGGACCAACACCGGTATGCCCGGGAAGCGGGACATAAAATCGGCTAAGTTTTTAAGTAGACCAGCTGAGAAGGGAGGAGGAATGTACAATCCTGCCAGTATACATTTTGTCCCATAAAGGGAACACAATAGGAATATAAAGCGACCCTCTGGATTAATTTTAACATCTAGGAAGGAGAATTGAGTACCTTGTCGTATCAGGATACTCACCCCCCTCGAGTACACCAAGCCTGTAGCATGGTATTGATGACAAAACTGTCTCATCACAAATTGTGGAGTAGGCGTCGGGGGGAGGTGAGTCTCCTGTAAACAAATCACATCCGCATGCAACCTCTTGATCGCGCGAAGCACGGCCAAGCGTTTAACCGGGTTATTCAAGCCCCTGACATTCCAGGACAAAAATCTAGTTAGCTTAGAAATTTCATTATTGTGACTATGAAAACATAATGAAACCTTACACATATGCTATGGGAGCGCTGCACACATGGGGAACAATAAACAAAGGGACCCAGAGTTCGGTACTTATTACATGTGGGAGAGGGGAGGCCCTCCATCCCAACAGGCAGTCATGCAGTGAGGAAAGGCACATAGTAGTCTCATGCAAAATAGTGAGCACAAAAACCTGAAAAAAATTAAAAAATATTGAGCAAGTCATGGTAGAAACTTTATAAAAGGTTGAACTGAGAAAACCAGCCAACGTGGCCAAACTATCACGCCAAAGATTGGCTTGAGGCCTATACCAGGCCATCCTGGGGGCATCAGTGGAAGCACACTTCAGTGTCTTAATAACTTCTCAGCAGCTAGAACAAAAGTGCCGTGATGGTAAGTAAAGACCAGTTCAAGGGCAGCCCACTCCGCCTTGGAGTATGAAGGTGGAATTCAAACTGGAAACAGGTAAAGGTGATGCGTTATCGCTTATGTTGGAGCAGGACGCCTATTGCGCGCCTCACGAATTGGTTGTTCCTCTCTATCCAGCCATTGTGCAGCCGCAGATGGCGAATCAAAGAATTGTACTGATCCCAGTACTTCAAGTCGTAGGCAAGCAGGGTATAACATGGCATATTTCAAATCAAGGTCTCTAAGCCTGCGCTTGACATCCATAAATTTAGCACGTTGCTTCTGCAGTTCGGCAGAAAAGTCTGGGAACAGAGAGACCTTGGTGTTATCAATTTTCAGGGCCGCCGGTTTTAGCCTGGCATGGTGCAGAATGGCATCCCTATCCTTATAATTAAGGAGTTTAAACAGGAAAGGTCGTGGTGGTGCACCGGGCAATGGAGGCCTATCGGGGACCCTGTGCGCCCGTTCCACTGAGAACATAGGGGAAAACGCTTCTTTGCCAAAAGCAGTGACCAACCAGTTCTCAATAAACTCTACAGGGTTCTTGCCTTCTATTCCCTCTGGGAATCCAATAGCTCTCACATTATTCCTCCTCATCCTATTTTCCAAATCTTCCAATAGGGAAGAGTGTTGTGAGAGAAGATGGTTGTTATATGTGAGGTCCCTCTGCATAGGCGCCATGTCATCTTCTATGAAACTCACTCTCCCCTCTAGGGCAGATGTCCTCTCTCTGAGCTACTGGGTGTCCTGCCTCAGGAAAGAAAGTTCTGCTTTGACCCCTTTTATTTCTGTAGTGAGGACTGCTATGGAGAGGTTGGAGGATGTAACTGCGGTGAGGATGTCCCTTAGCGTGGGTTCGCCATCAGCACTAGGGCTAGTGGGGCCTTGGGGTCTAGTAGAGACCTCCCCTGGAGTACTCACTGTGTCCCATGTAAAGCCCCCGCCGGCTGAATCCTCCAGGGGGACCGTGTCGTCCGCTTCCGGTCCTCCTCCGGGTGAGTCCTCAGGGGTACTGGAAGAGGCAGCGGGATCCGAGGAGAGCGGCATAGAGAACAGTTTTTCTGCCCCCTCTCTGTGCTTTTCCGTGGCCGAGCGTGGAGCCAGGGCGACATGTTGCGACACGAGGTCCGCGGACCGGGACGAATTCTGCCTCTTTGCGGTGGACATCTGAGAGAAAACTGGCGGTTAGAGGTAAGGAGGTGTACCGGGGACCTTCCTGACAGCCGTCATTCCTGTTTTGGAGCAGTAGTTTGCGGTTCCTCAGGATAAATTAGCGGAGTTTCGGCGGAGCTCGCTGAAAGCACGTCTGGCTACATTTGCTGCCTGGCCACTTGAGCAAAAATTTTAAACACAGCCCTGTGTATGCTTGCATTCATCACTAGGAAGCCTAGTAGTGTAATTACATGCACATTCAATATCTCTTGGCTCCTGCAACAGATTAAAGTTATCAATAAGGTTAAGGGAGCCAAATCTTCCCACAGAAAATTTATATTGCAACTCAAAGACGTGGGGATGGATGCAAATGTGATCAAATGGTTGAATAACAGATTAGAAGAGTTAAACGACACTTAAAGGTCAGATAGCTGCCTTTTCTTTTCAAAGTTAGTTTATAAAGTTCGTCCTCCCTATACTCTGGGGTTAGGGAGTATTACGCAGTTGCCAGGGGTAGCATACAGCCAAGAACATAAAGTCTATTGACTATACTATAGCATAATTAAAATGTATCTATGAAGCTTTTCCTGAATACAAAATGTTATTAAATTGGAATAGAATTCGAGAAAATTATCAAGGACAGTTGTTTTCACATATTTCAGTTTCAGCTCTGTAGAAAATATGGCAAATGGGCAAATTTAGTACAAACAATACACTATTATGTGTACAGCAATGAATACATGTCCACTATTGTCATGATATATGCCTTTAATTTAAGGCAAGAAAGTTCTTGAAATACAAATAGCTTAAAGCAACTGTATTGAAAATAGATATTTTAATGTTTTAGTTTCATTCTCTAAATTCCATATATCTATTGGTTATGACAAGGGAAGGGAAGAATTGATTAGAATAATTTTGTGGTGATAATTTTGAGTGATCATGTTTTGAATGCAATATAACAAACACTCTGTCTAATGTGACAATCTCTTGATGTACAGAAATACATCTGCCTAACTGCAAAGTCTCCCTGGGAACTGTATTCAATTGCTGGCAACTATGTTTTTCACTTTCTCCACTTGTCTCCCATGGGGCACATGACATGGCTGAAGCACTAAAGCATGGATAGAAAAAACATATTAAAACAGTGTAGTGGAAGTTCTGCAATTTTTATCATATTAGCACAAAGGTTGTTATGTTTTTTCTGCTAATTTATTAATTAATGTACCACAAATATATTGTCCGGGGTGAATATGTTTTAAAATGAGTTACTGTAATTGAGGAAGTGTTCTTGACTAGTAATGGATGTAAACTTCCAGGAATTTTGGGAGTCTTTCATGGTTCATCTGCAAGTACCAGCCGCTGCAGTTAAACTGCGTCAGGCTGACTCCCCTGCTCGAAACGTCATAGCTGTTTGTCGAGTCTTTAAGACGGCTCCGGCAGCACGCGTGCCCAAAGCGTGCCCCCGGAGCCGATGCGAGTGCCCGCGATTGCTCATTACAGAACGAGAATGGGAATGTGTGCGTGTAAACACACAAGTCCCGGTTCTCTCAGGAGCGAGGAGACTGATCGTGTGTTCATACAATGTATCAACACCGATCAATCTCTTCCCCTAGTCAGTCCCACCCCCCCTACAGTTATAACACACATTAGGGAACACAATTAACCCCTTGATCACCCCCTAGTGTTAAGCCCTTCCCTGTGTGACATTTTTACAGTAATCAGTGCATATTTATAGCACTGATCGCTGTATAAATGCCAATGGTCCCAAAAATGTGTCAAAAGTGTCCGATGTGTCCACCATAATGTCGCAGTCACGATAAAAATCACTGATCGCTGCCATTACTAATAAAAAAAATGCCATAAAACTAACCCCTATTTTGTAGACGCTATAACTTTTGCGCAAACCAGTCAATATATGCTTATTGCGATTTTTTTACCAAAAATATGTAGAAGAATACATATCGGCCTAAACTGAGGAAAGTGTTTTTGTTTTCTTTTAAATGTGGGATATTTATTATAGCAAAAAGTAAAAGATATTGTGTTTTTTTCAAAATTGTTGCTCTTCTTTTGTTTATAGCGCAAAAAATAAAAACCGCAGAGGTGATCAAATACCACCAAAAGAAAGCTCTATTTGTGGGAAAAAAAGGATGTCAATTTTGTTTGGATGCAACGTCGCACCACCGCACAATTGTCAGTTAAAGCGACGCAGTGCCGTATCTCAAAAAATGGCCTGGTCATTGAGCAGCCAAATCTTCCGGGGCTGAAGTGATTAATCTAGCCATCCTTTCCCACTCATTCCCGAAATAGACAAAACATCTACATGCAGATGCATTTAGCATCACCACATACCATCCGGTAAGAGGAGTGTAGTGGGACTTATGTTTTTAACTCATTCTAGGAGGAGGAATAGCGTGGGACAAGCAGGCAAATGTCAGTGTTATTTTAACACATGTGCAGTGGCTTGCTAAAGCTCTGAGAACATGGGAATTGTAGAGCAAAGCATGTGACCAATAAGAATGCACACCACTTGCTCTACAGTGGCATAAGCGGAGGATCAGGCATGCACACCAGACGCTATAAGAAGCTCGAACACAATGGTCTGAAACAAAAAACAAAAAAACACAGAGCTGTAGTATACTTGATATTTTGATGTAAAAAAAATATTGTGTGTAGTGGTATTTTAAGTTTCTAAGTTAATCACTCCAATGATGAATTCTGCCAGTTAGAATTTGGCACGTCACTACTAGTAAGAGAAGCACAATTTCATTTTATAATAATTGTACATTATCCTTTATAATGCAAAAGTTTCATTCTCCCCAAAAAAAGTAGTTTCCATGGTGATGTGGTACTTATATCCAACCATGTTTTCCATTCGCAGACAATTATACATTTTATGACAATATAATTTCAGAACACAGTAAGTAATGCAACCACAGGTGTAACAATGCTTGTAGGGGACCTGCAGAAACACAGTGGCAAAACAGTACGACACTGTAAGTCATGTAACAATGCAACTGCAGGTTTAATTTGCTGTGCCTATTCTCAAGTTGTAAAAAAGACAACGTACTGTACTTTATGTACAAGATGGTGTGTTATTCATTACTGAATGAGTATAGAAAACCACAGTCTATGCTATTTCCTTCCAAATAGTTTTCTTTTCTCCAAAAATATATCTTTTTTTTTTACCTGTAACAGAGAAATTTTACCACAATTATTTCTTGCACAAAACTGTACAAACTCTAATTAAGGCAGTAATGACTTTTGTATCTCATTAAACAAACCTCATGAAAAGATCTAAGGCTTCCTTATTATGGCTCAATTTCCTCCAATTGATATTAGATCTGGTCTTCTGTTTTATTAGCTTCATTTACAAAGGCTTGTTTTGTTCATGCAAGCAAAATACAAGATATACCTGGAACAATTATATATATTTTTCTACAGCACTTAATCAGTTTGTTAGTTTTACACATTCGGAATGCTTTAAAAAGTAAATAAAAAGAAAACAGCTATTATTAAACAGTGTTTTCAATTGACATGTTATCCTACTATCATATATTTTTTAGGTAGAAGATCAGCCCCTCTTAAGGTCGCAATCATGTAATAAGCACCCTCATGCTCCAGCTAGTCTGCTTGCAATAATTTTCTTGTTAAAATAAACGGGGAAAAAAGAAGCCCATTCAGTAGACTGACAAAAAGCTGCTGAAGGATTAACTGGATATTTATGAAAATCTAACTCAAATCCTATTACAAAATGAGCTTGCAACCCATTGAAACTGTAGGATGACAAACCTAATCAGCTTTGGCTGGTGGCATTGGAGGAAAGACGAAAAAGAGGAGAATGAGATCAGATACACAGATGTTCTGTATCTGCGTATCTGAAAACGCAAAGCAAGTGTGTGAATCATACAGATTAAAGTGGCTGCTTTTACCAAAAGATAGGTCCCTTGCAAAAAAAAAATGCAATCACTTTTAAATGATTTTGCTAACAGGTGTTCGAGCTTAGGTTGTTATATGCATAGCTTTGACTGCAATGAGGCGGACCTAAAATAAGCAGCTGTAGATATAAAATGATCTGAAACTGTCTGTTGATGTGCAACAGTTATCCATATTACTGCATTTTATTTTATCTAGTTCATGTAAGTCCATATTCAGTC
This sequence comes from Rana muscosa, assembly GCA_029206835.1. Taxonomy (NCBI): domain Eukaryota; kingdom Metazoa; phylum Chordata; class Amphibia; order Anura; family Ranidae; genus Rana; species Rana muscosa. Next base: position 543,269,396 of record CM055117.1, on the reverse strand, counting down.
CATGTAGTATTAAAGATGGACTTTATATATGACTTTTAACCACTTGCCAACCAGCCACAGTACATATACTGTGGCAGGCTGGCTCTGTTGCGCAAAATGATGTACCTGTATGTCATTTCATGCAATAGCCAGCCGAGGCGTGCTCGATGTCCGTCGGCCACCCATGATTGCTCCCTAGAGAGGTAGAAAGACGGTCTGCCGATTGCTGTTCTAACAGGGATAAACACAGTGATCTTGTGTTCCTGCTAAGCAGGAACATGGATCACTGTGTTCATCCAGTGAGTCTATCCCCCACACAGTTAGAAAGCCCCCCCTAGCGACACACTTAACCCTTTGATCGCCCCTGGTTTTAACCCCTTCCCTGCCAGTGTCATTCGTAGAGTAACCGTGCATATTTTTAGCACTGATTACTGGAATAATGTTGCTGGTTCCCAAAAAAGTGTCAAAAGTGTCAGTTAGGTGTACAATTTGTCCACCGCAATGTCGTAGTCCTGATAAAAATCACTGATCGCTGCTATTACTAGTAAATATATATATATATATATATATATATATATATATATATCCATAAAAAGTTATTGCGTTTGTAGACGTGATAACTTTTGCGCAAACCAATCAATATACTCTTATTGGGATTTTTTTAACCAAAAATATCTAGCAGAATACATATTGGCCTAAATTTATGAAGAAATACGATTTTTTAATTTTTTTTATTGGATACGTTTTTATATCAGAAAGCAAAAAATGTTGCTGTTTTTGAAAAATTGTTGTACTTTTTTGTTTCTAGCACAAAAAAGAAAACCCGCAAATACCTTCAAAAGAAAGCTCTATTTGTGGGGAAAAAAAGGACATCAATTTTATTTGGGTACAACGTCGCACGACCGCGCAATTGTCAGTTAAAGTAACGCAGTGCTGTTTCGCAAAAAATGGCCTGTTCAGGGGTAAAACCTTTTACGTGATTAAACTAAATAACTATAACTAAAAAATGGACCCTACATATAGTGTTTTTAGTAGTAAAAAAGTTCATGATTAACCAACTTGCCAACCGTATCACGTACATGTATGGCGGCAAGGCAGCTCTGCTGCTCCTACTTTTGGGTAGGGGGCGTGCGCACGCAGATGCCGATCAGCGGGTGCCGGACAATGTTTTATAGCAGAAAGTAAAAAAAAAATTTTTTTTTCAAAGTGGTTTTTTGTTTATAGCGCAAAAAAATAAAAAACAAAGTGGTGATCAAATACCATCAAAAGAAAGCTCTATTTGTTGAAAAAAGGGACACAAATTAAATTTATGTACAGCATTGCATGACCACGCAATTGTTAGTTAAAGTAACGCAGTGTCGTATCGTAAAAAATGGCCTGGTCATGAAGGGAGGTAAATCTTTTTGAGGTCAAGTGGTTAAAGGACTACTGTACCAGAATCACATGTTCTGCTTGATCTAAGATGGTTACTTGACTAGTAAGCTTTGCTAGAGATTGATGCATTCCATAGCTGTTTCCCTTTTGTAAGAAGAAATCACTATTTGAGAAGGTTCAGCTGCACCAGATTTTGCACTGTCCAGTTTTAGTAAATCAACCCCAATGTCTTTCTAGCATAAAACTAAACACTATAGAATTGATTTACTAAAGGCCAACAGGCTGTTCACTTTGTATGGGAATTTGCACATTTTAAGGAAAATTGTAATGAATACCAAATCATCTTCTTTTTTCTTATGCATTATGGAATGATGAAAGTCAACAAAGCTTCAGCTCATTCACTGATTTGTAAAGTGAACAGCCTTTAGTAAATTAGCCCCCCCCCCCCCATGTCACAGCAAATACAGGCTCAGACTAAATGGCTTGCACTGGTAACAAGTGCCTATCATCTGAAGCAACATTCTCAGCAATCTCTCCAAGCAATTATAACAAGTCTCTTCTGCCCTCTTGAAAACAGAGAACACAGGCAGAATCTCTCAACTTCATATGACTTTTTAACATAGTAAATGGCTTGTAGATTTCCATTCTCTATAAGGCTTTGAGTCTTTGTGAAGCAAAAGGAAATCATTTTGTACACATACACCCTCAAATGGCTTTTATTTACATATGCTTAAAATGTCAAGCCAAAAACATTCTTTTCACTTTTGGAAAGAGTGAATGGGAATTTGGGGGGGGGGGGCAATAGAGCTCCTTTTGGGTTTTTACTGCTATACGGTGCTCCATTAGAGTTACATTTACCGGATAGGAAGGGGAACTATTTCAAACAGAAAATGCTTTTCTTTGACAAAACAGGAAGTGAAGGTAAATCTCTCTAATGGAGAATCAGATGTCATTAAAACCAGACAGGGGTTCTAACCCTTCCTTGCTCTATCCACAACTAAGAAAAACTTTTTTTGGCTGGATATACACTTTATAATATTTCTCACTTTACAAAATTTTAAAAAGCAATGTCTAATAATGACTTTACTATGTGAAGTCTACATTGTTGATGAAACCTACTCCATCTCATTGTCACTAATAATAGTGGCCAACATTAAGAGAACATTTTCAGAGCCACTTAACAGTTTGTCTATGTTCTGCTCCCTTACAGAAGCTTCACCAATCACCTCAAGACCTTGGCTGCAGATGCATATTCTTATCTTCATGATGAACTAACCACATTTGCTGCATAGCTACAATGCCTTTTCTCACTTGCCTCTCAATTTTCATCTGCTGGTCCCCTTAATCTCTAAACTGATACATGACATCCATTGAGATGACTAAGGAGGATCACAAGACTTTTTTGATCTTTGACAATTCGTCTTGCATTTAAACTTGGTAGCAAATTGAGCTACGCTCATTTTAATCAACTTTTTTTTTACACCTGCTTAACAGTGAATGTCATGTTCTCTCTGTTTTACCTATTTCTCTTCGCTCTCTCTTGAATTTTGGTACTATAATTAGAGTAGGTTCAGATAAATAATATTTACTTAGACAATGTTTCATTGAATAGCAATTTTCATAATTAAAAACACTATTAGTTTAGAGCTATTTTATTACAATTGTGTACCTAATATATCAACCTTGCTAAAGAGTTCATTTGACTTTTTAATTTTCATACCACACTAGTGAATTCATTTGGCATTGCTCTATTGTGATAGCTAAATTTTTGCCATTTGTAAATGTTCACATGTATTGTCTCTTAAAGTCTTATCATTAATGAGAAAGCATCTCATTTAGACAGCAAATGCACATTTCTACTCAGTATTTGAGAAATTAGGTGTACTTCTCCGAAACAAAAATTTTTATTAACTGAGGTGACTTATATTTAATAGCATCCTCTTCTTCAGATGTAGGTACATTGCACTTCCACAGTCCATTATCACATGAACTGCTTTAGAAGCTTTCCATACCTTACAGGCTTTACTGTTTACCCCACCCCTGCATACAAAGCAAAGAAAACCATTGTTTGACATTAGAAGCCTACAAGGTTTGAAATGAGAAGTCATTTTTATATCCACCTACAGAAAGCAGCATTATTTCTCTTAGGAACCGTTAACAAAAACTCATTATGATTTCAATCTCCTATCCTTAGGATACAATCCTTAGGATCCTAAAGAATTTCCTATTTTATATAAATATATGCAGCCATTTCTGGAGAACATGTACAGTATATATATATACACATACAGGGCTTTTTTTCAGCGGGAACATTAGGGAACGCAGCTCTGGCACCTCCTGGACTGACTGTATGTAATGGCAAGGGGTGCTTGGGTGTGCTGCAGGGTATTGATGCTCACTGCAGGGGATCTATTTTTGCAGGGGGGTCTATTGTTACTGGGGAGGTCTATTGTTCCTGATGGGGGACCTATTGTTGCTGGGGGGGTCTTATGTTGCTGGGGGGTCAGTTGATCTACTGTTGGGGGAGGAGTCTATTGTTGATGGCAGCCAGAGAGTCTATTATTGCTGGCTGTGCAGAGATCTGTTGCTGGAGGGGAAATTTTGTTTTGGGTGGTTTATTTTTGTTAGGGGGATCTATTGTTGCTGGCTGCAGGGGATCTATTTTACTGCTTTTCTTGATATCATTACCAAATTCCAAACAAATTACTTAGCACCACAAAATGATACTTGGTTCTATATTGTCTAAAAGGGACGGTACTGGGAGGTGGGTAGAGGGTGGAGAAAAGGGGTGACTCAGAAAGGGGGAGTTCCTGCACCTATTGTCTGAGAAAAAAAAGCCATATCTATCTATCTATATATATATATATATATATATATATATATATATACCGTATTTTCCGGCGTATAAGGCGACTGGGCGTATAAGACGACCCCCTAATTTTCCAGCAAAAATTTTGGTTTTGGGATATACTCGCGTATAAGATGACCCCCCTTCCAACTAGCCATGCCTCACCTCACTGTGCCATTACATACTTCACTGTGCCATTGCATACCTCATACCTCACTGTGCCATTGCATACCTCACTGTGCCATTGCATACCTCACTGTACTGTGCCATTGCATACCTCACTGTACTGTGCTATTGCATACCTCACTGTGCCCCTGCATGCCTCGACGATCACATACCTTATCCCTGACATGTAGACTCTCAGTCAGACCACGGCCGTCCATTTTTCAAAAGCCGCGCCTCCTCCTCGTGCTGTTCTGTGATAGGCGGAACACTCAGCTTCCCAGCAGACACTGTGTTCACGGTTTAGGAGATATTTGCAAAAAAGGCAGCACCGATGTCTATGGTGCATGCGCGCCGTAGACAACGGCACAGGCGCACTGAGCGTGCCGTTAGTGAATGTGGTCATGCCGTTAGTGGCGGCTCCCGCGCGCTTTCGTGGAAATGACGTCATCGCGGGTTCGGCCAGTCACAGCACTGGAGCCGCAATACCCGGAAGTCACTCCGGGAGACATGGCGGTGACGGAGGAGGCGAACGAGGGCGGCTGCGGGGGCTTCGATCTCAGGTAAGTACTTCATAATGAGCTAGTATGCTATGCTATACATACTAGCTCATTATGCCTGTCTTGCAGGGTGTATTTTTTTTTTAAGGGGCATTAAATACCAGGATTGCATTACATACAGTGTGCATAGTTCAGGGGGGTTACACACAGATTGCAGAGCTGTCTCTTGTAAACAAAGAAACTGGACTTCTGTGTTTACAAGTGACTGTGGTGAGCAGGCCCCCCCAAGGGTCTGAGCCAGAGGTGGTGGCCTGCCCCCCCCCAAGACTCTGTGGAGTTTCCTCCACCACAAACTCGCTCATCCATGTCTTTATGGGCCTTGCTTTTTGCATTGGTCCAAATCATTTGGTGGAGAGGGGATTATGGTGTGGGGTTGTTTTTCAGGGGTTGTGCTTGGTCCTTAGTTCCAGTGAAGGGACCTCTTAAGGCGTCAGCATACCAAGACATTTTGTAAAATTTCATGCTTAGGGGATGGTCCTTTCCTGTTCCCCCATGACTGCGCACCAGTGCACAAATCAAGGTCCATAAAGACATGGATGAGCGAGTTTGGGGTGAAGGAACTTGACTGGCCTGCACAGTCCTGGCCTCAACCTGATAGAACACCTTTGGGATGAATTAGAACACAGACTGCAAGCCAGGCCTTCTCGTCCACATCAGTGCCTGACCTCACAAATGTGCTTCTGGAAAAATGGTCAAACATTCCCATAGACACACTCTTAAACCCTGTGGAGAGCCCTCCCAGAAGAGTTGAAGCAGCTATAGCTGCAAAGGGTGGGCCGACTCAATATTGAACCCTACAGACTAAGACTGGGATGCCATTAAAGTTCATGTGCGTGTAAAGGCAGGCGTCCCAATACTTTTAGTAATATTGTGTGTATATATATATGCATATATATATATGTAGCGGCCTCACCCCTCTCCCTTTCTCTATCGGTTATATGGCTGTTGTCTAGGGGTACCTGGGAGAGAGAGATGATACACACCACGGCCCATGTCCTCCCACAACTAGGAGGTGAAGGCCAGAGATTGGGCTTTTGTGTAGGTGTCCTAGAGCCAAGTCCAGTCCTTCATCCCTGGCTCCTTTGCTTAGTAACCCAAGTTCCACACAGTGAATAGGTACAACTCAGTTTTATTCTTCTTGCCAAGCAATAAAACAGTCTTTCTCCTTTTGAATAATGGGGAAACAGATCGAGACACAATCCTTTCCCTTCTTGCTGCTGCCCACTGTGCTGTCACCAGTGGTGAATAGTCACTGTCACTGACTAGGTAATAGAACGTGAATTTACCTTCGCTTACTTTGCCCCTGTCAGGGGGAGAAATCCGTCCAAGGGAGAAATGGAGGCCTCTCCGTCACCAGCGATGCTGCGCCGGACTCTTCAGAGAAGTTACTGTGCACCAGTCCTCACGAACTCAGACACGGGCACCCAAGGAGTTAGGGCCCCCTCGTATTCCTCCACCCTCGCGGAACTCAGTCAAAGGTACTGAGCCCCAGGCATCCGCCATAGTACCTCACCCCAGGCTAAAGGTGCCTGGAATGGACTCCATCTCTGCTCCAGCTAGTCCAAGGGCACCTAGCCTGAAACGCCAGAACGCCAGCACCCAAGCTGAAGGTGCCTGGGTGCGGCCACGTCCTCCGACTCTCCCTCAATCAGGGCCTCCACCCCTTTTATGGCCTCTCCCTTCACGCCACAGCGGGTTCCCCGCCCCGCTGTACCAGCTCCAGGGGAGGACAAAAAAGCACGGTTCGCTGTGTATGTTCAGCTCAGGCCCGAGGCAACAGCACCACCCAGAGACCCCAGGGAACTTCACACCACCAGAGTCCTTACAATTCAAATACCCGCTACATATATATATATATATATATATATATATATATATTTTTTTTTTAACATGGGCACATAAACCTATATCTCAATGCAGAGGTTTGTTCTTATGCACCTTGGTGAATGAGAGGTGCTCTGTGCAGCCGGGTGCAGCCAGCCTGTCACAGATGCAGCTAGCAGATGCAGGCATTGTATGTATCTGAACACACATGCCACTGTTTATATCTGTACAGGGCCAAATGCACAGTTCTGGGTACAGATCATCTGCGTCCAGAGCTGTGCAGCTGTCCCTGTATGGATGTGATGCCTGTCATTCCTTTGGCACATAAATTCAAACCTCCACATGAAAATATGAGTCTTTGGGGTTGATTTACTAAAGACAGATAGACTGTGCACTTTGCAAATTGCAGTTGCCCTCTGCTCCAACGCTTAATAAATGAGGTAAAGCTTCACTTTGCAAAGAATACCCTATCACGTGCAAGGAAAATTAAAAAAAAGCATTTTTGCATGCACATGATTGGATGATGGAAGTTGGCAGAGCTTCTGCTAATTTACTAAGCTATGGAGCAATGGCACTTTGCATAGTGCACATTCTATTTTCCTTTAGTAAATAAATCTCAATGTGCCCATGTGAATGAAGCCTAAGGTAGAATAGGGTACCTCAGGTAGGTTTTACATCTACTTTAAACACCTCCTTACATACTATCCCCCATCATCTTTCCCAATTTGCCAAATAATTTGCAGCATATTACACCAAACCTTATATGCCATATCCAGCTTTCTTTCAGCCAGTAGACAATTTTATATTAGTGTTATTGACCAAGCCTGTTTCATACAATTCATCTTGAGGACTCCAGAGGAAAGATTTTCAACCTGAAGGAGCTGACACTACCAGCATATGCTGTATAGTTAAACTCCTGTGCTTCCCCAAAATGTAATATGAATGAAAAATCCAACAGGGATAGTTTGACTTTATTGTAATGGCTGGGACAGATGGTGAGACTTGGGAGCTCTGGCTCTCATCACCATAATCTCCAAGAGATAAAAAGCAGCCAGTTAGTAATTTAAAATGCTAGCAACTACTGAAAACTATAAAGTATATTTAACTCTGAAACACCCCTTGCAGTATATACAGTATACTAGATGAGTGTGTACTATAGAAAGTATGAGTGCAGAAGTGTGTCTTGAAGCAGTGGTGGTGAGTGTCAAAGTTGTGGTTAATACCTTACCATAACTCTACACATAGGGATTGATTTACTAAAGACAAATAGACCGTTTCTTTTGCAAGGGAATTTTCCCCAGAGCTTAATGAATGAGGTGAAGTTCTACTGACTTTCATCCAATCATGCACAAGCAAAAATGCTGTTTTTTTTTTAATTTTCCTTGTATTTAATTGGGTATTCTTTGCAGAATAACATTTCACCTCATTCACTAAGCTTTTGGGGAAAATTTGTTGCAAAGTGAAACTTCCCCTGCAAAGTGAATAGTTGTTCAGTCGTTTGCTTTTAGTAAATCAACAAAAATACCCCAAAAAAGGCAAGCTAATCTTCTTAAAGCGTAGTACCTCCCAAAAACGGAACTTCTGCTTATCTGCTTCCTTCCCCCCTCTGGTGCCACATTTGTCACCTTTCAGGGGAGGGGGAATGGGTACCTGTTCTTGACAGGTACCCTTTCCCACTTCCAGGGGACGGCGTCGTGGCGCCGTCCCTCGGAAGTTCGGTCCCCCTCCTTCCTCCGCCGCCAGGCCAGTAAGAACTCCTCTTTAAGTAGACATGTAATGAGGAACATAAAGGCTGTCAATGCTGACATCAGTTTCTGAAAATGCAAGGTCATCATACTTCAGTATGCTTCAGTATTATAAGTTATTGACCCAAAACAAATATGCAGATAGGGACATTCAACTTCTCTCCAAATTTCCTCATCTATACAATAGGTTATTTAAAGAAAAAGAAGAAAATATATTTTCTCATTTCAGGCATGCCACCTTTTGCTGAAACGTTTGACAGAGTTGTTTAACTAGAGGGAGAAGAAAGGGGACAGGGGACTTGTGTGTAAATGTCAGTTTAAGTTACTGAGCTCTGTAAACAACAAGTTTTTGCAACAGATGGAAAGGAGAAATTGGCTGACATGTTTAATGCAGACTACCCCCCCACTAGCTAAATATAATATGAACTCATATGCAATATTTCATATTTAATTTACAAATAAAAAAATAACTTTTCATTTTATTTATATTATTTATTGATTTAGTTGCCTATAAGGAAAAACTTTTTCCTACAAAGAAGAAAGCAAAAATCAGAAACAGATGAATAGACAGACACATTACTTTTTCATATCTTTCCTGGCTGTAATTAGCATTTAAAAAATGTGTACCAGACGATTTATTTCAGCTTTATGTTTGTAGAGAGTATGACCTCTCTCTCTAAGGACAACTGAGAGAAGTGTCACACATCAATAGTAAGACTACTCAAAGCATTTCTGATTTAGTTGTGTTTACCTGGTAAGAACAAGAACATCTGTCACTAAAACGTATTTGTGCCTTATGCGTCATATATTGTATCCTTGTGCCCAGTTCTTCTAAAAGGTTGTGGTGCAGGACTTGTTCTCTCAGCAACTTTCCAAGCCGACAAGTGTTACAGAGGGAGAGAGGCAAGGCTGCGTGACTAACAGAACAATTATCGTTGCTCTGCCAACATCACATAGCCATATGTTATATTTACTAGCTGAGTGCTTGTCCCATATTAACGTGTAAAAGATTAATGCTTGGTCTAAACTTTGTCTAGAATATTGGCAAGTAGAGTTCTTTATCACAGCTCCCACAGGTCACATCTGATACCCTGAGCCTGTGTCGCCTTATGCAAAAGCTCATTAAGAAAATGCTGAGGGACACAACTCTGAAAAGCATCCAAAGTGATCAAGACTGGCTCTATTCACATAAAACCATTGTATCATTCTATTTTTTCAGTGTACCTTTTGCTACGCCTATGCAGAGAGTAGCAACAGTTCTAAGAACAGGAGCAAACATTGGGCTCTTTTTTTTGTGTTCTCTAACACACACACACACACACACACACACACAAAATGTCAGCTATGACATAATACCCATGGTTACTGAAATTAGTTTTTGCTCAAATCACTTGCTTTGGCCCAAAATATACTAAATACATGTTGTGTTTGATTGAGAGTATGCAAAGTAAAGCCCCGTACACACGGTCTGACTTTTGCCCAACAAACTTCGTTTTAAGCAAGTTGGACCAACAATCCGACCGTGTGTACGCTCCATCGGACAAACTTTTTTTCGTTTGGTTTTGTTTTCATCGGACAAAAGTTGGGTCTGCAAACGGACAAACTTTTGCCCAACAAAATTCAGATGGAGCAAAGTCCTGCCGTGTGTACAGAAAACCATAGGACTTTTGTCCGATGGACAAAACAACTAATGTTAAAATCAACCAACAATAGCAGAAGTTGACCAAAGGGTGGCGGTAAAGAGCAGAAAACAGCAGAAAAAACATGTGATGTTGCAAAAAGTTTTGGGAAAGTTTGCAGAAAAGTCCTGTGGTGTGTATGCTATGGGTGTGCCCGGCCAACTCCGTTCAGACAAAAATCCACGGAAAAGTCAGATGGAAGTCCGACCGTGTGTACGAGGCTTAAGTCTATCACAAACCTGGACTATTCAAACTGAGGATGTAAAGAGCAAAATTTAAGTAGATGTTACCTTCAGTAAAAAAAAAAACAAAAAAAAAAAACACGTTTTTATATGATCACTAAACCCAGGGAAATGGGCAGGTTAAGTTATATACTATATTACCAAAAGTATTGGGACACCTGCCTTTACACGTACATGAACTTTAATGACATCCCAATCTTAATCTGTAGCGTTCAATAATGAGTTGGCCCACCCTTTGCAGCTATAACAGCTTCAACTCTTCTGGGAAGGCTGTCCATAAGGTTTAGGAGTGTGTCTATGGGAATGTTTGACCATTCTTCCAGAAGCACATTTGTGAGGTCAGGCACTAATTTTGGACGAGAAGACCTGGCTCACAGTCTCCGCTCTAATTCATCCAAAAGGTGTTCTATCGGGTTGAGGTCAGGACTCTGTACAGGCCAGTTCCTCCACCCCAAACTCGTCATCCATGTCTTTATGGAACTTGCTTTGTGCACTGGTGCACAGTCATGTTGGAACAGAAAGGGGCAATCCCCAAACTGTTCCCACAAAGTTGGGAGCATGAGATTGTCCAAAATGTCTTGGTATGCTGATGCTTTAAGAGTTCCATTTACTGGAACTAAGGAGCCAAGCCCAACCTCTGAAAAACAACCCTATACCATAATTCCCCCTCCACCAAATGATTTGGACCATTGCACAAAGCAAGGTCCATTTAGACATGGATGAGCAAGTTTGGGGTGGAGGAACTTGCCTACCCTGACATCAACTCGATAGAACACCGTTGGGATGAATTAGAGTGGAGGCTGTGATCCAGGCCTTCTCGTCCAACATCAGTGCCTGACCTCACAAATGAAAGAATGGTCAAATTTTCCATAGACACACATAGGCAGCCTTCCCAGAAGAGTTGAAGCTATTATAGCTGCAAAGGATGAGCCAACTCAATATTGAACCCTACGGACTAAGACTGGGATGCCATTAAAGTTCATGTCCGTGTAAAGGCAGGCATCCCAATACTTTTGCTGATATAGTGTATGTCTTTCTGACTTCTCCTTTAATGTAAAGTATTTGGAAAGCCCAATAATACTGTTTATGTTGTTATGTCATTCTCTTAAATCATTGGCTTAAAATGTAAAATAAATACCTGTTTTATTCTTTATTTGTGGTTATGTGACTTCAGGAGCGATGACATGATGGCAGGAAGTGATCAACTGCCTGCTAAAACTACACTCAAACTTAGCACTGTTGGCGCTTCTTCCTAAATGGGAATGCTTTTGTGTCGGAGGTAGATGTGTCATGTCATTATGAATGCATAATTAGATAGAGAAGATGTGGAGGGATGACAACTCTATAGCAAAATAGAATTCAAGAAATCCTTATGACAAATGGCGGGTCAACAGGCAACTTCAACGTTATAACTGCTAATTTGAAACATGGGCATAATATGGGAGTTTATTAATTACTAGGTCTCATGCACACGGAACTTTAAAAACACTGATTATACAGGTGTTCAGCATATTTTTCCAACCTTTAAAAGTACCTTTGTGGCCATTCACACATAGGCATTTACAAGAAGTATTTGAAGAGGAGCATTCACAGGCAGAGAAAAAAACACCATAGGCATGTTCTGAGACAAGTTTTTGAGCAAAACTGAGCAAACACATCTTAACGCACATAAGTGCATGTGCATAAATGTATTCCATTGGCCAAAATAAATTAATATTCTGGCCAGTAGAATGATATAAATGCATAAATGCAAGTACAGTACATAATATACTAAGACTGTACAGTCAGTGCAAAATCTGGTGCAGCTGTGCATGGTAGCCAATCAACTTCCAACCTCAGCTTGTTCAATAAAGCTTTGACAACAAAAAAAAAAATTGTAAGCTGATTGGTTTCTATGCAGAGCTGCACCAGATTTTGCACTTTCCAGTTTTAGTAAACAAACCCCATTGCAACATTAGGGCTTTTTTTTTTCTCCAAATTCTGGCGTAAGCATGCGGTCTTATAAACAAAACAACAATTTCCATTTTTGTTTGTTGAGATGCTTTGAAGTATATGTAAGCCCAAACTCTGTTTTTCAGTATGTTTGGCATGACATCTCACTGTATACAGTTTTCTTACACAAATAGTTTTTTGAATTTCTGGTACAATGTTTCTTACCTAGAGAGCCGGAAACAATACTTCCTGTTTCAGGTTGACAATGCTAAGCCAGTGACTCACAATTAGTAGCAGGGTTTTTCTGTGCCATGTGCTCTCCTTTAGGTTTATCAGATAGACAGCCCAATGGCTAACTGAAGGAGCTTATAGGGCAGGCTGACATTGCCGGTGCTAATTGGAAGGCATTGACTGAGTGCTTTTACCACTATAATCAAATTCACTATTTTTTTTAAAGAAAACTGTGAAGAGTGAAGCATGATGCTAAACGTACCAGAATGATTTTGGTAAGTCAAATTTTTCCCATCCAACTTGCCTCCTGAGTCCTCTAATGTAATAAATGACCTCAATTGACCAAATCTCTAAAGTTGAGATTTGCATACAAAGTCATCTGCTCCCTATCGCTGGTAACCTCTCTGGTAACATTATTCCATCAGAGGCTGATTGGTTTGGATACCAATAGGAAAGTTGTAGTAAGGTAATTTATAGTGGCTCCATATGTAATTCTCCAAGCCTCATAAGTTGACATTACGTTTGTGTCCTAAAAAATAGTAAGGGACATGAAAACCAGTAAGTGCAGGAGGATTAATGCCTTGGTTTTAAATGATCATCTAATATAAAAATAAAAGGGATAATATTGCATCTTGCCTCTAGAATTTATGTTGAGCAGTTAGTGACGCTACATTTAGGAGTGTGTCTCATTCTGTCTGGAAGGAGACCAGAGCTTAATTGTGTAGAAAATGTTGGGTATAATTTGGCTGTTTATGAACTCCACTGGTTTACGATGATTAATTTATCAACAATTAAGATGTATTAATAATTAAGGTTTTAAGATAAACACAGTGTTTTTTTTTGTTTTTTTTAACTATGCCTCCCAGTGCAAGCATAAAAATAGTTTTAAAAAAGCCTTCATTTTCTCCAAATAATTAGTCAGTGACCTTGGCATGCTCTGTTTTGTAGGAGAGCAGAAGTGTAGAACATGCATAATTTATCATTTTACGGCTTCATAATATTCCTGACACAAAAACAAAAACTTTGCACAATGCAGATTACATGAATCTATAAAAACCGTCAGTGAAACATATGTACTATACTCCCAGACAATATTTATCAAGTGATATACAGCTATCGCTTCACATTTAAATTTATATAGCTATTAGGGATAATGTAATGTAATTTCTAGTTCTAATGAATGCAGCACAACAGGTGACAGCTTGATCAAAATAACATTGGAGGGAGGACAGGCGGCACACAGGAGACAGTACAGTGGAAGAAAACGCCAGGCTCTACAAATATAGTTATTATTACCACAGATGAATTTTAGTTCTGATCTGGGAGGAGGCAATTTCTCATAAAAGGGTCATTTATCCAGTTGTGTTGAGGTTATTATAACCGAGGAATGTAACTGTTGCTTGCTAGGCTATCGCACAGGAATGAAGGCTGCGCAAGAAATATGAAAGCCCTTTCAAATGTTAATTATGAGGTCCTATTGCCTGCCGATTCCCATTCTGATTATGTATCCTTGATTACAGCTTTGACTTGATAAAGTTTCAGAATAGGCTGCCTGATATTAGGTCCCTGTGCATGGCCCTTAAATGATACGTTCTCTGCACAAGGCATGCATTCTACCAAGCACACATTCCACTATAAAATTGGACAAATAAAGTAAATGTATAGCTAAAACTTTTTTCTATATCGGTTTTGATAGAGGAGGGGAACAGTTAAACCACTGTTAGTTTATGTTGTGCTTTTTGTATCCCAGAAATTCCTCTTCACTTCCTGTCCTGGAGAAGTCCAAAAACAAAAATGTATTATATTGCAGCTTGCCAATTTTTAAATGAAGTGGCTACATTTGTTTTATTTTTCCCCTTAATAATCACTTGGTGATCTGGCTAGTAACACACTACCCAAAGTGGAACTACACTGCATCTGAGCATCACAAACCTGATATGCCAGTTAATTCATTTTAAGAGTCCTTTAACACTGCCAGCGCCCAGGCGACAGCGGTAAAACAATGCTAGTTTTAGCGGCACTCTACCGTCGTTTTTGCGGCGCTTTTTGGGAGCTTTTAACCCCTGTTAGCAGCCGAATAAGGGGTTAAAAGCGCCTGCTCCACTTTAGGAGCAGTGTATACACCTGCCAGCGCAGCACCCCAGCGTGAAAGCACTCGGGCTTTCACACTGGGATTGCAGATGAGGCTTTTTTTTAGGCGCTTTACAGGCATTACTTTTAGTGCTAAAGCACCTGAAAAACACATCCATTGTAAAAGGCAGTGGCGGTGCGTCCATAAGGGGCGCATGGGCGCTGCCCCTCTCTCCTGCCACTTCTCTATCACCATAGATAGATTCATGCATTGCATGAATCTATCTATGATCACCGTTGCCACCCCCTATTCAGGTACCCGGCCCCTTTTCGGCTGCACTGATGAGGCTACACTGATATGTGACACTATTGGGCACTGATAGGCAGCAATGAAGGGCACTGATGAGATGGCACTGGTGAGGCAGAACTGGTGGGCACTGATGAGGAGGCAATTATAAGGCTGCACTGATGGGCACTAAAAGAAGGCACTGATGTGCACTGATAGGAGGCACTGATAAGTGGCAGGAATACCGATAACCAGCAAGTTAAAAACCTTCTGTGCTACAGGATCTCCCTCTGACCCCCCTTCTACTTTCCTGAGCCCAATTTTGACCCAGCACTGTGCCCAAGAGCAGCTGCTGTCAATAAAATTCTGTGATGAGAGAGTGGAGAGCGGAGATGAGCCACGCTGTCTGTGTCTGTAGACCCATCATCACCTATCTTTAAAAAGCTGGCTGTAAAACCCAACTTGCCCCCTTGTACTTGTGTTCACTTCTATTGAATACTCCAACAGCGTCTTTCCAGCAATGTGCGCTCTTGTATTCTGCTGAAATGGCACTGCACTGGGTGTGTATGGATGTAAATGCTTGCACATGCTGGAGGATCTGTAAAGTTGCTATATCTGTCAGCCTGTCATTGGTTTTCACCAACAGCTGGTGGTGAATATACAGAACACTTGTCACTCTTGGGAGCATAAAAACACCCTGCACGGGCCTCTGCCTCTGTGTAAATTAGCTCTTACTATAAGGCCTCATGCACACTGGATGTTAAAATAACGTTTTAAAAACAGCAGCTTTGCAGTGAGTTTTTCAAAGTTTTTCAATGTTTTTGCAATAGCGTTTTTTAGCGTTTATTAGCACTTTTTAGCGTGTTTTTTTTTTCAAAAACGCCACTGCCCAAAACTGTTGATAACAGCCTATGTGTGCATGGACACATATAATAACATGATGGAGAGTTTAATGACTGTAGAAAAAAACGACTACTTTTTAAATAGTGATGTTTGGCTTTAACAAAGCTTATCTTGTGTCAAATCTTTTTTTGTGGCAAAGTGTCTACCTTTTAGTTCTGGGAATAGTTAAAATACATGTGTTGGTGATCTTACCTGTCCAAAAATGTGTTCCAAATTTGTAAATCTGTTCAGTAAAGATGTTTATGCACTAGTAGATTTTTTAATAAATGTGCGTACGAATATTCATACGAATATTCATATGAACATTTGTAAGAAAATAATTTGCACATTTAATGACAGGACAAATGTTGTTCAAAAGTACTTTACACATTTAGCTTGCTTTTAACGTTCAATTATAGATTGAAATGTCTAGAACGAAATCCTGATACACTGTTAAAGATGCATTTGTTCGATTTTCCATCCTACTCCATCCTGGTCCTTCAAATTTTCTTGCCACTGTGGATGAAATTGAATGTTGATTTGACCCCACTAACAATTAGAAAATCAAACAAACATTCCTAAAACTAAATGTTTTGAATAAAAGTCTACTGGTGTATAGGCAGCTTTAGTTTTGTGATTAGGCATGCATTAAAACAGTACAGTGAGGGTTATTTACTAAAACTGGAGAGTGCAAAATCTGGTGCAATTCTGTATAGAAACCATTCAGCTTCCAGGTTTTATTGGCAAAGCTTAACTTGAACAAGCTGAAGTTAGAAGCTGATTGGCTACCGCACACAGCTACACCAGTTTTAGTTAATCATCCCTAGTGTATCAAGGACTTTCCTCTAACCCACTGACTGGACAATGTGGGAGCATCACCACACCGATAAGGTCATACTTTCTTTAGTCATGTCAGCATGCATCTCACAGCGTTGCACTTCCTTTGCCGAGGCAGAGTCCTGCTGTCCAGCAAATTACGGGAACCTATTATGAAGACAGATCATATATACTGTATATGAACAGCCTTTACAAATTAATCAAAGCTAAATTGCACATGCACAACAGTACAAACAGATATATAATTCAAATACAATTGTACTTGTTCTTACTATTGCAGATTGAAAATCCTGGTTATGGTAAAAGGGTCATTAATACTGTACATTAATTACAGAACACCTCTTGTGATGATATTTATCCCTCTTTCAAGTTTACAACTTTATCTTGAAAAAGAACACTGCCTCCATCTCTAGTTGGCTCAGTGTCAACCGAGGGTTAACATACTCTGCAAATTGCTGTTACTAAATAATCCATTATATACTCTCTAATACAAGCCTCCACTTTCCTCTCTTCTAATTACTAAGACCTGCTAATTCATAAGTAATTTCCAACTTTAATTACTGCTTTTCTTTTACTGGCTGTATACTAGAAGCAGGAAATCGTACTGCTACCCACGAAAAATCTGAACTGTGGGTCATTTGTTGGCACGTGCTGGTCTGTTTCTCATGCATGTAGGAAGGATTTTTTTAAAAGTGCCAATCTTTAAACAAGGCTGGGTGTTTTTCATGGGGCACGATACATTTATATGAATGTGGGAGATTCAACAATCGGGACATGTTAATGAGAACCACAAGGATCTTCTAGCAGTTGGAGCAAATCACCTTAAAGTGATGAATAATTCAACCTCTTATAGTTGTTGTTGGGACAGATACAGGGTTGCCAACCATTCAAAACTGTATGGAATATTCATAAACAATGTGACAAATTAGGGTTTATAAAGAAACTCTGTTAATAAATGAATATATATACAATATGTTGATTTTTCTTGCCACAGTGATTACATTTGCCGCAAATTAGAGTATGATGCCAACCTGCCTCAGCAGCACATACAGGTTTAAATGACTCTTGCTACATAAAAATCTATCAGTAACCCCTTCCATACCGGGCAAATTCCAGCACTCCTCTCCTACATGTAAAACTAGATTGATAGAAAATTACTCAGAACCCCCAAACATTATATATATATATATATATATACATCTTTATATATATATATATATATATATATATATATATATCTTTAGCAGACACCCTAGGGAATAAAATAGTGAGTATTGTAACTTTTTATGTCACAAGGTATTTGCGCAGTAATTTTTTTAACACAATTTGTTTTGATCACTTTTATTCCTATTAAAAGGAATGTAAACATCCCTTGTAATAGGAATAGTGTGTGACAGGTCCTCTTTATGTGGAAAGACTGAGATCAAAAAAAAATTAAGGATCTCAGGCTCTCTTGCCGTGTCCCCGACTTTGTTTACTTCCGCTGGCCTAGACATGACATCATAACATCGCGGCAAGGCCTCCGAGAGTCATAGAGATTGCCGGGACCATCTGTCCCTCGGTTTTCTCAATGGCTCCCTTCTGGCGCCAGCGGATTCCTTCTACCGCTCGCCGATTTCCCAGGCAAGCCCGGAGAAGCACTGGAGGGTGACGGGGTGGTGCCTCCTCCCACCGCCGGTAAGAACAATCAAGCGGCTGAACAGCATATATGATAGTTCTTATGGTGTAGGAAATCGCCAGCTGAAACAAATTATATCTGGATGATGCCTGCAGCTGCAGGCATCCTTCAGATATCACCGCTGAAAGCCGAGGACGTCATATGAACGTGTATGTACTGTAATATTTGAGCTTGATTCACACCTATGCATTTTCTCCTAATAGGATTTCCACTGAAATCAATTGTAATGCATTAAACACATATCGTGTTAACTCTGTATTAAATGTCAACATTGACATGCATCATGAGGCATTCTTGTATGTCAACACAGATCCTAACACATGTGTGGACTAGGGATGAGCCGAACACCCCCCAGTTCGGTTCGCATAAGAACATGCGAACAGGCAATAAATTTGTTCGAACATCTGAACACCGTTAAAGTCTATGGGACACAAACATGAAAAATCGAAAGTGCTAATTTTGATGCATCAGATACACCCGGGCAGCAGCTAGGAAGGAGGACTGAGGACATAGTTTGCAGCAGCAGCGGCAAGTGGAGAGAGGCAGGAAGTGAGACTGGACCAGACCACGGCGCCGGGGGTGTTCCAGCTGAAAAAAAAGCCATCCAGGGCTCTTGTCACTTGCAGGATGGGGTCACATCTGGCGGGTGTCAACTTACCTGGGTGCGGAGTGAACCATTATAGCAACACCACTGACAACCCTCATGTTTTGGCACCTGGGGCAGACCGCCTCCCCCCGCTCCCCCTTGGTATGCCCCAGCAAGGATCTTCCTCACATCCTGTCATATCTCCTCCACAGAGAAGCCGAGTGTCTGTATTCTGACAGAGCGGCGGTGACGGGGGGGGCGGAGCCTGCTCAGTATTCGCTCCATAAGACGCAGGGACACTTTCCCCTATTTATTTGGGGGGGAAAGTGCGTCTTATGGTGTGAAAAATACGGTACTTTAAAATGACTTTTTTTCCTTCAGAAATTACATTTTGCAGGGACAGTTCTAAGCACGGGAAACAAGCGCTACTTTACAGGCATACTATACACAACCCCCAGGTACGAAATTTAAAGGAATATTTCACTTTTATTGTTTCACTTTAAGCATTATTAAAATCACTGCTCCCGAAAAAACAGACGTTTTTAAAACTTTTTTTTGCATTCATACATGTCCCCTGGGGCAGGACCCGGGTCCCCAAACACTTTTTATGACAATAACTTGCATATAAGCCTTTAAAATTAGCACCTTAGATTTCTACCATAGACTTTTACAGGGTGTTCTGCAAATTTTTGAATTTGCTGCGAACACCCCTAAATTGTTCGCTGTTTGGCGAACGGGCGAACAGGCAATGTTTGAGTCAAACATGAGTTTGACTCGAACTTGAAGCTGATCCGTAGTGTGGACATGTGTTTTAAAGAGTTCCCATGGATTTCAATAGAAAAGCAAAAAGCAAAGGTGTGAATCCAGCCTCACTGTACTTATACTACAGTAGCATCAGCACAGTTTGTAGCATTTTAGGCCCTATTTACGATATTGTGCTGTATTGTGTGCATCAGTGGGATGTGGTGCTATATTTTCACCTTCTCAAAGCAGTTGCATGAGCGTGTACAGGTATGAGAGCTGAAGTGGTTAATATAAATTTAAACACCCAGTTCGATCAACTGTAGCTTGAAGGTCCTGGTCTCAGCCATTTGCCAATCTTACTGTAACATTTCCAAATAGTAAAGTTACTCTTTAATACCATCTAGTATGAAACCACAGCACTAGAAACATAAATTGTAAGCACCTTAAAAGGTAGTAGGCTACTTTTTTTTATTTCCCCATTGCCTATATTAAGGGGATTTAGAAAGCTCCATATTATGTTTTTATATGATCATTGGGTACTTTAGTTATCATAGATATCCAAACATGATGCTTTATGTATTCACATTGATTACAAAAGGAGGCATCAAACCTGCAAGGGAACATCGCCTGACACCTCTTCTGTCAGTGGGCCAATAAATTGAATACATGCAAGCTGTTTGGAGACATGAGCCCTGCAGGCTGCAGCATAATGTGCAAGGAATAGTCTGCACTAGTAGGGAGGCGACACTGTGTTATGATACATAAAATTGTAAAGATTGATCTCGGACTGTGGTTTAGCATTCACTTCTAAGCGGATTAAAATGAGATTTATTTCTTTGCTGTACTCGGATGATGGTACATTCTGTGCAAAACCTCCCACTTGAAATCAATACATGAAATAGGATGCGGAGTAGGCTAGACTTTAGTATAATAAATTCCTCCTAAATTTATAAAAATATTCCATAAATGTGTATAATTTCTCCTGTATTGCTTTTTAAATGTTGCACTAGAATGTTTGCAACAAAAGAACATTAAGTATTGTACTTCAAAGCTAGCCTGCAGTTAGTGTTTTGTATATGTTAGAGAAAAATTTCCATATAAATAATGTTTTTCAGATATAAAATACTAAAGCTTGTCTTCACTACCCTCAGCCACAAACTCCCCCTAGTCAATCAATACCACTGTGCTTTAAAAAAGCAGTGCAAACAACATTGTTGATTTGCAAAGTGCAATAACCCATACCAACCTATCAGATTTTAGTTTACTGTAAATAAACTATAGCTTGCTATCAACACACACATTTTGCACAATTCCTTTTAATATTTTTTTTTATGTAACCATTCTTTATTGTGGCAAAAATGTATCATCTACAGAACGTTAGTCAAAAATAAGCACATGAGAAAGACATACATTAAGGTACAATATTACTCATTAGGAAGCTGCATTTTCAAATTGTCAAGAGGTATTGACCTAGGGTGGAAGGGAGGGAAAGGAATTATAAGAATTAAAGCTGAATTTCAGGATTTCAGCCAGCTTGTAAAAAGTACAGGCACACTATAGGTTAAGTCCTAGGATGTGAATGACAGCTCCTGAGCGTATCCCTTTTATTTTTTCTGACAGGTTTATTGCTCTGCTGGAGCATACACTGACACTCAGGGCTGTAAGAAAGGTAAAAGAATCACACAGAGCAGTTATGCCCACCCCTCCCCTCTGATGCGCATTCAGAGAAGCCTTTGCATTTTGTGAATGAGTTCACATAATACAAAGGCTCCTGTGATTGCCCAGGAGGAGTGGCAGACATAGCAGCTGCACCAACTCTATTTCTGAAGATGCTTGGACCTGCAGCATCAGCATTAGGCTTCCGGAAATACAGATAGCCAACTTCCAGGAATGCAATAAACTGTCAGATAAATATAATAAAGATAAGCCCATGAGATGTCATAAGGCTCTTTGGACTTAACCCCTAGTGTGCCTTCACTTTTTATAAAGGAGCTGAATTCATGGAATTTAGCTTTGATGGGAATGTGGGAATGTGGGGTAGGATTCCATCTGGAGGTTAATTCAAGTATTTCCCAACTCAGAAAAAAAGCATTGGGATTTCTTGTATTTTAACTGCCTGGTGGGTTATAGGATCCCTCTCAAATCTTTGAAAGGTGAGAGGGTTAGTTAGGGGATAATCCCTGAAACTCAATTAATAAAGAGTTGCCTTAAATTTTTTATTAAGATTGCACTTATGTAAACCTTAGCATTAAAACTTTATTTTTTTATTCTAAAAAATAATCCATTGAAAGTGTTTTGTTATATCTGTTCAGCAAATGCAAAGCTGTTGATCCTCCCAGAAATCTGATGAGATGATGACTTCCTGTACTGCCATCTTTTCATTAAGTATTGTTTCCATCTCTACCTCCGGACTAGAGAACATCTCCATCATAGGGCATACGGTTAGGGGAAATGTAAGTGTTCTGTAGTCCTAACACACTTCCTGCGCTAGAGTGACAAGAAGGCTGAATGAGCATTGTCACCCTAGGATAGAAAATGTGAAAATATAGGGAAGAAAATGAAAATGCACTCACCTTATCTAAGAACTGGTAAGCTGCAATATATTAAATTGTTATTATTGGGCTCAACCATTTTCTGACCACGCTATAGCGTGACAGCTAGAGTGCGGCCCGGCCAATTTATATGATGTCCTCCGGTGATCGCGCCTGCTGGATGCCCACTGTGGTGCACGGTCAGCACGCTCTGTGATTGCAGTGTCCTCCAGACAATACTGATCACAGATTGTGGTAAAGAGCAAATCAGCAGCTCTTTACCACATGATCAGCTGTGTCTGATCACGATGCAAACAGAACACGATTATCAGCATTCCTTTCCTCATGCTGACAGCGTGAGGAGAGGAGAGCCTAAACCGGTTTGTGTAAAAGAGACATGTACTCTAATAATCAGGACACTAATTATCAGTGACCTGATTATCAGTGAAGTCCCAACAGTGCCCACCAGTTCTGCCTATCAGTGCTCACCAATGCCTCCTCATTAGTGTCACCTATCAGTGCCCATCAGTGCCGCCTATCAGTGCCCATCAGTGCTGCCTATCAGTCCTGCCTATCAGTGCCACCTATCAGTGCCCATCAGTGCCACCTATCACTGCCCATCAGTGCCGCCTCATCAGTGCCTCCTCATCAGGGCCCATCAATGCTGCCTATAAGTGCCCATCAATGCCGCCTATGAGTGCCCATCAGTGCCGCTTATCAGTGCTGCCTCATCAGTGCCTCCTCATCAGGGCCCATCAATGCGGTCTATCAGTGCCCACCAATGCCACCTCATCAGTGCCCATCAGTGTCCATCAGTGCAGCCTATCAGTGCCGCCCATTAGTGCAGCCTCATCAGCGCACTTCAGTGAAGGAGAAAAATTACCTGTTTGCTAAATTTTATAACAAACTATGAAAATTTTTTTTTTTTTGGTCTTTTTTCTTTCATTTAGCAAAAAAAAAAAAACACCAAGATACCATCAAAAGAAAGCTATATTTGTGTGATTTTTTTTATAACAATATAGTTTGGGTACAGTGTTGCATGACCGCACAATTGTCATTTAAAATGTGACAGCACTGAAAGCTAAAAATTGGCCTGGGCAGGAAGGAAGTAAAAGTGTCCAGTAGGCAAGTGGTAAAAAGGCACATACAAACATATTAATAAAGCAGTGCATGTGACATTTAGCTAAACATTCACTGGTGGTGAATAAAATATTGTCATTTAAAAGAGATGCACCAGGAAGACTCACTTGCACTGAATGTTTAGTGAACGTCAGAGTCACAGCTTTATAAATATACCTCTTGATGATCTATGCCTTTTATACTGTCTTATTTTTCTTTGAATGGAAATATTCTGTTTGAATTTCTAATGTACTGTTTGATGGAAAAAATACTTCCCAAAAGTAGTTTTTGTCAGTAGCAGTTTGGTGAATATAAATACTAGGTTATGATGAAACATCAGTTTCCTGTAATATAATAATTACAGTAAAAGTCCACGAGATATGGAAAATGTGTACATACAATCTAAAACCATGTCTAAACCCAAAAACAAAAATTAATATATTGCAGCTTATTAGTCCTTGGATTTTCTTTTCTTGTTTTTTTTTTTGTTTCACAAAAGAATTTAATTTTCTATAATAATTTTAAAATGATCTGTTGATCTTGCCAGAAAGGTAGTGTCCTTGTCACTCCCTGTGAGTTAAAAAGAAAGCATAAACATTCTTATATTTTATATGTAAACTACGAGTCTCATCAATCCACCATGTAATGGAGATGAAGAAAGGCAGACTTCCTCCATAAATAAATTGGAGAAGTGATGTAGCCATTAAAGGAAAGGAAGTGTGTTATTAGCAGGATTACCAGGTTAAAAAGGGGGAAAGGGCCAGTATAAAAGAAAATGAATGAAGCCATTACAGCTAAGCACTGGTAAGCTATATTTTAAAATGTCTTTAACCATTTGCTCACTGGGCACTTTTACCCCCTTCCTGCCCAGGCCAATTTTCAGCTTTCAGCGCTGTCACAATTTGAATGACAATTGTTCGGTCATGCTGTACCCATATGAAAAGTTGATCATTTTTTCAGACAAATAGAGCTTTCTTTTGGTGGTATTTAATCACCACTGTTTTTTTTATTTTTTGCTAGACAAACAAAAAAAGACCAAAGATTTTGATTTTTTGGGGGTTTTTGCATAGTTTTTGGAAACCAGGTAATTTTTCTCCTTCATTGATGTGTACTGATGAGGCTAAACTGATAGGCACTGATAGGCTGCACTGATAGGCACTGATGAGGTGGCACTGATGGGTGGCACTGATGGGCACTGATAGGTGGCACTGATGGGCACTAATAGATGGCACTGATGGGCACTGAAGGGCACTGAGAAGTGGCACTGATAGAAGGCACTGATAGGTGGCGCTGATGGGCACTGATGGGCATTGATAGGTGGCACCGATGGGCACTGATAGGTAGTACTGATGGGCACTGATAGGCACTGGTAGTTGGCACTGATAGGCAGCACTGATAGATGACCTTGATGATGAGGCACTGATGGGCACTGATTAGCAGTACTGATGGGCACTGGTAGGTGGCACTGGTGGGCACTGATTAGCAGTACTGGTGGGCAGTAATTAGCAGCACTGGCAAGCAAATTTTGGAACCGATGTTCCTTTTACAGAAGCACGTTATCAGCTTTATTCTTATCTCCTCACTCTGTCAGCATGAGGGAAAAAAATCAGGTAATCGGCTTCTGTTTACATCGTGTGATCAGTTGTCATTGGCTGACAATTGATCATGTGGTAAAGGGCCACTGTGATTGGCCATTTACCCCGATCTGTTATCAGCCGAGTCCGAAGGCCGCATGGGGCACGCGGGCAGCGGGCAGCATGAGCATTGGAGGACATGCATTGTAAGTCAGAGCTTTAGCTGTATTTTGGCTATAGTGTGGGTGGGAACAGGTTAAAAATTAATAAGTTAAAAAAATGTAAAAATTTTCTGGATTAAAAATATACCACATGAAATGCTTCCATTGTTTATGATATAGATCTTAATTTACAAAAAAACGCCAAAGTATAATGATTATTATTAACTTAAAACAACCAATTTGATTACAATATTTGTCAATAAAAGTAGATTTCTAAATGGCAGCTATAGTATAGTTGATACAGTGATAGAAAAAGAAAAGGATGAAGAGAAAATGAATTGGCCATACATCAGTTGCTTCCCAGTAAATGTCAAACAATCCCTCCTCGAGAAACCAAGCAGCATAAATTTCAAACAGAATCTTCATATTAAATAGAATAAGACAGTATGTCCTAGGTATTGTTCTAGTTCATAACAAGCAGAAAGCATTTTTAGTGTCCCTTTAATTAAGAGCTTTACAAATGCTTCGTTGGAGGATTACTGACCAGACGGTATTGGAGGATTTCTCCAATTAACATGTTACTGACAATCATGTTTCGGTGTATCACCATGACAACTGGCTAGTGCGTAGTGCATGAGGCCTGAAGACTTAAATGCCTCCATGCATCACATCTTGTAACATTAGGTGCAATGTCTACAAATTAAGATGCAGACTATGTATTAATATCCACATAGGTGCAGACAGACTGGGGCTCGGAAAGCTCAAGTGTCTCCTCAAGGTGACCTGTTACTCTTTCTTCTAGAAAGACTTGCAGAACACCGTGTGAAATGTCGTGAATCAATAAAGTAAACAGATAGAATCTTGAAACAGATAAAGGGCAGCGGTTTCTCTTCTGTAATAGTGAAGCATTCTGCTGCTTTTTTATTTATTATGCACTAGCCTTTCGATTTATGTGGATTCCTCCGAGAGTTCCTGACACCCGGGACAGTAATGTAAAACTTTTATTTGTAATGTAATTTCGAGAAGGCTTGTGCGCGCTCCATATCGTCCAGGGATAATGGCTCTTCTCTTGTTATCGCTCACAAAGCATATTTCAATTTGTTTTTTTGGCAGGCCCTGCACTTGAGGAATGGAGCTATTAGTTTGGAAAATCCAATCTAAAAGTTAAAAGGAACTGTGACGGTAGTTTGACAAGAATGTATGTATCACATACCCCCAAAATGTGGCTGCTTATAATAATTCCTTATAATCATTGTTGTATAATGCAGGGATTGATGCACAGAAGAGATCCAGAGGGCATTCAGTAGGTACTTGAAAGCAAAGAAAACTTACCAAAGTAGACAACAAATTTGAAATTCAACAGACTATAGAAAGTGACAGAGGAAGCGAATGCAAAGCCAACATAAAAGATGACAATTGCTGGTTCATACTGAAGCTGAGCTGAAAGTAGAATTACATTAAGAAATCCAGGTTCTGATTCACTAGGCTGCAGTAACACCTAGTTCATGTGAAAAAGTGTCATATCATACATTATTATCACATAAGGTAATATCGCTTGAATAAACCAAAGGTGAAAACCCTCAGGTAAAGATGGCAAATTGTTCACAATGTTTTTTCAATACGTGAATAATTGTAGGTATATAACCTTTCACCTGCTATAAGCACTGCTCTCAAAGAACCAGTATCTGCTGCTGGTGGGCACTACATTTTTAGTACAGCCAATAGTTGTTTTTCTTTCTTATGAAATTCATTGAAATAAAGTGCTAGTTTAAATTTAACATACCGCCTATGCCAAGATCTACCTTGCTTGAGTAAATTCTGGTAAGTGTTAAAATGTTTGTTACCCCAACATTTTATATTCTTGGCAAGTGTCTGTTGTACCATGTACTTGTGTTAAAAATATCCTGTTTTCTTTACATTGCTTCCTTTATGTGAAAGACTTTGTGATCCTGCTAGTTCCCTTGCTTTTATATTTCAAATTGACCACACTAAGCATAGAAGCACATCAGAGTGGTAAGTTTTCTGGCTGGTAGCACAGCCTGTCAAACTTGTGGTGACACTCTGCCCTGCACAACTTTTCACAGGGAAGTTCAGCGTACTGCTGTTTCTCCGCCTCCTCCTGACATACAATTCCGCAGTCACCACCCCCACCTCTCAACTCAAAGCTCTTTATGCAGCTGAGAACAGAAGTCATGTGATCACCTATAGAAAAAGAAAAGCAAGGATATATATATATATATACATATATATATATATATATATATATATATATATATATATATATATATATATATACACGCACACATAGTTTGCCTTGTATTTCTATATGACTTATAAAACACAAATTTCCAAGTCATCATCTAGCATGGAAAACAAAAGAAGCAAGTGGGTCTGATTTTGTTAAACCTAGATAAATGAAGAGGTCGGTAATGTTTTAATTTCAATAGCTCATTTCTGTTAACTTAGAACTAAATTGGTTAGGGGCTCAAAGTATCCCTGATTGCAGAGTCATAATTGGCTAACTATCAATGTCCATTGAGGGTACATAAAGCCCTACGTCATACTGGTTCTTCTGGCTTTTGTGCCCAGAAGATTGCCAAAGAGCATGTGCATCCTGTATATTGAGGTGGGCGGCTGCAATTTTTTGAGCTATGGCGACTCTGGAGAGTATATGTGTTAAAAAGGAAATCAGAAAATGCTCTGATCCTGAAACAACATGGGATCTATGCTGCAGACATTTCATCAAATTAACCTTCCTACATATTCATTTTGAATGCAGAAATAACTTCAAATGAATAGCAAATTCCCATGTGCTGGAGCAAATTTAAACTTGCATTCACATGAGAAAACCAATACATAAAAATGTAATGAGCCATAAAGAAAATTAAAAAAATTTCATGAAACACCTGACTAAACAAATGTTATTGCATTGTACTCATGGACTTTCTCTGAAGGAGGCTTGCAGTACAGCAAAAGAAGTAAAGCAAACAAATGACACAAAGGCCTAATTAATTAAACTGAGATATATGCATATAAGCAACAACCAAAACATATGCACCTTAAAGGAAACTTGTCATAAGACAACCATAGAGGCTGGTAGTGCTGATCTCTCTTTTTGAAAATATTAGCTGCTTGGTAATCATGCTGACTTTCATAGGTGTGCGCACAGGGTGTGCCGGATGTGCCTGGGCACACCCTAATCACCTAGTGCGCATTAGCTTTATCGCACTTCTCTTTCACTGTGCTGGCAGGAAGATCAATGTACTAGGGCCATATATATAGACACACGCATGTGTGTTTGAGCTTTGGGGTGCACACCCTAACCCAAAAAGCTGCACACACCTATGCTGACTTTATTATTATTATTATTCAAGATTTATATAGAGCTAACAGTTTACACAGCACTTTACAACATGAGGACAGACAGTACAGTTACAATACAATTTAATATGGCAGGAATCAGAGGGCCCTGCTCCTTAGAGCTTACAATCTAAGAAGGAGGGTCAAGTAATACAAAAAGTAATAGCTGTGGAGGATGAACTGATGGAGAAAATAAAAGTACAGTTGTTAGGTGGAGGCAGGAAAGGCTTCTTTGTAGAGAAGGGTTTTCAGGGATCGTTAAAAAGTGGACCGAGTAGGAGATAGTTGGACAGATTGGGGTAAGGAGTTCCATAGGATGGGAGAGGCTCAGGAGAAGGTGACAAGGGAGCTAGAGAGCATGAGGTCTTGGGAGGACTTTATTGCCTAAATACTTTGAGTCACTTGCCCTGAAAAAAAATATGCAGATTAGGACTTCTGACTTTCTTCTCAATTTTCTGAGATGGATAATGCATTTGTTCTCAGTCAGTATTAAAAGCAAATGGTCATTATAATAATCAGGCAGATTGCATATTCTCAGAGATAATCTATGGCAGCCATTGTGATGGTGCTGGCTAAAGAAAAATAGGCTGCTCACGTTGCAATATTATCTTCCTTTAGCTTAGTTCTGATCATGTGCAAGCAAAAATATATATATTTTTTTTCTGCATGTGATTAGGTCTTCTTTTGCAAAGTAAATTGTTACCACTTTTTTTTAAGGTAAGGGTGAATTACCTTGGAAAGTGAACAACCTATTTGTCTTTAGCAAATCAACTCCAATGTACTTCTGTCTAGCCAAAACAAATTTGAAAGTGTATCTAAAATATCCATCATTAAAAAAAAAAAAAAAAAAAAAAAATTTCACTTGTTGCAGTCTCTACTTTCTTTTAATTCAGTGACCTTTTCACTAAATTATTTGTACCTAGTGGTCCTGCCAGTTTTAGCCTGCATAGTGTCCTAGGGTGACATTGCTAACTGGGAAGCTTCCTAAAGCCCTGTACACACGATCGGATTTCCTATGGTTTTTAAACCGATGGATTTTTCCATCGGAAAACCGATGAAGCTGACTTCCATCAGTCTTGCCTACACACCATCAGTCAAAAAACCGACCGTTCCAAACACGGTGACGTAAAACACTCAGATGAGCCTAGAAAAATGAAGTTCAATGCTTCTGAGCATGCGTCGACTTGATTCTGAGCATGCGTGGATTTTTTAACCGATGGACTTGCCCATAGATGATCGGAATTTGCTATCGTTTTTTTATCCATCGGAAAAAATTAAAACATGTTCTATTTTTTGACACCGATGGAAAAAAGACCAATGGGGCCCATACACGATCGGTTTGTCCGATGAAAAAAATCCATCGGACTGTTGTCATCGGTAAAACTGATTGTGTGTACGTGGCTTAAGAGGAAGCAGCATAATCACCCTAGAAATGTAAGCTCCCGCTAGGAACTACATGCTGACATGCTGCAACACAGTGTCAGCACATTCAGTTTGCTTCCCCTTTCTTCGCTATCCAGAAGAATCATGCTAATGACAAACAGAGGTGTCAGCATAGAACATGTGGACCTGTGCTAGATACCTACATTTTATTTGCAAAGTTGTGCTTGTTGATGGCTTGCAAGGGCCCTCCTATACTGTCAAACTACTGCCAGTGATACCTGAATTAGCTGCCTTGCATGCAAAACTCAGGTGGTGTATAAACAGCATTACTTGATTATGTACAGTTGTTTGTAGAAGTATTATTGTAACTTGTGGCTGAAATACTGAAACCCGATGAGTATATAAAGAATTCTGCCTTATTTTAATATACATGCTACAAAATACTGGTTTAATAGCTGTAGTAGCTATAGTTGTTACTAAATTATAACTTGTAACTTCTAAATCATCTTTGTAGAAGCAAGGCTGTTATTAGTTTATGTTGGGTTGAGGGATATAATAAGGAAAGGCCTTGTTTTTGCAGCTTATAATAACTGTTAATTATCCTTTCAAATTTCCATTAGCCTTGAGCATGAAACTGCCATCATTAGTAAACATAAATCCTACAATAAAAATCACAAGGTATGCTTTGCAGAAGCTCTGCTTAGAAATCTGCAACAATCAAAATGATCTAAAACCACAATAATGATATAGTGCAAAGAAATATATGCCACTTAAAACTTTTGATATTTAAGCTGGTTTTCTTAAATCCCTTCGACGGCAAGAGCTTGCTCAAAGAAAGCACATAATTAGACAAAAGAAATTAATTATAAACAAGAACAGCAGTAAATGTGGGAACACCTGATACAAATTCCTTTTTGGATCATTGTGCTAGCTACAGGACTGGAACAGAAACACTTGCCTCCTCAAACATGTTCACTTCACTATAAGCTTTATATAATCATCTATCTATTCCCACAGAAAACGATCAGGAAATGAAAATGTTTAAATATAGATTCTCTGTTTATCAGGTATGAATGACTCATAAGCTTGAAATTATCGTCTGATTTATTCAAACGTTTATAAAGATAAACAATGAGAAAAAAAAATAAGTATTGCAAGAGAAAGGAAAGATGCCATCTGTTTTGTTAAATCACAAAAGTTTTGTTTTATTTGAAATGTCATCCATTTTTCTGGATTAACAATAAATGTATTATTTTGGATTCAGGGATTTTGACAATGTTGTAAATTTGTACTTTTTTGTTTTTAACAAAAGATAAAGGAAAAGAAGAGCAGCACAGATAATGTAGAAAATAAAATTTTGAGGGAATTGCAATGGAGGAAGAATGGCATGGCTGGGGCTGAAGTTTTATAGGTTGTGAAGTAATGACAGGAAATACCCAAAGGGGCATGATCATTAATGTGACATTCACCAAATATTCACTAATCACTACAGGTTAACCTTGCATTTTAAATTACAGAAAATCATTACCCACCTGTGACAGTTGACTTTCACATTGTTTTCTTAATATGACCCAAAGTGTATGTAAACCCAAATCCAAAAAATAAGCTTCAGCTCAGATTTAGCTCAGTAAATGTGTTTAAAATTCAGTTTACAAATACTGTATTTGTTGGCGTATAACACTCACTTTTTTACCCTGAAAATAGAGGGTAAACTGTGCCTGCGTGTTATACGCAGGGGGCTGTGGAAAGTTTTTTTCCTGAAACTTCCCTCATAAAGTTATACGCCGATAAATCCGGTAATCCCTGATCACATGCAAGGAAAATTAACAAACAGTATTTTTGCTTGCACATAATTGGATGATGGAAGTCAAGAAAGCTTCCTCTTGTTCATTAACCACTTAACGACCGCTCACTGTACATATACGTCGGCACAATGGCACCGACAGGCACAATCACGTACAGTGTACGTGATTGCCTTTGTACAGTTGGGGGGTCCAATCGGACCCCCCTTCTGTACAGTGAGCGGTCAGAATTTGTCTGGGAGCGTTCCGAGATGGGGGGGCGGTCATTCGATTCCGGCCACCCCCCGCGATCGCTCCCGGCGAATGGAAATGCCCCCTCTGTCTGTGTAATGTAAACACAGGCAGAGGAAGCAGGAGGAAGTGATGTCATCTCTTGTGCGGCGCTCACATATACCGAGCGCCGTACAAGAGAAGACATCAAGGTTAGTGCACAAACACTACACTAACACCAGCACACATAGGCACATAAATCGCCCCCCCCCAGGCCCTACCAGATCACCCCCCAGCCCCCAGTCACAGTGTCACTGATTGCAGTGACCATTTATTTACTGATCACTGCAATCAGTGACATTTGTGACTGTAAAAGTGTCACTACAGTTTAGTTTTAGGTCCAGTGTAGCCCCCTAACCCCCCCTAATAAAGGTTTAACCCCTTGATCACCCCCAGATAACCCTTTCACCCCCTAGCACCGCCGTCGCTAAGCGATCATTTTTCTGATCGCTATCTTAGCGTCGGTGATGCAGATCGGTAGCCAGTAATTTTTTTTAGGTTCGCCGCAGGTTTTTATAGCGTCAGGTACCCCCATAAATTATCTAATAAAGGTTTAACCCCCTTGATCGCCCCCCAGGTAACCCTTTCACCCCCTATCACCACTGTCACTAAGCGATCATTTTTCTGATCGCTGTCTTAGCGTCGGTGATGCAGATCGGTAGCCAGTATTTTTTTTTTAGGTTCGAGGCAGGTTTTTATAGCGTCAGGTACCCCCATAAATGATCTAATAAAGGTTTAACCCCCTTGATCGCCCCCCAGGTAACCCTTTCACCCCCTATCACCACTGTCGCTAAGCGATCATTTTTCTGATCGCTGTCTTAGCGTCGGTGATGCAGATCAGTAGCCAGTCATTTTTTTTAGGTTCGCCGCAGGTTTTTATAGCGTCAGGTACCCCCATAAATTATCTAATAAAGGTTTAACCCCCTTGATTGCCCCCCAGGTAACCCTTTCACCCCCTATCACCACTGTCGCTAAGCGATTGTTTTTCTGATCGCTGTCTTATTGTCTGTGATGCAGATCGGTAGCCAGTTATTTTTTTAGGTTCGCCGCAGGTTTTTATAGCGTCAGGTACCCCAATATATTACATAATAAAGGTTTAACCCCCTTGATCGCCCCCCAGGTAACCCTTTCACCCCCTATCACCACTGTCGCTAAGCGATCATTTTTCTGATCACTGTCTTATTGTCGGTGATGCAGATCGGTAGCCAGTAATTTTTTTTTAGGTTTGCCGCAGGTTTTTATAGCGTCAGGTACCCCCATAAATTATCTAATAAAGGTTTAACCCCCTTGATCGCCCCCCAGGTAACCCTTTCACCCCCTATCACCACTGTCGCTAAGCGATAATTTTTCTGATCGCTGTCTTAGCGTCGGTGATGCAGATCGGTAGCCAGTAATTTTTTTTAGGTTCACCGCAGGTTTTTATAGCGTCAGGTACCCCCATATATTATCTAATAAAGGTTTTAACCCCCTAATTGCCCCTAGTTAACCCTTTCACCAGTGATCATCATATAAGTGTTACAGGTGACGCTGGTTAGTTAGTTTGCTTTTTATAGTGTCAGGGCACCCGCCGTATATAACCCAATAAAGGTTTAACCACCTGATCGCCCGGCGGGTGATATCAATTAGGTTTTAGCGTCAGAGAGGGTCTGCGTCACACCCCAGGCAGTGTCAGGTTAGTGCCAGTAACGCTAACACCCACGCGTGAAGCATACACCCTCCTTAGTGGTATAGTATCTGAACAGATCAATATCTGATCTGATCAGATCTATACTAGCGTCCCCAGCAGTTTAGGGTTCCCAAAAACGCAGTGTTAGCGGGATCAGCCCAGATACCTGCTAGCACCTGCGTTTTGCCCCTCCGTCCAGCCCACGCCGCCCAAGTGCAGTATCGATCGATCACTGTCACTTGCAAAACACAACACACATAACTGCAGCGTTCGCAGAGACAGGCCTGATCCCTGCGACTCCAGTGCTGTAGGAGGTGATTTCACCACCACAGTTAAAAAAAAAAAGCAAATATGCCAAAGCATTGGGGCAGCAGGGGCGGAGGAGCGATTTTGCTCCTAATGCCGCATACATACGGTCGAAATTCCGATGGAGGCTTGCCCGTGGAAAAGTCCGACCATGTGTGTGCGGCATAACTTTTTTGCGGGAGGATGCCCCCATGCTTCGGCATATATAAATGGTGCATGTATGCCCATCATTAGAAGTGGGTGGATGAAGGGCGGTATTCTAATGGTGGGCATACCCACCCGATCAATCTCTTTTTTCATTCAGCCAACTGGCTGCATGAAAAAAAAGATTACAATACATGTCCAACAAGGACCAGCAACGTACTGGTATGTTGCTGGACTTTGAATGGTTATACCAGATTGATGCCTGCGGGTTTAGGTATCATCTTGGTATCATTCTTTTCAGCCAGCGGCCGGCTTTCATGTAAAAGCAATCCTAGTGGCTAATTAGCCTCTGGACTGCTTTTACAAGCAGTGGGAGGGAATGTCCCCCCCGGATATAAAAAGCGCCATTGGGAAATTGGGAAAGCATTTTATCACACCGATCTTGGTGTGGTCAGATGCTTTGAGGGCAGAGGAAAGATCTAGGGTCAAGACCCCAGTTTTTTCAAAAAAAGAGTACCTGTCACTACCTATTGCTATCATAGGGGATATTTACATTCCCTGAGATAACAATAAAAATGATAAAAAAAAAAATATGGAAGGAACAATTAAAAATAAAATAAAAATGCAAAATTAATAATAAAAAAAAAAAAAAAAAAAAAAAGCACCCCTGTCCTGCCCTGCTCTTGCCCAATGGCGAACGCAAGCGTCGGTCTGGCGTCATATGTAAACAGCAATTGCACCATGCATGTGAGGTATCACCACGAAGGTCAGATCGCGGGCAGTAATTTTAACAGTAGACCTCCTCTGTAAATCTAACGGGGTAACCGGTAAAGGCTTTTAAAGGCTTTTAAAAATGTATGTAGTTTGTCGCCAATGCGCGTTTGTGCAAAATTTTAAAGCATGTCGTGTTTGGTATCTATGTACTCTTTTTTATTTCATCAAACATTTGGGCAATATAGTGTGTTTTAGTGCATTAAAATTAAAAAAAATGTATTTTTTCCCCAAAAAATGCGTTTGAAAAATCGCTGCGCAAATACTGTGTAGAAAAAAAAAATGCAACACCCACCATTTTATTCTGTAGGGCCTTTGCTTTAAAAATATGTATAATGTTTGGGGGTTCAACATAATTTTCTTGCAAAAAAAAATATGTTTTCATGTAAACAAAAAGTGTCAAAAAGGGCTTTGTCTTCAAGTGGTTAGAAGAGTGGATGTAAGCTTCCTAATGTTGTGTATAAAATGCCAGAACAGTTCAAAACCCCCCCAAATGACCCCATTTTGGAAAGTAGACACCCCAAGCTATATACTGAGAGGCATGTCGAGTCCATGGAATATTTTATATGTTGACACAAGCTGCGGAAAAAATAAAATTTTTTTTTTTTTGCACAAAGTTGTCACTAAATGATATATTGCTCAAACATGCCATGGGCATATGTGGAATTACACCCCAAAATACATTCTGTTGCTTCTCCTGAGTATGGGGATACCACACGTGTGAGACTTTTTGGGAGCTTAGCCGCGTACGGGACCCCAAAAACCAATCACGGCCTTCAGGCTTTCTAAGGGTGTAAATTTTTGATTTCACTTCTCACTGCCTATCACAGTTTCAGAGGCCATGGAATGCCCAGATGGCACAACCCCCCCCCCCAAATGACCCCATTTTGGAAAGTAGACACCCCAAGCTATTTGCTGAGAGGTGTTGTGAGTATTTTGCAGATCTCACTTTTTGTCACAAAGTTTTGAAAATTTAAAAAAAAAAATAATAATTTTCTTTCTTCATTTTCAAAAACAAATGAGAGCTGTAAAATACTCACCATGCCTCTCAGCAAACAGCTTGGGGTGTCTACTTTCCAAAATGGGGTTATTTGGGGGGTTTTGTGCTATTTTGGCATTTTATGGCCTTCGAAACTGTGATAGGTAGTGAGGAGTCAAATCAAAAATGTGTGCCTAGAAATCCTGAAGGCGGTGCTTGGTTTTCAGGGTCCCGTACGCGGCTAGGCTCCTAAAAAGTCCCACACATGTGGTATCCCCGTACTCAGGAGAAGCAGCAAAATGTATTTTGGGGTGCAATTCCACATATAACCATGGCATGTGTGAGCAATATATCATTTAGTGACAACTTTTTGTAATTTTTTTTTTTTTGTCATTATTCAATCACTTGGGACAAAAAAAAATATTCAATGGGCTCAACAGGCCTCTCAGCAATTTCCTTGGGGTGTCTACTTTCTAAAATGGGGTCATTTGGGGGGGGTTTGTGCTATTTTGGAATTTTATGGCCTTCAAAACTGTGATAGGTAGTGAGGAGTGAAATCAAAAATTTGCGCCCTTAGAAATCCTGAAGGCGGTGCTTGGTTTCCGGGGTCCCGTACGTGGCTAGGCTCCTAAAAAGTCCCACACATGTGGTATCCCTGTACTCAGGAGAAGCAGCAGAATGTATTTTGGGGTGCAATTCCACATATAACCATGGCATGTGTGAGCAATATATCATTTAGTGACAACTTTTTGTAATTTTTTTGTTTTTGTCATTATTCAATCACTTGGGACAAAAAAAAAATATTCAATGGGCTCAACATGCCTCTCAGCAATTTCCTTGGGGTGTCTACTTTCCAAAATGGGGTCATTTGGGGGGGTTTTGTACTGCCCTGCCATTTTAGCACCTCAAGAAATGAGATAGGCAGTCATAAATTTAAAGCTGTGTAAATTCCAGAAAATGTACCCTAGTTTGTAAACGCTATAACTTTTGCGCATACCAATAAATATACGCTTATTGACATTTTTTTTACTAAAGACATGTGGCTGAATACATTTTGGCCTAAATGTATGACTAAAATTGAGTTTATTCGATTTTTCTTATAACAAAAAGTAGAAAATATCATTTTTCTTCAAAATTTTAGGTCTTTTTCCATTTATATCGCAAAAAATAAAAATCGCAGAGGCAATCAAATACCATTAAAAGAAAGCTCTATTTGTGGGAAGAAAAGGACGCAAATTTCGTTTCGGTACAACATTGCATGTCCGCACAATTTACAGTTAAAGCAGCGCAGTGCAAAATTCTGAAATCACCTTTGGTCCTTTAGCTACCAAATGGTCCTGGGCTTAAGTGGTTAAGGTAAGAGTAAATTCTCTTGTAAAGCAAACAGCCCATTCGCCTCCAGTAAATTAAACTGTGGGTGATTTACTAAAACTGGAGAGTGCAAAATCTGGTGCTGCTCTGCACAGTAGACAATCAGCTTCTAACTTTGGCTTGTTCAATTAAGCTTTGGCAAAAAAACTGGAAGCTGATTTTATATGTACATGTACATCGCTCTAAGGCAGTTTCTCTTACCCTGCTGCTCCAAAAAGACTCTATCTCACGTGGAGGGTGCAAGCCCTGTATGCAAACAGATACTTAGAAGAAAAGAAAGCTGGACAGCTGCACTCCTGTGCAATTTCTTTATTCGAGTGCTGGATACAAAGATGAACTACAGGTATCAGCTTACATATTTCACACCAAGGTCGGGTGCTTACTCATAGCCATCCAGCTTTCTTTTCTTCCTGGAACCTGATTGGTTTCTATGGAGAACTGCACTGGATTTTGCACTCTCCAGTTTTTAGTAAATCAACTGCACTGTGTCTTAATGCAGGACCTTCTTTATCACCCTATATAGTCCTTCTGCCCACATACACTTAGGTGGCTTTATCACCCTATGCAACACGCTCTCAATCCCAGCAGTAAACAAATGTGTCGACACAAAGTGTGCTGGCAGGTCAGCTTGATTCAACACCCACTCTATTTGCAACATCCCTGATGTCTGTTTGACAGTGGGGACAGGAGAGACTATTGGATATCAGAGATGCTCACATGTGGCTAAGGTGCACCAGTGCCAGGACTGTACAATGCGTGATAAGTGAAGAAGTCATACACAGGTGCTGGAATAAACTAATGGAAAAGATAAGCTAAAATTACAACTTTAAGAAAATGGGGCACAGAAAAATTCAAATATCTTTTTTGAAATTAGGTTTTGCAACTTTAGGATTTAGTTACACTTAAGGCTGGGTTTACACTAGCTGCGGCCGCTGCTCACAGCAGATTCCGGTGCGTCCATGTCCCTTGTTTCAGGTGCAAATCAGGTCCGAATTTTTGGCTGAATTTGCACCTGAAACGGACCAGAAGATACACAGGACTCTTTTCCAGTGGCTCTATTGTGAGACAGTCACACTCTACTGTCATGCGAATTGGATGCGGGGGAAAGACACATCCTATTCTCATCATCCTATTCTCATCAGTGTGAATCCATCCTTAAAAGCTGCTAATCTAGGCCTAGCGGAGAGCCACTGAGCAGAGAGCTACAGTTTTAGTAAATGACCGCCTAAATGACAGATCCCTTGTTTTTTTTCACAAACAGGGATCTGTCATTAAGTGGCACTAGTGCTGAAGGACAGATGCCTGGTTGCTATTGTAAACAAGATATGACCCTTTTAAAGGAGCTCATCACACCACTTCACAACTTCAGGTGCAAGTTTGAAGCATCGCAAAGCATGTTAAAGTATTTGTGTATTTTAATTTTGCCCTTTAACCACATCAAGACTGGACTTTTTCTCCCCCTCCCTGCCCAGAATATTTAAATGACAATTACTCAGCCATGCAACATTGTACTCAAATAAATTTTATATCATTTTTTGAGACAGATACCGCTTTATTAAGGTTGTATTTATTCACCAATAGGTTGTTTTTTTCTTTCTAATATATATATATATATATATATATATATATATATATATAAAAATCTGTTTAAAAACTTTGCAATTACATATTTTTTCATCATAAATTTAGGACAAAATGTATTCTGCTACATTTCTTTGTTAAAAATAACCCAAATCACTGTATATTATTTAGTCTATGTAGAAGTTATAGGGTCTACAAATTATGGTATATCTACTGTATTTAAAATTTGAACAATTCTCATGTACTGACTGCCTATCTGATTTCTTGAGGCCCCAAAACGCCAGGACTGTAATAACCGCCTTTTTGGAAAGTAGACAGTCTAAGGTATTAAGTTAAGAGGCATGGTGAGTTTTTTGAAGTTGTAATTTTTGTGTTACTTCTTTTTAGGAAATTGTGAAACAAAACAACTTTTTTTTTTAATTCACAGAGTTGTCATTTTAACAAACTATTTCTCGCACACAGCATAGACATAATTGCAATTACACCGCAAAACACATTCTAGTATTTTCCAAAGTGTGTGGACACTTTTTTACAGCCTAGATGCATAAATGGACTCAAAATCCAAACAGCATCTTTGGACTTTCAAAGGGATAATTTCCTGACTACATACCATATTTCTTGAACCCCTGAAGTGCCAAGACAGGAGAACACCCACACAATGGCCACATTTTGGAAAGAAAATTCCCCAAGGTAATTTCTGAAAGGCATAATGGGTCTTTTGAAAATGTAATTTTTGCCACACGTTTTTGGAAAATGCAGGAAAAAAATTAAAATGTATTTTTTGTGCAATGTGATTACTGTGATTGATCACAGCGATCACAGTAGTAAACAAATAATTCATGAATTTGCCTTTGCTTACTACTACTGCTGGAATTGGTCACAGCAATCACGTGGTGCAGGGCCAATGACAGTGTCCCTATACCCCGATCTGTGATCTACTATGTCCTAGGGATGCAGAAATCACAGATTGTGCCACTGTGCACCCCTGAGTGGATAAACAAGTGGCTAGAGTGGAATGATATACAGGTACGTCCTCCCCCAGATTGCCTCTTTTCCTGCTTGGCCTTTAATATATAGTGACATGGCAGGAAGCTGTTAAGTTGGATTAAAAGACCATCTTCCCATTGAAAAATATTTTTAAAAAATGTGTTTTGCATTGTTACATGTTCCCCATGAGAGTATCCATGTGCCCATGCCCTTTTTATAAAAAAAAATATGTAAATTTGCATTGATAAATGCCAGAAAAAAAAAACAGGCTTGGGCTCCTATATACTTCAATTGAGTTCAGTGCTATATTCGGCATTTGCGAATTTCCTGGCAGGTTCGTTGATTGTCTATTGAACTGAACTTTGCCGTTCACTTGTTACTAGTGTTTATCAAACATGCAGCCTATGCTTGCCCTAAATAAGTTGTATTACCTTATTACCTTGTGCCCAAGACACATTTCATGTTTGGGTATTCCGTGGAAACAATTCATTAGGCTAGTTAAAAATTTATTTTACCAAGCTAATAGAATATTCACTTTGATAAATGAACAGTCTCCTCTCTTTTAGTAAATCAAAACTTGTAGCCTAGCAGTTGCTGATCACTGATGATACTGAAGATCACTTAAATACAGATAGATGCTAAAGGGATATTTACATATATGCATACTATGGAATTTAACAGAGTAAATAAAATACAACAAGAACGTTGATGCAAAAGTTACTTCAAAAATACTTTAATGTATTAAAATTGTTAGTGAAAATATGTTTTTACTGAAAGTATATTGTAGCCTACATATCAACCTATGTAATTTACCTGAATATTCAAGCAATTATTAGGGGATAGTTTAGGAAAGTGACTTGTTTTTGAATGAAGCATACATTTTAAATAAATATTCGGCTATCTGTGCAGTTTTCTCCAAAAAGGTTATATGCGCAAGAATGAAAACAGTAAAGTAACTGCTCTGGCAAATAGCTGACAGCAGTTTTCATCAATTTATTTATTTCTCATAGTGAAGATACACACCACCTGTCCCTACCACACATTGCATTGCTGGGATTGACCTATTAGAATGCCTTGACTTAGTCATGTGGGAGATGGACACCTATGTCTATAACTATGCAAAAAGCAACATTAAGAAAGACACATACTGTATTACCTTAAAAAGACACCAGTCTTGTATAGACCAAACAGCATATTTATTCATTAGTGACTATTGGAACATAAAGTACATGTAATTAAACTGATGTTGACAGAATGCTTTGTTGAGGAACAAAGAAGCTGATAACTTTCAAGTCTCTGGTCTTGCAAACTGATCATCTTCCTAATAAAATCCCTATTTGAAAAGGTAGTTATTGGTTCTTGTTCTTTTGGCCTTTTAAGTTAATATGTTAAAAGGCTGCATTTAAATGCACACCTAAAAATTATTGCAAAACAAAAACTCATAGTTGCCAACCCTAAACATTTACTTACTGGGGTTGAGCTTCTAAAGACAAACAGGGCGTTTTGTTTTGCAAAAGAATTTTCACGCTGCAGGGGAATTTTCCCTTCAGCTTAGAGAATGTGATGAAAATTCACTTTGCAATTAAATACCCAATCATGTCCAAGAAAGATAAAAATAAAACTTTATTTTTACTTGCACATGATTAGATGATGGAAATCAGCAGAGCTTTACCTCATTCACTGAGCAAAGGGAAAGAAATGCTCACAATATAATAATTCCCTTGCCAAGTGAACAGCCTTGTTGCCTTTAGTAAATAAACCCCCCTTGGCTCCACTTAGCGCTGTTTAATATACCATAAAAAGTTTATTTTCTTTTTTATATCTGTATAATACCTTAGCCCTCCCAGTTCCTATCCTGGACTACAGAACAATTACGCTCTATGTTGTGGAGATAAGGAGAGGGAGGAGTATTTCATTAGTTTAGGAAAAGACAGATGGGCAGGGCTGACATCATTTTATTCGGTTTCAGTCCATAATGTCCTTTGTGTTGTGAACCCACAACATGACATTAGGAGATGAGTGCATTTTTGGCAGATAAACAGGTTTTTGCCTGTACTTGCAGTGTCCTTAATGGGATAAAACATAGACAAATGTGCATGCATTACAGAGTTGTAATGCAAATGTTTATGCTATATATAAATATATATATATATATATATATATATATATGTATATATATATATTTATTTATTTTTTTAATCTTCAAAATATGGTCACCTTCCTGCATTGAGCTTGTCTCATGAAGATCTCCCTCAGACAGCAGCTTCTGTGAAATGTGTGAAAAAGCAGTGCATATTCACAGAACATGGTGAATATGTGTCACTGCATTCAAGGAAGTGAATGTGTGGTATTCTTCAACAAAAAATGTGCAAACTTCAAGATCATTCAGGTTAATAGAAATGGGCTAGAAATAACTGAGGTTCAATGTGGAAATAAATATATGATTTTAATTTTTGACCCTAGATACATTTTAAGTTCCAAACATGCATACATTGAGAAAAGCACCCAGTAACATGGCCGTTATATTTAAGACTGACACATTAGAGCACATTTGACCTTTTTCATACCGATGCTCTTAAACTGTACTTGCTCTCCAACTAAGAATAGAAACAGCCTTGGGGAAAAGTCCTATATATAGCTGGTTTATATCAGTCTGTGTTCACAAGGCATGCTATCCAGCCAATACCTAATGAAAGATGCACATTTCCCAGTGCAATAATTGTGGAATTTGACAAACTAGGCAAGAATGTATCATTATGATTCACAGGATGGTACAATGACAAGGTCTGCCTAAGGCCGTATAATTATCACCTGCTCTGCCTCCTAAATATTGGCTTTATTTATGTGTTCCAGTCCACCGGGAGAAACAAAACACAAATCTTAAAAGGAAGCACAGCCTTTGTTAAGAATGAGTCAAAGACACACAACCTTTCACTTTAAAGCTTTCTCTAGTTAGTAAACATGAAAGTCTTACCAGGGGAGATAAAATATAGTGTATGTCTATGAGGCAGCTAGAATCAACAATGATCCTCTACAGCTGCATCATTTGCAAACATCCAACTAAATTGTATGACCAGTTATTGCAGGATAAAGGTGCCTGATAAGTTCACATACTGTACCTTAAAGAACTGCCTAGGAGCACCACATATCATGGAGCTTTCAAATGCAAAAAGCTATTTTAGTTCTTGAAGTTGTGCTTAGCCCTTACAAAGTCCTTACTATTAGTAACTTACTATGGCAGGCAGCATCACTGACCAATATTGAGGCGTGGGAGACAGGGTTGCTACTGGGGCACATTAAACATCTGTGTGATATGAGAACGGAAACATATGACAGACATGTTTAATTCCTTGGAAATGTCTGCTTTTTAAAATATAGTAACAAGTCAGTCTGACTTCTTGCTAATTTTGCAAGGAGTCAATGTCTGCTTCATCATATTATTGCTGTCAAGGGATGGAAAGGGCAATATTAAGGCTAAGCCCTCTTATATAGCTGATGTTTTTATGGACTGCTATTGAACTTTATGCACAGTGAACTTTTCCACTCCACTGGACAGAATAATTTTCTGAAAAGCACTTTCCTCCCCTCGCTGATATACAATCATCTCTACTTGTTAAATTGTGAGATCATTGAGGAGGAGATCACACACGTTCTGCTGGTGCCAAGGGCCCTGGGCCCGATGGCCTGAAATAAGAGTTTCAAGTTGTTAAAACAAAAGGTTGGTAAACACCTAGCTTCCCTGTACAAGCCTACAATAAAATCCTTCCTAAAAATCACCAGCATCCACTTGATCTGGGATGTATGAGCTAATTTGCTAATTACCAAGACAGAAAATACCTTTCAAGTAAATTAGCTGACAGATTGGCACAAATACTACTGAAACTAATTGAATCCTTGCAGGTGGGCTTAGTCAATGGCATGGCAGCAGTAAATAATAGGAAGCTGTTGATGGTGTTAAAATATTACTCACAGTACATATTATGATTTTGACATCTCGCACCTTCCTGTACAATTCACATGTGGTACAGTGTGGTGCGATTGGAGCCCATTCATTTTGAATGCACTACTGCATTTAAGGTGACATCAACCTAACATTAACACCTGCTGAAGATCACAGCTGC
The DNA here is from genome assembly GCA_029206835.1 of Rana muscosa. Lineage (NCBI taxonomy): Eukaryota > Metazoa > Chordata > Amphibia > Anura > Ranidae > Rana > Rana muscosa. Next base: position 543,225,611 of record CM055117.1, on the reverse strand, counting down.
AGTGTAACAAAAATCTTACAAACTGGATCTACCAGCATCTGCCAACTATGCAGGACCTTATGGGTGTTCCATAGAAACTTATGCTTTTAGATAAACACTGTTCAGTCCAAGTAGCTTAAAACTCCCAAATTCCTGACCAAATACTTGACCTTGACTTCTCCCCTTCTCCAAGCTCCTTAAGTTTTCATATTAACTCAGATCCCTACCCAATGTCCATCTTTTTGAGCACCTCATGTCCCAATTTGAATGGAAAGGCTGGTCCACTGGACTGATGAGACATGTGCTTTCCTATAGAAACCAGCCAACATTCAGCCAGTCCGACAGAAGACGGTTGTTTGGTCATGACCGAAAAAGGTCTGAAAAAAATCTGCCGGCTGGCTCCCTCCCAAAGTTTTCTGGCGGGGGGGGCAGTCCTCCTGTCAGAACACAATAACATGGCAGAGGAGTTTGCTGTACTAACATTGTATTAATAGAACAGCGGCTCCGACCTGAGCTGTCTGATTATTTTTCGTTCAACCCACCGGGTATGTACGAGGCTTTAGGCACAAGCCAAAATACTTATGCTTTTTAATTAAGTTTAATGTATATACTACTTTTAACCCACTCCAGTCTGGTCATGTGATCCAACTGTTAGTAAAGCCTAGAACGGTAATGTAACCAATAGGCTCCTATGTCCTGGCCGAAGACATTTTTAAGACTAATTAGGTTTAGGGTGGAATTTTACTTGAATCTATCCTACACAACTAATGCCTTGTACACACAAGCAGAATTTCCATCGGAATAATCTCCGATGGGTTTTTCCGATGGAATTCCGCTCAGGCTGTCTTGCATACACACGGTCACACTAAAATCCGACCATCAAGAATGCTGTGGCGTAAAACACTATGATGAGCCGAGAAAATCAAGGTCTATGCTTCCGAGCATGCATCGAATTGTTTCCGAGCATGCGTGGTTTTTAGTCCGTCGGAATTGCATCCAGACAAAAGGAAATTCCTATAGAATTTTTTTTCATCGGTAAAAAAGAGAACATGTTCTCTATCTAATTCCGTCGGAAAAAGTCTGATGGGGCATACACATGGTCGGAATATCGGATGAAAAAATTCCATCTGAATTTATCCATCGGAAATTCCGAGCGTGTGTACGTGGCATAAATTGCATTCACTCTTCTGCACCTAAGATTTGCTGGAGATGTGGTTCAATGCCAGGTGACATGCTTCATATCTTTTGGTACTGCCCAGACCTGTAAACTTTCAGGACACAAGTCCACACGATTGTTCAGAAATGTGCTGAAAACCTTGTTTTCAGGAAACCAACAAATTATCTTCCCTGTCTACATCCTACCATGTTATACGTATATGTATTGGACCAATCCAAACTTAGGGGTTTACTCACTTTTGTTGCCAGCGGTTTAGACATTAATTGAGTTGAGGTTTTTTTAAGGGGAAAGCTAATTTACACGGTTATACAAGCTGTACACTCACTACTTTACATTGTAGCAAAGTGACATTTCTTCAGTGTTGTCACATGAAAATATATAATAATTTTTTTCCAAAAATGTGAGGGGTGTACTCACTTTTGTGTGATACTGTAAATACCTACAGGTAAACTGTTAAAAAAAAAATGAAGGGTAAAGATAGACTACTTCTTCAGGATACATCACATTCCCCTGTATGCACTAGTTTTATGTAATATTGCTATTTTCTTGTATCCGAAAAACTGTAATCTCATTTTGATGTGATTTGTCATTATTTGATATCAGTTGTAGTTATGATATTTCTAAATGTCTTACATGCCATTCCCCCGATAATAAAAATTATATCGAAAAAAATTATGCTGCCTGCATTTGCAAAATGAACCTTAGCATCTTTAGTTATTCTGAAGTAGACACTAAAACACATATTTCTGTATTATGTACATGGAATTATCTAAATAATAAAAATGGTAAAAAAAAACTATGCTGCCTACAGTCCTTTTATAGAAGACACTAAAATAAGCTGGAACTTGCCCTAAGTTTAGAAAAAAAATAAACTAAAGCCCCGTACACACGGTCAGACTTTTTCCCAACAAACTTCATTTTAAGCAAGCAGGACCAACAATCCGACCGTGTGTACGCTCCATCGGACAAACTTTTTTTCGTTTGGTTTTGTTTTCATCGGACAAAAGTTGGGTCTGCAAATGGACAAACTTTTGCCCAACAAAAGTCCGATGGAGCAAAGTCCGACCGTGTGTACAGAAAACCATCGGACTTTTGTCCGATGGACAAAACAACTAATGTTAAAATCAACCAATAATAGCAGAAGTTGACCAAAGGGTGGCGGTAAAGAGCAGAAAAGTGCCGAAAAACCACGTGATTTCGCAAAAAGTTTTGGGAAAGTTTGCAGAAAAGTCTGAGCGTGTGTATGCTATGGGTGTTCCCGACCAACTCCGTTCGGACAAAAAACCACGGAAAAGTCCGATGGAAGTCCGACCATGTGTACGGGGCTTAATGCTTAAACCAACATAGAACATTTATAAACCAAACCCTAATGATTATTACCTCTTTCATATGGTTTTTCAACTGTTTATTCCTTTTTGCACCATTATCTACATATTAGTTTCTCAAGTCCATTGTCTTTTAAGAAACTGTATACTACTTGGTGCACCCTGATCTCCCAAATCCTTCAAATAACTACAGGGTGGGGGTTACTGTAGTAAGCAAGGATTCCTTGTTTCATTGTCAGTAAAATCGCCCATTACGCTTTTTGGCTAGTCATTCTTTCACATTTTTCATAATAAATGTTTAAAGGAATATAAAGTTTTCCATGCAAATCTTACTTACCAAAGAGAGGAGCCTTCTGTTCCTGTGACTTCCAGATAGTCATAGGCATCTTCTAATTGAAAATCTGTAAAGATCAAGGCAATTGTATCTCCAACCTCTGCTAGTATTGTCCATGTACAGTCAGCATTGTTACTATATTCCGATGGGAAATGAGGACTTGTGATGATTCCACTTTGGCCTCTTAAAGTTCCTCCACATGCATCGTCCGCTAGACAAAGAGGACAAAATATGTTATAAAGCAGAACCTATCTCTTGTTCAGTATAAATCCAATTTACTTTAAGTGGATTTTTTATAAGTTTAAAGCTTTTTGATTGATTTTGTGAATGAAAAAGTAATAAATATAAAGCAGACCGTACACTATACAAGTTGATTTTACAATTTACCACAATGTAACATAAGGGTCTGCATGCTGGATACAATCTGAATAGATTTTTTAGATTTGTCCTCATATCACATAGTTTTGGTGTTTGAAGGAGCTTGAACAAAGATTGTACAGGGATTTTAAATGGCACGAGTGAGAGTGAGAAAAATACTGATGTCCATGTTCTAACACCAATGAAAACAAAGTAAGCAAGACAAAAAAATAACACAAGCAATTAAATATGATACAGCATAATAGAGAATCATACATTTTAGCCAGTTCTTCAAATTTGTATAATAAGAAAACATCTATAAGAAAACAGCATCAAATAGTGGAGCGACAACAAACAAAATATACTGCAGCCAAATTTAATCATAAAAATCTTTAGAAGGTTTTCAAATTTTGTAAATCATATAACATGAGCATATTCATTTTAGATGTATCATTGCGACAGAGGTAATATGAGACCATACAGTGCCTTGAAAAAGTATTCATACCCCTTAAGATTTTCACATTTTGTCATGTTACAACCAAAAACGTAAATGTAGTTTATTGGGATTTTATGTGATAGACCAACACAAAGTGGCACATAATTGTGAAGTGAAAGGAAAATGATAAATGGTTTTCAATTTTTTTTACAAATAAATATGTGTAAAGTGTGGCGTGCATTTGTATTCAGCCCCCTTACTCTGATACACAAATTCAATTCTAGTGGAGCCAATTTCCTTCAGAAGTCACCTAATTAGTACATTTAGAGTCCACCTGTGTGTAATTTAATCTCAGTATAAATACAGCTGTTCTGTGAAGCCCTCAGAGGTTTGTTAGAGAACCTTAGTGAACAAACAGCATCATGAAGGCCAAGGAACACACCAGACAGGACAGAGATAAAGTTGTGGAGAAGTTTTAAGCAGGGTTAGGTTATAAAAAAAAATCTCCCAAGTGAGTCCACATACACCCATTCACACTGCCAAAGTCCCCCAAGGCTTATAACTACGACATACATAGATGTAATGGAAACACCCTGTGAGACACGATGGCTCACAGCTAACCAGACAGGCCCATTAGACATCATTATTGTGTCAGGGAAATCACTTCCCACGGTATAAACGGGGTAAGCGCGAGGATTTCACAACCGCATGGTTAATTGCAGGGCTAATCGCCCCTGCTATTCATCTTCAGTTTTTTGGTTGTTTATGTTCTCCTCTTGATACATCATACTAATGTAAAATGGTATAACGTATGATATGCACCTCCGAATGCTATATCGTACATTCTGTACCCAAGCGCTGTATTACACCTTATACACTTTATTGCTGTATCGCTAATGTGTATTCTATCTTATGTATACAATAAACATTGATTTGGAAAAAATAAAAAATATATCCCAAGCTTTGAATATTTAAGGGAGCACTGTTTAATCTATCATCTGAAAATGGAAAGAGTATAGCACAACTGCAAACCTACCAAGACATGGCCGTCCACTTAAACTGACAGGCCAGGCAAGGAGAGCATTAATCAGAGAAGCAGCCAAGAGGCCCATTGTAACTCTGAAGAAGCTGCAGAGATCCACAGCTCAGGTGGGAGAATCTGTTCACAGGACAACTATTAGTTGTGTACTCCACAAATCTGCCCTTTATGGAAAAGTGGCAAGAATAAAGCCATTGTTGAAAGACAGCCATAAGGAGTCTTGTTTGCAGTTTGCGAGAAACAATTTGGGGGACACAGCAAACATGTGGAAGAAGGTGCTCTGGTCAGATGAGACCAAAATTTAACTTTTTGGCCTAACAGCAAAACGTTATGTGTGGCAGAAAACTAACATCCTGAATACACCATTGCCACCATGAAACATGGTGGTGGCAGTATCAAGTTGTGGGGATGCTTTTCTTCATCAGGGACAGGGAAGCTGTTCAGAGTTGATGGGAAGATGGATTGGATGGAGCCAAATACAGGGCAATCTTAGAAGAAAACCTGTTAGAGTCTGCAAAAGACTTGAGACTGGGGAGGAGGTTCACCTTCCAGTAGGATAATGACCCTAAACATACAGCCAGAGCTACAATGGAATGGTTTAGATCAAAGCATATTCATGTGTTAGAATGGCAAGACCAGACTTAAATCCAACTGAGAATCTGTGGCAAGACTTGAAAATTGATGTTCACAGATACTCTCCATCCAATCTGACAGAGCTTGAGCTTTTTTGCAAAGAATAATGGGAAAAAAATGTCACTCTCTAGATGTACAAAGCTGGTAGAGACATCCCCAAAAAGACTTGCAGCTGTAATTGCAGTAAAAGGTGGTTCTACAAAGTATTGACTTGGGGGGGGGGGGGCTGAATACAAATGCATGCCCCACTTTTCACATAGTTATTTATTTAAAAAAATTGAAAACCATTTATAATTTTCACTTCCACTTCACAATTATGTGCCACTTTGTGTTAGTCTTTCACATAAAATCCCAATAAAATACATTTTCAAGGCACTGTAAGTTATTCATATGTGCCAACAGTCACTATTTTCAGTTCTCTTTGGTCCTTGTTGCTAAAATTAGAGTAGTTATGGCATAAAAAAAATTGTAATGCCCTGTACACACGATCGGAATTTCCGATGAAACAAGTCTGATGCACTGATTTCATCGGAAATTCCGATCGTGTGTGGGCCCCATCGGACTTTTCATCGGTGTAAAAAAATAGAACATGTTTTACATTTTCTGATGGAAAAAAAAACAATAAGAAACTCCGATCGTCTGTGTGGAAATCCATTGGAGAAAAATCCACGCATGCTCAGACTAAATTAGGAGATGGGAGCGCTCGTTCTGGCAAAACTAGCGTTCGTAATGGAGATAGCACATTCGTCATGCTGCAAATTATTGCATCGTTAAATGTAGCGCATTCTTTTCTTCTTTCTAATGCTAGAACAAATTTTAATTTTTCGCTGCGGATATTCACACCAAGTTCTGACAAACGTATTTCTTTGTTTCTTGTGATCTCATGAATCTTCGTATTTTATTTTAAAGCCAGGTCTCCAAAATATCTTAATATTTATTTTAAGCGCGAATCGGCTAACACCAAACTTTTACTAACACGCGGTAACACGTAATCAGCCCAAAGGGTGGCGCCGTTGGATTTGAACTTCCCCTTTATAGTGACGTCCTACGTGTTGTACGTCACCGCGTTTTGGACGGTCGGAATTTGGTCTGATGGTGTGTATGTAAGACAGCTTTGAACGGAATTCCGACAAAAAATTCCATCGGATTTTAGCCCATCGGAATTCCGATCGTGTGTACAGGGCATTATAGTTTAGTGATGGAAGCGATGCATTTATCAAAGCAATATATGAAATTTATAGCCACTGGTTTTTGGCAACAAATTATTTAAAAAAAGGATGGCATGATTTGGTAAAAAAAACAATGACAATTGAGTACTGTCCGTGATGCTTTTATTATTTGCACTAACATACAATTTTTCAGGACAAGCTTTCAGGGTATGTCCCCTTCTTCAGTGTCCCAGCCGTACTGATTCACAAAAGTTTTAGCAGAATGTTAAAAACAATCTAAATCTCTACCGGAAAGAGATTGTTCCTCTAAAAGAAGGACAGTTGCCAGGTATGTTTGTTTTATTATCTTTTATAAAGTGAACATTCACCTAGTTAGAGAGGGACATGGATCAAGCTTTGTGCTCTTACATCTGGAGATGGGGAAGTGCAAAGGTTTTGCAATCTTAACACAAATATGATGTGCAAGGAAAAAACGGTGGCTTCCAGGATATTGTGGACCTAATATGGAGAGTGTTCTTGAACATGCACAGTACGACCTAAGACCTATGTAGGAATCAATTTTTACAAAAAATTACACTTTTACCTGAAATATGCTGTATTATTAAAAAATTGGTATTGGGGTTTTGCTTCATTGCATATATCAAGATTGAGTGAGTGAGTGAGTGAGAAACTTGTATAGCGCTACAAATGCGAACTAAATCGCCTCAAGGCGCTTTTCCATTCAGTGTCGTCCTGATACTTCAGAAGAGGTGGGTCTTAATTTTTTTCCTGAAGGCCCGGTGGTTTTCTTCTATGCGGACGTTTGTGGGTAGAGTGTTCCATAGCCATGGTCCTTGGACTGCAAATCTTCGTTCTCCCTTTGATTTGTAGCGGGACTTGGGTATGTGGAGGAGGTTTTGGTTAGTTGATCGTAGAATGCGATTGGGAGAGTAGTGTTTTATTTTCTCGCATAAATATTGAGGAGCATTTCCTTGTGTGCATTTGTGGGTGAGGCAGAGGGTCTTAAAAGTGACCTGATCCTTTACGGTTATCCAATGAAGGGCCCTCAGGGATGGGGTGATGGATTCCCAGTTTTTTTTTCCCGTTACCAGTCTGGCTGCCGTGTTCTGGATGACTTGTAGGCACACCATCTGGTATTTAGGTAGTCCTATGTAGAGGGAGTTTGCGTAGTCCAGTCGGGAATTGATGATTGTTCCAACTACTACTGCTATGTCCTCTTCTGAAGGTGGTGAGATCCACTGACCACTGATCCTATTTAATATACCTAACTATGTCTAAGGGCCAACTCACCCTATTTCAATGAGGTAACACTGTTTTGGTTTGCTGGAATGCCATTCAAGGGTCAGTACAATTTGGTATTGGCAGTCCATTCAAAATGAAAGAGCTGTCTTAGGATCCACAAAAAAAAATACAAGTGCCACTCAAGGCTCCGCCAGGTCCTCTTGAATGACAAATGCCTAGCAGTGCTGACAAGGACAGATCTCGTCCCAGCTCAAAACATCCAGTAGGGAAAGGAAGTGCTAAAAGTCGTACATCACAGCAAAACCCTGTGGGGAGGTGTATGACAGCCTCAGCCTGGGCTCCAAGCAGGCCACGTCTGCTTAGAACCAGGGCTAAGGCTATCATACACCTCCTTTCCCAAAGTTTTCTGTGATGTGTGACTTTTGGGACTTAATTTCCTTATTAGCTGTTAGGATAGCATGCGTTATATGCATGTGTTACTGCACTGTACTATTATGAACTTGCATATGAATAAAATTAAGCTTACATCGCAAATTTAAAGTAGTTGCAAATGCAAAATCGACAAAACATATTATTCTATATTGTGTACTTGCTTTGATCTAAAGCACCTGGTGTCATTCCTTTGGATGAGTCACTCCTGACAGTCTATGCCAACACCAGACAATCCCAGGAGAAAGCCCCAACCCCCCACCACACAGCAGGTGATTGACATCTTCAGCTGTGCATGTTTCCCTGTAAGACTGTATAGAGGGGGGTGTATCCATTCCCTTCAGGTCTCAGATTACACTTGGCTCCCTGCTCTAGTCGGTGCAGTGTGTGACATCAGAAACCCACCCGCTTCTATTTGGACCTTAGAAATGCTTCAAAATGTGTGCTTTAAGAAGTTGTAGAGAAGAGAGGGCTGCAGATAAACAAGTACAACTTATGTAAAAGGATTTGTTTAATCTCTGTTTATCACCAAAAGGCTTTTAATTAACTAGGAATATGTAAGGGTTTACAGCCACTTTAAAGCTTTTCTCTTGCATACATAGACATTCTTAAAATCTATATTTCATTCCTATTTTATCAAAACAAATCTTTGCTTTGTTTGTAATTACAGATTGATTTAAATTGAGCAAATTAGCAGACAATATGCACACGAGAATACTGACTACAGGGAGCTATGCACAGCTTTTTAACTGCCACTGTAGGTTAAGTGCATACATTGGTCATAGCCATGCCCCAGTTCAATACATTGAACTTTTCCAGATCATTTTAAATTAACTGCTTATATGACCCCGCTTAAGGTGCTAATAGAATGGGCAATGCAAATGAACAACACAGCTAAATGTATTTTAATTACTACCCGACACTCTGTTGAATAGCTGTTAACAGTACCTACAAGCTGATATTAAGATTGCAACCTTTCACATGGAGCAAGTGTCTCTATCAGCTCACAAAGTAATGAAAGCCTATAATTTTTGGTATATTTTTGCTTTTCTGGCAGAGTCACGTAACAAAAAATTGGATTTGCAGTCAACACTTATGCCCTGTACACACGATCAGTTTTTCCAGCAGTAAAATCGTGTTTTTTTTTTTCTACGAAAAACGGCTCAAACTTGTGTTGCATACACATGGTCACACAAATCTTGTCTGAAATTCCGAACGTCAAGAACACGGTGACGTACAACACGTATGACGAGCCGAGATCAATGAATTTCAATAGGCAGTTCGGCTCTTCTGCTTGATTCTGAGCATGCATGTTTTTTTTTTTGCGGCGTAATTGCATATAGACGACCGTAATTCCCGATAGGAATTTTTCCTGTCACGAAATTAGAGAACCTGCTCTCAATCTTTTCTTGGCAGGAATTCTGGCAAAAAAAAGTGTGATGGAGCATACACATGGTGGAATTCCTGACAAAAAGCTCACATCACACTTTTCTTGTCGGGAAAACTGATCGTGTGTACGAGACAATATTCGATTCGTTACGAAATGAATTGCACATGTCTAATTTGCAGTCAATTAAGTCTACATCTGTAAAGGAATCAGCCAAACAATTCTGTGAAAAGATGCAACATTTCTAATCAGCATTTGGGGGATTTTCTTTAAAGGGTAAGTTCCCTTTACAGAAAAATCTGTCAGGTGAATTTACACTGGATGCCCTACTCATCCCCCGGTCCTGCTGAACTGGAGTCCGGCGATCACCCACACTGAAACTTTAGGTCGCCGCATCACTGGTCCGAGCCTTGGAAATCCCCTGTGGCTCAATCTTCTAAACGTACCTCATCAGGCGGTATGTATAGGAGCATTCTAATTGGTTGGCGTCATCACATGGGCGGCGTTGACCAATCCCAACCTGCATAGCCCGTCCTGTCACCTCAGGCAAAGAAGAGAGAAAGCTGCGGGGATTTCAAATCCCCAGACTGGTAAATCGACGATACAATCCGTCAGACCGGGAGATCGCCGGACTCCAGGTTAGCGGGACCAGGTGCAATGGGAAGAGGCTCCAGTAAAAGTTCACCTTACAGACTTTCTGTAAAGGTAAACTTACACTTTAAAGTAGACTTTTTTTATCACGCTAAGGACCTGGCCAAAAAAAATTTCAGGGAAGCTATCAGCACTGTTACCGTATATACTCGAGTATAAGCCGAGATTTTCAGCCCTTTTTTTGGGCTGAAAGTCCCCCCCTCAGCTTATACTCGAGTCAGCGAAATTGAATATTGTAAAATGTACCTGAAGGCTGCGGCGTCCATCGTTTAAAACTCGTGGGCTCTTCCTGGTCCCGTCCGTGATAGGCAGAACTGTGTGTGATGAGAATCACCTATCACGAACGTTCTCTCATCCTCAGTTTCCCAGCAGACGTCCGTGATTGGCGGAAACTGAACACAGTGGGGTTGATTTACTAAAGGAAAATCCACTTTGCACTTGAAAGTGCACATGGAAGTGCAGTCGCTGTAGATCGATGTAAATCTGAGGGGAAGATCTGAAATTAGGGGAAGCTCTGCTGATTTATATATATCTATATCATCCAATCATGTGCAAGCTAAAATGCTGTTTTTTATTTTCCTTGCATGTCCGCCTCAGATCTACAGCACCTGCACTTCCATGTGCACTTTCAGTGCACTTTCAAGTACAAAGTGGATTTTCCTTTAGTAAATCAACCCCAGTGTCTGCTGGGATCGGTGAAGATGAGAGAACGTTCGTGATAGGCGATTCTCAGCAGGCAGTTCCGCCTATCACGGAAGAGACCAGGAAGAGAGCGCGAGTTTTAAACGATGGACGCCGCAGCCTTCAGGTACAATTTTACAATGTTCAATTAGAATTCTAGGGAAACAGTGAGGGTGGGCACAGTGAGGATGGGCACAGGTGAGGATGGGCACAGGTGAGGATAGGAACTTGTGAGGATGGGAACAGTGAGGATGGGAACAGTAAGGTGGCAATAGGCTTAGTGAAGTTGCAATGGGTGGGCATTGTTAACCCTCGGCTTATACTCGAGTCAGTAAGTTTTCCCAGGTTTTTGTGGTAACATTAGGTACCTCGGCTTATACTCGGGTTGGCTTATACTCAAGTATATACGGTAACTTGCAAGATGCATGCTAGTTTCACATGCCGTTAAGACTGAACTTTAGACAGAAAATCCATGCAATAATTGACACTGACACATCATTAAATTAATTTTGTTTTTAATACAAGCAGTGAGAGTACCTGCATTTGACCTGGTATCCACCTCTTGCAGTCCCTGTACAGCAGGGATGAAGAGTGACAAAGCAGTACAAGGAGTCCATCAGTTCATGTGTTGACAAGAAGCATACTGTGATTGGAAAATAAATCAGAGTGCTCCAAAAGATGAGTTCATCCCTGTGCTGCTTCTCTATTCTATACCTAGTAATACACTGAGGTGTGTCCAGGATGACTCGGGCTCACAGGAAGTGGGTGGAATGATGCTGGCCATCAGACCAAGAAACAGCTGCAAGTAAAAAAAAGTACTGCAGGGGAAATCTCTGGATTGAAAGTGAATATTGCCATAAACACTGGCTTTGGTATGATTGTTTTTTTATAGGGCTGTATTAATTTTTATCTTATTTATGGCAGGATTTCTGCTTTAAAGCACTTGTTTAGGATTACTTTAACTAAGATGACTCTCCAACAAGCACACAATTTGCTATCTGGATATAATGTAGTAGGTTCCAAAAATGGGTTCAGGTCGTTAATTAGTCTAAAGACAGATAGTCTTTCATTCTAGAATGCACAATGGTACTTTGTAACCTATAGCTGCCATAGTCACCAAAGTCAACAAAGATCAGTGTATAACAGCAATGCTGCAGACATATAGACCATTCTCTACCAATTGTAGCAATTTTAAACAAATTTTTCAATACAAAAACAATAAGTCTGATGAAGGCTGCAATCTAGGCATCTAACTTCTGACTGGCCCCTATGTGTCCCAATATATCATTGGCATTATAGTATTAAATAGCCACCAAAGCCAGGCTTTCCATACAATTTTTTATGTGTCAACTCCCTTTCCTTATCTAGCCACTACTGTTCTCTGTACAGGCTATGTACAGCACAGTGATAATTACTGATACCATCTAGGAGCAGTGAGAGTGGCACACACGGCTCGATGAATCCTTTTCTTTAAGCCTATATTAATTTTACTATTTGTAAGTGTAATTCTTGGGGGGTATTTTGGAAATAAATTATTTGGCAAACAGAATTATGGTATGAGATTGTTTTTCTCATATATATACCCCCACTGCGTAGATTGCCTTTAATAAGGCTCACCTATAGGTAGTGTAAATATCTCCTACTGTAAATGTGCACCGTTTAGGGCAGGCATCACTAAATGGCAGCCCGCGGTCTGGTTCCGGCCCCAGTGGTCATTCTAACCAGACCACAGCCTCGCCAAGTAGTTTCCGTTGTGTCCTCTCCCTGTCGCTGGCTCGCCCGTGCCTTCTCTATTCTCTGCACTGCCCCCACACTGCCTGTCTTAAAGGGATTGCAAAGGTTTTTTTTTTTTTCTAAATAGGTTCCTTTAAGCTAGTGCATTTACCTTTTCCTTCAATTTCCCTTCTAAATGTTTTTTTCTTTGTCTGAATTTCTCACTTCCTGTTTCTCCTCAGTAAACTTCACACCATCATCCGAGCGGTGTTTAGTCAGCCAGAAAATCTTACTGAACAGCTTACTGAGGAGGAACAGGAAGTGAGAAATTCAGACAAAGAAAACAAAGAAAAAAACATTTAGAAGGAAAATCGAAGGAAAAGGTAAGTGAACCAACAATGCACTAGCTTAAAGGAACCTATTTAGAAAATAAAAAACTAACCTTTACAACCCCTTTAATCACACAAACATGGAGCACAACCGCACTGGACAATGGCCGGGACTTTTTAAGTTAAAAAGTGGGTGATTGGTTGCTAGGCAGTGGGGCGGTCCCAGCAATAAATCACTCACTCTTAATGGGAAAAAGTCCTGCCCATTGTCCAGAGTGGCAACGCTTCATGTCCTGTGTGAATAAGGTAGGTTTCTGTGGGGAGGGGGAGTGTGCTGTGCTGTTTTGTGCAGGACAGGACAGGACAGGGGTTTGATATCGAGAGAGGACTGTGATGGGGGAGTCAGTCTGTGATGGGGGAGTCAGTCTGTGATGGGGGGAGTCAGTCTGCAATGGGGGTGTCAGTCTGTGATGGGGGAGTCAGTCTGTGATGGGGGGAGTCAGTCTGCAATGGGGGTGTCAGTCTGCGATGGTGGGTCAGTCTGTGATGGGGGGAGTCAGTCTGCAATGGGGGGTCAGTCTGCAATGGGGGGTCAGTCTGCAATGGGGGATCAGTCTGTGATGGGGGAGTCAATCTGCAATGGGGGAGTCAGTCTGCGATGGGGGAGTCAGTTTTCGATGGGGGGGTCAGTCTGTGATGGGGGATCAGTCTGTGATGGGGGGAGTCAGTCTGCGATGGGGGAGTCAGTCTGCGATGGGGGAGTCAGTCTGCGATGGGGAGTCAGTCTGCAATGGGGGGGTCAGTCTGCAATATGGGGTCAGTCTGTGATGGGGGTCAGTCTCCAATGGGGGTCTGTGATTGTGGGGGTTCAGTCTGTGATTGGGGAGTCCGTCTGTGATTGGGGGATCAGTCTGTGATGGGGGGTGTGTGAGTGTGGGGGGTTCAGTCTGTGATTGTGGGGGATCAGTCTGTGATGGGGTGGTCTGTGAATATAAGGGGGGTTCAGTCTGGGATTGGGGGGTCCATCTGTGATTGGAGGATCAGTCTGTGATAGGGGATCTGTGATTTTGGGGGTCAGTCTGTGATAGGGGTTCTGTGATTTGGGGGGTCAGTCTGTGATTTGGTGGGTCAGTCTGTGATAGGGGGTCTGTGATTTGGGGGGGTCAGTCTGTGATAGGGGGATCAGTCTGTGATGGGGGGTCTGTGATTGTGGGGGGGGTTGAGTCTGTGATTGGGGGTTCAGTCTGTGATGCAGTGGTCTGTGATTGTGGGGGGTTCAGTCTGTGATTGGGGGGATCAGTCTGAGATGGGGGGTCTGAAATGTGGTGGGTCAGTCTGTAATGAGGGGTCTGTGATTGTGGGGGGTGTTCAGTCTGTGATTGGGGGGGTCCGTCTGTGATTGGGGGGATCAGTCTGTGATGGGGGTCTGTGATTTGGGGGGTCAGTCTGTGATAGGGGGTCAGTCTGTGATAGAGGGTCTGTGATTTGGGGGCCAGTCTGTGATAGGGGGTCTGTGATTTGGGGGGTCAGTCTGTGATAGGGGGTCTGTGATTTGGGGGCTCAGTCTGTGATAGGGGGTCTATGATGGGGAGTCTGTGATGAATCAGAACCAGTTTGTGATGGGGGTCTGTGATGGGGGTCAGTCTGTGATGGGGATCTGTGATGGGTCAGCTCAGTCTGTGATGGGGGATCAGTCTGTAATTTGGGTGGTCAGTCTGTGATGGGTCAGTCTGTGATGGGGGTCTGTGTGTGATGGGTCAGGTCAGTCTGTGATGGGTCAGTCTGTAATGGGGGGTTTGTGATGAGGCAGGGGGATGTGATTCGGACCTCCGCTGGAAGAAAATTTTTCCGACCGGGCCCTCATGAATTTTAATTCAGTACCCCTGGTTTAGGGGATATTTATATTACATGCAGCCAGTGACATCACTGGTCCACGCGCTCTGAAGGAATGGCCACCCATTGTTTCAGCATGCGCGGGAGTGACGTCATGGCGTTTTTCCGCCGGTCACAGAGCCGGAGTCCGTGAACCCGAAAGCAAGATGGGTGAAGATGGGAGCCCCTGCAGCGCTAACTTCTCGGTGGGAGAGGGCTTCATTTTAAGGTAAGTTTAACATAATGTATTAGTTCTGTTGGAGGCATTTAATCACCACTGTGTTTTTTACTTATTGCTATATAAATGAAAAAAATACCAAAAATGTTGAAAAAACACACAATTGTCTTGGCTTCCGTTTTAAAATTTTTCAACGAAATACTCTTTCCTCATACATTTAGGCCAAAATATATTTTGCTTCAGCAAGTCTTTAAGGATCAAGACAGTAGATTCATTATTATTAAAGGTACATTGGCTGGGAGGGATATTACAGTGGCAAACATATACGCCCCTAACGACACACAAACCACATTCTTCACACAATTTTTCAATAAATTACAACAATATCACTCACCACATATTATTCTAGGAGGAGACTTTAATTCAGTTCCTCAACCAAACCTCGATAGAAGCAAACAAAACCAGAACTCCAAAACCTTCTCTAAAACAACTACCACACATATAAATGACTTACAATTAATAGACTCTTGGAGGGCGTTAAACATAGGCGCAAGGGACTACACATTTTATTCACATCCGCATGACTCATACTCCCGTATAGACCATATTCTCTGCACCCCTATAATTTTAGCTAATTCCCTAGACGCTACAATACACCCTTGCTCTTGGTCAGACCATCAGATTGTTACCCTGAGCACAAAATTCATAGGCCTCATCTCCACTCCATACTCTTGGAGACTAAACCAGTCTTTGATTTCGGATCCCGTTCACCAACAGGAAATAGCTTCGGAAGTAGAAGAATATTTCACTACCAATGCTACCCCTGATATCTCCTCCTCTACATTATGGATGGCACACAAAGCGGTCATGAGGGGTCACCTTATTAAGAGAGCAGCACAAAGTAATAGGACCAAATGGGGAAAAAATCCACTCCCTCACTAGGGACCTCCATAAATTATATAGGGACCATAAGCACACTCATGACCCAGATATCTAGAAGTTGATCACTCATAAACGCAACGAATTAGATTCCCTCTTAACATTTAGAGCAGAAAAAGCACTTCGCTGGTCGAAAGCAAAATTTTTCTTATCAAGCAACTCCTATTCTACGCAAACTTAATCAGTCAATAAAACCTACACACATCTATAAGCTCAAAAACAGGGCAAACCAACTGGTTACACATCCTCAGGAGATACTTTCCTTATTCAAAGACTTTTATTCAGACCTTCTCTCACCACCAAACACTCCCATTCCTCCCTCCTCACTTTCTTGGTTTGATAACCTTCCCTTCCCAAAATTAACCCAAACTCAAATAGATACACTAAATTCACCATGTTCAGAAGAAGAATTGACTCATATCATTAAATCACTAAAAAGGAACTCAGCTCCAGGCCCGGATGGCTTTTCATCCTTATACTTTAAGCAATATCACCAACTCCTAATCCCTCACTTGGTGAAACTGTATAACAACATTCTCACAGGAGAACAATTCCCAGAGGAGATGTTATTAGCCAACATGTCACTCATCCCAAAAGCAAATAAAGACCACACTTTACCCCAAAATTATAGGCCAATATCAGTTATAAATAATGACCTCAAAATTTTTAGTAGACTCCTAGCCAATAGACTTGCCACAATTATCCCTACACTTATCTCTCCTTTCCAATCCGGATTTATCCCTGGTAGACAGATTACAGACAACATTAGACTTGTCTCAAATATTATCCAAGACGCGAACATACATTCTAGACCTCTTTTAATGCTGAGTCTAGATATTAATAAGGCATTCGATAGTGTCTCTTGGAAATTCTTAGATCTAGTACTACATAGATATGGCTTTGAAGGTGAATTTATACATGGCTTTCATGCACTTTACCACAACCCCTCAACTAGAATTAAGATACCAGGCTGCAACTCAGAGTTTTTCAGTGTAGGTAGAGGTACGTGTCAGGGCTGCCCCCTATCCCTGTTACTATTTGCACTTGCAATCGAACCATTAGCTACTGCCATCCTACTCAATGCAAACATCAAAGGTTACACGACAAACAATAACACATACAAACTGTGCATGTATGCGGATGATATATTATTATTCCTCTCTCAACCTAATACTGCTTTACCTATTCTTTTACAAACTCTCAACATTTTTTCGTCCTTATCGGGTCTAACGGTTAACGTATCCAAATCAATGGGCATGCCAATCAATATCCCAACTTCAGATTTAGAATCCTTACGCTCTTCTTTCAGCTTCTCCTACACATTAGAGTCCCTTCCGTATTTAGGAATTCATCTCACTCCCAAATTCAATGAGCTTGTTTCCAAGAATTACATACCATTGATGCATAAATTAAGAACAACACAAAAAATGTGGAAATCTTATAAGATATCATTTTTAGGAAGGATCACAGCAATAAAAATGACATTACTCCCTAAGATTCTATACCTATTTAGGGCTCTCCCTATTAGATTGAATAAAGCATTGCTCACGAAGTTCCAATCAGACGTTAATAGATTCGTCTGGTCGGACTCCCATCCTCGCCTTTCAAGATCGATCCTATATAGTCCCCAAAGACATGGCGGTCTTGGACTCCCAGATTTTTGGTTGTATTACCTATCGGCTAGATGGTCACAAATGGCACAGTGGCACATCCCCAACTCAAAAGTTCCATGGGTTGAATTCGAAAAGAACTCCATCTTGCCATTCTCCATCTCAGGTTTACTATGGGGAAACAAAATTCCAAACCACTCCATCGACTCCCTAAATCAAATAGTCTCACAATCATACCAATTATGGAAAACTTACAACCAGAAATTTAATCTTAAGTCCAAAACCCCTCCACATGCATCTTTTATTAGCGACCCTAAATTCCTCCGAACTGCACGTGTTCCATTGGACCTCACTTGGTGGATACACAATAACCTTACATCCCTCTCCAATTTTATAGATGGTACAAATTTCATTTCTCTCCCATCTCTTATCTCTAAAACCCAAATTCCAGAAACTGAATGGAATAGATTTTATCAGATCAAACATTTTTTTGACACACATTTTCAAACCTCTAATGTACAACCCCCATCCTTTTTTGAGACCCTCTGTCTTAAATCCCCCAGAAAGAAAGGTTTCATATCAGAGGTATACGTCAACCTACTTATCAACACAGACACAAACAAACTTCCATATATGACGAAATGGGAACAGGAGGTAGGCTTCACGTATTCGTCTGTGAACTGGGACAACTGCATCAACAATTTGCACAAAAGCACCAAGTCTATAGCCATTAAAGAGACAGCGTTGAAGCTATTCACTAGATGGTACTATACCCCTATCAAACTTCACACCATTTTCCCTACCGTCCCCCCTTTGTGCTTCAGAGGATGCAACTCCACCGGTTCTTTTACACACATCTTTTGGAACTGTGAAAAAATCACTCACATCTGGAAACAGTTAGAAAATGTTGCCTCTAAAATTGCAGATAAGAACATCACCTTGACCTTACATAATTGCCTTCTATTCTCTCCCATTACAGGGCTCTCTACTCAAGGTATGAGACTAAATCATACGATATGCGTAACATTTTAAAAATGTGTTTTTTTTCACAAAGTTGTAATTTTAACAAGTTATTTCTCACACACAACATAGGTATATCTACAATTACACCCAAAACACATTCTGCTTTGCCTACTGAGTATGAAGATACCACATGTGTGGGACTTTTTTTCACAACCTAGATGCATAGAAGGGCCCAAAATCCAAGGAACACCTTCAGAGGTTCTAGGGGGATAAATTAAGCATCTAATTTCCTGACTACCTATCACATTTTAGGAGACCCAGGAGCACCAGGACAGTGGAAACACCCACAAAACTATATCATTTTGGAAAGCAAACACTCCAAGGTATTTTCTGAAAGGCACAATAAGTTTTTTTTTTGTTTTGTTTTTTGCCACAAGTTTTTGGAAAATACAGAAAATACATATATATATATATATATATATTTTTTTTTACACAAAATTGTCAATTAATAGCATACTTAGAAATACACCCTAAAACACATTCTGCTACCCCTCTGGTGTGCAGTGATTCCACATGCATGATACTTTTTCACAGCCTTTTGTTTGTCACCCTAGTATTAGTGACACTGCACTACTCTGGGGAGGTAATCAATATTTTTTTTTGTTTTACACTGTGATTGCTTTTACAGCCACTTTGGCTGTAAATGCAATCCATTTTTATCTCTCTCCAGTTGCATACCTGCAGCCATTGAAAAATACTATGATAGCTGCGATCGGCCACAGCTGTCACATGGTACAGGGCTTCTGTGAATGGCCCTGTACTATGTGATCTCTGTGACTGATCACATAGTAAACAATGATGCCAGGAAATAAAATATTGCTTTCTACTGTCCATGTGACCGCTGATTGGCTAAAGAGATCACATGGTATCAGGACTATTCACAGAAGGTAGTTACAACAATCAATGTTCCACCGGACACATCGGGCACAGATCATGCAGCTGCGTACTCCCAGGAAATGTGTAGAGGATGTGGTACATACAGGTACATCTACCCACATTGCCGCTGCTTATTTCTGGTCATTTATGTACTATGGGTAGACGGGAAGTGGTTAACTTAAAAATAATTACCGCATGAAATTATGAGTTAAAAAACTCACGCTGCATTTATTTCAAAAGTAGTACATTCACTAAAAACCTTTGTCTTTTAACAAATTTAATAAATATTTATACATTATTTTTGATGTGTTTTTACAATTTATTTATTTATTTTCTTTTTACATACTTACACTGAACCAGAGGAAGATAGTTCTGTAAGTGAATGCATACAAAAATATTATGAAATTGTGAAAACATTCTAATGTGCTTTGAGGCCGGGTTCACACTTGTGCGACACGACAGCCGTCCTTTCTTTGGATCCGACTTTGCCCTGCGACTTGAAGCCGACATACGTCCGATATTCAATGAACGGGGATCCGACTTGGATCCCCGCCAATACCAGGCACTGTGTTTGGTATGAATCTTGAGGGGGAACTCCACGCCAAATTTTTAATAAAAAACCGGCATGGGTTCCCCTCCAGGAGCATACCAGGCCCTTCAGTCTGGTATGGATTTTAAGGGTTTCCCGCAGTGGGGTCCCTGCCCGGGGCCACTGGGGGGAGCCCGTCTCCATGCCGGCGGCGTTCTGTGATCACCGCCGGACTGTTAGTGACATCACGCGGGTGCGCGGGTTGCCCGCGCACGCACGTGACGCCGCAACGTCGCGTGTTTGCGTCTGAGGTAACGGCGATGGCCGGGGCACTCGTCTTCCGGAACGCCGAGGGGGCCACGCTTATGCCGCCAAGGGCGGCGGGAGCTGGTATGCAAGGAGGGAAAGGGAAGGAGATGCACACCTGCTAACTATAGGCCATTAAGGCATACACCATATATACCCACAGACTTCGGTTGATCCTGAGGGATCCCTGAGACACTGTCAACCCATTACAAGGATTGGAGTACCTGGTAAGTGTAGCGTTGAGGTTTTTTTAGACTGTTATATACTTCCAACTTTAACTACTTTTCATGGAATATCTCAATCATGCATACACACCATTTTTAGTTTTTTTATAATAGTATAATACAACTTATAATTTATAACTTATTATAATACAGTTATAATTTTAATTAAACATTGACATGATCTCATTATTCTAACACCTCAACACTTGGCATTTAGTGTTACACATTTATTGCTGGACACTTCATACTTCACTTCACCTCATTCACTTGGCTTTTTTTTATTTACATAGACTCACAGGGTCACGATCTTTCACACCCATACCCCTCTCCTTGTCTACACTAGGTTGCTGTGATTTAGATCACGCTCTCATTCAACATATCTTTCTTATTCTCAATTACCCCATTATTGGTTACATCATTTCACTCCACCGATATTCACTTTATATTTTGATCCATTAATAAACTACATAATAAACTTTCCAATTTTTCCCAAACTACTTCTAATAATAACAAGATTAATTAATTTATAAATGTAAATAAACAAATTACGTAATGATACGAATAGAAAGTTACAACTAATATACTATATTAACCAGCCTGCACTCTCCGAGCAGTACCAAGTACTCATAGAATCTCTGCCAATTACTCATTGCGATCTTTCTATATCCAATTGCAGGTGCCTCGCTTCCCGTCCTCCTCTCCAGTCCCAAAGCGTGGCCCCTTGTAAGATTGGTGGGATATGGTCCCGCCTAGGGCGTGCGGTAGGAACGAGTGGAGATAGTGGGATCATTGAATGCAAACGTTCTTAAACCCTCTGGTTTGTACCATGCACCCCCGCTTTTTCCATCCACTGAATGGTAAATATACTTACGAATATATAAAGACAATAATATTATCCACTTGTCCCCCGCCCACTGTCAATTGACGGCGGGCGGAGGATACTCTCATTCTGGGAGGACGTCATATGACGTCCTCCCTTTAAAACGAGCTAGGAGGCGCGCGCTTGAAGCCAGCGGCGCGCACGCGCGCCCGTCGCGTTCACGAGGCCCCAGTGCGCGTGCCCGGCGGCCGCGATTGCCGCCGGGCACCCGCGATTGCCCGGGAAACGAGCAGGAAAGTGGGTCTCTGTGTGTAAACACAGAGATCCACGTCCTGTGAGGGAGAGGGGACCGATGGTGTGTCCCTTGTACATAGGGAAAACCATCGGTCACCTCCCCCAGTCAGTCCCCTCCCCCCACAGTAAGAACACATTGAGGGAACATATTTAACCCCTTCCCGCCCCCTAGTGGTTAACCCCTTCCCTGCCAATCACATTTATACAGTAATCAATGCATTTTTATAGCAGGGATCGCTGTATAAACATGAATGGTCCCAAAAATGTGTCAAAAGTGTCCGATGTGTCCGCCGCAATATCGCAGTCACAATAAAAAATCGCAGATCGCCGCCATTACTAATAAAAAAATTAAAAAATTAAAATGCTATAAATCTATCCCCTATTTTGTACACGCTATAACTTTTGCGCAAACCAATCAATACGCGCTTATTGCGATTTTTTTTTTACCAAAAATATGTAGAAGAATACGTATCGGCCTAAACTGAGGAAAATTTTATTTAAAAAAAAAAAATGGGTATTTATTATAGCAAAAATTAAAAAATAGTGTTTTTTTTCCAAACTGGACGCTCTTCTTTTGTTTATAGCGCAAAAAATAAAAAACGCAGAGGTGATCAAATACCACCAAAAGAAAGCTCTATTTGTGGGAAAAAAAGGACGCAAATTTCGTTTGGGAGCCACGTCGCACGACCGCGCAATTGTCATTCAAAGTGTGACAGCGCTGAAAGCTGAAAAATGGCTTGGGCAGGAAGGGGGTTTTCGTGCACAGTAGGGAGGTGGTTATTATATAAACTAACAATGTTTTTTACATTGATGTAATACCTCAAATTAGACATATTTAATATATTCCCTCAGATTATAATTCCCCCTGAAGAAGACCAAGACACAAAAAGGGTTGAAATGCATTGGAGTATTCATAATATTCATGTGGACCACTATTCTTGCTTATGCAATCAACTATGTTTTATTTGGGATATTTATCTGTCACAAGTGTTGTGTTATGCTGTTGTGTGTATCGTCAACCAGAGTTTGTATTTTAAAATCTACTGCATTTTTCAATGAATCATGTACTAATTAAAAGATTTTACTTTATTACTTATCCTCAATTCATTGCTGCTAAAAAACCCTTTGGGGTAACCATTCTTTTTTCAGGATTATAAGGGGAACCCCTTAAGCCAAAAAAAAGGCATGGGGGTCCCCCTCAAAATACAAACCAGACCCTTATCCGAGGACGCAACCTGGCAGGCCGAAGTAAAAGAGGGGGGGACGAGAGAGCGCCCCCTCCCTCCTGAACTGTACCAGGCCGCATGCCCTCAACATGGGGGTTTGGTGCTTTGGGGCAGGGGGGCGACCTGCGGCCCCCCCACCCCAAAAGCACCGCACCGCAACAATTTATATAGGCCTCTCATGACGTCACAGTCACATGCTCTGGGTGGCCACATGCTCCCATGAAGTCACAGTCACATGCTCCGGGGCCACCCGGAGCTTGTGACTGTGATGTCATGAGAGGCCTATATAAATCGTTGCGGACCGCACATCCAGCATTACAGCGAGAGGAAGCAACGAGTGAACATCGAGGAGGAGAAGAGGGAAGAAGACGACGAAGAAGACCGGGCCCCCGCTAGCAAAAGAGCTGGAAGAAGATAGCAAAGGTGCCCGGCAGAAGGCAGAAAGAACCAGAGAGCAGAAGAAGAGACCCCCGAAGTCATAAGAGACCCCCGAAGTCGGAAGAAGACCCCCGAAGTCGGAAGAGACCCCTGGAGTTGGGAGAAGACCCCCGAAGTCGGAAGAGACCCCCGGAGTTGGAAGAAGACCCCTGGAGCTGTGTAATAAATTACTTTAAAAACCTGTGCACAATGTACCCCATACTCATTCACATAGGGTGGGGGATGGTATCTGGGGGCCCCCTTATTAAAGGGGGCTCCTGGATTCCCTTAACCCGTCCGCCCGCAGACCCCGACAACCAATGGCCAGGCTTGTCAGGAAGAGGCCCTTGTCCCCATCAGCATGGGGGCAGGGTGCTTTGGGGTGGGGGGGGCGCAGGTCGCCTCCCTGCCCCAAAGCACCAAACACCCCATGTTGAGGGCATGCGGCCTGGTACGGTTCAGGAGGGAGAGGGGGGCCGCTCTCTCGTCCCCACTCTTTTTCTGCAGCCTGCCAGGTTGCATGCTCGGATAAGGGTCTGGTTTGTATTTTGAGGGGGACCCCCACAAAGTTTTTTCGGCTTAGGGGGTTCCCCTTAAAATCCATACCAGACCAAAAGGCCTGGTATGCTCCTGGAGGGGAACCAATGCCGTTTTTTTATTTAAAATTTGGCGTAGAGTTCCCCTCAAGATCAACAGAGCACAAGTCGCAAGCCAAATTCGGATCATGCAAGACCGCGGTCCGACTTTGATCCGCCTTCAATGATAGTCAATGGGCTGAAGTAGGATCAAAGTCGGACCAAAGTAGTACAGGGAGCATCTTCAAAGTCGGACCGAGATGTGTCGGACCAGTTAAGACGGCTCCCATAGGGAAACATTGATTTTCACACGTCATGCGACATGAGCTCCCAATGTCGGAGCGTTTGTCGGACAAGTGTGAACCCAGCCTAATTCATGATGTGACTCTGGTGAAATGTTACAATTCATTTTCATTACAGGGCTAAGGGCTCTTTCACACGGATGGACCGTTCAGGTCCACCTGTCAGTTTTTTAGGCGGACCTGAACGGATGCTCCATGTACCCCTATGGAGCCACGGATGTCAGCGGTGACATGTCCGCTGACATCCGACCCACTCCGATCCGCCAAAGTGTGACGGAGGAAAGCCCGACTTTTCCATTTGTCTGCAGATCGGATCGGATGACGACGGACTGTAGATCCCCCATAGAGGAGAGTGGCGCTCTGACAGGTCGGTCCCTGCACAGTGTGCGGAGACAGACCTGTCATCTACCTGTTCAGCGGGGATCGACGGAGCGATCCCCACTGAGCAGAGCGGAGCCCGCACACGGACACGGATCGTGTGAAAGGGGCCTGAGGGTAGAACATTTTCACACTGATACATTATATACTTTTAAAATACCATCTGCCTATGCCAGGTGATAAATAGCAAATGCATGTGTTTTAGTGAATCGACTTCCAAGAAGAAGTGCGGGAATGAGAATATAAGAATGAATTAATGAGTTAATAAAAAAAAGGGCAAATTAACATTCATACTCACCTAGATGGCTGCAGCATCGATCCAATGATGCAGCTGTCCCCTACTGGTTCTAACACCAAAAATTGAGCAATCGCATGACCAGCTCTGTGCTCAGTCCCTCCATCTCTTACTGGAGCGCTGGGCTGTGCGGCGAGGGAGCAGCTGGCTCAGGCTCTCAGCAGCAAGCTGAGAGACTGAGTCAGCTGCCGGTAAGGCTTTTTGGCAGATCCTAATATTATTTTTGGGATCCCTGCAGAGTGCAGAGCCTGCAGAAGTAAGTGCACTACTGTGACCCAAAGGAGAAGTATGGCCAAAAGAGCTTTGACCATACTTTAGTTTTAAAGATTTAACTCTCTTTTGTGGTATTTGCCTCACATGTTTAACAAATTTGTGGTATTTACCTCATATTTGATATTTACTTTGTGAATGGACCTTTTTAGTATTTCATGCGATATTTCCAAAGAAATTGGTCACCTCTTGTTGTCACTAGACTGTAAGGTTGCAAAAAAAGGCTGAACCAAACTGTAGTAACACAATTTTTTCCGAAACCTCTGCTTATGAAGCTTACTTCGTTTAGATCTGTTTATAAATGTTTCACCCAAAATTATGAAACCTCTACTTATGAAGCTTACTTAGTTTAGATCTGTTTATAAATGTTTCACCCAAAATTCACTGAACGGCTACCCATGATTCAAGCAATTGTCGTATTAACTTAAATTAGAAAAATGTGCTAAAGATTCTATGAATCTTGGGTAAAAACATTTATAAATAGACCTGTAAAATGTCCTTCCAACTGCTGAATTCCAGCAAAAATATAGAACTATTTTCTTTTGACCCAATAAATAACAATATCATGTGAAACTGAACTTACTTCTACAGGCTGGAAGAGGAAAATCCCAAGAGGCGCTGTTTTGGGAGCTGGAGACACAAGTTAGTAGGGCATGTCCTTCAAGTATGTAGCCTGCATTGCAGCTGTAGCGGACTTTGTCCCCAACATTGAATGTAGTTCCCTGTTGTACACCATTCAGTAGTCGTCCAGGATTTCCACATGTGTGACTTGGCAATACTGTAAAGACAAAAATATCATGATATGTCAAATCCAAATACTGCTAGAAACATAATAAAGTGCATACGTGTAATACATGTTGTTAATATTATTGTTAATATTATTCCTGCCAAAAAAAAAAAAACACTCTTTTCACACATTTCCTTTTTTTTATTCTATCCAAATCACAATCATACATAAGATAGGATCAAAATATCTTTGGTCTATTGATTCTCTTTCTGTATGCTGTAAAAAATGTTTAACCTGCTCACATATGTTTAAAATTTTGGTTGATATGATCATAATATCGATGCAACCTAATGAGTAAATGTTAGGATTGAAATGTGTAAAACTTTACCAATGCTGGAGGATTAAAGTGATTGTAAAGTAAAAAAAAAAAAACATGTTATACTTACCTGCTCTGTGGACTAAAGGAAAAATATGGGACTTTAGATGAGACATGTGGGTCACATAAGCCCACACTGTCCCCTGTGCACGCCGTGTCCATCTTAGCCACTCTTTCTTTCGGGGCCACGGGCTCCGGCTCTGTGACTGGCCGGAGCCGTGTGACCTCACTCCCGCGCATGCGTACGGGAGCCATCAGTCACGGGACATGCTGGGGAAGAAACGGCACGGAGGTCCGTTTCTTCACAGCGCATGTGCCGATCACGACATCGGCACACTACAAGTGAAATATCTCCTGAATGGCTTACCTATAGATACAAGTAAGACAAAAGGGTTTACAACCACTTTAATTTGTTTGGTAAGCAGACTGGTTGGTAAGATGAGCTGGGAATTTTCTCTGGTTTCGTCTTGCATGCGTTGCCCTTCCATAAGCTCCTTGCTGTGAAGGCCAGTTATAGATGGGGGGAAGGGGCCATTTGTTTGTTACTGGTGTAAATATTGGTGAGGGGACACACTGGACACCTTTGCTGCCATTGTGCTATGCACTGGGTGTCCAATGTGCCCCTGTGCCTTCAAGGAGGAGAGGGCTACCTCCAGGTCCACCTGCCCCCTATCTATCCATTAGAATGCATGTGATCCCACTGATGGGGACTCTAATAAATTTAAAATGGTTAGGACTGCAGGTAATACAGGGTGCCTCGAAGGGGCCCTACAGCGTATGCATGCATTTTCAAATGTGTGCTAGCTAAACCCCTGTTTTTAATGCATACTGTTAGGCAGGTTAATTAGGTTGGTAAGCAGAGCTGGGAATTTTGTCTGGTTTCGTCTTGCATGTGTTGCCCTTCCATGTGCTCTTTGCTGTAAAGGCCAGTTATAGATGGGGCAGGGGGCATTTGTTTGTTACTGGTATAAATATTGGTGAGGGGACACACTGGACACCTTTGCTGCCATTGTCTTATGTGCTGGGTGTCCAGTGTGCCCCTGTGCCTTTAAGGAGAACAAGGCCACCTCCAGGCTTCGTTTACAGGTCAGTGTCACATAATGGGCTAGTATGTGATGCATACTAGCCCATTATGCTTTTCATTTGCAGGGTTTGCACAGAGAAAAGGAGGAAGTAAAACCAGTCAGGGTTTACTTCCTCTTAAACCTGTCTAACAGTATGCAGTAAAAATAAGGGTTTCGGTAGCACCCATTTGCAAACGCATGTGAAAGCTACAGGGCCCCTTCACGACACCCTGTATTGCCTGCAGTCCTAACCCTTGTAAATATATGAGAGTCTCCAACAGTGGGAGCACATGCATTCTAATGAATAGATAGGGGGCAGGTGGGCCTGGAGCTAGCCCAGTCCTCCCTAAAGACCAGCTACTGATTGACTGATTGACAAGCTGCAGGCTTGTGCATCAGCAATGACATTGCTTATAGCCATATCCTCCTGCAAAATTTTTCTATCCCACTGTAGCACAAGTAGGAACAGTCTGAATGCAGGTGACAATTCTGCTCTGATGCAGAAAGCAGTGCAGCAGAGTTGTCACCCCATCATGGGAAGCTGCATAAGGTAGAATTAATTGGCACAATCTACAGGTATCTGGGAGACTTTGCTGGGGAATTAGGGTCAAATTGTGTAGGGTCAAATTGATGTAGCACATATTAGATATTGGTATGTGATTTCTCTGCTTTAAAGGGATTGTAAAGTCAGAAGAATTTTTATCTTAATGCATTCTATGCATTAAGATAAAAAAACCTTCTGTGTGTAGCAGCCATCCCAGTACCCCCTAATACTTACCTGAGCCCCATGTCTGTCCAGCAATGTTCACGAGTTCCTCGGCAGTCCGGGACTCTCCTTATGATTGGCTGAGACACAAAAGCGATGCCATTGGCTCCCACTGCTGTCAATCAAAGTCAGTTAGCCAATCAGGAGAGAGGGGGCAGGGCCAAATTGAGGCTATCAGCTGTCAGCTCTTTCTTTTTCCTTTTTTCATATGCTTCATTTTTGATTCAGAGGAACACACCTAATTCTACTACTTTTTTATACTAAATTTAGGTGTATGGTTTTGAATTTTGGGTAGTTAAAGAACTGATTCCTGGTATTCCAGCAACATAATACTACTTTTTCTACCCTTATTCACGTATTAGAGTGATATCTTCCCACTACCCCTCCTTCTTTTTTTCAAATTGGGGCTGTGTTCCAATCTATCTGTTGAATTTTTTATTTATTTTGCATTATGGACACAGCAAAAGCAGTAAAAACATCCAAAAGTCCAATCTGGAAAAGGAAAGAGCTGGCAACTATAGTGGGAGATATAAACACTAAACTCTGTAGAAAATATAAATAGCCAGTGGCCAAGCTCAACAGTCTTCATCTATATATGAAATACCAATGAGTGACCTTTTAATTTGCTGAAATATCACATTTTAAAATCACAGTATCTGATTATAATTGGTTTGAGAAAAAATGACAGCTTTGGCTAATATGGTAATTTGTTCCTTGTCACTGGTCATGTGTGTGGTTTTAACTACCACTTCCATTGTGTCCTCTATTATCCACAAAGTTGTCCTTTTCTTGGCTTATGGCCCTAATCATGCTTCTGCTCAAAGCATTAGGTGGCATCTAAGCACATAACGTATATGTAAACCCGATTGTACAAACTTTGACATGTTAATGTATTTTCAAATGCTGTTTCTAAATATATATTTTTTTAAATCTGCAGCTTTCATTAAAATAATAACTGGCGACATTGCCATAAAGATTTATGTTCATGCATTTTCTCTTATGGGATGACAGATACTATGTAGCTATCTCTGGGGCTTACATTTTTGCTATTGGAGAGGTTTCCCTTTCTATCCCAGAGTACAACATAAAAGGGCATAGAAACATTATCAGAAAGAGAAAATCCTCCTTTAGATAGTGGTCAGTGGAACAGATGTCCCCTTTGAAAATATTTCCCCCTTGCTTTCTGTTCCTGTGCAAACTGTAAAGTTTTGGATTTACGAACACCTTCTTTCCAGGTGACAAAGGTACCCCAAATTATTAGACTGGGTAAATCTTACAAGTGTGGACAACATACAACCAATCTCACAGAGGTTCTAATTCTTCCTTTCTCTATACAAAATTTTAAAAAAAAAAATAAAATAACAAATTTGACTATAGAAACACTGTAAGCGTTAGGCACTAGTGGAAACCTTGATATGAGAATGTGGGAACAACCTGGTTTCTCCTTGCACAATATAAATGATCATTTATGGAAACAAAAAAATAAATAATGATAACTTGGCTAATCAGACAGTTCTTTTATACCAACATATTACATCACAGAATACTTTTATAGCTTAATTAAAAAAATAAAACACACGCACACAAACATATATAATTGCATGGTGCCTGTAAAATTCTTAAAGTGATATTAAAGGCAATTTTTTTTTATTAAAACGTACCTTCTCTGTGCAACAATATTACACAGAGTGGCCCCTTATCTTCTCTTTGGCAGTCCCCCACTGGGGTTGTCTGCTCCTTCTTTCTTTGGGTGCCCCCTTAGCAAGCCATGTGCTATGGTGACACCTGTGCTGACTCTCCCAAGCTGGGCTGTGTACATCCATAGACACACACAGTGCCAGTAATCTGCACCCCCACCCCTTCCTCACAGGATTTGACTGACAGCAGCAGGAGCCTATGGCTCCCACCGGTCTTGGTGTCTCCTGTGAAATCAGGAAGAGAGGAGAGTGGTGTTGTAGCTGAAACAGCGCTGGAGCAGTGACAGAAGTCAGGAAAATATTTAGGGATGGGGAGTGGACAGCAAGTGGGGCCTTTTTCACCTTAATGCGGGGAATGCATTAAGGTAAAAAACAGTTTGACTCTCAGGCTAATTAAAGGGGTATTTTACCCTAATATACATATTCTGTGGGATTAGCACAATAAATAAAAGATGGAGAGAACTCAAATCGGTCAGAGGCAATAAGCAAATATTTAATTATGTGAACATTATATATATATATATATATATATATATATATATATATATATATATATATATATATATTATTTATTTATGTAAATATCAGATATACAATACATTGATTACATGTTGATCCAAGATGCAAAACAACATCCTAATGATGCATTGTCTAGCAATATGCTTAAAAGGCAACATCCACTCAATAAATGCTACCTGGGCAGTGTCTAGCACTTTAAGAAGACAGGAAAAAAGTAAACCACGATGAAGTATAATTGAAAAGACAAGGACACAAGAGAAAACTATCAGTAATCTTTGTGAAACAGGGACCATCTCGTGTGTATTAGTCAAGTGAAAGGACCATAAAATCATCAAATAAAATGACTGATGATATGTTTCCATAGTCCCCTATGGAAACATTAAATTACTATCTGTAAGCACACATGATAGATCATAAACAAGCATTAATCAATAACACTTGAAGCATGAAAACATACAATACACTATAGTTTACTGGATACTATTGTAAATACATTCAGTAAGCAGAGATTCTGTGCTCATAGCCATTTTTAAAGGTATCCATAGATTTAAGATGGTTGATGGCTCCAATCTGACAATTTTGTACATACCGTATTTATCGCCGTATAACACGCACTTTTTTCCCCTTAAAATCAGGGGAAAATCGTGGGTGCGTGTTATACGCCGATACCCACCTATCCCCGTCGATCTCCGCTGACTGTGAGCGGAGCGGAGCGATCGCCGCCGAGATACACATAGCCGAGTGTACTCGGCTTTTCTCGGCTCCGCTCACAGTCACGCCCAGTCCCACCATTGGACCTGTGTTATGTCCATCATAGGGCGGGACTCGGCGGGACTGTGAGCGGAGCCGAGAAGAGCCGAGTAGAGCCGAGTACACTCAGCTATGTGTATCTCGGCTCCGCCCAATCCCTGCGTTCCCTGCGTTCTCAGTGGCGTTCGGCCCGCTCCGCCCTGTCTTGGCGGTGATCTCAGCGGCGCCAAATTTAAATTCAGCCAAGGCTGCAATGGACACTGGGGGGCAAGGCTGCAATAAACACTGGGGGGCAAGGCTGCAATGAACACTGGGGGGCAAGGCTGCAATGGACACTGGGGGGCAAGGCTGCAATGGACACTGGGGGGCAAGGCTGCAATGGACACTGGGGGCAAGGCTGCAATGGACACTGACAAGGCTGCAATGGACACTGGGGGGCAAGGCTGCAATGAACACTGGGGGGCAAGGCTGCAATGAACACTGGGGAGCAAGGCTGCAATGAACACTGGGGAGCAAGGCTGCAATGGACACTGGGGGGCAAGGCTGCAATGGACACTGGGGGCAAGGCTGCAATGGACAATGACAAGGCTGCAATGGACACTGACAAGGCTGCAATGGACACTGGGGCAAGGCTGCACTGTGACAAGGCTGCAAATGACACTGATAAGGCTGACATTTAAATGTAAGTTTTTTTCCTTAAACTTCCCTCCTAAAAGTTTTTTTCCCTAAAATTCCCTCCTAAACTTGGGGTGCGTGTTATACGGTACATAAATAGGCAAGGTATAACTAATGTGAAAATGCATGAATTTATGACAATATCCTAAAACCATAAATTATATAATGTAGTTAAAATGAGGCAGTTGGAACATGCACCAAATCCCACTGCCTTCAAATATCAAGGGACATCTTAAAGTACACCAAATTAATCTGAAAGCAGAATATGAAAGCAGAAACCTACTAATGACTGTAAATGTCTTACGATATCTGCATAGGCAACAATGTTGCTCTAAAATGCTAATTTAAAGTTAAATGGAAATCTTTTTTTGTGTAGCATAAATATAAACTATTATACATGTGATATTTTTAAATAGCCAAGAAGAAACTTTGTGAGCTTTTAAGATCCCAAGATATCTCTCCAAAAAGCAAA
Organism: Rana muscosa; assembly: GCA_029206835.1. Lineage (NCBI taxonomy): Eukaryota > Metazoa > Chordata > Amphibia > Anura > Ranidae > Rana > Rana muscosa. The sequence goes on along the minus strand of CM055117.1, from coordinate 543,193,550 downwards.
CTCACTAATACACTTGCCTAAAAAGGGGCACCAGTACTTTAAGTTAGGTGCTTGGAGTCATAAATGAACCCAAGGCAACAGGAAACGTCTTATTGTCTTGAATTTAGATTTAAATCCAAGTATCCATGTGTTTTGACAGACATTCTCCCTGCAGGGTTTGTGAAGTATATAAACAGTGCCAAGTTTGGCTCCATTCAGCCTGCAGTGAATGAAACTTGGCACTATGGAACAGAGGATCAGAAGATATGCCCATATGCATGTGACTTATGCAGATTTACCAATCTAGCTATGAACAGAAGACAATGAGGACATTTACTATTATTCCATCTGACAGTGAAAAAAAAAATATTTACAACCTTTGTGAAAATACATTGGTGAACTCTCCGATTGAAAGTTTTGATAACATGCATCTAGTTCCTTCCTAATCTCCATTTTGTTTCAAGATCATGCCTGAGTAAACCTAAAGAAGCAAGGCTCTGACATATGTTAACATGGTATTCAAGCCAAATGTTTATTTTTTTATTTTAATGTCTGTGTCTGAATTGGACACACAAAAAAACTAAAAAATGTTCTAACACTTTCCTAGTTTATCTAGAATCAAAAAATTTTTGGCTGGAGTTCTAAATTTAGAGTAGCCATCATTTTTTTTTTCATTGGCCAAACCAGCCAAGATCTCAGAAGACAATCTGAAGGAGTCCTTTATGTAATACAATCTATTATTATTTTTTAAATATGTTTATATTTCTATAGCATTTTTCTCCTTACGGATTTAAAGTTCTTTTATCTGACGTTGGGGCAGCCAACATGGGTGTTCTCAGTAAAATATCAATCTACAGCCAATTTTATACATAAGCTTTAGAGTGTGGAAAGAAAAACACTTGTACTCATAGGACTCCCATGCAAATACAGGGAATACATGCAAACTCCTTGCAGATAGCATTCTGGCTGGGACCCTCTACAAAGCATACAAACTCCTGTATCAAACACTGAAGATTATTTACAAAAGAAGTTGAAAATTGTATGAATACTCACTTGAATTGTCCAATCCTGTGAAAAGAAAATTCCTGATGGTTTTGAATGCCCAGTCATGAAAAAACATGTCATCAGGGCCACCATCAGGAATTTTGGAGCCCCTTACACAGCTTCAGGCAAGGGCCATCTAGAGCAGAGGAGAACCGGGGGGGGGGGGTGCTGCCACCACAAATTGAGAAGCGGGGGGGCTGACGCAAATTTGAGAAGCAGGGGCGATGCCACAAATTGAGAAGCGGGGGGGTGCTGCCGCCGCAAATTGTTGCAGTTGGGGGGCTTTGGGTGCTGACGAACAGAAAAAAAAAAAAAAAAAGAACAAAGAAAAGGGGGGTTACCAAAAAAAAAAAAAAATGTATTTTAAAAAAAAGGGAGGTTGCTATCCGGGGCCCTGGGGACCTCTGGGCCCCTTAAAAAAATAAAAATAAAAAAATAACATAAATAAATTTTAAAAATTAAATAAAAAAAATTAATAAAAAAAATAATAAAAAAAAGATAAAAAAAAGGGGGGTTGACATTCGGGGCCCTGGGGAACTCCAGGCCCCTGAAGACCTCTGGGCCCCTTACAAAAAAAGGGGGGCCATCCGGGCCCCTTACAGGTGTACTGCCTGTACCCCCCTGATGGCGGCCCTGCATGTCATATGGTTGGAATGAAGTGAATATACACACATTATTTTCAGTATAGATTTACAACTTCTGTAGTAGAGCAATGCATTCTTCAATGAAAGATTTTATTTTATTTTTTATATTGTAACAAGTGGAAATATCTATGCCAGCCCTCCAGCTTAAAATTGTTACATGCTTTCAGAATTTTTATACACAATTTGTTTATACAGGGCCTTATATATAAAGTCTGGAATAGAAGCAAATGTAGTATATACAACATTTCAAATACTGTAACTGAACAAAAAAATATATTGTAAGAACTACTGTATGCACTTTACTTAAAAAAATAATTATATATATATATATATATATATATATATATACAGTACCTTAAAAAAAAGGTGTATGAAAAAAAGGATTCATACACCTTGAAATGTTCCACATTTTGTCATGTTACTACCAAAAATGTAAATGTATTTTAGTGAGATTTTATGTGATAGACCAACACAAAGTGGCACATAATTGTGAAGTGGAAGGAAAATGATAAATGGTTTTCAATTTTTTTTACAAATAAATATCTGAAAGTGTGGCATGCTTTTGTTTTTAGCCCCCTTTTCTCTGATACCCCTAACTAAAATCCTCAGGACCCACTAACAGGCCAGATTTTAAGTATTACCTTGGTGAGATGCAGACTAGAATACTGCCCTGAGCAGCAAATTATATCACCTGTGATGCATTTCAGTTATCTTGCAAACCTGGCCTGTTGGTGGGCCCTGAGGACTGGAGTTGAGAACCACTGATCTAGTGGAACCAATTGCCATCAGAAGTCACCTAATTAGTAAATAGAGTCCACCTGTGTGTTTAATCACATTATAAATACAGCTGTTCTGTGATGTCTTCAGAGGTTTGTTAGAGAACCTTAGTGCACAAAACAGCACCATGAAGGCCAAAGAACACACCATACAGGTCAAGGATAAAGTTGTGGAAAAGTTTAAAGTAGGGTTAGGTTATAAAAAAATATTCCAAGCTTTCAACATCTCATGGTGCACAATTTAATTCATCATCCAAAAATGGAAAGAGTAAGGCACAACTGCAAACCTACCAAGACATGGCCGTCCACCTAAACTGACAGACTGGGCAAGGACAGCAGTCATCAGAACAGCTGCAAAGAGGCCCATGGTAACTCTGGAGGAACTGCAGAGATCCACAGCTCAGGTGGGAGAATCTGTCCACAGGACAACTATTAGTCTTGCACTCCACAAATCTGGCCTTTATGGAAGAGGGGCAAGAAAAAATCCATTGTTGAAAGAAAGCTATAAGAAGTGCACTTTGCAGTTTGCGAGAAGCCATGTGGGGGACACAGCAAACATGTGGAAGAAGGTGCTCTGGTCGGATGAGACCAAAGTCGAACTTTTTGGCCTAAAAGCAAAATGCTATGTGTGGCAGAAAACTAACACTGCACATCACACTGAACACAGCATCCCCACTGTGAAACATGGTGGTGACAGCATCATGTTGTGGAGATGTTTTTCTTCAGCAGGTACAGGGAAGCTGATCAGAGTTGATGGGAAGATGGATGGAGACAAATACAGGGCAATCTTAGAAGAAAACCTGTTAGAGTCTGCAAAAGACATCAGACTGGGGCAGAGGTTCAACTTCCAGCAGGATAGCAACCCTAAATATACAGCCAGAGCTACAATGGAATGGTTTAGATCAAAGCATATTCATGTGTTAGAATGGCCCAGTTAAAGTCCAGATCTAAATCCAATTGAGAATCTGTGGCAAGATATGAAAATTCCTGTTCACAGACGCTCTCCATCCAATCTGACAGAGCTTGAGCTATTTTTCAAAGAAGAATGTGCAAACATGTCACTCTCTAAATGTGCAAAGCTGATAGAGGCATACTCAAAAAGACTTGCAGCTGTAATTGTAACGAAAGGTGGTTCTACAAAGTATTGACTCAAGGGGAGTGAAAATAGTTCTACATGATCCAGTTCAAACTTGAACTACTGCATTTAAAATTCTTCTTATCTGCTTTACATACACAAGTCAATAATAACAAACAAACACTTATGTCCAAAGTCTCTTAGGCATATGTACCCCTACGCACATTACTGCCCATTGCACTATATTCCTTAACCACTTTAGCCCCGGAAGAATTTTCCCCCTTTCTGACCAGAGCACTTTATGCGATTCGGCACTGCGTCGCTTTAACTGACAATTGCAATCGTGCGACACTGCAAACAAAATCAACGTCCTTTTTTTCCACAAATAGAGCTTTCTTTTGGTGGTATTTCATCACCTCTGTGTTTTTTTTCCCGCTATAAACAAAAAAAGAGCGACAATTTTGAAAAAAAAGCAATATTTTTTACTTTTTGCTATAATAAATATCCCCCAAAAATATATATATATTTTTCTCAGTTTAGACCGATATGTATTCTTCTACATATTTTTTGTAAAAAATATCGCAATAAGCGTATATTGATTGGTTTGCGCAAAAGTTATAGCGTCTACAAAATAGGGGTTCGTTTTATGGCATTTTTTTTTATTAGTAATGGCAGCGATCAGTGATTTTTATCGTGACTGCGACATTATGGTGGACACATCGGACACTTTTGACACCATTTTGGGACAACTATCATTTATACAGCGACCAGTGCTATAAAAATTCACTGATTACTGTGTAAATGACACTGGCAGGGAAGGGGTTAAACACTAGGGGGCAATGAAGGGGTTAAGTTTGTCCTAGGGAGTGATTCTAACTGTGAGGGGGCTGGGCTACAAGTGACACTACAGTGATCACTGCTCCCGATGACAGGAAGCAGTAGATCACTGTTCTGTCACTAGGCAGAACAGGGAAATGCCTTGTTTACATAGGCATCTCCCCGTTCTGCAGCTCGCGGGACACCGGCGGACATCGAGTCCGTGGGTCCCGCGGGCACGGTCACGGAGCTCGCTTTGCGCAGCCGTGCCATTCTGTCAACGTAAATCGGCGTTAGCCGGTCGGCAAGTGGTTAAAGTGATTGGAAAGTCTCATTTTTTTCCTAAATAAAAATAAACATGTTATACTTACCTGCTCTGTTGCAGTGGATTTGCACAGAGCAGCCCTGATACTCCTCTTCTTGGGTCCCTCTTCTGTGCTCCTGGCCCCTCCCTTATGTTCAGTGCCGCCACAGCAAGCAGCTTGCTATGGGGCAGCCAAGCCACAGCTCCCTGTGTCCATTCAGACAGGGAGCCCCAACCCGACCCGGCCCTACCCCCTCTTTCCCTGATTGGCTAGATGACTTTGATTGACAGCAGTGTCTCTGCCAATCAGGAAAAAGAATCTCGGACAGCTGAAACACCCATGGACATCGCAGGACTGAGAGGGACCTCAGGTAATTATTAGGGGGGCTGAGGGCGGCGGCTGCTGCACACAGAAAGCTTCTGTCTTTAAAACCCCTTTAATATAATAACGGTTGATTATATTTTTGCACTCAATAATCTCATTTAATTAACTAAAGGCAAAAGCAAATATAATTTTCATTCACTGATGGTATTCATTTTATAAACTAAACTAAAATGGCTACCACAAAAAAAAAGTACATCTTTCCTAGCTACATAATAAACAATATCCTTCTAAGTATAATAGCGCTCCTGTACTTCGATCCTATTTCTATTTCCAATCAATTCTGCCTGTGACATACATAGACAAAATTATTATGAAGATTGATAACTATACACATATGATATAAGGATTAGCAATAGTGTTAAGCATACAATAGGGCATGACAAATGGAGTAGAACTAATGTTTTATTTCCTGCAGCAAATTGTCAAAAAAACAATTTAATCATAACATTTTTCTTCCATGAATCAACTTCTTTTATTCTTTTTTTTCTTCACTAAAATTAATGACTGGAACCTCACTATAAATAAAAATCTCTAATTTTTATATGTCATTCTGCAACCAACATAGACCGTCAGTTAATGAACTGTTCAAAATTAGACACAATTGACCTAAATTATTGTTTTATGAAACACTTACTTTAAAATAAATTTGATATCATTAATAAAAGATTACATATCCTTTGCTTTAAGCCCAAATGGGAACTATCATTAAACGATTCAATGGAATTTTAGTAGTGAGATCTCTTCTATGATTTTCCTTATCTGCATGGCAGTTAATAACATAGAATGCTGTATGTTTGTACACTATGTGCATACTGCATCTGAAAGAACAATGTCCAGCTGCATTCAGATAAATGTATACTATAATGAAAATCAAAAATAATTTATTTTATGTTATTTAATTTGTGGATGACATATTCATACCACTAATACCAAAGTAGGTAGACCATACTAGCTTCCATCTGTCCTTCAATCCACAGTAGTTCACACAAGGCAATTTTCTATGAGACTAGGGCAAGCAGGAGGAAAAAACTAAGCATCATTATAGACCACTATGGGGAAACCAGAAGGACTGAAATACATTTGCCTCAGCACTTGGTGACTTGTTCAAAGACAGGCAGATATTGCCTTCTCTGTCACTCTCAGAGAGCTATCTAACCATATATAAACCGATAAAGCCTACTCTGTGCTTTCTGTCCTTGTTAAAAAAAATGGCCATATGTTGAACTAGAAGGAACAACAAATACACACACATATCACCTTTTTCGCAAGCGGAAAAGCAGGGAAATTATATTTTTTTTAATAATTGCAAGCAAACAAAAATTTTGGCAACCCAATTATTACAGATTAATTACTAACGGCGCGTACACACGATCGGAAAAAACTTTGATGGTTTTTCCGACAGAATTCTACTCAAGCTTGGCTTGCATACACACGGTCTCACAAAAGTTCTCTGAAATTTCGACCGTCAAGAACGCGGTGACGTACAACACTACGATGAGCCAAGAAAATGAAGTTCAATGGTTCAAATTGTTTCCGAGCATGCGTCGGAATTTTGCGCGTCGGAATTGCTACTGACGATCGGATTTTCCGATCGGAATTTTTTGCTGGCGGAGATTCTCTCAATCTTTTGCTGGCGGAAATTCCGCCAGCAAAAGTCCGATGGAGCATACACACGGTCGGAATGTCCGACGAAAAGCTCACATCGGACTTTTGCTGGCGGAATTTCCGACTGTGTATACGCGGCATTAGAAAACTAATTTAAAATTGTCAATAATAACTTGCAAAGTCATCTACAGTCTTGTCTCTTTTTTTGATATCCTTACTAAATTTTACATCCAATCCTAAACACAACCTCAGCCACGACTTTTACATTCTCCTACCCTCCATTAGTCAAGTCTCAAACTCCTGGAAGCCACCTCTTTAGAGGACAAGCATATCATCTTAGCTAAATGATTCTCTTCAGTTTATGACTGAAAAATGCTTTCTCCTTCATTAACTGTCAAGACAAGTACATGTCTTTGTAAAATGTTACATTGTACTACACTCCCTTATTAATTTGGACAGCACCACAGGAGAGGATGGTACTATATAAATCAATAGCAATAATAATTTTTCTTGGGCATCTCCCACTATCTGTGATATTTTCACTGTGTGAAGGCTTGACATGAGGTCAACTCTGAAGTGCTCGGATTAATCATTTCACCATTGTCACCTCGATGTTCTTACCCTTACCAATACACTACATGTATCTGTACAAAAATTGGCATTTCAATAAACCTTCATACGCTGAAAATAATTTCATTTTAATTTTTTTATCCTCTAAGCACAGTGGCCATATGTATTTAATAACTAGAACTCTGCTGAATCTTCTCTTTCATTTGTATATGAATACAGCTAGATAGGAAACAGCGGGACAAAAATCAATTAGAACATTAAGTAAAATAGTAAACATATTTTTTTCTGTTCAACTTATCATTGATTCAGTAAATTTAAGTCATCCTGGCTGATCCGTTGTAACAGTTGCTTCATAATTATCATGGTAACCTTACTGCCCAGTAATGAGCTCTACCCATTAAAGAGCAGAAATGAAAACAATTGAAATGAAAGAAAATAGAATTGAGCTTCTCAGCAAGCTCATCTCCCAAGGGCTAACAAAAGAATTAAGATGATTTATCTTCTAGACTGCATTGAAAAATAGTCCATTCAGCATCCGTCTCGTGTAAGTGAGGAAGAGAAAGTAAGACTGGATGGTTTTTCTGCAAAGTGAGCTATCGCAAAGGCCAAAACCTTGTGCATGAGCACACGGCTGCATCACTGTATAAAATTCCACTCTTACCTACTACATTTTGTCATTTACGTATGAGTGTTCATCAGGATCAGATAAACAGCAGGAAATCTCTTCTTGCTTACACAGTCTGAAGCTACCATGATTCCGAGCAGGATGGTGCGTTCAGCTGAGCGCGATAAAACCTGCAGACATCCATCATTCGCTATTCCTAGTTTTATTTCTCCTTGTAGTATTTGTGTTTTTACTGTCGTACTTCTGCATCCAATGGGAAATGATTTGTAATTTCTCCCGCAATAGCAAAGCGCTAGCTTTTCTCATATTGATTTCACAATTTGTCAGTGGAATTATCTATGCCTACTGAGCAAGGAATATATATATAATTTAGAGAATCTTATCCACTGGTTATACTCTTAGACACATTTAAATCTGTTTGCAGTTGGGGTTTGTAAATATTTCTGAATAACTCATGTTGATAATTTAACCTGAATGTAATATTTAGTTGTGCACTGAAGAACACCAAAAACAGAGAAGAAACCTGGAAACTATATGAACTCCTTCTACTCACCCATGTTCAAACTCTACAATAAAAGCTAAACACCAGAATTTCTACCAAGTGGTTTACGAGGATTATAGCAGAAGGTATCAGCCATAACCCCGGTATTGTTTTTTTCAGCTGACAGTGCCGCCGGCTGGTCACAAAGGCGATCAAAGAGTAGATTGGATTTGATTGCCTCTATGGCCTTGGAGGACTGGAGCGACGAAATGACACCACTCCCGGCTCAGGATGGAAGTAAAAAAATTTTTTAAAGCAAAAGATCAAGAAAAATTTTTTTTGGGGATCTTTTGCTTTTAATAGTAAAGAAGAGATCTGGGGTCTTTTTAAACACAGATCTCCTCATAAAGAGGACCTGTCATCCTTATTTCTATTACAAGGGATTTTCCATCCCTTGTAATAGCAATACAAGTGATAAAAAAAAAATGATCAAGACACTGTAACAATTAAAAATTGTATAAATAATGAAAAAAATGAAAATTTTTTTTTAGACGCCCCCATTCCTCCATGCTTGCACATAGAAGCGAGCAAATACATAAGTCATGCACGCATATATAAACGGTGTTCGTAGCAAACATGTGACGTATTGCGGTGACTGTTAGAGTGAGAACAATAATTCTAGTGCTAGATCTCCTCTGTAACTGTAAACGGGTAACCTGTAAAGGCAATTAAAGCATCACCAATAGAGATTTTTAAGTACTGTTGTTTTTATGTGTTTCCATTCCACGAGCATGCACAATTTTAAAGCGTGACATGGTGACATGTTAGGTATCTATTTACTTGGCGGAACATGATCTTTCATATTTAAAAAAAAAAATGGGGTGTATGTTGTGTTTTGTTTTTTTAATGCATTAAAAAAAAAAGTTTTCAAAAAAGTTTTTTGAACAATCGCTTTATATACCTGTACTTTATACCTGTTCTTTCTAATGAAAACATTTTCTGTTTTTGTTTTGTTTTTTTGGCCCCAAGTGTTGTTTTAAAAACTCTCTAGGAATCAAAATTGTAAAATGATGGTCTAAAACAGAATTATTTTGCCAATATCGGCCACATAATCGACCACATTATTCCCTTTTATTCTAGCACATGTACAGTATTAGGTCACAATGAAAATGTTGGGTCACAGTGCAAAAAAAGTATTATTCTTTCAGTGTTTTGTATAAATTCTGACTTAAAGTTGTCAATGCACAGAAAATCAGTTATCAAACACAATTTTTTTACTATGGGGAAAAAATATCTACTGTTTGTCAAAATACTGCCTGTTGCTGTGTTGTGTTGTTATGCTGCAATATTAATTTACAAAAGTTTAACCTGCTACAAAAACGTAATCTTCCTTCTCCACATGCACTGAGCTGCATCGAAAAGAAACTACTACTATTCTGGTGCTATCTTAGTCACTCAAAGAAGCAATTTGCAATACATATGTTTGCAAAAATATACAGTATCTCACAAAAGTGAGTACACCCCTCACATTTTTGTAAATATTTTATTATATCTTTTCATGTGACAACACTGAAGAAATTACACTTTGCTACAATGTAAAGTAGTGAGTGTAAAGCTTGTATAACAGTGTAAATTTGCTGCCCCCCCAAATAATGTAGCACACAGTCATTAATGTCTAAACCGCTGGCAACAAAATTGAGTACACCCCTAAGTGAAAATGTCCAAACTGGGCCCAAAGCGTCATTATTTTCTGTGGCCACCATTATTTTCCAGCACTGCCTTAACCCTCTCGGGCATGGAGTTCACCAGAGCTTCACAGGTTGCCACTTGGGTCCTCTTCCACTCCTCCATGACGACATCACAGAGCTGGTGAATGTTAGAGAACTTGCACTCCAACACCTTCCATTTGAGTGATGCCCCACAGATGCTCAACAGGGTTTAGGTCTGGAGACATGCTTGGCCAGTCCAGTCCATACCTTTAGCCTCAGCTTCTTTAGCAAGGCAGTGGTCATCTTGGAGGTGTGTTTGGGGTCATTATCATGTTGGAATACTGCCCTCTGGCCAGTCTCTGAAGGGAGGGGATCATGCTCTGCTTCAGTATGTCACAATACATGTTGGTATTCATGGTTCCATCAATGAACTGTAGCTCCCCAGTGCCGGCAGCACTCATGCAGCCCCAGACCATGACACTCCCACCACCATACTTGACTGTAGGCAAGACACACTTGTCTTTGTACTCCTCACCTGGTTGCCGCCACATACGCCTGACACAATCTGAACCAAATAAGTTTATCTTGCTCTCATCAGACCACAGGACATGGTTCCAGTAATCCATGTCCTTAGTCTGCTTGTCTTCAACAAACTGTTTGCGGGCTTTCTCGTGCATCATCTTTAGAAGAGGCTTCCTTCAGGGATGACAGCCATGCAGACCAATTTGATGCAGTGTATGGTTTATGGTCTGAGCACTGACAGGCTGACCCCGCACCCCCACATATTTACAAAAATGTGAGGGGTAAACTCACTTTTGTGAGATACTCTATATGCTTACAGTCATTTTGGCTGGGCAAGACAAATTGATTACTTTGGACATTTATTTATGATAAAAAATAAAATAAAATAAATATATTAGTGAGGTGATAAAAAATACTCTACCATAAGCAAATGTATTGGCTGCAGCAGTATCCAACTATCAAAATGGCAATTCATGCTAGCCAAGCAGCTGACATAGGAATAGATGACATGTTTGTTTTTGCACTTGCTACAGGGTAAAACCTCTGATACAAAGTCTTTAAGGCATTTCAATCAGGCTACTACTAATTCTTCCTTATTTATTTTATGTTTAACCTCATGTCACTCTTCACTAGTGCCTTGTTACATTGCTTCTCTAAGCAAAAGTACTAGTAGTGGTCACAGTAGCTTGAGGCTTTACTGGGAATCTAAGCAGTTTAGAAGGAGTAAATGTGTAAATATTTTTCATTGTTTGCAAAATGATAGGAAGTCGGAGATAGAATAGGGATGCAAAGATCAGGAAGGGATCTATATAATTAAAATAATTGTTATTGGTGATGGTACCTGTGCTGATGGCCAGTGTAGGGTGGAAGAGCTATCTATTTCTAATTTTTGATAACATGGGAAAGAGGGATGGATTGGAACTCTTGTCAAGATTTTACTGCTCTTTGGGCCTATTACAGAGATTTCCTCTTGGTTACTGGGGAAAAATCTGCAACAGGGACACAGCCAGCAATAAAAAACTGACAGTTGTAGCCTTTCTCTTCTCTATTTGAAGTTGAAACTGTTGTCAAATTGGCTAAACATGTACTTTATTCACCTGAATCCATGCTGCAGAGAAGGATCCTTGCTCTTTGTGTCAAAGCATTGGTCTTACGACAAAGCTCCAACTCACCCAATGATAAGTCATAGCTAGCGCTCTTAAAGTAGAAGTCTACCCCAGTATTTCTCAACTCCAGTCCTCAAGTCGCACCAACAGGTCATGTTTTCAGGATTTCCCTCAGTTGAAACGGCTGTGGTAATTTCTAAGGCAGTGAAACTGATCAAATCACCAGTGCAAAATAATGGAAAGCCTGAAAACATGACCTGTTGGGGCGCCTCGAGGACTGGAGTTGAGAAACACTGGTCTACCCTAACTCTAAAATCCCTGCATCTACAGACATGATCTAACACTAACCTATCTAAGCCTGTAAAGAAGAAATCAATATACTGTATATACTCGAGTATAAGCCGACCCGAATATAAGCCGAGGCACCTAATTTTACCACAAAACTGGGAAAACTTATTGACTCGAGTATAAGCCTAGGGTGTCCATCTGCATGCCTCACTGTGCCTCACTTTACCTCACTGTGTCCATGTGTATGCCTCACTCTGCCCATGCCTCACTGTGCCCATGCCTCACTGTGTCCATGTGTATGCCTCACTGTGCCCATGCCTCACTGTGCCCATGCCTCACTGTGTCCATGCCTCACTGTGCCCATGCCTTACTGTGCCCATGCCTCACTGTGTCCATGACAAGACTTACAATTAACATGGGAGTATATGGAAGGGGTGCCCGGCTTTGAAAAATTGGTGCTCCCCGGCCGTAGATCCCCTGAACAACAAACTTTGCACACTTGTAGAGGAAGAGTGGGGCTATATGTGTGCCAAGTTTGGGGTCCAGGGGACCTACAGATTGCCGGTACCGGGTCCCCATTTCCGGGAGATCAGGCGCAAAAAGGTGACTCGAGTATAAGCCGAGGGGGGCATTTTCAGCATAAAAAAATGTGCTGAAAAACTCGGCTTATACTTGAGTATATAAGGTACATACCTTTTTGAAGCTGATCCAGCCCAATCCCCCACTTCACTGTGGAGGCAGCCAACAATGGAAGCCCATAGTACCTCTATGGGTGACGTCACTCCCCATTCATTTCACAGCCATTGTCGGCTGTGTCCTCTGCAGAGCTTCTGCCACTGGAGACCAGATTAGATCGGCCTTAAAAAAACTATGGATACTGATTTCTTCTTTACAGGGATAGGTTAGAGTTAGATCGTAGATGTCAGCAGATATTTTAGTGTATTACTTTAAGTCAGTGGAAAGCATGAGTTTGCTGCAGACCTATAAGTTTTTGCTGCAGACCTATAGGTTTGACTAAGCACACGGCTTCCATATAGAGACAATGAGACCTCCTCTACAGCATACAGACATGGCACAGGCTTTTTTACTCAGACTTAGGTTGCTTTCTAAATAAAGTAAACTGTAAGACTTTCCACACATTTTGTTTTAATATACCTGGAATGTATTTAAAGTGTTTGTAAATGCAAATAAAAAAATAAAAATAAATTTTTTATACTCACATACCGAACCCCCACTTCTTGGATCCCCTGTCTGTGATTTTGGCTCCTCCTCTCTGACGAGTGTCCCCATAGGAAGCTGCTTCCTGAGTCTCACTGTCTGTGTCTATAACTGAAGACAGGGGGATCGGCCCTGCCATCCCTTTAATTGGCTTTGAAAGACTCCCACAACAAAGCCTGTGAGACCAGGAAATGAAGGGATAGAGCCGCTGCAGATGGGCACAGTGCTGAATTGAATGAAGGCTCAGGTAAGTGTAAGAGGGGGGGATACTAATACTTAAACATTTTTTACCTTAATGCAAGGAATAAATGAAGGTAAAAAGTGTTCAGGCTCTATAACCACTTTAACTGTTTTAAACCAAAGGTTTAACTTGGTTTTATAATGAGGATTTCTTATAATAAAAGGAAAGTCAGGTCATTTGCCAAAGTGTTTTTCAGTATGGGTCTGTAAATGTCTCCATGATTTTTTGCTCTTAGTAAAAAAGATTTTTGTTTAGAAAGAGCATATACTTACAGATTATCTCAAACATATAGCTTAACACAGAATTTCCTCCAGTGTAGATATCCTACACATTAATGTTGATAATGATACAAAAAAAAATGGAAACAGAAGTAGACATAGATGTCTGAAATACTGTGCCTGGTATCTTGACACATCGACATATGTACATCTTCAGAGAGGTTTCTGGGAGCTGATACAATCACGACAAATACTTTGGTACGTAAGGAACATGGGAAAAAAGCTACACAAATCCTTCCTCTCACAATTGTGGAGCTGTCTTGAAACTTGTAAACAGGGAATTACTCACTCTGAAACCTAAAATAGTGTCATTTAAGATTCTTGTGAAAGACTATCTTAAAAGATAAATGGTCATTTATATCAAGTAGGTTTTTTTTTCTCCTGCAATGACCTAGAATTCACTGAGCTTAAGAAAAAAAATACTAGAAAGGTAAACGGATTTATCATAGGTAGTCTATGAGAGCAGAAATTTCTATGGATATTCTTTATAAAAGCCAAGTAAAGGCCCAAGCTGAGAATCTCCTACCATGCATATGCCAAGTAGCTACAGTATTTAGTTAGTGTATATATATATATATATATATATATATATATATATATATATATATGTTTATATATAGATATATATCTATATGTTCGTATATAGTATATTATCAAAGTATTGGGGTGCTTGCCTTTACACACACATGAACTTTAATGGCATCCCAGTCTTAGTCCGTAAAGTTCAATATTGAGTTTGCCCACCCTTCGCAGTTATAACAGCTTCAACTCTTCTCGGAAGGCAAGCCACAAGGTTTAGGAGTGTGTCTATGGGAATGTTTGACCATTCTTCCAGAAGCGCATTTGTGAGGTCAATAAGTGATTTTGGATGAGAAGGCCTGGCTCGCAGTCTCCACTCTAATTCACCCCAAAGGTGTTCTATCGGGTTGAGTTCAGGACTCTGCGCAGGCCAGTCAAGTTCCTCCACCTCAAACTCGCTCTTCCATGTCTTTATGGATCTTGCTTTGTGCACTGGTCCACAGTCATGTTGGAAAAGGAAGGGGCCATCCCCAAACTGTTCCCACAAAGTTGTGAGCATGAAATTGTCCAAAATTTTTTGATATGTGCTGCTTTAGTGCATTGGCATGCTACTCAAAATAAATGTCATAACAACACACTAACGAGCATTGCGTTTTTGCAATGAAAGGTGTGAAGTTGAACTGTTACTGTTTTCACATTTTTTTTTCTTGTTGCTTCTCAATATTGCTTATATCCTGAAGACTCTCTTTAGCCAAATTTTGTCTGTATGCATGGACTCCAACGATAGCTGCATAGAATTTGTTAGAATGGCTATCCTAATAGTGACAGTGGACAGTGTTAGAACAACTGTAGTCTTGGCAGAAGCCCATGTGACAGGGTGATGGTGATGGTGCAGAAGTCCAACTGGGAGACAGGGGACAGAGCATTGACATCCTAAAGCAGGAAGTTTCTAAATAAAGACCTTTGTAGCAGGATCAATGGGTTATTTAAGAAAATGTATATGAGTTAACATATATTTTAATAATGAAAAACTGGCTGAAGGCATTTTTTCATTCTGAAACTAGCAAACTGCGGCAGAAGTAGGGGGAGCATCTTTGGGCAGTTACTCATAGAAGATGTAAGGCGAGCAACCTTTCAGGTCAACAGCCTGAAATAATCCAAAGATTCCATGACAAATTCTACAAAACATAATCAGCTCCAGTAAAGATACAACACTGTTTTTGAACTTTTAGCACCACTGAAAGCTTACTTGCCTCTATCTGTCTGGTTGAGTAACAAGTGTACAAATGTCAATCCATATGTCCACTATTTGGAGGAAGATAAAGAACATCTCTGGGACACGCAGGAGTCATGACAGGGAGAGTGACGAGAAGGCCATTAGGGTAGATTGGAAACAGTCACTTTATGTTACAAATGGCGTTTAACAGGATTTTATCTGACTCTCATTTAAAGAGCTTGGAGATTGCAGCAGATATAAGACCATTAGCCAGAGGATAAATTTTAGCCAAGTCATGCAAGGGAAGTGCCCTTAAAATGACACTATAGAAAATATATTATATGTACCTGTGGTTGAATAAGAATAGGCTGCACAAAAGTATAATTTTTTGTAATAACAAAACATACTGTATAAAATACTATAAGCACATCCTAAACAGATGGTTGATGGCCCATTCTAAATGTCATTACCATACTGTATTTCAGTCCATAACTCTGATTATTGGTACAGTACATCTCTGCTTCCTTTCATTTGTCATTGAAAATGGCAAAACAATGTTTTTTTTCTGACAAGTATAAAATAATGCTCTCCTGTTCCCCTGTTACACTCTGAGTTACATGGAAGGATGATCAGCTTAATAGCTAATTAAGGAACTGCAAAGATATTCTCTAGAAAATAGCTTGATCATGGCAATACTAAAATATTTAAGATGATATTTATTAAGAACTGGAGAGCTTATTACATGTAGTAATTAAATGTAATATGGCATACTTTATTTAATATTATCATCCGCTACTACATAGTTGGATTATGATATTCTGAGATATGTATCATTACAAAATGCCTGCTACCTAATTTCAACTGATTTTGCAGAATTTCACTGACTGCAGGAGCACTACACAAAAATGTAAGCTGCAATATATTACATTTTTCTTCACTTTATTCAGCATATATTTTCCTCTATCAATTGTATTATATGAAATATCCAATTTTGTCTTAACATTCTACAGATCTTGTATTATATTTATATATATATATATATATATTATACATGATTTATATGGCACCAACAGTTTGTACGGCTCTTTACAACATTAAGGGAGATAGTACAGTTACAATACAATTCAATACAGGAGGGTTCAGAGGGCCCTGCTTGTGAGAGCTTATGATCCAAAGGGTGAGAAAAGTTATACAAAAGGTAATAATTGTAGGGGAGTGAGCTGATAGAAAAAGTAAAATTCCAATTGTTAGGTAGAGGTGGTATAGGCTTCCCTAATGAAATTAGTTTTCAAGCATCACCTGAAAGTGGACAGAGTAGAAGATAGACAGGCAGACTGGGGTAGGGGGTTCCAGAGGAAGAGAATGGCTCTAAGAAAATCCTGTAGATGAGGATGGAACGAGGTGACAAGGGGGCAAGAGAGCAGGAGGTCTTGTGAGGAGCAAATGGGATGGTTTGGGGATGTTTTTAAATGAGGCTGGTGATTTATTGTAGGACAGAGATGTGAAAAGCTTTGTATGTTGTAGCATTTTGAGTTTTATCTATTGGGTGAGCCAGAGGAAGACTTGCCAGTAAAGGTTCATGAACACTGAGTGGTCAGAAAGGTGGACTGACAGGTCTGACAGCAGCATCCATGAAATACTGAAGGGGCAAGGAACAAGACTTGGAAATGTTGAGGAGACAAGGGCAGCATGATTTGGACAGTGATTGGGTGTAGGGCCGAAAAGAGAGGTCAGAGTGAATGACTGCAGTGCTGTTGTTCTTAAAAGAGAAGTTAGGGGAAAAGGACATGGGCAGGAAATATTATCAGCTCAGTTTTGAAAAGATTGAGTTGAGAAAGTGGTTTGACATCCATGTAGATATGTGAGTTAGTAAGTTAGTGATGTGTGAGGAAACAGAGAGGGTTGAGAGATAGATTTGGGTGTCATCAGCATAGAGATGGTATTGGAAACCATAGGAGATTATCCATGACCCAAGGATGGGGTTTAAATAGAGAATAAAAAGAGACCTTAGGACAGAGGGAGAGGGGGGAATAGTGCTGTAGGTGACACTAATTATGTGCTTAAATAGATAAGAGAGGAACCAGGAAAGAGTCTTGAAGGCAGAGATAGTGGAGTTTTATTTTGAGGAGAGGGTGACCAACCATATCAATTACAGATTAGTCAAAGAAAGAAGGACCCGCTGCTCCAGGTGTATATAATAACCCAAATAGAATCTGATGAGGAGTGCCAGCCCAGGCCCACCTCTGTTGGATACGTGAAGAAAAAGAAGAACGGCTGCACATCCAAAAGTTCCAAATGCCTTTATTGAAATCACTGTGATGACACTAAGGACACCAGAAAGCAGTCACTTAGACACGTTTCACACATACATCTTGTGCTTAAAGCGTTTGTTAACTAAAAAAAAAAATTCATATCCTGCTCCCTTAAAGCAGATTACATAGCACAGCGCTTGTGCTATGTAATCTGCCCCCCTCTAAACTGTAAAAATAAATAAATAAACGTACCACTTCCTGTATGTCCTCTCTAATCAGACCACGATAACCAGGCCAGCTCCGCCCTGATCACCGTTGTCAAATACCTCCCTCAGGGATAGGCTGCTGTCCCCTCTGCTCTCCTCTCTCCCCCCTCATGCCCTCCTTCCTCCCTGCCCCCCGCCGCTATTATAAAAAAAATTAAGCTATAAATGTCACTGCCAGCCCCTCTATTAGAGGCTGGTATAGTACACTGTGCTAAGCATTTTTTTAAACGAATGTTGTAAATAACGATTTTTAGCTGCCTTCAGGCTGGTCACGTGACTCGCGGCAGCTTTATGAGACAGGATTCTGCAGAGGAGAGGATCAATCACGTGATCTCTCCAGCTGACATCAGAGGGAGATCAGGGCCCCTCCCTCAGAAGCCATCCATCGGAGCTGGAAAGCGGCGCGAGTCATGTGACCGGCCTGAAGACAGCTAAATATCGGTATTTACAACATTCGTTTAAAAAAATGCTTAACACAGTGTGCTATGACAGGCACTCTAATAGAGGGGCTGGCATAGACTTTTACAAACCCTTTAATCATTACAATGACTCTACTAGCTGACAGAACCTATATAGGACCACCTTGCATCAACAGGTGCTCACAGGGCAGCCATAATCAGCAACAGATACACAACATGATCAACCATTTATATAAATCACAGGACTAACAAAACAACTCATACCTCCCATTCAATTATTATAAGTAAATACATGTATAATAACCAATACAGAATAAATATATGGACAACTAAATAAAGGAAACCCTAATAAAATGAAATACATAAAATAATAGAAACACTAAAGGGAATCTCGCTCCATATATTGAATCGCTAATATTTCATATTGATACACACCAGCCAAGCTGGAGCCGCCGCAGCTGTTGTCTGCGTTGGTCGGCGTGGAGTGGAGTCCTTGCCTGCTGCAAGTGACTCGAATCACAAGAGCAACAGTGTGTATGGCAATATCCACACAGGAAGCCGCACAAGATTACCCAAGGGCAGTGAGTACATGAGACCCCATGATTTATGTTTCTGGTCATATATAGTATTGTAGTGGGAAGGATATCCACAAGGCACAGGACCCCCCTCTACAGCAGGTCTGAGCTATCTTCTGCAAGTCCTATGATCTGTTACTCAACCTGGACTCTAGGAACAGTGTCATGAGCACGCTTCATGTGCTCCTCTTTCCATATCTGGCAGTTGCTTTAACCTTGCTCAGTTAACATATCACTTCCCCAGCACTGATCATCCATATTGACTGCTATACCTGCTATGCAAGAACCAGAGCCACGGCTCTGTATAGCATTATTCCATCTCAAGGTTTTTCTTGCTTACATATCCACCAACCGATGAACTCTTCTTCCATGCCAATGTTTACAGACCCTGGCTGGGTCACAGTTCTCAGGGTCATGATGATCCGAGGATTACAACTGGCTACCCTTTGAAGAATAATACTGTGCAGAGCTTATAGCGGGTCAATTCTATAGTGCAGTGTGCAATGGCAGTGTTTTGTTTTGGCACCGTATTCACCGTATTCACCCATTGAGGTTTTAAGGGCCCCTGTAGGGCAGTACTTGGTTGGTACCATAGGTGGCTTTACGGGGATGTTAGAGGTTCTTTGGGGTGGGATGTGTCAGACTCTACCAGTGGTTTGGGATGAGTTTTGGAAGGGGAGGTTTACAGGCAGGGCGGGTTAGAGTAAGGTGTGGGGGGCTCTTGGGTGTGCGCTGCTGACTCTTTTTGCATAATATACATATACGATTTTTTTTTCAGAGGTAACTATTTTGGATGTGCCTATGTCACTTTTTTTTTATTACACCAGTGGTTCTCAACTCCTGTCCTCAGGACCCACTAACAGGCCAGATTTTAAGTATTACCTTAAGGAGATGCAGACTAGAATTCTGCAATCACTGAGCAGCAAATGATATCACCTGTCATGTATTTCAGTTATCTTGCAAACCTGGCCTGTTAGTGGGCCCTGAGGACAGGAGTTGAGAACCACTGGATTACACATATTCTGAATACGAGTAGGCGAATACCTATTTAGATTAATTTTGCTTCACTTTTGTTTCACTTGACCCTCCCTTCTAGATTGTGAGCTCTAACGAGCAGGGCCCTCTAGTTCCTCCTGTATTGAATTGTATTGTAACTGTACTGTCTGTCCTCATGTTGTAAAGCACTGTGCAAACTGTTGGTGCTATATAACTCCTGTATAATAATATAATAATAATAATTATTTTGCGGGGCTCCCTTGACTGCCCATTTTGGAATCCAAGCAATGTTAGTTCCCTTTGATTGGAAAGGCATTGCAGAGGTTTTTGTGAAAGCTGTGCTGTGTGCTGTAATGAGCTATCTTATATTACCTGGGTACAAGGTACTCTGCTACTGCAGCAAGGGTAGAGAAATGCTGCCTTGAGGGGAATTCTGTAACGTGTCAGGTTCTGGCATTTAACATACTAACATAAATGTGTATATCTGGTACTGACCTTGGACCATATTTTGTTTGGAGGGTTAGTACATCATAGGGTACTCTCCCAATGGGAGGTATTTTAGTTGCTTCCTTTGGTGTGCATTTACTTTATTACCACTACCCCTAGTATGCCATATTTATCATTTGATTCTGTACAGTAAAAGTAGCTGTAGTGTCTTATGCTTCTGTTTGAAATTAAATATTTCGCACTATCATCCCCTTTGCATTGCATATCTTTTAAAGTGGGAGCTTCATAGTCTCAGCGTAGCTGGTTGTTTTTTCTTCATCTTCCTTCACACAGTTGAATCACAATAATTTTAATTGTCATACCGTCCAGCAAGGATTGATAACCTTTTGTTGTACAAACCAATGCGTGTGTGTGTTTCAACCATTCAACCAAGTCTAGACTTTATAGATGAGCCAATAATTTTACAGAAGTCAAATGACACTGATACTGGTCAGTTTTTTAAAGATTTCCCAATTACATTTCCCCACAGATCATACCTGTTTCAAGCATGAGTCAAGGTGGGAAACATGTTGTAGGATGAATCTTAATAGAGGTGGTTTAATGCCAAGAGAACAACTCATGCCATGATATCAAATTGCCTAAAGTCTCCATGGATATTAAAGTGTGTGTTGTTTCAGAGTTTCAGCAGAAGCAGGTTTAGCTGAAATATTAAGGAAGCAGAGCCTAAAGAGAGGTCTGCTTTGAAATGCCCTCTTGTTAAAATGCAGGGTAAGATAATAATAAAATTAAAAAAATAGACCCGTAGGGGGAAAAGTTAGATATTATACTTACCTTTGTTCTGGCTAGTGCAGGGGGTGAAGTTCTCCTATCTCCGGGATCCTGGGAAATGGTATTTCAAATTTTGTTAGAAGATGTATCAGCTCAGTGCTGGAAGCATCTTCTGAGCTAAATTTGGAGTACTCTACATTCCCCAGATCTGGATGCTGCAGAAAGTTAAGTATTCTAACAACTTTGTTTTTCCTTAAGTTTTTTAAATTTTTATGCTGTCCTTTACCAAGAGGGTGAGGTCATTTAAAAAGTGGATCCTGCATTTTAGCTGCAAGGTACGCTTTAACAATTTTTTGAACATGATCAAAGAGATGGGCTTAAGAGTAGAGGTCATGAGCCCATCAGCGTGTGAAATGCGTTAGAGGGATGTGGATTGGGAGGAGGCAAATTTGTAGCCTTTCTGATACACATAGAATTGGGCAGCTTTCCAGTGCGTGATTTCACTTTTTCCCTTTCAGGGTTCTGTGACCAGGCAAGATGGGCCCTTTGGAAGCCTGCACCCGGGATGGTTAGAAGCATCGGGTGATTTTGATGAAGCTTTTGGTTCATTTATTCTCACTATAAAAGAGATATCATAGATTTGCAAGAGAGGAAGCACAATTGTTTGAGCTTTATATAAAAATAGGTAAGATTCATGAAGCTTAGAATAATACTTCTGGATGGTGTGCAATCTCTTGTCACATGGTGTGCAATCTCTTGTCACATGTTGTGCATCTTATGTTTCCGAAAACAAAAGCAGATGGTGTTCAGAACTAGGGAATACAATGTCTACATTTTTAGGGGCTTGTATTTATAGCCATTCAGAAAATAATATTATAAGGAAAAGGATCCTAATTGACCTAGAAAAATGCACACACTCAGTTCCATAAGATGAATAAAGTGATGAAATCTGTAACTACTTAATGAGTAGGCTGTATGCCATGAGTGTCTAACTGCAGAAAAATAATGTGTGAATAGAGTCTACTGATAAACACCAGAAGCTCAACAATAAAAAAATAACCCAAATCACTTAATGAACTAAACGAGCAAAAGATAAATATCTAAAGAAAAAATACAATGTGCATCAGCTGTATTCTAGGATGTACTGCCCTTAAAATGTTTTATGTTTAGGATGACTGTATAGTTTTTGTTCAGCGAAACAAATTGTGGCTGTGGCTGGTATTGAATTGCTCAGAGGATGCCCTGTATGTGAAAAGCATATTAACTTCTTTCTGTGGGCAATTCCCTGATGTTACACAGGTTTAAACTGGCTCAATTGCCCTAAAATGGAATTAAATTAATTAGCCTGACTTCAATACACAAAACTAATGATTATTGATGCTTTACAATACTTCAGGGAGAAAAAAGGTGATTCATGAACCACAAAACAAGACTAATCATGGCAGAAAATAGCATTTATCAGTGTCTGTGTACAAAAAAGGCCTGTTTTTGTGTGCAGGTCTAGAGATTGTAATGAAGCCAATTATTTTACAAACCTGTGTCATCTTTATGAGTATCTAATGAATTACAGGGTTAAAGATTGGATCCAATACATTTAAATGCACTCAGTGCATAACCATTAAAGCACAATAATGTTATTTAAATGGCATCTACTCACATTTCCTTGCCTGGAGACAAATTTCTTCACAAACTGTACATGACAATGTAAGGGTCAATGCTTACTGACAACCCGTGTGTGCATTTTTTTAGGTCCCCTCCAAAAGTAAAGGAATTCAAAGGTGTTTCTTCTCTAAAACAGTCCTGGAAAATCTAATTCATTAATAAGGTTGTTTACTGTAGGTGATCTACGAAAATATACAATATATGCACTTGTTGTAGGGGCCAGACAGGTTTGAAAGCCTATACACTGTGCATTATTAGTGTCAATAACCCCAAAGCATGGAAGGGTAAATTCTTACTGACTAGCCGTGTGTACATTTATTTTAGGTCCCCCAAAAGTAAAGGAAATCAAAAGGTGTATCTTCTCTAAAACAGCCCTAGAAAATCAAATTCATTAATAAGGTTGTGTAGGTGATCTATAAAAATCTATAAAGAATGCACTTGTTGTAGGGGCCAGACAGGTTCCAAAATCTATACACTGTGCATTATTATTGTCAAAAAACAATCTCCTGCATTTGAGGTTTAGTCTATCGGTAAGTGGTGCAGCCAACCCTCTGGATAAAACAATGCTTGCGGTCTTGCTGCCCTCCTCAGAACAATGGGTATCCTTAAAACTGAAACATAAAAAGAGGAAAGGAGGGCGAGTAATGGTGGTGGTAATGCACAAGGTCGGTGCGCCCTCCTTTCCTCTTTTTATGTTTCATTATTAGTCAATAACCCCAAAACATGTCATTATTTTTCAATAAATCTTCTGCATCATTTAACATGTCTGCATTTTTTGTTTTGCTATATAATACTTATAGGACCAAACTTATATTATTAACTTATATAATTTGTCAAACTGTTGACAGCAGCACACAGGACATTGTGCATCACCACCAGGTTTCACAGGCTCATTAGGCCATTAATCCTCTAGACTTGAAAAACCAACACAAAATGCTTTTCCAGTGTTCTAGAGAATGTATGGGAAATCACAATGTGAATCGTAATCCTCTATAAGCCAAGACAAATCACCCTGCTGAATGCAACAACATTAATAAGCTACAAAAAACTTTCAAAAATTTAAAAAGTATGTTTGTACTCACATACATTTATTTATTGAAGAAATAATCTACTACAAAATTTCAACACTCAATAGATGTATGTTAATACTCCTCCCCAAATACAAACAATGGATATAATAAGACACGTCTTTTCCTAATAGTATAACACCCCACTAACATTAATAGGCTAACTGGACCCTGCTACTTTTATGTTTACTTCTACTTTTAACTGGTAGTCCTTCCCATTCTCCCAAGCCACCAACTCACCCAAAAATACAGGTATTTTAAAGAGATATTTGTTTACTGTTAACCAGCATTATAACCGATGTCTGCACAGAATGTAAAGATTTGAAATATTATACCTTATCAGGATAAAGCAGTTACTATATGTTCTGATATTACTGTAGCCCAACCCTTATGATGCCGTTAAAGACTATGTTGGCATCATAGTTTGGCTGCATCTTGAAAAGAAGTAGAGGAGGGGTCAGGAAATCTGCAGAGTTTGGGGGCATTGTAGGATAAATGTACAGTATATGGCAATCAAATTTTATCACACTTTTGTGCAGGCTTTTACTACCTATAATACTGGGGAGAAACAGTTATATGCTGCTCAGGACCATCAGGAAAAATGAATAACTTTACACATGTGAAGTCTATTTGTTGTGCAGGCTTTTACTACCTATAATATTATTTTCATTTCAGTAACGCTTAATGCACATAGAAGTTACAAAACTGTTGCACCCAATGTAATTCCTTCCATTTTAGTAAGATTTGCAAATTTTTCAAGTGATCTGAAAATTTAATTTTTCTTTTGGTGGACAGTAGAGTAGACAGGAGGTATATAGTGGGGTGCACTACCATCACAAGAAAGCGCAGTGGGTGTTAAAAGACAGAGGTGTGCAACAAGGATTAATAGCTCACATTTAGAGATTTTTTTCTTTTTTAAGATGATGTTTACAACAGGTAAAGGTTGGATGTCAAGAAGGATTGGCTGGTGAGACTTCAGCAGAAGTTGTAGAATCTCTGTCCCACATTCTTAACTTTCTTTCCAAAAAAATACCAGTCAGACATGAAGGCTGGTAACCTATACCAAAAGTTATGGGGATCATACAACCCCTCTCTTTTTTAATACCAGCCCACATGACAATCACCAATAAAGTGGGCACTGCATGACAATCACCAATAAAGTGGGCACTGCCAGAAGGATGTCCTATAGCACTAGCACAACTGTAACAGTGCAAGACACTTCTGAACCAGAGCCGAAGGATCCTTCAGACCTGAAGGATTTGATGCTAGCAAGACTACCTACCATTTCAATATGGCCCGAAAAAAAAAACCACAAACAGAAATAATATGAAGGCAAACAAGCATTTACATTTTTGTCCCATATAAACAGGCCACTATGTATTGTAAAACAGATCTTCTGCTTGCAGCATGCATGCAAAAGCACACTGCTATCTATCAAGCATCTATCAAGCACAGCCTAGAAGCAAGACTGGGCTGCATTATTACCATGTAAGTAATATTCTGTCTTTTTGCGTTAGTATCAAGAGTAACAAATCTTCCGTATTGGGATTTATACACTTAAATTCAGCTTCTTTGTCAAACTTGGCTTGAGTGAGAACAACGTGAGCCGGAACTCAGAAAGAAGGCGAGATATTCAAAGTACAATAGATAATCCAGCTTTAAATAGAGGGATGTGGGAGACAAAAATATAAGTCTCTAGAAAGACCAAAATAATTTTTAAACTGTGCCAACAAAGCAACTAAAACACTGCATAGCTTACATTAAAATAGTAAACGGGAAATGGATTTAACCTACTTTTACGATTTATAAACCTTCAATTAAGATGTTATTTTTATGTAGTGTAAAGCAGGGTGTGTTCTACAAGCCAGACAGTGCACATATTGATCACCAATATGCTTGACAAGTTTTTCATTTTTTTTCTTCTGGTTATGGCCTCTACTAAAACATGTAAAACAGTTATTGCTAAATATCAATCACACTGACAATTTGCTCTAAATGTCATCAATTTGCCAGATATGTAGAGTGTTAGCATTACATCATTCTTTTTCTCAAAAAGAACCAATTCTGCGAGGAAAAGGAACCAGAGAAAAAAAGTGACCATATAGATGCCATGTTTCATTGACGCATGGCATAAAAGAGGAAACTTGATTGGTTGTTATAGGCAAATTCATTATTCTTGTGGAGAATTTTATTTTCACCATTCTTTATTACCAAACTCCTAGATCAATGTTAGATATACTGTACATTGCAGTGTAATGGTATCATTTATTTTTCTTCAAAATTGAAACTGCAGTATATCAGAAAATTTTGAAACATGGCAGTATGTCATGTGTATGTAAACCTCAAACTATTTTTGGTGTGTTTGGCTATATTCATGTCTTAACTGCTAACATGGCACAGACAGGCAGAAGGGCGTATATATAGGTCCCCTTTAAAGAAGCGGCATTGTGGACGCGCGCGCCCGCCGCAAGCTCCGTGAGCCCGACCGTGGGTCGGGATACCCGCGATCGTCTCACGGTGAGGAAGAACGGGGAAATGCTATTGTAAACAAGCATTTCCCCAGTCTTCCTAGTGAAGTGGTGATCACTGTCATGTCACACACAGCCCATCTCCCCTACAGTTAGAAGCACTCCCCAGGAGGACACACTTAACCCCCTACAATGCCACCTAGTGGTTAACCCCTTCACTGCCAGTGTAATTTTCACAGTAATCAGTGCATTTTTATAACACGTACGCTGTAAAAATGACAATGGTCCCAAAAATGTGTCAAAAGTGTCCGATGTGTCCGCCATAATGTCGCAGTCATGATAAAAATCGCTAATTGCTGCCATTACTAGAAAAAAAAAGAATTATAATAAAAATGCCATAAATCAATCAATATACGCTTATTGCGATTTTTTTTACCAACAAAAATGTAGAAGAATACGTATCGGCCTAAACTGTAAAAAAAAAACTTTTTTTATATATTTTTGGGGGATATTTATTATAGCAAAAAGAAAACAATTATTTTTTTTCAAAATTGTCGCTCTATTTTTGTTTATAGCGCAAAAAATAAAAACCGCAGAGGTGATCAAATACCACCAAAACAAAGCTCTATTTGTGGGAAAAAAATATGTCAATTTTGTTTGGGAGCCACGTCGCACAACCGTGCAATTGTCAGTTAAAGCGACGCAGTGCCGAATCACAAAAAGTGCTCTGGTCTTTGGCCAGTGAAATGGTCCGGGGCTGAAGTGGTTAATGTATATAGTTTCATTATAGCGGTATTAAGCCCAAAACGAAAAATGTTATATATTGCAGCTTACCAGTCCTTATTAACACTTAATAACACACATTAAAGTGTCTATACCCTGGATGGAGAAGCAACAGAGATGCCTTTGGACTGCAGCATTGTCAGTCTAGGGCAGTGATATGCAATTAGCGGACCTCCAGCTGTTGCAAAACTACAAGTCCCATCATGCCTCTGTCTCTGAGTGTCATGCTTGTGGCTGTAAAAGTCTTGCTATGCCTCATGGGACTTGCAGTTCTGCAACATCTGGAGGTCCGCTAATTGCATATCCCTGGTCTAGGGGAAGGCTGGTGTTAGACTAGCAAACTTAGATGCACTAACAAATTTAGGCCAAACTCAAGATACTGTAACACTTTTTAAGCAGTTATGCAGTTACCCTTTTTTCCCTTTTGGGATAAACATTTTATGTAAATGAACAAAAGCAGATCATTGTATGCATCCCTGACAGTGGTGAATGGTTTGTCCCAACCTTCTAACTACTACATAGAGCGAGAGCTTGTTTTGTTGAAAAACAGTAGATTTACTGGCCAGATCACCAGGTTAAAATAAAAGATAGAAAGCCTAAAAAGAGAGAACTAATGCAGCCACCACATCTATGAATTAGCAAATGCCAGTATTAGCTTAGTGTGCTAATTAAGTATAAAAAAATGTGCTATTTATTTACATGGCCGTGAATCAGTAGCCATTATTTTCAGCAAGTTGACAGGCGGTGGACAGGCACCATGTCTGACGATGGATTTACAATGAGGGATTTTTTTTACTGATTTTTTTTTTTTAAATAAAGGACTTGTCAAACGTTTGGGTATCTATTTTTCTAAGGTTACAACAATTTTTTTTGTGTGAATGAATAGAGGTACTATGTACCTCATACTCATTCACGTATGAAGATGGGTGGCATCTGGAGACCCCCCTATTATTAGAAAGGGCTTATAGACTGCAATAAGCCCCCCACCTGCAGACACTCAACCACCTGCCAGGGTTTTGGGGAATAGATCCTTGTTCTCACCAACATGGGACCCCACCCGGCAAGGCACTCCCTCCATGTTGAGGACGTGAGGCCTGGTATGGTTTGGGGGGGAGGCACATGCTTGCCCCCCCCTTTCCTGATCAGCCATACCGCATGCTCATTTTAAGGGTCTAGTAAGGATTTTTAGGGGGAACCCACACATTTTTCTTTGTTTCTTTGTGTGGCATCTCCCTCAAAATCAGTACCAGATACACAGTGTTTGGTATGGATTTCCTCAGGGACTCCTCCACAATAGTTCAGTACCATCCCCCATGCTCTTATTTTACATCCTATACATTTTTAGATAATGGTTCCAGCTCTCCACTTGCACACCTTGTGTATCACTCAGAATTGAATTGCTCACCAGTATAGGATGCACTTTGGATACCCATCTTGTTTTGAGTCCCGGTCTGCCACTACCACCTCAGCTCCCATCAGCGACACCCCCCAGGGGGTTTTCTGGTTTATGTTGATGCACTGCTACTGAATAGACGCAGATAATACATAGAGTAATGTGACAGTGATTTTCCTGACTGAAATCATTTGGGAAACTTTCCGACCAAACACTGGATGCTTTGAGCCTATAACCATATACTTTACTGACTACAGCAAAGGAAACCAGGGGGAGTACCCAGCGTTTTGAACCAGTGTGATTAGCGGGAGATCTACCTACCCAGCTGTAAGGAGAAGCGTTGGATGGTCCGGAGTGACAGAAAGGAGTGAGGTCGATCGGATGATTGATTTACAGCGCCTGTTTTTTTCAGCCATCTGGTGAGTAGGAACCCCTAAGGGGAAACTCTTATAAGGAAGGAGGATTGTGGGGCTGTTAATACAGTGGAAGCTGCAGCGAGATAAGAAGCTTATTAGGCTTCACAGACCACCCCTTTATCAGTTGGGACATTATTATCCTTGCTACCAGAACTCTATTGAGTGGCTTTATATACACATAGAGTTTTATTTATTTATTTCTTGATTCACTCTTACGGACTTCCATATGATAGAGTTGTCATATTTATTATGACCACTAAGCGCTGCTTCAGTAATTGACAAGTTCACTTGTTATAGTTTACTATTTTTTTTGGTTGTGGATGTGTGTGCACTGCGCACTTTATAAAGCGGCTGCTGACCTTTTGAATATAAATGTCATATGGTAACATTTGAACATTTGGTGATGTCTGCTAAAGATAGCTCATTAAGAAAGACCATAGCGCCGAGATAGTGAAAGAAGGCCATGAACTTCACTATTTTTTGTATATACATTTTTACAGCCTATAAATTTAATTTGGCAGATTCAGCTCCTGTTGATCAAGGTTATGAACCTGAACTTCTTCGAAGTTTGCTGAACTCTGCTCAAAACTGAACCTAGGGCAGTTTGTCTCACATTATTAAATAGTGTCCTTAGCTTCCTCACAGATAATGCTGACTGTTCCTATAAAGCCTGGAGGTGCAGAAGTCAGAGTAAAGCTCAGCTCAACAGCAGTGTCTGCCCCCTTCCTGCTCTCTGCAACAGGAAAGATCTTCATTGCTATTTAGTAGAGGCCTTTTGGTTTCTTTTGGTCCAGCTTACCATAGCCTGTTAGGTTTTAATTTCTTTTAAATAAAATGCCGTCTAAGCATCATCTTTATTCAGAGATTTTAGGGACATGTAAAACACATACTTTATAGTAAAACAGCAGCTATAAATAAGGAACACCTATAATTATGCAGTAAGTATAATGCTAAATTGAAATATAGGAATAGAGGAGATACCCTTGTTTTACACTTGTCTTGCATATAGGAAGTGTTTCCAGCATGTGAAAGTGCCATATTTAAGGCCCACTATGCACCTTGTAATATACTGTAGCAATGGCAGCAATTGCAAACTAGACTGACAAACATGCTTGAGGTGATTGTAGCTATATTAGTGCACTTACAAAGAGAACAATTGTACAGTCCATGATACTGTTTTTAATTTGCACTAATATTCAAATTTAAGGTCCAAGCAGTGCTAATACACAAAGTTGTAACAGAATTTTAAGTAGGACAATCTCTGAGAAAAATGAAACACATACAAACATATACAGCAATGTTAATTAAACATAGATAGTTAGTGACATAAGGCAGGGAGAGGGGGAGTAACAGTCACAGAGGTGGGGGATGGGGGGCATAAAACTGATGGATAAGGATTTAGAAATGAAGTCCAAATTCAGAAGATTATTGTTTGTGTCAAATAAAATTATTATTCTTTGTTAAAAGGTTTTATTTTCCTGGGTAGTTTTGAAGTTCCCTTTAACCACTTCCCGCCCGGTCAATAGACAATTGACGTCCGGGAAGTGGTTTCGTTATCCTAACTGGACGTCTATTTACGTCCTGCAGGATAACAGCCGTCGCGCGCCCGAGGCGGCGCGCATCGCGGCGATCAGTGGAGCGGTGTGTCAGTCTGACACACCGCAACACCGATCTCGGTAAAGAGCCTCCGGCGGAAGCTCTTTACCACGTGATCAGCCGTGTCCAATCACGGCTGATCACGATGTAAACAGGAAGAGCCGTTGATGCGAGTAGAGGAGAGCCGATCGGCGGCTCTCCTGACAGGGGGGGTTCGCGCTGATTGTTCATCAGCGCAGCCCCCCCTCAGATGCCCGCCCAGGACCACCATTGAAGCCGCCAAGACCACCAGGGAAGCCCCTAACATGTGGATTGGCAGGTACATTCCCCATGGCCATCCACATGTTAAAAAACATGCCCAACATATGCCAATCAGTGTCCACAAATGGGCACGGACTGGCACCATAGTACCACATAAAAACACAGTGATGCCCAGCAATACCCCCCACCAAAGTAACCAGTGCCACTCATCAGTGTCCCTCAGTGCCACCTATCAGTGCCCATCGTTGCCCACCTATTAGTGACCATCAGTGCCACCTATCAGTGCCACCCATATTTACCCATCAGTGCCACCCATAAGTACCCATCAGTGCCGCCTATGAGTGCCCATCAGTGCCGCCTATATATGCCCATCAGTGCTGCCTATGAGTGCCCACCAGTGCCACATACCAGTGCCACCTATCAGTTCCCATCAGTGCCACCTATCAGTGCCCATCAGTGCCCCCTATCAGTTCCCATCATCAGTGCTTATCAGTGCCACCTCATCAGTGCCACCTCATTCTTGCTACCTCATTGGTGCCCATCGGTGCCGTCTTATCAGTGCCCGTCAGTGCAGCCATATCAGTGCCCATCATTGAAGAAGAAAACTTATTTATTTACAAAAAAATAACAGAAACAAATAAAAACATATTTTTTTTCTAAATTTTCAGTATTTTTTTATTCGTTGCGCAAAAAATAAAAATCGAAGAGGTGATCAAATACCACCAAAAGAAAGCTCTGTTTATGGGAACAAAATTATAAAAGAATTGTTTGGGTACACTGTAGCATGACCGCGCAATTGTCATTCAAATTGTGACAGCACTGAAAGCTGAAAATTGGCTTGGGCAGGAAGGTGCGTAAGTGCCTGGTATTGAAGTGGTTAAGTAGTAAAACATTCATGTCTTCCAAAGTGTGGTCTGGTTGTGAGAAATGATGTCCCACAGGTGTGCAGAAATCATCTTCCTTATGATAGTGTGTCTATGAAAAATCATCCTAGTTTGCAATTTCTGTCCTGTTTCATCAGCATAAGATTCTTTGCTGCATTTATTGCATTAGATGAGGTACACAACATTATTGGAGGTACAGCTGTATGATCCTGTGATATTGAAGATCACTTTTGTATGTGTGACACTTTTTGATAGATTGATTTGGCCGCACAGTTTGCAGCATTTTTGTTTACGTTGCAGGGCTTGGTTTCTTCATTTGTGACTTCATAAGCAGAGTGAGATTTCCTGCTAATAAGTTTATGTCTGAGGTTGTGCGGTTGCCTGAAAGCCAGTATTGGGAGTTGTTGGAATATTTATTTCAGTGTTTCATCCTCTGTTATGATGTGTTGTAAATCTTTGATTATCTTTCTTATCCCTTCTAGTGCTGGATTATGCGTGGTTACTAAAGGTGCACAATTATTTGTTTTTTCTCTTTATATTGGAGATTTTCTCTTCAGGTTTTCAGGTCGGTGTTTATGCTTGTATTGAAGCTTTTGCCTTTATAACCTTTCATATGGAAGGAATTTGCTAGTATTCTGAGATGTTTTTTTTCTGTCTTCTGGGTCTGAGCATACTCAGTGGTATCTGATTGTCTGGCTGTATGATGGCCCGTTTGGTGTTTTGGGATGTGTTAGGGGTGGAAGCTGGAACTGTGGAGATAGTTACATCTATCAGTGGGTTTCCTGTATATTGAGGTGTGCAGATGGTCATCCCTGATGCATACTGTGATGTCCAGGAAATTGACATGTGTTTTTATGTAGTCCATTTTTAGTTTAATGGATGAAAGGTGTTGATCAATGAGTTTTTCTTTTCACCTTCTGTCCATATGATGAAAATATCATTAACCACTTAACGACCGCTCACTGTATATATACGTCGGCACAATGGCACCGACAGGCACAATCACGTAGAGTGTACGTGATTGCCTTTGTACAGTTGGGGGGTCCAATCGGACCCCCCTTCTGTACAGTGAGCGGTCGGAATTCGTTGGGGAGCGATCCGACATGAGGGGACGGCCGTTCGGTTCCGGCCACCCCCCCGCGATCGCTCCCGTCGAATAGAAATGCCCCCTCTGTCTGTGGAATGTACACACAGACAGAGAAAGCAGGAGGAAGTGATGTCATCTCCTGTGCGGCGCTCACATATACCGAGCGCCGTACAAGAGAAGACATCAAGGTTAGTGCACAAACACTACACTAACACCAGCACACATAGGCACATGAATCGCCCCCCCAGGCCCCCCCAGATCACCCCCCAGCCCCCAGTCACAGTGTCACTGATTGCAGTGACCATTTATTTACTGATCACTGCAATCAGTGACATTTGTGACTGTAAAAGTGTCACTACATTTAGTTTTAGGTCCAGTGTAGCCCCCTAACCCCCCTAATAAAGGTTTAACCCCTTGATCACCCCCCAGATAACCCTTTCACCCCCTAGCACCGCCGTCGCTAAGCGATCATTTTTCTGATCGCTGTCTTAGCGTCGGTGATGCAGATCGGTACCCAGTAATTTTTTTTAGGTTCGCCGCAGGTTTTTATAGCGTCGGGTACCCCCATAAATTATCTAATGAAGGTTTAACCCCCTTGATCGCCCCCCAGGTAACCCTTTCACCCCCTATCACCACTGTCGCTAAGCGATCATTTTTCTGATCGATGTCTTAGCGTCGGTGATGCAGATCGGTAGCCAGTATTTTTTTTTTAGGTTCACCGCAGGTTTTTATAGCGTCGGGTACCCCCATAAATGATCTAATAAAGGTTTAACCCCCTTGATTGCCCCCCAGGTAACCCTTTCACCCCTTATCACCACTGTCGCTAAGCGATCATTTTTCTGATCGATGTCTTAGCGTCGGTGATGCAGATCGGTAGCCAGTATTTTTTGTTTAGGTTCGCCGCAGGTTTTTATAGCGTCGGGTACCCCCATAAATTATCTAATAAAGGTTTAACCCCCTTGATCGCCCCCAGGTAACCCTTTCACCCCCTATCACCACTGTCGCTAAGCGATCATTTTTCTGATCGATGTCTTAGCGTCGGTGATGCAGATCGGTAGCCAGTATTTTTTTTTTAGGTTCGCCGCAGGTTTTTATAGCGTCGGGTACCCCCATAAATTATCTAATAAAGGTTTAACCCCCTTGATCGCACCCCAGGTAACCCTTTCACCCCCTATCACCACTGTCGCTAAGCGATCATTTTTCTGATCGCTGTCTTAGCGTCGGTGATGCAGATCGGTAGCCAGTATTTATTTTTAGGTTCGCCGCAGGTTTTTATAGCGTCAGGTACCCCCATAAATGATCTAATAAAGGTTTAACCCCCTAATTGCCCCTAGTTAACCCTTTCACCAGTGATCATCATATAAGTGTTACGGGTGACGCTGGTTAGTTAGTTTGCTTTTTATAGTGTCAGGGCACCCGCCGTATATATAACCCAATAAAGGTTTAACCACCTGATCGCCCGGCGGGTGATATCAATTAGGTTTTAGCATCAGAGAGGGTCTGCTTCACACCCCAGGCAGCATCAGGTTAGTGCCAGTAACGCTAACACCCACGCGTGAAGCATACACCTCCCTTAGTGGTATAGTATCTGAACAGATCAATATCTGATCTGATCAGATCTATACTAGCGTCCCCAGCAGTTTAGGGTTCCCAAAAACGCAGTGTTAGCGAGATCAGCCCAGATAACTGCTAGCACCTGCGTTTTGCCCCTCCGTCCAGCCCAGGCCACCCAAGTGCAGTATCGATCTATCATTGTCACTTACAAAACACAACACACAT
Source organism: Rana muscosa (assembly GCA_029206835.1). Taxonomy (NCBI): domain Eukaryota; kingdom Metazoa; phylum Chordata; class Amphibia; order Anura; family Ranidae; genus Rana; species Rana muscosa. Next base: position 543,159,030 of record CM055117.1, on the reverse strand, counting down.
AACTGCAGCGTTCGCAGAGACAGGCCTGATCCCTGCGACTCCAGTGCTGTAGGAAGTGATTTCACCACCACAGTTAAAAAAAAAAAGCAAATATGCCAAAGCATTGGGGCAGCAGGGGCGGAGGAGTGATTTTGCTCCTAATGCCGCGTACATACGGTCGAAATTCCGACGGAGGCTTGCCCGTGGAAAAGTCCGACCATGTTTGTGCGGCATAACTTTTTTGCGGGAGGATGCCCCCATGCTTCGGCATATATAAATGGTGCATGTATGCCCATCATTAGAAGTGGGTGGATGAAGGGCGGTATTCTAATGGTGGGCATACCCACCGATCAATCTCTTTTTTCGTTCAGCCACCTGGCTGCATGAAAAAAAAAGATTACAATACATGTCCAACAAGGACCAGCAACGTACTGGTATGTTGCTGGACTTTGAATGGTTATACCAGATTGATGCCTGCGGGTTTAGGTATCATCTTGGTATCATTCTTTTCAGCCAGTGGCCGGCTTTCATGTAAAAGCAATCCTAGTGGCTAATTAGCCTCTGGACTGCTTTTACAAGCAGTGGGAGGGAATGTCCCCCCCGGATATAAAAAGCGCCATTGGGAAATTGTGAAAGCATTTTATCACACCGATCTTGGTGTGGTCAGATGCTTTGAGGGCAGAGGAAAGATCTAGGGTCTAGACCCCAGTTTTTTCAAAAAAAGAGTACCTGTCACTACCTATTGCTATCATAGGGGATATTTACATTCCCTGAGATAACAATAAAAATGATTAAAAATAAATAAATATGGAAGGAACAATTTAAAAACAAAATAAAAAAGCAACATTAATAATAAAAAAAAAAAAAAAAAAAAAAAGCACCCCTGTCCTGCCCTGCTCTTGCCCAATGGCGAACGCAAGCGTCGGTCTGGCGTCATATGTAAATAGCAATTGCACCATGCATGTGAGGTATCACCGCAAAGGCCAGATTGAGGGAAGTAATTTTAGCAGTAGACCTCCTCTGTAAATCTAACGGGGTAACCTGTAAAGGCTTTTAAAGGCTTTTAAAAATGTATGTAGTTTGTCGCCAATGCGCGTTTGTGCGAAATTTTAAAGCATGTCGTGTTTGGTATCTATGTACTCGGCCTAAGATCATCTTTTTTATTTCATCAAACATTTGGGCAATATAGTGTGTTTTAGTGCATTGAAATTAAAAAAGTGTATTTTTCCCCCAAAAAATGGGTTTGAAATATCACTGCGCAAATACTGTGTAGAAAAAAAAATGCAATACCCACCATTTTATTCTGTAGGGCCTTTGCTTTAAAAATATATATAATGTTTGGGGGTTCAACATAATTTTCCTGCAAAAAAATGTAAACAAAAAGTGTCAAAAAGGGCTTTGTCTTCAAGTGGTTAGAAGAGTGGATGTAAGCTTCCTAATGTTGTCTATAAAATGCCAGAACAGTTCAAAACCCCCCCAAATTACCCCATTTTGGAAAGTAGACACCCCAAGCTATATACTGAGAGGCATGTCCAGTCCATGGAATATTTTATATGTTGACACAAGTTGCGGAAAAAAGACAATTTTTTATTTATTTTTTTTGCACAAAGTTGTCACTAAATGATATATTGCTCAAACATGCCATGGGCATATGTGTAATTACACCCCAAAATACATTCTGTTGCTTCTCCTGAGTACGGAGATACCACATGTGTGAGACTTTTTGGGAGCCTAGGCGCGTACGGGACCCCAAAAACCAATCACCGCCTTCAGGCTTTCTAAGGGTGTAAATTTTTGATTTCACTTCTCACTGCCTATCACAGTTTCGGAGGCCATGGAATGCCCAGATGGCACAAAACCCCCCCAAATGACCCCATTTTGGAAAGTAGACACCCCAAGCTATTTGCTGAGAGGTATTGTGAGTATTTTGCAGATCTCGCTTTTTGTCACAAAGTTTTGAAAATTGAAAAAAATAAATAAAAAAATAAATAAATTCTTTCTTCATTTTCAAAAACAAATGAGAGCTGTAAAATACTCACCATGCCTCTCAGCAAACAGCTTGGGGTGTCTACTTTCCAAAATGGGGTCATTTGGGGGGGGGTTTTGTGCTATTTTGGCATTTTATGGCCTTCGAAACTGTGATAGGTAGTGAGGAGTCAAATCAAAAATTTGTGCCTAGAAATCCTGAAGGCGGTGATTGGTTTTCGGGGTCCCGTACGCAGCTAGGCTCCTAAAAAGTCCCACACATGTGGTATCCCCGTACTCAGAAGAAGCAGCAAAATGTATTTTGGGGTGCAATTCCACATATAACCATGGCATGTGTGAGCAATATATCATTTAGTGACAACTTTTTGTAATTTTTTTTTTGTCATTATTCAATCACTTGGGACAAAAAAAAATATTCAATGGGCTCAACAGGCCTCTCAGCAATTTCCTTGGGGTGTCTACTTTCCAAAATGGGGTCATTTGGAGGGGTTTTGTGCTATTTTGGCATTTTATGGCCTTCAAAACTGTGATAGGTAGTGAGGAGTGAAATCAAAAATTTGCGCCCTTAGAAATCCTGAAGGCGGTGCTCGGTTTCCGGGGTCCCGTACGTGGCTAGGCTCCTAAAAAGTCCCACACATGTGGTATCCCCGTACTCAGGAGAAGCAGCAGAATGTATTTTGGGGTGCAATTCCACATATAACCATGGCATGTGTGAGCAATATATCATTTAGTGACAACTTTTTGTAATTTTTTTTTTTTTTGGCATTATTCAATCACTTGGGACAAAAAAAAAATATTCAATGGGCTCAACATGCCTCTCAGCAATTTCCTTGGGGTGTCTACTTTCCAAAATGGGGTCATTTGGGGGGGTTTTGTACTGCCCTGCCATTTTAGCAGCTCAAGAAATGAGATAGGCAGTCATAAATTTAAAGCTGTGTAAATTCCAGAAAATGTACCCTAGTTTGTAAACGCTATAACTTTTGCGCAAACCAATAAATATACACTTATTGACATTTTTTTTACTAAAGACATGTGGCTGAATACATTTTGGCCTAAATGTATGACTAAAATTGAGTTTATTCGATTTTCTTATAACAAAAAGTAGGAAATATCATTTTTTTTTCAAAATTTTCGGTCTTTTTCCGTTTATATCGCAAAAAATTAAAATCGCAGAGGCAATCAAATACCATTAAAAGAAAGCTCTATTTGTGGGAAGAAAAGGACGCAAATTTTGTTTGGGTACAACATTGCATGTCCACACAATTTACAGTTAAAGCAGCGCAGTGCAAAATTCTGAATTCACCTCTGGTCCTTTAGCTACCAAATGGTCCGGGGCTTAAGTGGTTAATATAGCGATAGTATCTATTTGGCCTTTGTTGCATTCTGTTGAGGAATTTGTCCTCTAGATCAGCCATAAATAGCAGGCTCAGTTGTCATCACATCACATTGTCATCACATCAGCATTATCAAGTCACATTATTTACCCTATTTTCATACTAACTTCCTTGCAGCTGCCACATGCCATGAAAATATATGTACAACTGTTTAATTTAACCAGATTAAACAGGTAAAGGGGGGAGGTTTTAATATCATCCTCTAAAAAAATACAGTAAACCTGTCTCTAAAAATCCTTACCTTCCTCCTTTGGCATATTGCTTGCTTTAAAACTACAGGCGCATTTTAAGCACTAGAATCACTCGCTAGCAAACTTACCTATGGGTTAGCATTATCATTCATGTGGCATCCACTAAAAGCCTGTTGTATTTTTTTTTTGCCAGAAAAATGTGGTAACTTTGTTTAGGGAATTTCTTTTAAATAATTCAGATCGTATTTCTTAGAGCTTCAGCTGACTTGCTAATTATTAAAAATGGCTATTCCTCCAGTGTGTTACTATAATCTCCAAAGAGTTATTTTTAACCTTTGGAAATAAGAAATGTTACTGTCTGCATACAGTCTTTAGACTGCTTTATCAGAAAATTTTGAGATTGTTTTGTTGCAGATGCTTACCTATGACAAGGCTTGCAAAGATATTTAAAAGTCAATGTAGGCCAAATTGCTCAACCCTTTAAAAGTACAGAATGAAATAATTAGAAGACCTCTTAGACATAGAGTTTGTTCATGTCTAAATAAAGGATATTTGTTTTGTTTGCACTATCATCTGTCATAATTTGCCCACTAGGGTGATACTTAGAAGCTTGGTAAGACTCAAAGGATAAACTTGCTGGCTTTCTGCTCATTTCTTCTAGAGGTGCAAGCGCCAAGAGCTACCAGCATAAACAACTTGCTCCCTACAGGCACAGAAAAAAATCTGTGTTTTTCTTAAACTATGTAATTATGTATTTTCTTTCGTTGGTCAATTTAATATACCCATGGCTCATTACTGCAGCCCCTTCATATGTGTATTTTTCAGCAGCCACCTTTTTAACACATAAGAAAAGAGTGCAACAAAATAAAAAAAATAGTACTACTGAGGCAGAATGCCTTTTTCCTGAAAACAAAACTAACAAGTCCTAGCTTTCTGAAACTATAGTAAAACCTTTAAGAAGCTAAGAATTATTTCTAAAAATTAAAGTGTATTTTTTCAGAGACAATTGCTAAAAATAATGCACAGACTTGACGCACACTATGTTAAAAATTACATACTGTGCACCCAGTTGGTACAATATTTCTGTTGATTTAATGAAAAAACTTGCATCATACAGGTTTTATCATGATATAAAAGTTACATACAGTGCACCTAGTTGATACAATATTTCTGTAAATTTAATGGAAAAAAACCTGCCTGGTTTCTTCCTTTTAAAGTACAGCCTTCTAAAGCTGCTTACATAATGTGCGTCAAGTCTGAAAAATATTTTACTATGCTAGAGTCTGCCTTGTCTTTCTCTTCTGATTTGCTGCCTACTAAAACTGCTTACATAGTATGCCTTGAGTCTTTATGATATTTCTGGCTATTGTCTCTGAAATAAAGCACCCTCATTTTTATTTCATGATAAATCCTGCCTTGTTTCTTGCTTTTAAATCGTGGCCTTGTAAAACTGTTTACATACTGTGCAGTGTGTTAGTGCAAACTAGAAGACACAGAGCATGACTTACCCTGCAGAAAACAATATAATTTTTTCAACTGTGGAAATGTTATATGTGGCACGCTTACAGAGCTTGATTACCAGAATGGACCACAACACAGAATTTACCTTGCAGAAAACATGAAACATTTTGCAGCTGAAGCTCAGCTGCATGAAAATGATATGTGGCAACAGTGCTGGAGAACCAAAATATTGCAGGATAGGTCTCAGGGGCTGATGATGGTGTCAGGTCAGAAGAGGTTGTGAAAGCTGTTAATATGGCAGGCTATGAGAGTTATCAGGAGTTGGTAATTGTGGCAGGCCAGCAACAGTGGCAATAGGAGGTAATGGTGTCAGGCCAGCAGATGTCTTAGTAAGTAGTAATTTTGAAGGGAAGGACAGGAAAGCAGAGGTGTCATAAGCTGACAATGGTGGCAATGGCAGGTCCAGAGAGGTTAAAGGAGCTGGTAATGGTGGCAGGCTAGCAGATGTGGCAGGAGCTGGTAATAGGTCAGCAGCAGGTCCAGAGAGCTGGTAGAAGCTGTTAATAGTGGTAGGCCAGCAGAGGTGGCATGAGCTTATGGGAGTGGCAGGCCAGCAGAGTTGGCAGAAGCTGGTTATATTGACAGCATCAGGCCAGGGGAGGTGGCATGAGCTAGTAATCGAGACAGGCAATCACAGGTGGAACAGGTTAGGAATGGTGAGAGGCTAGAAGTAGCAGGAGCTGGAAATGGTGGCAGCACCAGATCAGGAGAAGTGACTGGAACTGGTAATAGTAGCAGGCCAGCAGAGGTAGCAGAAGCTGGTAATAGCGGCAGGTCAGTAGAGGTGGCAAGAGCAAGAAATATCAATGGTCCAAGAGAGCTGACAGGAGCTAGTAATATTGGCAGGACAGCAGAGATGGCAGTAGTTGATAAAAGCAGATGGTCAGCAAAGGTGACAAGAACTGATAATAGTGGCAGGCCAGCAGCAATGGCAGGAGTTGATAATTGTGGCAGGTCAGAAGAGGTAGCAGGAGCTGATAATTGTGGCAGGCCAGCAGTAATGGCAAGAGCTGTTCTTCCTGTAAGGTAACTTTTTTGGGGGAAAGAAGAGCCCCCACATCTGCAAAAAATATGGTTTAGCTGTGACCTGTGACTGCTGCCAGCAACCACGCCTGTCTGCTGTGGTTGAAAAAATTACTTAAAAGTGTTGCTAGGGCAGCTGCTGCCAACACTGTTCCCTCTTTCAATGATCTGAGTATTGGAGGCAAGCTGTAAATGAGAGGGGATCCTGCCACTATCTGGGAATGCAGCCAGGATATTATTCCTCAGTATCTCTTCTAAGTGTCACATTATTTGCTCCCTCTGGGATGGTGACATGTAGAGTGTCAGTGGTGTTGCCCAAACCTGTATCCTTCCCAACCATCAGCAAATGTACCCAGTGGACAGTAAAGGATATGTAACGCCACTCCCCATGCTTGCTGGACCCTGTGTTTGTAGTTATGTGGACCCTGCCACTGACCCTGTGGTCCAGCCTTACAGAGACATTTCCTTCCTTATACTGGTAAACGGCAAAGCACTGTGGTGCAGAACAGGCCATGAAGTTGCAAAAGGGGAGAATGTGTTCATAGGAATGACCCCCAAAAGAAAAAAAAAGCCTTAGCAAATTGATATTAAAATAAAATATAACCCCTTCTAAACATTTAACCTAAAACACTAAATCTCAACAAAAAAAAAAAAACACAAAATTCAAACCTTATTTTGTGTGTGTTTTTTAAACCTAGTTGAAAGTAAAAAAATAGATATAGAAATATGAAAAACAATCAAATATATAAAAAAATGTAGTGTCCACAGCTACACAGCAACTGAAGGCTGCTGGGAACTTTGACTGTAGAGGAAGGGAACTGGATCATACGGAAACTCTTTTTATTGGCCCATTTAAGCCATCTAACCACAGTTCAAAAGTCAGGATGCGCATTATTTGTTGTTATAGTAGTGAACAACAGCATTAGTTTGCATTTTACTCAAATTGTGAGCAATTGGATTCGCCTCAAGCTTATGTTCATTCTGAACCTGAAGTTTATCCCTATTTGTTACATACTCCTGACTTCTGTACATTTTAATATCCTGACCCCTGCAACCTCTGCATAACATACTCTGGACCCTTTGTACTCTGTATCTAACCCCTCCCCTCTGACTTGGGTCAATTTACTCTTTAGTTATGAAAAATATTTTGAATAAAAGTACAGCAAATGCCAAGTTTCTCACTGACGTTATAAAGGTAAGGTATGTGTATATTTTTACAGTGACATTTGCAGTTTTCTTCAATTCTTCCTTACTCTTTAGTAGGACCTTGCTAGGTTTTCTCCTGAGAAAAATAAAAATAAAAAACACATACTTCACCCTGATGTTTTTTGTTCTCTTCCATTTTGTTCATGTAGGTCTGATGTATGAAAATAACAGTGCATTATACATTCCCATCAGACCCTGTTCTCAAGTAGCTTACAATCTAAGGTCCTTAACTCACATTCTAGAGCTTATTAACCTATCAGCATGTCTTTCGAGTGTGGGAGGAAACCCACACAGGAAGAGGGATAAGATGCAAACTCTGGACAGGCAGTGCTGTGGTCGGGATTAGAACCGACAACCCTAGGGCTGCTAGGCGGAAGTGTTAACCACTGTTAGTCACTGTGCACCTGTGTGTTAAAATGGAAAATAACTGCACATATACATAAAGGCAAGCTAGGTCCAAAATTTAAGTATTTCTTGATATTCAAGAGAACACGCTAATGAGCAATGAGGGAGCTGCACATAGATGAACCTTCATTTATCAGAGCTTTGCCAGTAATATTAATCTGGAGTTGTGAATGTGCTGTTTTTACTTCATTCTACTTTGCATTCAAAGGAGAGATGCGTTCAAACTGATTGCAGTGCATTGTATGTTGTTTTTCTAACCAGCTTTATATATAAATTTAAAAACAAAATTGCAATATGTGTGTTAACCTGTTGTAGTGGACCCCCCAAAATGGGGGTCGTTATGCCTAAATTTAGGGGGTAGCCTGAGAAAATAGTTGGGCTCAGGCTGTTGGAATTCTTTAAATTGGTTTCTGCTCTGAGGTGATGTTGTCTGGCAGTGCAGTTCCCTGTGGCCTCTGGGTGGCGCTGTCACCCAGGTCTCGGGTTGAACCATAGGTGACATTGCAACACTATTGCCATTTAACAAATCTAACTGGTTTACTTTGCATGTGTGTGTGCCTTTAAGTTCCTTTGTTTTGTCGGAGGACTTGCAAGGTCAAGGCAACCAATGGGGTACACAATCTTTAAATGGCCCTCACGTGGGGTAGCGCTACACATACCTTTAGAAATTGTGCAAAAATCATGCAAAGAGGAGCAGGAGCTTCTTTTGGGTGACAAGGGCACATAGGGCAGCCCATTGAAGTAAATGGACTGCTCTATGTGTAAAACCTGAAAACGAATATAAATTGTGTTTAAAAAATTGTTACTGCTATTAGAGATGTAAACTTTTAGGACATTTTAAAGCCATGAGAAAAAAAATTCCCCTTTTTTGGGGGAAAAATAAAAATTTCCGGAAAAATTGAAAAGAAAAAAACTAAGTGTGGAGTAGTTTTGCAAATTGACAGTAATTTTGTTACACTGGGTATGTGAAATGCAGTGCACATAAAAGTATTATGCTTATTTAGTATAGCTTATTCCGTAAATAAACTAAACCTGTTTTGTTTTTTTTTCATTTTTTATTACAAATTGAATAACAAGGACTGTATATGTTAAGAACATTTCAACTACGCATGAGAACAGGTAACCACCCCCCTTTCCCCCTAATTTATTTGTTTTCAATTTCTTTTTATTGTTATTCATTTTCTTAGATACCAACACTTACAATTTTTACAAAATTATTTTCAATATACAATAATTAATTCTCATTGTTCAGTAAACAAAATATACAGATCTAGGTCAGTATCTATTATCTACTCTATCATAAAAACAGAATGCCGTAGCATTCTCCTACAAATATATACTACTATCATACATGCACTTTCATTCCAACATCCATTCATCCATTCGACCTGGGGAGGGGGAGAGAGAGGAAAGAAGAAATAAAAAATTGAGAGCGAGGGGAGGAAACCCCTAATTCTCCCCCTTACTCCTTCTCTCATACTCCTCCATTTACTCGTTCATTCTGTTTGACGACCGAAATTCATCCCATTTTAGCCATACTGCTGGCATTTGGGTTTCTATATATCCTTCTTCTCTTATCTGTCTTTCCATATATTGTATTTCGTTCATTTCACATACCCAATCTCCTATGCTTGGACTTTTATTTTCTCTCCAGTTGCAAGCTATTATTGTTCTAGCTGCTGAGGTCATATGATGAAAAATATCATTCTTAATGTTCGTTATTGATTCTGACATTATAGATAGTAATGAGGTATCTATGTTTAAGTTCCTCTCTATTCCCGACACTTTCTGATATATCTCATGAACATTATTCCAGAACTCCCTCACCATATGGCATCCATACCAAATGTGATCCATGGTCCCCCTTTCTGTCTTACATCTCCAGCATGTATCTGTCTGCTCGCTATTCATTTTATTTAATGCTACTGGGCTCCAATACCATCTCATTGCTATTTTATAATTCCTCTCTTGATATTTATTTGCTATAGATGTTTTATGAATTATTGCAAATATTTTCTCCCATTCTGTCTCTGATATTAATCTCCCTATATCTTTTTACCAGTTATTCATTCCAGTTAACTCTGAGGGATCCTGAAGGGAGTAATAGACTATATATTTTAGATAATTTTTTAGTTGGTTTTTGTTCATCTACTAATAATTGTTCAAATTTAGTTTTTGGTCTATTTATTAAAGATAGATCTATATTAGTTGCAATATGTGTGTTTAATTGGTGGTAGTGTAGCCATTTATTTTTATATTCCGGACCCAAGTCTTGAATTTTTGGCATTTTCCCGTCAACCAGGATCTGAGCCACCCTTACATTATCCTATATATTCCATTTTAAGTATTTTGTGGTTGCTAAAGCTGGCGGGAATTCTGGATTAGAGAATAATGGGGTCATTGGTCCCATCATAGTGGATAGGTTCCCCTTTTTTAATTCTGCGTCCCAGGTTTTTAATGTGGCTCTTGCAAAAATTGTTAATTTATTATTTCCGGGTCTTAGATGGGTTTTTATACAGGGGAGTGCTTTGAGTTGAATTTCTATAATGTCTTCTTCTAGTTTGACCCATTGTTTCTCATCCATATTGTGGTACCAGTCTATAATCCTGGTCAGGGAGTGTTGCTTGTGAGTATTTTAAAAAGTCGGGTAATGCTAACCCCCCATTTTTCTTAGTTCTAATTAAGATTTATCGTTTTATTCGTGGTGTTTTATGGTCCCAAATGAAATTTCCTATTGCTTTTCTCAGTTCAATCATTGTTTTTTTGGGGATAGCTAGAGGTACAGTTTAAAAAATATATAGCATTTTTGGTAGTATGTCCATTTTCACTATATTTATTCTTCCCATCCATGAATATGCTATTTTTTCGTATTTTTGTAATAATTTTATTATTTTTCGGATTGTCGCATTGTGATTAAATTCTTGTAGTTTGTTCAAGTCTCTCGGGATAAAGATTCCCAAGTACTTAATTGCTTCTTTTTGCCATTTAAATGGGAAGTCTTTTTCCAGTAAAATTTTATTTTTTTCTGTAAGTGATACGTTTAACATTTCTGATTTATCGTAATTAACTTTAAAGTTACTCATTTCCCCAAATCTTTTAAATTAATTTATTAGATTAGGTAGTGTTATAATGGCGTTAGTCACGTATATTAATAAATCGTCTGCGTAAACTGCTGTTTTGTATTCTTTGTCCTTAATATTAATTCCTTGTATATCTTTATTTTTCCCTATTGCTTGCATAAGGTGTTCCATAACTAGTATATATAATAAAGGAGACAATGGACAGCCCTGTCGGGTTCCGTTTGAAATTTCTACATATTCTGATAACATTCCGTTTGTTCTATTTTTGGCTCTTGAATTCGAATACAATGCAGCAATCCTACTAAGTATTTTTAGTCCCATTCCTATCTGAACTAATGTTTCTTCTAAGAAATGCCACCCCACTCTATCAAATGCTTTTTCAGCGTCAATAGATAATAGGCATGTTGAGACGGCAGTGCTCTGAGCTTGTTCTACCAGTATACAAGTTTATATAATGTTATCCCTTGTTTCTCGACCCTTCGTAAATCCAGTTTGTTCTGGGTAATATGGGTGTCAATTAGTGTTGAGCGGACCCGAACTGTAAAGTTCGGGTCCGTACCGAATTTTGGCGTTTTCCCGACCCCGGACCCGGACCCGGATTTTGCGCTAAAGTCCGGGTTCGGGTCCGGATTCGGGAATTTAATGGCGCAGTTAGAAATGCTTCAGGGGCCAGCCAATCACCATTTGATTAGCTGGTGTGCCCTTAGAAGCCATCATAGCCATGCCTACTAATGGCATGGCTGTGATTGGTCAGTGCAACATGTGACCCAGCATGTGACCAGCTTCTATATAAGCAAGAGGCACACAGCACAGATCGTCACTCTGCTTTTAGACAGTGTAGGGAAAGGATCCTGGCTGCTGTTGCTGTGAGGGAGAGAATTATATGATAGGAGTTAGTCCTGATTCTGCAATCTACTGATAGAAAAGATAGAGAGACAGTGTAGTGTAGTGTAGGGGCAGGATCCTGTTTGTGCTTTCAGGGAGAGAGATTTAGATAGGAGTCCAGATTGAGAGATATAATAGCTCAGCGATCTGCATAGGTTTATCTGTTTGTGTTGCAAGCTCAGTGCACCAGCACTGCATTACGTTGAGTGATACACCTATTCCATACTGTGGCTGTATTGTGCTCTTGCTAAAAGACCCATTTCGGGCAGAAAAAAAAAAAGGCACTTTATTGTGCTTTTGCTAAAAAGACCCATTTTTGGGCCCCCCCCCAAAAAAAAGGCACTTTATTGTGCTGTTGCAAAAAAAAAAAAGGCACTTTGTTGTGCGCAAAAAAGACCTATTTTTGGGCAAAAAAAATATTTTGCAGTGTATATCTCTAGTTGTGTGAAATAACCAATTTCTATATATTTTTCTTGTACTATGCTATACTAAAAAAAAAAAAAAAAACACTTTTTTTTGAATAGCATTCTCTGCAGCTGTGCGATTCAGCGGTTATATACTGTGGGTGTGTTGTGCTCTTCCAAAAAACGCCATTTAGGGCCACAGAAAATATTTTGCAGTGTGAAATACACATCTGGAGGTGTGTGAAAAAACAACATTATTTTTGAATAGCATTCTCTGGCCTCTGCAGCTGTGCGATTCAGCGGTTATATACTGTTGGGGTTGTTGTGCTCTTCCAAAAAACGCCATTTAGGGCCACAGAAAATAAATTGCAGTGTGAAATACACATGTGGAGGTGTGTAAAATAAACAATTTCTATATATTGTACAGTGCTATACTAAAAAAAACAACATTTTTTTTGAATAGCATTCTCTACACTTCTATAGCTGTGCGATTCAGTGGTTAAATACTGTGGTTGTGTTGTGCTCTTCCAAAAAACGCCATTTAGGGCCACAGAAAATATTTTGCAGTGTGAAATACACATCTGGAGGTGTGTGAAAAAACAACATTATTTTTAAAAAGCATTCTCTGGCCTCTGCAGCTGTGCGATTCAGCGGTTATATACTGTTGGGGTTGTTGTGCTCTTGCAAAAAACGCCATTTAGGGCCACAGAAAATATTTTGCAGTGTGAAATACACATCTGGAGGTGTGTGAAAAAACAACATTATTTTTGAATAGCATTCTCTGGCCTCTGCAGCTGTACGATTCAGCGGTTATATACTGTTGGGGTTGTTGTGCTCTTCCAAAAAACGCCATTTAGGGCCACAGAAAATATTTTGCAGTGTGAAATACACATCTGGAGGTGTGTGAAAAAACAACATTATTTTTGAATAGCATTCTCTGGCCTCTGCAGCTGTGCGATTCAGCGGTTATATACTGTTGGGGTTGTTGTGCTCTTCCAAAAAACGCCATTTAGGGCCACAGAAAATAAATTGCAGTGTGAAATACACATGTGGAGGTGTGTAAAATAAACAATTTCTATATATTGTACAGTGCTATACTAAAAAAAACAAAATTTTTTTTGAATAGCATTCTCTGCACTTCTATAGCTGTGCGATTCAGTGGTTAAATACTGTGGTTGTGTTGTGCTCTTCCAAAAAACGCCATTTAGGGCCACAGAAAATATTTTGCAGTGTGAAATACACATCTGGAGGTGTGTGAAAAAACAACATTATTTTTAAAAAGCATTCTCTGGCCTCTGCAGCTGTGCGATTCAGCGGTTATATACTGTTGGGGTTGTTGTGCTCTTGCAAAAAACGCCATTTAGGGCCACAGAAAATATTTTGCAGTGTGAAATACACATCTGGAGGTGTGTGAAAAAACAACATTATTTTTGAATAGCATTCTCTGGCCTCTGCAGCTGTGCGATTCAGCGGTTATATACTGTTGGGGTTGTTGTGCTCTTGCAAAAAACGCCATTTAGGGCCACAGAAAATATTTTGCAGTGTGAAATACACATCTGGAGGTGTGTGAAAAAACAACATTATTTTTGAATAGCATTCTCTGGCCTCTGCAGCTGTGCGATTCAGCGGTTATATACTGTTGGGGTTGTTGTGCTCTTCAAAAAAACGCCATTTAGGGCCACAGAAAATAAATTGCAGTGTGAAATACACATGTGGAGGTGTGTAAAATAAACAATTTCTATATATTGTACAGTGCTATACTAAAAAAAAAACATTTTTTTTGAATAGCATTCTCTGCACTTCTATAGCTGTGCGATTCAGTGGTTAAATACTGTGGCTGTGTTGTGCTCTTCCAAAAAACGCCATTTAGGGCCACAGAAAATATTTTGCAGTGTGAAATACACATCTGGAGGTGTGTGAAAAAACAACATTATTTTTAAAAAGCATTCTCTGGCCTCTGCAGCTGTGCGATTCAGCGGTTATATACTGTTGGGGTTGTTGTGCTCTTGCAAAAAACGCCATTTAGGGCCACAGAAAATATTTTGCAGTGTGAAATACACATCTGGAGGTGTGTGAAAAAACAACATTATTTTTGAATAGCATTCTCTGGCCTCTGCAGCTGTGCGATTCAGCGGTTATATACTGTTGGGGTTGTTGTGCTCTTCCAAAAAACGCCATTTAGGGCCACAGAAAATAAATTGCAGTGTGAAATACACATGTGGAGGTGTGTAAAATAAACAATTTCTATATATTGTACAGTGCTATACTAAAAAAAACAACATTTTTTTTGAATAGCATTCTCTGCACTTCTATAGCTGTGCGATTCAGTGGTTAAATACTGTGGTTGTGTTGTGCTCTTCCAAAAAACGCCATTTAGGGCCACAGAAAATATTTTGCAGTGTGAAATACACATCTGGAGGTGTGTGAAAAAACAACATTATTTTTAAAAAGCATTCTCTGGCCTCTGCAGCTGTGCGATTCAGCGGTTATATACTGTTGGGGTTGTTGTGCTCTTGCAAAAAACGCCATTTAGGGCCACAGAAAATATTTTGTAGTGTGAAATACACATCTGGAGGTGTGTGAAAAACAACATTATTTTTGAATAGCATTCTCTGGCCTCTGCAGCTGTGCGATTCAGCAGTTATATACTGTTGGGGTTGTTGTGCTCTTGCAAAAAACGCCATTTAGGGCCACAGAAAATATTTTGCAGTGTGAAATACACATCTGGAGGTGTGTGAAAAAACAACATTATTTTTAAAAAGCATTCTCTGGCCTCTGCAGCTGTGCGATTCAGCGGTGATATACTGTTGGGGTTGTTGTGCTCTTCCAAAAAACGCCATTTAGGGCCACAGAAAATATTTTGCAGTGTGAAATACACATCTGGAGGTGTGTGAAAAAACAACATTATTTTTGAATAGCATTCTCTGGCCTCTGCAGCTGTGCGATTCAGCGGTTATATACTGTTGGGGTTGTTGTGCTCTTGTAAAAAATGCCATTTAGGGCCACAGAAAATATTTTGCAGTGTGAAATACACATCTGGAGGTGTGTGAAAAAACAACATTATTTTTGAATAGCATTCTCTGGCCTCTGCAGCTGTGCGATTCAGCGGTTATATACTGTTGGGGTTGTTGTGCTCTTCCAAAAAACGCCATTTAGGGCCACAGAAAATAAATTGCAGTGTGAAATACACATGTGGAGGTGTGTAAAATAAACAATTTCTATATATTGTACAGTGCTATACTAAAAAAAACAACATTTTTTTTGAATAGCATTCTCTGCACTTCTATAGCTGTGCGATTCAGTGGTTATATACTGTGGTTGTGTTGTGCTCTTCCAAAAAACGCCATTTAGGGCCACAGAAAATATTTTGCAGTGTGAAATACACATCTGGAGGTGTGTGAAATAAACAATTTCTATATATTTTCCTTGTACTGTGCTATACTAAAGAAAACAACCTTTTTTTTTTTGAATAGCATTTTCTGCAGTTCTGTAGCTGTGCGTTTCAGCCATTACGTACTGTGGGTGTGTTGTGGTCTTCCAAAAAACGCCATTTAGGGCAAGATCCTAAATTTGGAAAATATGAGGGGAAGGTCAAAGGGACGTGGTGGCCCCGGTCGTGGTGCTGCTGGTGGAGCTCCTGTTGCAGGGAGAGGACGTGGTGGATCTGTGCCAGCTACACGTACAAGTGAAACACCTTCCTCAGGTGGGAGTAGGCGACCGAGCCTGCGGCAGTATTTTGTCGCGCCTAATGAGGCTGTACCAATGTTTAGGCCAGGACAAGTACAGGCGATAGTAGATTGGGTTGCTGACAGTGCCTCGGGTTCCTTCACATTGTCTCCCACCCACTCTTCTGATGAAAGATCAGAGTTGGCACCTGAAGCCCATGTCCATCAGTCTTTCACCTCACCCCCTTGCAAATCAGCCAAGCAGTCTGAGCCCCAAATCATGCAGCAGTCTCTTCTGCTTTTCGATGACTCTGTTAGCAGGGTTTCCCAGGGCCATCCACCTAGCCCTGCCCCAGAAGTGGAAGAGATTGAGTGCACCGATGCCCAACCACTTATGTTTCATGATGGGTACATGGGAGGACCATCGCAGCACGTCTCGGATGATGACGAAACACAGGTGCCAACTGCTGCTGCTTTCGCAATTGTGCAGACAGACATGGAGGGCAGGGGTGAAGACTGGGTGGAAGATGATGTGGAGGACGATGAGGTCCTCGACCCCACATGGAATCAACGTTATGCAGGTGACCAGTGTAGTTCGGAGGAAGAGGCGGTGGTCGCACAGAGCCACCAGCACAGCAGAAGAGGGAGCAGGGTGAAAAAACGGAGCATTCGTCCCCTAGACAGTACATCTGCTACTGCCCAACGCAGCAAGGGACCGAGCACACCAAAGCCAGGTCCAAGGACTTCCCTAGCGTGGCAGTTCTTCACACAGTGTGTTGATGACAAGACACGAGTGGTTTGCACGCTGTGCAATCAGAGCCTGAAGCGAGGCATAAACGTTCTCAACCTGAGCACAAGCTGCATGACCAGGCATCTAAGTGCAAAGCACGAGCTGCAGTGGAGTAGACACCTCAAAAACCAAGAAAGGTCTCTGGCTCCTCCTGCTTCCTCTTCTGCTGCAGTCTCGGCCTCTTCATCCACCTCTGTAGTGACAGTGGCACCTGTCACCCCACAAACAGAGGATCTGCCAGCAACACTACCACCTGGGTCACCAACCATCTCCACAATGTCCCATGGAAGCGTTCAGCTCTCTATCTCCCAAACATTGGAGCGGAAGAGGAAGTACCCCCCTAGCCACCCGCGATCCCTGGCCCTGAATGCCAGCATTTCAAAATTCCTGGCCTTTGAAATGCTGTCATTCCGTCTGGTGGAGACGCAGAGTTTTAAAAGCCTGATGGCATTGGCTGTCCCGCAGTACGTCGTGCCCAGCCGCCACTACTTTTCCAGGCGAGCCATCCCTTCCCTGCACAACCAGGTGGGGGACAAAATCAGGTGTGCACTGCGCAACGCCATCTGTGGCAAGGTCCACCTAACTACGGATGCGTGGACCAGTAAGCACGGTCAGGGACGCTATATCTCCCTAACAGCACACTGGGTAAATGCAGTGGCGGCTGGGCCTGAGGCAGATAGCGGTTTGGCGCATGTCCTTCCACCACCGAGGATTGCAGGGCGCTTCAGTTTGCCTCCTGTTGCTAACTCCTCCTTCTCCGCTTCCTCATCCTCTACCGCCTCCTCATCCATTCAGCGTAACACCTTCACCACCAACTTCAGCACAGCCAGGGGTAAACGACAGCAGGCAGTTTTAAAACTTTCCTGTTTGGGGGAAAATCCCCACACCGCGCAGGAGTTGTGGAGGGACATGGAACAACAGACCGATGAGTGGTTGCTGTCAGTGAGCCTCAAGCCCGGCCTGGTGGTGTGCGATAATGGGCGAAATCTCGTAGCAGCTCTGGGTCTAGCCGGTTTGACGCACATCCCTTGCCTGGCGCATGTGCTGAACTTGGTGGTCCAGAGGTTCCTTAAAAATTACCCCAATATGCCAGAGCTGCTGCAGAAAGTGCGGGCTGTCTGTGCGCACTTTCGGCGTTCTCACCCTGCTGCTGCTCGCCTGTCAGCGCTGCAGCGAAACTTCGGCCTTCCCGCTCACCGCCTCATATGTGACGTGCCCACAAGGTGGAACTCCACCTTGCACATGCTGGCCAGACTGTGCGAGCAGCAGCAGGCAATAGTGGAGTTTCAGCTGCAGCAATCACGCGTGAGTCGCTCTGCGGAACAGCACCACTTCACCACCAATAACTGGGCCTCCATGCGAGACCTGTGTGACTTGTTGCGCTGTTTCGAGTACTCCACCAACATGGCCAGTGCCAATGACGCCGTTCTCAGCGTTACTATCACAGTTCTATGCCTCCTTGAAAAAACGCTTCGTGCGATGATGGAAGAGGATGTGGCACAGGAGGATGAGGAGGAGGAGGAGGAAGCAGGATCATTTCAAAGGCTTTCAGGGCAGTCTTTCACAAGTGGCTACGAGGGTGGGTTCCTGCACCAACAAACGCCAGGTACACAATTGTCCGGCAGAAAGGGCACAGTTCTGGAGGATGACGAGGTGGAGGAGGAGATGGAGGAGGAGGAGGAGGAGGAGGAGCCATGTTCACAGCAGGGTGGCACTCAGACCAGCTCGTGGCCATTACTGGTGCGTGGCTGGGGGGATACAGAGGACACAGACGATACACCTCCCACAGAGGACAGCTTTTCTTTGCCTCTGGGCAGCCTGGCACACATGAGCGATTACATGCTGCAGTGTTTCCGCAACGACAGCCGAGTTGCCCACATTTTAACTGGTGCTGATTACTGGGTGGCAACCCTGCTGGATCCCCGTTACAAGGACAACGTACCGTCCTTAATTCCCTCACTGGAGCGGGATCGTAAGATGCACGAGTACAAGCGCACGCTGGTAGACGCGCTGCTGGTGGCATTCCCACCTGACAGCGGGCGTACGGTGGAAGCACAAGGCGAAGGCAGAGGAGGAGGAAGAGGTCGCCAACGCAGCCGGGGCACCGGCAGAACCTCAGAAGGCAGGGTTAGCATGGCCGAAATGTGGAAAAGCTTTGTCAGCACGCCACAACAACCAGCACCACCAGCTGAGATGGAACGTCTTAGCAGGAGGCAGCATTTCACCAACATGGTTGAGCAGTATGTGTCCACAGGCCTACACGTACTGGATGACGGGTCTGCCCCCTTTAACTTCTGGGTCTCCAAATTGGGCACATGGCCTGAGCTTGCCGTTTATGCCTTGGAGGTGCTGGCCTGCCCTGCAGCCAGTGTATTATCTGAACGTGTATTTAGCACGGCAGGGGGCGTTATCACAGACAAGCGCAGCCGCCTGTCCAGAGCCAATGTGGACAAGCTCACGTTCATTAAAATGAACCAGGCATGGATCCCACAGGACTTGTCCGTACCTTGTGCAGAATAGACATGTATACCGGTGTTGTGACAAAAACTGTCCGGCCATCGGATTGTGCCCGGCCCGTACTGCGCAGGCGCAGCGCTTGCGCAGTACAGAGGACAAGGAGATTCACAAAATCTCCGAAGATGAACGGCGCCTGCGCTGTGAGTGCAGGTTCAAGCCCCACCATCCAAGAGGACATACGGTAGCACATAGTAACAGGGCCCCTCACGGGCTCGCTTCGATCGCGGCCTTGCTTGGCTCGGCTTGAACCACGGATGGTGTGGCCTTCACCTGAACTCAACACGCAGGCGCCGTTAGTCTTGGGAGATTTTTGAAATCCCCTTGTCCTACATACTCAGCAAG
This sequence comes from Rana muscosa, assembly GCA_029206835.1. Lineage (NCBI taxonomy): Eukaryota > Metazoa > Chordata > Amphibia > Anura > Ranidae > Rana > Rana muscosa. The sequence goes on along the minus strand of CM055117.1, from coordinate 543,139,642 downwards.
CGCAGTACAGGGCGGACACTATTCGACAGGGGACAGAATTTGACACATCACCGGCCTTACCCAGCCATTGTTGTATTTTTGAACCAGTGTTGGCTACCTCGTCCTCCTCCACCGCCGCTTCCACCTACACAGCCACATCCACCGCCACCTCAACCTCCTACTCCATATGGACCTCGTCCTGCTAGGCCAAGATTAAAATTTTTATTTTATTTTTTTGTAGCGCACAGATCCTTTCCCCCTTACCTGCCTTTATGTTGTTGGCTCTTCGCAGGAGGGAGAAAGGCACACCGCACTACCAGCCCGTATCCTCCTATATAAAGAGGTTGAGCGGTGTACTTGACGGGCCGTGTCCACAGCCGGAGTCAAAACTCCTCCAGAGGATGATTCTCACCTCTACTGTAGGTAGAGGCAAGTCCTTTAATTGCCAGTAAAGTCAATGTCCACACCAGCTGAAACTCCAACTCTTATTCTCTCATGGCAAAATAAACTGTACTCAGATAGAAAAGGTTAGAGCAAAGAAACAGGACAGCTTAAGGTGTGGAGGAGGTCCAGGCACAAACGTAGCACATTCACTTCACTGCTTAGGTTTCTCAAACAGTTTTTGGCGCACGGTCTCTGCCACAGACATTGAGGTTGGTCTCTGCCACAGACCGGGTGTACAAGGCCCTTGCCACGGGCCTGGAGAACTTTGGTCTCAGCCACAGACCAGGGTGTATAAGGCCCCTGCCACGGGCCGGTTGAATAAGGCCTCTGATACAGTCAAGGTGACCTTGAGCTTCTCCTTCTACGAACCTAGCCCATATCAAGGGGAAGACATCTCTCCAGGGAGTCAACAGACCATTCCTTCACCGTGACTCCCGCATCGGTCCATCAGAATGATCCTCCCTTCCCTGGAACAGGGTCCCCTACACGAGGCGGCTCTGGACTCCAGGCTTTACTCCCGCCCCTAGGCCTCCATACCCAGGGCAGCAAGAACTCCAGGATAGTACCTCACCCCGGGCTAAAGGTGCCCGAGATGGAACAGGAACACATGCACCCAGGCCGAAGGCACCTGGGCGCGGACCCCACTGGACATCAGCCCCCAGGCCAAAGGTCTGCCCCTTTTATATGCTCTCCTGGCATGCACAGCAGGTTCCCCGCCCCGCTGTACTACTGCCAAGAGGGGACACAAAAGGCGCCACCTGTAGGCCGCAGGGAACTGCACACCAATACTGTCCCCCGAGGACAAAATGGTCCATGAATCCTACAGAATTAGGGTATTTGAGCCTATTTACCACTCAAACACTTTCCTTAAATTTAGCACCCCGCTACATTTTTATTTCAAAATATTTTATTTTCCCACTAGCTTATCCATTAAATTAAATAATTTATTCCAGAAAGGGCGTATTCTGGGGCATTCCCACCATATGTGTGGCATCGTGCCGTTGAGTTTCTGAGGTTCTTAATGACTTCCTGTACCTCTTCTGCTGAAAAGGGGGCCTCCAGCATATTTTTTAATTTTTTAATTTTTCTTATGTTCTTTTAAGTTATTTCCTATCCACATTTGTTTGCAGAGCACTTGCCATGTTCTTAACAACATTTTGCTGCCATTTGCAGCCCTCTAGCCCTTTCCATTACTTTTTTAGAGCCTTTTTAGTCGTCAGAAGTCCGGGTCCCCATTGACTTCAATGGGGTCCGGGTCCGGGTTCGGGTTAAAGTTCGGTCCCGAATCCGAACTTTTTTCCGAAGTTCGGCCGAACCCGCCGGACCCGAATATCCAGCTACCCGCTCAACTCTAGTGTCAATCTATTAGACATAATCTTTGAGTATAGTCTTATATCGATGGTTTTCAAGGAAATGGGTCGGTAGTTATTACACAATGTATGGTCTTTCTCTGGTTTTGGTATTAATGCTATATGAGCTTCCATGCTTTGTACTGTAAATATTTGTGTTCTGGTTATAGAATTATATGTTTTTTTTAGAATGGGTATTAATATATCTTGAAAAGATTTATAAAATCTAGGAGTATATCCGTCTGGTCCGGGGCTTTTGCCTGGGACCAGTTCGGAGATCGCTTGTTGGATTTTGTTGAGTGAGATTTCTTTTTCCAGTTCCTCGGTTATTTCTCTTGAAAATACCGGTAAAGCTGTATCTTTTATATATTTACGAATCTCCTCTTTTTTCTTATCTTTTTCTTTATTTTCCTGTTGAATGTTTAAATTATATAGCTTAGAATAGTACATATGAAAAGTTTTAGATATTTCTGTTGGGTCATAAACTAATTCCCCATTTGTTTTTTTAATTTTAACGATGGAAGTCGTAGGTTTTGTTTTTTTATTGTTCTGGCTAGCATTTTCCCTGTTTTATTGCCTTGTTGGTACCATTGTATTTTGTTCTTATCCCTCATCTAAAGGGAATCCTTGTCAAGCAGTAGTGATGAGCCGAACACCCCCGGGTTCGGTTCGCACCAGAACCCGCGAACGGACCGAAAGTTCGTACGAACATTAGAACCCTATTAAATACAATGGATGCGAACGTTCGAATTCTAAAGTGCTAATTATAACAACTATTATGCATGTTATTGTCCTAAAAAGGGTTTGGGAACCCGGGTTCTGCACCAGGGGACATGTATCAATGCAAAAAGAAGTTTTAAAAACGGTCGTTTTTCGGGAGCAGTCATTTTAATGATGCATAAAGTGAAAAAAAAAAGTCAAATATTCCTTTAAATATCGTACCTGGGGGGTGTCTAAAGTATGCCTGTGAAGTGCCACGTGTTTCCCGTGTTTAGAACTGTCCCTGCACAAAATGACACTTCTAAAGGAAAAAAAAGCCATTTAAAACTGCTTGCGGCTTTAATGTAATGTCTGGTCCCGGTAATATGGATGAAAATCTTTAAGAAAATTGGCATAGCTACCCAATGACCCCCCCCCCACCCCAGCCCATTACCAGCCCCTTTGGGTCTTGTATGGATATTAAGGGGAACCCCGCACATAAAATAAAAAAGGCCCTATATACTCTGAACAGCCGTATACAGGCGGTGCATACAAGACAGGGACTGTAGGTTTGTTCTTATGTAGAATCTGTTTGTAATTTTGAACAGGTACATTGTTGAAGTGTAGCTCCAGCCCAAAAATCTATTTTTAAACTTTTTGGAAAACATAGGTAAGGGTTATCACCCCTGTAACATTTGTTTTGCTGTCTGTGCCCCTGTTCAGAACATTTCACCTCACTTTCCGTCCCAATGTCAACTGTTTTTGAAATGTGGTGTTTTTCTTGAAACAAGGATTGCTGATAAAGCATCAGTACAGAGGAGACACCTTTCTCCCATATTTATTCTTACAGGAGAGAATTTTCCTTCCTAGGGGTAGATTTCCTCTCACTTCCTGTTGTCTTCTTGCGTTTGCAAGTAGGAGTCGTTTGTAAGTTGGATGTTTGAAAGTAGGGACCTGCCGTATATACTCTGCAGAAATAGGCCCCTTAGTTTTTGGTGTTGGCACAACACTGTAAGCACTCACAGTTACTCTTGGTTGGTGCTGGAACGCCCTGCTGTCAACTATTATATCAGGAATTTTAATTACATATAATTGTTGAACAGTGGTAGTAAAAATTGGGGCTTTGATGGTGGTGCTGGTGCCACAACACTGTAAGCCCTGACAGTTACTCTTGGTGGGTGCAGCAATGGGCCCTGCTGTGAATTATTAGATCAAGAATTGTAATTGCATGCCCCTGTTGAACAGGGGCTGAAAAATTGGGCCTTTCGTGGTGGTGGTGGTGGTGGTGGTGTTGCCACAACACTGTAAGCCCTCAGAGTTACTCTTGGTGGGTGCAGCAATGGGCCCTGCTGTGAATTATTAGATCAAGAATTGTAATTACATGCCCCTTTTGAACAGGGGCTGAAAAATTGGGCCTTTCGTGGTGGTGGTGGTGGTGGCGTTGCCACAACACTGTAAGACCTCAGAGTTACTCTTGGTGGGTGCAGCAATGGGCCCTGCTGTGAATTATTACATCAAGAATTGTAATTGCATGCCCCTGTTGAACAGGGGCTGAAAAATTGGGCCTTAGGCACTGGTGGCACAACACTCCAACCCCTCACAGATACTGTACTTGGAGCACAGCAATGAGCCCTGTTGCAAAGTATTGCTTCAAAAATTGTAATGACACGCCCCTGTTAAACAGGGGCTGAAAAATTGGGCCTTAGGCACTGGTGGCACAACACTACAACCCCTCACAGATACTGTACTTGGAGCACAGCAATGAGCCCTGTTGCAAAGTATTGCTTCAAAAATTGTAATGACACGCCCCTGTTAAACAGGGGCTGAAAAATTGGGCCTTAGGCACTGGTGCCACAACACTCCAACCCCTCACAGATACTGTACTTGGAGCACAGCAATGAGCCCTGTTGCAAAGTATTGCTTCAAAAATTGTAATGACATGCCCCTGTTAAACAGGGGCTGAAAAATTGGGCCTTAGGCACAACACTACAACCCCTCACAGATACTGTACTTGGAGCACAGCAATGAGCCCTGTTGCAAAGTATTGCTTCAAAAATTGTAATGACACGCCCCTGTTAAACAGGGGCTGAAAAATTGGGCCTTAGGCACTGGTGCCACAACACTCCAACCCCTCACAGATACTGTACTTGGAGCACAGCAATGAGCCCTATGGCAAATTATTGCTAAAAAAATTGTAATTACACGCCCCTGTAAAACAGGGGCTGAAAAATTGGGCCTTAGCCACTGGTGGCGGCACCCATAAACAAAAATGATCTTCCAAGCTATCATCATCAATCGTATCATTGAGGACTCGGAGGAGGAGGATAGCCAGTCAACATAACAGCACAGGCACTCAGCATCAGCATCAGTCTTGAAGGGATGTGACATGTTAAAATCAATTAGTCTGTTATATCAGCATCAGGTGTGTGGTAGCTGGTGGTGATCCAAGACTGGTTCATCTTGATGAAAGTCAGTCGATCAACCGAGTCGGTGGACAGGCGCACCCTGTGATCCGTGACAAATCCTCCAGCAGCACTGAATGTGCGTTCCGAAAGAACGCTGGATGCAGGACAGGCCAGTAGCTCAATTGCATACTGTGCAAGCTCTGGCCAGTGATCCATCCTCAAGACCCAGTAAGCCAGAGGATTTTCGGTGGGGAAGGTGTCCAAGTCTGACCTTGCCCCTAGATATTCCTGCACCATGTTTATCAGACGCTGGCGATGGTTGCTGGAACCGATCATACTTTGGGGCTGCGGACTAAAGAATTGTCTGAACGCATCGGTCAGACGGCCACCTTCCCCACCGCTCCTTCTTTGACTGGCCGAAGCCTCAGCAACTCGTTGTCCAGGACCAGGAGTTTGTAACCTCCCAGTCTCTGGGAACGCGTTGCACAGACCTTTCTGCAAGGCCTCCCGGAGTTGTCTCATCCTCTGCTCCCTCTGCGAAGGTAACATAAGGTCCGCAACCTTACCCTTGTACCGTGGATCAAGGAGAGTGGCCAGCCAGTAATGGTCCCTCTCCTTGATCCGAAGAATACGAGGATCCTTCCGCAGACTTTGCAGGATCAGGGAGGCCATGCAGCGTAGGTTTGCTGAGGCATTCGCTCCGGAGTCCTCTGGGTCACTAAGGACGACATGATCCGCAGCCACCTCCTCCCAGCCACGTACAAGTCCACTGGTTTCTTGGGACTGTAAATCATCCCTAAAAGACTGCTGCTGATGATGCTGAGTGCCAGCCTCCACCTCCATGCTGACACAATCCTCCTCCTCCTCCTCCTCCTCCTCCTCTTCCTCTTCCTGTGCGATGGGTGGGACAGAAGGAACACTGTCTGGGTAAAGGGGGCCTTGAGAGGCAAGGAAGTCCTCCTCTTCCTGCCTCTGTTCTGCCTCAAGTGCCCTGTCCATTATTCCACGCAGCGTGTGCTCCAACAGGTGGACAAGAGGTACAGTGTCACTGATGCATGCACTGTCACTGCTCACCATCCTCGTGGCCTCCTCAAATGGTGCCAGGACAGTGCATGCATCCCTGATCATGCCCCACTGGCGTGGAGAAAAAAAACCAAGCTCCCCTGACCCTGTCCTGGTGCCGTAGTCGCACAGGTACTCATTGATGGCCCTCTGCTGCGTGTGCAGCCGCTGCAGCATGGCCAACGTTGAGTTCCACTTGGTGGGCATGTCACATATAAGGCGGTTCTTGGGCAGGTTCAACTCCTTTTGCAGCTCAGCCAGGCGAGCACTGGCATTATAAGATCTGCGGAAATGCACACAGACTTTCCTGGCCTGCCTCAGGACATCCTGTAAGCCCGGGTACCTGCCCAAGAACCGCTGCACCACCAGGTTAAGGACGTGAGCCACACAGGGCACATGGGTCAGTTGTCCCTGTCGGAGGGCGGAGAGGAGGTTGGTGCCATTGTCGCAAACCACCATTCCTGGCTTAAGCTGGCGTGGCGTCAACCACCTCTCGGCCTGGCCCTGCAGAGCAGACAGGACCTCTGCCCCAGTGTGGAACAACCTCCAACACTACTGCACCTTGTCCTGCATCCTTCCCAGCTGCCAAAAGAGTGACCCAATGGGCCGTGAAAGAAAGGTAACGTCCCTGTCCATGCCTGCTGGACCATGAGTCAGCGGTAATATGCACCTTACCGCTGACCGCCCTGTCCAGCGAGGCCAAGACATTGCCTTCCACATGCCGGTAGAGAGCCGGAATAGCCTTCCATGAGAAAAAGTGGCGTTTGGGAACCTGCCACTGAGGAACCGCACATTGCACAAACTCACGGAAGGGGGCCGAGTCTACCAACTGAAAAGGCAGCAGTTGAAGCGCTAGCAATTTAGCCAAGCTAGCATTCAACCGCTGGGCATGTGGATGGCTGGGAGTGAACTTCTTTCGACGGTCCAGCAGCTGGGGCAGGGAAATTTGCCTGCTAGAATCGGACGTCGGTGTACTGCTAGCAGAGTGGCCGCAAGTACTTGGCTGTGACACACCTAATTCTACACCTTCATTCCTCTCAGTGCATGTTTCAGAGAGGACTGAAGTTATAGTGGGGTTGGAGATCCCAGCTGATGCGGTGCAAGGAGAGGTCCGCTTTGTTCTTTGGTGTGGGTCTTTGAGGTAGGCTTGCCAACGAGCTGCATGGCAGGTCAACATATGTCTGGTCAGGCATGTGGTACCCAAGCGGCTGATGTTTTGGCCACGCGATATACGCTTGAGACATATGTTGCAAACAGCAGCTGTGCGATCTGATGCACTAGCCTCAAAAAAGGCCCACACCAAGGAACTTTTTGAATGACGGGCAGAGGCTGCGCCCTGCACAGGCGGAGCTCTGCGGTGTGATTCCGTCGGTGTACTGCCCTTACGCTGGCCACCAAAGGGCATCCTGCCTCGTTGGAGATGTGCCTCCTCCTCATCCTCCTCCTCCTCCTCTCTCCTATTAGGCACCCACGTGGAGTCAGTGACCTCATCCTCCCCTCCCTCCTCATCACTGGAGCCAATCTGGCAGTATGCTGCAGCTGCTGGAACATGACTGCCAGATTGGTGTCCTTCTTGAGCATCCCCTCTGTCTGCTCTCACGCTACTGCCTTCCTCTAGCTGGGTTTCATCATCAGACCCTTCGAAACACTGGGCATCCTCCTGGAGCATGTACCCAACACTGTGCTCAAACAGTTCGGGGGACTCCTCAGGAGGAGGACATGGTGGGTCTAGGGAAGGAGTGACTGATGATGAGTCTGACATTGATACCAGGGAAGAGGACGCTTTGGCAGCTGCTTTGCCAGTACCCTGAGCCTGGGTGAGAGAGGATGAGGAGGAGGAGGAGGGCTTGGTCATCCACTCTACCAAGTCTTCGGCATGATGTGGCTCAACATGTCCAGCTGCCGAAAAGAAGGACAAGCGTGTCCCATGGCCATGTGCTGATGACAATGCACCGCGTCCACGACCAGCACTGTTGCCCCCAGACACAGAGCCTGCTTGCCCTCTTTTATTGCCTCCTGACTGTCTGCCTCTCCTTGTTTGCCTTCCAGACATTCTAATAGATGGCCTGCAGGGAGATGGGAAAAAAGCAATAAGGGCTACCTTCAGGTGTCCTTCTCTGTCCCTTTACTTAAGGATTTCTAAATATGGTTGAGGATTATTGCTTTTGCACAGAATAGCACAACGACAATTTCCCTGACTGTCCAAAAAACAAGGATTTCAAAGATGGTTGATGAGGAATGCTTTGGCACACTATAGCACAAGGAGAATTCCCCTCACTTTCCTTCTTTGTCCCTAGAAACAAGGACTGGCACAGTGAAAGAAACTGACACTCTCCCTACCTACAGTTTTCTGTCCCTAGAAAAAATGTTTTTTTAAAGCACACTATAGCACAAGGAGAATTCCCCCTCACTTTCCTTCTTTGTCCCTAGAAACAAGGACTGGCACAGTGAAAGAAACTGACACTCTCCCTACCTACAGTTTTCTGTCCCTAGAAAAAAATGTTTTTTTAAAGCACACTATAGCACAAGGAGAATTCCCCTCACTTTCCTTCTTTGTCCCTAGAAACAAGGACTGGCACAGTGAAAGAAACTGACACTCTCCCTACCTACAGTTTTCTGTCCCTAGAAAAAATGTTTTTTTAAAGCACACTATAGCACAAGGAGAATTCCCCTCACTTTCCTTCTTTGTCCCTAGAAACAAGGACTGGCACAGTGAAAGAAACTGACACTCTCCCTACCTACAGTTTTCTGTCCCTAGAAAAAATGTTTTTTTAAAGCACACTATAGCACAAGGAGAATTCCCCTCACTTTCCTTCTTTGTCCCTAGAAACAAGGACTGGCACAGTGAAAGAAACTGACACTCTCCCTACCTACAGTTTTCTGTCCCTAGAAAAAATGTTTTTTTAAAGCACACTATAGCACAAGGAGAATTCCCCTCACTTTCCTTCTTTGTCCCTAGAAACAAGGACTGGCACAGTGAAAGAAACTGACACTCTCCCTACCTACAGTTTTCTGTCCCTAGAAAAAATGTTTTTTTAAAGCACACTATAGCACAAGGAGAATTCCCCTCACTTTCCTTCTTTGTCCCTAGAAACAAGGACTGGCACAGTGAAAGAAACTGACACTCTCCCTACCTACAGTTTTCTGTCCCTAGAAAAAATGTTTTTTTAAAGCACACTATAGCACAAGGAGAATTCCCCTCACTTTCCTTCTTTGTCCCTAGAAACAAGGACTGGCACAGTGAAAGAAACTGACACTCTCCCTACCTACAGTTTTCTGTCCCTAGAAAAAATGTTTTTTTAAAGCACACTATAGCACAAGGAGAATTCCCCTCACTTTCCTTCTTTGTCCCTAGAAACAAGGACTGGCACAGTGAAAGAAACTGACACTCTCCCTACCTACAGTTTTCTGTCCCTAGAAAAAATGTTTTTTTAAAGCACACTATAGCACAAGGAGAATTCCCCTCACTTTCCTTCTTTGTCCCTAGAAACAAGGACTGGCACAGTGAAAGAAACTGACACTCTCCCTACCTACAGTTTTCTGTCCCTAGAAAAAATGTTTTTTTAAAGCACACTATAGCACAAGGAGAAATCCCCTCACTTTCCTTCTTTGTCCCTAGAAACAAGGACTCGCACAGTAAAACACACTGACACTCTCCCTACCTATCCTTCTCTTTCCCTAAACTAAAGGAAACCAGGTTAAGCAAGAAAGAAATAAATGTCACTGTCCCTGCCTATGCTTGTCTTTCCCTGCTCCGGAACACACTACACTAGGCCGCCGTGCTGGCGGCCTTTTATAGTGTGGGGCGTGTACTAAACACCCTCAGCAATAATTGGCCACAGGCATCCTGCCTGTGGCCAATCATTGCTCTCCTCGCTGCCGGCGCTGTGATTGGCCAAGCATGCGGGGTCACAGTGCATGCTTGGCCAATCACAGCGCCTGGATGACACTGCGATGGCGTAGTGCATTGTGGGCCGTTCGCGTCACTCGAATTTGGCGCGAACGGCCCAAATCGTTCGATCTTCGTCGAACGATCGAACAGCCGATGTTCGAGTCGAACGTATGTTTGACTCGAACACGAAGCTCATCCCTATCAAGCAGGTATTGTAGCTGCATTTGTTTTTCCTTTAATGCTATTTTGTCTCCCATTTTAAGACTCTGTTTATGTTTATTTTCTAGTCCTATAATTTCCTTCATTAATTCTGATTGTTTCTGTTCTTTTTCCTTTTTCAGCCTAGAACCGTGCTTGATAAACATTCCCCTCAGTACACATTTAAGTGTTTCCCATTGTATGGGAATCGAGGTCTCATCATTTTCGTGATTTAACAAAAATTCTCTCACTACTTGTCGTATGTCATTTACACAGTCTTTGATTTTTAATAAATTATCATTCAATCTCCATGTCCCTGTTGGTTTTTTGTATTCGATAATCCTAAATTCCAAATATATCAGTGTATGATCTGACCTGAAGAAATTGCCTATGTTTGTTGAGGGGGCCATCATTAAACCGGGTTGATTAATAAAAAAGTAATCTATTCTATGATATGAATTGTGTATATTTGAATAGTATGCGTATTTTTTTTCCGTTTGATGTTGGGCTCTCAATATGTCTATCATTTGGTGTCTTCCTAGTAGATATTGAAATTCTTTTAATTGACTATTTTTCCTATAGGAGTGGACATTAGTTGTATCTATTTTTGGGTCCATTATGAAGTTAAAATCTCCACCCATAATTACTGCTCCTTCTTCTTTTTCCATTGCCGCCACAAAAGACTTTATTCCACATTTAATTTGTTCGTAGTTTGGTAAATATAAATTTATGATTGTAAACATTTTTCCATATATCATAACCTTTATTATCAAAGATCTACCATCTTTACCTTTCCAACTTTGTACTATTTGGTGAGGTATGTCTTTGTGGATTGCAATTGAAACTCCTTTTGATTTAGAATAGGAAAATGTATCATGAATCCAGGTAGTGTAATTTCTATTATTAATTTTAGGTATGTGATTTGAACGAAAGTGTGTTTTTTGGAACAAAACAATTCTGATCTTTTTTTTGTGAAATTCATTTAAGATTTGGGATCTTGTAGAGGGTGAATTAAAAATACAATGGGGGGGGGGGGTAATCCAATTCCAGAAGAACTAGAGGGGAAGAGGAGAAACCGTAAGAGAAAAAAAGAAAAAAAAAAAAGAAGGATACACTCACTCACTGCACTCAATCAACCCTCTAACTTTCTCACTGCTATATGACTAAACTAAGTCTGTCTTACTATTCGTAAGGTCCCTATCTGGGGGTAGCCCGGAACTGCTTTTCCGGATCTGCTACTCTACGAGGTCATTCATGCCGCATTATCAGCTTCTTTTTAAAATTTATTGAACGTTTTTTCTTTTAAATACCAGGGCATTAGTGTTCTCCGTCTCACCAATCTAAAACATGAGAGGGAGAGAGAGAGGAGAAAAGCGAAAAAAAAAAAAAAGGGGAGAGAGAAAAAGAGAGAGGGGGAAAGGGTGCCGATTGTGACATCAACCACCTTTAATATTCTCTCCTAGTTACCCACTCCCCCCCCCCCATATTCCTCCCCTTCATAAAAGAAAACAAAGACATTTCCAAGATATTCCCAGTCATATTTTGTATATTTATAATCCTTTCTTTTATTTAGAAAAAGCCTCTCTAGTCCCTACATGGACATTTTCTAGTCTCTCCATAGTCCCTTACCCTCCCCACGATCCCACGTCACAGAGGGTCATAGCGAAGGCAATGAAACCATGAGGGAGAGGGATGGATGAACCCGTAAAGAGGGGGGGGGATTAATTATATTATTCCTTGTATGTGTTAATTTATGTGCTCCATAATATGTGCAATTTATAGTTACCTCACTATCTATTGGATTCCCACCCCTCCCTCAATCCTCCCCCCCCCCCCATGTCCGGATCCTTTTATGATCTTCCAAATGTTCCATGTATATCTTAGGCCAATCTAATATTTTTCGGGGGCCCCCTGAATTTCGCTATATCCGGTAGATATTCCAGTTCCCCGAGAGTCACTTTTAGTCCTTCTTATTGACCCCGCAACTGATATGAAATGAAATTTTCCATCTATATTGTGTTTTTTTTTTCATTTTTGATAGTTATTTATAAGTTTGTTCCAGAGGGTACTTTAGTGCTCCTCTCATGTCCAATATATATTTAGGTAAGTCATTGAGATGTATTGTTTTATTTGTTGAGAGGGAATACTCCTTGTCTGTTGTTGGGGTTGTTATTTGGGTAGCTTGAGCCCCTATAATGCTTTTGTTCTTGCCTTCTCTTCCTGTCCCCTCTCTGCCACCACTCCCATCCCTATTCCCCTCTGGGAATGCAGGCTTTGTTTCCTTTCTTATGTATAATTTTTTAGTGGGAGAGATAAGTTTCCTTACCCTTCCCCTGACTTTCCCAGAATATTCAGTTCAAGAAGAGAAAAAAAGATGAGCAACGGAGAAAAAAAAAAAACTTAACAAGGGGTGTCCTTTATCTGTTGATCCTTCAATATCCTGGGTATCCAGAGTCCTTATTACCCACTTAATTGCCACCTTAAAATACTGTTCATTAAAGCCTTTAATCTTAAAGCTTAAGATTATTCACCTATTGGCATTTTTTTTTTTTGTAATGCTTTGTTGTAATTTTCCCCTGCTTTCAGCTTTCGGTTAGCCTGCTATCTCAGCCATGCTAGCCTGTACCATGTACAAAAAATTATCTCTGAGTGGGTGCAAAAGAAAAAAAAATGCGATATACAAATGTGCATATGCCATGTGTGTTTGTTCATTCAACAGATGGCAAACTATAGCTTTAATTTTTAGGCTGATGCAATCCATCACCTCAGTCCAGGAGCATCAACTCACCAACCCCCAGGTGATCCCCTGTGAATTCGCCTCTCACCGGCAAAACTTCTGATCCGTTCCAATCTGCTTCGTCCTGATCTCCGGTCCTCCGCGGCACAGCAAAGCCACCGCAGGGGGATCATAAGGACACGGTAAACCCGCAAACGGAAGCCCACGGCCCCGTGGCTCGGCCCACCATTGATCTCTCTCTGCTCCATCTTACAATCCTCCCGACATACACAGCATACACAGCCGCGTGACGAGATCCAGGGGTATCCGGACAGGAACGGGAAGCCAGATCTCAACCGGCTCAACCTCGGGTCCTCCACAGTATGGCACCAGACATCCATGAGCCTATTGTAAGCGCTGCACAAACACTGCAAAGCGACGCCCAGCAAGGTAAGGCGAGGAAAACAGGGTTTTATCCCCAACCTTCAGTCTGCATTTTCCGCCATCCATCTCCCTTAGTCTAGCTCCATTCTATCTCCTGCAGCATGCTTGCCTCACGGAGCAGCAGCCATGACCAGCAGCTCCTCCCCCCGTGTGTTTCAGTTTTTGGGTAAAAGAGCCTTTCCCCTTAATTTATAAGCTTCCTGCTAATATGTATTTTCAGTTATTGACAATGGTTATCCAGAAGCATATATTGCTCTATGAAGAGCTTAATTAATTTTCATTTGATTTTCAGGTGTCATTTTATCTATAAATGAAGGTATTGTGTATTTTTGAAGGTAGTGGTTTGTAAACACATGCTTACTTGAAGATGCTGAGAGCACAGAAACTAGGACTTTTTTTCAGCAGGAGCGTGGGGGAACACAGTTCTGGCACCTCCAGGACCGAATGTATACAATGGCAAGGGGTGCTGGGATTTGCTGCAGAGTCTATTGATGCTGGCTGTTTGGGGATCTATTGTTGCTGAAGGGGATCTATTTTTGCGTGGAAGGTTATGTTGCTGGGGGTCAATTGTTGCCGGAAGGGATCTACTGTTGAAGGAGGGCTCTATAGTTGCTGGCTGCTGGAGAGTTTATTGATACTGGCTGCTTGGAGATCCGTTGTTTCTGCCGGGGGTCTGTTCACCCAACCGTAGGAGGTACAAGATGGAACCCATAAGCAAACTAAACTGGAGCCTTTTCCCTGCATTGAGAACTACAGTAGGATTTGCTTGTCTTCAGCTGAGAGAACTTAATTATTTAATAATTAAGACTTAATTTAAGACTTTACATAAAGTTTCAGAAATCTTTCAATAAGGTCTTTATGTTAGATAGTTTGAATACCATGTCATAGATATATTATTTATCACTGCAAAAGAACATAATTCACACTTCTGTATCTTTTAAAAAAAAATCCAGAAAAAAGCAAAAAATAAGGCTTTGAAAAAACCCCGTAAAAAAAAAAATCTCCAATTCTTCCATGTTTTTTCCAGGCCTTTCCATCTCCACCCACTACAATTTGAAAAGGGCCTAAGACAGTAGCTTTACTGCAGTGAAATTAGAAAAGGGTGGATCACAGACAGCAGAAAAGAAAGATAGCTGGAATAAGTTATCACCTTTATGACTATTGGTGCCATAAAACTTCACTAGAATCCAATCATTTCCAAATCCCACCTTATATTAGCCTTTCTCAACCAGGGTGCTGCAGCAGTCCGAGGGTGTTATCTGGGATGGCATAACACATATTTTTGGCATGGAGACCAGCAGCTGTCACCAACAACTCCCGGTCTCAGTAATGATCGGAGCCAATAAAACTGACTCCTTGCGCTTATTATGTGATCATAGTGATAGCTGATGACAGTGTTCACTAATGTTAGAACCTGTCCCTGTACAGTTTCTCTTCTGTTAAGAAAGAATGATAAAGTGTATATTTTTTTCGTCACTAGAGAAGGAGTCTGATGCAAAGAAAAACAATTAAGATAAAATGGTTAAATCTAGGTTAGTATTAGTGTCAAATTCCTACAAGAAAAGTTTGATGTGAGCTTTTGGTTGGAAATTCCGACCGTGTGTAGGCTCCATCGGTCATTTTCTGTTGGAATTTCCGACAACAAAAATTTGAGAGCTGGTTCTCAATTTTTCCGACAAGAAAAGTTCTTGTCGGAAATTCCAATTGTCTGTATGCAATTCTGACGCACAGAAAAATACGCATGCTCAGAATGAAGCAGAAGAGCCAAACTGCCTATTGAACTTCATTGATCTCGGCTCATCGTACGTCTTGTACGTCACCGCGTTCTTGATGGTCGGAATTTCCGACATTTGCGTGACCGTGTGTATGCAACACAAGTTTGAGCCAACATTCCGTCTGAAAAAAATCCACGGTTTTCTTGTCGGAATTTCCGATCATGTGTACGTGGCATTAGTGTCATTGTGTTTTGAGTAGGAAAAAAAAAGATTTAAAATTTAATGTCAGTGCCAGTGTGGGTGTAGAAGGTTTTTTTTTTTTTTTTTTTTTTTTTACAATAATAATAATAATATATAGAAAAATAATGCAGCGCTCAAAATCAAGAGATGCTGAAAGCACCTCTGATGTGTAAAGGACTAATGAACCACTGAGGGTTAGTGATAAATAATTAGAGTTCATAAGCAGTCTATTCCAATGAATGATTTCACATAAGAGATGACATCCGTGAAGACTGTAAAACGTGACCACTCTGGATAAGAAAAGTGATTCAAAAAAGTCCAAACAGCATATGTGTAGTGAAAGTGAATGTCTTTTCATGGACACCGCCGCCACCACATAGATGACTGGAGGACCTCAATGTATCGGATGGAAATCAACAGTAAGAAACAAAAGATGAGATTGGATACTCTTACCGGATACGGTGGACACACCTGTCGTATGACAGTGTGTCAAACGGGCTAGATGGTCGCCATGACCAAAAATAAGGGGAACTAGATGTCCAGATTGCCTCAGACCGACTCCCACGGGGTAGCAGATGACCAACTCACTCGATGGACACTCCTCCGATCGTACAGGCTCCAAGACAGTGCAAGGTGGATGCAAGGGTAAAGGAGAAAAAGAAAAACTCCAGATGGTGCAGGTCAATATAACCATGAACGGTTTATTGAATGAATTTTGTCTTTTTTATTATAGACAAAAAATATATATAAAAGTGATCACGAAATAAAATATTAAGAGCAATGTGGGGTGCAGCATAAGCAAGCCCTGCGCGTTTCGACTTCAGAAGTCTTCAACAGGGGCATAGTGACTATTATTTCGTGATCACTTTTATATATATTTTTTGTCTATAATAAAAAAGACAAAATTCATTCAATAAACCGTTCATGGTTATATTGACCTGCACCATCTGGAGTTTTTCTTTTTCTCCTTTACCCTTGCATCCACCTTGCACTGTCTTGGAGCCTGTACGATCGGAGGAGTGTCCATCGAGTGAGTTGGTCATCTGCTACCCCGTGGGAGTCGGTCTGAGGCAATCTGGACATCTAGTTCCCCTTATTTTTGGTCATGGCGACCATCTAGCCCGTTTGACACACTGTCATACGACAGGTGTGTCCACCGTATCCGGTAAGAGTATCCAATCTCATCTTTTGTTTCTTACTGTTGATTTCCATCCGATACATTGAGGTCCTCCAGTCATCTATGTGGTGGCGGCGGTGTCCATGAAAAGACATTCACTTTCACTACACATATGCTGTTTGGACTTTTTTGAATCACTTTTCTTATCCAGAGTGGTCACGTTTTACAGTCTTCACGGATGTCATCTCTTATGTGAAATCATTCATTGGAATAGACTGCTTATGAACTCTAATTATTTATCACTAACCCTCAGTGGTTCATTAGTCCTTTACACATCAGAGGTGCTTTCAGCATCTCTTGATTTTGAGCGCTGCATTATTTTTCTATATATCTGTTTATACTTTGTTTGTTTGAGTGCCAGCAGCTCCGTTGCACAAATATTGGTTTAGCGCAGTTCTTTTACTTTATATAAATAATAATAATAATACAAAAAAAAAGGAAAAACACAACATTTGGTATTAAACAAGGCCCAATTTGTCTTGGATAAACAAGGTATAATTTACCCAGGGCACCTTGAGATTATTAATATAGGTATTTAAATATCACCAACAATTTATGCAGTGCTTTACAATATATTAAATATTTACATCAGTCCCTGCTCTCAGGGAGATTACAGTCTAAGTCCCTAACTCATTTATACATACACATACTAGGTCAAATTAAACTGCCAGCATGTCTCTGGAGTGTGGAAGGAAAACTACGCAGGGGCAGAGAGAACATGCAAACTCTGGCCAAGTAATGCTATGGTTGGGATTAGAGTAGACAACCCTAGTGCTGCCGTGTAGAAGCGCCAACCACTTATCTACAGTGTTGCCCCAAGATTGACTGAATCACCAGAACGCCTAAAAAAGAAAACACATGCAGCCATCACATCTAAGAATTGATAAGCTGTAATATAATAAATGTTTGCTTTTGGGTTTAATACCACTTTAAGGTAATGACAATGAACACATATTAGATATAGCATCAATATAGTGTGCCAAAGCTAAAATTCCAGAGACTTATATTACTTGAAAATACCCAGCAAAAATAATATTCCACAATGAACCACATACTTCATTAATGGTGAAACAATTATCCAATCTGTGAATATACCTTTCATGTGTGATCCTTCAAACTCTAATGGACTAAAATTTACCATCAGCTATGATTAAGAAATGAAGGCCATAGATGGTGTATATTATTCTCATAATTCCAACGGTCAATCGCAGTTGCAACTGCAAAACTTAAAACATCTCAGGGTTGTTCACATCATATCTTGGATTTTATGACACATATCATGACCCACTATATAATGTTCATTACCACAACGCACTGTAGCTGTATATTGCGGTGCATTAAATTGCAAAATCAATTGCACCCCAACGCACACTTACAGTGAGCTGTAATGCACAGTTATAGTGCACCATAACAACATATGAAACAAAAGGGGGCATAGTATGTAACATATCCTAGTTGTACACTAGACCAAAATTACAATTATGCACCCAGCGGACACTTAAGCCCTGTACACACGATCGGATAACCTATGGATTTTCGTCCGATGGATTTGTCCATCGGAAATCCGATGAAACTGTTTTTCATCAGTCTTGCCCACACACCATCAGTCAAAAAACCGACCGTTCCAAACGCGGTGACGTAAAACACTCCGATGAGCCGAGAAAAATGAAGTTTAATGCTTCTGAGCATGCGTCGACTTGATTCTGAGCATGCGTGGGTTTTTGATCCGATGGACTTGCCCATAGACGATCTGAGTTTTTGATCGTTTTTTTATCCATCGGAAAAATTTAAAACATGTTCTATTTTTTAAAACCGATGGAAAAAAGACCGATGGGTCCCATACACGATCGGTTGGTCTGATGAAAACCATCCATCGGACGGTTTTCATCAGTCAAACCGATCGTGTGTACAGGGCTTTAGGGTACACAAACAATCATATATTTGCAGTGGGAGTGGCTATGTGATCTCATGCTCACACAACCCCCCCTCCCCATTGTGAGCAGTGACAGGGCTGCAGGCTAAGCATCTCTCTGTGTGGACTCCCCTGTTCACTTCCCTGTCCACACCAGGCTTGTGTTTAAATAGAGAGAAATGCAGATGGTATTTTTCACTGCTGGTCGATCTGCTTCTGTGTGAACACCCACCCTCTCCCCTCCCCACTGTAAAGTGACACAGTAGGCTGGATGCTTGTGAAACTGTCTCCCCTTGCTGCTGCTGTATAGAGACTGAGACATGAGTGGATCTGTGTGAAATCCGCTGCTCCTGTTTCACCTCCTCCCTCCTGGCAGCAGACTTAAGCCAATCAGGGAACAGAATTGCTGAAAAGAGGTGGGAAGATGACTTTATGCGCAGGCACAATGGTATCTGTGGTTCTTAAAAGGGCACTGTACCATACATGCAAATGGAGGCAGAATGACTCTGAACTACAGATACCAACAACCCTGCACACAAAGGAAGAGAGACAGGGCTGCTTTTCCCTGGCAAATCTAGAGACTGAGAGGTTGTTTGCTGAGAGGAAACCAAGCTGCAAAGGCGTGCCTTCTTCGAGCCTGCACAGAAACTGGGTGCTCTTACTGTGTCCACCAAACTTGGCGACTGAACCGCAGAGGGGTCACTTACTGTGCCTTGGGACCAGTGCTGGGAGACTTGCTAATGCGAGTGCCTACGCCAGACTAAAAGCAGAAAGACCAAGCCTTTTGAGACCTGACTTCAGAAGACCTCCAAAGGATCTGGATCAGATGCATGTGTATCAGGAGGGATGAGATGAACATACATCCCAACACAATGCAGGAGAGACTCCCTCATTTAGCAGCCCACTAGCCAGCTGATGCATGCTCTTAAAGGGACAGCTACATGTGCACCATCTACAGAAGGGCCCCAATGTAAGCCAACCAACACAGACAATTAAGCACCAGGTACTGTCAGACATCTTCAGGGGTATCCCTTAGTCAGGAATGCATATGCCCATGTATGCATAGTGTGCGCACAAGGACCTTTAACTACTTGAATTAATTGACACTAATGTTTTAACCCTTTTGCACCATTTATAACTTTGTTAAACATTGCTATAGTTAAATTTACTACCAGTGTATAGGTCATTGTTTGTTTACCTAGTACAGTGTCCATGAATGTGTTTATTTACCTGTTGAATAACTTGCACATTTTTTAACTGAATACATTCAGTTAATCAACCAGCAGCCACTTGGCCTATTTCCTGTGTAGTGTTATAGAGTGTAGCATACTAATGCTTAAGTTACACAGGTGTGTGTGGCTTTCTACCTATGACCATGTGTGTCACAGGGGACTGAGCTAAGCAGCTTTAGGAGTCATGGCAGAACAAAGAACCCACCATCACCTGAAGTTCCTGCGAAGGCAAGCAATACATTTATTTTATTTATTTCAGGTACTTTTATAGCACTGTCAATTTACGCAGCTCTTTACATATACATTGTACATTCACATGAGTCCCTGCCCTCAAAGAGGTTACAATCTAAGGTCCCTACCACACATTCATAAACATACTAGGGCCAATTTAGACAAGATCCCATTAACCTACCAGCATGTCTTTGGAGTATGGGAGGAAACCGGAGTACCAAGAGGAAACCCACGCAGGCACATGGAAAACATGCAAACTCCAGGCAGGTAGTGTCATGGTTAGGATACAAAACAGCGACCCTTTTGCTGCTAGGTGAAAGTGCTAACCATTACAACACTGTGCTGCCCATACTAAAAACATATCATTTTATTTTGGTACAATTTATTAAAATATAAGATAAAATCAAAGCAGAATATAATTGGTATCAAAAGTAAATTAAGCTCATTCGAAGGGTATGTCACAACCCCAATATATTCATACTGTATAACCTCCAACAAAAACAATTTTGATTTGTTTAAATTTGATTCATTCATTTATAAAACTGATTTTTTCGTTCTAATGTATTCGATGTAGCCCTTGTAATGAAAAGTTTGGAGACCCCTGTTCTAATGCATAGGGAAAACTTTAAAGATTTCTAGTGGCAGTAGTAAGAGCAGGACATGCATGGCCTATACATAACACATTCAAAGTACCATATTGTTTAGGTTGATTAACTACAATCCTAATTCCTAATCCTAAACCTTGTCTTTGAATATATATCTTAATCAAATGAACACAAGACGTTATAGAAATGCCTGTTTCAGTAAATCATCAATTTTATAGATATGATTTTTAATATTATCTTTTACAAAAAAAGAATCAGAGTACAACACAGGCGAGTGAACACAATGAACTCTCAGTAGAGGCAAAATGAAGAAGAGGTATATAAAGCTAAATATGCATGGTCTGCAGTGTATATAAAAAGAATGTCTGCTTCTCCTCACTGAGCACAGATAAATCACAGCCATGAAATTCCTTATCAGAGACATGGTCTTGCTTGCAAAGAATTTGATTTACAGCATTAGATTGCCTATTTTGCCTTTTGTCTGCAGCACTAGGCTATTCCTTGTTTCTTCTTGTAAATACCAATTGTCACCAAATTTCTCTGCAAAGCAAATAGCCTAGCATTCAGTATGTATAAAAAAGAACAGGCACCGGATTAATAAGTCTCTTGGCATCTCACACACACTTACGCTGCTATATCAGGAGGTATTGTGAATGAAAAATATGCAATTGTATTTGCTGCTAAGCTTTTTTCCCCCTTTTTTGCTTACAGAAGTCAAAGACACATTTTTGTATTTACTATATCATGTTTCAAGAAATAGAACCCCCTCCCCCAAAAAAAAATAAAAAAATAAAGTTGAGAGCTTCTAAATAAGGGCAATCTTGCATGCATAATAACTAAAATACTTAAAGTAGAAGTTCACCCTAAAACTAAAATCTGTAAACGCGCCGGCATCCACAATCATCTAAGACTAAACTATCTAGCCATGTACAGAAGAAATGGCTATACTGTATGCATACCTTTTCTGAAGCTGCTCCTGTCTGGTGCCACGCTGAGCTGTGTAGGCATGTGCAGAGGAGACAGCCTATAACAGAAGCCCCCAGGTATTTCACAGCCATTGTCGGTTGTCTCTTCTGCAGAGCTTCCGCTGCTGGAGACCAGACCAGAGCGGCTTCAAAAAAGATATGTATAGCGATTTCTTCTTTACAGGGCTAGATAGGTTAGTCTTGTAGATTTAGAGATTTTAGTGCTAGGGTGAACTTCTACTTTAACTATTTTACCACAGCCTTTTTGCCATTCCAAGGACATCATGGGCCCTTTCTCTTTTTTTTTATCAGCAGTGGTGGTCCTTTTTCCTGTACTGACCAATACTTATATAATGCCATGTGAGCACTACTCAGTCCTGGAGTACCGTGTGCCTTGGCTGCATAATATATATGAACATGCCTGAGCTCATCAAAAAAGAAGATCATCTGTCCACTTTATTCACAGCCCCCACGCCAAACAAAAATATCTTAAAAACCATTGAAAAAAAGAGTTTGTAATAAAAAAAGTTCATTTCTAAAAGTCTTGTTTCAGCCATCAATACATTATCATTCAAGTCCATCAACTTGCAACTTT
Source organism: Rana muscosa (assembly GCA_029206835.1). NCBI lineage: Eukaryota > Metazoa > Chordata > Amphibia > Anura > Ranidae > Rana > Rana muscosa. Next base: position 543,117,782 of record CM055117.1, on the reverse strand, counting down.
GGCAAATTATTAAAAACCTAGCAACAAGAACAAATATCTATTAGTAAGGTTAAAGAGGAAGTAAACCCTCCTCTAGAAAAAAAAAAGAGCCTGCAAGACAAAGGCATAATGAGCTAGTATGCACAGCATACTAGCTCATTATGTAGTACTTACCTGAGATCAAAGCCGCCGCATCAGCCCTCGTTCCTCTCCTCCACCGCCGATGTCTCACTTCCTTGTATCGCGGCTCCAGCGCTGTGACTGGCCAAAGTCACGATGACATCACTCCCGCGCATGTGCACGAGAGCAGGCAGTGATGGCATGATCGTCTTCACTAATGGCACGCTCAGTGCGCCTGCGCCATTGTCTACGGTGTGCATGCGCCATAGACATCGGTGCCCGTTTTTGGGTAAATATCTCCTTAACCGTGTAGGTTAAGGAGATATTTCTTGCACCTACAGGTAAGCTTTAATCTAGGCTTACCTGTAAGTCTAAGTGGTTTGTAAGGGTTTACAACCACTTTAAATAGGGGCTAATTGACACCATGCAAATGTTAGTGTGAGCATAACACATGAATGTTGGTATGTTGGGACTGTGTTGAGCAACTCAACCCAATGTTGATACTGTGGGCAAACCTACTTAAACATGCTTTCATCCTGTGAGCAGGCAGTTGATATACATTATAATAGCAGTGTCTCAGTACTTCTGGCCAGACCTACTCAGAGTGAATCTTCCTATTCTGTTTAATCAGCTTTTTCAAAGCCACTTCTGCTTTCTCCAAAATATGCAAATTAAGTTGAATAAACTGCAATAGTTCATATTTGGTAGTGGTTTCCGTAAAAACTGGTAAATGAAAGATTTGCTTTAGCTATGGCAACCTATGACAGTTTCTCAACTATGCATGTATGCCACCTCCCATTTTAACTATTTATTTTATGGATTTTTTCTTTTAATTGCCAGATTGGTCGTTTATGACCTTGGCAGTGTCACACAAAAAATGTATACCTTCCCGTGGGAGTCTCTGGTGATCATGCCATTTTCATCATACCTTCAGATGGTCACACAGATGATCCACATTTACCCCTAACCAATTGTAATTACTTTATATCACACTGGCATTTTAGTTTTAAAATCTTTACCAAAATGTTTGTTCTTGGCAAGCAAAGCTTTTGTGTCTGCTAGAAGTACCATAACAACCAGTCACCACTGCACAGAAAACCATTTCCCTGAAACATTTTCAGGCATTAAATATGTATGCAAAAATATTAAACATGTATCATTCATTTTTGATTGAGGTTAGAATGGGAGAACGGGGAGGTCACAGTATTAAGGCCTTTTTTTTTGTTCCATTTGCATACTATTCCATGGAAGATTTGTCTCCAATTTGGAGCTAAAACAAATTTGCGCACTATTTACAATATATATATATATATATATATATATATATATATGAATTCCTAGCTAGACAAATATTATGATTATTAACAATGTGACACAAGAAGCCAATAGAAAATAATGAGCAGAGGTGCACTTTTTTCTTTGTTTCAGAGGTCAAATAAATCTCTATAGTGGGTAAAAATGGTATTCAATGCAACTTATAATGACCTCTTTAATCAGAACTGAAGCTATGGGAAATGAATAACCACATTTTTATTGACTTACAGAAAATTAAAATGAACGGAAAATCAGGAGTGGTGGCTTTACAGTGAGTAATTGTACCGTAAAACTTAGTCAATACAAAGCTAAGATGAAGTCAACAGATTTTTGAGTCCTTCATTAACAAACCTTGAACAAGAGCCTGAGGTTCACACTGGTACTGTAAAAGTAAATAGATTGGTCTATCCCCATTGCATGGTATGGGTCTGCTAAGGATAAAAACAGATCCCTATAAGGTCACTCAATGTGATATCATGTGGTGATAATGCTAGGGTTGAACAACATACAAATTTCAATCTACTTAAAATGTGGTATATGCTACTGACAAAGTCCCCCAGTATCCAAAATATTTTTTGTTACATTAAAACATGTTAAAATAAATTAATTGTATTATTTAAATAAATGCATTTGCATTTTTAACAGCCCAAATAATTCATTCTGTATACATTTTTTTTTTCCTAGCACATTTGTAATAAAATAAAACCATGATGGCATGGGAAGGTCAAGTGCAAAGTCAGCGTGATCACTGACTTTTATTTTATCAATGGTTGTCATACTCCACTTCCACTTATTATTTATGTCAATTGCAGCTTGCCACTAGACTCAATACAATACCAGTGGATCAATGTTATCCGGCTCATGCAGATGTGAGTTACAGTCATACGATGCTGCCGTTGACTAAAGTAAAATACTGATTAAAATCAAAGGAACACAACATTAAGCAGTGGCAAGGTTTTTCTTTTCGTATCAAGGACAAATGAAGCATTCCACAAGGAGAGAAAGGCATGACAAAACAGCTTGGAATCAAAATTGTACAGTATTGAAGAAAATGAAACAAAGACACATGGAAACAGTAGAAGTTGAGGACAATGATGATTTTATTTTCTAAAACTGATACAGTAGAGCTTTAACATGTAACATTTTAAAACATAGATTTAAAAAGTATTTCTTTGTGAAATAAGATACTATAATAGGATTTTTTGACATACTAGTAAAATCAGTTTCCTGGAGTACAGTACATTACACAGGCTTCTTTAAGTCATTATGACTGGGTTAAATGCAGCTATCTTAAGGTAACTGGGACACCCCCCTATATAACACCTTCCACTCCGAGCTAGACCCAGGTTTGTAGCAAGCAATTGGAACATCATGAGAACAGAGCAGTGGGACCTGTGTCTTGTATTGTACTTCAGGAAACAAATTGTATTGGTCAGTCAAAAATCCTATTTTCCTGATCTCACAGAACAGGCTTCCTTAAACTACTATGACAAAACCATTCAAAGGCAGTCCAACTGAGGGGTGGGCAACACATCAAACAATGTCAACAGGCCCACTAACAAAAAAACAGGTCAAGAAGGGCTCAGTAGCTCAGTAGACTTTCTCTGACTGCATTCTTGTCCTGTCCTTGTCCTCAACCACTAAAGCCTCGTACACACGGCCGCTTTTCTCGGCAAGAAAACTGCTGGGAGAGCTTTTTGCAGAGAAAACCGGTCGTGTGTATGGTTTCTCATCAGGAAAACTGCCAGGAATCTCAATGAGAAAAATAGAGAACCTGCTCTCTATTTTCTCATCGGGATTCTCGTCGGCCTGTTTCCCGACGAGAAAACCGTGCGTGTGTACGAGGTTTGTGAGTCCAGCATTGATAGGACAATCAAGTTGCCCTGAGTTGCAGAATGTTGATTGAAAAGTGTGCCTCCTTCTATGACTAAGTCCTCTGCAGAAAAAATGTGTTAAGGACTCTTCCCCAGCCTGACAAGCTGCCATCAATATAGTGTGAGAACAAGGCTCTAAACCAGGCAGAGCGATCTTCCCTCACTGCTCCAGCTTCCAATTTCTCGCTGGCAGCGTGATTAGGCTCCTCCCCCTACGCGTTGGGTCACACGTCACGTGACTTAGTCATTGAACCCATGACTAAGTCACGTGACGTGTGACGCAACGCGTAGGGGGAGGAGCCTAATCACGCTACCAGTGAGAAATTGGAAGCTGGAGCAGTGAGGGAAGATCGCTCTGCCTGAGCTGAACTGTACTTATGCACTTTAAGTCTTTGGTCACGTGAGTGAAAGCGCCTAGTGTTGAAATCATTGCTGATTAGTTATATAACATCGCGCAATGATTTCTTCTTTTTCCTTTTTTTGTATGATTCGATTGGTATAAGCTCACCGTTCAGACTGCTTTGGATCAGAAATTAAAACAGCCATCCCACCCGTGGATCAGCCAGATAGGAGGGACATACTAAGGAGTCTCTGTTGTTTTTATTTTGGCTTCTGCATCAGTGTGTGTCATATCTCATAGAGCTGCTGTGGACTAGCAGTGTCTTAGGTCACTATAAACTGCACTAGATTGCACCTATCAGGGTGCTTTGGAAATTATTTTGCAATTTTGCATTTTTCACTGGTGGATTTTTGTATTTCTCAAATTTGCACTTGTATTTTGCATATGTGTTGTAGTTTGTTTTTTTTGCTATTTAATTATCACGGATCATCTGTATAGTCACTTTAGGGTTGATTTTAGCGCATCAATATTATTTATATTATTCACATTTAGTATTAGAAATTACTTTGATTGATTGCGGCTTTAATTATTTGGTTATCCTTAGTTGATTGGTTTCACAGTGGTTTATTTTTGCACTTCACTGTGCACCATTTTTAGCGCTTCAGTATCTATTATCACAGCATAGAGAGCTTGTTTTCACCTCCCTGCTTACAAAAAAAAAATTTGCATGGAAATTTGGCCTTTTATATTGTAGGCCTGTAATTCTTAGAAATAACTCACTTAAATCTGTCCAAACAAGAGTCTAGTAAACATCCTGGGTATGATAAAGTTTGAAACACGAAATCCTAAATTATAATATAATAAATAACTATAAATAATTATAACAAATAATAATATAATAATAATAAAAAATATTCAATAATGTAATCAAATCAAAAATACAGAAATTTGCTCAGTTGCAGAATTGTCGCTGTCATTAGATTTAGTGTTTGATGACGAATTTCCCCACAAATCACTATCGCTCAATTCTGCAAGTGATTCTAATTTATTATAGCTGTTTTGTAGCTGGTCTAAAACCACCAGTTTCCAGGCAGAAAGAACAGTATTTATAATATAAAACTGCATGCAGGGCACTGGACAAACCACTAGGGACAAAGGGGATGTGAAACTATTTAATACAGTACTGTATCTGTAAGATTACAGTGTACTGTATGTATACTGTGTTTTTCACTTTTTGAATTTGGCGCCGAGCTCCGTCCCCGTGCATCGCAACGCTCGCAGGGAATGGAGCTCAGCACTGTGAATCGAGCGGAGACACAGCGTCATGCAGACACAGCAGGGGGACATCGGAGGATCCTGGGGACCAGGTAAGTACGCTGTACATGGATCCTGCGATGCGATCCAGAGTGTGGCTCGGGGTTAACGCTTTTGGTACTGAAAATTCACCCCGAGCCACACTCGGGAATACCACTAGGGAGGTTAATGATGAGCTCCAGGTATAATCTTAGTTGCATACTTATATTGTTCCACCTTGGACATATGTAAATATGCATATCTTATACCTTATGGTGGAAGAGATCAATCAATATAGTTTTCAGAGCTACTACAGTGATTGCCTCAATATTCCAGGTCCTGTGCCGAGCGGCTGCGCCACTGCCAACTGACCACAGGCGGTCACTCGTTTGGCACCACCTCCATTAATGGAATGCTTTGTGTTTTTTTTTTCAGATGGAGAGAGGTGGAGATTGTAATGTCACCACCCCTCCTCTCCATTTCATCCAATTTGACAACGCCTTGTATTCACTGAAAAAAATAGGCAAGGCGTTTTGTTAATGGAGGTGCAGCTGACTGAGCAACTCCTGCCATCAATATGCAGTGGGGAAGCTGCTTGACACAGGACCCAGAAGATTGTGGCTATCACTGTAGTAGTGTTGACGGTGGTCTTTTGGGTATGAGATATGCATACTTACATTGATCCAAGCCAGACCATTGTAAGTATGCAATTAAGGTTAAAACTGCTGTTTAGCTTTAAAATGGTTGTAACCTTAAAAAAGAAACTCACTGACAACCCCTCTGTTTTTTTGCAGCCATAACACACAGTGTAAGTTTTTGTTTTTTAAAACACTGCCTCTAAATTCCTTCTTTTTTTTTCAGATATCTTCAGACCGGTCACTTGACTGGCTCAGCAGCCACACAGAGGCAGAATCAACCAGGTTTTTTACAGCTTACAGAGGGACAGGTTAGACAGAACAAGCACTGTGCTGTTTAACCTACAATGAGGGAACAAGATCTCTTTTTTTTTTTGAGGGTTACAACCACTTTAAAGCTCTGTTATTGTTTTTTTTTTAAAAAAATTAAATTCTGCAATGACCATAGTCTGGACATGGGTGTGCTTTAGTTAACTTAAGAAAACAATGGAAAGGACATTTGTACAGAGATAAAAGAATGTCTCAAGCCTCGTACACACGATGGGATATCCTATGGATTCTAATCCGATGTTTTTTTCCATTGGAAATCCGATGAAGCTGACTTCCATCAGTCTTGCCTACACACCATCAGTCCAAAAACCGACCGTTCCAAACGCGGTGACGTAAAACACTCCGATGAGCCGAGAAAAATTAAGTTTAATGCTTCTGAGCATGCGTCGACTTGATTCTAAGCATACGTGGGTTTTTTATCCGATGGACTTGCCCATAGACGATCGGAATTTGATATCGGTTTTTGATCCATCGGAAAAATTTAAAACATGTTCTATTTTTTAAAACCGATGGAAAAAAGACTGATGGGTCCCATACATGATCGGTTTGTCCGATGAAAAAAGTCTATCAGACTGTTTTCATCTGTAAAACTGATCGTGTGTACACGGCTTGACTGTGGAGCAGTTTAAACATTACCATTCTTTCATATCCTCTGGAAACATGTATATTTTGGAAACGTGGGGGATAGAGCTATAGCTATATCTAACTGCATCACATGAAGAAGACTGCAGAAGAAATCCAAGCATCTAATCTGAAAACATATTCAGAGGCCATTGCAACCCATAAAATATGTCTATTTGCAAGATACCAGTTTAAGCACATGTATGCTTATGTGGAAAAAAAAAAAGCAAAAATCTAAACAATGTGAATGAAAATGCTTAGTGTTTAGCATTACCAACTCTACTATATAGAGCTGCCACTTGATCCTGATATAGACAAAGCTGTGTCAATAAATATAACATAGACCACTAGACAAGGGCCTGCAAGACTAAATGTTAAAAGTGAAGGAATATACGTACATTATCTGTCCTTTAGCATAGACAGCACAAGATACCACCTGTACAATTAGAAGATGATATATGAAACAACTTGGAAAGTTATATTTAAATTCAATTTAGGGACTGGAAAGGAGTGAATGTGATATTAATTACAAGGGTTGATTTGCTGTCTGCTCCCATAAAAATGGATCCTTCTATAAAACTGTCAGTGTCACATGATGGTAATACACTGATTTATTTTAAAGAAATATGATGGTCTAAGGTCAGAAGAAGAAATCAAAATTGGTATTACACATGAAAACACTACAGTAGTTCTTAGAAGGGAAGCATAGAAAGAGCTCAAAGTCAGAGTTCACAAAGTGATTAATAGTGTAAATGTGCACTGATTCTATGTAAAGGGTGGGAAAACCCACAGTGATATAAAATGTAATGCACAATAATGTTGCACAATGTGAGCACAATGGGTAAATTGGAAACAATTTTGTGGTCTAGATTGACCTGTAACACATGTGGATAAAGGGATTTTTATAACAGCTTACCTGTAAAATCCTTTTCTTGGAGTACATCACGGGACACAGAGCGACTTAGTCATTACTAATGGGTTATATAGTTTACCTTCAGGTGTTGGCACTGGCCAATTCCAAACCGGAAGTACCCTCCCCTATATAAGCCCCTCCCACCCGGGAGCACCTCAGTTTTGTAGCCAAGCAATAAGTGTCCCAAAAAGAGGGGTGGGAGCTCTGTGTCCCGTGATGTACTCCAAGAAAAGGATTTTACAGGTAAGCTGTTATAAAAATCCCTTTTTCTTTTTCGTACATCACGGGACACAGAGCGACTTAGTCATTACTAATGGGACGTCCCAAAGCAATGCCAAATGAGGGGGGGGGTACATAAGCTGGGCGCCATCAGGCATGAGGATCTTTTGCGGCCTGCAACACACTGCGCCCAAAGGCGACATCCTCCTGACTTCTAACGTCTACCTGATAGAATCTAGTAAACGTGTGTACCGAAGACCATGTTGCGGCCTTACATACTTGAGCCAGGGAGGCCTGGTGATGCACTGCCCATGAAGTTCCAACCGCTCTTGTGGAGTGCGCCCTAACTTTGAACGGAGGCGGTCTCTTTCTCAAGCCATAGGCTTGTATTATGACCTGTCGAATCCACTTGGCTAAAGTAGATTTTGATGCTGCCTGACCCCTTCTGGGGCCTTCCGGCAGAACAAACAAAGAATCCGTTCTGCGAATCTGAGCAGTGGCTTTTAGATAAGCTTTAACTGCTCTTACCACATCCAAAGAATGTAATAACTTTTCCTCTACTGAGATAGGTTTGGGGAAAAAAGAAGGAAGAACCACATCTTGGTTCAAATGAAACCTCGATACCACCTTAGGAAGAAAGGCTGGATGAGGACGTAATACTACTCTGTCCTTATGGACAACCAGATATGGCTCCTTACAGGACATAGCTGCTAATTCCGACACTCTTTTAGCCGAACAAATGGCTACTAAGAAAACCAATTTCCTGGTGAGAAGAACCAAGGAAATGTGTTGTAATGGTTCAAACGGTTGTTTCTGTAGAACCGACAGAACCAGGTTTAAGTCCCAAGGACATATGGGAATACTAACCGGAGGGCTAATACGCATCACTCCTTGTATAAAGGCTTTGACTAGTGAATGCGAAGCCAAGGGCCTTTGAAAAAATATTGACAAGGCCGAAATCTGACCCTTGATAGTACTCAAGGCCAGCTTCCTATCTACAGCCCACTGTAGGAAGTCCAGAATCCTCCCTATCATGTACTTACGTGGATGCCATTTCTTGGTCTCACACCACGTAATGTACGCTTTCCAGATCCTATAATAGATCTGCCTGGATACCGGTTTCCTGGCATTGATCATGGTAGATACCACAGAATTAGAGAGCCCTCTCTTTTTCAGAATGTGGGCTTCAATAGCCAGGCCGTCAAACCTAGGGCTGGTAAGGAAGGGTGGTATATCGGTCCTTGCGACAGCAGGTCCTCAAGGACTCCTCACTGACATTTTTACCATCTCCGCGTACCATGCCCTTCGGGGCCACGCTGGAGCCACCAGAATCACTGGTTTCTTTTCTACCCTGATTCTGCGGAGTAATCGCGGTAACAATTGTGGCGGTGGGAATGCATATATCAGCTTGAACCGATCCCAAGGGAACACTAGGGCATCCGAGCCGCAAGCTAGGGGATCCCTTGTGCGAGACACAAACCTGTCCACCTTTGCGTTGAATCTGGATGCTAGCAGATCTACATCCGGTGTTCCCCACCGCTGGCATATTGCCTGGAAAACCTCGGGGTGAAGAGACCATTCCCCCGGGCATAATTGTTGGCGACTTAGAAAGTCCGCTCTCCAATTTTCCACTCCTGGGATGAAAACCGCGGATATGGCTGGGACATATCTTTCTGCCCACTCCAGGATGCAATTTGCTTCCTTCTGGGCTGCACGACTTTTGGTGCCACCCTGATGATTGATATATGCCACTGCCGTGGCATTGTCTGATTGAATTCTGACAGGGGACCCCTGGAGTTTGGATGTCCATGCTACTAGGGCATACCGGGCTGCTCGTATCTCTAAGAGATTGATGGGCAGGGCCTTTTCTGCTTCTGACCACCTGCCCTGGAGAGACCATTGCTCCAGCACTGCCCCCCAGCCGATGAGGCTGGCATCTGTAGTGACCACCTTCCAAGAAACCGGACTGAAGGGTTTCCCTCTTTCCAGATTCTGGGGCACCAACCACCAATGGAGGCTCTTGCGAACGGAAGGGGACAGGGACATTGGTAAGTCTAAAGCCTGAACTTTTTTGTTCCAGGCTGACAGTATGGCCCTTTGCAAATTCCTTGAATGGAATTGACCGTAGGGTACCGCTTCGAATGAAGCCACCATCTTTCCCAGCAGCCTCATGCAGAGACGTATGGATGGTTTTCTTTTTGTACCCACTAAGTGGGTCAAATTTCTTAAAGACGACACCTTCTCTGGAGGTAAGAAAATCTTTCTCTGATTTGAATCCAGCCTTAGCCCTAAGTATTCCAGACTTTTGACTGGTCTTAGAGCTGACTTGTCCCGGTTGATAATCCAACCGTGATATTCCAGATACTCGATTGTCTTGTGAATAGCTACTTCCAGCTTTTCCACTGAGTGGTCTATTAGTAGCAGGTCGTCTAGATATGCCATTATCGTTACACCCTGTGTTCTTAGATTGGCCAATAATGGGGCCAGAATTTTTGTGAACACTCGTGGTGCTGTGGCCAGACCGAAAGGTAAGGCTCTGAACTGAAAATGGCGCCCTTCTACTGCAAAGCGTAGAAATTTCTGATGGGCCGGAAAGATGGGAATATGCAGATAAGCATCCCTTATGTCGATCGAGGCTAGCCATTCCTGCCCTTGTAGGGCGGTGGCCACTGATCGGATCGACTCCATCCGAAAGGTCCTGATATTTAGGAACTTGTTTAGCCCTTTTAGATTTAATATGGGCCTCACGTCCCCATTTGGTTTGGGGACTGTGAAAAGGTTCGAGTAAAACCCGAATCCGCTTTCTTCCAGGGGAACCTTCATGATTACCCCTTGGAGCAATAGTTGTTCTAGTGCCAGAAGGAGGGATCCTCTCTTTTGGGGATCTCTTGGCACGTTTGACCTCATAAATTGGGCAGGAGGAGTGCCTTTTAACTCCAGCTTGTATCCCAGACTTACTGCGGAGAGCACCCATCTGTCTCTGATGGTGTCCCGCCAGGTCTCTGTGAACAACTGAAGTCTTCCCCCCACCCGATTGAGCGGGGGCAATACTTCATGCCTTAGGGGGAGGTTTTGTACCTCTCTTGATCCAGGGCTTCTTGTTACCCTGTGATTGTCCCTGATTTCTGCCCCCTGAATTTGACCGCGGAGGCCGTCGGAACTGCTTCACAGCCGATGTGCCCGGGACTGGAGAGGTAGGCCTCTTAAAAGAAGGACTTCTACCCTTGTTCTTAACCGGTAAGAGTGAACTTTTACCGGCAGAAATTTTCTGGATATATTTGTCCAGATCTTCTCCAAATAAGCGTTCTCCATGAAATGGGAAGCTAACCAGCAGTTTTTTACAGGGAGCTTCAGCAGACCAGTTTTTGAGCCACAGAAGCCTACGCATATGTACTATAGACAGCGTAAAGCGGGAGGCCTGTTGGATTGTATCCTTTATGGCGTCCACCGCAAAACACAAGGCTCTAGGCAGGTCAGCTAGGGCATGAGCCTGCTGATCTGGTAAGTCCCTTAAGACTTGTTTCAACTGATCTTTCACTGCTTGGCAGACTCCAATCGCTGCTACCGCAGGTTGTGTCACCATACTTGCTGTAGAGAAAGCAGATTTTAGTAAAGACTCCAATTTTTTATCTATTGGGTCTTTGAACATTGGAACATTATCTACTGGACATGTCAGTGATTTGTTAACAGAAGAGATGGCTGCGTCCACTATAGGGACCCTCCATTTTCTTATGAACTTATCCTCCATGGGATAGATCACCGGAAATCTCTTGGGGGGAGCAAATATTTTATCAGGATGCTCCCAATCCTGGTAAATAAGCCCTTCTAATAAAGGGTGGATTGGGAAGGAACAGACCGCCTGGGGAGCTTTTAGCGACCCCAGCGAGGAAACCGTAGTGGATGGTGGTTCCGCCAGAGGCATTTTAAATGCTGATCGGACCATGTTAGTCAGAGACTGAACCCATAATCTTTCAGCCTGAGAAGCTGAGAAAGGTTCTTCCACTGTTGATTCCTCTATAAGTGAATCAACCTCATCCTGATCCCCTTCAGGTAGGTCGATCTCTGTGTGGGGCTGTTCCTCCACTAACAGGCACTCTGAAGGAGGAGACGGAGATCGGACGCGCTTTTCCTGTGACAGGGAAGCAGCGATCAATGCTGTTAATCTCTCTTCCAATCCTCCCAGAGTTGAGGATAAAACCTCCTCTGTTATATATACAGGAGCAGGTGGACTGGGGACAGCCGCAGCACCAGGCATTCCTGCGGGGTTTCTACGGCTACTGACCTCTGCATTCTCAGGGGAGATTGGTGCAGTGCAAGCATGCCCAATATCCTCAGAGCCCGATGGAGACCCCTTTGGCTTCCTGGAAGATCTATTTCCGGAGCGTCTGGACGACATATCCTTTAAGCACAAAGCTGAGGTATTCCCGTCGTCATACACCAATTTTTGCTGGTAATAGTCTAACACAGGTGCTGCTATATACCAGCTGGTGTCCACTAAAGTGCCTTTCTATGGGGATGCCTGCATCAACCGCCTCTGTGTGCCACTGTTTGTTGCTAGCTCTGTTTGCATGCAGCTGACACTTGTACTGTGTCTTTTAACCATGCTGGGACGCCCGCACATGCGCAGAAGCGCCGCGGCGCGCATCGAGCGTCATCCACCCGCCCCGCCCCTTTTTTTTTCATAGGAGGCGCGTGCACGCGCCCGCGCGCGCGCCCGTGCGCCAATGGCGCCCTTTTCGAAAACCAACAGAGGACTAGGAGCCAGGGCCCTTTTTGCCGGAGGGCCTGTGCGGTGGATGAACGCAGCAACAGGGCAGAGGAAGTGGATTCCCTCAGAGAAACTTACCAGCTGCCTGGATCTTTTGAGTTGAGAAAACCAAAGATCCACATTTACAAGAAAAATGGACTACAGCGGCCTCTAGTGGTTTAACACAGGTACCGCGGTCCCTGTTTTTTTTTTTCTTGACTACTATTAAAATTTTACATTTTCAGTAGTTATAGGCAAACACAGATATTTAGCGGGAATACCGTTAGGTAACAGACAGAAAGACAAATTAGGCTTGGGGGTCCCCCAATAGAACCAAGTTCCTGAGGGCCCCCACTTACCTGATCCCCGCCGCAGGACTTTGTTTGGTCCACAAAAGTCCAAACTTCACCTATCACGGCAGGCATTGTAATTAAACCTTCAGGGACCGGGTTCCCAAGGATTCCACTCCCCTGGACCTGTATAGCACCCTGCACAGACAGCGTCTTGGTCGTGGGTATGACCAGAGCTCTGGATCCCAGGGTCCAGCCCTCCTAAGAGAAGCATTACAGGCAAAACCTTGCTCTTCTGCTGCAAGGCCCGGGTACCGACCGTTTAGCTATGAAGCTTTTTTGGTGGGATCCGGAACAGCTTACTAAGGCCCAAAAGAACCTGTACGCAAGCCCAGTGAAAACACATGTTACTCTTTGGCCAACACCTTAGACACTGGCAAAAAACTGAGGTGCTCCCGGGTGGGAGGGGCTTATATAGGGGAGGGTACTTCCGGTTTGGAATTGGCCAGTGCCAACACCTGAAGGTAAACTATATAACCCATTAGTAATGACTAAGTCGCTCTGTGTCCCGTGATGTACGAAAAAGAAAAGCAAATGTTCTTAAAACTGTATGTGCATAATCCAAAAATATAAACAATTCTATTCAAATACAATGTACCTGTATATATAATCTAAAAGAAAAGAAAAAAACTGACAAGACAGTAAATATATATCAGCATTCTCTCTCAGGTTCCAAATAGTATATGTGAAAGCAAACCAAATTCAGCAGAATGAATGGGCTGAATTGAAAACACATCCAGTTATCTTGTGAGTCCCAAATCAAACAGATGCCGAACCTAAGGTGTGTGGAGTCTTTAGTATGAAGAGACCGCTGTGCTCAAAAGTAATAAAATTGGCTGCTTACCAGACCCACATAGGTCACAAGCGTGTGTGCTGATCCACACCTTAGGGATGTATTCCTCTGTCTACCAATTCTCAGAGATTCAAAATGAACAACAGCTCCCAGCAGACCCAAATGGATGAGTAAGCATGGACGCTCAACTGCGGCTGATAAAATGGATTCCTTTATACCTTCCTCGAATGGTTTAAGTGGATCCCCAAGTTAACAGCTCATGATGGATGATAAAAAATTGGAGGAAGACTAATAGTGTATTATCTTTTGCTAAAAAATCTATTTATTTTAAAACACACTTAAAAAATGTTACAGCAAAAAATTGTGGCACGACCGCCTGCAGTGCGGACTGTGCTCTCTGCCGTTACAACTGGCTCCTTCCAATGTGTTTCCCCTAAGGAGGCGTCAACTGGGATTGTATTAGTTAGAGGCAGCTTTAAAGTGCAAGTCCAGGATCTATCTAACTAAGCCTTTCTTATATCCTATTCTAACTACCCTGTAAAAGGAGGATGCTTACACTTACCTATTCCGAGGGTACTCCAGTCTGGTCGCATGACCTTCCCAGTGGCCGGCTTCAGGGGAGAGGAAAGATCGCTGCCAATGGCTACAATGTCTGTGTGATGACATCACCCATAGGCTTACTATGGGGCATCCGTTGTCGGCTGTCCCTCCTCTCCCCTGAAGCTGCTGCTAAAGAGCAGATCATGTGACCAGACCAGAGTGACTGTTCAATCATGGTGGTCACATGATCATAAACCCTGCCCCACCTCCAGGCATCAGAAACCCCTAAAGGGCCAAGAGGTTCCGGTGTTAAGAAGTTTAGTTAGATCAATCCTGCACGTCCACTTTAAGGCAGCTGCAGCTCACAAGGACTGCAGATATAACAACACTGTTGTTGTTTGTTACTGGAGGCTTAGATGCTATACTGTGGCTGATTAGTGGAATGGGGCTGTTTCAGTCATATAATAAAACTGCATATTTTTATGCCCCAAATTGTTTCATACCAGCTGCAAGGTTGAGGATCGCTGTGTGTGTCTAGCCATACCAAATAGATTGGTACAGAATCTATATTTAGTTAACAATGGTTGTTTAGTTGCAGTTATTACTCAGGACTATTTTTTTAATGCAAAACTGCACTGCCTGTGGATCTACATTAATATAGTGGAAATAATAAATTTAACCCACCACCTAGAGCTTCAGATCTATGGGTGACCTGCCCTAACTGAAGTGCTCAGCCAATTCCTTTAATACAACAATATATACGCTGTGGGGTTTGTGCCTGACCCCCCCCCCATAACACCTGCTGCCACACCCTATTATCCATACTAACAAGAATATAAAAACATTAACATTTTTAACCTACACAACATTCTTCTTTTTTATGTCCCCTCTTGTGTCTTTTACTATGTTATCAAGGCCATTCTCCTTCAGTTGTTTTAAACTTTTTTTTTTTTATATTTCTTCAGTTGCTTCCTAGCTTCCTAGACCAAAATGATGTCATACATCCCAGAAATCTTCAATGGCATTATTTTCTTTCATCTTGAGGGGGAGGTAGAGAACACCCTTCTGCCTGCATGCCTGTGCTAGGGACAGATGGATTCCAGGAAGTTAATGCTACATAAATCATTTGCCCTTACTCAAGATGGCCATGGCTAAAAATGCTAGGGGGGGGGGGGTTAAAGTGATTTTTCAACAAAATAAAGCATGGAGAACTGGATGGATGGGTGACTGACACATAGCAAGGAGTTACCAGATCGAGTTTTCTCTTACTGTCTCAGAGACCAGAGATTTACAAATTAATCCAGAAAGGGTTCAGGAACCAGGGATCCATGTGGGCAGCATTTTACACCTAGATAAATGAAGATCTGGGTGAGTTAAATACCTGACTTTTGTACTTTAGAACTATTTCTCAAGTGCAGAGCAAAAGAAATCTTGGTGCAAACCAAAAACAGTGAATAGTATTGTTCTCATTTCTTATTGTTTTTAAGAATGTATCTTAAAGGGGTTGTAAAGGTACAATTTTTTGTTCCTAAATAGCTTCCTTTACCTTAGTGCAGTCCTCCTTCACTTACCTCATCCTTCGATTTTGCTTTTAAATGTCCTTATTTCTTCTGAGATATCCTCACTTCCTGTTCTTCTGTCTGTAACTCCACACAGTAATGTGAGGCTTTCTTCCTGGTGTGGAGTGTCGTGCTCGCCCCCTCCCTTGGACTACAGGAGAGCCAGGACGCCCACTAACACACAGCTCCTTTCTCTATCTGCAATGTAGAGTGCGTCCTGACTCTCCTGTAGTCCAAGGGAGGGGGCGAGAACGACACTCCACACCAGGGAAAAAGCCTTGCATTACTGTGTGGAGTTACAGACAGAAGAACAGGAAGTGAGGATTTCTAAGGATGAGGTAAGTGAAGGAGGACTGCACTAAGGCAAAGGAAGCTATTTAGGAAAAAAAAATTGTACCTTTACAACTCCTTTAATGGAGGGGACTGAAGTTTTAATAAGAATGCGTGAAGACCCTAGCTTTCATGTTTGCTATAGCTTATGAGTGGATGACAGCCCTGAATGGAGGATTAAGGGGGAAGTTGGCTGGACCTGTGGAGACCAATGGTAGCCATGACTATTGCTCAGTTGGTGGATGAATTGAGCTCTTTTGCAACTTATTACTTGGAAGTCCATCTTTGGGGTGAATGTGCATTTTGCTCATCTGTCGGAGGAGATTGACAGTATTCCAGTGCTAAAAGGTCACTGCAGTGGTGGTATGGAAGATGGATTGATGTCTCAGAAATTACTGACACACTTTGGACACCATTGCTATTTACAGGTTTCTTTTTGGACTTTATCATTAACAGGTAGCACTTTATTCCAATTGTGTCTTATACATAATATAAATTCGTTTTATTTAGCGCTGCAATCTATCTTGAAATTTTTATGTGTGGAGAGGTGTTTTGACTTTTAATGCAAGCAGCTGTATATTTTATCACTATTTTAGCGCTGAATGTTTTTTTTTTTTTTTTTTGGATGGATGGGTAGTTTGCTCTGGTAGGTAAATTTTCTCTGAATATTAAAAATGAATTGAAAACTGTTTTGGGTTTGTGATGCTCAGATACAGTTAAGCTCTGCTTTAGGCTAAGCCAGGAAGGGAATAGATACCGTATTTATCGGCGTATAACACGCACAGGCGTATAACACGCACCCTAACTTTAAGAGGGAAGTTTCCAGAAAAAAACTTTCCACAGCCCCCTGCGTATAACACGCAGGCACAGTTTACCCTCTATTTTCAGGGTAAAAAAGTGAGTGTTATACGCCAATAAATACAGTATATAAAAAAGTATTCCATAAGTTTTGTTTTTGAATATTATTGATCCACAATATAACATGTATTTACATGGCCAGAAATCTATTTTAAAAATGTCCTCCTTGAGATGGTTACTCCTATAATTTATTAAGTGCGGAGGGCTTTCGATTCTTTGCAGCATAACACAAACCCGTCTGAATGGTTATTCAATAAGGGTTAAGCACTGATACTGAGTCAAGCACAAAGATATCTAGTAAAGTTTGGCTCCAAGGCAGATTTATGAAAGTAGCCTTGAACATGATAAATATCTGCACAGGTATTTTGTTTACTTGATGGTTGCCTATGCACAGCAAATATGTTGTTGTATCTGACATCAACCAGAAAATTATCCTTTATAAAGTTCTAAATCTTATCAATCTTTTTCTGCTTTTCTGTGTCTTTCCTGTAGTAAAAGGTGGACTTAAAGTTACGTTTACACTATAATTTGTGTATTTGTGTATTGTATTACTGGTGCCATCAAAATCTAGCCAGTGGGGGCACTACTGCGCTAATATACAGTGTGCTCATTTCTAGCATATCTGCACATATTTATAATACAAACATTTCTTTGACCAGTTTCCTGGCTACTTAAAAATGTTTGGCTAGTCTCAGAAATGAATAGGCAACTTTATACATTCCTGTGAACAATCGTACGTGTTCTGCAGATTCAATAATGCTTTTAAGCTAGTGGAAAATATATCTGTGATGATTTTATACTTAACTCTTAACTTTATCAGTCTTCACTGCTATATAAGAAAATCGGCCTAATTATATAACATAAGTCTTCTTGAGATATGTCCTATTAGCATGATCTGAGCACCTCAGTGTATGGTAAAATAAGAACCAGCGACCAGCATCCTACAGGTCTCTGAAAGAGATGATTGCATTTTTCTAACAAGGCTATTACTGGAAAGGTTTTGAGGTAGGAGATTTGCAGCTGGAAATCTGAGAAGTAATGTTCTACAAATAACAGCTTGTTAGCTTCACAACCTTACAGGCTAACATTAACAGAGTGAATGCAAGCCTAAAGGGTTCTTCTTTCTCACCATTCTACGCATGCAATGACATTAGGTAAGACAAGCACGTAAAGATGATTGCAGGCTGCCTGAATGAGGCAATTTTATATATACTGTATATATACATACAGTGGGTATATAAAATAATCACCTACCCATAAGTGTGTGCAGCCTATTGCATTAGGGTGTGCACCCCAAAGCTCAAACACACTCAGGTGTGTGTGTATGTATACAGTATATACATATACACACACACACTCATAAATAAATGTAAAAAAAAACATTTTAAAATGTATCAAAACATGGACAGTGTCAGTAGAGCAGTGGACGTGTCAGTAGGGCAGAGATTGGTGTCAGTAGGGCAGTGGAAAGTGTCAGTAGTTTTTTATTTTATTTTTGTATCATTTTTTACAATTACATTTTTAATTTTTAATTTTTTAATTAGGAGCCCCGTTGGGGATTTTTTGTGAAATATCAGATGGGGAAATCTGTGTCACACGCAGGGAAACCCGGCACACTCCCTGCGCATGCCTATGCACCAACCCCTTTAAAATAATCACATATTGTTGCTTTGCAGCCTGAAATGAAGACAGACACAGTTTTTCTTTTATCCAGCTGTGTTTACTAGTGCAACTTATAACATCCAATGAAAGATGTAACCCCAAAATGTCAGGAAAAAAAAACTGAATCACTTGAGTTGGCAAAAGGATCACCCTCCTTATGTCTGTAATTAGTTGGACCACATTTTAATTACAGCCTTAAGTCTGTTGGGATATGTCTCTACTAACTTTGCAATATGTGCCTACTTTTCCCAAGCAGCTCTTAAAATATCAAATAGACAATGATGCATTAAAAAATAGAGAGAGCCATGGACATCGAACACACCTGTAGCTGTGTCTGCCTATCTCAGTACACATATGGACCAATGCAAACTAACCCCCGTTCCCTTTACTACTGCTTCTGTTAGCTTTTTTAAATATACTCCTGTGACTGGCCAGTGGTACCCAGATTGGTAAAATATTGTTGAATAGAGCACATTAGATTACAGGCTTTGTATGACATGTGAATGGAGGATATGGGGGATCTTAGCAGAGGCTATTATTGTTCTATGGGAATCTCTTTTTCTATTAATAATAGTTGGATGCTACCAGAAATGGCCATATGATGCAAATCAATCGCTTAGGGATAATACCCATTTCATTGAGCTGCACTCATAGTGTACAGTATGTCTGTAAGAGCCCAGGGCTTACTACGCATGCACCAATGGCGCATTACCGCAAGAGGAAATCTGTGCCAAATGAGCATGCGCCAAAGACGCCTCAGTGAGCCAACCCGCCCCTGCGCAGAAGACCTGATGGGAAAAGGCAGTAAAATGCCCAGGAGGCACACAGGAAGTGACCTCAACCTGATGGAAAAAGGCAGGAAAAATACCCAGGAGGCGCACAGGAAGTGACCTCAACCTGATGGGAAAAAGGCGGGAAAATGCACAGGAGGCGCACAGGAAGTGACCTTAAACTTCCCTATATAAGACCAGCCCAGACACTGCCAAATTTCTGGATTATCTTCAGCCCCCCTTGTTCCTGTGCTAGTGTGTGATCTGTCTGAACTTGTTGTGACCTGATCACACACAAGTTCAGACAGACTCTTGATAGCTGCTTGCCATTGATCTCGGATTTGTACCTTGACAATTCTACTTATTTGCCCCTTTTGTACTCAGCTGCCAGATTGGAACCGAACCCGGCTTGGCTCTTGTCATTCTTCTTCCGATTAACCCTTCTGTACTTCGTTGCCAGAGCGGACTTGACCTTTGCTCGGATCTCGGACTAAGGCTTGCACGGTGCTCTGTACTCCTGGCATCCGTGCCACTCTGTGTCCATCAAGTCTCTGTCTCCATCTCCAGAGGCTTCAAGGACCCCGAGTTGCAAGGGAGGCCTTCCCACTACTTTGGTCTCACCTCAGGTACATAGCCAATTTGACAATGTGGTATTCTTTTGTTATCCTTTGAGGAAGGGTTACTATAGCAGTTCCTAAAACATTGGGATTTGTTTCTTTAATAATGTAACTAAGGTAACATGAACAATTTTAAATCTACTAATATACCTTGAGTGTGCTGTAAAGGTTTGGGGAGGTTGGAACCTCCTAAGTTACAGGCTAGGAAAATTTGACATAAAAATAGTTCATAACTATGTGGCAATGTTAAAGGTAAGCTGGGGGATTGTGAGCCAACTAGGGAGGAAGAAAGAGTTGGGAGGTCTATCAGAGAATAGCAGCACAAATAGGGCCTAAAGTTACAGGACAGACTACAACTATAAGCAAATGGCAAACTTTAAGGGCAGGACCTGTGACAGCACAGAACTGCAGATGGTGTGGAGCCGAAGGGCACTACCAAATAAGCTCTCATTATAGCCTTTCTAATAGAAAAAACTGAGGTAGTCAGAAATTGAAAAGTGATCCATGTACAAATACTTTAAGATAGAAAGATTGGGAACATTGGTGATCAGGCATAACTGGGTAAACAGACTGGAATTCAAGAAAGCAAGACAGGAAAGGAAAGGAAAGGGAAATAACAGAGCCAACAGCAGACTGAAAAAGGAGAAGGTGAACAGGTGAGATAACAAAATGAAACCCAAATGACAGTAAAGTTCAACATGTAATTACAAAAGGAGGGAAGATCTTAGAAAAGCTAGGACATAGCAGAAAGACACTAGAAGAACACAAACTCAAGATCACAAAAACAGCAAAGCAGAAAATGGATAATACAGATTCTGATCCAGGCTCAATTAATGACCTAACAAGAGACAGATCAACATACACCATAAAATGATCACAGGGACAGGGTTATATTTTTATTAAAGATAGCTGGGTTGGAGGGGCAGCATCAAGTCTCAAAAATTACAAGTGACATGTTTTTGTCTTTTTTCTTTCCCTCTTCTGGATGGCTCTAAACATGTCAGACTAATTCCTGCAAGAAAGTAATTTCTTGTCTCCTTTTTCTTGTTTGATAGCAGTTAAAAAGTCTGCTAATTTTCTACAATAGGGGATCATGTCCGGTGGGGATTTTCAAAAACCAAGAGATGTGTGCATAGGTAGGACACTTCAAGGGTAGAGAAAATGCACACTCTAAATCTAATCATCATTAAAGCTGGCCTAAGTCCAGATCCTTAAGGTGGCGAGAAGCTATACAGTAAACCAGAGTTCATCCCTCCACAAACATAGTTAAAAACTAAAAATAGGGGAATAAAATCTGCAGACATAAAGGGAATCTGTCACTTAGCTCTTTCAGACCTGCCCCTTCCCACTAATAATTATCTTCCTTGTGCTTCCCTGCCATACAGTTCAACTGACAGACACTTAAGTCTAAAGCCGTGTACACACGATCAGTTTTACAGATGACGGACGAACCGATCGTGTATGGGCCCCATCAGTATTTTTTCCATCGGTGTGAAAATAAAATGAGAAAAAACCTCTAGTTTGTGGGATTTTGGAGGCAATGTAAAAAATATGAGAAAAACTCAATTAAAATGTCTAAATATTTATTTGTACAAACGCCACGTGAAGCGGACACATATATGAAAAAAGAACAAATGGTACAAAAAAGCACATATATATGAAAATTGTACAGAAACTACATAGATCTGACATAATACAAATCTTCCGAAAATGAATACAATAGCCTGAATTGACCGCTCCAGCCAGAAGCAGATCAAGAGAGGCTTGTCCAACGCGTTTCAAACTGTAAACGTCCTTCTTCAGGGCATTCAAATGCATTCACTTCTACGAGAATACATTTTCTATTAAATACAGAAACAATAAAATAAGTTTCCACTTTAATTTCAACTGTTATATAGAATACAACGAGACAGCAAAAAAAAAAAAAAAAAAACTTGCACAAAAAACTCATATGAAAAATTATTCCATCAATGCTCCCATATGTGCATCTCAGGTTCCAGTAACACTGTGTTGTGGATTCCCCGATGCCCTCAAAGTTCCAGGAAACCTTTCCATCAAAAACAAGTCCATATAAGAAGTACGGACATATGAAAAAATTGGTCCAAGATAGGTGCCTTAAACAAAAAATATAACATACATAAGTATGAAAGTAATTCCATTGGGGAGTAAAATAAATCTCCCTAAAGAATATGGATATGGTACCTGTAGATGGAAAGTGGAGATCTAGAATTCGGATTCATCAGGTAATATAACTCATATAAGAGGACATATAAGAGGACAAAACCAGTGGATTCTTGAGTCCAAAGATATATGTCCTGAAAAATCAAAAAATATATGAAATAAGATAAAAATTATTATATCCATCAAAAAGAGAGAGAAGAAATTCCTCCCTCTCCTAGGTGGAACTTTTAAAATATTACCTGTCAAGAGGATCAAGAGTCACGATTGATATCCAGAAAAGGTTCCATGCAACAGAGGTCCATACAAAAACATCCTCTGCCTGCCCTAAATTTGCCCACATTCAAGATGGCCGTTTCTGCACTTCCTGCGGTGCGGAACGGACCAGAATTGGGGCTGATCGGGCTTCTGTGGTCACTCATCGTGCCCTTCTCTCCAGCGGGGCACGATGGATGGCATCACATCGGTTATGTAATGGGACCGTGGGCCAGTTTTTTCGGCCTCGCTGCCTTGTTTTGCTGCCTACATGCGCCGATGGCAGACGCGCCGCTGATTGGTGCGGTTGCATCATGTGACCGGCGCTGGACATGATCTGGCGTGGCAAGTGCGGCGTATCCATGGCAACATGACGCTCTGCTCTATGAGCAGGTGCGTCTTGTGACCTTGTCTGGACCAATCAGACACAGCAGAGGGATATATAGGACGCCAAAGAAGTTATATGGTGTCATTCTCTCCCTCTGCTGGCAAGTACCTTTGCACTTTGTTTTATTGACTGTCTACAGACAGATAATAGGGGACTCCTGGCATGTAAAATAATAACCTTCTAATTCACTTAACTTTTTAAATAATATACGTTTTTTGAACAAGCCTTTCATTTTAGTTTGTCAGGCCAATGAAAGGGATCTACATATATCTTTAAGAATAAACTGTTCACCTCTCTTTATTACATTTTTGTACATTTGACAAAGTATGGGCTATATATGGCAAAGCATGGACTAAGAATAAAATATCAATTTACAAAAACAAGATTTGTTCTCATGTTGGACATTATTACCGATAAGATTTTATGAATGGCCAGACAGATAAACACTGCGTCTTGCACATAACACACCACGGTTTTAGTAATAGATGACCTTGTCAGACCAACAAGATAATACTTTTTTCAGGCATCAAGCCCGCTGACACAGCCAAAACTGATTTAACAAATCTTTTGCACCTCTAATGTTCAAAACAGGGCTTTGAGCTAGATGTCAACCTCTTTAACTGATCAGTAGTTTACAGCCAGACAAATTGGCAAAAATGAAGGACCTGATGGAAATTATTTGACCGTGTTTATAGTGTAATATAGAAAGGTGAATGGTCTCAGTATTTTAGAAAATAATGACTATGATGGCTGAAAATGGATATATTTTTGGCTGGAAAGAATATAGTAATAACTTTAAGTGCTGCGTATGCGTCTACAATCTAATACTAGGAATGTTACTTTGCTAGAAAAAAAAGGTTTATAGCTCTAGGAAAAGTAGAGAAAGTTCTATCAGCACAACTTTAAGCATCATCCTAAGTGAAGCATAAGAACCCTACTGATTATTTACAACTTTGGAAAACCTCCCAGAACATCTTCCAGGTACACCGGTTTGTAGACTATATACTACCATTACTTTTGTTGTACTTGTTTTAATATATGGAACTTATAAGTCTCACAAATAAAAATAAAAACAGACAAACAATAAAAAAGAAAGAGTAAAACATCAAGAGATTTATTAAGCAATACACATATAAATGACATATAATTCCAGAGCAGTTTGCAGGCTAAGATTTTTTCCCTTACCTAATCTTTCTTTCCTAAAATAAACCTTTGGGAGAAACTAAACAAGTAAACTAGCAGCTGTGGCAGTGGGCTGGGAGGCTAAGCTGTCAGCACATACTTTTTGCTTAAACCCAACTTTAACTGAACATTATTTTATTTATTTTAGGTTAAAGTAGAGGTTTAGAATCTCTGCTGGGTTTTAACAGCTGTCTATGTTTATTTAAGAGGGTTTGATACCTGTCACCTGTATAGGAAAAGGGGAAAAATGTTCCATAAATTCAGGGACTTACCACACTAAATATTGTTTTTTTTTTCTTTTTATTCTCTTTCTACTTTCTGATCTGTTTGATATAGATCAAATAGAAAGGCGCTTTGGCTTTGGTTATGATCTTACTATGTCACTCCAGGGCACCATGCCCCTCACCATGCACATTCTGACTTTTTCAATCAGCCTATATTCCTAAACATGCCTGTTCTACCTCCTACATGACACTCCCTGGTCCTTAGGTACCGAATATTGCATTGTTAGATACAGACCTATTCTACCTCCTACAGGACACTCCCTGGTCCTTAGGTACCGAATATTGAATTGTTAGATGCAGACCTATTCTACCTCCTACATGACACTCCCTGGTCCTTAGGTACCGAATATTGCATTGTTAGATATAGACCTATTCTACCTCCTACATGACACTCCCTGGTCCTTAGGTACCGAATATTGAATTGTTAGATGCAGACCTATTCTACCTCCTACATGACACTCCCTGGTCCTTAGGTACCGAATATTGAATTGTTAGATGCAGACATATTCTACCTCCTACATGACACTCCCTGGTCCTTAGGTACCGAATATTGAATTGTTAGATGCAGACCTATTCTACCTCCTACATGACACTCCCTGGTCCTTAGGTACCGAATATTGAATTGTTAGATGCAGACCTATTCTACCTCCTACATGACACTCCCTGGTCCTTAGGTACCGAATATTGAATTGTTAGATGCAGACCTATTCTACCTCCTACATGACACTCCCTGGTCCTTAGGTACCGAATATTGAATTGTTAGATGCAGACCTATTCTACCTCCTACATGACACTCCCTGGTCCTTAGGTACCGAATATTGAATTGTTAGATGCAGACCTATTCTACCTCCTACATGACACTCCCTGGTCCTTAGGTACCGAATATTGAATTGTTAGATGCAGACCTATTCTACCTCCTACATGACACTCCCTGGTCCTTAGGTACCGAATATTGAATTATTAGATGCAGACCTTCATGACACTCCCTGCTTCTTAGGTACCGAATATTGCATTGTTAGATGCAGACCTATTCTACCTCCTACATGACACTCCCTGGTCCTTAGGTACCGAATATTGCATTGTTAGATACAGACCTATTCTATCTCCTACATGACACTCCCTGGTCCTTAGGCACTGAATATTGAATTGTTAGATGTAGACCTATTCTACCTCCTACATGACACTCCCTGGTCCTTAGGTACCGATACCGAATATTGAATTGTTAGATGCAGACCTATTCTACCTCCTACATGACACTCCCTGGTCCTTAAGTACAGAGTATTGCATTGTTAGATGCAGACCTGTTCTTTACTAAGAGGACATTAAAGCAGATCAAGAGAGCAATGTTGTGACAGAAACAGCTTTTGTTTAATTGTTTTCTTCTCAAATGTGCACTGCAAATTAAACTTGTATCCACTAACAAACAAATTCCAAACTGACACTGTAACTGTACCCCAACACCCCAAATCAGCTATTCTAGAAGAAAAAGATAATAATAATTATTGGTGCTAACTTCACTTCAGTCTCTGCTGATTCTTGTACTTTGCAGACAGTGAAAGAGGTTAAATTACAGTTGCCTGTTCTTCAGAAATGCTACCAGTTTGGAGTCCTGATGACTATTAGGGATAAGTGTGGTTTTAATTGCACTCAACAAGCCATTATTCTTAACAGGACTAATGATGTGTGCACTGTTGTGTGATAAGGATATATGCAGTATTGCCAATTGTTTTGGATTGCCAGGTTGCTGCCCACCTTCCCACCACAAGGCACTGAAAAGCTTGCTTTCTGTGTTTTATATTTTGGTCTTTTCCACTCATTTTATAAGTAGGGTTGGGAGGGGGGGGGGGCATATTTTTTTTTTTTTAATCATAAGCACTTATGATTTAAGTCCATGATTACTAATACATCTCTATTCAAAATCGTAACTGTTGAAGATTATGCATAAATTATAACATCAAGCCAAGCAACATGACTGAGAACTATCAAAACTATACTATTCGCACACATTTAAAAGAATTTAACTCCCAGAAGCCTGAACAGAAATATTTTTGCTCAGTCAAAGCAAAACGAACCCACCAGACTTAATGAAAAATTTTGGGCCCAAGAAGCGTTTTGCTCTAATGTGCTAGTATGCACAGCTTGTTAGCACATAAGGGCACACTTACCTAGCAAAGTGATCCCATTCATTGTTGAAATGTCAGCCCTCCCCTCTTCCAACAACACTTGTATTTTTTCCCAGTCTTTTTTAGGATCTATGACTTTTTGATTGGCTGGGCCAGGATGATGTAACTCTCACACATGCACACAAGAGTCTCTTCCCCAAAATAATATTCCATAAATGTACGCTGAGCTACTCATACGTGCCCCCTTGTACACTTACAGAATAAAGTGCTCACAAGCAGGCAGAAAAATCTATGACATACACAGACGCTTCTGTGATTTAAACATGTCTGTCTGTCAGAACTTTTACCAAAGCAAGGATTGGGAATTTATATTTCTGTGATACAATAGGGAAATATAGGCAAGCTCATTTTAATGTAGATAATGTGAAGTCATTGTGGGACTATGGATGTCAGTAGGTACACCCTTGGTGTAGTCAGCTTCTAAGCGATAATAGTTCACAATTCATACTATATCTAAACTAACAACCTGTAAGCTGAAGCTAATGGCTTTCATCTACACTAGCTTCTGTTCAATGGCCAAGGCTCACTCTGGAAGCTTCTGTTAAAAAACTCCACCCCTAGATAACACTACTACTGTGAACATGGGAAGCATCCTTAGTGTGGTGTGGAATAACTTTTTTTTTATCTTGCCCCACTTCATCTAGTCTTTTTAAAAAAAAAAATATATTTTTTTAATCCTAATGCATGCATGCATGGGAGTACATGAATGCACTATTTTTACTGCAGTCTGAGATGATTTAAGCAAATTCGAAGGAATGGTCTGAAATTGCACTGCACCTGGACCTGCACAGTGTGTTCTTGTGCGATTCATGGCGTTAAAAAGCAAACAAACAATAAATAATAAAATCTCATGTCTTTACTGTCTATTGATTTGTTAGGCTTGTAAATCACATATAAAGCTAAAAAATATAACATACACAACACTTTGCAAAGCAGGAGCACCTCAAAGTTAATCAAAACGGATGTGTCATGTATTAACAGGTAATGGTCAAATACTATCATGTTTTAATAAATCAAATAATTTTGCATACATTTTTTCATGTAGTAACTCCCTCTTGTGAAACCAACATTAAATCATTTACTACCACCCATTAGGCTAATACAGATTTATTCCTACTTAGCAGCCACTACACATTAGGCTGCTATTTCACTGAAGTATACCAAATGGTGCAGTTCTCTTTTTCTAGGAAAAAATCTGACCTAGTTAAAAATGTACCTATTTTAGAACATTGTATCACAATTTAGAGGCATGAACGAAGTTAAAGACTTTTATCTAGTGTATTATTTATGGCCCATGTGTGGAATCATGTTATAAAGAAAACTAAAGAATAGAAAAGCTCAGAACACCAAATTAAAACATTGTATAATGACTTTATTAGCTTTGTCATGCTGTTTAATGGATCACAGAATCAGATCTTAAAGCGGAGTTCCACTCATATAAAAGTCAGCAGCTACAAAAAGTGTTGTGTCCCAGATGATTGCTGAGATGGAAGGGGGAGAGGTGAACTTTCTTCCAGTGCCGCCGGGCCCAGGAGGAAGTGGAAGCTGGATCCCTCCCCCAAACAAAATGACATGTCAGGGGGTCACCTGCACTTAAAGCGGAAGTTCCATTTTTGGGTGGAAGATTTTTAAATCTGAACTCCAGCTAATCTAAAAGTCCTGCCATGCAAGGGGGTTAACTGCTTGCTTCTGTCTAGTGGACCAGGTGAAGTAGTTTTACTTACCTCGGCTCCCACAGGCACCACATAGGGGTTGATTTACTAAAACTGGAGAGTGCAAAATTTTGTTGAGCTGTGCATGGTAGCCAATCACCTTCTAACTTCAAAAAAAGAAAAAGTTGAGTGGTTGAGCATCCACATGCTCTGGGATTTTAACGGTGTTCGTGGAAAATAGCTCAAAAGGAGAAATCCCATTCCAGGGAGAGGCTGCCATTTCACCACTTTGGTGTTGAATGTTTCAACTTCATATTGGCATGTAAAATGTTCCCATCTATGCTGTAAATCTTATAGCTGGTGCCGATTTGTTCCTAAATGGAACCACTTGCCAGACTCGCTATTGACTGGGTTTGATAAACTCTGCTTCCCAATAATTACATTGGCACTATATACATCACACTCGCTAAACTCGTAGGGTTCATTTCCCTTTATGCTCTCTATGGTCGGGATGTTTTCTTGGTGGTCTCCCTGTCCTTCAGCGGCCGGTCCTGTTTTACAGTGAGGAAACTTTTAGTGTATTCTTGTGACCTTCATATATATATGCGACTCTGGGTCTTGTGTATGACCTACGTTTATTGTCAAACTCCTGAAGAAGCTCTCTTTGAGCGAAACTAGTAGAGTGACCTCCAACAATAGTTTGTCATATGCCTTGACCATTTTTGTCATTTTATGTTGATGGTCTGTTTGTAATTTGCATGTTTTCCTCTTTTTACTCCTTTTCCAAATAAACATTGTTAAATTTTACTCAATTTCTCCTTTTGAGCTATTTTCCACGAACACCGTTAAAATCCCAGAGCATGTGGATGCTCAACCCCTCAACTTTTTCTTTTTATAAATAATTGGGATGAGGTGTTCAATATCTGTATGAGTGTGGCCTTGATCTCAAAATCAACACCTTCTAACTTCAGTTTGTTCAATTAAGCTTTGACAGAAAAAAAAAAACCTGGAAGCTGATTGGTTTCTATGCAGAGCTGCACCAGATTTTGCACTCTCCAGTTTTAGCAAATCAGCCCCATAATATTTTAGTGTTTGGATTTACAAATAAGGTAAATATCTTTACTGCTTTATTAAAACAACCACACTGAATTCATGTCTTATGAATAAGGGAGTTATTAACAAAGAATGTTGCAGCTAAATAAAAAAATGTAATAAAAAAAATAAATACAAATTTGCGGTACACCTCTACATATTTCTCATATTGTATCCCTTTAAAGACTGTAAGTACAATTCCAGTAATGCACATGGGTCCTAAAGCTGGCCAAAGAAGGATCAATCTTTTTCCATCAGTCAGTGGGCTATTCACACAAGAAGTTGGAGAGAGGAATCCTCCCTGCTGCACTATAGTATCATATAGTGCAGCGTGGACAATAAGATCGTGGACAATAAGAATACACTGATCAGCCCTGCAGCCAATCGACTTCCCAACATTCCAGTTTAAGAGAAGCTGATCATTAGATCGACTTCTCTTGAGTTGGCACAACTTTAAATGGATTGAAATTCAGCCAGTCCTGTCTGAACTAGCTGAATTCCAATCCATCTATGGCTAGCTTAAGTCATGTTGTGGGCTGACAACATACTGTGTTTTTGTGGCGTTGTGTCAGTCCTGCCCAGTTGCCTTGTCTTTTGTTAAATTACCCATACATCCTACTTTCCTATTCTCTACAACATAGACACTAATTATTCTGCAGTTCAAAATGAGAATGAAGAGGGCTCAATAAACACCTTGAAATAACACAGGAGATGGACATAGGACATCTCAGTATGTCTGACATAATAAACATGTGCGTATATAAAACAGATATAACAGAATGCTTTTGATGGGATATTTAACAAATCAAAAAGGAACAAACAGGAAAAAAATATATAAGGTATACATACATTTTAATAAGCTATTTAGAATATCTTATGTAGTTGAGCCCTTGGCACAACCAGGAGCAGATAGAGCCATTACACTGATATCTGTCCTGTTCCATTGCTGTCTTAAACAGTGTGCATCTCAGGCAAATTTTTAATGCACCAGCACAGAAGCTAAATATCCAAAAGAAACCCGACTTGGTCTTTTGCAACCATTTATAGCTTAACAACATTTTATCAAACATAAACATGCACATCAACAAATGGGATGGCAAATGACCTATCTAGAAATTCCAGTCACGGAGTTGCTCATTGTGGCTGAGCTTATGTACATTTCTCATAATTAAGGATTATGAATTATGGTGACTCGTTGGCAGCTTCAAGCATGTTTCTTCCTAAATAGTGAGCCAGCAGTACTCAGAATACATGAAAGTTTTTATTCAAAAATATAGACCTACTTTCAATTGAAAAACATCCATTTGGGTTTAAGAGATCTTTTCACACCAAAGATTTTAAATATTTATGTCTTCTGAAAGTGAAAAAAATGAAACATAAAAGAAGTATGCTGATATATATATAATGCTGTCATTTCTGACCTTCTTCTTAAAATGCTAATTTCCTGGCAGTGATGTTTGATCTTCTGACTTTAGTACTTCCTGAGTCACTGGACTGAAATATTTATTCAGGCAGTGAGGTCAGAACAATGTCAGAACTCCTTGTACTCATTCCAGGTCAGTGGCTCAGACAGTACTTAAGCCATTGTATGTATCAGCATTGTAGCCATTGTATCAGCATGATGACCAGGTACCTAGCATTTGCACAAGCAGGTTCAGTAACAGCAGCCTCCATATTTCTCTCAGCATAGGTTTTCTTGTTTTGTCTTTTCAATGTTTTTTTAAATATACATGTAAAAAATATGTAATTAATCCTATAAAAGGGTACCTATGCGCCTGCCAATAGGTACAACTAAACTAATATATAAAGTGCTAGTAAACAGTGCTAATATAAAGTTCTGATATAAATATATATGACATACAGCAGCTTACTTCTATAGTGTAACCAACACAACTGACAAAAATAAAAAAATATTGAAGCAGCGCTAAATGTCCATGTGTAAACAAATAATTAAAGTGAAAACGTGCTATAATCCAAAAAAAATACTAATGGTATGTGCAAAAATTGCCAAAAATATCTAAAATATTAATGTGTCCCAAAAAGTCATAAAAAAAAAAAAAAAAAAGTCACACAAATTGTAATGATCTCCCAAAAGAGTATCCAGCAACCAAAGACCGGAGAGAAGAAAGAGAGCAGGTGTGGAAGTCCAGCTTGTCACATCAATATGAAATCAGTAGGAAATCAACCATAACAGGTGTAAGTGCACAATCCTCCCCCGATGACACCAGCCTCTCACCTTACTAATGGACCCCAAGGGGTTAGATAAAGCCTTAATGGATCTCCAACACTCCAGATGATGCTCTCCAATTCTTGTACACAAACAGGCATTACTGCCGCCTTTTCCACCGCTTCCCACTGTATCTTCCTATAATATAACTTGCTCCAAGGTTCAGGAATAAAACAAAAAGGACTCCATGGTGAAGTAAGTATATAAAAGGCAAAAAACTGCCTTTATATAAAATATATGGCTTAAAAACAGAAATTAAAAAACACCAAGCATTAAAAATGCCAAAAAACGCCAAATGAAGTACACACTTCCGGTTCACGGCCGTAAACCGGAAGTCAACGTCACTAAGCTCCTGCTTCCAAAGCGTTGCGTCACTACACACGTGACTTTATCAAGTGCGTGTGTAGTGATGCAACGCGTCGGGGGCAGGAGCTTAGTGACATTGACTTCCGGTTTACGGCCGTGAACCGGAAGTGTGTACTCCATTTGGCGTTTTTTGGCATTTTTAATGCTTTGTGTTTTTTAATTTCTGTTTTTAAGCCATATATTTTAAATAAACACAGTTTTTTGGCTTGTATATAGTTACTTCACCATGGAGTCCTTTTTGTTTTATTCCTGAACCTTGGAGCAAGTTATATTATAGGAAGATACGGTGGGAAGCGGTGGAAAAGGTGGCAGTAATCCCTGTTTGTGTACAAGAATTGGAGAGCATCATCTGGAGTGTTGGAGATCCATTAACCTCCCTGGCGGTATGATTCTTTCTGGAATTATGTACCAAAAGCGGTACAATTATTTTGCATGGAAATTTGGTGTTATGTATTATAGGCCTGCAATTCTTAGTAATTACTTACTTAAACCTGAGCAAACCAGAGTCTAGTAGACATCCCGGGTATGATAAAGTTTGAAACACAAAATTATAAATTATAATATAATAAATAACTATAAATAATTATAAAAATTAGTAATCTAATTATAATAAAAATTATTCAATAATGTAATCAAATCAAAAACACTGAAATTTGCTCAGTTGCAGAATTGTCGCTGTCATTAGATTTAGTGTTTGATGACGAATTTCCCCACAAATCGCTATCGCTCAATTCTGCGAGTGATTCTAATTTATTATCGCTGTTTTCTAGCTGGTCTAAAACCACTTTTGACATAAAGGGACACTTTTTGGTTGCTATGGACAATCTCCAGTTTCCAGGCAGAAAGAATATTTTTTATTATATAAAACTGCATGCAGGGCACTGGACAGACCACTAGAGACAAAGGGGGTGTGTAATTATTACATACAGTACTGTAATCAGTAAGATTACAGTATACTGTATGTATACTATGTGTTTACCTTTTTGAATTTGCCGCCCAGTTCCGCTCCCATGCGCCGCTGCGGCTCGCAGGGAACGGAACTAGGAAGTCAGATGGGGTCGAAAGTGCCGACACTCGCCGGAGATCTCGCTGGCGATCACAGCAGAGGACATCATCGCTGGATCGCCAGGAGAAGGTAAGGAAACTCCGCTGTGGGCTCTGCAATGTCTACCCCGAGCGTGACTCGGGGTTACCGATCCTAGCATAAAAAAACAACCCCGAGTCACGCTCGGGATTACCGCCAGGGAGGTTAAGGCTTTATCTGACCCCTTGAGGTCCATCAGTAAGATGAGAGGCTGGTGTCATCGGGGGAGGATTGTGCACTTACACCTGTTATGGTTGATTCCCTACTGATTTCATATTGATGTGACAAGCTGGACTTCCACACCTATTGGTTGGTGTCATCGGGGGAGGATTGTGCACTTACATCTGTTATGGTTGATTTCCTACTGATTTCATATTGATGTGACAAGCTGGACTTCCACACCTGCTCTTTTTCTTCTCTCCGGTCTTTGGTTGCTGGATACTTTTACTTTTTTGGGAGATCATTACAATTTGTGTGACCTTTTTTTTTTTTTATGACTTTTTGGGACACATTAATATTTTATGACAAAATGTAGAAAAGAAGTAAACGGGACTATAGCGGTGCTGGCGTTAGTATTTAGACAACAGTGGAAGACTCAATTCATTAGATAAAAAAAAGGGGATTTATCCATTTATTGAACAGGTAGTACAAATAATTTAATAAAGTTACACATGTATATATATAAGCGTTTTCACAAAATTTCAGAAATAGGGCATAGCTGATATGGTGGTTAATTAGATGTTAAACCAAAGAGATCATACGTGGTCCCAACATGTTTCGCCCAGCGGGGCTTCGTCAGGGGAAGTATGTCTCAAATGTGAGAGTACATCGAACATAGCACCATTAAAGCCCTAGATGAAATAAATGGGTGTGGAGACAAGAGAAACCTCTGCACGCTAATAGAGGAAGGAGAGGGATCTCCTCCTCGGTGTAAGACGTAGACGGAGCTCCGAGCATACAAACCCTCACAGTGACCGCTTAAGAGACATTAAAATCAAAATTGAGAGAAAAAAAAGAGAAGAATAGAGCGGATGAGATGATGCCTGATTATCCACTGGATACAAAATATCCGATTAAGATGCATTCATAGGACATGAACCTTCAGAGAACTTTAGTCCAGTGAAGAGAAAGTTCCAGAAGATGAGATTATTCTTGAAACAGAGTTGTGGATAAATATCAGGCTGCCTCACCAAACCGCTCTATTTTATATATTTTTGGCAATTTTTGCACATTTTGCACATACCATTAGTATTTTTATTGGATTATAGCACGTTTTTACTTTAATTATTTGTTTACACATGGACATTTAGCGCTGCTTCAATATTTTTCTATGTCATTAATCCTAATAATTAGTCTGCAAAATTCAGCAGATAGCATTATTGAGGAGGAAAGATGAAAATTTACACGTAGGCATCATGAATGTCTACTGAAGCCAAAAAAAGTCCCTGGAAAGAAAGAGGGAATGACTGACCTGGAAATTTCCATGCATAATTTTGGAGTTGAGAGTCTTTAGATACAGAATGGACCAGACTCCTCTGTTTGGTTTTGGGACAATAGAGATGTTTGATTAGAAGTCCTGAAAGTGTTTATTTTGCTAAAGAAGCAAAACCCCCTTGAGACATGAGCTTCTAGAAAGCAGAAAGATGAGCCACCCACCTTTGTGGGGAAAAAGACAGGTTATAAAGCATGAAGCAGGGAGGAGACAGATAGCAAAACTGCAATTTGTAGTCCCTGGAAATGACACTCTGGATCCAGATATCTGGGATTTTCTAGGACCATAAAGCTGACAGATATCCCCCCCCCCCTCTATAGGGAAGCTCAAGTCCCAGAAGAGCTCACATGGTTGCTGACTTAAGCCTAGTACACACTATAAGCTTTTTTATTCAACCCAGCAGGTTGAATGAAAAAAAAAGTGACAGCTCAGGTCGAGTCGCTGTACTAACAATCCAATGTTTGGATTGGCCATAGGCTAAAAGTGCTGATCGGGAGCCAGTCGGCTGCTGGTTTTCCAGCATGCTCGTTCGACAGTAGCTGGCTGAACGACCGGCTTCTATTGAACTGGCTGCCACACACACGGGCCGAATGATGTACATTTTTTTATTGAACTAGTTGATGTCGCGCCTCATTTGGCCCATGTGTACTAGGCTTTAGTCTTCTCCCAAACTGAAAAAGGTTCCTCCTCATAAGCCCTCCCCTGCCCACAACCCACTTCCTGTGGGGCAGGGTGTGATTTATGTATCACTCCTGTGTCACAAATGACTGCTCCAATCTTGCAACAGTTCAGTGTGAAATTTTGGCACAGACCTCCCCAAGATGACACCCGGGGTCCACAATAGAGAACACATTAGTCCCAAATTTAGTACTAAGGGAAAGAAACTTCTTCTAAAAACGATTCCACATAAATTGCATAAGGACAGGAGAGGAGATCTAATGGCAAGAGTGAGAACTACAACATAAATCTCACTAAGGGAATAACAATGGGAGCCTAACACTCAGTTACATCCTATTCCTGCAGGAACTCAAGAATTTCCCATTCTGTAATGAAGACAATGATCCCCAGGACATACAGAAAGGGAAGGGCTCTCCCCTTTGGAGGTACAGACAGAAAAAACCCTGAAAGAGGTTCTAAAACATGCATGTTTTATCCTTAACTAAGAAAGGGTCTTGGCTTAACATAAATATGGAAGAACTAGAATGTAAAATATAGAACTGATATAAAAAAACTACTTTAAGGTAAACACAGTAATTAAAAACTTTAGATATGTATTCATCGAAAAAAAAATTACACTTTCCCATTAAAGAGGAACTCAATTGTCTTAATCAGCATTAACTATTTTTAATCCTTACGCTGCTAACCTTAGCAAATACACAGGAAGGTATATTATATCTACTTGTTTTAAACTTTTTTACATTTCTTCAGTTGCTTCTTGTTTTCTAGCCTAGTCCATAATGATGTCATACATCCCAAGAGTCTTCATGGGCATTTTTTTTTCTTTCATTTGGGGGAGGGAACAAGAGGCTTTCTCAGCTAAGCACACCCACTTGCCTGCATGCCTGACTTAAGGGTAGGTGGATTCCAGGAAGTAATTGCTACATGAATTATCTGCCCTTACTCAAAATGGCATTACGATATGGATGGGTGGGTTTGCTTTGGATATTGAAAATTAAATAAATAGTGTTTTCAGTTTGTGGTGTTCAGGTATGGTTTAGTTTCACTGTAAGGAATGTCAACCAACCAACACATACACTTGTTTATATCATCATCTATGTATCAAGCACTTTGTTCTCATAAGCACTGGATGCTACTGTAAGTAGCGTTCAGCTCCCATGTGCTCAGGTGGAATTCAATCTGTGCAGAGAACATTCTCCAGGGTGGCATGGGGATTCTACAAAGTCTTGCAGAGAAGACAATACAATATGTGGCAGGCATACCCCAGATGTGGTTTGTAAATAAGTGTTTCAAGTGATAAGTATGCAATTTGTATTCCAAAGGCACATGATCATAAAAAAAAAAAACCTACACAAATGTGTCAAAATGTAAAATGGTCCACATTAAAGAACAAACTAAAATGATTGCAGTTCTCCAAAATGAGTTTCAAGCACTGGAAGTAGCCAGCAATTCAATGTGCTATATCAGAATAAACTGTGCATCAATACTGATCAGGTAACATTCAGAAAACAATGTTATACCCAAGGATAACAAATAGTGCTATATTTGCTGACACATCTCCCTTGTGTATTTGTTCAGGTCAGAAGCACTTTATCAAAAGGAGAGAATACACAATTCATGGCCTACAGCCACAAGAGTAAAGCCCTAGAAATGTATTATCACAGAAGGCTACTGTGAAGATTCAAGCAAATAAACCACTGGAAGAAGAGTGGAATGGAATCTTTTCAGAAATGATAGATATTCTTGAAAAGCTATAACCAGTCAAATACACTTTGTAGATCATGACTGTTAAGCCCAGCCATTATTATATTGTGGCTTCCTAGCATGCATTGGAAATACCCAACTATTATTCTTTTACAAAAAGTTTTATTGTCATATAAATCAACAGTACAGGTTTACAATAGAGTGTTATAGCATGTATCATACATGGCAAATCCGGGCTTGAAGTCCTCACCTGCAGAGAGGAGGCATGAGTCGTGATCTTATGCTATACACAAATATAAAGGAGAAATGTAAACAATCATTAGGACCTGATGGTCCGGGACCCGGGTCATGCCCGGCTGTCTGCAAACCTGTAGAGTGAGTGAACAACACACAACAATAGAACCTGATAGTTAGCATCCTCAAGAAAGGATATGCAGGGTTAACAGCAAAATAAGAGCCTAAAAAGGAATAGAAAGAGAGGGAGAAAAAAACAAAAAAACAAAAAACAAAAAACAAAAAAAAACAAAAAAAAAAGATGGAGCAGAACAAGAAGAGCAATAGGATGTGAAAAAGGAGAGAAAGAAGAGGGAAGTAGGAGGTCCACGGGGTGTGCGCAAGGGGAGTCCTAAAGTGATAGTAATGTAGCGTCAAACCTAGAAGGGTGGTAGTATGTGACCCAGGGTTGCCAGACCTCAAGAAACTTGTCATGCGTATCCAAAAGGATTGCCGTTAGTTTCTCATTAACCATGACATCGTTCAGGCGATTTTTGACTGCCTCAAAGCTGAGTGCGGGGGTTTTCCATGCTCTCGCAATTGTCAACCTAGTTGCAGTAAAAAGATGCTGGGCTAGTTGCCTTTCTGGACGCAGTAGTTCCACGATGGGCTTACCAAGGAGAGCTACATAAGGGTCCCTCTTGATATTAATCTGAAATAGATTGCGGATGAGAGTAAATACCCTAATCCACAGTCTGCACGCCCGCGGGCATGACCACCAAATGTGTGCCATAGAGCCCTCCTGAGAACACCCTCTAAAACAAAGTGGGGAATAATTTGGAATAAAGCGAGCCAGTCTCGCCGGTGTGTAGTACCACCTATACAATACCTTATAGGCATTTTCCAAGATTAACACGTTACGTGAGCATTTGGACAGAGTTAGTGTCATTGCCTGCCAATCCGCAGGGTCCAACTGCTTCCCCAACTCTTTCTCCCATTGTAGGTGGTAAGGCCTCAATGGGGGCCTCCTAGTAGATATCACAGCCGAATATATCAGTGAAATTAGGCCCGGTGAGTGGGGCCTGGCTCTACAACGGCTCTCAAAGGGGGTCAAGGTATAAGGGGTAGATTGAGACTTAATAAGACTCTGAAGAAAATGGCGAAGTTGTAAATAACGATAGTGCTCTCGCAAGGGAATATCGTGAGAGGAGCGTAAGGCGTCAAATGCCAAAATCCTAGTCGGCCGCAACAGTGAGTGCACATCTGTGAACCCATTCGTGGTCCACCATGAGAACTGGGAGGCATTGTCACAACCTGGAGGGAATAGCGGGCAGTGCAAGAGTCGCAAGAGTGGGAGGTGAGAAGAGATCAACCCCGCAGAGTATTTTACCGAGTCCCATATTCGCAGGGAGTGGGCTAAGCAAGGCCCCATAACCGCCGGACGGTGCACAGGAGGAAGCCAGGGCAATGAGGAGATTGGAATAGGGTCGATGTCGACCAGGTCAAGCATAGCCCAAAGTGGAAGCTGATAGGTCTTATGAAGACACGAAAGTGGGGCTATGTTAGCGGCTATGTAATAAGCCCGTAAATTGGGTACCGAAAGACCACCATTAATTCGCTTAGCAAATAAAACCTGTTTGCTGATTCGGGGGTGGGTCGAACCCCATATAAATTGCATAATTCTTCGCTGATGTATGCAGAGGATATGTGGGGGAACCCGAACAGGCAAGACACGAAAAAAGTACAGTAGTTTCGGGAGATAGGACATACGAACAGCTGTTATTCTGCCGAACCAGGACAAAGGCAAATGAGACCAAGACAACAGCTTATCCGTTAGGCTTTTGAACAAGGGCGGAAAGTTAGCCTGGTACAATCCGGAGTACATAGGGGTGAGGTGGATTCCCAAGTAGGGTAGCGAGGAGACCCACTGGAAGGAGAACGCTGACTGTAGATCCCCCAACAAACCAGGAGAGAGGTTAACCGACAATGCTTTTGATTTGGAGGGATTAACCCGGAGCCCCGAAAGGGCAGCAAAGGTGTCCAAAAGGGATTGTAAATTTGGTAAAGAAATTCTGGGGGAGGTCAAAGTAAGAAGGATATCATCGGCAAATAGGGAAACTTTATGGGTGCAACCCGCTATTTCGATGCCTCGTATGTTGGGATGCGAACGAATCGCCTCCGCCAGGGGTTCCAGAGCCAATACAAAAAGAAGAGGCGATAGGGGGCATCCCTGGCGGGGATATTAAAAAGAGGAGACTCGAACCCATAATACTTAATTTTTGCCCGGGGGGAGTCATATAAGGCAGACATCCAGTGCATAAACGAAGACCCGAAGCCATAATGCCGAAGAACTGACATGAGGTAAGGCCACGACAGAGTGTCAAAGGCCTTGTGGACGTCCAGGGACAAAAACATAGTTTCCAGCGAGCGGGTATGGGCTATGTGTTGGAGTTGAAATATACGTCGAATAGCATCACCAGCCTGCCTCTGAGGTATGAAACCGACCTGGTCTTTCCCGATTAACCGAGGGAGAAAAGAGTTTAGGCGATTAGCCAGAATTTTGGTCAGAATTTTCATATCGATATTGATTAGGGAGATAGGCCTAAAGTTGGCCCAAGAGGAGTGGTCTCGATCCGGCTTAGGAATCATCACTATGTTAGCCATTAAGAGGTCCGGGGTAAGGGAGCGACCATTTTTAACAGAGTTATACATGGCCGTTAAATGCGGAGCTACCACAGCGGCCAGCTTCCTGTAGTAAAGTGCCGTAAATCCATCCGGCCCCGGTCGCTTTCCTACTTTTAGATCTTTTATACCTTGGAGGACCTCCGAGACTTGTATGTCCCGGCCCATAAGGGCAACATGCGCGTCCGTCAAGGTCGGGAGAGGGAGACGGCTGAGGAAATCAGCAGTGTCGTGAGCATTAAACTGCTCTGGGTCTGAGTATAATTTAGTAAGGCGGAAACTAAACTCCTCCAATACGCGCAATGGGTTACCCGTAAGGACATTGTGCCGGTTGCGCAATGTGATGGGGGCGGGTTTAGGAGCGAAAGTCCGGAGTCTGTTGGCCAGCGTTCGATTTGGCTTGTTCGCCCTGGTATACCATCTCTGGCGGGACCACCGTAAGATACGTTCAGCCCCCTCGGTGAGACTAAGATCTAGCTCCGAACGGGCCTGCTCCAAGAGTTTGCGGTTGCTAGAGGTGGGGGATTGTTTGAAAAGCCCTGATAACGCCTCCAGGCGTGTCTCCAGGGCCCTTTGTTTCAGACCCCGTTCTCGCTTACGGGTCGACGCCACCCTGATAATGTGGCCACGGAGTACCGCCTTATAAGCCTCCCAAAGCGTTACAGGTGACTCTACCGAGCCTTGATTTTCGCGGAAGTAGTCCTCTGAGGCCTTGAAAATATCTTCCCGGACCTCTTTAAGCGATAAGAGCGAATCGTTCATCACCCAGGGTGAGAATTGGGGTCTGTCCAAAACAGAGTGGCAGACCACCAAAACAGGGTCGTGATCAGACCACGGAACAGCCAGGATAGAGGCCCTAACCACCATGGGAAGGTGGCGGCGTAGCATGAACATATGATCGATTCTGGAGTGAGAATGGTGAGGGTGGGAGTAAAACGTATAGTCCTTACCCTGAGGATGGCACTCCCTCCAAAGGTCGACCAGATCATGTGATTGTAGAGAGCGAGCAAATTTTTTTGCGTCAGGGGAGGGAGCAATGCGCTCCGAGGGGTATTTATCAAACGAGGGATTCAAAACTAAATTCGAATCACCCGCAAGAAAGAGAGTACCCTTGTGGTGGGATGCTAGCAGGGTGCAGACGTGAGACAAGAAGGGTCCTGGATTAGAATTTGGTGCATAGTAGGTCATAATGGTGACCTCCTTTCCTTGGATAGTGCCTTGTAGCAATAAATATCTGCCCTCGGGGTCTGCGATCTGTCTGGTGCAACTAAATGAGACCGACTTGCGGAAAGCTATGAGCACCCCCTTTTGCTTGGTTGGAGCAGTAGCCAAAAACACCTGAGGAAACTGAGCGTCAAAGTATTTAGGGCAGGAAGTTGCCGAAAAATGGGTTTCTTGTAAGCAGGCAATGTCAATCTGTTGCTTTCTTAGATACTTGAAGACCTTCACTCTTTTCTGAGGAGAATTCATACCCTGAACATTCAGGGATAGCCAATTAAACGTCATAGTAGAACTAACAATAGATAGAAGACCATTCCCCAAAGCACACACCCCGCGAACCTAGTGGAGGAAAAAAAAGGATAAAAGACCTGAGAGTCAAAAAGGGAGAAAGTTAAAGAAATCAGATCAAGAAAAACAAAAAGTCCGAGTAGAACTCGGAGTAAAAACATTCCAATCATTAAGGTTGCAATTGGTAGTGGGACTGGAATCCCACTGGAGGGTCGGAAGTTAGCCAAAACTCTTGTTCCGGTCAACTTCCGAGCCAAGGGGGAGCAGTGGTCCGTCGGAAACCACTCGGCTGGATTTCAATGTAGTCTGAATATTGAGATCAACTACGGCACAGGGTATAACAAAACATGTCCCATAAACCCCACCGATACAAAGATTAAAGCAATCTTAACCAAATTTATATAACATATCAACTTAACCTTTAAACGGTAAACTGTAGGCCATGGCCAACCTCGTGCTCCGGAGCCCCCAGTGAAAGTACGGGGAGTCCAGGACACGAAGCCGGTCCACAGCAAATGCAATGCCCATGACCCGCACGCCAGGGCCATAACTGCAGTCTGTGATGAACAGCACACATCCACGACACTAGTGGGAATGTGCAGAGCAGCACAAGGATAGTTCTCTAGAGCATCAAATCATAAAAGTCTTCACCTGGGTAAAAAAAAAAAAAAAAAAGGGGGGGGGGACAATCCAGGAATAGGGGAGGGGGGGACAGGAAAGGGCTGACGAGCCCAAAGAGAATAGGGGAAGAGAGAGAAGAAAATAAAAATAAAAAAATAAATAAATAAAAAAAGGGGAGGGGAGAGGGTCCAGATGTCTTATTGGCCTAGAGACAGGAATGCCCATGCGTTGCAACTGGGTCTATGCAATGAATAATCAAGAGTGAAATTCAGATTCATACTTGGTGTTCAAGATAAGACTTATCCATCAGTTCAGAATAACGGGCAGGTTTCCTCTTTGGAGCGTCGAAAGAGAATTAATGCTGTCCTCCCTTAGGGACATCCTGGAATCGCTGTGCTTGCAGAGATCGAAGAGCCTGGGAGCCCTGCTGAGACCTCTGCGAGGATCCGTGGGGTGACCGGGATGGCCTTGGTTGGGCCGAGGAAGACTCCGGTTGGGAGGGAGGGAGATCAAACTGCAGATCCTGAAAATGTCGCCGTAAGTCAGGCAAAGAGGAGGCATGAAACTGGCGGCCAAGGTGGTAGAAGGAGAGCTTGAAGGGGAACCCCCATCTATAACGGATGCCCCGAGCTTGTAGAATCTGCAGATAAGGCTTCAGACTCCGCCTCTTGGCTATGGTGACCGGAGAGAGGTCTGCAAATAATTGGAGGGGATTACCCTGGTGGGAGAGGTTAGGGAGATCTCGTGCAGCCTGCAGGAGCCGCTCCTTAGTCCTGTAAAAGTGAAATTTAATGATAACGTCTCTGGGGGGACCCTCTGTGGGTTTGGGAGCAAGGGACCTGTGTATGCGGTCAAATTCCAAGCGCTCCGGAGGGACATCAGGCGCCAGCTCCCGAAAGAAAGCCGTGGCCGTCCCCTGCAGGTCAGTGATGGCCTCTGGGAGCCCACGGATGCGGAGGTTATCCCTGCGAGCTCTATTCTCAGAGTCCTCTAATTTATCCTGTAGGCTCAACAGTTCAGCATTCAGCCTCTCGACCTCGTCCTCGTGACCCTCCAGGACTGTTGTTGTCAAGTCCATCCGCTGCTCCAATTGATTGGTGCGGTGGCCTATTTCCTTAAGCCCCCTCACCAGTTCCGCTGAGAGCTTACGGGAGGCAGAATTTATTTCGTCTCGGACTATACCGCGGAACTTCTGGAGCAAGGCATCAGAGCCAGCGTCAGTGGGGCTTACCAAGTTGGAGGGGAACTGGTGTAGGCTGTCCTCAGAATGCTGAGTGGAGTCATCTGGCTCCGGAGGTTCGGGCGCCATTTTGCCCTTCCCCTTCCCTTTCCCCCCTGCAGGAGAGGCCTTCTGCTGTGAGCGGTAGCGCTGCCGGCTCCGGGGTGTATTGTACATAGGTAATATCAGGTAATGTTCGTCGTTCAGAGAGCTGGAGTGGTGGCGTCAGGGAGCAAGATGTGCCTTATTCGCCGAGTTTGTGTGGTCCGACGGCGCAAAGCAGGGAGATCAAGCTGTCATCATCCCCGACTCTGCGTGACTGCCCCCCTGGGCTGTGGGTTTAGTACATAGAAAGAGTCAGCATATGCAGCAATCTAGTTCAGGGGCCATTGACCGGCCAGCCAAAGCACCTAGGCTTCCAGAGGCAATTTGTTGGAGGAGAGTCTTTAGCATGGACTCTAGGGTGCAGCAAGATGGCCGCCTAGCACAGGGCTATATCTGGTCCACAGTATTTAAACAGGGGGTACCGCAAAGCGCTGCGGACAGCGGGTAGCATGTGAGTAAGCACCAGTGGCTGTAATTTGAGGAATTAGGTGTGTGGCGAGACCCGAGGGATAGAAACAGGCCGTGGAGCCTCAGTAGGGTGGAGCAAGATGGCCGCCGTACAGTAGGCCAGGAACC
The DNA here is from genome assembly GCA_029206835.1 of Rana muscosa. Classification (NCBI taxonomy): domain Eukaryota; kingdom Metazoa; phylum Chordata; class Amphibia; order Anura; family Ranidae; genus Rana; species Rana muscosa. Next base: position 543,074,228 of record CM055117.1, on the reverse strand, counting down.
ACCAGATACCCTGCAGGCCGTCGGGGGTGACTATCAGTCTGCGGTTAGGGTCCGGAGCACACACTGAGGGCTGGGATGGAGGATCTGGTGGTTGATCCTTGCCCAGGAAGGATGGTAAGGCTACTAAGGCTATTGAGGGGCTTTGGGTGGATCAAGATGGCCGCCGCTCACCTCTTTACACAGAGCGCCGTCTTCAGCAGGGTGCCTCCGCCGGCTGTCGACTCCTCACTGTTCTCCTCCGGGCTTGGAAGGCTGCCTCGGATGGGTTCCGGAAGGGTCGCCGTTCGTCCCGCGGCCGCGGTACTTTAGCGCGGTGGATTCAGAGGCCTCGCAGGCCGCAAGATGGCGGCGGATCACCAGGGGATGGAGCCGGCCCGGCTCGGGATGCAGAGTATTCGGCTCACCCAGAGACCCAAGTCAGGTAGGGATCTGCTGAGGGGAAGCCCAGGAGTCAGGATGGAGGATTTGGTGGACTGGTTGTAGGGCGCTGGCTTAGGATGGCTATTGATTCCGTCGGGCCTAGCGGAGCTCCTCCAAAGCACGTCCTCCCACCCAACTATTATTCACAGGGACACACACAATTGTTCATTATGTTAGTGAAGCGACCTCACCTCTCACTCCCTCTTTCTCTTCTCGGTCAATGGCTCTCGTCTAGGGGACCAGGGAGGAGAGTGTGGCGCACCACCAGCTTGTATCCTCTTGTGTGCAGAGGTGTGAGCTATAACTTTTTTACCTTCGGGCTTGTGTCCCTGTCCAGAGCCAAATCTTCCCTCGAGGATGACTCCCACCCTCCACGCAGGTGGAGGTAGGACCCTTTAGCTCCCAGAAAGTCAAGTTCCACACCACTGAAAGTCCAACACTTATTTATTCTTCAGAGCAATAAATAGTCATTTGAGAGCGACTGGTTAGACACAGAAAAGTTCAGAACAAAGTGGGAAGGAGGTCCAGGCACAATCCTATCAATGAAACTAAACTGTTAGGATTTCACAACAGTTATGGTGCACAGCCGCTGCCACCAACCGTGAGGTTGGTCCCTGCCGCGGACCAGGTGAAATAAGGTCCCTGCCACAGACCATGATTGTTGGGTCTCTGCCACCAACCTGATTCACGTTGGGTCCCTGCCACAGACCATGAAAACGTGGACTACCTTCAAAAAGTTACGACCCCTGTCAGGGAGAAGACATCCATCAGGATGGTCACCAGAGGCCCCACCGTCACCAAGTTTCTGCAATGGGTCTTCGGGAAGGATAACCTCTCTGGTCCCCCTCGTCCTAGATTCGGGTTCCCTCACTCGGTGGACCCCTAGGATTCCTCAATCCCTCGCGGGACCCAGTCGAAGGTACTGGGCCCCAGGCCTTCTCAAGCAGTACCTCACCCCAGGCCGAAGGTGCCTGGGATGGCATTCAATCCCCTACACCCAGGCCAAGGGCACCTGGGTGCAGACAAACCAGAACAGCAGCCCCAGGCTGAAGGTGCCTGGGACTGGGACCACGTGTGGAAGATGGCCGCCCCTTTTATACCCCCTCCCAGCAAGCACAGCAGGTTCCCCGCCCCGCCGTACCGCCGCCGAGAGGGGACACAAAAAGTCACAACCTTACAACGATGGTTCAACACCAATCTATGGCGACAGCGCCACCTATAGACTGCAGGGAACTAGGCACCATTGATCTCCTCCACAGGAAAATATAGTCCATAGACCCTAGCAATAGTGCATCTGAGCCTGATTACACTCAGACACCTGCCCTCTAAATGTAACGCCCCGCTACATTAGCAAGAAGCAAAAATTAACTTGTGTACTATGTTAACCATATTAGATGTGTTCTTAATAGAGATGAAGCCTAAATCTTATTATAGTTTATTTAGTTGGTCTAGCTTACTAATATAAAAAAGCCAATTCACTTCTCTGGGACCGATTGTGTAAACTGCAGAAGTGAAGATTTTTTTTTTAAATGGAATAATGTATGAAGGTGGTTATGAACTAATTTTTCCTCTAGATATTGAGAGGACCACTGAGTAATGAACTGGTTCATAGCCCATAGCTGTCACTGCTTTACTTACTTTAAAGTCAAACCAGACATGTGCCTTTATTTACCATATTGAAGTGGCAAGGATAAACAATATTATCTTTCATTTTCCCTTTTTCTTTTTTTTTTCAGTCTTGTTTTGATTTTGATTTTTTTTATTTTTTTTATGCATTTTGATTTTCTGCCTTTTCTTTATTTTTATATTTCCTTTTATCTCATCTTGTTCTTTAATGCCACACAACATATGTCCCCATTCCCCCTCCTGCTACCTATGTTGACTAACCTATGTAAAAAAAAAGTGTATACTTACCTATTTTCAGCCCGCTTCAGTCCTGTCATGTGATCCAGCTCCATTGTGTCAGTGTGGCTGCAGGGAAGAGCAGAGACTTCTAACGATGGCTGGGACATGGGAACCTCTGGATGACATCTCCACTCCTGGCATTCCCAGCTATTGGTGCTCTCTTGTTTCCCTTTCAGTCGCCGCTCAATGATATGTGACTGGACTGGAGTGGTCTGAAAGTAGGTACTAAGTATATCCAATTTTTTTACACAGGCTAGCCAGCATAGATAACAGGAGGGGAGAGGGAACATTTTTAGACATAGTTCGTTTTAGGCAAGAATTCAACTTTAACCACTTGCCACCCGCCCTATTGCAAAATGACGACGGCAAAGTGGTTTCAATATCCTGACTGGACGTCATATGACGTCTTCAGGATATTGAGCCGCTGCGCGCCCCCGGGGGCGCGCATCGCGGCGATCGTTGTTGCGGGATGTCAGTCTGACACCCCGCAACACCAATCTAGGTAAAGAGTCTCAGATGGGGACTCTTTACCACGTGATCAGCCGTGTCCAATCACGGCTGATCACGATGTAAACAGGAAAAGCCGGTGATCGGCTTTGCCTCACTCGCGTCTGTCAGATGCGAGTAGAGGAGAGCCGATCGGCTGCTCGTCTGACAGGCGGAGTTTGTGCTGATCGATTATCAGCGCAGCCCCCGAGGATGCTCACACTGGACCACCAGGGATGCCACCAGACAACCAGGGATGCCTACCATAAGGTATGCCACCCTAGACCACCAGGGATGCTAATTAGAAATGCCTAATGGATGCCAATCAGTGCCCACAATGGATGCCAATCGGTGCCCAGAATGGGCTCCACTGATTGGCAGGCATTATTGTTTGGCACTGATTGGCATCCATTAGTACAACATATTAGAGTACAGTGCCACCTATCAGTGCCCATCCATGCCACCTATCAGTGCCCATCCATGCCCATCCGTGCCACCTATCAGTGTCCATCCATGCCGCCTACCAGTGCCCATCCGTGTCGCCTATCCGTCCTGCCTATCCATGCCCATCCATGCCGCCTATCTGTGCCCATCCATGCCGCCTATCTGTGCCCATCCATGCCGCCTATCTTTGCCCATCCGTGCCACCTACCAGTGCCCATCCGTGCCGCCTATTGGTGCCCATCAGTGCCACCTCATCAGTGCCGATCAGTGCCGCCTCATCGGTGACCATCAGTGCCGCCTTATCAGTGCCCGTCAGTGCATCCCCATCAGTGCCCATCAGTGAAGGAGAAAACTTACTTATTTACAAAGTTTTGTAACTGAAACAAAAAAAAAACGTGTTTTTTTTTCAAAATTTTCGGTCTTTTTTTTATTTTTTTTAGCAGAAAATAAAAATCGCAGAGGTGATCAACTACCACCAAAAGAAAGCTCTATTTGTGGGAACAAAATGATAAAAAATTAGTTTGGGTACAGTGTAGCATGATCGCGCAATTGTCATTCAAAGTGCAACAGCGCAGACAGCTGAAAATTGGTCTGGGCAGGAAGGTGTGCTAAAATGACATGGAATCATATTGACAGGTAGGATTCTTTAGTGAGCCTTAATGGGGGGGGGGGTGTCTCCAGACTATGGCCCTCCAGTTGTTCAGGAGCTACAATTCCCATCATGCCTAGTCATGTCTGTGAATGTCAGAGATTTACAACGTCTCATGGGATGTGTAGTTCCACAACAGCTGGAGTGCCATAGTTTGGAGATCCCTGGTATAGAGAATGGAAGGGTTAGAATGCTTTCAGGTTTTTATTGCTGTCTGTGCATTTTAGTTCAGGACACACTTTATGATAGTGACAACACTGGACCATTCATCTCCATCATCCTTTTCTAGAGAATTCACAAGCAGAAGAACTATTGGGAGACAGGGATAAAGTGCCGTCACCCTATAACAGAAAATGCTGGGGCAAGACCTTCATAGTAGGATCATCAAGTTTGATTTTAGTTAAAGCTGCTGATTTAGAAATAATAAAAATTTGCTTTGAAAATACATTGAAATTTCAACGCTTATATGAGATTTTAATTATTGCACTTACAACTACTTTAATGCGTGGTTAATTTAATTTTTTTTTTCATGTGACTTGGATATGTGTACTTTTGATTTTTAAATACTGCAAGCCAAATGTTAATCCACTGCCTTCTTCTTTTAGCTGACAATGCATACTAATAATATAAGAGGACAGAAACACACTTTTTGAAGAAATAAAAGAGCGTTTACAGAGAGACTTCTATATTAATGTAAGTCAAAACATTTACAAGCTAGATAATTTCAAGGAATTAAAAGGTTTCATTTCCCAAGAATCAGAATAATACCTTTAGTATCAAATAACGTTAGTGAGCAAAACATAATTAGAATATTTAAATGTTAACAATTAGAATTTTGAAATTAAATCAAACAGTGATTAGAGGGCTAGCATAAGCAGATAATTCTCAGAGCCCAGTGAGACAGTGGACCTATTAAAAAAGGCTATTTAAACAATATGTCTGGCTGAACAGATTAATAGCACAATACAGCCCAAGACACACACACACAGTACATCTATTTCCATAGTTCTGCCGTTACAGGTCTGAGTAATTCTAAGTAGTAAAATCATTGTGGCAGATAATTAAATCCTAGCAGTGTTCGACTAGTTGACTTCACTGCAATATGATAGTTATTCCTGAACACATTCAAAGTTTATCATTGTCCTTAGAATTAACCTACAAATCCTATTATCCTTGTGGACCCTCAATTACCTAATTCTGTAACCTTTACTGCCCATGCTGTAAGCAACAAATTTGTTTTCATGTACCATCATATGCCTCAGACATTCAGAAGAAAGTAGGTTAAGGGCAATTCCATGCTTGATATGAATCAAAACACTGCAATAATTTTACTGTTAATATAAAAATCGTTTTTAATAATAAATGCAAATTCTCCGGGTAAGGATCAGGCTGTTAGACAGCAATATCCTCTTCTGTTCAAGAAGGGCCCATTTAAAATGCATCCATTAATCTTATCTAAATATTGGCAATAAAATTTAGAAATGTATACCAGAACTGTTGTTGCATTATTAGGTATACAATATGTGTTCCAGGCTAAAATTAAAGGATGAAAGGTGACAAAGTGCAGTGATAATGAAAAAGAGAGGAGTACCTGGTGATCAGGGTACAGTAAATGATATGTATAAAAAGGTGATTATATATCAAAGTGTTCAAACAAAACAATCCCTGTAGAAGTTCTTTAGGACGAAATGCATAGGGTTATACGCTTGCTGCCTATACTGTGCCCTGATTTTAATTTGTGATCACCTTTGTAATGATTGCTGGATTTTTACATACCTACCTTTTGTTATTTCAATCCTGTTATGTGTTTTTTAATAAATTACGCTTTTGGCTATTTTTGATCTACGCCATGTGGAGGCTTTTTCTTTTTAAATTGGATGTTCATTGTATACCCTGAACCCCTGGAAGGGGTACCGTCGCTTGTGGTGAATACCATCTAGCCATTTGGAGCCTGAGAGTGCGGACACCTAGTCACCACGCTTAGATTGGAAGTGTCCCATTGAACGCATGTGAGGACTCTTGCCTTCGCTTGTCTGACCCACCCTTCACTGGTGTATGGGTCCACGCCACATGGTAAGAGTATTTATTTACATCTTTTGCATTTGGATCCTTTGTCCTGGGGGCATCACATGGTATCAAGACATACCCACCTTCACCGGTTCTTCTCAGCGGTCCATTTTGTAATACAATTTGAAGATAGTCCGATTCTCCTTTTAGATGGACTTACTATTCTGAGACCGGCCATAGTTACTCCATCCCATTTTATTTGCAACCACTGTTGATTTATACATATTGTATTGGGGTTGGACTGACCTGTCACCCTTTGTCATTTTCTACACCCAGTGATTCACTCTCACCATTTAGTCTTTATTGTATTTTTCATATGTATATATGTTTTCACATGCTTATATACCTTCAAGCTATTATATTTGTTTGAACGCGTTAATATATAATCACCTTTTTATATACATCATTTACTGTACCCTGATCACCAGGTACTCCTCTCTTTTTCATTAGCGCTGCACTTTGTCATTTTTCATCTTTAACCGCAATTCTATTTGTTTTTGTGCTAGCAGCTGTTTTCCACTTCACTCAGCAGCGCGGTATTTCCCTTCCATTTACATAATATTAAAGGATGTGCAAACCCTAATATTGAACTTCTTTTATTTGGTCTCTTAAATGTCCATTAAAGATACAGTTGGATATATTTAGTTATTTTGGTTTGATAAGTAAAAAAAAACAAACTGTTAAAGTATTACTAAACCCACAACAGTAAAATCAGTCTGTATACGCAGTAAAGCATTCTTAATATACTCACTGTGGAACCTAAGGGGTTAATCCTCCACATTGTGTAGAAAGGCTGTTTGATCCTGTCTTCTCTGATCCTCCCCTTCTTCCACTGTTCCCAATCCATCTCTTGATAGAACAGAGACTTGGAAACATTCTGCACGTGCTCAGTTTGGTGTATTACTAGAGACGTTTTTTTTTTCTTGGGAGGGCGCATGTGATCAGCACAGGGCCAAACATCACTGTCCAGACAGAGGGTCAGAGGACCTGCAGCCTCATAGGACAATCAGGGGAGAATAAAAACTCCTCCTGCAAGCTTTAACCAGACACTTATGGAAGTCACAAGACTGCTATATACTGCTGATGGGAAAAGGTATTTAGCAGTTTTTATTCACTAAAATAATTGCATTTCCATATTCTATGTACTGTGGGACACCAGATATAGTGAATTCAGGGCCCTGTGTTTAGTAAAACTTTAATCTTTCCAGAAATCTTGCGCATACTCTTGTGCTTATTAGTTACAGTATATTATTCCCTGAGGACTACAGAACTATACCTCTCTATGTGTCAGTGAATTCGTTGACCAGACAGTGTGGACTGCACAGAGAGAACCCAAACGTATGTAAAGTGAAAAAAAAAGATGTTTATTAAGATAGGTGATATAAATAAATACAAACAGTGCAAAACCAAACAAACAACCCACAAACAACAAATAATATATACAGCAAAGGGCAGTACCAGAATCTTGAACGAAAGCCAGGCCAGGGTCATACACAGCAGATCAGGAGATTGACAAAGGGGTGTTCCAGAAGCATAAACGTAGCAAGGCCAAGGTCATACACGGGGAGTAAGCAGATGGGGACTGGGAACAAACAAGACAGGGAGAGGACGGATAGATAGGCTCAGGATGGGGATCAGATCAGATCAGGTGAGGTGAGGTGAGGTGAGGTACAGGCTCAAGGTCCGAATACAGACAGCGAGGTCAGGGCTCAAGCAGAGAGATACCAAGGCGAGCATGTAAAGGGTCGCCCGGTTATTTATAGGACTGCTATGATTGTCCTCATGTGACAGCTGAGCGGAGGAAGTGCTGCAGACAGAAGCTCATCAGGCTGGGGAGCAGACAGAAACTCATCAGGCTGGGCAGCAGACAGAAGCTCATCAGGCTGGGTAGCAGACAGAGGCTCTGCAGGCCGGGAAACGGGCACCACAACTTCAGACCGGGAAACGGGCACAACAACCTCAGGCCGGGAAACGGGCACCACAACCTCAGGCCGGGAAACGGGCACCAGAACCTTAGGCCGGGACACTGGCTCTAGCTCTTCAAGCTGGAATGCTGGCACTGGCTCTTCAGGCTGGAACGCTGGCACTGGCTCTTCCGACTGGGATGCTGGCACTGGCTCTTCAGGCTGGGACACTGTCACCTCAGGCTGGAACACCGGCACCTCAGGCTGGAACACCAGCACTTCAGGCTGGAACACCGGCACTTCAGGCTGGAACAATGGCACTTCAGGCTGGGACACTGGTACTTTGGACTGGAACAGATTGATGGGTGTGGAGGCAGGTTGGGTTAATGGCAGGATCATTTTGGTTGGACAAAACTTTTGCTTCTTCTTTGGCTTAGCCACTGCAGATTTATAAATAACTGGAGGAATGTAAGAAAAGGAAGTAATTGGGCAAAAAGAAGGGCTGGAATGCGGTGGAGATATGGGGGCAGAGGCTGGAGGAGATTTTTGTGGAATTGTTACAGGAGGAAGGGAAGAGCTAGGTGGATTGAAGGCAGGATAAGTGCGGCAAGTGGAGACTGGGTAATAGCACTTGGTGGGAAGCTGGGTATACTGGGCTGTAGCTGAGAATGCCATGGGCGACAGAGAGATAGATACTTGAAAGGGCAGGTAACTAATGGCAGGGCTGGATTGTTGTGGCTTGGCTACATACAGGAGATCAGACCATGCCTGAAGCACAGGCTGAACAAAAGTTGGTTCACACACACCCTGCTTAATCAGAGACTGCACTGCACAAATACAATCTTTTAACAACTGTTTGGAACATGCCGAATAGTGCTCAAAAAAGGATGCAGAGTCATCCTCCAACAGCCATACTAGGGACTCCACCTGATCAAAACTGAAAGGGGGAGTGTAATCATCACGGCCCTTTGGAACACAGGACAGGGCTAGCTCAGTACATATTTGAATCAAGGGCTGAACTTCCCCAAATGGCATTAAGCCCTGATCAACCAGGGAGTGAATTAAACTAATACTCCCTAGCAGCTGATCGCTGGTCCACTCTTTCAATGCCTGGCGGCAGTATTCTCTATTCTCTGACGCCAGCAGAGCATAAAAAACAACCTCATTGGTATTCATGTTTAGCAAAACACACTGAACCAAAAATGGTTTCTCTGTGCAGCCACTTCTGATCAGGGATGGCCTTGGTATACTGTCAGTGAATTAGTTGACCAGACAGTGTGGACTGCACAGAGAGAACCCAAACATATGTAAAGTGAAATATAAAGATGTTTATTAAGCTAGGTGATATGAATAAATACAAAAAGGGGAGTAGGTGCTGGAGCGGACCTACAGAGTAAAGTTTCCCGCATCCCAGTGTTTCAGTGGACAGAAAGGATTCCTCTTACGGGACTTTAGAGGGAAATTACTCTGGTAGTAAATGCGTAGAAGGATTGAGTAGAAAAAAAGGTGTTTATTTGACAAAGTGGGGTGGTAGATGGATGAGATCTACATTACATATAGCAATAGTATGGCATGGAAGGATGCAAACATATTAACATGCAACACACAATTCTGGCAATCAGAGGCACCATTGAATGCAAACATGAAATGATGAAACGACACGTTTCAAAAAGATTTTTCTTCTTCAGGGAAAATGATTGTGTCAGCAATGGTTAGCATGTCTAAAATTAAAAAAGACAATAATGAACAACAGGTATACATGGCAGGTTAGTACACAGTCTTATTGCTCTTACTTGAAAAATTGCTGACCATATGTAATTACTTGAGAGTCATATTGCTGCATCCACTTAAAAACAAATGGGGTGCCTTTGCTTCAATGACTGCGCCCCACCAAGGTCCGGCGACCAGTGTATGCCTGGGCTGAGAGATATGTAAGCCCCGTGTGTGGAAAGAGCACATAAAAGCCCGACCTAATGCTAGTATTTAGGCAAAAGCAATGGTACAAACAAATGTGATGTCAACATCACATTTTTTTGTACCATTGCTTTTGCCTAACTGACTACCAGCATTAGGTCGGGCTTTTATGTGCTCTCTCCACACGCAGGGCTTACATATCTCTCAGCCCAGCAGACACACACTTTCTCTCTATTTCTTACAGCGATTGTACTCCAAACCTCGATCTCTCAATACATCCTCCAATCACCAGTGCCTCGTGCCCCCTGCTGGGGAATCCCTCCTTTGGGGTGTCTCCCACCAGGGCATACACTGGTCGCCGGACCTTGGTGGGGCGCAGTCATTGAAACAAAGGAACCCCGTTTGTATTTAAGTGGATGCAGCAATATGATTCTCAAACATTTACATGGTCAGCAACTTTTCAAATAAGAGCAATATGACTGTGTACTAACCTGCCATGTATACCTGTTGTTCATTATTGTCTTTTTTAATTTTAGACATGCTAACATTGCTGACACAATCATTTTCCCTGAAGAAGAAAAATATTTTCGAAACGCTTCGGTTTAATCATTTCATGTTTGCATTCAATGGTGCCTCTGATTGCCAGAATTGTGTATTGCATGTTAATATGTTTGCATCCTTCCATGTCATAATATTGCTATATGTAATGTAGATCTCATCCATCTACCACCCCACTTTGTCAAATAAACATCCTTTTTCTACTCAATCCTTCTACGCATTTACTACCAGAGTAATTTCCCTCGAAAGTCCCGTAAGAGGAATCCTTTCCGTTCATATAAATAAATACAAACAGTGCAAAACCAACCAAACAACCCACAAACAACAAATAATATATACAGCAAAGGGCAGTACCCGAATCTTGAACGAAAGCCAGGCCAGGGTCATACACAGCAGATCAGGAGATTGACAAAGGGGTGTTCCAGAAGCATAAACGTAGTCAGGCCAAGGTCATACACGGGGAGTAAGCAGATGGGGACCGGGAATAAACAAGACAGGGAGAGGACGGATGGATAGGCTCAGGATGGGGATCAAATCAGGTCAGGTGAGGTGAGGTGAGGTACAGGCTCAAGGTCCGAATACAGGCAGCGAGGTCAGGGCTCAAGGAGAGAGATACCAAGGCGAGCATGTAAGGGGTCGCCGGGTATTTATAGGACTGCTATGATTGTCCTCATGTGACAGCTGAGCGGAGGAAGTGCTGCCTGCCCCACACTGCCAGAATACACCCATTGGTGGACGCCGGTATTACGGACCATAGATCAGGCATTATCACCAGCAGGTGAGATCCTCTATCAAAGATACTGGCTGCAAGAGGACACTATGTCCTGGAGTAGAAGATAGGAACAGAATCCTGTAGTCCTATTCTGTTGTTCTGATACAGTAGAATGGGTGAGTGTTGTCATACTAGGACTGAAAGTGTATTACTCAAAGTATATAAATAACAGGCCTCAAATCAAAAGATGAAAGAGTCCAATATGCCTTTAATTATTCATAATCCAATCCCACAAAAACAGCTAACATGTTTTGGGGACAACAAAATTCATTCTTCAACGGTGCTTCCTAGCTCTTTTTCATTGTTAATTTTGGTTATAATGTGCATAGTTACTGTAACATATACATATGTGTCCATTCTAAATGTCTATAATCTTTAGTTAAAGTGTACCTATCATGTTTTTTATTTTATTTTACATCCATGTTCTTGGTCTGAGACTCCAAAATGTTGAAGCCAGACACAGTCTATCCTTTTCTGAAGAAGGCAAGCAAAGACAGCTCCCATTTCTCCAAAGACAGGTTTACTTTAAGGGTGGAGTTGGGGCAATGTCTATTGAATGAATCAAAAAGGGCTGGCAACCAGGATTCTCTTGAATAAAAATACTTTATTGGTTACATGGGTACAGGCTATATGCTGACGCGTTTCGGCTAAGAAACCTTCATCAAAGCATTGATGAAGGCTTCTTAACCGAAACGCATCAGGGATAGCCTGTACCCGTGTACCCATGTAACCAATAAAGTACTTTTATTCAAGAGAATCCTAGTTGCCAGCCCTTTTTGATTCAAGTATTGTATTTATGGAGCCTGAACATCCTGGCTAGAGCACCGGATCACAGTTTGTGGACTTCTATATTGGCAGTGGAGCAGGGGTAACATTTTGTTTGTCTTATGTCTATTGAATGTCTCCAGACATTGACACCATGAAACACAACCAAAAACTTTACAATGATGTTCAGTGTTGAGGTAATGGAAATACATTCTCCAGTGCTCTTATTGAGATCATTATGAAACTTAAAAACCTAAATGCACCTACAGGCTGAGACATTTCACACTACTGGTAGCAAAGGTCAAATCTCACATTGATTAAAGATGGGAACCTTTTTCAAGGAATAGGAGGAAGACGCTATATACATTTAACATATAACAGTAAAAAATATATGGTGACCAGTTCATGCACTAACAATTGCTTCCTGCCATCAGTGTAAGATTTGTAGCTATGACTGCTCAGTGGGGTCTTATTAGGACAGCAGCAAGGTACTTCAGTGGTCCCTAATCCCTTTGCCTAACATAACATATACACTGATATGTTTACAATGTGGCATATTTTCTGCAGTCCAGTAAAAAAAAAAAAAAAAAAAAAATGGCAGTTCTCATGGCAACCAGTACAACGTTATCTCACATTTTGTACCTTGCAATAAAAAAGACAGTTATCATGTTAGATAGCTATCTAAAATACACCTCACCATATCCTCTTATAAATGACCACCCATATTTATTCAAAATGTATTCAAAGGTTTATATTTATAAAGATCCTAAAAAATTCATGCAAATTTGTCTGACATTCACAAGTAACATTTGCTACCCAATATGTGACTATTATGTGGCAAATTTGCAGCAAACATTTTTATACATATTTTTTGAGAATGCATGATGTACACCATATATCTTCTCCTTAACTTGATTGCATGTCTGCATCAGAATGTAAATTTATCACGGTACAGTACATGTGCCACCACAGGAGCATGTTGTTATACACGTGCACTATATGCATGCTGTTATGAGGCTGTTTTTAATTACCTTAGTCACAGTTAGAGATGAGGTTTGAATTCATGCTTTGCTACTACTTCTGCTTGTTTGTTGTTCATCAAATGGGTGACCTGAATAGCCCAGTTTGCCCACCAAACTGAACCTCTGGTTGCTGTATGAAGTCATACATTCAGTAGTAGTATTACTGTTACCATTAAAAGTGAAAGGTTTCTGTTCAGGGCCATGCATCTGCCCCCCTGATTGGTTGGTACAATGCTGGCTTTACCTGCATCCTAGCAACCAAGGACATATCCCCATCTCCATTCAAGTGCTGGGTTGGGGAGCTCTCAGTTGCCACTAAAGTCCATCATAAAAAGATCATTGGAACAGGGCATTGTTTTTGTTTCAGTGAGTTTTTGGGATCGACATTCATTGTGATTGACAATGGCTCTACATCACTGAATGGCTTGATTGACGATCAAGGGTGTTTCCTTTTGTTTTTTGTTTTTTAATGTAGGATTTGGTCACAGCGGTGTTGATTTAGACCCCTTTCACACTGGGGCACTTTGCAGGTGCTATAGCGCTAAAAATAGTGCCTGCAAAGTGCCCTGAAACGGTGCGCTAGCAGGATAGAAAAAAAAGTCCTGCTAGCAGCATCTTTGGAGCGGTGAAGGAGCAGTGTGTATACCGCTCCTCCACCGCTCCTGCCCATTTAAATCAATGTGCACCGCTCTCCGCTGACGTCACTGCCATCAGTCAGGGCAGCGCGTCATCACGACTTCCAAGTCGGGATCCACCAGCTGCCCTGATTGATGGCAGTCTTAGCATCTCACCGAGCCGCTGAGATGCTGAGACAGCCTTTTCCCGCCATCTGATGCTCCATCCACCGAGGTAAGTATGATTATAAAAAAAAACGAAAACCCATACTTCGCTTTTAACTTTAAAGAGGACGTTTCAGGAAAAAACCTTACATTTTAAATAAATAACTGTGAAGCAAAATAAGGGTCAGTGCCCATCAATGCAGCCTAATCAGTGCCTATCTGCAGCCTCACAAGTGCCATGAATGCAGCACCCCATTGTCATGAATGCAGCACAAACATTATCATGAATGCAGCACCCACATTGTCATGAATCCAGCACCCCACTGCCATGAATGCATCACCCCACTGCCATGAATGCATCACCCCAGTGCCATGAATGCAGCACCCCATTGTCATGAATTCAGCACCCCACTGACATGAATGCAGCACCCCACTGCCATCAATGCATCATCCCACTGCCTTGAATGCATCACTCCACTGCCATGAATGCAGACTCACCATTGCCATCAGTGCAGCCTGATTCATGCCCATCTGCAGCCTTGAAGGAGACAGGGAGGGGGGCGGGACGAGCGCCAACAGACATACAGGAGAAACTCCTGCTTTCTCTGTGGCCTCTTTAATAGAAAGTCCCACCTCCTATGATGGACAGAACAGTCATCCACTGGCAGCGCAGGAGACGGGACTTCCTTTTACACAGGACGCCGTGTAAACAGGAAATACTCCTTTCCTGTATGCACGGCACTCGTCCCGCCCCCTCCCCGTCCTCTCCAAGGCAGCCAGCACATATATCTTTTGTGGCCCCTGGCGCTCGAGGATTCGTTGGGGGCCACAAAAGATATACATGTCAAAATTACCAGGCGGGCCATTCGAAACCAGAACGTGGGCCATGATTGGCCCGCGGGCCGGACTTTGGACATGCCTGTCTTAAAGCATTCGGCCTTGGGGAAAAAATAAAAGTCAGCAGCTACAAATAGTGTAGCTGCTGACTTTTACTTTATGGACACTTACCTGTCCAGGGAGCCCACGATGTCAGCACCCAAGCTGATCTCCAGACTGACTGTTGGGTGCAGCCGCCAACATTCCAGGTAAGGGAACCCGGCAGTGAAGCCTTTCTGATTGGCCTGCCGACAAGGGAAGGAGGAGGGGACCGAACTTCCGGGAGATCGGGCTGCTGCCTGGTCTCCTGGAAGTAAGGAAGGGGACCTGTCAAAAACCGGTCCCTGTTCCCCCCTCCCCTCTGAAAGGTGCCAAATGTGACACCAGAGGGGGAGGAAGCAATTAAGCGGAAGTTCCACTTTTGGGTGGAACTCCGCTTTAAAGGGGACATGGGGGAGAGGCTCTTGTTCTCATCAACATGGGGAGAAGGTGCTTTGACAAGGGGTTCCTCAAAATCTATACCAGACCTTCCTCAAATATAGTGGTATTGTTTTAGATTTTGTATAGGTCTCTTCCAAATTCATACAATATCCCTATCAAGGATAAGGGTTTGCTATGAACTATGAGGGAGTCCCCATGCCATTAGAAAAAAAAAACAAAAAAAAAAAACAAATAAAAACAAGTCAGTAGAGATTTTTTTTCTAAGCTGTCACTTCCGCTTGTGTCACTTCACAGGCAGGTTTAGCACATTTTATTTAACTGCTTAAGGGCCACCCCACATACATATACTGCGGCAGGGCAGCCCTTAAGTGCAAAATCACGTACCTGTATGTAAATGTTTTCTTTGGCTCTGGGGTGCGCGTGCACGAACGGAGCCCCGCTCCTGCTGTGATCGGACACAGCTGGAGCCAATTAGCAGGTCCAGCAGATCCGATGTCCACCAGAAACCGGGCGATCATTCTGAGAGAAACAGAACAGCGGTCTGCTTATGTAAACAAGGCAGATCGCTGTTCTGCTAGTAAGAAAGACAGAGAGCTTGTGTTTCTGCTAAGCAGGAACATGGAACTCTGTCCTTCTACAGTTAAACTATCCCCCACACAGTAAGAAAGCACTCCCAGGGAACACATTTAACCCTTTGATCGCCCGTGATTTTAATCCCTTTCCTGCCAGTGTCATTAGTACAGTGACAGTGAATTTTTTTAGTACTGATCCCTCTATTGGTGTCACGGGTCCCTAAAAAGTGTCAAAAGTGTCAGTTAGGTATCCAAATTGTCCGCCGCAATGTCGCAGTCCCGCTAAAAATTGCTGATCGCTGCCATTACTAGTAAAAAATAAATAAAAATTCAAATTAATGCATCTTCTGTTGATAACCCCTACAACTTATGGAATGCTCATAAAGCATACATGAGAGTTATTTTAATTCAGCTGGGGGCTAGGGCAAAACATTTTTATAACCTCAAGCTCAATTCCCTTATGTCTGAAATACAGTACATAGCTTAGAATCCCATAACAAACGTTACACCAGCCAGAACACATCTATAACTCTTAGCAAATTACGGGAGGAATTAAGAAACCTGCTAAATCAGCAGTATGAAAAAATTCTAAAGACAAACTCCTATGCAAACACGAACAGAGCAGGCAAACACCTGGCCAATCAGATAAAAGTAGCCCAAGCTAAATCCATAATTACTCATTTAATTCACCCCACCCTACACCACAAAATCACCAACCCCCAGGATATAGCAGACCAATTTGCTGACTATTACGGGGCTTTATACAATCTGAGAGATGACACAAACACTCCCCAACACTCAGAAGAGAACATTAATGCTTTCCTACTGAAATTGAACCTACCTACCCTCTCGGACGTACACCTACTTAAGCTTAATGCCCCGTTTACAATCAAAGAAATCAAACACACTATATCATCACTCCTCAATGGGAAATCCCCAGGCCCGGATAGTTTCTCCAATGAATATTTTAAAATTTTCAACAACATTTTATCTCCTCACTTACTACAAGTCTACACAAAAGCAGCCCTAACATCTTCCCTCCCAGGGAGATGCTAACCGCTTATGTTGCCACGTTGCCTAAACCAGGGAAAGATTCTACGGCTCCGGCTAATTTTAGGCCATTATCACTTCTAAACACTGACATCAAAGTGTATACAAAAATATTAGCCAAACGCCTTACGGATATTATGCCGTCTTTAATCAAAAACGATCAGATAGGATTCATAAGGGGCAGGCAGACTTCTAACGCAACAAGAAGAGTACTTAATATAGTGCACTATGCAGAGAAAACTCTAACGCCTTCTCTGCTGCTCTCCATAGACGCAGGGAGGGCGTTCAACAGAGTTCACTGGCAATTTATGTCATCGGTATTATGTAAATTTGGATTCCAAGGTAATATACTATCGGCTATTCTAGCTTTATACTCACAACCATCAGCGCATGTCTACACCTCTGGCCTTCTCTCCAAAGCGTTCGACATTTCTAATGGAACTCGACAAGGCTGTCCACTCTCACCGACCATCTTCAATCTAATGATTGAACCCCTAGCAGAAATGATTCGGACGCATCCTTCAATCTCAGGTTTCAAATTCCATTCTTCCCGACATGTAATAAATCTCTTTGCTGATGATGTGTTCCTAATTATGACGGACCCAACAAACTCACTCCCACACGCCCACCAAATATTGTCACAATTCAGCACTATATCATACTACAAGGTCAATTATACAAAATCCCTGATTCTGGACCTTGGCCTAAGCGCAATGACCAAACGAGACCAACAAAGGCAATTCCCCTTCAAGTGGAGTACAAAAGGAATCCCATACCTGGGTATTACCTTGACACGCACTATCACTTCCCTAGTCGCAGCCAACCTAAACCCACTCATAATCAAGCTAACAGAACAGCTACGACACATCTCACGGCATGAACTATCCTGGGTAGGGAGGCTGGCAACCTTCAAGATGACCATACTTCCCCAAATTCTCTACTTGTTTAGAGCCCTACCTATTCACATACCTAATCATTACTTCCAAACCCTGTCAAGCCTCTTTAAAAAAATTCTATGGGACCACAAGAAAACAAGATGTCAACTCTCTAACTTGATCAAACATAGACCGGTTGGGGGAGCAGGAGTGGTAGACATCCGCGACTACTTTTGGGCGGTCCATTTGGATCAACTTAAGTTTTGGCTCAAAGATAAAGACATTCCACTTTGGACTGAAATTGAAACAGCGCTAGCCCCCACCTCTAACCTAAGAACCCTTCTTAAATGTGACCTCTGGAAACCATGAGACATCTCAGTACTAACTGCACCTACCCAAGCATCAATCCTAGCTTGGAGATACCTGCTTCAACAATCGGATACACAAACAGACCCACAACTGACTGACTACTCTATACACATCCTAGAAGCTCTAGATCCCAAAATATCCCTCAGCTTCCTACCACAACATGGGGTACAGTATATTACAGATCTCATGCAGGATAATAGACCCAAAATGGTTGAAGCAATAATAACTGAATATGATCTCCCAAGAAAACATCATTTCACATGTGCTCGCATTGTTCACTTCCTAGCTAAAACTCCCATCCCTAAATTTAATATGCACCCTAATGCACGAGAATTCTATACCTCACAAAAAATGATAAACAGTGCAATTTCCATTTTTTACAACATCCTCCAAAACAAACATACCCTTCAAAAAAACACAACAATGACCAAATGGGAAAAAGACCTTCATTCTTCAATTTCTCCCTCACAATGGCAAAGAGCCTTTCAAACAATTCATCAAGCAACTCATTGCACTATGCATTGGGAAATGACACTTAAAATTACACACAGATGGTACTATACACCATACAGGCTAGCCAAATTCTCGAACTCGTCATCACCCAAGTGTTGGAGAAACTGCGACCAAGTAGGACACCTGCTACATACCCTATGGGAATGCCCCAGCTTGACAAGCTTTTGGAAACAAGTATTTAAACTTATATCCTCAGTGACAGGCATACTAACACCCCCAAATCCAAGCCTAGCACTTCTTAATATCGGTTTATATCTATACCTTAACTCGGATAGAAGTGTGGTCACACACATCCTACTTGCAGCCCGCTCAATCATTCTTAGAAAATCAAAATCTGACATATCCCCCAACCTCTCAGAGGTGACCTCCTTAGTACAACAAAATTATACCTTTGAATGCATACTAGCCATCAACTCCCTCACTAGTGCGAAATTTAATAAACAATGGGAAATATGGACCAGTAGGATAACAAACTCATCTTCGCTCAATTAGACCAACCAACCTAGAACTAAAACTTTTCTTTCACTCATGGTTAGTGTTTGGCTGAAGCCATTCATTATCAATCAACTGTGTTTACTCTTTTAAATCAGAATGGCAACAGAAACTACTCAAATGACCCTGATCAAAAGTTTACATACCCCAGTTCTTAATACCGTGTATTGCTCCCTTTAACATCAATGAGAGCTTGAAGTCTTTTGTGGTATTTGTGGATGATACTCTTTATCTTCTCAGATGGTAAAGCTGCCCATTCCTCTTGGCAAAAAGCCTCCAGTTCCTGTAAATGCTTGGTCTGTCTTGCATGAACTGCACATTTGAGATCTCCCCAGAGTGGCTCAATGATAATGAGGTCAGGAGACTGAGAAGGCCACTCCAGAACCTTCACTTTATTCTGCTGTAGCCAATGACAGGTCGACTTGGCCTTGTGTTTTGGATCATTGTCATGTTGGAATGTCCTGGCTGATGAATGCAAATGTTCCTCCAGTATTTTTTGATAACATACTGCATTCATCTTGCCATCAACTTTGACCAAATTTCCTGTGCCTTTTCAGCTCACACATCCCCAAAACATCAGCGAACCACCTCCGTGTTTCACAGTAGGTATGGTGTACCTTTCATCATAGGCCTTGTTGACTTCTGGGTTTTTCTGTGCATCCCGAAAAATTTTCTTGGCAGTTGTGGCTGAAATTTTAGTTGGTCTAACTAACCGTGGTTTGGTTTCAACAAAACCCCTCATTTTCCACTTCTTGATTAGAGTTTGAACACTTCTGATTGGCATTCTCAAGTCCTTGGATATCTTTTTATATCCCTTTCCTGTTTTATACAGTTCAACTACCTTTTACTGCAGATCTGGCAATTCTTTTGCTTTCCCCGTGACTAAGAATCCAGAAACGTCAGTGCAGCACAGGATAAAGGATACAAGGGTCTGCCAGGAGTCCAGAAACTCATTGACATTTTATACACACACACTAATTACAAGCAAACAGATCACAGGTGAGGATGGTTACCTTTAGTAGCCATTCAACCCCCTTTGTGTCAACTTGTGTGCATGTTATCAGGCCAAAATCACCAGGGTATGTAAACTTTTTATCAGGGTCATTTAGGTAGTTTCTGTTGCCATTAAGATTTAAAAAGAGTAAACACAGTTGATTAATAATAAATGGCTTCAGCCAAACACTAACCATGAGTGAAAGAAAAGTTTTTGTGTTATTCATACTCTCTGAAAAATGCCCAAGAAATCATAAATTCTGCCAGGGTATGTAAACTTATGAGCACAACTATACGGTTATTGGGATTTTTTTTTTACCAAAAACATGTAGCAGAATACATATTGTCCTAAATTGATGATGAAATTTGATTTTTTTTTTTCATTTTTTTATTGGATATGTTTTATAGCAGAAAGTAAAAAATATTGTTTTTTTTTTCAAAATGGTCGGCCTTTTTTTGTTTATAGCACAAAAATTAAAAACCACAGAGGTGATCAAATACCACCAAAAGAAAGCTCTATCTGTGGGGAAAAAAATACCCCAATTTTATTTAGGTACAGTGTTGCATGACCACGCAATTGTCAGTTAAAGCAACGGAGTGCCGTATCGCAAAAAAACAGCCTGGTCAGGAAGGGGGGTGAACCTTCCGGAGCTAAAGTGACTAAAGGAATTTTTGTACTTTTAAAGTTTCACTTTAAGCCTTAATATAATATATATATATATAAAGAGTTTTTTTTGCATTGGTACATGTCCCCCAAGATGATGCCCAGCTCTTCATGCCATTGGTTTGACAATTCATTGCCTATTGGCCTTGCAAATGAAGAAAATCAATTTTCAAGATTAACCCCCCATGTATTTAAATGAACTCTGCATAAATGTGAGCAATTAGTGAACTTTAGATGTATTCATCACACATTCCTGTGAATGGAACCCAAGTACATTCGTCCATCACTAGTCAAAGTAAAGGTGACAAACATATTGCCACCCATCTGATGATTACTTTTGACACTACCAGAACATAGATTAGTCCTACAAATCTTTCTCGCTGTGCCTATAAGCTTAGTAGTTGTCCAAGAAAATAAAAATTGTTAATTGGGGCAAAAATGCTCTTGGTCATAAATTAGTTAAAATGCACTCAAAACACATAAAAAAAGGTCTTAATTATATACACAGCACTGCCATGATTTTAAATATGACTGTATTTAATTGCAGACCTTTATCCAGTTTTCTACTGATTCAGCCAAAGGTTAATGTCTTCAATTGGTGAAATACAGGAAGCAGATATATCTAATAATATGAAATTTATAGAAAATTGTTGTTTGTAATATTTCTATGCCACATGGGAAGACTGAACAGAAAAGGGTTAGGTGGATGCCTGAAATTGTTTTGGGAAAGGCTATTCAGAATAGCAAGAAGGTTACTTAGAAATTGGTGATACAGCACACATTAGCACTAACTATTTTGTCTGCAGGTGTCAGCCCACTAAAGGTGTCAGCCCACTAAAGGAAGATGAACAATTCAGCTAAGGCATTCACATTTACTGTGTATGACAGTGAGATCAAAATCATTCAAAAAGATTATTTATTTCAGGTATGAATATGGAGGTACTTTGCATTTAATACCTGCATCTGCATTGTCTGTATTGTCTGCTTACTGACCAAAATATATATATTAATTTATGGGGTCTCTGATCTCCGGTAAGACTAAGCATATACCCATGGTATATGATCTCTTAAATTAAAGTATGCCTATATGCAAAATAGACAGCTAAATGTTTGCCACATTTGTGGTTATTGTGTCATTCCAGATATATGAAAAGAAAATGACCCAATGCAGCTGGAAACCTGTTCACAAACATGCTGTAGGCAGACTATTTTGGGTATAAAATGAAGAAACATTTACTTTCCATAAACAGCTTCTAGCAACCTGTTGGTAGTGTCCCCAAGACACATAAAACATGCAGCAAATAAAGTTACGACAGGCTCCAAATTACTGCTGGGCTTTTGTTCTGCACCCATATTCATCACAATGAAGGTTTAAACTAACAGACCTAATCACTTCCACTTTACCGCCCATCTACTTCATTAACAAAGTGCCTAAAAACATCAAACTTTAATTTTGTGCTTTGGCGGGATGCCAGGATATGAATATCTGACAACAAACTTGCCCTATAAATGCACAAAACAATTGTAATTTTAAGTCACTAGACTTTTTTAAATAGAACAGCTCTAAAAGAAGAAAATCTCCAGTAAACTAAATGCACAAAAAAAACAGATATAAAATATGACAATTTATGCATTCATTAAATTCCTCTTTAAATGTGTTTTTAAATAGTATGTCAGTTACATAGTTACACAGTAGGTGAGGTTGAAAAAAGACACAAGTCCATTAAGTCCAACCTATGTGTGTGATTATATGTCAGTATTATCTTGTATATCCCAATATGTTGTGGATGTTCAGGTGCTTATCTAATAGTTTCTTGAAACTATTGATGCCCCCCGCTGAGACCACCGCCTGTGGAAGGGAATTCCACATCCTTGCCGCTCTTACAGTAAAGAACCCTCTATGTAGTTTAAGGTTAAACCTCTTTTCTTCTAATTATAATGAGTGCCCACGTGTCTTGTTAAACTCCCTTCCGCAATTTTTTTTTTATCCCTATTGTGGGGTCACCAGTATGGTATTTGTAAATTGAAATCATATCCCCTCTCAAGCGTCTCTTCTCCAGAGAGCATAAGTTTAGAGCTCGCAAACTTTCCTCATAACTAATATCCTCCAGACAAATAATAAAGCAGGGTGTATGAATATCTGCGCTAACTTCAAAGAACAAGAAAAAAGCAGCTAGCACAGTTTGTTGATTTAGCAAACACAAATATAATAGTCCAAAATGCAGCGCTTCAGTGAAAGTGAATAATAACAATGTGAGTCCATGTGAAACAAGTCAATATGAGATAAAACTGATATAAAGCCGATGTGAAACCTCCACCAAGCTTCAATGTGCAAAGGAAAAGCACACCACACCACCGTGCTGTCAATCTGCTTACCAGAAAGATAAGACAATGAGCGATGTAATCTGCATTTTAGACTATAATATCCTCCAGAACCTTTATTAGCTTTGTTGCCCTTCTTTGTACTCGCTCCATTTCCAGTACATCCTTCCTGAGGACTGGTGCCCAGAACTGGACAGCATACTCTAGGTGTGGCCGGACCAGAGTCTTGTAGAGCGGGATAATTATCATTTTATCTCTGGAGTTAATCCCCTTTTTAATGCATGCCAATATTCTGTTTGCTTTGTTAGCAGCAGCTTGGCATTGCATGCCAATGCTGGACCTATCATCTACTAGGACCCCCAGGTCCTTTTCCATCCTAGATTTCCCCAGAGGTTCTCCCCCCAGTGTATAGATTGCATTCATATTTTTGCCACCCAAATGCATTATTTTACATTTTCCTACATTGAACTTCATTTGCCATGTAGTTGCCCACCCCATCTGTATATCAGACAGACATAGTTTCCTTTACAGCCAGATTCAGACAAGCAAACAAAGGGGTAGCTCTGTAAGTCAGATAGGATAAATTCCACAGTGACCAGAGATTTTACCGATAGGAGTAGTAAGCACAAGGTTGACCTCATCGGAGTGTTGAGGCTCCTTCATTATCTAATCACAGACTTGGCCCAGCTGTATAGCTTTAAATGTGGTAGTGTCACATGCCTAATGAAGGGGTCCTAAGTGGCCCCAAAACATCACAATTCTTTGCTGTGATGTGATCTCTTTAATTAAAACTTTTCCAAGATCCACTGTGTGCTGGCAATATACACTATATTACCAAAAGTATTGTGATTCCTGCCTTTACACGCCCATGAACTTTAATGGCATCCCCGTCTTAGTCCATAGGGTTCAATATTGATTTGGCCCACTCTTTGCAGCTATACCAGCTAGGAAGGCTCTACATAAGTGTAGCGGGTGGTTACATTTAGGGGAAGCATCTGAGTGGTAACTAGGCTCAGATGCACTAATTGTTAGGTTTCATGGACCATTTCTATCCCTGGGAGATGGTACTGGTGTGTAGTTCCCTGGGGCCTATAGGTGGCGCTGTTGCCATAGGCCCGGGTTGAACCGCAGTACAAGGTTGTGCCTTTTTTGTCCTCTCTTGGCAGCAGTACGGCGGGGCGGGGAACCTGCTGTGCCTGTCGGGAGAGGATATAAAAGGGGCGGCCATCTTCCAGTGGGGTCGGTTCCGCGCTCAGGCACCTTAGGCCTGGGTGCGTGTGTGTTGCCTCCGGGTGCCCTAGGCCCGGAGGCCTGGTCGGGTTGTCTTCGGGTGCCCTAGGCCCGGAGACTGAGCTGCTGTTCTATCCCGGACACCTTCAGTCTGGGGTGAGGTACTTTGGAGAAAGGCCTGGAGCCCAGCGGCCCTCGGCTGGGATCCACCAGGGACCGAGGCTCCCAGGGATCTGCCTTGCGAGGGGACCCGTATCCAGGACGAGGAGGCCAGGGAGGTGACCCTTTCTGAAGACCCAGCGCAGAGTCATGGTGACAGATGGGGCCTCTGGTAACTCTCCAGAGGGATGTTCTTGTCCTAAAAAGGGGCCAAGTTACTAAAGGAAGGAAGTGCGTGTTCTTTATGTCACAGTGGCAGTGACACTACGCACACAAGGTCAGTGGCAGTGGCTTTCATCTTTTTCACCCGGTCAGTGGCAGTGACCAACTTCATGGTCTGTGGCAGAGACTGTGAGCCAAGCCTGTTCGTGCTAATCAGAACAGGAGAAAACCCAATTCAAATTTGTGCCTGGACCTCCTCCCACCTTATCTGACCTGTGTCTTGTCCCAACCTGTCTGCTCTCAAAGAGACTGTTTACTGTGCTGAGAGAAATAAATAAGAGTCGGACCTTTCAGTTGGTGTGGACAGTTGCTTACTGGGGAGAACTAAAGGCTTGTTTCTGACTACCACAGAAACTAGGTCAGCACTGGAGGTTTTTAAACACTGGCTGCAAGCAGGCCCGAGAAACTAACACCGCTCAACCTCCCTATTCAGGAGGGTACGGGCTTGTGGTGCGGTGTGCCTCATTCTTTCCTGCGGAGGAGCCAAGCAGAAGAAAAGCAGGTAAAGTCTGGGGTTGGTGCGCTACACAAGGTTTAAGAGAATGTTTGACCATTCTTCCAGAAGCACATTTGTAAGGTCAAGCACTGATGTGGACAAGAAGGCCTGGCTCACAGTCTGCGCTCTAATTCATCCCAAAGATGTTCTATCAGGTTGAGGTCAGTCAAGTTCGTCCACCCCAGACTCGCTCATCCATGTCTTTATGGACCTTACTTTATGCACTGGTCCAAATTGTTTGGAGAAGGGGGGGCATGGTGTTGGGTTGTTTTTCAGGGATTGGGCTTGGCCCAGTGAAGGGAACTCTTAAGGCGTCAGCATACCAAGACATGTTGGACAATTTCATGCTCCCAACTTTGTGGGAACAGTTTGGGGATGGCCCCTTCCTGTGCACAAAACAAGGTCCATAATGACACGGATGAGTGAGTTTGGGGTGAAGGAACTCCTCTGGCTTTCCTGACCTCAACTCAATAGAACACCTTTGGGATGAATTAGACTGCGAGCCACGCCTTCTTGTCCACATCAGTGCCTGACCTCACAAATGCGCTTCTTGAAGAATAGTCAAACATTCCCAAAGACACACTCCTAAACCTTGTGGACAGCCTTCCCAGAAGAGTTTAGCTGCAAAGGGTGGGCCAACTCAATATTGAACGCTACAAACTAAGACTGGAATGCCATTAAAGTTCATGTGCGTGTAAAGGCAAGCATCCTAATACTTGGTAATATAGTGTATGTCCTAACCTTATGCTACTGGTTTTCAACTGGCGGTTGCTACAACATCAACCTATTACAAGCCATTTCCAGGAAAGTGTGCAAAATGAATATTTTACAGCAGTGGTCATCAACCCTGTCCTCAGGGCCCACTAACAGGCCAGATTTTATGTATTACCTTGGGTAGATGCAATCACTGAGCAGCAAATGATATCACCTGTGATGTATTTCAGTTATCTTGCAAACCTGGCCTGTTAGTGGACCCTGAGTACAGGGTTGATGACCACTGTTTTACAGGATAACACGGATGCAAAAATGGGAGACAGTTTTGACCCTATGCCCAGGTTCACACTGGGCTGCGGGAGTGAAGCCGTGCAAATTCAGCTGAACTCGCACGATTTCACTCTCGCTGGCAGTCCCGATTTCAGCCGCGATTACAAAGACATCTGTGCGGGTTTCTGCACAGATGTCAATGTAAATCGCGGCCGAAATCGCAAAAAGTAGTACAGAAACTACTTTTTGAAATTGGTGCAGCGCCGCAGATGCGGCGTCGCACCGATTAGGACGGTGCCATTGCCGGCAATTTGTGGGAAATATCGCAGTTTTGACATGCGATTTGACATGCCAAATCGAAAGTCAAAGCGCACCAGTGTGAACCATGGCTATAACAACAAGCGCATGAACAAGGATCTTCATGGCAGGATCATTAGGTATTATTTTGACGGACATTGTAGGTTTAATAAGAAATTACGTTAGCACTAGGGATGAGCTCGGTGTTCGAGTCGAACATAGGTTCAACTCGAACATCGGCTGTTCGCGCGTTCGGCGAACAACGAATGATTTGGGCCGTTCGCGCCAAATTCGAGTGACGCGAACAGACCACAATACACTGCGCCATCGCAGTGTAATCCCAGCGCTGTGATTGGCCAAGCATGCACTGTGACCCTGCATGCTTGGCCAATCACAGCGCCGGCAGCGAGGAGAGCAATGATTGGCCACAGGCAGGATGCCTCTGGCCAATTATAGCTGAGGGGGTTTAGTACACGCCCCACACTATAAAAGGCCGCCAGCGCGACGGCCTCGTGTAGTGTGTTCCGGAGCAGGGAAAGTGAAGGATAGGCAGGGACAGTGTCAAATCCATTCTTTGCTAAACCTTGTGTGTAGGGACAGAGAAGGATAGGCAGGGAGAGTGTCAGTGTCATATTCTTTACTAAACCTTGTGTGTAGGGAGAGAGAAGGATAGGCAGGGAGAGTGTCAGTGTCATATACTTTGATAAACCTTGTGTGCAGGGAGAGAGAAGGATAGGCAGGGGACAGTGTCAGTGTCATATTCTTTGCTAAACCTTGTATGCAGGGAGAGAGAAGGATAGGCAGGGAGAGTGTCAGTGTCATATACTTTGCTAAACCTTGTGTGTAGGGAGAGAGAAGGATAGGCAGGGAGAGTGTCAGTGTCATATACTTTGATAAACCTTGTGTGCAGGGAGAGAGAAGGATAGGCAGGGGACAGTCTCAGTGTCATATTCTTTGCTAAACCTTGTATGCAGGGAGAGAGAAGGATAGGCAGGGAGAGTGTCAGTGTCATATACTTTGATAAACCTTGTGTGCAGGGAGAGAGAAGGATAGGCAGGGGACAGTGACAGTGTCATTGTTGCTAAGCCTCCTGCACATTATACACCTGAAGTTAGCCCGTATTGCTGTTTTTTCCTGGTGTGTTACACCAACAGGATTTTGCGGCACTTACAGCGGGCGGAGTGTGCCTCCTGACCATATTACACCTGAACTTAGCCTGTATTGCTGCTTTTTCCTGGTGTGTTACACCAACAAGATTTTGCGGCACTTACAGCGTGCGGAGTGTGCCTCCTGACCATATTACACCTGAACTTAGCCTGTATTGCTGCTTTTTCCTGGTGTGTTACACCAACAGGATTTTGCGGCACTTACAGCGGGCGGAGTGTGCCTCCTGACCATATTACACCTGAACTTAGCCTGTATTGCAGCTTTTTCCTGGTGTGTTACACCAACAGGATTTTGCGGCACTTACAGCGGGCGGAGTGTGCCTCCTGACCATATTACACCTGAACTTAGCCTGTATTGCTGGTTTTCCCATTTCCCTGCAGGCAATTAGAATGTCTGGAAGGCAAACAAGGAGAGGCAGACAGTCAGGAGGCAATAAAAGAGGGCAAGCAGGCTCTGTGTCTAGAGACAACAGTGCTGGTCGTGGACGCGGTGCATCGCCATCAGCACGTGGCCATGGGACACGCTTGTCATTCTTTTCGGCAGCTGGACGTGTTGAGCCGCATCATGCCGAAGACTTGGTAGAGTGGATGACCAAGCCCTCCTCATCCTCCTCATCCTCTCTCACCCAGGCTCAGGGTACTGGCAAAGCAGCTGCCAAAGCGTCCTCTTCCCTGGTATCAATGTCATCATCAGTCACTCCTTCCCTAGACCAACCATGTCCTCCTGAGGAGTCCCCCGAACTGTTTGAGCACAGTGTTGGGTACATGCTCCAGGAGGATGCCCAGCATTTCGAAGGGTCTGATGATGATACCCAGCTAGAGAAAGGCAGTAGCGTGAGAGCAGAGAGAGGGGATGCTCAAGAAGGACACCAATCTGGCAGTCATGTTCCAGCAGCTGCAGCATACTGCCAGATTGGCTCCAGTGATGAGGAGGGAGGGGATGATGAGGTCACTGACTCCACTTGGGTGCCTAATAGGAGAGAGGAGGAGGAGGAGGAGGATGCACATCTCCAACGAGGCAGGATGCCCTCGGGGGGCCAGCGTAAGGGCAGCACACCGACGGAATCACACTGCAGAGCTCCGCCTGTGCAGGGCGCTGCCTCTGCCCGTTATTCAAAAAGTTCTTTGGTGTGGGCCTTTTTTGAGTCAAGTGCATCAGATCGCACAGCTGCTGTTTGCAACATATGTCTCAAGCGTATATCGCGTGGCCAAAACATCATCCGCTTGGGCACCACATGCTTGACCAGACATATGTTGACCTGCCATGCAGCTCGTTGGCAAGCCTACCTTAAAGACCCACACCAAAGAACAAAGCTGACCTCTTCTTGCACCGCATCAGCTGGGATCTCCAACCCCACTATACCTTCTGTCCTCTCTGAAACCTGCTCTGAGAGGAATGAAGGTGTAGAATTAGGTGTGTCACAGCCAAGTACTTGCAGGCACTCTGCTAGCAGTACACCGACGTCCGATTCTAGCAGGCAAATTTCCCTGCCCCAGCTGCTGGACCGTCGAAAGAAGTTCACTCCCAGCCATCCACATGCCCAGCGGTTGAATGCTAGCTTGGCTAAATTGCTAGCGCTTCAACTGCTGCCTTTTCAGTTGGTAGACTCGGCCCCCTTCCGTGAGTTTGTGCAATATGCGGTTCCTCAGTGGCAGGTTCCCAAACGACACTCACGGAAGGCGATTCCGGCTCTCTACCGGCATGTGGAAGACAATGTCTTGGCCTCGCTGGACAGGGCGGTCAGCGGTAAGGTGCATATTACCGCTGACTCATGGTCCAGCAGGCATGGACAGGGACGTTACCTTTCTTTCACGGCCCATTGGGTCACTCTTTTGGCAGCTGGGAAGGATGCAGGACAAGGTGCAGTAGTGTTGGAGGTTGTTCCACCGCCACGCCTCCAAAATGCTACTACTGGTTGTGACACACCTCTGTCCTCCACCCCCTCCTCTTCTTCTTCCTCCGTGGCCTCTTCCTGTGCTTTGTCCTCGGAACCAGTGGTGCTCCGTAGGCGTTCAAGGGGCTACGCAAGTACGCAGGCAAAAAGATGCCATGCCGTGCTTGCGCTGGTGTGTTTGGGGGACAGGAGCCACACTGGGGCAGAGGTTCTGTCTGCTCTGCAGGGGCAGGCCGAGAGGTGGTTGACGCCACGCCAGCTTAAGCCAGGAATGGTAGTTTGCGACAATGGCACCAACCTCCTCTCCGCTCTCCGACAGGGACAACTGACCCATGTGCCCTGTGTGGCTCACGTCCTTAACCTGGTGGTGCAGCGGTTCTTGGGCAGGTACCCGGGCTTACAGGATGTCCTGAGGCAGGCCAGGAAAGTTTTGTGTGCATTTCTGCAGATCTTATAATGCCAGTGCTCGCCTGGCTGAGCTGCAAAAGGAGTTGAACCTGCCCAAGAACCGCCTTATATGTGACATGCCCACCAGGTGGAACTCAACATTGGCCATGCTGCAGCGGCTGCACACGCAGCAGAGGGCCATCAATGAGTACCTGTGCGACTACGGCACCAGGACAGGGTCAGGGGAGCTCAGGTTTTTTTCACCACGCCAGTGGGGCATGATCAGGGATGCATGCACTGTCCTGGCACCATTTGAGGAGGCCACAAGGATGGTGAGCAGTGACAGTGCATGCATCAGTGACACTGTACCTCTTGCCCACCTGTTGGAACATACGTTGCGTGGAATAATGGACAGGGCACTTGAGGCAGAACAGAGGCAGGAAGAGGAGGACTTCCTTGCCTCTCAAGGCCCCCTTTACCCAGACAGTGTTCCTTCTGTCCCACCCATCGCACAGGAAGAAGAGGAGGAGGAGGAGGAGGAGGATTGTGTCAGCATGGAGGTGGAGCCTGGCACTCAGCATCATCAGCAGCAGTCTTTTAGGGATGATTTACAGTCCCAAGAAACCAGTGGACTTGTACGTGGCTGGGAGGAGGTGGCTGCGGATCTGTCAGGTCACCTGTGGCCAGGTGACAGATGCACACCGTAGGGGGACAGGAGTGCACCACAAGGTAGTGAACCCTATGGCTGACTGCTGCGGATAGGAAAATGGGTGGTTGTGGAAAGCGGGACCAGAGGAGCACAACCGGGATCCTATGGGAAGCTAGAGCCAAGATTCCCCAGGGCGCGGAGTCTAAGACCCAGCAGGTCTTCTCCAGAGCCTCTAGTGGTGAGGATGTTATGCTGCAGGCTGGGTCCAGGTCGCGGCCCCTAGAGTCTCCTAGCTCACGACCCGTAGGATAAGGGGACAAGAGGGGAAGCAGCAGCACGAGATATAAGAGTAACGAATAACAAGCTTAAAGTCAAGGGCCACAAGCAGACAAGGATAACGAAAGACAAGCCGAAGGTCAAGGGTCACGAGCAGACAGGGATAGTCGGGGACAAGCCAATAACGTAACAGAGAGACAGACGTAGCACACGGCAGGCAGGAACCCAAACACACAATGCCTAACAAACACGTTGATCAGCAAAGCAGGCTTGCAGTGCACAGGTTAATATAGTGTTCTGTGATAGGGCCTGGGGTGGAGTCAGGCTGGGAGGAGATTATAAAGGAAGCCAGGTGAAAGGGTTCTGGCCTCTAAGATGAACACATGGGAAGGAAGGTAAGCTGACAGACAAACACTACTGCATATCCATGACAGTACCCTCCCTCTTATGGGCCCTCCCCCGCCTGGGCCCAGGCTTAAAGGGAAATCTCTGATGAAACCTCCTCAACAGATGAGGTGCAGCGACATCAGATGCAGCGATCCAAGACGCCTCCTCAGGACCAAAACCTCTCCAATGCACAAGGTACTGAAGAATGCCTCTGCAGAGCCGAGAATCCAGAACTTGTCTAACCTCGTACTTAAGATTATCCTCAGAGACCGAAAACGAGGTAGGGAGATGACAAGAAGATCTATTGAGGACCAAAGTCTGTCTAGGAATAAGCAAGGGCATGAGAGGATCAACAGGAATCTGAGGAGGGTCCCTTAGACCCTTAAAGGGGAACTGGTCATCTTGCACAGGACCATCAGACTGGGCAGATGTCAGTGGAACCCAGAAGTCAGGTTGGTTAGAAGGTGACATGTCACAGGAGTCAATCTGAATATCTGAAGGACAAGCAGAATGTCCTGAACAAGAAAAAGTAGGAGGCTCACTGGGCATGGGCTGGACTGGCATAACTAGTACAGAGGCAGAGTGAATAGCTGAGTCAGGTGTAGCGACTACCTGAATCACATCGCAAGACGTAGCGACTGCAGGACTTGTAGACAAGCTAGCCTGGCTGTGCGTCCAAGGGTGGTTAGGGACAGAGAAATGTAAATGGTTATGCAACCTGGAATGAATAACCGGCTCAGGTTCACAGGGGGCAACCTTGGGTAGGCAGGACGAAGAACAGGAGGGACCCCAAGACAGGATCTGTCCAGTAGTCCAGTCCACATGAGGAGAATGGAGCTGTAACCATGGGAGACCCAAAATTATAGGCGTTGAGGCCTTGGGTAAGATAAGGAAGGATATCCACTCCTGGTGGAGTGTCCCTACCGACATCTTAACAGGGAGGGTCTGGAAGCGGATAGGTCCCCCTGGGAGAACAATACCATCAATCGCCAAGACCACCAATGGCGTGGTGAGGGGCAAAAGAGTAAGTCTCATGGACAATGCGATTTCCCAGTCCATGAAATTACCAGCAGCTCCGGAATCCAGATATGCTGAGACCGAATGAGAAGAAGCACCAACATGAAGGAACACAGAAAGCAGAAGACGAGAAGGGGAAGGTGATATTTCTGGGTCCAATACTCCACTTTCCAGATGAAGTGGACCCGAACGTTTTTCTGGACAAAGAGAGCAAGTGTCACAAAAATGACCTTTGCCCCCACAGTAAAGACACAGACCAAGAGTTCTGCACCTAGCACGTTCCTCGGGGGATAGCCTGGTCTGACCCAGCTGCATGGGTTCCTCAGCTGGTAGGAGATGCTCTACGGGTCGAAGAGAGGGGAGCTCAGGCTGACTAAGAACCAAGGAGTGCTGGCGTTGCTTTCTAAGGTCCTCTCCTGAAAGCGAATATCGATCTGGTTACACAAGGAGATAACGCCGGCCAGATCATTGGGGATGGTTCTTCCTGCTAATTCATCCTTCACTCTATCAGACAGGCCATGCAAAAAGGTTGCGACTAAGGCCTCATTGTTCCAGCTCAACTCAGCCGACAGTATGCGGAAATGAAGGGCATACTGTCCCACAGAAGCAGACTCTTGGCGGAGACGTAAAAGGGCGCTGGCCGCTGAAGAGACACGAGCCGGTTCTTTGAAGATATTCCGAAAAAGTTTCAAGAAGCCAGACAGGCTAGAAACCACTGGATCATTCAGTTCCCACAGAGGGGCTGCCCAGGCTAAAGCTTCACCAGAGAGGAGGGAAATGATATAGGCTACCTTAGCCCGATCAGACAGGAAGTTTTGGGGCTGGAGCTCAAAATGAATCGTGCATTGGCTAAGGAACCCCCTGCAAGCCTTGGAGTCCCCAGAGAAACGGGACGGAGCTGGCAGTTGTAGTGAGTGTGTGGCTGCGACTGGTGCAATAGGTGCAGCCGCTGGTTGTATTTGAGGTTGCGGATTCAGGGTTCCCAAGGAGGCCTGAAGCTGCTCGAAGCGAGAAGCCAGATCCTGGAGGAATCGCATCACCTGAGTCTGATTCGATTCCCGGGTTTCAAGTCTGCAAACTATGCCCTGCAATGGATCATCCGCGGGGAGCGGGATGTCAGCTGGGTTCATGGCTGATCAAACTGTCAGGTCACCTGTGGCCAGGTGACAGATGCACACCGTAGGGGGACAGGAGTGCACCGCAAGGTAGTGAACCCTATGGCTGACTGCTGCGGATAGGAAACTGGGTGGTTGTGGAAAGCGGGACCAGAGGATCACAACCGGGATCCTATGGGAAGCTAGAGCCAAGATTCCCCAGGGCGCGGAGTCTAAGACCCAGCAGGTCTTCTCCAGAGCCTCTAGTGGTGAGGATGTTATGCTGCAGGCTGGGTCCAGGTCGCGGCCCCTAGAGTCTCCTAGCTCACGCCCCGTAGGATAAGGGGACAAGAGGGGAAGCAGCAGCACGAGATATAAGAGTAACGAATAACAAGCTTAAAGTCAAGGGCTACAAGCAGACAAGGATAACGAACGACAAGCCGAAGGTCAAGGGTCACGAGCAGACAGGGATAGTCGGGGACAAGCCAATAACGTAACAGAGAGACAGACGTAGCACACGGCAGGCAGGAACCCAAACACACAATGCCTAACAAACACGTTGATCAGCAAAGCAGGCTTGCAGTGCACAGGTTAATATAGTGTTCTGTGATAGGGCCTGGGATGGAGTCAGGCTGGGAAGAGATTATAAAGGAAGCCAGGTGAAAGGGTTCTGGCCTCTAAGATGAACACATGGGAAGGAAGGTAAGCTGACAGACAAACACTACTGCATATCCATGACAGGATCATGTCGTCCTTAGTGACCCAGAGGACTCCGGACCGAATGCCTCAGCTAACCTACGCTGCATGGCCTCCCTGATCCTGCAAAGTCTGCGGAAGGATCCTCGTATTCTTCGGATCAAGGAGAGGGACCATTACTGGCTGGCCACTCTCCTTGATCCACGGTACAAGGGTAAGGTTGCGGACCTTATCTTACCGTCGCAGAGGGAGCAGAGGATGAGACAACTCCGGGAGGCCTTGCAGAAAGGTCTGTGCAACGCGTTCCCAGAGACTGGGAGGTTACAAACTCCTGGTCCTGGACAACGAGTTGCTGAGGCTTCGGTCAGTCAAAGAAGGAGCGGTGGGGAAGGTGGCCGTCTGACCGATGCGTTCAGACAATTCTTTAGTCCGCAGCCCCAAGGTATGATCGGTTCCAGCAACCATCGCCAGCGTCTGATATACATGGTGCAGGAATACCTAGGGGCAAGGTCAGACTTGGACACCTTCCCCACCGAAAATCCTCTGGCTTACTGGGTCTTGAGGATGGATCACTGGCCAGAGCTTGCACAGTATGCAATTGAGCTACTGGCCTGTCCTGCATCCAGCGTTCTTTCAGAACGCACATTCAGTGCTGCTGGAGGATTTGTCACGGATCACAGGGTGCGCCTGTCCACCGACTCTGTTGATCGACTGACCTTCATAAAGATGAACCAGTCTTGGATCACCACCAGCTACCAAAAACCTGAAGCTGATATAACAGACTAATTTATTTTCAAATGTCACATCCCTTCAAGACTGATGCTCATGCTGAGAGACTGTCCTGTTATGTTGACTGACTATCCTCCTCCTCCTCAATGATCCGATTGATGATGATAGCTTGGAAGAACATTTTTGTTTCTGGGTGCCGCCACCAGTGGCTAAGGCCCAATTTTTCAGCCCCTTTTTAACAGGGACTTGTTATTACAATTTTTATGCAATGCTTTGCAGCAGGGCTCATTCCTGCACTCCAACTAGAGTATCTGGGAGAGGTTGCAGTGTCATGGCACCAGCACCAGTGGCTAAGGCCCAATTTTTCAGCCCCTGTTTAACAGGGGCGTGTAATTACAATTTTTGATGCAATACTTTGCAACAGAGCTCATTGCTGTGCTCCAAGTACAGTATCTGTGAGGGGTTGCAGTGTTGTGGCACCAGTGCCTAAGGCCCAATTTTTCTGCCCCTGTTTAACAGGGGCATGTAATTACAATTCTTGATCTAATAATTCACAGCAGGGCCCATTCCTGCGCCCACCAAGAGTAACTGTGAGGCCTTACAGTGTTGTGTCAACACCACCACCACCACCACCAAAGGCCCAATTTTTCAGCCCCTGTTCAACAGGGGCATGCAATTACAATTCTTGATCTAATAATTCACAGCAGGGCCCATTCCTGCACCCACCAAGAGTTACTGTGAGGCCTTACAGTGTTGTGTCAACACCACCACCACCACCACCAAAGGCCCAATTTTTCAGCCCCTGTTCAACAGGGGCATGCAATTACAATTCTTGATCTAATAATTCACAGCAGGGCCCATTCATGCGCCCACCAAGAGTAACTGTGAGGGCTCACAGTGTTGTGGCAACACCAACATGTAAGGGGCAAATTTCAGCTGAGTATATACGGCAGGCCCCTACTTTCAAACATCCAACTTAGAAACGACTCCTCCTTGCAAACGGAAGGATACAACAGGAAGTGAGAGGAAATCTACCCCTAGGAAGGCAAATTCTCTCCTGTAAGAGTTAATATGGGAAAAAAATGTCTCCTCTCCACTGATGCTTTATCACCAATTCTTGCTTCAATAAAAACCCCAAATTTTCAAAAAACATTTGTCATTAGGATGGAAAGTGAGGTGAACTGTTCTGAACAGGTGCACACTGCATAGACAGCAAAACAAATGTTACAGGGGTGATAACCCTTCCCTATGTTTTCCAAAAAGCTTAAAAATAGATTTTTTGGCTGGAGCTACACTTAAACAATGTACCTGTTCAAAATTACAAACAGATTCTACATAAGAACAAACCTACAGTCCCTGTCTTGTATGCACCGCCTATATATGGCTGTTCAGAGTATATAGGGCCTTTTTTATTTTGTGTGCGGGGTTCCCCTTAATATCCATACAAGACCCAAAGGGGCTGGTAATGGGCTGGGGTGGGGGGGGGGCTGTTATGGGGTAGCTATGCCATTTTTCTTAAAGATTTTCTTCCATATTACCGGGACCAGACATTACATTAAAGCCGCAAGCAGTTTTAAATGGCTTTTTTTCCTTTAGAAATGTAATTTTGTGCAGGGACAGTTCTAAACACGGGAAACACGTGGCACTTCACAGGCATACTTTAGACACCCCCCAGGTACGATATTTAAAGGAATATTTGACTTTTTTTTCCACTTTATGTATCATTAAAATGACTGCTCCCGAAAAACGGCCGTTTTTAAAACTTTTTTTTGGATTGATACATGTCCCCTGGTGCAGAACCCGGGTTCCCAAACCCTTTTTAGGACAATAACATGCATAATAGTCGTTATAATTAGCACTTTAGATTTCGAACGTTCGCATCCATTGTATTTAATAGGGTTCTAAAGTTCGTGCGAACTTTCGGTCCGTTCGCGGGTTCTGGTGCGAACCGAACCCGGGGGTGTTCGGCTCATCACTAGTTAGCACGTTAAAGCTTATACGATATTTTATTGATAGACGTTAGATCTAATTTAAATAAGCACAACTGCTATCCTTAAAAAGAATGATTTACAAGCTGAAAATAGGACTTAGCTCTAAATCTTCAGATTTTCCTTGCATTTGTCATTCACTTGCTCTACACCATGTCCCAGCACTACTCCCTCTGGAATGTGTTCCCAATGTGCTGGCTTGGCAAATTTTCTTCCCCTTTAGCTCCCAGCTTTTGACATAAGCACAATTAGCTGTACTTGTGTATTAGATGCATGTACACACTGGTAATTCCTAGCAGAACAGTCAGTCAGCAGCCCTTCTGACTGGATACCCTGAGGCTGGCCACTTAGCATCTGTGACACAGCCATTGTACAGTTTATGTAAGCTATGATGCATACAAGCAGTGATTTGCAATCTTATGACACCCTTGCTATGTTATAATCCAAATACAATGGTCCTATTCATCACTGAAAAGGATGCTCCAGTCTGCAACCCCCAGCCTTGCATTATAGATTATGTGTTTCTGTGCAAACAACAAAATGACAGACATGTATGCTTCAAATACAGTGATGCAATACTAATTATATTCCACTAATCACTACCAAGGCAGCAACAACCAAAGTAAAGCTTTACCTACTGGAGATGTGATATTGGATCAATGATAAACATGCAGGCCTATATCAGCCAAGTGTGCATGTTTATGCATGAAGCAGATGCCTCTGGTGCATAGCAAAACACTAATAATAACTTAAGCTGGGAAAACCCTTTCCTGTCAGTAAACTCTTTCTCTGAGATCAGTAGCCAAATATTTCCATAAAGCATTCATCACCTCATGTCCACAGTTGCTCAACAATTTGTGCAGAATAAATACCAAAAATATCACCAAGTTTTTTTATTAACTTCAAAGATAAATATTGTGGCAGACTGGATGTGGTATTTTTTTTTTTGTGTAGGGTTTGCTATCCTCTATCTCATATGCCAGAAGGAGGAGAGCTGTTTTTGTACATTGTGAAGCTGGAAACCTCTAAAATTGAACATTTGACAGATTTGCAAAGAGAATCAAAATACTGCACTTTAACAGGCAGGAGGAGCAATTAAAGTGGATGTAAACCCGAAAAAAATGTTTATTTTATTTTATTGCTGTCACAATGTAGAGTATAAGATTTCCTATCATTTGAGCCCAGTCTTGCCACACAGAGTTAATCCAGCTCTGAGCAATCCTCTTTTATTTTTCAGT
Organism: Rana muscosa; assembly: GCA_029206835.1. Taxonomy (NCBI): domain Eukaryota; kingdom Metazoa; phylum Chordata; class Amphibia; order Anura; family Ranidae; genus Rana; species Rana muscosa. The sequence goes on along the minus strand of CM055117.1, from coordinate 543,036,466 downwards.
GAGATAAAAACAGACACAGAGAAGAGCCTTTGTCCGTTCCGCCCCCTTGCTTCGAGTGACAGGTTATTTACATATCTTGTGCACTAGCTTTAGACATGCATATCCTGTGTAAAAAGTTCACAATTCACATCTACCTCCCCTCCTCTCCCCTCCAGCTCTCCCAGGATTGGCTGCCTTTCCTGTGTTTTGACTGGATGTTTCTCATCATGGGGGGTGAGCCACAGATCAGGGTGACGAGGAAATGTATGCTGCAGTGAACAGCCAACAGAATATACATAGACAAGTGATTAGGGGAGATGTATTTAGTCAGAGCTGGGCAGAGTAGAAGCTTGAGTGATCTTATTATTGTTATAGTGCAGTGTGTGTGAGGTCACCTGATCACAGATGCAACATTCCTTTCCATCACCAGGATGTGTTATGTGGGGGAGGGGTGGATTTCTCACTTTTTATAATTGCACCCAGCAAGGCTGAATGAGCTTAGGGCTGGTTCACATTAATGCGCTGAGTGAGATCGCATGTGATTTGCACCGCACTGCAGCGCAGATCACATTCGATGTCCATGCAGTGCGATTTTAGAAATACAGATAGTATGGCTGATATCGCACCGCATTCGGACCAAACACGCACAGGACTGTTTGGTCCAAATGTGATGAGATTTCAGCCATACAGTTTGTATGGCTGAAATAGAATCGCACAGACATCGCATGTGATCTGAACAGCGATGCGGTGTGAATCACAGGAATGCAGAGTGTACTAGGGTTGCCACCTGTACGGGATTCACCCGGACAGTACGGGTTCTGAATCATCTGCCCGGTTTTCAGACTCTCTGAAACCCGGACAAACCATCAGTCAGGGGAGCTCTATTAGCATATGTGTCACTGTGGAGACAGCAGCAGTGTCACTGCTTCTCCATAAAAACACTGTGCTGGGGTAATTGTTAGAATCTAAAGCTTATTCCATCCTGTCTCCCCCCCCTCCCCCTCCAGGCTCCTGCAGGGTCTCTCTTATCAGTGACTAACCCCCCCCCTCCGATCACTAGTGCGGTGTGCTTACCCGGGAGGCGGAGCTGAGGAGGAGAGGAGATCATGTCGGGAGGAGGAGATCATGTCGGGAGGAGGAGATCATGTCGGGCTGGAGCTGCTCACATTACATGCAGGGAAGAGGTGAGCTGAGAGTTTTTGTCTGAGGAGTCTCCTGGGGTGGAAATCTGACAGGATTTGTTTGGCAAGAGTTGCTGTGAAGGGTTAAGGTGACAGGAGGATCGGGAGTGTGTTTGACGATATCTTCCTCCAAGCCTCACACCTCTGTCTATATGTCTCATCCCCCATCCTCAGTCCAGATAATGTGCAGTAATTTATGACCATTCATTAACCCTGTGTGTGTGGAGAGTGTAAACTTCTGATTGTACAGAGCTTGGATAACACAGGGATATATGAATGGTCATCCATTACCCTCACATCATCTGTACATACAGAGAGCTGGGGGCCGGGAGTTTTCATTGTAAATATTAGTGGATGAGTACAATAGCTTTTGTTTTTATATACATCACTATTTCTCAGCCCCCAACTCCCCCCAGGTGCATCACCCCCCCCCCCCAGACCACTTCATACATCCAGCTGGCATCATCCCCTCCACACTCCTCTCCTTCACATACTACCCCCACCATCCCCTCCACACTCCTCTACTACACATACTACCCCCACCATCCCCTCCGCACTCCTCTACTACACATACTACCCCCACCATCCCCTCCGCACTCCTCTACTACCTCCACCATCCCCTTCGCACTCCTCTACTACACATACTACCCCCACCATCCCCTTCGCACTCCTCTACTACACATACTACCCCCACCATCCCCTCCGCACTCCTCTACTACACATACTACCCCCACCATCCCCTCCACACTCCTCTACTACACATACTACCCCCACCATCCCCTCCGCACTCCTCTACTACACATACTACCCCCACCATCCCCTCCGCACTCCTCTACTACACATACTACCCCCACCATCCCCTCCGCACTCCTCTCCTATACATACTACCCCCACCATCCCCTCCGCACTCCTTTACGACACATACTACCCCCACCATTCCCTCCGCACTCCTCTCCTACACATACTACCCCCACCATCCCCTCCGCACTCCTCTCCTTCACATACTACCCCCACCATCCCCTCCGCACTCCTCTCCTACACATACTACCCCCATCATACCCTCCACACGCTTCTCCTGTACATACCCCCATCATACCCACCACACTCCTTCTGCCACTCTGCATGTCGCAGAGTTCGGTGCCTCTAAGCTTCGGCCTGCCACATTAATGTTGGCTCCCATGAGACAGCCATCTTTAAACCTGGGGGACCCATGATCTTCAGTTGCCCGGAGGCCCCATGAGTTATCAGTCCACCCCTGGCTGGCCCAGACTGTGGCTACCCAGCACGGTTGCTCACTGCAATTGTAAGCCAAGAGTGTCAACTTTTTTGACTCTGATGTAAAAGGGGGACTCTTGTGATTAACTCCATATGATTAGTAATGTTATTTAATCACAAAATATATGTATAGTGTATACTACATAAATACATAAAAATTGCCTTGCATTGTGCAGAGCTAATGAATTTAATGTACTACTGAAAAAAAAATAAAAAAAAATTGCCGTGCGCTACTAATGTGTTCGGGTTTGGCTTGAAGAAAAGGTGGCAACCCTAGAGTGTACAGTGGTAGGTAGTACGTGCAGGATGGTGTCAGGATAGTGGACAGACAGTGTCAGATTATTATTTTTATTTTACAATTTATTTTTATTTATTTTTTTCAAAAGGCTTTTGGGAACAGTGGATTTTTTTTTTTTTTATATACATTTTTACAATTATTTTTTTTTTTTTTTTTTTACAATTTATTTTTGTACTATTTTAACAATGATGGGGGGGTTGTTTTTTTTTTTTTAAATATATTTTTTCACAGTGCTTTTGGGAAAGGGGGTGGGGGGATGGGGCAGTGGTTGGTGTCAGTAGGGCAATGGTCAGTGTCAGTGGTCGGTGTCAGTGGGGCAGTGGTCGGTGTCAGTGGGGCTGTTGTCGGTGTAGTGGGGCAGTGGTCGGTGTCAGTGGTCTTGTCAGTGGGGCAGTGGTCGGTGTCAGTGGGGCAGTGGTCAGTGTCAGTGGACGATGTCAGTGTCAGTGGGTTAGTGTCAGTGGGGTAGTGGTCGGTGCCAGTGGGGTAGTGGTCGGTGTCAGTGGGGCAGTGGTCGGTGTCAGTGGATGATGTCAGTGTCAGTGGGGTAGTGTCAGTGGGGTAGTGGTTGGTGCCAGTGGGGTAGTGGTCGGTGTCAGTGGACGATGTCAGTGTCAGTGGGGTAGTGGTTGGTGCCAGTGGGGTAGTGGTTGGTGTCAGTGGACGATGTCAGTGTCAGTGGGGTAGTGGTCGGTGTCAGTGGACGATGTCAGTGTCAGTGGGGTAGTGTCAGTGGGGTAGTGGTCAGTGTCAGTGGACGATGTCAGTGTCAGTGGGGTAGTGGTTGGTGCCAGTGGGGTAGTGGTCAGTGTCAGTGGGGCAGTGGTCGGTGTCAGTGGATGATGTCAGTGTCAGTGGGGTAGTGTCAGTGGGGTAGTGGTTGGTGCCAGTGGGGTAGTGGTCAGTGTCAGTGGACAATGTCAGTGTCAGTGGGGTAGTGGCCGTGCCAGTGGGGTAGTGGTCGGTGTCAGTGGACGATGTCAGTGTCAGTGGGGTAGTGTCAGTGGGGTAGTGGTCGGTGTCAGTGGACGATGTCAGTGTCAGTGGGGTGGTGTCAGTGGGGTAGTGGTCAGTGTCAGTGGACAATGTCAGTGTCAGTGGGGTAGTGTCAGTGGGGTAGTGGTCGATGCCAGTGGGGTAGTGGTCGGTGTCAGTGGGGCAGTGGTCGGTGTCAGTGGATGATGTCAGTGTCAGTGGGGTAGTGTCAGTGGGGTAGTGGTTGGTGCCAGTGGGGTAGTGGTCGGTGTCAGTGGACGATGTCAGTGTCAGTGGGGTAGTGGCTATGCCAGTGGGGTAGTGGTCGGTGTCAGTGGATGATGTCAGTGTCAGTGGGGTAGTGTCAGTGGGGTAGTGGTCGGTGTCAGTGGACGATGTCAGTGTCAGTGGGGTAGTGTCAGTGGGGTAGTGGTCAGTGTCAGTGGACGATGTCAGTGTCAGTGGGGTAGTGTCAGTGGGGTAGTGGTCGGTGCCAGTGGGGTAGTGGTCGGTGTCAGTGGGGCAGTGGTCGGTGTCAGTGGATGATGTCAGTGTCAGTGGGGTAGTGTCAGTGGGGTAGTGGTTGGTGCCAGTGGGGTAGTATTCGGTGTCAGTGGAGGATGTCAGTGTCAGTGGGGTAGTGGCCGTGCCAGTGGGGTAGTGGTCGGTGTCAGTGGACGATGTCAGTGTCAGTGGAGTAGTGTCAGTGGGGTAGTGGTCGGTGTCAGTGGATGATGTCAGTGTCAGTGGGGTAGTGTCAGTGGGGTAGTGGTCAGTGTCAGTGGACGATGTCAGTGTCAGTGGGGTAGTGTCAGTGGGGTAGTGGTCGGTGCCAGTGGGGTAGTGGTTGGTGTCAGTGGGGCAGTGGTCGGTGTCAGTGGATGATATCAGTGTCAGTGGGGTAGTGTCAGTGGGGTAGTGGTTGGTGCCAGTGGGGTAGTGGTCGGTGTCAGTGGACTATGTCAGTGTCAGTGGGGTAGTGGCCGTGCCAGTGGGGTAGTGGTCGGTGTCAGTGGACGATGTCAGTGGGGTAGTGTCAGTGAGGTAGTGGTCGGTGTCAGTAGATGATGTCAGTGTCAGTGGGGTAGTGGTCAGTGCCAGTGGGGCAGTGGTCGGTGTCAGTGGGGTAGTGGTCGTGGCAGTGGGGAAGTGGTCGTTGTCAGTGGGGTAGTGGTTGGTGCCAGTGGGGTAGTGGTCGGTGTCAGTGGAGTAGTGGTTGGTGTCAGTGGGGTAGTGGTCGGTGCCAGTGAGACAGTGATCGGTGTCAGTGGACGATGTCAGTGTCAGTGGGGTAGTGGTCAGTGTCAGTGGTCTTGCCGTGTCGGTATGGGGGGCGGTTGTGGTGTCAGTTTTTTTTTCAATTTAATTTTTTTTTACAATTTTGGAATATTTTTTATTTATTTTTTTATCAGCCCTGTTGGGGGCTTTGGTGACATGTCAGGGGTCTAAACAGAGACCCCTGACATCTCCCATTTGAGACAGAGAAAGGGACAGAGGACATTGTTTCCCCAGTCCCTTTCTCTGCATTGAAGATGAATGGAGAGAAGACAGCGGCTCCACTCCATTTATAAACTGAAGCAGAGTAACACACAGGTTACTCTGCTCAGTTGTCACAGGACACAGAGCGATCGGTAACGAACGCTCTGTGTCCCATTCAGAAAAGAAAGGGGCTGGTAATTGACATACCAGACCCCCTTTCTCCGCTCTCCATCCTGACAGATCCCCCGTGCCCCCCTCCCCCCCTCGCAGCCCACGGGAGAGGAGAGAGAGAGGAGAGGGAAGCTGGAGGCTGCGTTGGACAAGCGGGGGGGGGGGGGCAGAGGAGGAAGACACAGGAGGGGATGTGTACACAGAGAGAGACAAGGAAAGTCGGAGGAGGACACGGTGCTGGAGGAAGACACTGAGGACAGTCGGGGATGATCTGTGCGATGTAGACAGCTGTGAGCACCGATCCCCCTGCATGGCTTTTTAGGTGAAAGCCACGGGAGGGAGAGAAGAAGATGATGAAAAGCAGGCAGGGGGGATCGGTGCTCACAGCTGTCCCATTGCACCGATCATCCCCAACTGTCACTGGACATTGATGTGTGTATGAACTTGTGACATGGGGCCGTGAGCGCACTCTGCTATTACCCAGAACGCGCTCTGCCTCTCCTGCACGCTCTGGCCAAGGGGAGTGTAGAGGTGGGCAGGGTGTCTGCTGACATTATGACTCCGCCCATCAAGCGCCGATTACAGACCCGTCCACTGAATCTGCTGTTTTTGGGGGCTTCTAACTGCTAAACGGGACACATTTGACAGGTAAGGATACATGCAGGAGGCATGTATATCCTTATAGTTCAGCACTATGGCAGTACTTTATAATTGATGAGAGTGGGTTTACATCCACTTTAAGTCCAATAGACCAGTGGTTCTCAACCTCAGTCCTCAAGTACCCCCAACGGGCCATGTTTTGGGAACTTCCCTTGGATAAAATAGCTCTTATCCAGGGCCGGCCCTATCATGGGACCCGATGGTACCATTGTACCAGGCGGCACTTTCAGGGGGGCGGCAAATTGCCACCCGCCCGCCATCCCGTCCAATCAGCGGGCGGGGGAGCAGAGAGATGACATCATCTCTCACTGCCCGCCCTGCATCACTGCAGTTCCGCCCCCACTGTGCGGGCAGCAGAGAGATTATATTATCTCTCTGCTGCCTGCCTTTACTCTGGGACACAGCAAGTGGCAATCCGCTACATGTGGCAGGTGACATCATGGCAAGTGACAATCTGCAATGTGTGGCAGGTGGCGTGGCAAGTGACAATCCGCTACGTGTGGCAAGTGTCAATCCACTACATGTGGCAGGTGACGTAGCAAGTGACAATATGCAACGTGTGGCAGGTGACGTCGTGGCAAGTGACAATTCGCAATGTGTGACAGGTGGCGTCGTGGCAAGTGACAATTTGCTACGTGTGGCAGGTGACGTGGCAAGTGACAATCTGCAATGTGTGGCAGGTGGCAAGTGAACATTCGCAATGTGTGACGTCGTGGAATATGACAATCCGCAATGTGTGGCAGGTGATGTCATGGCAAGTGACAATCCGCAATGTGTGGCAGGTGGCGTGGCAAGTGACAATCCGCTACGTGTGGCAAGTGTCAATCCACTACATGTGGCAGGTGACGTAGCAAGTGACAATATGCAACGTGTGGCAGGTGGTGTCGTGGCAAGTGACAATTCGCAATGTGTGACAGGTGGCGTCGTGGCAAGTGACAATTTGCTACGTGTGGCAGGTGACGTGGCAAGTGACAATCTGCAATGTGTGGCAGGTGGCAAGTGAACATCCGCAATGTGTGACGTCGTGGAAAGTGACAATCCGCAATGTGTGGCAGGTGATGTCATGGCAAGTGACAATCCGCAATGTGTGACAACGTGGCAAGTGACAATCTGCAATGTGTGGCAGGTGACAATCCGCATCTGAAGGCAGGTGACGTTGGCAAGTGACACGCTCGGGGCTCCCACTGATTCTGCATTATGGTGAGTTGAACTTTTTTTATTTTATATAACAATGTAATAATAGAAATAATGCACTTCAAGCATTTTTATTATTATATTTTTTTCACTAGTAATGGCAGTGATTTGCTATTTCTAGCGACATTGCGGTGGACAGATCGGACACTTTTGACACATTTTTGGGACCATTGACATCTATACAGCGATCTGTGCTAGAAAAATGCACTGATTACTGTGTAAATGTCACTGTCAGGGAAGGGGTTAAATGTGTTCCCTGTGAGGTGTTTCCAACTGGGGGTGATGCGACTGACTGGAGGAGGAGAGAGATCTCTGTTCCTAATCACTAGGAACAGCAGATCTGTCTCTCCTCACCTGTCAGAATGGGGATCTGTCTGTTTACATTGACAGATCCCCGTTCTGGCTCTCTGTGGAACGATCGCGGGTGGCCGGCTGACATTGCGGCTGCCGGCCACGCACAGGTCCTTTTATACTCCTATATACATGAATAGAGCCATGACAGGTCCTCTTTATACTCCTACATACATGCATGGAGCCATGACATGTCCTCTTTATACTCCTACATACATGCATAGAGCCATGACAGGTCCTCTTTATACTCCTACATACATGCATAGAGCCAAGACAGGTCCTCTTTATACTCCTACATACATGTATAGAGCCATGACAGGTCAAATTTTGTTATGATATAAAATAATGGATGTGAGGGCATTTTGGTGGGCGTGATTTTTTATTTTTGGGGATGGGCAGTATTTCATTCTTGGTACCAGGCAGCACAATGTCTTGGGCCGGCACTGCTCTTATCAATACCATGTCATTGATATTTAATTAAAGCAGATGTGCAAAGTAAAGGAAAACCTGAAAACATGGCCCGTTGAGGGTACTTGAGGACTGATCAAGTACCAAATTAAAAATCAACTGTATGTATTTAACTAAATGTAAGCAATCTTTTTAACCTTGCTAGCAGTAATCCTGAGTGAGGCTCAGGGTGAATGTTCATTACCAAAAGTGGTAACCCTGAGCCACACTTGGGATTACATCACAGGATCCAAGCAAAGTTACTTACCTTGTCCCCAGGATCCTGCGATGTCTCCCCGCTGTGTGTGCGAGCTGTGTCCTCCGAAATTTCAAAAAGTGAAAAACACAGAACACATACAGTACGCTGTAATCTTACAGATTACAGATTACATTACTGTATCAAATCATTTCACCTCCCTTTTGTCCCTAATGCTATGTCCAGTGTCCTGCATGCACTTTTATATTATATATACTGTTCTTTCTGCCTGGAAAATGGAGATTGTCCATAGCAACCAAAAAGTGTCCCTTTACGTCAAAAGCAGTTTTAGACCAGCTAGAAAACAGTGATAATAAATTAGAATCACTTGTAGAATTGAGCGATAGCGATTTGTGGGGAAATTCGTCATCAAACACTGAAAGTAATGACAGCGATAATTCTGCAACTGAGCAAATTTCAGTGTTTTTGATTTGATTACATTATTGAATAAATGTTATTATTATTAATATATTATTATATGTTATAATTATTTGTAGTTATTTATTATATTATAATTAATGATTTTGTGTTTCAAACTTTATCATACCCGGGATGTCTACTAGACTCTGGTTTGGACAGATTTAAGTGTTATTCCTAAGAATTACAGGTCTACAATATAAAATGCCAAATTTCCATGCGAAACAATGTACCACTTTGAGCATCAAAAATCTGACATAATCATACCGCCAGGGAGGTTATTAGTCTTTCAAGCACATACATTATTGCATTTTGTATTAGGGTACTTTCAAAAAACACACTGGCCTCCAAAGTAGTACAACTGAAAATTTGGCAAGGGTAATTAGGTTTTAGTGCAACCTCTGATGACTGAATACAATGAGTAACATAGTAATGCTGTGTCAATGCTTCTTGTATCTAATTGTAAATAAGTCTAAAAAAAAAGCACAGAGAAAAAAATGTTAAATGACCAGGCAGTGGGACTTGGTATAACGCTACCTAGGTATTAGGAAAAGATGTGCGCGCGTAAATTAGAGACAGATCTTAAAGGGACACTAAAGGTTCCCGTTTAAAAAAAAAAAATAACAAACTTTATACTTACCTCCACTGTGAAGCTCATTTTGCACACAGTGGCCCCGATCCTGGTCTTCTGGGGTCCCTCGGCGGCTGTCTCAGCTCCTCCCCGCAAGAACTAACCCCCTTCATGGGAGCTCTCTCCCATGGGGGCTAGTTCTTGCGGGCACGCTTCCGTGTTACAGCCGGCGGCTATAGTTGCAGACTTTATCACTCGGCCCCGCCACCCAGCGTGCCGTGTCATTGCATGTGATTGACAGCAGCGCGAGCCAGTGGCTGTGCTGCTATCAATCCATCCAATCTAACCAATCAACGGCCAGACTGAGCGGAGAAGAGGACGTCAGGGGCGAACGCAGCAGGTGAACGGGCTCAGGTAAGTAAAACGGGGGGGGGGCTGGGTGGCCGTCCTTGCCAGGTTTTTTTTTCACCTTAATGCATAGGATGCATTAAGGTGGAAAAAAAAAAACCTTTACAGCCCCTTTAACAAAATATCATTTTATTTTTATTTTTTTAAAAGTAAGGCTTCATTAGCTTTATTTTATTTATGCTGATTTACACCCTAACACATACTTTAAGATCCAACCAAATTAATATGTATTATGTCAATTTAAAGTGTTAACGCATAATGATGTAGACCTTAGCTGTATTTAAATCCTCTAATGAAATCCCCCCCCCCGGTTCCTGTCTCTGATTGGCTATGACCCCTTATAGGGATCCATTGAGCCAGTTTTATGTGCGCACTTCCAACTGGCTCTGTGGCTAAGTTGCCTTCTGTCCAAAGAAGCTTATAGCCTTGGCAGCAAGGCAATCCCCTGCTACCCCCTCCAGCTGTTGATTGACAGAAAAACAATATTGAACTCCACCCAGGCTCTGCGGCAAAAATGCCTTTATCTTATAGAAACTCTGTTACAAATTCCTTGACTTACCTGGGTACTTTGTACCGCTCAATAAAGTTAAATATGGTAGGACCTATGCTTTTTTATATATTTTGCATTAGAAATAAAGAGCCCCCCCTGCAGTTCCACTAACAAAGATAACAGAAGATACATGATGAAAGTGTTAAATGAGAAAAACATTTTTTTCAAGCAAAAATACATTTAATACTTTAATACTTAATTAATTGAAATTTGAAAAATAAACATGCAGGCTTCAACATGTCCATTCATATTAAAGAACATTTGGTTCAATGAAAGAATTAAAGTAGAGGTCAATTTATTTAAATATACATACCACATTAAAATTAATTGCAATATACATTCTCAAATGAAAAAGAATTATGTTAACATACAAAATCTAGTAAAGTAAATTAGCTTATGAAAAGCAAGGCAGCACAAACCATGTCAATAAACATGGTTATGAATTTAACTCGCAAGTCTGAGCACGTTCATTGGAAATAGGAAGTCAGTATTGTTTCCCCAAACAGCACAGCAGGCAGAATATCTACAGGACCTTGGACAGCAGTCAGTACAACAACAGCACCTTGGACAGCAATCTGAGAGTAGATACAGACAAGAGCTTGACATTACAGAGAACTGGACAGGAGACATGAGCTTAAGGATGCCAAAATAAGAAAAAAATGTTTGTCTTAGTATATACCACCTTTACAGATGCTTTGGATTACTGTGAAATAGTGCAAAAAATACTTTATTATCATATTTTTTTTAGTTATAAAAAATATCCTAACTGTAAAAGGGATTTACTGCGTTATGACTGTTTCCATTAGATAAAAGGGTTAGACTGGATTGATTTGCCATTGTTATTTTCTCTTCTCTAGTTTAAAAAAAATCTGTCAGTGTTATACGGTTTCACTGCTATATTTAAATGTATTTATTTATTTATTACTTGTACTTATTTAGTGCTGGCAATTTATGCATCACCATATATATATATATATATATATATATATATATATATATATATATATATATATATATATATATATTGTACATTCACATCAGTTCCTGCCCTCGAGGAGCTTACAATCTAAGGTCCCTGACTCACATTCATACATAAACTAGGTTCAATTTGGACAGGAGCCAATTAACCTACTAGTATGTCTTTGCAGTGTTGGAGGAA